>OV816024.1:216622085-217969491 GCA_929113105.1 Agrypnus murinus | reverse complement strand
CGTCTCCATTCTACATGCTCATAGGGTTTATACAGGAGATTTGGATATGGCCCTGATGATTATTAATGCTTAGATCAACCGAGTTTCCGTACGAAAGTCTTACCTTTTCATTGAAATACATTTTTATAGCTCTCTTTATATTAACTGTATTTTGTAGCTGGATAAAGCTAGAACAACCAAATCAAACCTACTTTATAATTTATTGCTATTTATTTGCTAATTAATTGCCACAATACCGATTTTATTGCCACTTATTTAAAAAAAAAACGTGGTTGTGACAGCTTGATATCAAGCTAGCACAACCATACGGTATTTCTATACGAAAGTGACGGAAACTACATTATATTTTTTTGCTATTAATTTGCTACTTAATTGCCACAATACCGATACTATTACCACTTCTTTTAAAAAAATACCATGGTTGTGCCAGCTTGATATCAAGCTAGCACAACCATAAGGTATTTTTTTAAACAAGTGGCGGACACTACGTTATATTTTTTTGCTATTTATTTGCTAACTAATTGCCACAATACTATACATTTTTCAAATTAATTACCACGCAGAAATTAGGGTAAACACCTTAATGAAACCGTCGATACTATTACTCTTCTTATGCAACTAAGCAAAGTTGGGGTATAATAAATAAATGGTACAACACAACTAAACTACTTGTGGGTTACAAAGTAGCTCGGACTCTACGGAACCTACCCATACATATAATTGGCAATTAATTTTAAAATTATACGTATGTGTAGGTTAGAGTCCAGTCTACTTTGTAAACCCCAAACAGCTTGTTTGTGCTGTGGCAATTAATTATTATACCGCATCGTTTGCTTAGTCGCGTAATACCAGTAATAGTATAGTCGGCATGTGACGGGTGTTTACTCTAGTTTCCAAGTGGCAATTAATTTAAAAATTATATGCATGGGTAGGTTAGAAGAGTCCAGTCTACTTTGTAAACCCCAAACAGCTTGGTTGTGCTGTGGCAATTAATTATTATACCGCATCTTTTGCTTAGTCGCGTAATACGAGTAATAGTATAGTCGGCATTTGAAGGGTGTTTACTCTAGTTTGGCAATTAATATAAAAATTATATGTATGGGTAGATTAGAGTCCAATCTACTTTGTAAACCCCAAACAACTTGGTTGTGCCGTGGCAATTAATTATTATACCTCATCTTTTGCTTAGTCGCGTAATACGAGTAATAGTATAGTCGGCATTTGAAGGGTGTTTACTCTAGGTTTCAAGTGGCAATTAATTTAAAAAGTATGGGTAGGTTAGAGTCCGAGCTACTTTGTAACCCGCAAGTAGTTTGGTTGTGTTGTAGCATTTATTTATTATACCCCAACCTTGCTTGGTTTCATACGAAGAGTAATAGTATCGACGGTTTCATTATGGTGTTTACCCTAATTTCTGCGTGGTAATTAATTTGAAAAATGTATAGTATTGTGGCAATTAGTTAGCAAATAAATAGCAAAAAAATATAACGTAGTGTCCGTCACTTATTTAAAAAAATACCTTATGGTTGTGCTAGCTTGATATCAAGCTGGCACAACCATGGTATTTTTTAAAAGAAGTGGTAATAGTACCGGTATTGTGGCAATTAGGTAGCAAATTAATAGCAAAAAATATAATGTAGTTTCCGTCACTTTCGTATAGAAATACCGTATGGTTGTGCTAGCTTGATATCAAGCTGGCACAACCACGTTTTTTTTAAAATAAGGGGCAATAAAATCGGTATTGTGGCAATTAATTAGCAAATAAATAGCAATAAATTATAAAGTAGGTTTGATTTGGTTGTGCTGATTTGGTTGTTCCAGCTTTATCCAGCTGTTGCCTGTTTCTCGTAATTGTGTTTCTCGAGCAACACACGGTAAAACCAATAATCACCGACTCTGCTCACATAGAATTCTGATTAAGAATTTCTGGATCACAAAGTTTTCTCTGAGGAAAAGATAAAATTTTCATGCCATTGAAGAGCTAAAGCTGTTTATTTAACATTTTTATTCATAAGCTTTAATTTTATTAAGATGCATAGTTATCACTTCAACTAAATATATGACCACGACAAGTTGCTGAATATTGTTTAAAAGTTGTTTCCATTCTTTACTTTAGTGTAGATTATTATGCTTCGCTTGCTCACAAAGAATTAGCTTATTGTTTTAAAATAACAAGAATTATATAAAGAGAAAAATATTTAGTAGGTTTACTAAAGGTAGAATTCTACTAAAAACCTCCAAAAGATTTTCTATAGATCATACCTTTCAGAGCAGTGAACTCGTCGGCTTTACATGAAAAGTTCATAACTCCGAAAAGACTGTTTACAAGAAATGTAATACTTTTCATATTGCTGTCAATGCTTTTGCACTTGTACCGGATTTTATTTTTGCTATTCAAGCGACATCCACTAATTATTTTCGGAATTTCTCTCGTTTATTTTAGATAAAAGTAATTTTTAACCAGATAACGTTAAAAATCTCATTTTTTAATCTTGGCACTTACGCACCTTTCATATGAAGCCGACACTTGTCGTACGACATAGTGTAAAATAATTATAATAAAAACTATATAAAACATGTTAGAGATATTACAAAAACATAAGTTTTATCGAGGACTTTGTACTATATTATTATTATGTGCAATTCCCGAGCAATGAGAATACTTCCCAATAGAATCTGACAATGCGAGTATTGCAATCTGTATTGTATTGTATAAATGTTAATTGTACTTAACATTGCCAAACCACTGAAGTAAATAATACTTGTGCGTGGTATAAGGCGGTTATTTTTAACAACAATCACAGAAAGATGTTTATGCGATTGTCGAGACCGACTGCTTAACTTACTCATCTGATATCACGGCGAAGTGTACTGAGGCTTTATCGATGAGAAAATAATCCATCACCGGTTCCGGGGATCGAACCCGGCCCCCCTGAGTAAAAGTTGGGCTTTTTACCGCGCGATCGCCCACTTTGTTAACCACATCGCCAGGATATTTCACAACGACCGCACCTTGGTCTTAATAAGTAAATATAACTAACATGCTTTTTCATATTCTAAGAATTATACATTCTAAATAAATAAATGGTTAAATATAGATTCTAACAAAAATTCCAAATACTGAAAACAACTTATCGTACCTACAATTCTATTTATTATATTAAATCAAGGGCGACATTTAGAATTATACAATTTTTCACTATACGACTGAAAGTTCATTGTATTTAAATTTCTTTTACTATTTACGCACTTATTACACACGTCTATAATCACTTTCAGATCTTTAAAAAAATTATTTTGTTCTGTTTATTTTGGTGCTTGAAGTTAAATACTGAGGTTGGTACCGATAGCGCATGATTTCAATGTTTGGTGTTTCACGAAGCGCATTATTGCGGTAAAGGATACGGACACCTTAACTCTTCTTATTCACTTGCTCAATAATAAGAAACCCACATTCAGCTCTACAAGTCTGGAGCCAGCACATACATTAAAAATATATTTAACGTCAAAAAAATCCTATACAAACTGTACGTAGAGTCAGCTCTTAAAGCGATCGCCCAAACATTCAAGGACTCCACGCATGACACGGACGCAATGAATGATGAATTATAGCTGTAGGTGAGTATCCATATCTTTTTCTGGGTAAAAGCCTCAAATTTCTGAACTGCATAGTTTTGGTATCATGATTCTACCCACCCGGTCAAGTAAAAATACCACACACTAAAAAATGAATTATCTTTGGTAACAAATAATCCTTTTCTGAATAAGTTTTTGTTGTAATCACAGACAATAAAATTAATTTATAAGAAAATTAAAACAAAATTCAGGGTGTATCGTATATTACAGAAGAAGCATATTACAGGTATATTACATCGTATATTACATTTTTGTCGAGAAGATTTAATAAAAGCATGGACGATAGGTGGTTTTAAAAATATGAAATAAGTTAAAAATATAAATTTCGTATTAGGCTACCATTATAAGTACTTGCCATAAAATGATTACGATAAAATAATTTTCTAAATCTTAAATAAATATGACTGACATTTTTATATTTTCTTTTTATTTCACACCTACACTGCGGGGGAACCAACAACTAAGGTCATCTGTCCCCCATCTAACATGCAACACGAATACACACATCCATAGTTGAGGTAGCGGCATTTTCCAATTAGAAAAATCCCGTCGCCCCAAGTGGGACTCGAACCCACGACTCGTCGACTGCCGGTCCATATTTTCTATTATTTCATACAAACAATTCGTAAATGCAAATGTTATAGTAATATTTTTTATCATACATAAAGATTAAAATTTAATTTTCCATCGCGTTACAAAAAGTGTGGTTTTTTTTATTTTTAGCTGCCTTCAAGACAGTGTGAGTAAAATTCTGCCGGAACGAAAGTAATTTTACATAAGTCCTAGTCGGCGTATTCTGACACGCTACTCCTAAGAATATTATGCGACACGAGCATTTGTTACTTTCTAGTCATTTATCTTGATCAACACTAATAGTTTAGGCTTAAGTCTCAAGTGTTCGGCGTAATTCGGGTTATTAAAACACTGAATTACACACTTTGTTTAAATAATGATAATCGAAATATAATAGTGATCAACATTTGACCAATTTAAAATTGGTATGTTTTTTAGTTTTTGGTAAGAACGGTACACGCAAAATGTCTAATTGTTTAATTGCTCGTAAAGTTGCGGAATGTCTCTTTCTGCTAACAATTAAAATCAAATACTGGTTATGAAATTAAAGTTTGAAAATATTTATCAACAAGCAAAAACCAACACGAGTAAGAAGCGTCATTATAAGCGAGAGAGGCATAATCATTTATAAGAGACGCCATTTGGACAGAATTCCAATTCTGTCTATTTAAGTACGGTTGAATATTGCATAATGAAATTTTCCCAACCTTTGGAGTGATGTACTATTCTTCAAATAAATTTTCAGAAACATGTCTACTTTAAAGCTAATCTAAAGAGGATATTCCCTCTAAGAATACCCGGTATAATTCATTTTCAGACAAATTACAGCAATTAATTTTGAGTACCTTCTTTGCGGTAATTCTACTTTTTGCTAGTTTTTTCCTCATTACTTAATCTTTAGATATTTTTCTTTTACTTACGGCCATTTGCAAATCTGATTTATCAATTTTTGTTGTAACTAAGCTACAATTAAGACACATTTCACATCGGCTTATAATATTAAAAACTTGAATAAATCTTCCATTTAATAACTCACACCTTCGTAAATTTAATAACGGCCGTTACCCATTAATTAATCATTGCTTTCAGGATGATATCTAAAAAGAGAGAAAATGTTAAAATAAACAGAGGAAAATAGAAAAATAAAGAACAATTTAAAAATGGCCTTTTTCCACAAACACGGTAAAGCTTTTCAGAATCGAAAAGGTTCGAGAGTTTTTCAATAAAAGTTTTCGTCGTCATCATTTCCTGTTTGCAATTTATCTTCATTACGAGTGAGGACTCTTCATTATGAATTTTCATCAGCAATTAATCTTAGTGTGTATATGAATTCAGATGGTACAAATTTTCATTAAGCCGCAACAATGTATTTTGCTTTTATAAACAAATAGTTAAAGGCGGATAAAATGTCCTTTTGTTAAATGTAATTAAATTTTGTATTGTGCGTATCATTTTGTAGAATATTTCACGATATTCTGTATAAAATCTGCGTGCGTTAATCTTCTCGCTGTCAAAAGAGAACACCTGAAAATATAAACCAATGTGAAATATTAAATCCCTCCAGCTGAAATTCCCAATATATATTAGGTTTTCATTTCTATGTGGAACTCCAAGGCTTTTCTGAAACCCTGACGTTCTTTTTGTGTACGTTTAAATGGAATTTGTTCTATAGACAAATGCGAATATTATGTTAAATAAAAAATGTTTCAAAAATAGCTCTTGAATTCTTGGCGTTAATCTAAACTATTTTAGTTATGCACTCAAAATAATGCGCAAAAACATTGATGTCAAAGATTTCTTTTAAGAAATGCATACTTAGTTTGTTAGTAATGAGGGCAAAAAACACTTGGGAACAAATGTTATTCTAGTAAACACTAAAAAAAATCTTTATATTTGTATGTTGTACTTTAGGTTCGAATAAATTTAACATAAATAAGATTCATTCCATCTCGTTTCCATCCATAAAATGTGAATATAATCTTAACACACATCTGGCAAAAGAGGAATCGTAGAAGTAAAGATACGAAATTGGATTCAATTGTGTGAGATGATGTTCTCTAGGTTAATATTTGATATATTCATCTGCGTTTGAATCAACAGTTATTTCCGGTACACCAGATACCATCTAAACGCTCTGTTCGATGATCAATGTAAACTTTTAGGAATTGTTTTGTGGTAAATTAGTACTACGAATTAATTAAATCGGAAAAGTTTATTAATACTGCGAAGTTTTCCTTTTGGTAGAAGGAAATGGGAAAACCTCGACTAATCAAATAAAACTCTTGAAGCTTGAAAAATATTTTCTTAGCTTTAGTAGTTTTTGAAGTTGTTCAATTGTGTTTTGTTGTAGCAATTTATTTCTTGTTAGTTCTACCAATTTAGACAATTTTTTCTCCAAAACGCGGGCTTTCTTTGATTTATGTTTTAAATCGGTTATATCATTAAAGGCTCCTATAGAATTCTGTTTAAAATTGTGATAGCTCAGGTAAAAGATAAAATTACAATACCAGATAATTTGGCAGTCGTTTTTTATATTTATAACAACTTTCCTCCAAAAAGACGCATATTATTTTCTGAAGACTAGGTATTAGAGTAATCACAAAAGTGTTGAATTCTATAACAAAAAGGGAACACATATTTAAATTCACACCAGAATCGAAGCGTTGCCTAATTTTACGTGTAATAAAGGTTTTATGATGTTGATTGAAGCATTAACACGTCGCAAAAGGACTCCACGCATTTCTTTTGGCCGATAACACCTTAGATTACATGCTTAGACTCATTCAAAAGTTTTACCATCCACCAAAATAGTACTTATTGTTTGTTGGTACATTTTCTCACTGCTTTAAAATGAGCTTAGAAAATGCGAATCTTAATCTACCTAGATACAATAAAAAACAGAGTTATAATTATTAATCTTGAAAGTTTTTTAAAGAAGAACTTTTACATTATTTTTGTAAGCATCTATTTTAAAACACCTGGTGCAGTGTGGTTCTGGTTCTGGTTTTGGTCTGCAATTCCCAACAATTTGTAATTTTGTTCTATAACGGTATGCAGAAAATTCTTTATCTAATAATTTACATACTGAACAACAAATCGCCGCGCCGCGATTTGGATGTATCGGAGGTACTCGACCTTCTACCGAAGCCGGCGAATTTGCAGTCATCTCGATATAGGGGCGAGGGGGAACAGTGTTACACGTACTACAATATTACACTTAATGTTTTTAGGATTGCTTTTTATTAAACATTGTTCATATTTTCATGTTAAGAAGTTATTTGGTGTTAACCAAGTGTAGGTGCATTTTGCTTAACATTCACTGATGGGTTTTCAAAAAATTAAGGTATGTATATTTTTTAATATCAAAAGTAATCATTTCAAGTAACATACAATTTACTTCAGGACTAAATTAATTGAAGCTAGATTATTGAAAATGTATTTATAAGTAGTTTGTAAGCTTATTTACCTCAATTAACCTCAAAACTGTTTGTGCCCTTATTAACTATTCGAGTATAGATTTTTGATGATTCGGGTACAGTGTTACAGTGGATGGAGCGGTTCGGTGTAATATTATTTAGGTAATACTTGTGCAGACAGTGATTAGTCCAAGTTGCATCTAAGCGACAAAGATGCATTATTCCATTCAAATGATATCGATGTTGGAAGCTTTGTGGTAATACAAGAAGAGGCTACAATAAAACACAGAATTTTGTCAATTAGGGAAATTACACGTAAAACGAATACAGAAGTTAATCCAACTTATAAATTCGTACGTACAACGCAAGAATATAAGAATTTTAAGTTGTTTTATTAACATTAGCAATGTTAACCTTTCCTTGTAACTCTCTACCCCACTATTAGGATACAGTGTGACACAGAGCACCAAGTTGAATAAATCTTAATTTCTCTAAAAGTTGAAATAATCAAAGCAAGTTAAATGTAAAAGTGGAAACAAGATTCATAACTCTTAAACTAGGAAGAGATAAATTTTAAAATGTTTGTTTGGTTCTGAATTATATCAAAAAATATTTTTTGTATAACACTGTTCCCCCTCTTCCCCTAAGCTATTTTAAATGTTGCGTACAGAGCAAACTAAATAGAATTGTCTATAAAAAATCCCTACTTGTATAAATTGAATTAATAAAATGTTCCAAAAAACAGTTTCATTGGCAGATTTAGGGCCAATCTGTTCACCTCCATGTAACTTTATTTGGCCGTTAATTGTCATGGATACAATTGTCAAAACAATTGTAACTATGCCAATTAACTTCCAAATAAATTGACGAAGAGATGAATAAGAACAAAGTAGAGTGGAGTATTATATTTACTAGCGAAACCTCGTCAAAACATGACCATCAAAAGGCTAATCTGTTGAACAATTTCCTTATATACAACATATGTTGTGTGATAACAATCCTTCGGATTTCCAAGAGTGATTATTTAATAATAACATTTATTAAATAAACGCAATCGAACAAAGACAGTTGCAAATACTAAGCTTACCATTCCCAGACGAACTTTTGAACGCGTTATTTAACAAACACCACCTTACCCCTCCACCGCCAATCACGACTTATCCTATCGTCCTCATTTAGTTACTCCCGTCTTGCTGATTTTTCCGTCTTCCACCTCCGTCTTATCTTCTCCTCAGACTTACCTCCCCTCTCCCGGTTTACCCCCCCCTCAGACTTATTGTTATCCTAAAATTCTTCATTAAATTCACATATCATATATGCATGCTTAAGGGCATAGGATACGTAGTTTCGAAAACTAAATCCGCTATAGGGGCGCTACTTGTATCAATATACAATTTTTACTAAAGGACCATCCTTCTCCGCAACAGATCATAAATCAATTCAGCAGGGTAGGTTGAGCGTCAGTAATTGACAAGCTTGCTTATTGTGACACTCTTTGCATTTGCATAGCAGGTAGAAAAACATTCCAAGTTGAAAATAAATGTTTCTTAACAATTTTAAGATGGCATTTAATTTGCTGTATATACACAAATTGTGTAAATGCCTTACAATCTAGCCACTGCAAATTCTAATTCGGACATAATGTGTATAAAAGAAAAGATTTGAATATTTTAATAAAATTTTATTTAAAAAAATATACGTATAAAATTAACTATTTCTTACATATTTCGCATTCTTTTCTAGAACATGTTTTGTTATTGAAGTGTTCTTGATGCGCCCGAATTCGACATTCCGGCTCTCGAACGGTCATACCCCTGGGTATTCGAGGATCTATTAACTCGGTCAGTAGAGAATCAAAATAGAATTCTTTTAATTTCTTTAACATTTTATCCCATGTCAAATTATTTTTGAGGATTCTTTCCACGTGAAAATCATTTTTAGAGAACAGTACCAGATCGCAGTATGCACGGTCCGTTATGTGTAACTGCCCCTGGATCTGGTACATAAATTTATGATTTTCTTTCAACCTAAAAAGCAAATGAATCTTGTATTAATCTATTGTTAACCAACTATAATTGCTTGCTATAATTACCTTATTTGGTCATTTTCAACTTTATAACATGATGCTTTTAATTTTGTCTCCTTAAACTTACCTTCTCCTATTGACGGTAGACATTTTACTTCCAAAATACCCTTTCCATCCATTATTATTCTGTCCGGAGAAGCTCCTAAGAAAGGATACTCTGGATGTATAAATAATCCACACGCATCGGTTTTAATGCCTGTCCTGTTTTCATACAATTGGACGGCAGTATCCTCGTGTATTCGACCAAAAGTAATAGCTTTAGTTGACAGTTATTTGCTATACAACAGCCTTTCCACTGTTTTCCCACATAGCGTCCAGTCTTTCATGTTCACTATGCAGCCGAAATTTGATGCAGTTAGTCTGTTTTGCCTCATTTCCCTCCAAATTTCGTTCTCATGTTGTCCTCTAGTTTTTACTTCTGCATCGATTACATTAGCATTTCGTAGAGTTTGAACAAGAGCGTTTCTTCGTTCTTCATATTCATTTTGTTCCAAATCAGGCTGTGCGCATTCTGGTCCATAATCAGCATCTACTGAAACATTTTCCTTTTTTCTAGAAAAACGGACTGTTTTGCCTTTCGTTCTACACTTCAGCTGATGTAATCGACGCTTTTCAAACACTTTAAATGTTGTACTGTGTTGATGACCTTTATTTTTTATTTCTAAATGCCAGCCTGGTCCGTATGTATGCGCTAAAGCTGCAGCATATGCACGTGTCGTGTAAGAGTTTCTTTTTGAGAAATTAACTCTCTTGCCGCCTGTGCACTTTGCGACCAGTGACATAAAACTAAAATAAAATATGTATCTTCATTAGATTTGTGTTATATAGTAATATATATCAATATAATACCGTTCAGCTTCATTAGTTGTTTCATTATAAGCTAGTAAATTACTCTTTTGAACCATTGGATCAATAATTTTTTTTATTTCATCTAGCAAGCCACTTTTTTGAGCAATTTCGGTAACATTTGGGTCATCACCTTTGTTTTTACAAAATGATCTGTAGATAAATTAAATTATTAAAATAAGGAATTAACTTCACAAGAAATAATCTGACTTACAGCTTTTATGGTCCCCAAAAACATGTAATGGGGCATTTAGCAGATCTTCACGCAAAGTATTGGAATTTAGGCCATCTTCTTTCGATGACCTTTTTATAGCTGTTCTAATTCCCTTTACCAGCCTTTCAATTCGGGAAACGCCAGCAGTTGCCTCTGTTAATAATTTTCTTATATGTAGAGGGTAATCTTTATTAACAGCCAATTTATGCAATTTTTGATGCAAGTTCCGAGTCATGTGGTTAGCGCATTCTATTTTCCTGACCTCGCGACCATACGAAACTTTTTGTTTAATTCTAGCATAAACACTAGAATCTCCATCACCTTAAAATGTTCGCATGTAACAATACTAAAATTACAACAAGTATATTTTCTTACCGATGAAGAATTTATATACAATCCCATGCTGTTCCAAGCTCTTATTGAATCCTTCAACTATAATATCTTGTTCCATTCCAGTTGATGGCCCATGAAAATTTAAAGCACAGTCGTGATCTTTGACTTCTTCCTTTTTATTCTCGTAGTATTTACACATGGAACATATTTTATTTCGTACGCCCATATAGAGGATCTTTTTTGTTGCTGCACCAATTACAATCGCCTTTAAATAATATTATACTGTAAATAGATTGCAAAATTAAAATATATACAACTGTTAAAATACGTCATTACCTGTTGTTTAACTGTTGCAAATCTGGGATAAGACTACTAGTAACACCAAGTAAATTTGATTGATTATGGCTCAAATTATTTTTCCTAAAAAAGTATTTATTAATATACCATTATTAGTTATTGCTAATACTAATAATATTGAACTAAGCTAAAAAATAATAAACAATGTAAGATGTAACTAAATAAGCTTAATCGATACAAACAAATACATACAATGTGTACTCTACTACTTACGATTTACTTTGCTGCAAGTCTCTCATGCAACGGGAACGAACACTTCGTTTTTTTTGTCGAGACAAAGACACTCTTGTTTTTGGCATATTTTACGAAAAAATAAGAAACTTCTGAAGCGTACACTACTAACACTGAATATGAAATGATGTACGTAGATTTTTCCGACACCTTTTATATTTACGTTTTTCTTGTTTCTTAGACACCAACACCGTTATTCCCCAGAAATATATTTGTATGCTTTTTTGAAGTTCTCAAAAATTCAGTTTAGTCAATGAACAAGTCTATATTGTATTTATAAGCTCTTTACCATTGGCGGCAAGGTAGCAAAGACAGATTCTAAAATTGTAAATTATTTGAATAGAAAGGGACAGTACTACCAAGAAGGCTTGAAATCCGAAAGCAGATTATTCTCTGCTTGGTTGAAACCTGTTACGATAATGAATAAGATGCTTAGAAAATTCAGGAAACATTATAAATAAATCTGACTAATACGTTAATCCTAGCTACTGTTATTGAACTCAGGTAAGTATGTATAACATTTCTAAATTCTAAAAATTGTAGATACCTATGTAAAAAGACTGCATTTATTACATTTCCTAATAATATAACCTACAGTTTATACAGTTACAATCTTCTATTTCGATTGCTTCAACGCATACCAAATGCACAAATATTGCAAATATCAAATTAGTACAATTAGCGAATACTTTTGTTTAACGGGTAATATTTAGTTAGGATATACTACAAATACAGTGTACATCGGTATTTAGTTGTTTTTGTACATATAAACTAATACCTATCTTCCCATCTATTAAAAGTAATTATAATAATAGTGAACACAGTGACAAAAACAACAGTCCAATAATTACAAAAAATGATAGACCAATTAATATGCTGTCTATGGACTATCATTTAACTTCTTAAAATAAGATAGAAACCATTACAATGTTGATTTCTTAATTGATCCATTATTATAAATCAATATTAAGAAATATAAAATGGATGTTCTTCAGAATGCAAACGTATTAAGAAAGTATAGCATATAAGAAATGTATAATAAGAAATATATAATGTAAATAATAATGTTATAATTTGTAGGTAATATTAAATATTACCTACCTAAATACATTTACCAGTAAATTTTACTGGTTGGTCTATGCCATCATAAAAGGAAGCGGGTAGAATAAGCTTACTTTTCTTAACAAAAGATGAGGGGTAGGCACCAATAGTGGGTGTGTACTTTTTAATTTGTAAATCTTCTACATTAATTACTCTTTATCGGATACATCAACAATACTAATATTTTTTCTGCATCTTGTAATACTAGTAATCTTTGACATAACGTAATGTTATTTTAAATTTTGATTTGTGCAAATCAAATACAGCAGTAATTACTAAAGGTGTCTGATTCTCATAATCATGAAACAATTAATAAAATATATTGACGAGGTGTCAATGATCTTTATGTAATGAGTAACATATGCTATTTTCATCAACTTAGTTTGAATAGTTTCTGACCTAGAACTGATGAAAGTGTGTGTAAATCTACTGCTTTATTATAAATTATTAATAAATTGTTAATGAATAGATTTTTTTAAATATTTTTTTCATATGTACTAGATGAACCTAGAGAACAGGCAAACAAGAATTAATCAATTTTTACAATTTTTTTTAAGTATCCTAGGCCCTTAATATACCAGTTTTCAAAACTTTGACGTTTATATTGTCCATGTTCCTTAAGAGATAAAACATCAGTTCTTAGACATTCCTATTCTACTTTTTCATCAAATATCCCAATCCGCAAAATTTAAAAATTTCGAAAGAACGAACAGTGACAGGCAGAAATATTGAATTTTGTAAAAATACTCCACAGCAAATACTGTGAAACTGACTGAGAGCTGTTGGTGGCATACTAAGCAGGTATAGGAAGGATGTTTAGTACCAACACGTGACGAAGCAATCGGCCTTGAGAATATTGAAATGCATCGATTACAAATATCGCTTAAAAATTTAAATAACTAAAAAATCACAAAACTAAAACTCCACAGAGTAAAAAAAAGAGCGGTTTTAAAAATATAGAAGTTAAATAAAAATAAAAAATAGGTAGTGTTGACTAATTTACAGAGTTAAAACTTTAATATAAAAAAGAATAAAGCAAATCGGTCTTGTAGAACTCGTAGACAAAGTGGAACAAAAATGAGCCGTGTTTTAAATATATAGATTAGTAAATAATAATTGACCTATAATAATTAAAAATCGTTCCAGTCATTTATCAATTGTTTAATAATTTGCAAGCGTATCTCGCGAGGATTTGTTTTGTCCAAACAATATGAAACAGTTATATAAATAAGCAATTGTCATAATCTAATTAATATTTGAACAATTTGTTTGCTTTCCATGGTTTTCGTCTAATGCGGGTTTGTCTACGCAACCTAATAACAAATCAACCGTTAGCGGTAAGTGGTAGTTGCAGCAAACTTTTATAAGCGTGAATAGTTCTAAAACTTACCAATTGCAAAGTGAGATGACACCCCAAGTGAATATCCCATCCATGCGTCTCAAATTACACATTTTATATTTATTTAAATTAAATATATATACATATAAAAATGGGATAGTGTTGACTAGTTTACACAGCGAAAGCTTCAATATAAAAAAGCATCGCGTAAATCGGCCTAGTAGAACTCTCAAACGAACTGGAACAAAAATAAGCCTAGTATTTTAAATATATAGACTAGATAGATAAGCGTTCGCTACATATATGTATAAATTAGCATAGCCTTCACGGACATTTTTTCATTAAAAATTTTATTAATATTATTTTATTAATATTCCTATATATTTTTTGTCATTTATTGTTGAGGTGTTTTGAAGCGTTTCTTTTCTCCCTATTTACATCTATATAATAATATTAGCGGCCCACCAAATATTGCGTATGTTACTACATGGAAATTCGAATAATATTAATTTCCCTGGGTATACGGGATGTTTCAAAAGAAACAACAAACGATTACTAGATCGTGGAAATTTAAATGTTACAACTGTAATATAACAATTAAACTCAAAAACTATTCCTATTCCGAAAATGAAACACACTGTATATACGTTTTCCAATAGAGATGAAATCTGATATAACAGCCAGTCGTTTGTTGATTTGTTTTAATTTTTGGATTATTTTAGACTACGTGTACCTGGCAAGATATTTTATTGCAATCATATCAATTAAATAGGCGCTGAATCTGATCGAATTTCAACGTGAATCAAACTTAGGAGTTCTTGGTTCATGGATTTTGTCGATAACAAACCATCTTTTTTATGCAATCAATACTAAAATTTAAATATGTGTACAAGAAAAAAAATAGAAATCGATATAAAAAGTTTTTTTTAAATATATTGTAGAATGCTGAATGAATGATTGAATTCATTAAAGGGAAATGCTATCTTCTTTCATTTAATTATATAAAAGACATTTAATCTATATCATTCAAGATATATCTGAGATGTTAGGAATTTTCTAATTAAATTTAACAAAAAAAGAATAGCTAATTATCCACAAGGTCAATGTAACTTAATAAAAGTTGTCTGAAGGGTTTGATCATATTCAGAGCCTACTTAGCGAATGCTTTTTCAGAACTAGAAATTATATAATAATTATTATTTTCTGAAATAGTACATAAAGTGAACACTTTACTCATTTGAGTCCGAGGTATGAGTCTGTAAAGTAACACTTTACAGACTCTTATGTCAGAACTGACTTTTATGGACTCATCTGTCACTTTTATTTGCATTGTTTCACATGTATTTGACATATTTGACTTAGTTGCCTACTCTACTGTTATTAAAACCTTCTTCATTCAAGAGTTCCCAGGTTTAATAAAAAAATCGATGAAGAACTGTCATAATTGCAAAGCTAAGTTAATTGTGACATTGTTACTTGACTCTTGTTTGAATTTTGTTTCGAAACTTTAAAAGCAATTTGTTCGTCTGTAATGTTGTTATTTTAATCCTTCAAATATAATTATATACCTTTACTTATTCTGATTAGAAGCATTTTAATATAATATGTATACTTAATAGATTTTCGCACCCAGTTGTCTTTGCGTCTACTTGTCTCGTGCCAAGTTGTCTCTGCGTCCAATTGTCTCTGCGCCCACTTTTCTCGCGCCCAATTGGCCGCGTTCAGTTGTCCCATCCCCGCTGTTACGTTGCAAGTTGTGAAAAATATACAGTTGCTTGTGGATCAGTTCTAGCATATTTACATACCTCCTTTTCAGACTAATATTTGAAGTAATAAATAAATGGGCGGCTATTATTATATATAACTTGTGTCACTCTGAATAAATATATATATATAAAGCATTTTTGTTAAGCTTTTACAAATTACAACTGTCGATAAAACCATGGTAACATATATCTTCACAATAATGTTTCTTCATATATTTTCCACGTTAAGCTAAGTACTCACACCAGCCGATCCGCAGGCGGATGTCATACGATTGGTCGGTTTGAGTCAAATCGACTCAAACCGACCAATCGTATGATATCCGCCTGCGGATCCGCCGCTGTGAGTACTTACCTTTAGGCATCTTTAAGGTATTCACGAAAATTGGGAGGAAATCTCTAGTGCGGTCAGGGTCATGAGTTTTTAGAAAGAAAGCAAATTTTAAAAACTATAGTAAATATGTAATTAGGCAACACCTCACTTATGTATATATGCATATCTTGAATACTATCGTTTTTTCAGAACATTCTGAATATATGAAGAATAAAGATAATTGCCAGGTACACAGTGGAGATTGCATCTATTCCTAGAACATATTTTTTCGGCTTGAGATCTTTACAACACTTCATCTTTGGATAATTTTAGTCGTGAGTCATGACTTCTAGAGAACTTGGAAGGAGTAAATTATTTTGCCTTGCTTTAAAAATGCAAAAACCTGATCTTATTTGGACGTTTTTGGCACATTTCGGAATCAGTAAATGACAGTGGTTAAACGGGATGAGATTTGGGAATTTGGATGTGATTGTGGTATCATTCTTCCTAATTTCCACCCTAATCATGAGAGAATAAGTCCGGGCGCATCCTATACAGAAATGTTACTCTTTAGTTAATTTATTGATCTGCATTAAACCTTTTGTTGGATTTAATAAAAAGCAAATCTAGTCAATAGTAGTAGTTATATTAACTTTGCAAAACCCATTTTTAACGATTAGTCTTATTCGACTTGATATTGTAAAACATTACACTAATTTACATCTACGTCTAAAACCTAACTTCTTGTTTTTCTATACCATATACAGAGTGACCCATTAAGGAATAGTCAAACTTTGCCAGTGGTTAGATAATAATTAAAGAACGAAAATTCCTATATATTATTTTTCTCGTACTTCTATACTTTTGGAGAAAAACAGCATTGAAGTTCAGCCTAATGTTTTCAAATGTAATAGTAATAATTTACAGTTGTGATCATTCACTAAGGAACGATGAAAAAATCATAACCGCCGATTTTCCAGTTTTTTGTACAGTGTAAATGTAAATTTATTATATGGTCGAATTACAGCGTACAATGTAAAAAAGCTGAAAAACCGGCGATCACTATTTGTTACATATAATGATCGTAAATGTATACGAAACATTTTTTGAAGTTGAAGGAGATAAACAATCTGTTTGGTTTCTAAAATGTTCGTCGTAGCAGGTAATAAAAGATAAATTAGCAATAGATACTCTACGTACCGTTTTGTTATTATTATTTCAATGAACACAAATACTGCTGCTAACCTTCTATGTGCTATGTTTTAAATCTTTCAGTTACAACTACTTGGAATTTAAAACTTACTCCTCTATTACTCTCTACTCCTGTATTATCTACAATTCATAACATAAAACAGGAAAAAAACCTTTTTCCAACTCATGTTTTCACTTTAGTTGTTGGAATTATTATTAATTAATAATTAGATTATTTCCATAAAGAACATGATACATACTACGAAGTGTTCATAAGAATTGCGACTAACAATTGGGAACAGCTGCATTATAATAACAATAAGATAACCAAAACAAACCGACATATTATGGTTTTAAACATTCGGTCAAGGTTAGGATCTAACAAATTGCAAAACCCCTTACACTGCAGTTTTTAGTAAAACAGCAGCAGTACTTATTTTTTACGCATACCGTTCTGTATTGTTTTTATTATGTAGTTATTTTCTATACAAGCAAATTACGATCCGTCAGGATCTTTCTGTCAAAACATAAAAAAGTTTTTACTTAATTAACTATTTATTAAAAAATAACAAATTAAACTATTATGACAATTAAATGAATCAGTATCAGAATGATGTCATTTCTGCTCGCGTTCCCTACTAGAACTCAGAGGAACCCCCCCCCCCCGTATTGTGGGATTTTGTTTTGACTACACTATTGCTAGAAAGTTTTAAGTTGTTTTAACAACATCCAAACTGGAATGTGCGCGTAGGTCACAATCCGTGTTGTGCTCATTCAACAGATGTCACGATTTGCACTGATGGTGTCGTTTTCTACAGAGTTTGCATTTAATCCTATTAGACTAACCTGCATCTATCATAGGTATTTTTCTAAAAACGTCATGCAAAATTTTATAAATTTTCAAGTTCATTTAATCCAAAAATGTTACTAAGGTTTTATGTTTCTATGACCTGAGAAGGTTATCCTCGAAGTCCAATCATTGGCCATTAAATGTACAAACCAACTTTAGGGTATAACTATTCATACGTAGAAAAGTCATTTGTAAATTGTACACAGAGAGAAATGTTTGTATATTTAGTGCACAATTGTTTAGAAAATTAAAACAAATTGTGCGTAAAACGGTGACAGAAACAACTTGTGCAATATAATTGCATTGGTTTGTGCAAAACAAATTGTAATGTTTATCCAAACAACTTATTATTTTTATCTCCATATCAAATAGGTAACTACCTAAAACAATTTGTTTAAAGAATCTTCTACATTTTGTAGCATAGTTTTGCACAATGCTGTATTAAACACTTGCGATCCTTATGTGGAATTTTTGCACAAAGCTGTTGGAAACACATACGAACATTGGAGTAATCGTGTATATAGTAGTTTAGTGCATATTTGCACAATATTGTGCTTATTTTTCTTTAACCTTTAATATTGCTGAAAGAAACGCTAAACATTGGGTGATTTAATAACACAAATTGTGGATAATTTTATTAAACAATTATATATTTAATTTAAACGCAAAAATACAAAGGGAAAACATTCATATAAAGAAAAATACAAATTAAGCAAACGATCTATAATTAAAATAAAACGATTTACTATTTAAATTAGTAACAAATCATGGCATATAAAAGTAAATTTTCAAGTTGGAAACATGAACTTTTTATTATTTTCTCAATACTGCCAAACACTGGAAGATCATCGATCCATTTCTGAATTATTGGAAAATTTGGTTTGTAAAGTGGTTGATGATATAAATTAGTTATTTATTACATAGCACTTGCACTAAAATAAATGAGCAAATAAAATGCGTACCCAATCATAATAATAATAATTTAAAATATAGGGTAAAAAATTAAAAATACTTATATTAATTAAATTTTTATTCACCTATATTATATCTGTATTCTGCAACTATCACAAACTTACTAAACGAACGTGTTCCATTTCCACTTAGCACAGCGTTTTTTGCAGTTTGTTTATATCTGGAGTCTCTGATCTGAGGGGGAAATAAATGCAATAGGTCAATCCCACATTAAAAATAACCTTGATATAAGAATTCACTCAAATTGTATTACAGTTTCAAATTTTATTTGCATTTTTTCATCATATACAATTAAAAAGCTGCACAATACTGTGCATGATTACAGTTACACAACTTGTATCAAAATATACAACAAGATTGTGGACAGACGCAGCACAATTTTGCGAATTATTAATTCCTTTAGATACTTCAATGCTTTGCACAATTTGTAAGATCAAATTTCACGACGTCTTCAAACAATCTTATTAAGAAAGAATACGCAACGCTTTTAAATAATAGAACCCAATTGTACAAAAAAATCGTACAATCACAATTAACCAACGTTGTGCAAAACTACGCTACTGCATTTTTCTCTGTGTACATACATTCACAGAAACAAAGATGCAAAACAAATTAATTATCCTTTTAAAGATTTCTCTATTTGCGAACAATGTAGTAATTATTTTGTAATTCTAAACAACCAGAACAGATTCAGTTTCTATTTAGTATCCCACACAAGATAGCAAGTCAATTTTAGAATTCGCAGCTTTTGTGGTAAAATGCAGCTGTACCTCTATAAATTAGTAATGGTCTTGTTAAACAATCTGTATTTCCTCCCATAATTGATCAGATAACAATATATTACAATCAAGTGGTTAATTAAACATTATAGCACAAATGGACAGCAAATTGCTGTAACCGGCTTTATGCATACTGTTCTTGGACAGTAACCGGCCTAACCGCTAATCGACACCAATCACTGTTTCCATTGACATTTAAACTCGTTCTGTGAATACGCGGTGTTAATAATGTTTAGTTTATTTACAATCGAATCACACGTTCGGCCCATGAATTAATTACCATAATTCAAATTGAGTTTGTTAGTGGAAAAATTAAAAACGTCCCTGCGGAATTTAATAATGTGTTTTGATGAACGGCACTATACAATGACGGAATCCGCTCGGGAAAATGTTACGCGAATGATTCTAAGCTTCGTGAAAATTTAACTGGATTTCGAAAGAATGCACTCAAATTCGTGATTATAATGCTATTACCGAGATTTACTACATATCTCTGGGAATTTGTAGAATTCTAAACGTATTATGAGATTTTCTGAATACACATTTGAATAGTTACTATTCTTTATGTATACCTTTTGAAAGTTCCACCTATTCCAACATATTAAAATGCATTGGAATAGTTATTTTGAGCGAAGATTCTAGCTCTTCCGACATTTTATCAAAATTAAATACTCCCACAACAATTATTATAGGTGAATTGGAGATGCGGGAAAGCTCTCAAGAAAATCAAAGAAATCAAATGAAATGAAAAAACGTAGCTATTCGCAGACTGTTCCATTTCCGCACTTTTCCTCGCATTGTTTACGCAGTTAATCGAATATAATGACGGCTTTTGCGGGATTAGCTCTTTGTTTCCGAGGATTTGGGAACGTACTGCAGGTACACTATGGCTAGGACGTGATGTTTCTGCTTTTCGAATCAGGATAATGAGTTGCGCACTGCGGAAGGATTGCGTGGGACTTATTTCCCCAGAATGAACTTTTTTAAGTGAAATTCTGATAGTGAGAATAGTAGTCTTCCCCTTTGTATACACGTATATATGTATGTATGTGTGTGAGTACGCGCTTTTATGCGTATTTGCTTTGAGTAATTCCGGTTTACATTCCACCCTTATAATTAACACGTTTCGCTGTTTCGAAATTTAATCCTGTGGTGGATTTGTGAGATAGCGGGCTCATTATATCAACAAAGGAACTGCTGAGAATATGCCGTGTCCTTATGACTGAAAAAGAAATAATGTCGTCAACTTTTCTTGTGTTACTAAAGGGCTTTATGTCGTAATTTTCTTTTTAATTACGTGACAGATGAACTTTCAACTTTTGTGTTTTATCTTGAATTCTATTTCTATTTAAATTTCTTCTTAATTATTTTAGATAATTATTTTTTTTATTCGTCAGAATTATGAGTTTTAAAGGAACTTAATGTGAAGCTTTTGTTTTAGTCTTTTTATAAGAGATTTTCAACAAATCCCTCCGATGAATGAAAACTGTCATATTTTGGGGATAAAGAAGGAACATTAAATTCTGATCTCAAGTGTTCTGTGATACATAGTTAATACGTTGCAAAAGGCTACTAGTACTTTCAGAGATTAAGGTGTTCTAAACTTTTTTAGTACATATTAAGAAATGAAATAATTAGAACACACAACTGTGTTGGAATAACCAGTTAATAATTGAAAACTAGTCCGTGGACGTAGAGCAACTACGGCAAGCTAAGATCTTCAATCTAGCTCGTGATTATTTTCAAAATACCCTTAATGACCTGAAGAAGATCAACTCATCTCATTCTCATTCGAAATTTATCTTGTTTCTTGTCATCTTTTAAGTAAGTAGTTTTTAGTAAGCTGAATAAGCACATTTTTTATAAATGTATCAAAGAAAAATATAAAATTCGGTTACCTCTTAACAGACGGAGGTTCGAAGTTATAAGTTCGCATCTCATTCCAGGCGGTTATGTTCAAGGCAATCCCCGAAGAAACGGAGTAGTACAATATAGCAGGTGAGTTTTTTAACTTGGGACATCAAAATATATGCAGAAATATGCATTGTACGAAAAAATATTTCAAATAAACTGTCAATATTTTCGAGGGGCCATTCACCTGTGCTAAAATTAGATCGTCCCCACCCCTCCTGGGGGTAGGACGGAGGGTAACGTTGAAATCTTAAATGGAAACGCATATCTTCTATTTAAGATTCAGATTCTGCGGGAAAAATAAAGTACCTTTTGTCCGAAACATTTTTTCGATTCGTGATAGTTGGCTCTATAATCGCAAAAATTAGGCTAACTACAGTTTCTTCAATTGGGAAACGCCACGTTTCATTCCAGAATGAATCTGCGATAAAAAAATACCACTTCTTTATTTTGAACATTCCCTGTACTCGTGATAGATGGCGTAGCATTCGACATAAATTTGTTAAATTGGTTAGTTTTTGTTTTTTTTAATGGGAACCCCCATGTTTCATTTGATAAGGCGGAACTTGGTTCCAGTAAGTTCTCGCACCATCAGCGTGTTTGATTTTAGTGAGCCCCCTTGCTTCTCGCCATCGGGATGCTTGATTTTGGTGAACCTTTCACCATTCTGTTACGGTAAGTGATCGAAATGTTGACCTTCAACTTCGATGCATTAATTGATCTGTGCTTTAAATAATTGTACACAAACTACATTCCTGATTCGATCAATCATGTTTTTACAAGTCGTTTGCACTTTTTGGTAAACTTTAGGACTCCACAAAAAGAAATCTGGCGACATAATGTCTGGCGATCTGGCAGACCAATTTACCAGACCACTTCTAAAGATCCAGCGATCATTATAGTTAGTCTCGATTTCGCACTTCCCGTGTTACTGCCTAATAATGTGCTGGAATATCATATTGAAACCACAGGTTCTGTGTTCGAACCACATCTTCAAGCAATGTTGTTTGTTTTTCAGAATGTTTCGGTATTTTTCACAGTTCAAATTGCCCTCGATGAAATAGGGTTCAATTTTCTCTTGTATAGATAAATAATCCATAATGAAGAATTATAAATAGTACCCTAGTCGAAATAAAAAAGCTTCAAAAGTAGGATAAAATAAACGATTGAAACAACTTGCCAATAATAGAGAAACAAATTTTTAAATTAATGAAGTGACAGTAGCATCTAACTAAGAAGATGGATTTAAGTTCTAAATTGTTGTTTTGTTTGTTCAATCAAGTGAATGTTATCTGCTTGTCTTTACGTAATGTAAGTGCAACGGTTCTATCTATTGCGTGAAGCCTTATCTTAAATGTTTACAGTGCCATCTATTACAAATCGAAAAATGTTTCGGATAAAAGCTACTTTGTTTTTGACGCACAATTTACTGAATCTACAATTGAAACATTAGTTATTTTAACACAAGAAAAAGCAACAAAGCAAATTACTTTAACTTTCAAAAATTCTTACGCAAACTGTACAACACAAAACGTTCAATACTTACTGCACAATTCAAGATTGCCACGGCTTGAGATCTTACCTTTACAAATTTAATTTCAGGTCGTAGGTATTGTTTCCACACCTCCAAATTATAGATAAAGGTTAAAAGAATAGATAAAGGT
This sequence comes from Agrypnus murinus, assembly GCA_929113105.1. NCBI lineage: Eukaryota > Metazoa > Arthropoda > Insecta > Coleoptera > Elateridae > Agrypnus > Agrypnus murinus. Next base: position 217,945,916 of record OV816024.1, on the reverse strand, counting down.
TTAAGACACAAGAAAATACATATTATTAGGGCGCCATCTGATTAGGAAAGTCCAGTAATTTTTATGAAAATATAGGCTCGACACCAGTAACCAGAAACTGGGATCAGATCTAATAAATTTAATTTAATTCTATGTAGTCAAAATCGGTTATGTCAAAGTTAGGTTGAATAAAATATTTGAAGACTTTCATAAATATATGGTCCTGTAATATTCCGATTAATTAAATTTAATCATAGCTTTATTGATAAATAAAAAAATGAAGTTTCCAAATAAAACATCGTTACAAAATTTAAATATGTATAAAAAATGATACCCAACGTAAGAATTCTTAACGACAGAAATAATGCACATAAAAAATGTAGTCAAAAATATTCGATACAGAAATAATGGTTTCAAATTACATCAATAATAACAAAATAAAATTCATTAGGTCACAATACCTTATTCAGATAGTTTAATCTGATTTCACCTTACAAAGCAATTGAAACAATATTGCTTTTCCATCAAAACAAACACATATCACCAAACTCAATTGCTCGATGAAATTGAAGAATCTGGAAAACACCTTACTTATGCCGCCAAGGAAGTAAAGTTCATAATAACTATCTCTCTTTTTTTTGTTATAAAAAAATATCCAGCACAACTATATAAGTTCAATTATTAAATGTTTGTTAAAAAACATTCTTCATTAATAAAAGCAACGCCACACTAAGATATATTGTTTAGTTTAACACTACCGAGTTGAAATTATGTTAAAAACGGAAAATAATAAGAAACTTATTTCACGATAAGTTAAATTTGATAACTATAATTGTTCATTCTAATAACTGTATTTTGATCAAACAAGATCATTCATTAAAACTGAAAATGCCTCTGCTAAACGTTAACTGCACTGTAAATTATGTATTAAGTTTCGGTAAGAGCGATTCCAAATTAATCACATAAATTTCTGTATTTTTCACGACTTTTAAAGAACGGGAAACTTTATAATTTGGTTAACTTATTAACCCCAAAAAGTCAGCGATAAATTGAAGCAAGTGAGCTTCCGGTACGATAACGGAACTAAACGCACAAAACGATAGTAGTATAACTTAATTATACTCTTAATGACGACAACTTTGTTCATATTAGAAACTGTAGTATTTGAAATAAAGATTAACAAAAACTTTACCTGGGGCATCTCTCCGAGGGAGAGCCCCGGGAAACGCGAAAAATTATCTTACACTCGACCCGTTCACTTGTTTATTCTTTGAGATTCTCTTGTCAACTCTTCTAAACTAAAAACTATTTCGCGGGGGTATGATTTTCTGAGGGGGGCGAATTTTTAAACAATCCAATAGAAAAGTGGCGGGATATTCATTAGCCAATAAAATATGTTTACGTTATTTTATTCTAGAAGAATCTCGAAGGATCTTTCGAAGGTTCCCCTTTTGGATCTGTACCTTATACTCGCAGGTGGCTGTTTAGACGTCCTGTCGGTATTTTGTTTACAAGGGAATTTTCAACCCAATATGTTTTAAAGCTATGAATTCGAACTTTCATACGTTTTAACTTTAAGGAAATTTTTGTTAAGGCGAATATTAGATTTTAGCCCTTATAAGCTCGGAAATAAAAACAATTTTATTCTGGAACATTCTATTTCTTGGAAAATAAACTTTTAACACATGCAAAAAGCGGTACTTTTAAAACGGAATCTGTAGATTTTTCTACAAGCAAATTTTATCGATCTGGGAATTTTTCTTTTAGATCACCCTTGATATTTTAAAGGACTTTTTTAAATCAACGTATTTTTAAATCAAGAAAAAATATACAATAATATGCAGGACTGCACTAAGGGTTTTCATCAATTATTCGGAAGTTCAAAAAAATGAACTGTTACACAATAAAATATGGGGGTTCCTACTTAAGAACTCAAAGTCTAATTTTAGCACAGGTAAATGGTTTCCTGGAAAATATTGAGGGTTTATTTGGAAGTTTTTTGTCGGTGTCTCAAATTTCGATGTCTCAATTTAAAAAACTCTTCCGGTTACTGCCGCGTAGTCATCGATGGCATTCTCTTGACGAGATGTTGGTTAGAGTCATACGGAAATTTAACCACACCTACCTAGATAAAAATAGTTATGGTCCTTGACAAGTACTTCTTCCAAAAGAATTTACAATTCAACTGATAGAAGGGAATAATTGTCTTATGCAAATATAAAAAAAACAGTGATAAGCTGAAATTACCAATGATGAATTCCGGACTGAAGCATGAACCAAATAAGGAATAACCAATTAAGATGTATGCTCAAAAGCACGACCAAATTAGGAGTGATCAGGTTGATAATAACACATTGGAGAAAAACCTCTTAAGAAAATTTTTTTTAGCGAAAGTGAATTCGAACTGAAGAAAAGCCAAGAAAATTGGTAACAGTATGATTTTGTATCATACGATTTATAAAAAGGAAAAATTGTAACTTGTTCATGAGTTTTTATTATAATATATCTCTTTTTATTATACATACATTATTATATATTAAATTGAAATGCAATATGCTGGTGTATTTTGTATGTTGCAAATTAAAATAATCATTCCAAACCATTGTATTTACTATATTTTATACAACCAGTACATAACCACTCAAAATGGTCTAGCCGTTTCAATTAAGGATAATTTAACACTAATTGAGTTTTTAAAAATACAAACGTAAATGAAAATACCATTTATTGTAAAATAAAAGATGCAAAGGTGTACTTTTTATAACAAACCACGTCTGTTCGTGGTAAAATGCATACGCAGTACTTGTCACAATCAATCAATTTAACCTAATGCATTGACTTGATTATGTTCAAATGCAATATGGAGCATATTGCATTTGTTAAGCATGTTAACTTAATAGCATGTTAATTTAATAGCACTGTACAGGGTGTCCTGAGTTAAAACGCATTCATTTTAAGGGGTGATAGAAAGCATCAAAAGGAACAAAAAAGTCTGAATAAATTTTTTTCTATGTTAATAGGCTTTCGAGTAATTTTTGAAAAAACCATTGCCATATCTGGCAACCTTGTTTAAGTATAATCCCAGCTGGGTCTTGATCTTGTTTTAGAAAATCAAACAAACAAACTGATGATGACAGTCGTTGTTTAAAAATAATAAACATCCAAAGCAGATCAGTCGGGTGACGAATTCTAAAATTGTAATCCGAACTGTTTTTCCGTAAACAAAATTTCTACGTTGTACGTTAAAAATACGCTGATTCATAACAAACCAACTTTAAAAGTAAAACAATCTTATGTAAAAAATGCATTAAGGCACCTAATTACCATAAAATTAAAGATTTTTTAATGTAGCCAAAAGGTATCAACAAAGTCCCTTAACCTAATTACCTAATTTAAATTAGATAAATCTTTTCTTTAAAAGATATTCTTTTATAAAATCATTAAAAACTGTTATTAAATAAACAGCAAGTTGCGAATTGTGTTATTAACAAATTATTATTTCATAGTTCAATGAACTACAAACTCAGTATTATCTCAAGGGTATTATTTACAAATCTGTGATCAGGCATTGACCCAAATATTCTTAAATTGTAAGGTTGCAAGCAAAACGTGCCTTATTTCAATGTCGACAAACGTCCAGATCGGCATTTTGTGCGGATGTGGAGCAAATTTTATTACAAACTTTACAGGGTTGTCACGTTTCTTAATTGAGTAAAATGAATTTTCAATTGTAAAAAGAATTCAATTTTACGCGGAAACGACATACGATACGATAAAATGTCGTTAAGGTTTGTTGTTGTAATAGATGAGATGCATCTGCCGACAAAGCGCCATAATTAAAGTACTATTATTAACGCGGCAAAATGATGTTAAAGTTTCCAACTTTATTATTTTTTTCTGAAAAAGTAGTACATTCTAGAAAAAGTTGTATAAGACTTTTTTGTTCCTTTTGATGTCTTCTATCACCCCTTAAAATTAATGCGTTCTGACGCCAGACACGATGCGATGCTAGAATTAATCTTTTCTTGTTTAACTTTATTTTCCGAAATATTTGAGCCTCAAATGGGCCAAAAAGGTGCTGTTTCAGATATTAAAATGAAATTAAGAAAAAACTATATGATAGAGTAATTTGGAAGACGGATTCGCAGTCAGCAACAAAAAATCTACTGAAATCACCCTGCCTAGGTCTAGGAGCCGACATGTAAACTAGCAAAATTGGTGTTAAGAGGGTAATGTACCGTCGATTAGAGAGTGGTTTGCAGAGGTTTACGCGTTCAAGCGATTTAGCCTAATTTTTAAACTAATCGTCTATTTGTTGCAATAAATCAAGAGATGAAATTATCAAGCTACATGCAAGCATCAAAGACTTTATGATTTTTTAAAAATAATTACTGCAACCCAACTTCGAAATTTCATAATTTTGTCTATATGTACTGGAAAAGTCTAATAAGAATTGTTTGTTCAAAGCATAATTTTCTGCTGTTTGCATGTAGATAAACTATTTAGCTTTGCATAATCAGCTGCACTTTCGCAAAAATACGAAACTGAACAACGGAAGTATGTTTCTCTAATTTTCATTATTACACGTTGCCTATACCACCGGGCAAACTACAAGATTTTACATCTTGAAGCAACATTCCGCCTCTTAGTGCGTTCGGGATTTCTGGGCAGCGGTATATATAAAAATTTCATTGGATTCGGATCGGACTTCGTAGTGTAGTATTTATTTTTTATTTACTATTTATTCTTTATCAAAAACAAATAATTTTGGAAAGTCATATAAATATTGTCAAAAATTTATTGGAATTCACAAAGAAATCAAATAAAATAATGAATCAAATGAAATAATTATAATGTAAATATAAAATTAATCATGAGAAATAATGAAAATATAATTTTATAATTGTGATGATGAATATGAATATATCGTAATAATATAATAAATTGATAAAAATAAAAGGCCAAATCGTGGATATTATGAGAAATAACAAATTCTATAATTGCCATAGACGACTTGAAATTGAAATTGAAAAAACACTTAATTATTTTGCACAAAACAGTGTTATATTTGATATGAGGCAATTGGACATCAAACAGTACCAACTGCAAGAGTCATGGAGAAAATGAAACAGAATTTAATATTAAAATGCTATATTTAAGGAACAGAAGACTAGTACTTTGCTAACAAGCTAATAACATTATTATTACCCTCTTTTCGCCCTATTAAAGCATAATAAGCTCGAAGTAACAATTAAGTTTACTTAAGGTGATTTTATAAACTTTAAAAAATAGTGTAACTTAAAAAATATCATAACCTAAAAGAACATTTGAAACAAAACATGGGTAACATGAAAAACATTAGGAACAGATTAGTGTCTTGCTGCCTTCCATATTTTTTTGATTACATGGACAGATGGATCGATGTTGAATTTATCTTCCCCTTCAAGAAATATGAGTGTTAGGAATTCAGGTGTCAACCGGTCAACAGCGTGCGGTGAATACGAAACAGTGGAAACAGTCGCGATACGATGCCCCAGTGGACATCTAAACAGGCTTCTTATTCTTTCCAGAAATTTCATGGACACATTTTCGTTTGAAGAAGTATTTAAAATGCATACCTTATGGGAATTTCCAAGATTTTCAGCAAAGATCTATACCGTTTGTGTGGGTGTGTTTTCATTTTCACTGTCAGAAACTTGTCTTCCTTTCATTTTATTTGGTTTGTCTTGTTTGTCTGTGATTTACTTTCTTTTGGTAGTTCCTTGTTAGCTTTCGTTGCTTCATTTACTGCCTTATTGGTTTTTTCTTGATCATCATTTTCGTGTTGCTCATTAAGACTGTCTTGATGGCCAAAGCTTATGCCACTGTCACTACTCTTCATTATCATTTGCATTCCATTTTCTAATTAGTCGTCACTTTTCACTCAGCACTGTCATCACTTTTGATTTTAGAAATTTTCTTAACAAGCCTTGGATTTGTGTTGTTATTTTTTGTCACTGTTTTTTAGTACTTTGGTAACTGGTTTCTTTATTTCCTTGCTTTCTATGGATGTTTTTCTCTTAGTGCATTGATTTTTTTGTCGACGTTCCTCTTCTTAGAGGTCCTCCGTATTTCAGTTGTTTCAATCTTATTTGTTTTTCCTTAGGCTCAGGAGGTTTGGAATTCAGCATGTTATATTTCAAGGGGTTTATAAAAAAGTCTATTGTACTTTTCTTAGGCTCAACATTTTCTTGTGTTAGGATGTTTGGATTGGTTACACTTCCACAAGAAATAGTTTTTGGAACTGTTTATAGACTCAACATTTTATGTTGGGGCAACTACGATGTTTCTTTCTATGTCTGGTGTTGGGGAGGTTCAAGTTCGATACTCAACCTTTCTGTATCGGCTTGAATTCCATTTTGGAACTACTAGAAGAGTGCGTGTCATCAACTTCCTTAGATTCTGTCGGATCTGCAGATTGAGTCCTTTTAGTTTCCTGCTCAATATAATCTGAATCTTGTTAGAGCTGCCTGGTCAAAATCAGATTATAGGAATTTTGTTCGACAAACTGTACTGGAGCCAGTTCCATAAAATCCAGAGATAATGGTGTCATTTAATGTATATCTAGGTAGCACCCACAGATGCACAAATAATACTTTTTGAACAATAGAAAATTAAGGTACTCACTTTCTAACATGAGCAAACGAGCATATGGATTATTTGAAAAAGTTATGTTGGTTGGTCCTGGTCTTCCCGTCAAATTATTCTGTGTAACTTAAATAAGCGGCTTGAGATCAGATGGCGCTAGCTAGTTGAATAGGTTACTGCTTTGAAATTTCCTAAAACTCTACCGACACTGTAATTTTGGTTAACGTTCCCAATTATTTCTATTCCCATTTAACCGAATTGACCTTAGTTACAAGATGTGGGTGAACTTAGTTGCGAATTTCTGAAAAATGAACGTCATTACTCACCTTGCTCCAATTAGAAACGTCTGGCGGTCTTAATACTAAACTCCCTCCCTAAGAAATTACACTGCAATTACAAAAGAAAAACACAAGGAGCACCACTGTCATAACCGTCGTCATCATTGCCGCATTTCACATAATCAACAACACTATCATCATCGTCACTCAGGTCTACTATCAAAAAACGTAATGAAAGGAAACTATAGTTCATAATAAACTAATAAAAAGAAAGGGCTGATACCTCAAAGGAACCGTTTTCGTACTTCAAGATAGACGAACTTGGACCTGAAACAAAACGATTAGTGTGCCTGGAACCGTCAGGATTTCGTGATGGAAAAAGTTCAAAGCTTTGTGCCCGAAACCCCCAGGACTTCGTGCTTGAAACCATCAACTTCATGATGGAAAAATCTCAAGGCTTTGTGCCTGACATCCTCAGGACTTCGTGGCTGAAACCAAGAATGGCTAACGTGCCTGGAACAAACAACCATTAGAGTGCCTGAAAACTTCGGAAATCTGAAATCTCAGATCTTCGTGCTTCAGAAGCGTCAGCTTCTTATCTAAAATGGAATAGTTAGAAGTAGGACAGACAAGAAGTGTAGCTATTCCTGGCTCTACATACAGCTTCTGAGGCTCTTATACCTTCTCAAATCTTATAGTGTTACCTTTTAATCAATGTACTCATTAAATAGTAATATTCTCTATAAGGCTTAAACAAGTGCAATCCTTTAAATACCGTACAACAGCAAAAGTAATAACAATCACAAACATGAGGAGACGATAATACACAAGGCAGTAAATAGTAACTCAATAATAAATCACACATCTCAGCACAGAAATACCAAAACAAAAGACATATCAATCACAGTCAAAGGTTTACAAATATCTTCCTATCTTACTGTGTCCATTCCAGAATAAAGATAAGGGTAACTCGCACCGAGGCAACAATTAATTAATCTGGACGACGCGACGGTAACTATCCTTTCTATGTCCTGCCCCTAAATTTTCCATTTTAGGCAAGACGCTATGACTTCTGAAGCACGAAGTCCTGGTTTTAACACAAACCCTTGAGCTTCCACCCATGAAGTAGTGAGGGTTTCAGGCACAAAGCCTTGAGATGTGAAATACCGAACGCGGCTAATATTGTAGATTTTTTCAAGGTGAAATCTGCTTGGAAATATTCAGAGCTTGCCAATATAAAATGTGACATAACACTTTTCTAGTCAATTCACAGACTATTGGTCAATTGGTAGTAGCAGCGGATCTAGTATTAACATTAACTCGGTAAGAAATGGTTATGGTAGCGCTGTTGGGAGACACTATTTTTTTTATTTACCAGTAGAACCGAAATGTGGAACCGAAAAATACCGGTTCCTTCGAAAATTTATAACGGTTCGGGTTCTCATCTTAACCTTAACACGGATTTTAGTAAGGGTTTCGATTCCGGTTTCGGTTCCATAAAAATAATCGGTTCCGGTTCCGATTCCGGTTCTTTTGGGTTCCTGTTCCAGTCCCTGGTTTAAACAAAGCATTACAAATCTATCCAAGGAGTACGTACCTGCCATACTATAGTACCATTTGGCGGTACAATTTCTAAGGCCAATGGTTGTATAAAATGCACACATTTAATTATATTTGTAGGGTTTATATCTTGTCATATTCATTTATTTCTATAATTATTTTTAATTATTTATGTATTACACATAACAACTTCCCACTAGTATACCGTTATACACAAAGTATAACGATACAAAAAAGTGTTTAACAATAAATTAATTTTTGTTAATATTTAGTAATACAAAGATTGTGTATTATACTTATGTATTTTCAGGGTAAGTGTGTTGCTATAAAATAAATAGTATGTCCTCTGATTTTTTAAATACATGTTTGACCGATCTTTTGAGTGCTTGTCTCACTACATTATTATTATTCTATATAAAAGTTTTGCCGCTTCTTTCTTTATTAGCAATCTAGTATGTGGCCAGAGGAAATAGGAGATCGATTACTCATGCTCTGTCTCTTTCATAACTTTGTGTATTTTATTACCTCCTGACTGATAAGAATTTACATTAGCCTCTTAACAACGAGACCTTCTAGAATCTTCTTAAAATTCAGTACCATTCCATGGAGATTTTACCAGATACTCAACATTACCTTTTCTTTGAATGGATCTTGTTAAATACGCGGTTCCGGTTTCACGTTGAACCCATTGCGTTCTTCTATCACTACCAAGAAAAAATAACCTATTTTCGTTACAGGCTACTATACGACGCCAAAAAACGATTGCCGGTGGGTTTTTCCAATAGTGATCTGCAGACAGCTACCCTTCGCTGTGCTTGCATTTCGATTAATTCATGCGAATTTTCTCTAGGGCATTTACATTAGCATTTCGAACCAATTCATCATCAAGTATGAGAAAGTTCAAGTACCGTCAATATTTTCCGTGTAAAGTTGCACGATGCAGTTCCCTTTAATGAGGCACGCAGTTCCTCCAAATTCACAACAGATAGTGGTCCACTCATGGGTTTGACTTTAAGATTGGTGTTATTAGACGTTAAATGTTCAGAACAACTCGACACCAGTTCGCCTATTCATCTCAATCAAAAACAGTTTTTTCACTGGATAGTTTGACTGTGTTATAGTTAAGTGGTGGAAAGTTATAACTCACCATAATAAATACAGAATTTTTCATAAGTAATTCAAAGAATAGTCTGGATTATGCCTGTAATTTTTTTCGTTCAGTCCAAGAGTAGTTGATGTGATGAAAATTAATCTAATTTTACTGAAAAAATTACTGAATTTAATTCTTCATATAACAATGCAACACATTAATTATTAATAACGTCTTTATTTTGGAAGATCTTTAATATTAATGAAATTGTAATAATATGCCCATTTCATATATCTTAACATGGCAAGGCAATCAACCCCATCAACCTCATCAGGCGTAATCACTGCTAGTGGTAGTGATTATCACTGAAATACGTAGGCACGCTATTCGTCGATTTAAAACACTTGTATTTCATTGATCAACAAAGAATGCGTTAAATTGCCACTGGGGTCATTTTAGAAAGGGTGTGCAAATAAATTCATATATACTAGATTGGCTAATTTCCTGAAAAAATCTCTTCCATTCATTATCATAAAGCTGAGCTCGATAGCCTGAATACATAGAATATTTATACGATAGAAGGTTAGGGTATCAAATTAAGCTTTAATGCGGTTTTAGTTTGTAGAACTGTCCGTCAGGAAGCCATTGCCGCCTTGCTTGCCACGGAGTCAGTGTGATGTTAGCAGAGAACGCCGCGGGAAATGCTCTTTGCAATGCAAATGTCATATCAAGGCTCTCCGGTTACAAGCGGCAGCTGACATATGATGAATACACCGCCCCCATGTCGTCTTTATCATAGGCAGTTGCTGTTTGTTTAACGTAGTAGATATTTATGCATGGCAGAAACGGAGGCAGCGGCGGCGATCTTCTGGATGTATTTAATTGAATTATAATGGTGATCATTATTAAATTGAGCTTGCTCAGGTTAACGCTTCAAATTTACCATTTGTTAATGACTCCTTTCGGGAATAATTAATACTTAATCATTATTTATGTACAGTCACGTTCTAAGGGTGAATTTCCTTTTGAGAAGAATAGATTGTTTTGTGAAAACAACAAAAGGTCCTATATAATTTTCACAAACAGATTTATGAAAAATATATGCCAAGTTTCACAGTAAAATGGCAGATGGTGCCGGAAATAAGTTCGCGATACTACACTGCTACGTCAAAATATCATAGAAGTAAAAAGATGGAAAGTTGAAACGTCTTAAATGATCTTCATCCATTTATATTAGGGTTCAAATCTTTGTTTCATTTTTATTTATAAATAATTCAGTCTGTTTTTCTTAATTTTCAGGAATGGTTTGTGACAAGCATTTTATTGTTACACAATAAAATGCTTGAGATCAATTTAAGAAAATCAGCTTGTATTTGGTATTTGACCGAACGATTGGTTTAAAAATCTCGTACAAATAGATTGTGGAAAGTTTCGTTGTTTTTGCGTTTTTTTATTAGTCTAAATATTATAAAATATTTAGTTTCTGATATATATTATTTCAGTTCCTGAAGTTTGTTATCATTCACATTTTGTTTGAAATAGATACCAAACTGCCTATTGAACGATGTCGATGGTTATGGCACGCTAATAGTTAACTCCTAGCTAGATAATATACAAATACGTGTTTGCAATTACAGGTATTAGTCTGGCTGCAGATGCTATAGCATTGTTGTTTTGAAACATATTTACTTTTGACATTTTAAAGGACCATTTCTGGTTACAAGCGTAGCGTAGGTCCCATGCGTTGCGATGATTATTATAGTTGACTCTTTAGAAATTTGTACTGGCGGTGGAATTCTTCAAGTTCGGCCAAATGATCAATGGTAATTGACAATAAGAAGAACCCTACCTACCCTAACTAAAATACAAATTTCTGATCACTTCCGAAGAAACCCTCTTATAATTTATTTATTTGCCCGATATTTTGAGTACATTCCTTTTGATCGTACTCTCTGATACAGTAAGTCTCCTTCGTTTTTATTCATAGTGGACTGGACTGGATTAAATTTATAGTCCTTTAGTTTCTTCTTGATAAAATGTCAAGGTGATCGACAATACCTGATGGTCTAGCGTGCTGTGTTTTCATAAGATTTATATGGAAGTGCACCCCTCTAGACTGTCAGTGATTGTCGATCGCCACATTTTTAACTATTTTCGTAACGCAATGTGTTACCAAATGATTGTCAGGATTTTAACAACCAAAACCTTATCCAGTTAGTAGGTAGAAGAAGTGCCAGGTACACACGGTTCTTCACTTCACGTACACCCGCAGGAAGAAATCACGTAGTGTCCATATAGGGTATATAGGCCACCGAGAAAAAAAACATGTCCTGACGGTCGACACATCCTCCCTACCGTCAGGGTACATCATCATTCAACAATTCCCGCACGCCGCTCCGCGAAAAGAATTTGGGGTACCATTGCCTTGCTTTTGTCAAATGAAGTGTTGAGGTCCGTCCTCAAGTTGAAGGAATAAATTTCGGAGCATATCCAAGGTACGAAATGTCAGCTACTACTTTCTCCATGAAAAAGGAACGTATGTAAACTTTTTGAATAGAGATTGCACAAAAAACGTTGACCTTGTTACATGTCCCTTTTTCCGTTTAACAATAAAATTGAATTAAATAGTTTAACCTTGTTCCATCTTTAAGTACTTTGAGTTTATATATGGTAATTCTGCTCTTTCTTGCGAAATTTCTGGTAAGAGAAGAGATTAGTCTTTTTTATCTACGGTTTTTTAGAACATTTTTACTCGTTTGAAGACGTAGTTTGTACGAGCAGACTGAAAAGCTTTCTTTAAATCTGTCAGTGGAAGATTTAATCGCTCTGCGCCGAACGCTATTCATCCAGCGGTACCAGACGTATCGAAGTCAATTATTAAAATGTTATAACAACAACAGTGTCTTGATTTTGGTGGAAACAAGGTGTTGTAGTTTTAAGTTGAATAAAATACCAATATACTCAACGCTTTAATTAGAGCTAAGAGACTACCGTAATATGCAATGAAAGTTAAATATGATGTTTCACTCTTTTTTTGTGAAGCGATTGGATATCCGAGAGTGCCAATAATAAATTTACACTTTTAGTTTAAAGACAGCATTAATTGCATCTAGTCAGTTTATGAAACTTGTTGAATGTAAAGGATAGATTTTGGGAGCCTTTATTTAAAGACGTTTTTGTCTTATTTATTTATGATTGTTCTGATTTATTTAATGATGTCTTTTGGTATGGTATTTATGATATAAGTATATATGTGCATACATTATTCACAGGGACGAACCTAACGAGTTTTTTTGGAGGGGGTAACCTTAAAATTGCCAACTTATTACGCTGAAAATACCAACTACTAGTAAGAAAATATTTTTATTTATACCTAACATTATGTGAAGCAAATTTAGTATTTTACACAAATCTTATTTTTATTTAGAATTCTCCAACGTGTATGCATGGCAATTATATTAAATTTAAAAAAATAAATTGTTTTGGATGCATTTTCTTATCTTCTCATTTTTCTCAAATTGTGAGATTGCCAACTCTCGCTCAAAATTATCAACTTTGAGGGGGAAGCTTCACCTCCCATCCCCCCATGGGTTCGTCTCTGATTATTCATGTACTTATTACCGAGTTTCTTCAGAAACTAAGCAGTGGTTCACGGTAAGTTTTTGCAAGTTTTATCTTGGTATTTAACAGATAAACATCTGGTTCCGACGTGTGAAACCGTTAATAGCTTTCCTTTTTGTTTAGAGGTTGAGCCATTGGCTCATTTTTGCTTTTTGCTCATGACCATCAACTCCTTCCGAGCTAGTTATTACTTTGTCGGAGCATTTCACGCATTACTTAAGTAATTCCTCCAATCCTCAAAACTAACGGTTTCCTTTCGTTTCAAAAGGGCATAACAACCTTTGACGAATCACTTTCGCACTGCATTTTTGCATGCTCAGATACGGACATTATGCCTTTTCACTTTACAACTACAGTGAAAAGTCACTTCGTTGTTGGACACAAGAAGACAAAGGAAATCCCTAATAATAGATTGTAGGGACAGTGGAATATCACTTCACGCATATTTTAGACGGTGTCTCCTAACCACATATATGCAATAAGGCTGTGTATTTCGAACTTTGACTCCAAATACTCGTGACCTTGCTGACCTACAGGTTTATAGTAGGTTATCTTTTGGTTATTTTATTAAGTTCTATATCACTAAACAGGCAAATCCATCTTATCTCCACCTTATCTCAAACAATCAGTCCTTGATCATTTGGAATACTCTAATGACAGTCTGCTATAATTGTGGTTGTTTGAACTTTCATAATAATGTATCTTTAGTTATGGGACTTCTGCTGTAAGTGTATAAAAATTAAACGTAACCCCTCCATATAGCCTTCTTACGTTAAGTAAACGTAAATAAACTCATTTCTAACAGACCAGTAACGTTCACATCGCCCAACGCCACGCACACTCACTTTAGCATAGAAAAGTCCATGAGAAAAAACTTACTTTCTTAAATTAAGCAGCTATCTTAAAGCTAGCCATACAATTTAAGTATAAATTATCTTAATCGATTATTTCATGAATTTTGAACATTCCTGTAGAACGGTTTTTTGATATTTTTTGTTTTAAGGCGGTGAAACTGCGCCAAAGTGACGTAGTCAACGCCGAACAAAATACTAACAATTCTTTTACGTTTTAAATAAAAAAAATTGTTATGCTGTAAAACAGGCCATATTAAATTAAAATTAATTACATCAATTTAATTAAGTGAAATTAATAACATTAACAGTACTAATAAATAATATAATTGTAGTATAATATTAAATCATTTAGTTATTTTGATTTAAAGTTCCATCCTGTATATAGTCATTGCCTGTATATAAATGTAATATGTATGTTATCATTTATACTATTGTGTATATTGTTCATTGTATTTCAGTCTTCGACAATAAATGTTTGTGCGTATAATCGCAAGTTTTATTTATTATAAATTACAAAATATTAATTTGAATTTAATAATTAATTAAATTGGTACTTGTATAATCAAGTACACAACAATAATAAAATTAATTCAAATCTATTTTCCTATTTTATACAGCACAGTGTATTCTTTCGCTCCACTTCATCTTCTTGATATTTTTATTGTCCGTTTTTGTATTGTTTCTATTACATTCTTCTTATAAAATCGTTGTATTTGTTATATTGCTTGTTATTTCTTCAATATGGATCACCTAAAAGTGGAACCACTTTAAAATTTTAATATGATTCGCCTACCAACATGGCGAGATGTCATTGGTCGTTCACTGTTTGTTCTTGAAACGATTCTGGTTCAGTTCTACCTGAAGTAAGTAAATATATTTCAAATCGATCGATTGCCATTTGCAGTGCTCACCGGTTGCCAAGTAAATGCAAACTACCTGTCTCTAATAAAGTAAGTAATTCACAAATACCAAATTCCTCGGCAATTCCAAAAGTAATTCTTTAATATATTTCTTTACATAATTTTTTTGCATCTCACTGATTGCCAAATAATAAACAACAAATGTCAGACATTTAAGGAATTGTTTGTCATGTAGATGAAATTACAATTCTCGAAATATAATATAAATACAAAGATTAGTTAAAGTTTCACAAGTTTTATTAATATCTTAACCTGACAATATTGTTTCGACACTTTGTGTCATTATCAAAGGTAGATAAGATTGATAAACAAATACGTTGCTAAGGATAAATACATACAGAAAATAGGTAAATAGATACAATACATAACAAAAACTAAATATCTAACACTTCTAATAAAGGAGAATTACTAAGCTCAGTTTGTTCATTCATTAAAAGTACTGTGCGTTTATGTCTGTATGTTTCAAAAGCTTCTAAAATGTCTAATTTGTGTTTGTTGTTGCAAAAATGTAAGAATTTAATGTTGTTTTGAGGTGTCATTGGGTGGTTCTGTTCCAAAATGTGTTTGGCATAATTCGATTTTTCTGGATGTTTAAGTCTATAAGAGCGTACGTGTTCTTTGTATCTTATGTCATTATTTCTAAGTGTTTGGCCAATATAAACCGAGTTACAAAAAGAACAATTCAAACGGTAAATGCCGGATTTCATGATATTTTGTGTTTTGTCTTTAGCATTGAATAAAAATGAAAAGGTGTTGGTGTTAGTTTTATAGGTTATTTTGTAACTGGTGGCTTTTCTTAGTATAGTTGCAATTTGTTCTGATATCTTGCCAAAGTATGGTATTGATATGTAGTTTGTGTCTTGTATTTGAGTGTCAATTGGAAATATTCTTTTGATAGCTAACCTATAATCTTTTTGTTGAATTAAAGTGTCAATCATGTTATGGTTATAATGGTTTGCATATGCTAATTGTTTGATGATTGAAATTTCGTTTCATTGGAGTAGTTAAAGCTCGGTGTACTGAAGATCTATAAGCCGCTAGTTTATGCATTTTATGATGACATGAATCGTTAGGTATAGTGACGTCTGTGCTTGTGGGTTTCCTGTATATGGAAAAATCAAATTCATTGTTTGTATTAATTGTAATAGTTAAATCAAAAAAATTAATAGCTCTATTTTGTTCTGTTTCTAGTGTAAACGTGATGTGTGTGTGAAGACTGTTAATAAGAATTAAAAACTCATTGATAACCTCAAAAGAACTGTCAAAACAAGCTAAAATGTCATCAACGTAACGAAACCAAAAAATAATGTGTTTAGAAACTTTGATTTAATGGTATTCGAGACTTTGCTTGAACCAAGTGAACTTAAAATGATTTAAGATTTAAGTGAAAATAATTTAAGCGACCGCCTTTACTGGAGTTTTCGTGTAGACATGACACTTCCGAGCACGTAATAGGCGCAGTTTACGAGAAACTTTTTGGCAAATCTTTTTCACCGTTGATGGTACAAAAGCGTAGCGAAAAGTTGGTGGAGTTTTCACATCGCATCAGCTTCATCCAGTATCAGCAATTGGAGAGAAAGAATTGGCTGAATCAGTTCTTTTTTTCTGAGAAAACTAAGAGTTTTTTTACTGTTTCAATATTGATCATGATCATACCTTGATAAAGATGCGACCAAGTGGATCATCGATGCTTCGTAAATCAAAATGCAGGAATTTGTAACAAGAATTTAAATTGTAAATGATGCAGTTGAACGATCGGTTAGACTTGTACAAAATTACAACGGTTTTGAGTGGTGTAATGAAGAAGAGTTCCAAAATTTGTTCCGATCAGGTTTTGATTATATAAAATTTTTCAACCAGAAAAAATAGCTTCGGCTAGTTCTTCTCTAGACTGTTTCGTCGGTAATAATTACTAACTCTTTTTTAGTAGAATATTAACATTTTTTAAAATTTTTATATTAACTTTATTCTAAACCGCTTAAAAGCTGTTTGTAAGTTTTTGCAATCTAGTTCTTAATTAAATGAATTTTAGTTTAATTTGACCTTTTTTAAAGCTTAATAAACAATTTTTAGTTTAAAACGTAAAAGAATCGTTAATATTTAACTTAGTGCTAAACGTGCCACTTTGGTGCAGTTTCACCACCATAAAACAAAAAATAACCGTTAATTTTACTGTATTATTTATTATTATTATTAATTTCACTTAATTAAATTGCTTTAATTCATTTTTTGCACTCCGTAGACTAAAAGTGCCATTTTAATCTTCCGTTTGAAAGACTAAAGTGTCACTTTTAGTCCCGGAGGGATTAAAAATACTTTTAATCCCCCCGGGATTAAAAGTAAAACAAACAATTGTTAATATAATGTCGAAGATGGCGGTGAAACAGTCATTGTGAAACATGCTAACCATACTTTTGTAATGTCAAAGCGTAATCAGCTGTCACACATTTGCTACAAAATTACAAAAGTAAAGTTAGGTGTGTTTGCGGCATGTTCACAATTAACGTTTCTGGAGGGATTAAAAGTAAACAAACGATTTAATGTTACTATGCCCACTAGTTTAACCAAACTCAAAATACAAGTAAAGTGACATAGACATGAGCACAATTAACAAAATTAAATAAGCGAATTCAATCTTCAGGTTTATGAAATAATGTGAAAGCTGTGTCAGTCAGAAAGCTGTCAGATTACCAACCTTCACTTCTTCGAGTACAATCGGGATGAAATGGGTTGTTCATATGAATATGTAGATGTACGGATAGAGGAATTTGTACGATATCAAATTTTATTTTATTATTGAATCGTCTGGCAATACTAGACTTAGCATTTCCAATCGGTTTTGAAATTGTAAATACATTTATTTAACAACTATACAATTAAATTGTAGATTGTTAACTCTTTTTTATATAATATAACTTTAACTCAATGTATTAGGCAAGACGGAGTGCAAAAAATAGCGTATATACCACGGAACTAAAGTGCCTTTTAATCCCTCAGGTGATTGTTGCCCTCGACTACGTCTCGGGCAACAAACTACACCCTCGGGATTAAAAGAGACACTTTAGTCCCTTGATATATAATATACTATTATTTGAAGATGACGTTTTTTAAAGCATGATCACTTTTTTTAGTTTAAAACGGAAAAGAATTGTTAGTATTTTGTTCGGCGCTGAACGCGTCACTTTGGCGCAGTTCCACAGCCTTAAAACAAAAAATATCAAAAACCGTTCTACAGGAATGTTCTAAATTCATTAAATAATCGATTAGGATAATTTATACTTAAATTGTCTTGTTAGTTTTAAGATAGCTGCTTAATTTAAGAAAGTTTTTTCTTATGGACATTTCTATGCTAAAGTGAGTGTGCGTGGCGTTGGGCGATCTGAACGTTACTGGTCTGTTAGAAATGAGTTTATTTATGTTTACTTAACGTAAGAAGGTTATATGGCGGGGTCACGTTTAATTTTTATACACTTACAGCAAAAGTCCCATAACTACGTATCTTATTAGGTTAATAAATAGTTTAGTTCGTTGAGCTTGGAAATCCCCTTTTTATTCAGTAAAGGCGAATATTGTTTATTTTAAATCAGCTCCGAAACGGAGAAGGTGTTGGTGAGATACCCCTGCTTAAGATATATACCTACCTTCTAACAAAAGCTATTTAATTCTTAATTGTCTACATTGTTCTCTTTGTATTTAAAAGGGCTGTTAAGTCCACTCTAGAGATCTCGCTTTAATAAGTTCATTCAACTGAATGTCGGTTTTATCAAAATTAGTCTTATTTTTCTCAAGTATTACACTAAGAAGTATCTGTATAGGTATGAATATAGGTATTTACAAAATACCAGTATTCCATTGTATTAAATTAAGTAGTGTAGCTAATTAATTAATTGGATTCTATTGTAGTACTAAATTGGTTTTTACACCTCTTTCATACTATTATTTCTTGATATTATCATGATATTATCAACTGTAGAGAATTGCACAATTACAGTCTTCCAAATAATAAAACTTAAGTGGGCGTATCTAAAAATATAATATGATCATGTAGTGACTAATAAAAACCCTATGGGATTAATTAGTAAGTAGTCCCAAAGGAATGTAAAAAAGAAAACGGCCATAAAGTCTTAACAGCTTTTCAACATGTGCGCAATTTAGTTGTCTTTTTTATAGCCAGCAGTTACAGTGATACTTTTATATAAATATGTAAAAAGAGATCTTGTTTCATATTCTCTGATTTGTAAATATGTAATAATTATGTAACATTATTTCAAATTGAAGTTGTAAAGAAGCAGTTTTGTGCGTTAGCATGGAAATTATTTACTTACTAAGCAATTTATTGATTTGGTATTCACTTGATCGTAAAGGTATAGCAAAACGTTTAGCACTCAAAAAAACATCCCTAGATTAGTAGGTACATAAAAGTCTGGAACTATAAAATTTCATCAATATTGTATTTTATTTACTAAAATACATTTCCCAACTTCGATACAAAAAAAATATTGTGCCCAACTCGCATGCAAGTGACTTTTTGTGTACTCATTTGAAAACTCGCGACTTGATTGGAGGCTTCGTCCGTAAATATTTCATACATACACATTTTATTTATTTGTAAATATTCAGTTAATAATTAATTTTTTTGTTTCGGGTAATTTTTCCTAAACATGCATCTAAAGATTAATATGTATTTCTCAAAATGGGTAAGTCTTAACAATTAATGTATTCTTTAAACAGATATAAAGTAAGTAAGATCACATCTGAAACAGATTTAATTAGTGCTTTTAATATACTTCTTACATAATACTAAGTGCTAGATAATACATAGTATTCCAAATAATGGTTAATACAGTTAACATCATGTAAAGATGTTATTTCATTATTCATTTCACAGTTTTTTCGATTCTTAAACATGATCCATTTATATTCCGAAAAATTTTCGACCTCATTTAGAGCTGGGCTCGTAAGTTACTTTCGGCTCATGTTTTAGGTGTAGAAAAAGGCGCCTCTATGTTTCGTAAATTTTATTAGGAACTACAAACAAACTCAAAACTATGACACGTTTGAACCTAAGCAACTAAACAAGGAACATGTAAATGGCATGTATAATTAAATGGCATAAATTAAAGTAGAAACAAAATTCGCGAAGTGGACCGCGTATTTATCAGTGGTACCTACAATATTCAATGTTAATACATGAATTTTCCCATCTCAATTAATGGTGGTAACTTGATCCTTAATTGATTTTCTAAAATTTTTATTTTTAAAAATTATTTTATGCATCGATTTAAGAAAAAATCATGTTTCTAAGCTATTAAAACATTAAAATAAAAATTCTTCGGCAAATCTCGGCATAAGGGAAGAGAGTTTAAGAAGAAGTAAATATTTTTTATCACACATTGAACTAATATTCTTATAAACAATAAGCGTTTTATAAAAAACAAATTAAATTATTTCTGACTTCTCTATTGAGTTGGAATATTTTTCTTATCAATTTATATTCTATGTACATTTACCAAACCAATGCTTTTTCTTTGTCGTATATGTATTTGTATTTATTATACATAATGAGATAATAATAAGTGTATTTTTTTAATTTTTTAAAATTAATCTTTTTTTGGGGTGGCGGGGGGCTAAAGGATTTTGTGTTTAGAGACCTCGCAATACCTAAATCTGGCCCTGGTCGTGTCTGCCAATTTTAGCAACAATAAGCATAAACACAAAAACGCCACAGCTGTTTGGACACTAATGTAGTAAAATATTATTTAGGAATACCCTGTATAGACAGTCTACGATGCTAGCGTACTTGCGTGACGCAACAAGAATTGCTGTAAGTTCTTAGAAAATTTGGATCTGAAAAATTTTTTTGCAATGTTTTGGTAAATTTACACAGAACATAAATTGATAAGAAAAATGTCCCAACTTGATAGAAAAGTCATAAATAATTTAATGTTATCAGTAAGAATCGTACCACTAATAAATAAGTGGCCCACTCCAATTTTGCCAAAAAGCCGCCGTTTACCAATTTTCTTCGTAACAGGGCCAGGAGACGCAAATTTACTTAAAGTTAGAACCTTGAGAAGTTGATTCATTCCTTGAGATTCATGTTACACCTATAAATCAGTCACAGGTACCTCCATTGTTCAGAAAACCTGCTAACATGCAATGATTGAGATAAGCACACAGTTGAGGTTTACGATGTTTTTGTAAAAAGCTGGATAATGAGGTTGACGGTGATCCAATCAGAACAAAAATACGCGCACTGACTGAAAATGATATTAGAACCACCTAGTGCGGTTTCCTGAACATTTCATCGTATGTATGTAGGTAGGAGACGTATGATCATTTTCAGTAATTTCATATATCTCGCTAAAACAATGGTGTTATCTTGAACTAATTTTTATCAGTTCTCGTTCCACAAAGAGGACTTTGACTTCTTAGGAACTTACATATGAACTGTATTTTAAAGGATGTGGAAATGAAGACAACAAAAGAAATATGGGAAATACGGGAGAGCTTTCATGTAAAATATTTTAAGATTTGTAACGTCAAAACATTCTAATAGTAATAAACAAACTATTTAGTTATTGATAGGATATGATAATGGTAACTATTATTCTCTACAAATAATTATACCAAAAATTAAATGCAGTAATTCCAACAGAAAATTTTCCTTTTTGGGAAACGATGTTTGAATTTGAATTTGAATGATTGGGAAAAGAAAACGTTGCAGTTTTCACCTCCAGGTGTTTCAAAAAATATTTTCATCATTTAGCTGCGAGATAGCAGTATGATTTGAATGGGTATCAATTTGCGACATTCGCCATTTTGGACACCTGAGTCATCATACCTCTTGGTAAGACCTTGTGTCTAAAGTTTTTCAGGAGACTAGTACCTTGGTACTGGCACAGTACCTTACGTTGCAAAAGGCCACACATATAACACATCAATCGACTCTTCTCGATGTGAAAGTCAAATGGTACCACTTTTGACCATTATAGCTCTCCTTGTGGTCAACGACAGGTTCTAAAGTTCGCAAAGAACGTGTACCGCGGTATTATTCCAGTAACTTACGCAGAAGGCCGTACATGGGGACATCAATTGAACCCTCTTTAAGTCACAGGTCAAATGTTAACACCTTTGGACCATTTGACCTCTTCATATGGATTGCAGTCGACTATAAAGTTCTAAAAGGACTTGAACTGGGATTCATTTCCCTCAATGTCATAAGTAGAACAATACTCACCACTCCTGAGTGATAACATTACTAAGCTTCTGTGACGATTTAGAGTGCGATCATATTTCAAATGGGATGTGGAAGGTTAAACATGTGGGGTGGCGAAGGCAAAGATTAGGGAGCAGAGTAGTTAAAGTTGTATTTAACGGTGTGTGTTCGTTTTTATTTTTGTTTGTGGGTACTGATTTAAATTTGTTTTTATCACTTTGGTTCAAAACAGTATATTATTTGATACATTGTGTTTGCCAATGTTTGACCTTTTATAAAATTGCTCAAATAGCTATTTATAGGGAAAAAGCTGTTGAGTTTTATTTTGAATACGAAATAGATTCTAAAAGACTAGTTTTTTAGATATATGTGCAGATATTATTGTTAAGAGAAGTTTTATAATTGTACGATTGATTGAATAGTTTTTAATCTTTATGAAAAATGACAGATTCTTTTCTTGAATTATATGCAATGGGAAGTAAAGAGGAACTCAATTTTCAGGGGTTTTGATGTCTGAAATGTTTTATCTGAAATGGTATTGCATGCACTTTAAGTCGGCAGTTACAAAGTAATCAATTGTATAAATATCTTTTTTCCAGGATATGACCATTTTTAAATTTTAATACATCTAATAAGCACATTAGATAACAAATCAGTAGAGAAACGAAGTACTTATTTTGACTTACGCCTTTTGGCTTGAAGCTATGTGTACTAATCATATCAGTAGATTCAATTTTGAAGTAAAATTTTAATTATAAACTGGTAAGGGTAACATGATTAATGAGTGATATGCTAATTAAATTTTGGTCGATCTCACATAGTGAGAATGACTATTGAGTATAAATTAAATAACTACTTGGAAGGTAATAACAATAAAAATGTCGAAAATCGTTTACATTTAAATGAAGCATTTTATTCCCAGTAATAAATTTCAATTTTTATTTAAATAAAATGCACTATGCATCGTTTACAACTTTTATGCAATTTTGAATTAATTACTGGAGTCTGCTGGGTTAATTTATATTACAAACCGGTTTAAAATGTATTTTTAAATCCTTATGCTAAATTGTTTTATCTATCAATAGTATTATATGTCACAAGAGCAGAAAGTTGGCATTTGCAGTAGATAGCAGGCAGCTAATGCTAACTACAAATACTTTTCAGCCTGAATGACACAATTGTTTTCCGTCTAGTTGATATCGATATTTAATAAAAAAGAACTTCAAATATTTAGTCCGAATGTAATTTATTAATAAATTAAAAGAAGCATATTTTATTTAAAAAAAATCAATTAAATCTATTGCAAATGTAGAACCCAACGACAATGAGAAAAAACGACGAATTACAAATTTTGAAATTGCTTAATGTTTCTGTTTTTGGTACAATTTACTGTTTTTAGTGGTCCCGGTTTTGGCGAATAAATAAAACTTTTATCCATAAATCCATGAATGATTTCCCCGAATGAATAAAAACTCTTTATTCACGTATACCTTACAATGTTTTATCCAACAATTCAGTATTTAATTGTGAATATTAAATTTTAAACGCATTATTCGATCTAGAGACCTTGACAATAATAAATTTGACTGAATTTCAATAATACATATTATACAATGTAGGCTGGTGATCGATTGCTATTGTAGCTTAGTGGTATTTTTAAGTCACTGCACTTGGAAGTTCAGTTTTTTATCCAATACTGAGTAAACATCAACTTTAATCGTTTAGAACTGTCTATATAAATGTATTTTTACTGAGATGTATTGGATAAAAGCTCTAATATCTACTAAGCAGTGCAGATATTTCCTGACATATGGGGGCAGAGAAAGTTTGACGAGAGGGCGGAAAATTTATTTCTGCTCTCAAAACAGGACATTAATAAAACACTTTTTGTTTGGACAATAGACAAAAGTTGTAGTTTTTTACTAGTAAGTAGCTGAAAAAAGTTCTAGAATTTGCCTGTCGAATATATTTTCTTTATGATAGGCCAATTTTCTTTCTTCTACTTCGACAACTACTTCTACAACTAGCGTAGCCTCTGCACATGGCTTTGCTAAATAAAACGTATGAATACTGTATCTTATCCAACACCTGATTTATTTACTTTACAAGGACGGAAGAAGATAGATATACACAAATAAATGAACAGTTAAATATGATTGTAGTATTTTATTAATGTATTCTTAACCTTAAGCGTAGGAAGGACGGATTTATCCGTGACAGAAAACAAAGAGTTAGTTTTGTAAAGACCTCCCTGAAAATGACTAACCAGAGTTGGTTTCAAAACTCATAAGGGTCCTATAATATCACTATGTAATATACTATTACTAAATATTTATCTGTCCTATTGGCTGCTATCTGTGGAACATTATGGTTGTATACCTACTTATCTGCCTTAGCTTAAAATTGCTAATTAGAAAACATATGTTTCATTTTTTAATAATAATAGAAGTAAACGCATTTACTACATTCTATGCCCACATACCTGCATTTATATGACCCATTTTCTTTACATGATTTATACTGTTACATGTATTAAAGTGACGAGTTCTTTAAAATGATAGAGAAATATACATAAGAAATGAATAATAAATAAATAAAAATCTTATTAGAGAAAGGAATGATTTAATAAGAACAGTATTTAAATTTAAAAAAATACTAAATAAAAAGCAGTAGAAATAAATTGAATCCAGCTTATTTATATTGTTAGGTCGCTGATAAGAATAAATGCTTTCCGGTTATCAGATAATATTATTTTATAGTTTCGTTCTTTATTTTCTATTTGGATTTTGTATTGAAAACCCTGTTTTCTAAATTATTAAATTATACTTTTAGAATTCATTATTAGATGCTTTATTGAAAATATTGTATATCACCAAATTATTCTAGGCACATATAAGTGGTAATACATGTCCCCAGTGACTTCACGCTTCAACTGCTAGAAACCATCCGTGAGACAGCTTCTCATAAACTAACTTTGGTGTTAGTTAACAAAATGTATCTCTGTCTGGAGCACGCAAATCTCTGAGGCTTTTCAATATTTTTAAATGCAGTTAAATTGCTGATATGATTATTTGTATAATATTTATTAACTTTAGAAAATTACAACTATAGTAATTTTCGGCAATAAGCCGCTCCACATATGGCCGCGCATTTGCCCGACTCTATTAAATTTTAAAAATTCGAAAAGTCTAATATGTTCTCTACCAGTTTAAAGTGAAGGCTAATAACGTACTTCAATTGAATCAGTTTATTTATTTGGTTTATTTAATTCTAACTTGGAAGACTTTAAGTGATCAAAGGCAGATATTAAATTAGTATTTATTTTAATATTTTCAACTTGGAAGCGTATTACTTTTACAATGAATTCTGGACCGTTGCCTTGGATGCGTCCGATCCACAGGGGGCTACAAACAGTCTCACGTTAGTATTTGCAGCATTGTCCTAATTAAGATTTTTTTACTGCATAATAATCTTCCTTGTCTTTGAAATTACATTCATGCACCGTCTTCCATAACTATGCATAGTTTCGAAAAACCAGTAAGTTGTGTAGTATCTGTATTTCTAAGTATATACTTTAGCAAACATAAGAGATTTAATTCCCAACTTAATTTTGTAATTTAATTTTTCCCAAGAAAATCTGAAGGGTAAATCGATCCTACAGTTTTAATAATTAAAATAGTTTATTCAAAGTTTTGTAAACTGAATGTTGAATAGTTAATTACTGCGGCAAGTAACTAGGTATATTAAGTACTTTAATATTCGTTCATTTACCCCCAGAAATTATATTGGAAGAACTTACTCCTCTGGAAAAGTTCTATTTTTTGCTTGAATTAGAAAACTTTATAACGACTTAGTTTTCATAACGATCTATTTTCTGCTTTTAGCATTCCACTCCTCACACTCTTTCTTTAGTAATGCCTTAATTTGATGATAACAGGGTTTTTATTCTGTTACAAAATAATCCACTTTATTATTTTCAACGAATTATTTTTTTAAATGGACGTAAATAATTTATTTACTTCTACTTCTTTGCGAGACGTCATCCTGAAATGGATATTCGTTCTTATTCAGGCAAGCTTTTCTTTGAAGTTGGTATATGCTTTTTATAGCCTATAAACAGTTCTTATTTTCCGTAAGTTGCCATCGTACATTTAACATTTTATGCCCTGTAATAGACGTGCCTGTAATGCAAAATCTTCTAACTGAAATTTTAATGGAAGTTGTGAAGGCAAATACTGTGGCTCGTGAAATCGTATCATTGGAGAAAAGGAAAATTGAGGAAAAAATGTTTTAAAATGGAATTTCACAAAAATTTGTTGTAAACCTAATTTAATAAGATGTAGACATATAAAAATTCCGTATGCGCATACTTCCTTACATTACATGTTTCCAAATCGCTTAATGTATAAGCTATAACATAAATAAGAAGAGTAATAAGGACAGAATTTTAATTTAAGGAAACCCAAACTCTTGAACACACTGAATGTTCTTTTGTTACAGGCTTTCTGTAAATGTAAATAAATATTATTTAGGATTTTCACGAAAATGTAGTAGATTCGAGCGAATGTCAAAGTAGTACATTTATGTAAGTTAAAAGCTGAGTAAGATTATGCTTCTGTCTTGCGTCGTTGCGCATGCGAGATGTATTCACATGTGAGTATTAGTGTTTGAAATGATGCTCAAATGCTTTTTATTTTTCTTTTACTAACTTTTGAATTAAATATCAGAGAAATGGCTAAAGATTTAGCAATACTCGTATTAGGCTAAGATAAGTTAGACGTTAGCTTAGATGTTAAACAGATCAGACTGCGATGTTATTAACTTATAAATAATTGAATTTTATTTGCTTCACTTTGGAACAGACAATAAATCCTGAGCTGTTAATAAAAATCTACAAAATATTTAATTGAATTTTATTTGACTAGCTACAATATAAAAATAACTCCTCAATGTCTTTTAACGCAGTTGGCTAACTCAAGTGTTATTAATTTTGTTGGAGCATGAATCATTCGAAGAACGCCATTTAATGAACTTACCAATCATTATACCTGTAAAAAACTTAGTCCAAAAACAAAAACAGCTGGACGAGAAGAGTTTGAATATTCTTTGTGATACAAATAGCTAAATGATTTCTATAACACATAAATAAATACACAAATTTATATAAATAAAAACACAGATTTCATTTATTCAACATAGAAAAATAAATGAAAATGAATTACGCAAAAGTAGAAATAAATAAATAAATCCAGTAAGATTTGTTTATGCTTGCTCAAATAATTTGTAATTTGTTTCTAAAAAGACAATTGTGATATAAACAATTTTATTTGAGCAAACATGTGACATAATAAATAAAAAGAAAATACTTAAATACTTTAGCTACACAAACAATATGTGAGCACGCTAATCTCTATTAAATAAATTCAATTTATAATAAATCTTGCAAATGAGCTCTTTATTTTTCTGATTAAAAAAATAATTCGCATTTACTTCGCTATGATTTCGCCCACGAAAAACACTGTGATTATATTCCCTTTGGGAAAATAAACGGTACTAAACTTACAATTCTACATCAATTTTATGCTTGTTAACAAAAATAATGATTACATAACCCTACTTTTATATAATAATTTTGGAGTCAGAAAGACGTGGTTTCTGCCTCTGCGTTTTCTAGTGACTGAAATTGTTTTTCGTGTTAGTTCTATTTATACCATTTGGAAAACAAATGTAGAATTTGGCCAAAACGACTGAACTTTTCTTCACCAGATGACGCTATGACGTCACATAAATTTAACAAAAATATAAAAATAACGAATTTTTTAATTCAAGGTAATTTCATACGAATGTATTTCGTAAAAAGACGAACAAATTGATATAACATACTTGTGGTCTAATTTCCCCAGTAAGCTGGGAATTCATTAAAATTGATAACTGTCAAATGGACAATTAAAACGTTGATTATTTTCTAATTACATGATTCCAACTGTGATACTATATAGAACAGGTGTTTTACAACACAAAGCAACTTCTCTATATACATTTACATTATACACACCTCAACACTTAAAGAAAATTATAATCATAAGTTTGACGATAACTTGGGTCCACATTTAATGTCTATAAATCAACTTAACTAAAGAAAATCCTAAACCATTCGAGTTCTTTGTCCAATAATTCAGCTGAAATGAAATATTGGACAAAAACATAAAATAAAACATACAATTTCAAAATGAACTTGGATTGTTATCTTCAAAAGAAGAAAACTAAAATTTTATATCATATTTAAAAGCAAGTAAGGAAATTCTGACATTATCGAGTTTAAGATAATAACTCAATCGATTTATTTTTAGTAACAAAAGGAACAGAAAACTGAACCTACTACTTTTTAAAAAAAAATAAATAAAATTGGAAACTCTTAACATTATTTTGCCGCGTTAATAATAGTAGTTTAATTATGAGGATTAATTTGTCGGCAGATGCATCTCATCTAGCACAACAACAAACCTTAATAACATTTTATCGTATGATCAGTTGCTTCCGCGTAAAATTAAATTCGTTTTACAATTAAAAATTCCTTTTACTCAATAAGGAAACATGACAAGCCTGTAAAGTTTGTAATAAAATCTGACCGACGAAAATGCTGATGTAGGATATAGTTTGTTGAACTTGGAATAAAGCACGTTTTGTTTACAACCTTACAATTTAATGAATAATATTTGGGTCAATGTCTAATCATAGCTGTGGAAATAATACCGTTTTAGAGTGAGATAATGCTGAGTGTGTAGTTTGTTGAACTTGAAATAATTTGCCAATAAAGCACGAGTTTGTTTATCTAATAACAGTTTTTAATGATTTTATAAGAGAATATCTTTTAAAGGGAACATTTATCTAATAAGGTAAGTTAGGTAATCTGGATAAAAAGGATTTTGATGACACCTTGTCTTGGCTACAATAAAATCTTTAATTTTATGGTATCTAGGTGCCGTAATCAAATTTTTTACAAAAGATAGTATTTTTTAATAACAAAACAGATACGTCAAGAACTTCTGAAAATATTCCGGAAATTAATTAATAAATATGTAATTCTCTAAAGGGTTACACCGCACCGTCTCCAATGCAAATGTAGGTCAATTATTGTCTTATTTTCACAGTTGGTTTGTTATGAATCAGTGTGGTTATTAAGCACGTACTATTTTGTTTACTGAAGAACAGTGCTGATTACAATTTTCGTAAAATTAGTCACCCGACTAACCTGCTTCGGGTGTTTTTTATTGCTAAACAACGGCTGTCATCATCGGTTTGTTTAAACTAATAGTCGATCTGAATTCTAAAGCAAAGTCAAGACCCAGCTGTAGAATGCGATTAAACTTAAGCAAGGTTGCCAAATATGGCAATGGATTTTTCTAAGTAACTCTAAAGCTAATTAACATACAAAAAAAAATTATAGAGACTTTTTTGTTCCTTTTGAATTCTTATATCAACCCTTAAAATTAAGGCGTCGTATCTGCTTCCATCCTGTACAACGATATTATCGCAATACATTGTTTAAATTCTTATAATTATTATTACCTTAGTTTTTCCGCAGATTTTCTTTTCATTTTTTTTTCATTGTACTCCCACTCTAATTTTTCTCACTTATAGCTTCCTATTTATAATTACTATTTAGCAATTTTACTGTTTTAGAATTTATTGTATTTATTTTAACATGTATAATGTTAATTGATTTATATTTATTGTATTATCAAGTATTAGCAGATTTAGAAATTATGTATAGCATTTATAATGTTATTTAAATTATGCATAATTATGGGTAATTCCATGTCAAGTGATCCAATGGGTTGTAACTTACCCTTTTTGATTGATTTCAAAATTTGTACAATTTTTATACTCCTAAAGATAAGTAAAAATCTAAAATATTATATTTTTAACTCAAGTGGTTGTTAAGCTGCGCCCTTCTAAAGTGAATCAAAATGAGTGATTTTGAGTATGTTGACAATTATTTAACTTTTGATAGAAATAAGATAAAGATGAACCGTTTTAAAGTCCATCATTTGGGCTTTAAAATGATGGGTTGCATGGTATACTTTAATATGAAAAAAACTAATTCTCCTCAGTAATTTCACTGAAGTATAGGCTTGTTGTTTGGACGTTTATTTAATCAACTCGATCAACAATTTTTAGTGTTATAATTGCAATTCGCTTTTTATTTCAAATTCTATCCTATTCTTTAGGTAATATTTCTGTCAAAAACTATACAGGAAGTGTCTCATTTCTTTTTCTTTTTAGCCTCCATTATTAACGGGGATACAATTGTTGAGAAATACGACGTTTCAAAATGAAAACTTCAAACCCACTTCGGGGACCTAAATCTAATAACGCATCGTGTAACTAAGTTAAGAAAAGGTATGTTCTATGGTGAGCATATAGAAATGGAATTTTTAATAAGCAAAATATATGTATACAGTATGTATATCTTTAACTGGGAAAAAATAAATAAACCAGCATTCTAATTCATAACTTTGAAAGAAATCCCTACGTAAATGCTGTCAACTTCGGTTTTCCAACAAAATTATGCAAAGTGCCTACTACGAGGACCTGTCCTAAAGTTCCCGGAATAATTTTTTATTTAATGATCCACTGAACAAATTTAAATTTCAATGTGCGGTTTTTCTCTCGTATGTTTTCAACAACCGCATAATATTTCCAATTATGTATTTTTGAAAAAATGTCTTTACAGATTTTCTTTCGGGTCATCCTTATGGTCAATTCCTTTGCAATATAAAATTTTAAATCTATAAAACAAACTTTGTTTTATTGATATTGTTATCGAATAGTTCGCCTATAATTCGCTGGAAATTGTGTTTTCCCAGATGCATGTAATGGATTTTATTTCGGTATCGTGCATCTAAACCCAAGTTTTATCACCTGTTATTATTCAATCGAGAATCAATCTATCTCGGCTCAGCAGTTTCAGCGAGCTTTCTCGCGTTGATGCACCTCATTCTTTTTTGTTGGTTTTTTAAAACGTTTTGAAAGGATAGTGTTACACGATGTAAACTTTAGTATGTACAACATCGATAACTAGGTCGGTCGACCTGAAAGATATTGAATATTGTGGGTAGTTGTTAAGCCAATCAATTAAATATTAAACATTTAAATTAATCTTTTATTTAAAGATTTATCAAGTATTTATTTAATAGTAATAAAGACAAATATGTGTATCTAATTTATTATTTTTAGATGTTAACATACTGCTAAGTATACGTAATATATATATATATATATATATATATATATATATATATATATATATATATATATATATATATATATATATTTAAAACACAAGGCTTTTTTTTGTTCCAGTTCGTTTGAGAGTTCCACCTATTATTGAAACTTTCGTTGTGTAGATCAATCAACACTATTTAATTTTTGTATTTTTTTAATGTTTTGTAATAGTTATAGCGTACAGAATCACAAAGGCTACTTTTATATAGATAAGTACCAAATCTACCAAAAATATAGCTGTGCTGGAAATATCAGTATTTAGTTTTTGCCGGCTAACCCCAATAAGTCAGAGAGGGGCGGGGTAATACACGATATTCAAGATAAGAAAAACAAGCGCCACTTCGTTTTAAAACAATTCTCATTACTAAAGCTTCAAACTTTTTAGATAAACGAAGAAGATCTTTTACTAACATATAGACAACTTCCACAATTTTGGTAGTACGGTGCATATACTTACAGGTTACAAGCTGGAAAGCAAATATTAAAACCACAAAATAAATAAATAGTAATAAATAAAACACAAAGATGTAGTGAAATGTAAACTTTCTAAGTAGGGCTTTATTGTTTATAGCAAATTGTAAACGTTCTTAATTATGTTGATTAAGGATTTTAATAAGTCTGGTAAAAAAATCAACAGAATGGTGATTTGTATCACAGCTGGTTATAAATCTTAAAAACTACCCTATGATAATTTCATTACTCGAGATCTCGTTTGAACTAGTACTTAAATACTAACATGCATGAATAAATAAACTGTATAAACGTTTTATAAATATATAGACACATAGATAAAATGACACAATGTATATATAAATACATACAGTTTCAAACAAACATCCCACCATTCGATGACCCACGGATGATACGGTTTAAAAGCCTTGCTTAGGGTTTTTTACCTCTTCAACAACCCTGTAGGTATGAATGCAGGCACTAACCCAAAAGGAAAGACCTTCAAATTAAACCAAACCCAAGGTCAAAGAAGCAAGAAGAGAAAAAAACGAGCAACGAAACCCAAAGAAAAAGACCTTTCGATAAACTGAAAGGTCTTTTATTAAACGATTTCTTCAAGGCATATGATAGGGACTTGTTACCTAAGTGGTTAACACCAGAGTCTAATCCGTCTAGTCGACGATCGATCAAATATAACCATTCAAATGATCGATTTGATGGATGCGAGATTTTCTCCGCTAAAGCGAATTATACCAAACCAATTTTCTATTTCATCTCACATTCAAACCGTCCTAAAATGAAAAGCCCGCCATTTTGTTATGTCCACCACATCATTGTCAATCCGCTTGACTGCGCTAACGCGACTTTACGATAAAGAGAAGGGAGAGGAAAACCAGCGACAACCAAAACTAACGTAGAAGCTTGGTTTTAAACAATGACCATAAAACAATGGGTTGTGAGTTTCAACGTTATATAGTAACCACGACTTCTGAGCTAACAAATTATGTAGGTGGAGTTTTCTAGTGTTTTGTTTTAGCTGTTTATATAGAACAACAAGAAGAAGAGATTAATTTGTAAGTGATTTCTTTACGCCTATTACAACTACACTTCAGACTATTACAATATACATAGAATATTTTATAACAATGTTCTTTCTATAGATTCATAGATTCTTGTTCAATTTCTTTGACAAGAATTCATACATTCAGGTTGTTTGTATGTAAAAGTAAATTAAATACTACTTCCACAACTTGTACTACTCCTTTGTGCTGTGATAGAAAATGACAGTGCTATTGATTTAAAGTACTATCCATTAAAAGTAATAATAATAAGCTTTCAGTCATTTTAAAAATATTGTAGAACTTTAGTGACGCCTAAAATACGTCCTGGACACGTTATTTAACAAGCACCCCTGATCCACCCACTTATGGAACGGTTATTTGGGATTTCACGTTAGCTTTGTGTGTTATATAAACGTATATCGCGTTTTTAATGGATATATTTAGTTATTATTTTATTACCTACATTAAATGTCATTATGATAATGCATCGCCTCTTTGTGATTGTCGGATTAGTGCATCAGTGAGTTTATTCATGAAAGTTAATTGAAGTAGAGTGTGGACGTAAAGATTTTTTTCTACTCCTACTGCATTAACTTGTCACTACTACCCACACATATTCGAAAATTAGGACTTAAAATACTTTCTTCCTATGTAACGGATAAAATTAAGCACAAATGTCATGTAAACGCAATAAATAAATTTGAATCCGTGCACAACCGGCAAACGCAATTCGTATTTGAAACACCCATTCCGTGTTGAATTTGTACACTGTGGAAAGCGGAATGAATATTCAATATTTCGTATGTATGAGAGGTGGAGATACATCAGTAGAGCTATACGTGAATTTGTAATCAGAACGTGTAGGTAATGCAGCAGCGACTGCTCTAGTTCAATTTAATCTACTGACACGCGGAATTTAAAGTAAGTAATTCAAAACCGCCGATCCACGGATGAGTTTATTTGACATTTCCATGGAATGCATCACATTTCCCGCTTCACTAAATTTATTCCAAGTCTCAGTTTTTTTATACGATTTTTAGGTCACGTCTTATATTTTCATTTAGGGAAATGTAAGTACGGAGAAGAGGTTACACGAAATAAAAGAGATTGCGGTTAGAAATGAAAATGAGTGCTTGTTTAAATTTAAACCAAATTGCATTTGGGTCTGAAGTGGAGCAAAATCAAAATAAACAGGTTGATTAAAATATCTTTCAAGTCAAATTGGATTTCAAGCATCTAGTTGCAAATTATGTAGCTTTGTTTCAGATAGTTAGAAAAATCTCGAAAATCACAGGAAAAGCTTTGTAGAAAGGAAAATAACGGTTAGTGTTATTTATCTCAAGACTCGTAAATAAATTTAATTGTAGCATACACTTGTTACCTAAACTGCCTGTCCACCTTGTCTTCCCATGTGCAGTCTTTAGTTTGCACGTGGGAGATCCCAATTCAATTTATCCCTTCCGTCACTGCTGAACGAACATGCTTTGTTTTCACCAAAATAAGCTAAAACGTTATTTGCTAGCAAAACACTTCCAAACATTCACCAAAACAAATAGCACTGCGGGTGGAACAATGTGAGCAGGAGCACAAGTCCAGCCCATGCTTAATGGCTACGTTAAAGTTATATGCTTTGGGGAAGTATGTACAACGCATTAATTAGAAGATGTGTGTTTGTGCCTGCGTGCTATATTTCACCTACTTGTATACCGGAATTACTAAAAGTTTAATGAGGTATTAATTGGATTTGTTACGTTTAAACTTACAGTGAATCCTCCGAATACATGAATTAAGTTACAAAACATTTTGCGCCTATTTTGTTATTTACTGATTAAGGTTAATTGGGGGCCTGGAGGAACAAGCTAACAGATCCATAATATTGTTTGGAAAGAATTTATTGTTTAAAGTAACTAACGAAAGCTCTTGTTATAAATAGGTTACACGTAGTACTTTTTACTGATATATATATACATAGAATAACAGTAGAAGTAGTGCATTTAACTTTTGTTCAAGAAGCACCTAGATTGAGCATCTGTAAAGTAAGCCAATTTAAACTGCTAATAGCCAACTGTTTCTCCATTCTACCAAGCGAGCTGTTTTTCATTATTCTTCCAGTTATCGAAAGCTCTTCACGTCTACATTAATTTGTTAGCAACGACAAAATATTGTGTTTGTTTTTATTGGTGTTTCTGAATAAAGCTCTGTAAAAGTTTTCATGCAGGTATATAGTTAGATTCAGTTGTGGTTCGTGTATTCTATGCTGAATCTCAATGTGCATAAACTGATTGTTAGGACTTTATATGCACTTACCTACCTTAATATCTACTTCGACCCTGGTACAAATATATCTGGAAACGATTGAATAAAGAAACAAGAAATAACGAACAAGACTAAAAGGTAGGACCATAAAGTGAGACTTCGAAATACATATTTTCATTACATTCTGCCTGAATAGTACAACTCTAGGATTGATTTTGCTATTATTCACTATCTGGTCTAAAGTAAAGATGTTACGACATCACCTTTTTGCATCTGAATATCGAATTTAACTTGAAGTCATTTCCAGGGGTAACTAACCTAAAAATATTTTTTTGAGGTTGTTGCTTCGTTTTGATCTTCATACTATTATTTTCTAAGTTCAAGGTTCAAGTTCTTGACAGTTGTTTTATTGCATATGGCGATGCTGTTATGTTTTATCACATTCAGTTTATTGCGCTTCTGTGATGTTGTGTTTAATACCTACAGGCCAGGAAAATTAGACTTGAACTTCTCAAAAATTTCCTACAAGCCAGATTTTTGTATACAGCTTTATTTTGAGGTTGTAAAAAAACTCTCAAACGTCCTGATGTATATCGCGTGTGCAAAGTTTTTTATACGGGAGGATGGGGAAAAATTTTTACTTATTTACAATTATCTCCAAAACTATCAGGTAAAAATCATTGCTCGTAAAATGTACTACAAAAAGGTGTTATGAGTTTTCTTCGTATAACTAACCGTTTTTGAGATAAATGAGTGACAATTTCGAATTATTGTACTTCTGCAAAAAATGCACTCCTTTTCACACCACCGCACCGCAGAGGTTGAGTACTACGCGTTTTTTTAAATATGGTATTCCCCGTAGGCCTAATCCACATGTTATTTGGAATGTAGAACAGTTATTCTAGTTCCTCCTCAAGTCGTAGCTCATTTTCGAGTTCCTCGTAATTCTCCTGCATACTATAATCTTTTGGACACTGTCCGTTGACATTTTTGATCTACACATTAGGGACTCCTTTTAGTTTCAAGAGTTTTGACCGAGAGTCATTTCTCATAGGATTCTTCGGTGTGCAAAGATTGTCAACCTCAAAAAGCTGTAATTGGAAATCTATAATTTTTTGGACTTCGTGGCCATTAACACTTTTGATCTACACATTGCTATGATATATGTATTACATATACCTATCATATATTCGTTATACGAAGAAAAGTCATAGACCCTTTTTTGTAGCACGTTTTACGAGCAACAGTTTTTAAATAACCACCTTTTCGGAAAAATTTGATAGTTTTTGAGATAATTGGAAAAAGGTTAATTTTTCTCCCTTTCCCCACGTTATAAAAAATCTTGCATACGAGATAGGCATTCGGACTTTTGAGAGCTTGTTTAGAACATTAAGATAGTTAGGCTTGTTAGGAATTTTTTGAGAAGTTTTGTCATTTTTCACTATGCATTTTCCCAATAGTAAGATTTGCGTAACTTACAACCACCTGAATGCTTTGAGGAGAGGTCTTTCGTTTACGGAAATTGTTAATCATCTATAGTAATAAAATGTTTAAGGGTTAGCTCTTAGTAAACACCAAAGAGGTACTGGATTCAACAGCCAGTACCTAGTGAAGATCGGCGTTAACAGATGTCAGCTGCGCTAGAATGTAGAGACTTAGTCGTGTAAAGAAATGGCAAACAACGGATTTGCAGACTGTTAGCCACAGAACAGTTTACCGACCGTTTTATTTTAAGGGAATAGTACATGCTTATCCCACATTAAACAATCATTACAAGGCGGGTACTGCATCACGACTACTTCTACTAACGTCCATATACGAAACAGAAAGAAATAGACTGAGTTATTTCTATTTTTATAAAAATACAAATGTAGCAAAAAGAAAATTTTTATTAGAAAAAATTAAATAAATTGGATGGTTAAATAGTTATAGAATGTGTAAAAGATGTTAAACTGAACAAATATGTAATATTTGTGTAAATAAACGGCATTAAAAACAAAACTTCGTTACTATATGTATTAAAACTTTAATTTCTAGACTAACTACATTGAATTGAACCGCATCAAGTATTTCCTTCTAATCTATAAACATATAGGTAACTGCCCAAATTTCTATTTTATGCAACTTTTGATTAATTAAATAACAATAACGAAATTAAAGTAAAAAGCTGCATTGCATTGCAAAACCAGTTATTAGGCTCATGCACTATCTTTGTCGTATAGTGTCAAATTCTAAATGTGCATTTGTCGCGCAGTTAAGATTTACAATAGTACATATAAGATCAAAATAATAACGTCGATCATTTCTTATAATAACATAGTTGGGCAATCGATTACGTTTTTCGTATCTATTCGTGGCCGGCGTGCGGGCTTCGGACGTTTTGGTTGCCGGTTGCAGTCGAGTGCCCTTCTCTGTTCGATTAGGTAATGCACAGTAGGATAAACAACGAGAAATTGATTCTTTCGACCAAGAGTCCGAGCACATATAACTGCATGCGCAACGCCACTCAGTTACACCATCGCCCGTACACCGTAAACCATCCTCGATCGTCCAGTTTGATCCAAACGTGTTAGAATTTTGGCCGGTTGTGGTCGATGATCGCATGCACGTTATTACTTTGCATTTTAAAACACGTGGGCGGTTTTGCAAAGTTTTGTGTATCACATTACCTATTTATGTTCAAAGATTTTTGAGTAGGCGTGGATGTTAAAAATATTGCGATTGCGTTTTTCTGCGGTTAGTATAGCCCACGAAGAAATTTGGTTTTACAAGCTCCACTAAAGCATTGATGAGTAGGGAATACAATACAAAAAATTCTTCTTGTTGTTCACTTTTGAAATACATTTCTCGAACCTATATGTGTCATTCTCCTCTTCTTAATCTCCTCCAAATCATGTAATTAACAATTTACACAGCTTTGGTACGCTTCACCCAAGCGGGTCAAGTTCGACTCCTGTTGCCGGCAAATCTGGTTAAGGTTTTCTGTTGTTTTAGTTTAGTTTTGTAGCTGCACATTGGGCCTACGTAATAATAATAATCGCCCCCACCCTCACGCACAAGTTTACAGTCTTTGGGGCCTGGTTTCAGGTTATGGGTTGTAGCAATTATTATTATTATTATTTTCGGAATCGCTACCATCTCTGCTACTCATCTTGAAAATTTTATTAGAAAACTAATAAAAGTGAGGTTATAAAGAAAAAAACAGCTCAAGGTCGGTGTGACTGTTAATATTTTAATTATCAGCAGTCGACCGATTTTTTAAGTCGCTTGTGGGCGGTCTATGCTGGTTGATCGAGCAGTGTGAGTCCTACTTAAGAATTGCGTTAAGATCAATTCGTTTGAAACGTGGTCGCGTCCTATGCTGTTAACCGTAATATATTAGACGAGACTCCACTGCAGCAATGTACAGGATCGCAAAGGTCAATCGATCGATCGATGCAATGGGATCGTAAAGGTAATCTTACTAGTTTTATTGAGTAATCCAGCTTCTGGTATCATGATGGATGCAGTAGAGTACAAGTCTTTAGACACAGTCCTTATTAGACATCTGAAAGTATGGAAAGCAACAGAATTGGTAGTACTAAGTCACCCCTTATCTTTCTTGCAGAAAATTTAACTGCTGAATGATGCTTGAAGCACCAGTACCACATCTACCAATTTTAATCGTAATCATCGGATTCAGATTTTTTTAAGTACTGCGCTTAAAATAATTTAATTAGAATTCTCTGTTTTAAGAGAGATGGTTAGAGAAAGGAAAGCAAATGTCAAAAGGTACGTCTATAATAAATAACCAAAGTTAGACAAAGGCCAGATAGATCTACCGAGATCTATAAAAATGTACCTTAACATTATTTCAGACTGACAATTATCAGGTCAGAGGTTATTAAATGTCCATAAATTATCAGAGATCACAAGGAATAAAGCGCTTTGTGATGCCATTGAGCCCGAAAACGGATGGGGACAGCTTATACCTTTTTAAGCAAAACACAAGTAAATATTTTTGTAAGCCTGTAAACATCATTGATGTCATGCTTAATACCGTTGTTCAAACTTATGGACACCACTGACGGTCTTCCGCGACACGTCGTCAACGACGTCAGGGACGTGGTGGAGAAAATGATGCAATGTTTAATTTATTGCATAAACAAGTTTCAGTTCGAAGCTCGTTTATAAATAAAATTATAAGTATCGTATTCGGTTAAAATGCTTTTATCACAATGAAAGACATTATTGGCTGCATAATACTAAATAATTCTAATTAATGAAAGAGATTTCAGTCGACCTTTTATTATGAACTCAATAATTATTTCTTTCCTTTTGATGCACACGTTTTAAAGAGATACGATACTTATAATTTTATTACACAAACTATGCAATAAATTACAGCAAATGTAAACATTGTCTCATTATCTGGACCACTTCCCCGACGTCGTTGGCGACGTGGTCGCGGAAGACCGTGTGTCCTCTACATTAGAGAGCATCCACCTACATTTAGACGTAATATAAACAAAAATCGCAATGTCGTAAAAAGCGAAATGTCGTTTCAACTAGATATTGAACGGAATTATCCAAGACGCTGTAATTTTCTGATTACGACATAGCGGCATTTCTAGAAGGGAAACTCCAAATTTCTATAACCAGGTTTAAGAAAACACAACACAGATTTGAAATGAAAAAAAGGCCCGGGAGAAATAAATAACGTTTATCGTGTTAGTAGCACACTTAAATCGGTCTCAATAAGCTAGAAATTGCTTACTCTCTAAATTATGGAGGTTGTATATAGAAGAGCGTCAAGCTCCCTTGTTGTGACAAAGAAAGCATTTATGAAAGTTGAACCAGATTGATTAGGTTACTGTTCTCTTCAGGTTACTGCAAATGTGTTCTGCTTCATGCTACTTTTGAAGCTTATCAAATCTCCAATGAAGATATTTCTCATTAACCTTCTTCCAGTCGCATGGAATCACAAAGAGTGCTTATTGATTTAAGTGTTAAGATGTTATAAATATATAGAAAAATTATCACCCCGACTGGGAATCGAACCCAGGATTTTCCGCTTGCCGAACAGATGCTCTAATCGCTGAGCTATCAAATGTGATTCCCTACAGAAATGGCAAGCTTTCGGCATAAATTGGAATGCTTATTGATGTTCAGTGATATTTGCAGTTCATGGTCGATATACATAGAAGGACACAAAGTCGCCGGTTCAACGTTTAATGAACTATGTTCTATAGTTTTCTGAATGCACGGGTACACAAGACGTCTCAAGATTATGTCACAGTCACAGAACACTTAGCTAGATAAATATAATTGTAAAATTAATTTTTGCCATTTCAAGGTGGTCTGTCTATAAAGTCCACCGAAGTTAACCTTGCGGATCAGTAGCATACCGTTATATAAATTTTGGGTATTTTTTGACGGATGAAGCTTACTGACTTGTGCTTCCAATTGAGTTAAATTTTGTTGCCGAAACCACTTAACTAGGAATTAAGAATCCTAATAATTACTTGCACTAGACTTCTAATTTCTACTTTTACAAATTAATTTAATCTCTAAACGGTTAAATTAAGATTGAAACGCCTTAATTTCGTCTTTAAGAATATTTTCAAAGCTGTACTATTTTATATATTCAGCCTTGGCAGTGTAATGTCTAGCGTGCTG
Source organism: Agrypnus murinus (assembly GCA_929113105.1). Classification (NCBI taxonomy): domain Eukaryota; kingdom Metazoa; phylum Arthropoda; class Insecta; order Coleoptera; family Elateridae; genus Agrypnus; species Agrypnus murinus. Next base: position 217,905,055 of record OV816024.1, on the reverse strand, counting down.
GACTTTCACCCAAGCGGCCCGAGATCGACTCCCGGTGTCGGCAGATCTGGTTAAGGTTTTCTGCAGTTTTCCTTAGCTGTGGCACAAATGTGGGATTTGCGCTGTTCCATCTGTAAGTCGGCTGCAGCCGCACGTAGGGCCTATGTAATAATTATAATCGCCCCCTCCCTCCCGCACAAGCTTATAGCTTCTGGGGCCTGGTTTTCAGGTTATGAGTTGTAGAAATTATTATGTGTCCTAAGAAATAAAGTAAACCTAAAAGTACGCCTCAACTTTATGGATATTTTTCGCCATATTTGTATAATATTCGCAAATTGCATAGGGATAGTATCCAGGGTTTAACAAAAATTATTTCTGATCTTTCCTGTACTTGGAAAGCTTCTGACAAATATACAGAATTGTACATATTGAAAATATTCTTCAACAAATTGAAGACATTCTTTATTCTTAAATATCCATAAACTCACTAGCGAATTTTAATAATTAATAAAAAATAATAATTATTAGTTAATCAATGGCACTCAAATAAAATAAAACAAAAATCATCTTTATACTTTTAGATAATTTCAGGTTCAACCGATAACCAACTTGAAAAAAGTGAGAGGTAGCTAATAGATAGGAATGCACAGCTTCTGGGAGGCTAAGATTTAAGTTCAACACTTACCCTAGTTACAGCATAGGGGAATACTGAAACGCACTATTTGATAATTATGTAGATACCTAAGTTTGGAGGCAGTTAATAGCATTATTACTTGGTTTGAACTAATTATTTTCATAGATGGGCATTTCGATAACAAATTGCCTATGGAATGTATGCTTACTTGCGCTTTTTGAGTAATATTAAAGAGACACAACTCTGTATATCTGTCGATAAATGATCCATAAGAATTCCCTACTAATGTTAAAGTAATGCATTATATTTATTTTTCATTATGACTGGATTTACTTGACGGAATTTCTAAATTTTTATTAATATAAATTCACTCGTATGGCTGCTACTGCTACTTTTTTTGTAAACAAAGAATGAATTTCCGAAATAAAAAACGTATTTTTGTCAATCATTCAATCAAATCAATCATTCAATCGTTTGACTTTTTACATATTGCGGCCTTTGAATCAAATTTAAAAGGGAATATAGTGGATTTTTTCTGCGCGTTAGTAAAATAATGTAAACCAAGCTCGTGTACATGTAATAAATATTGCTTTAAATAAATACTTTTTTTTCTCAATCTATTCTCGCGTATTTATGTTAGTTTCACTTTCCTTTTTAATTACTCAAATGAATTTCATAGTAAAACATCATTTAAATAATCTAAATAATGAAATAAATACATATTTAGCAGAGAGCGTTTCTCCTTTACAGCATACAATAACATTAGCAAATTTGTGTTTTGTGATGAGCGTAAACCTATTTGTATAGCACCTAATTCCTTTCGGGGTCGGTCCGGAAAGTGCGATGTGACTACAATTTGCATAAGTCGAAAGTCGCCAGGTATAAACGAGGTCACTGTTTCAAGAAGACACGTCTTGCCACTACGGATTTGTCAAACGTCTTCTGTGGTTGAAGACAATGTATTTGTGTCGTGAACATTTCAGGACAGTTAATTAATGAGGATTTCTAAGCCCCATTTCCAAATTAAAGAAAATAGAGAAGACATTGTTCAATTCGGTTCAATTCTACTTGGTGGTTTCTTTTGTTTGATTAGTTTTGTCCGATAAAGTTTACTTTCATCAGATGGTGTCTTAAGAAGAAAAACAACGTCTAAAAAGTCTTGTTGGTAGTAGAATTTGTAATTCTAATTTTGGAGTAATTTGAGCAAGTCTATGATAAGAATATTTCAGTGTAAAGAATTCTGTATAATCACTACAAAAAAGGTATTATTCAGAAGAGCTCTAAGCAATGTCATCGTCTAAATGAGATTCTTCAAGTTTTTTATTGTTTGTTTTCAGAAGGAACATCGGATTTATAAACTGAACTGCTAATAAAAATTTAAACTTTTGTGTGTTTTCTAGAGGATCACGAATATAACATACATTACCCATTTGTTTAAATTTTTAATGAGACCGGAACCCCTATGCTGCAAATCGAGCTGAGTAAACACGATATGGCAGCGAAACCCGCTATTCATCTTCTTCATCAAGCTGCTTGTATTGTTAAACGCATAATACATATCGTGTTTCTCTTTAACTGTTTGTTCTTTCCTTTATTCTACAAGTATAAAGAATCTCTTATATCATACCATGTGGTGCCATTTTGTCCTTCCTTGTAATTTGCGACAGCGAAATGAGCTGGCACTTTCAGTTCCTATTTTTATAGAAAGAAAACTCGTTTACTGCAAATAAAAAGATCCAACTTGTTATGATAGTTACTAGCGAAATGAAACGTTGTTGAACACTGGAGTTTTCTGTATTGCGTTTTGTCGAATGATTTCAATTGCGTAGTACAAACTGTTCACTTGGTTTGCTTTCATTAAACCAGTTGTGGAAGAAAATCATTTTAAAAAGTAATTTTGACAAAGACATTTAAGAACACTAGTAACACTAAGGAGTCTTTTGTCAAGGTGCTTCAAACTAGATAATCAATTATTTTAATATTCAGGATTCTTAATATTGACACATTTAATTAATTAAAATATTACTTTATTGATTTTACAAAAAAAATTAAAAATAAATTTAGCGTTCAAGAGTCACTCTATTTTTTAATAGAGTAGAATAATTAATTAATCCACGAGAAGTGGATGAATAGACATAATTAAATCTGAAATTAAATACTTATAAGCATACCAAGGCTTTGAAATTCAATTGTTTATCACGAATTTTATTACTTTTTACCTCGGCTAGTGGCTCGGCCAAACCGTATGAGTAATAAAACGCAGTTTAAATGCTAGGATATACATTTATGTTTTCTTTCTGAAATTGTAAAATTATATACCTACTAGGTTTATCCCCCATATTCATCCAAATTCTAGTAAGGTTGGCCAAATTGTCATAGTAATCGGTGCTATGAGGTACAAGGGATGTTCTGCTAAAACAATAAATAATTTAGATTGGGTGCGCTTCCTAGAAATAATTAATAGAAAACTATACACAAATTTATTTTAACAAAATTTATTAATTATAAATTAATTACATATTAATATTTATTTTAATTGAAAATTTTGAAATATCAATTGGCTCAAGTTTATTTTATCAATTTTGGATTTGTCGCTTAGTGTTGCTGTTCAATTAAAATGTGAAATTTTGTTTTAAAAGATTTGAAACACTAGCTTCTCATAGTTGATGAGATGTGCAACCAACTGTTCTGAACCAAATGTTCAGCTTTTATTACTTCCTAACAGTGTTGAATTCAAAGTGGGGAAGCAACGCAGCAACTAGAATCAATAAAAACCCAATATGTATACCTTTCTGGTATACCTACTTTTTTTATAAATTTCACACAGATATTTCTTTAGTAAAAAAAAGTTAAATTATTAATATAAGGAAAATATTGAAAAATTTGATGTATACTTTGACGCTTCATAACTCAAAAACTGGCCATTTTCAGACTTTGTGCCCGGGAGACGTTTTGATCAGAATATCATGAACTACAACATACATCAGTTTCAGCACAATCTGACTGTACTTTGTGTGTTTCTGATAATCAGTTAGTAATGGACTAATTCTTAGCAATTTATACAAAAAAACATAGAAAACGATTTAATAAAAAATCATACGAATGGAAGCAAACAGAATAGCGATCTCGTTTAATTGAAAGGTTGTTTCATTAAGAATTTCTGATTAAGCTGCGAATAGAAGCAAATTATTATAGTAATTCAAAAGTGAAGAAAAAAACGATCAAACATATTAAAATTCAATCGTTTGGCCGAGGCACGTAGTCAGGGGAGGGGGTCGTGGGGCTGAAGCCCCTCGTCACCGAAGCATATATGCGACTTTTTCACTTTAAAGTTTCTTTTATTGTATAAAAGAATTTTTTGTAATATCTAATTATATTTGAATTAATATGTTGTAACGGTATTTTTTTACCAGTCCTGAATAAATGTAATTTTGTATACATATTTATTGAAAAATCTTAATTCCGGTCTTGCAAATTACGTTCTTATATAATAAAATAACCCTTAGTTTTTAAAAGAGTCTCAATTAGGCCTTCAGACAGTACAGTTGCAGTTTAGTCCAGCTAAAGTTTTTTTCGCGGCGTACCTCGTGCCTCGGCGGGGTATTACTTCAATCCCGTCAAGTGAATTTAGTAATTTTCCGTTTGAGTATGTTGTGATTACCGTCCGATTTTTTTATTATAAAATAACAAATTAACTAATTAAAGTGCCGTTTAGTTCTTTGAGTTGTTTGATCTAACAATAAAATTACAGTATTACAGTACAGCTTAAATAAAGTTATTTCGTGAATCTTCATTTATAGAAGAATCGTTTAGTTGCCGGACATTTGTCATTAGTATTCAGTGTTAATTCTCATGTATAAGAAAAGGGGATTTTCATACCGATACACTGATCTTTTTGAATTAATGGAAACATAACAAATAAGTATTTGTTACATAATAATTTCCACAATTATTTTGAGCAACGTTCAAGTGATTTTGAGTATCGTTCCAGTTAAAAGAACAATAAAGAATTTATTATCAAAGGCAGTTATTGCAAACAATTATGTTAAAGTTTGATGAATCTCGTTAATAACATTTAGTTCAAAATCCAGAAGACTTCTTCCCGCATCGTTGCAGTTCAGCAGTTTGTTATTGTAGCTTTGTTTAGAGCTTATATGGTGTTTTGAGTGTCAGGTGTTTGAATCCTTCAACTTGTGAAAGGAATTTTAATGAACACTAATTTGGACGATGAAAAACTGTTAAGGTATTGAATTTTCTTAATATAGTATTGGTTATGTAATATTTGGTCATTTGGGATCCCGAAATTTTACTCACATTAACGAATAATGATTATTTTGATTTGATGTTTTTGTATTTTGAATTTGCTAACTTTTATTAATGTGTAACTATTTTGATGTGCATTGTATGTACCATTTTTTTGTTTTTAATATACAGATTTCAAATTTACTTGATTATTTGACATAGTTTGGCTAAACGGACTGCTGATGTTTTTTGTTTTTTTGGTTAATCAAGATTCTTTATAGTTTGATAACTGTTTTATTAAATTAACGTCAAAATTAATAAGGAGGTTAGTTCCTTAGCTGATAACCTCCAATTTTTCTCATTCTTATTCATGTTTTTATGAAAAACATCCTCAGCTTGGGTGGCGCCCAACATCGTATTTTGTGTCCTAAACTAGTTTAAGTAATGTGAACTTTTTGTTTGAAAGTTTAAGCTTTGTTTATTTAGTTTGGTTAAAAAACGAGCGTTTCAATGTTACATATTCTCTGTAATAAAATTGTATATAATATTTGATGCCGAATATCGGCTTATTGTAATTATAAATTGTGAATAAATGTTTTTGCATGCACTATCGACTGCATAATGAGATAGGACAGCAAGGCTAATATGATACTATTTCATTCTTCTTCTCAGTGTAAATTCATAGGATAAAATAATAAAAAATGCCCTCATATTAATTAGCCTTGCTATACTAGATCATCATGAAACCAATAGTACATATAATAACCATAGAACAGAAAATATATATTTTGAATTTAAATTCTATCTATTCTATTTATCCCCCCCCCCATGCACATCATAATCGCTTTTTTGAGATAAACAATATTTTAAAATTAGCAAATTAAACCGCCCTCCCCGAGAGAAAGTTCTGGCTACGGGCCTGGTCTGACCTACATGTAAAGAATCATAATAATTATCAGCTGCCTAGAAAATTATCTCCCCAGAGGGGAATTTCTTGTCACTGAGGGGCACACATTCTTCCCGGACGCCCGCTTATATTCAACACCGCTTTCTAAGTCTGATTTGTCTACAGTGTGTTTATTTGATACTTCCCACCTCAAATGTCTCTAAACTATACAAAATATCAGTTTTAGCAACAACGCATCCATTGATTTTTTGAGAGGGGATATTTAAATGTAATGTCGTCAAAATTTTGCATCTAGCCCTCTTGCCCCCCAGCAACAATAACTTTAATGCAAAAATATATACCTGCTTAAATCGGGTCATGGATTACTAAATTAAAAGGCAGATTCTGTAACAATACTCTATAGGAGGGAATACAAAGAGACTATGAAAATACCTAGTGTCTCTGTATTTTATTATTACACAAAATTTTAGTTTGGTATGTAACATGTTTCTCAGATTTGCACTACAAAGGACTCTGCTTCTAAAAGACGTTATTTCTTATTTTCAGAAACAGATAGAAAGTGACCATCATAAGCGCCTTCAAGCATTTTTGCTTACTGATGCCTTCACAATTTTTATTTCCACATTATTTACATATACAACGTTTTATTTTTTCTAATATTTTCGGCACCCACTGCATCAATCGTCAAAAACAAAAACCAAATGCTTTAGACACTGTGCAGCTTTTATATTTATATCGTAAGAATAAAAGTCGTGTAGACTTCAGTAATGTGCCTGCCACGAAAGACCTTTACCTATTCTGATATTCGCACTTGTCAGCCCTCCTTACTTGTCTGATTTGCATACATTTTGTTTAACTGGTAGTCCTGATGATGTTATGTATACGATATTATTTATTTTTATTTATTTCTTTCTTATTTGGACTGTTCATTTCCTTTATAAACAAATCTACGTAACTTCAATCTTTTGACTGCAATGGTAGCAGTTGTCATTTCTATAACCCCCCCCCCCCACCACCACCACCTGGTCTACAGCACACTACAGCAACTGCAATGAGGTCAACTACGGCAAACATACTTGTACAGTCCAACATGTTATTTTTAAAATGTATAATTCTGTTAATGACCTACAGAAGGATGTGAATGTTACAAATTTCTTTTCAAGTTGCATTTAACAATAATTCTTAATTTTAAAACAATTGGAACAATAACGCAAAATTCATTCTGCTTGGGTTAACCTTTTAGATAACCCTACTGTGCTTGATACTTTAGACCGGAGGCGTGATACCTCAATTCATGTCATATATCTCAACTACCTACCCAGTTCGAGATCTCATCTTTGGTCATCATTCGGTATGTCATCGATTCTAGCTAATCTATCTAAATTGAATATATGTTGTTGAAACGTTGTTGACGTTTAACCGGAAGTATAACATTCACACTGATGTTACAAAACGACAAGTATAGAGAAATTCGATGGTTTTTTGTTAAGATGTTGGCTATCCATATTTAACAGCCTTGGTAGTGTAATGCCTGGCGTGCCGGGCTTTCACCCAAGCGGCCCGCGATCGACTCCCGGCGCCGGCAGATCTGGTTAAGGTTTTCTGCCGTTTTCCTTAGCTGTGACACAAATGTGGGATTTGCGCTGTTCCATCTGTAAGTCGGCTGCAGCCGCACATTGGGCCTACATAATAATAATAATAATCGCCCCCTCCCTCCCGCACAAGCTTATAGCTTCTGGGGCCTTGGTTTAGGCTATGGGTTGTAGTAGTTATTATTATTATTATTATTATCCAAAGTCAAAACGCCAATCGTCAGGCGAGAGATTTTTAATGTAACGGGTACAAAATTTATTTTCTCCACAAGGTTTTATTCCTTGTTATTGATACAGAATTCAGGAACACCTGGAGTGTAAATTTTATTGGAGATATCTTTCTCAGGCTTTGGCAGCTAAAGCATAAAGATGTTTTAAGTTCTTTCTTAATTAAATTTTTGTTTAATTCTGTTTCTGTTTAACTATGTGAAAACCTATTTACATCTAGGTATGTATCTTTTGAAACTGTAAAATATGTCCTTTGCTAACTGCAATGTATAGGTTTTTAGTATCACCTATGGTATAAAATGAAATACTAAATATTGGATTATTTCTTGGTAATTTATTTGCTGGCGGGAGAAACTGTATGAATTATGGAAGGACGCCTGTCCGACAATTTCATCTTCACCTTTCCATGCATCATCTTCAACTGATAAGTTTTGCAGCACAACGGACCTTTTCTGATGTAAAAAAAAGAAAAACTCATCCCACTGGTCGACCTGCGACCGTTATAGGTATTTAATTTGATTAAAAAGGTATATATCTTATCATAAATAATTTCTCAACTAAATTATGTTTAATTGAATTAGCTAGTCCATCATGCGTTTTGTTGGAAGTTTTTATACTTTTATCTTTGTGATTATATTGCACTTAGAGTTTTTTAATTGTAACTGGTACAGGCTAGTTCTGTTGTGATAAATTTTTTTGTCCTATTCAGATTTCGTAGATTTTTTAACTTTATTAATTTACATAGGTGATACATATTAAAACTTTATATTTTTTTGTAATTCAATTTTTTAAACTTTTTATTTAATTATATCTTAAACTATGGCTGCGAATGTTTATTTTTCATTTCATTGCATTTCATGTGTTCCTGACCATTTTTGGTATTTTTAATGCTGAAAATAATAAAAATACTTGGCGCATTTTTTTAGTAAATGATTTTGTGAACCCACAGTACCCTGCTCTCCGATCATTTGGCTTCCGAGGCAAATGTATAAAATTAATTCTTTAGGAGAATGGTTTTACATTTTTCATGAATTTTTCAAACAGAGTAGTTCATACACGAAGATGCGTGGACACATTGAGGGAGATTGGCATTATGAGTTCAATAACATTGACAGACTAGCTTGGTATTTACTTTTGAACAGTTAAAGAACGAGCTGACTTTTAAGTTCAGATTTGTGAAAGAGAATCAGAAAACCATGAGATCATTTTACCAAAATATTATATTTTGTTAAACTACTTAGTAACTCTTTAAAATAATTTCAAATAATTTCTAATTTCAAACAAATTATTCTTAATTACTGCAATAATAAGAGCAAGAAATTTTTTATTTAGTTATTTCTAAATATTGAAATTGTAATGGGTGCATAATTATTGCCAATTTTACTCGACAATTATTCTACACATATATTTCAGAAATTTCCTTCACTGTATTTAATTAATAATGTATGTAGTGAAACTATTTAATTAAATTACTTATACAAGCTACTACCGACAAGTTTTTGTGTGTAATTTTATCAAAACGATATTTTTCATAAAGTTTGAATGGCGCTGGCACAAATATCCAAGTTAAACGAGGTAAGGTAATTAGTAGGAGATTAATGCTTGGAAATACAAAAGCAGGATTTATTTATGATTGACAGGTACCTATTGTCACCGAAGGAATGTTATTCTGAAATGTGGAGACGTCGCTTTCCATAAAACACCTTGCTGAATTTGATGTATGAAACAAAGTATAGGTATGAATTAGATCTATGGAGTCAATAATTATCTATATTTTTCTAATTATTTCAAGTCTTTTTGGATACGATTAAAAATGTATGAATGTAGGATTTCTATAACTTATGTCTTCTTTTGTTAACATATAATATGTGTATAACTCTGCATGAAAATTGCCAACATCTTAAGAAGTATATAGAAATTTATTTTATTGAAACGAAAATAGCGTAAAATGAAAAGTTCGAGCACCTTCCATGTCGCTTGGTAAGCAGTATTCGATAGGTACATAGATCGATAGAGAAGTGAAAAGCCGCCTAAGCCAGCATTTTTTAACTGTTGGAAGTGAACCAATATAAGCTCCTGCTAAAAAGTTATTAAAGAAATGCCTTAATATTTTTATCACAAAGAGTTAATTTAATATCCTCCTAATTAATATCCGCTAATTAAACATTATAATTTTCGAATTACAAAAACTTCAAGTATTATCATCGTTATGTTATCTTGGACAGATTAGTAAAGCCGACGTTTGCACTTTTCATTTTGAATAATTGGATTAATCTGCTTGACTAAGCCAATATTTTCTCTGTAATTATTCTTTTCTTCATTTTCTCCACTATAAAAAATATTTTTTCCTCCACAAGCGTGTTTGCGGTTAGCAATATTTATCTGAAATCTCAGCTGGGAAAACAGAGAATTTACTTGAAATTGTATACGTTCTTTCATTTTTCGCTTCCAAAGGGTTCTTCCACTAAAGAAAATCTCAACATACTTCAACCCGGTATGATTTGAAGATGACCAATGTAAGAAATAAGAAAGTAGAAATGAAAAATTGAAAAGAACGGTCATCTTGGGGGTCGTACAGAGATACCCTTAACGTTTATTATTGTAATAAATCTTCTTGTACAGTTGATAAAATATAAAATTTAATTTTGTAAAACAAAGCGTATCCATAAATTTCTTGCTAACGTTAATAAATGATTTTTGGCAGTCCTGTACGAATAATAATGGAAAACGAAAATTAATGGACTATTTCATCTGATACAAACTCCCTACTAATGAGTAATAAAGGCCGTTGTAGAGATGCATATGACTGAAATTGATTATCCTGTCCACGGCTGTTCGTGGTTTTTGGAGAATTTCTAAATTACAAGTAATTAAATAAAGCCGAAAGTAAAATTAATTTAAAACAATATGCCCTTCTAATTTGTAATATCAACTTGTTAAACGTCATCGAAATTATTTTGTTAAAATTTCATTTATCTTTTCGTACAAACAATTCTTTTTTATATTACAGATTTTTTACTTGGCAATTTACATAAATATGATCGACCAACCGTGCCTTGCTTTCAAAATGATTATAACCATTTGTTACAATAATATTGTACATGATTTTTATCGGGTAAACTCTGACAGTAAATTAAAAAGAAAAAACTTATTAATCTTCTTCTATTATAACTTTTCCAAAGATAGCAAAGCCGAGGGTTTATTATTTTCTCAGGTGCTTTCAAGATAATATATAAATAAATCCATGCCACCCTGATAGAGATTAATTCGTCCTAGCTTAATTGACTGCTGCAGAGTTTCGCAGAGTTTGCTTTCCAGAACGACGAACGATTCAATAATGGTCCGAAAGCTTTGCAGTTGTAATTTGTAGAACAACAAAGAAATTTTGTGGTTTTACTCCTAGGGCTTGATAATAATAATAACAATATGTTATTAAATAATGATTACTTTATAACATATTGTAGTTCAATATATGAAGCGAGATAAATTTCACATTTTAATCTAAATCGAATTTCCTTTTTGCTGCTGTGTTCATTATCCAGCATTTTCATCATTATTCGACGTTATTGAATACGAAAGCAGAATTATAATAACTCTGAAAAAGGATACACGCAACCATTTTCATTCATTTATATTTCTTGCAGAATGTAATAAAATAAGTAGAAGCCAGTTCGTGGTTCTGATGTTATCGCAGCAGTCAAGTACTAAGGTTGCAGGATTGTGTCAGATGTTATTAAATTTCTTATCTTTACTGCTGCTGCAACTTTGCGAGACATATTTTGCTGTGACCTAAACGTCCTACATTGAGCTTAAAAATAATAATATTATAACCGGTGGGAGCTTAAAAGAACAAGAAAAAATCGTTCTTGCTTTTGTAGTATAAAAGTAGGAAGAAAATAATGTTCATCTCGTGAAAGATTTATCATCACAAACTGTAAAGTTTCATTTAGAAAACATAAAAGAATCAGAACAATCTTATAGGTTTTTTGTTGAAACACTACATGTAGCTAAATAATTTTAAAGTAAATATTAGTCTACGTAGAAAAGCCGCACTTTAACAGAGTAGTAACCCACGTCCTCACCATCTTTAATAGTACTTAATTACGGAACATCACTAATCTAGACTCGATTCAATTTATTAATTAAACGTCGAATAAATAAAATAATAATCAGAATGAACTATATAATCTGTTTTTCATACCTACACATTTCTCTCAATTTCAATCAATTTCAGTTAGACTGTTTTGTAATTTTCGACTGTACTATCGCACAACTTTTAGTATTAAACATATGAAAGAGTAGATTTCCTGCGCATTAGAGAGGGAGTGCCAGAGTTACTCTATAACATCCTCGAAGTACCAGCTCTGAGTTCCAGTCACCGTACAGTTAATTGCAGTTTACTCTTCTTCATTGATGTACCTTTTGTTCTTGTAGATTAATCGATCAATACTAATAGTCTGTTAGATGGGTTTTTAACATAAAAACATAAAAACATGTTAAAAACATAAAAGTAATTAAACATTTAATTCTATCAAACATCTCAACTTATATAGCGGATTCTTTCACTGGTAGAAAATTAAAAAATTTCTAAATTAATTAACTGCATTATAACTTAAAAATAGTTAAATTTAAATAAGTTTTTTTATAATTTTCCATAGTCCATACCTGTGTTAGAAATACTCATTAAAACGCCTTTAAAATTGCAGTTGTTTTATTAAGAAACAATCTTGATTTATTTTGTAATTAACATTCAATATTTTTTGCTTTAGAGCGAATAATATTTCGTGCATTTATGCGACTTTTTGCGTGTTTTTTATGATTTTTCGGTTATTTCAATAACACTGTAGAAAAAGCGTTCTGGACAATTCGTGCTCGAAATGACTTTGGTAGTCTGGAATGAAATTTTGACTCGGCTACGCCTCGTCAAAAGACTTTCGTTCTTGACCACCAAAGTAGTATTTCGCGCACTAAATACACAAATAACTATTTTGTATTTTTCTTTTTACTTTAACTATTTACTTCAAGCAGCAAAAGAAACATTTTTGGATTTCTATGATACATTTCTTAATTGAAATTATAAATTCAGAACTGAAAACTATATCATAACCTAAGAGCGTAATATTAAAACATCAAAAAATAGACAAAATGTAATTATAGGTTATAATTAAGGGTCCCTTTATTTCTTTTAGCAAATATTTTATACCTAGTATGTATTTCCTGATATGTCTGATCTCATGATAGTAATCTGAACCATAATTTAATAATAGCCATTTATATTACCAGTTAGGAAATGCCCCACTTTTTTGTAATGAGTAAGATGTTTGTGAGACGAGACGAGTGAAGCGAGTTTCTAGAGTGCTCTATGAGAAGGCGATAAGGAAAATACATGCTAACTATATATACGCGTCGCACGTATCTTCAAAAGGGCATAAAGTTTATAAAATGCGATCTTAGTTTTGGTTATTTTTGTTCTGCATAAATCGTGCTTTCTACTTGTATACTCGTGTACTACGCATATTTTTCAAGATTATGAAAATACTGGATACTGGTTTGTAAGATAAGAAGTGTGCGGTGGCTCTTATGTGGACATAGTCTACATACAAAATGGGTTAGTAAATATTTCAGGGTAAATTCTACAATAGAATAGGGCTCTGGAAAGGAAATGGCAATTTAGATCGTTTCGAGCCTTACTTGGCAATACTGTCATATTACCTTTGATAATGACTGCTTAGCTGTCGAAATAATTGTCAGGTAGATTATAATAAATTTGTAAAACTGTTTATTAATCATTTTGATTTATATCGATCGATTCATATCAAGTAACTAAATAGAAAAGAGGAAACGTACCAGAAATCTAGACACAAAAAAGCAGATATCTCTACTTTAACCACAATCCGTAAAATAATTTACGAGTCAGATTCGTAAGGTACCTGAAACAAGGAGAAAATCTTAAAACTAAAAATAACATTTGGACCCTAAAAACTCTTTTAGGTTGCATACTAGCGTCGTAATTGTGTGTCATACACTACTTCTACTAATTTCTTCTCACAAATTCAAATTTTGTATTCTTTCATGAGAGGGCTAAGATGTTCCAGATGTGTCCATGGTGGAGCGAAGTATTCAGTCGAGCGTTTAACACCAGTTTTGTTCTTGAAAGGCTATGTTTTTTTGTAGAAATATTGATTAAAACTAAGAAAATTTTGCGCTTTTTAGTATCTGAGTCAAAATTTCTCAAACGGATCACCCAAATTCGTTTGAAAAATGTTTATAAAAGTTAATACATTTTTTCAATAGTATTCAACATGCTAACATTAATCCAGATGCATTTTGCGAAAATATTTTTTTTTGTAAATAATATTCGTTATTAAAGTTTATAGTCAGTTTTTTGAAAAAAATATGCTACAGACGTTCTAATGAACAAAAATTTCTCATTTCGATATATGATCGCTCTTTGCGTGGTGTTTTGCATTCTCAGTATTTTAGAACACTTTTCCATCTGATACTGTGTTCCCTTTATGAAGGGCTATCGTCCGATTGATTAATTTATAGTGGAGGTTTAACTGTGGTGTTGTACTGCAGTTCCACTATTGTAGATCGATCTCCATTAGTCTAGGATTGGGCTCTCCGTCTTATCATGAGGCACTTTATTGTGGTGCATCAGGTATGTTTTTGTCTTGGTTTCCGATTATCTGCGGTCAAGTATTTAAAACCCTTCCTTGTTTAATTTGCCCTTGGGTCTATTTACCATAGGCACGCGTCTCAGCTGTTTAATCTAGGGTCAGCTACGTTGTGGAGAAGTTTTGTCGCGACATTGGGTGTTACATCTTTACTTCAGCTTCAGATGATTGGTCCTCTTTGTCATGGGCTGCCGTGATCAACTACTGCGGTTGATCCATTATCGATATAGGATTTGGTGCTGGACCGTCCGTTCACTTTCAATGATTATCGTTTGATTGATTAACCTAATACCGGGTATGGAGCATAGGTTTCACTAATCTAGGATCGGATACTTCTTCCCACTTTATCATCTAATACATCTCACTCCCCCCCCCCGCCATTTGGTTAAGTTTTGTCCACAATCTTTGAGGATCTGGTGCCATGTCACTAGTCAAGGATCAAATATCTCGCCTCCTAAGCAGTGGAAGTAGTTGTACCGTGCGTAATGGCGTAACAAAAGCTAACTTAATCTTAATTTTTACCTGAAAAAGTTAACGCTCCAAATCACTAAAGTCGTTCACAAGAAACAAAATTAAATACATTACCAGCTCCAATTTAGAAAATCACACCGAATCTGTTAAACATTACAAAATATAACTCATGTGCCATCTAGTGAACACTCATGGCACTAATTTTTAATGTAGAAATCAATGGGATCACAACTTGATTAAATGATACCCCGATAAAATTAAACATTAAAGAGAATTGATAAACTTTTATTACCAATAAATCCTTTTAGTGAAACAGTTGACCAATTTAATTCTTTTTGTTCATCATTTTTTACTTTAAGGCTTTCATGTTTCACAATGCCAGACATTTTCAACGAAACAAATCTCTTTTGTTAACGTTCGTCTTCTTTAAACGTCGTAAAAGTCAGATATGTTAAGTAGCATCCTGGTATACTTTTTGTGTCTTTTCCAAGAATAATAAATATAACCCTTTTGTATGAGATGTTTTGTACCTGTTGCAAGCTTTTGCTTTGACATAAATCTTATTCTTTTAGAAGTTTTTTTTCTGTTTAGAATTCTAAGCCTTAAAAGGTGACGATCTTGTAAGTTGTTTTGACTTATTTCTAAGTTTTCATTGCAACATACGAACAGATTAATTTAATGCAAGTAGTAAAAATGCTTTGGATATAATCCACTCGATCACGACGAATACTTATGTTATATTGTTTATTGTTTCCAGCCTTACTTTGTGGAACTCCATAATCATGAAATAAATAAAGATTAGTAAAAGTTTCACAGTTTTATTAAAATACAACCTGACAATATTGTTTCGACAGCTATGCTGTCATTATCAAAGGTAATAATTATAAACAAACACGTCGCTAAGGTAGATACAAAAATAGGTAACTAGATAAAATAATAATAATAATCAGAATTAAATATCTAATACTTCCAGTAACGGAGAATTACTGAGCTCAAGTTGTTCATTCATTAAAGGTACCCTGAGTTTGTGTTTGTATATCTCAAAGGCTTCTAAAATGTCTAATTTGCGATTGCGTTTGTAATTACAAAAATGTAGGAATTTAATATTATTTTGAGGAGTCATTGTGTGATTTTTTTTCTAAAAGGTATTTGGCGTAATTCGATTTTTCAGGATGTTTATTTTTGTAATGACGTACGTGTTCTTTATATCTTATGTCAAAATTTCGAAGTGTTTGTCCAATATATACCGAACTACAAAAAGAACAATTTAAACGGTAAATGCCCGATTTCATGATATCATGTGTTCTGTCTTTAGCATTAACTAAAAATGAAAAAGTGTTAGTGTTGGTTTTAAATGTTATTTTATAATTGTTGGTTTTTCTTAGTATATGTGCAATTTTTTCTGATATTTTGCCAAAATATGGTCTAGATATGTAATTTGTGTCTTTTGTTTGATTGTCAATGGGATATATTCTTTTGATAGCTAACCTATAATCTTTTTGTTTAATTAAAGTGTCGAAACAATATTGTCAGGTTGTATTTTAATAAAACTGTGAAACTTTCACTAATCTTTATTTATTTCACACTTATGTTATAGATTTAAGTAAAAGTAAAAGTGTTTCTGCTAAATTTTTAAGGAAATTATCGCTTATCTAAATAAATATTCTGCGGTACGGTGTCTCATTGTCGTAATTTCTTCTTGAATTATACATTTTTGTGTTGCGTATTTGGGTCGTTTTTAAAAATGCTACAAGCAACAATTCGTAGTATGCGAGACAAGCTGATGTAGCTCCAATTTCGCTAATAATGTCGAAGTAAACACTGCAATTGCTGTTAAATTTATAATATCCAGTAGCTAAAGCAGGTACTTCATGTTGTAGGAAGCTCCTTGCTATAGTTTCCACAAGAACGCTTTACATTGTACTAACTTCCAGAAAGTATCATTCATGTACCTTCTTCGGCGATGCACACTGGGTGAGAGACCATGACCAAGACCATGTTCGCAGGGTAAAGATTTAGTATTTAACCAGAATTAAGATTTGGCATCTAGAAGTTTTCAGATCGCTACACCTCAATCTTCAAAATTCAGAATGGCATATCCAATATGGAGTCACAACTTTGAAAATTTCAATATATTTGAATAGTACCATATACTATACACTTTTAGTAATTGAGGTATACAGTACGAATGCCTAGCCCAGTTTATTGGAATATTGAATATTTGGGCTAGTATCTTAGGCGACCACATTATAGAGCCACCGGACCAAAACATCTACTATTGTTTCCGAATGCATCATTTTTTGACTGTGTTTTTTAATTTCTGAGGATTTAATTAATTCATTCAAATTTTAGTTTAAATCTTTTCTCCCGAAATTTAAGCTGCATGCCGAGCTGCTAGAATTATTTTCTCAAGGTCATGATTTAGTTGACCACTTTGATGCTTTCTTGGCGCATACTTCTTAAAGTATACATTGCTTTTTAAGACGATTTAACGAATCCGTAGCTAAATCCATATTTTTTATACAGATATTGAAGAATGTAATTTATAATGCCAAAACCTATTCTAAGATCTTCGTTCTAGTGAAATCCTTCAATGTTTTATTGATTGTACGTACTATTAACGTAATTAAAACATAATATAACAACAAAATACTATAGAATAAATCGACATACAAAAGAAATAAATCGAACACATATGTTGCACAAGCATGGGGTGCAATATTGCACCCTTGCACCGCAACATTGGATTATTTTATAATTTAATATTTTATACAAATTTAAATTTTTGCACTTTCTTCAGTTTTTTGCTTGTAGCTCGAAAACAGTACGTCGTACGTTCGTACGTCATTCAATATTAAAGACGGTTAAATTCTGCATAGAATGAGTATATAAATCTTCAAATTCGGTTCAGTAATATAGCCGCAATCAAAAGTTAGAAACCGGGAAATTTTCTCATTTCAGTGCAAACTTACATTTTGCGACTTTCCAGGACCACATATATTTGAAACAGATACTCCTATTAAAAAACCCATAGAATAAAAGTTGCAGAGAATACAATTTCATGTTATATAGAATCTCAATAAGTACATTGTGAGGGGTGAAGAACATTTCAATGCAAATTTCTAAGATATACACAATCAGAAAACTAGTTATATAAGTATACACACGCTGAGTAGAGATTTGGGGTAGTATGAATGAAAAACAATTTTAATTTTTCAAATGTGTAATTTTTCTTTAATGAGTAAGTATTAGTCATATTAATTAATTTATTATTCAGAAAGGCCCTCTTCATCGGGATCATCTTCAAAGGAACTGTCCTCACCTATTTCTGCTTCTACGGCAATCGGCATGTGGGACACACTCTCATCCTCGAACGGTGCTGAATTTGAGCATGACTGGCCGTGGCAGTTGAGGCAAATTGTTGAGCATTTCATACCTACTTTGCGGCAGCTGCACTTTCCTGTACACTCCTTCGTACATTCGCAGGACACTGTGTTGAGGATTTAAGCTGGAGCTGGATCCTTTGTGTTCACGGTGGGGAGCAAGTCAAGGTCCGTCCTCCTCCAACGCCAGCTGAGGGGATCCTTTGGTCTATCATACCAGCCCTGGATACATTGGAGCCCTCCCAATGCATGCCACGTGTTGGAGCCGTCAATCGTGTGTACGTTGACATCAGCATTATCACGCACCCATTGGCAAAAGGATCTTCCACCACGACTTGCGATGAATCTTTAAAGACAGATGCTTGAAACAGCTGAACTTCAGAATATGAACAAGAAAACCCAAGACACCTCCAGGAGATCTCTTGATCCGTACTTCTTATGAAGCGTTGCACCAAGTCCTACAAGCAGATTATTATAGTTTGTTTTACGTGGGGTACCCGTATCAACATACCCCCACGTTCCTTCCAAGAGGAAGTGATTGGGATACGCCCAATCAGCGCGCAATTGGGAAGCAATTGCTCCCAGTCTGCTCACTGGTCGGAGCGAGGTTGCCTATCCACCCTCTATTAGCTATCCAGGCTAGTACCGGAGCAATTGACTTAACACGGGATAGCTCCTAGGCACATTTACCTGGCGGCATGCAGTTTCCCATCTGCCCGGGATAAACCTCACTTCGCTTCTCCTCACATAGGATTCAGTCAAACAGCGGGTTCCTTTGATGACCATAAATGACCTCGGTCAAACAGCGGGTTCCGTTGGAGACCATAAGTGACCTTGGTCAAACAGCGGGTTTCATTGGTGACCATAAATGACCTTATCCAAGGCGAGATTCGAATCCGCCCACACCGGTATCATATACCAGGGCTCCCCTTGATCGGTATGAGTAACCGTCTAGAATTCTCACGAATTTCTCTACCACACACTTGACCTGACAGCTTCATCCATTACCCAGTTTCCAAGGAAACAAGGATAGGGTAGAAGACAGCCAGTTTTATGGGTGAACGTCGTGTGGTCTCCCGAACACCCAAAGTCCTACAAGCAGTGGGGACAGAAAGGACCGCGGTCTCGCAGCTTTAATTATTGCGTGAGCGATAGCACAGGTTTTCGTTTTCTGTTTGGGCCGAGCAGAGGGGGTTTTTTCTTTTTTGGGGTTTACAATTGACCCAACAAGCACCTTAAGGGTTTCTGGAATGTCATTTTCAACGTCCTTTAGAAATTCATCCACTTTGGGGTAAGTATCAAGGGGATAAATGACCGACCTGATATCCTCGCGGACAATGGCAGCGGCGGCTTTCATATGCGAAGTCGCTCTACTTTTTCGTCGGCATTCCTTGAGTCATACCAATTCTGAGTTAAAATTTTGTAACCTGTATTTCAAAAGCATAGTACAGGGTGGCTTATTTTTACCCCCTCCACTCGTGACAATGATGTCGTCCTCATATTTTGTTTTAAGCCTTTTCAACAGTGCTTTATGAGTTGGGACAAAGCCTTCGAAGTCTTCCAAAATTTGGGACAAAGTGACTTGGCATTGGTCTTTATTTTCCTCGATGTATTTGCAAATATAGTTAAGTGACAGAACTTGATGCTGCAATAGCGGTGGTACCTGGCATCTGCCGCAACCAGATCATTTTCTAGACGAAATCTTTGAAGCACCTCTTCATCTTGCCACCATTCAGCAGCAGCCAGGAGGGAATTTTTAAATTCAATTGTTGACACGCACTGTACGGTATCTTGCCTTTTCAGCGGCTTCTTGCTTTATCTGGCCACAAATCCCTGTGATGCGTCTTCCGCACAGATCACACATCTCTTCTTAAAATCAAAAGTCACGACCCGCTGTCTACGGCTCCTTTCTTCTCCTTCGAATATATTTTCCTACATCTTTCGTGAACCCCAACTGAAGTAAGACCTTGAAGTTGAAGGTGTTTCTTGTCCTTCTTTGCTATACTTCTTTTTATCAATGTTTCTATCCCTCGTTGTTTCACTGTAGTTGAGGCCTCAACATGTAATGGTCTGTCACAAATTAAACACTCCGGGTCATTCATGTCTGTAGATGTTAAACACGCCACTTTATATCTGAAACATAACAGAACACTGCGTTATAACACTTTCTTCCACGAATAATAAACTTTCCAAACTTTATTTATCAAACCATAGAGATGAACTTAGAAGGACTTAAAGAAACCGATTGTGAATTTGTACAAAATTTAGTCTTTCAAAATGACTGAATTTGAAAATTGCGATATTTATATAACGTGAAACTTTATTCCGTACAACTTTTATTCTATGGGTTTTTTCAATAGGAGTATCTGTTTCAATTATATGTGGTCCTGGAAAGTCGCAAAATGTAATGTTTGCACTGAAATGAGAAAATTTCCCGGTTTCTAACTTTTGATTTCGGCTATACTACTGAACCGAATTTGAAGATTTATATACTCATTCTGTGCAGAATTTAACCCTCTTTAATATTGAATGGGATATCATTTTCCGTCCGACGCATTGTTTTCGAGCTACAAGGAAAAAACTGAAGAAAGTTCAAAAATTTAACTTTTTTTGGGCTCCCATAAGTTAAGCTCGTTCCTGGGATAGTGCAAACTCAGATTACACTTATTTAGTACCAATGAAGGTATTGAAACGATTTCCAGCTTGCTGGGAATTAATTCATCGAAAAATTCTTATTTGACTGGCCTACTACGCTGCAAAAAGTTTATGTAATTTTACAACTGGTTTACAATCAGGTACATGAATTTTTACATGTATTTCATTGCATAATTATTTTTTCTACAGCCGCATATACTTACTTATAAATACATAACCAATGTATTTTAACATAATATTTTTATTCTTACATAGCTAAATGTAAAGTTACAATTCCGAATTTGTTAATTTTTATGTAAAATTGCAAATATTTCGTAAATCTGCAAACGATTTTATTGGTTTGAAATGAATTTTGTAGAATTACATAGTCAATTTAAATTTACAAGCTTATTTTGGAACTTGAACAATCATCTTCGTTATCATTACCGAATCCCGCTACCTCCAATACAACGCCTGCAATTTACAAGTTCCATTGAGATCGTTTAGTTTTAATCTGTCTCTGCATTATTAAGCGTTAGTAAGCGTTAATAGTTAATTAATACAAGTGGTTCTAGGTATATCTAGGTATAAACAATTTGTAAAGAGTAAGTACATTTATTTATTCTTAAACTTCGAATATCCAAAAGAAATTTCCTGGTTTATGGAATTTGCTCAGATATTTTTTATTGTAATTGTGGAACTAAAGCAAAAAAATTCAATATCAAAACAACGTGCGATTAGATTAATAAGACAACTTAATTAAAGTAAATATTTTTAAATTAAAACTCTTAGCTTCTTTTACAAAAGCTTCGTAAGAAATTTACGTGTAATGTGTAAAATTTCAACCATTATCACAGGTCACTGGTTACCAAGCATTTACGTGTAAATTTACATGAAAATTTTTTTCAGTGCATGCATAGTTAAATTTCATTCAAGCTAACCTTAGATAAAAAAGGAGCTACATTCTGTTTACTGTAATTTTATTAAGCACACTCTTTTTTTGCAATGTATATTCACTTTAAAAAATATTAATATAAACAGCGATGTAAAACTACATACTTATCTAAGTAAAGATTTACCATTTGCATTGAACTAAATCGTGAAGTCGTTAAATTCCTTTAATATATACATAATAATCTCCCTGTAGAAGTTGCCTGATGAGATATTTTCCAACCAAATCTTATTATGAAGACGAGAAAAACGCTTCCTAATTCCTATGTAAAAATACAACTATCCAGTGTAATTGATGTTGTTGGGTGAAAAAATGAACAGAAATGTATTTTGACACATTAAGAGTAACTATGAATTTCCATATTAATTAAATTTCGAATGAAAAATTTCATCTACACACTTAAAAAGACAAGCAAAAAGTGAGAGGCATCTTGAAATTAATGTTTGCTTCTTATCAGCTCAACCTCGACTGTGATTTCACGTTATGAATAATGTATTTCTCTTTACCTCCGGATGCTATAAAACTATTAATATATGCTGTCTGCCACTGAGAAGGAGAGATGAGAAGTTGGAAGTCATCTTATATGCAGCTAAATAGAGCAATTCGTTAGGTGGTATAGTAATAATAATAATAATCATCATTATTCTTCTTCACACTTCAAAAATTTTATAATACTTTTAAGCGAATTTTAAACCCGCCTGAAATTTCCATTTAGCAAACAGACAAAAAAAATCAGAACAAATTAATTTTATTTTTAATAGGAGGAAATTTCAACTCTCCAACGTCTATTTCTAATTTAAATGTAACGGACTTAATTTCACAACTTGCAAATGAACATTATTTTAATTTTCCCAGCTCTATAGATGCCACAAAGCTCCGCTTCAAGCTGGCTTTAGCAATTTTTATTCTGTTTTTTTTTCAACTTTTCTGGTTTAACATTTTCCTGCAAACGAAACGCATTAAAATGTTCGTACCAATTTGTTTTATTTTCACCTTTTTTTAAATATTTAAAAAATAATAATTAGCGGAATGGTTTTAAAGTTAATTCGAAAAATTAATAATAATTGAGAATACTGCCATTGTAGGTCATTAGTATGACTTATGAGCTTAATTAACGAAAGACATTAGTTCTAGCTAACCTAACCACAATTATTTTTGTTTCAGGTATGCAATAAAATATACTAATTTGGTGCCGTATTCAAGGAGAAATAGTCTTTCGCCGTTAGTTGCATAAAACACTATAGTAAGTAATTCAAAATTTTATTTTAATGAATAAATTCCTTTCAGGATCTTGTTAGGAAGGTTAACTTTTCAAGTCTTGAAATGTAGATAATTAGTTTTTCAGCAGTGTTTATTTCTTAATTAATTTTTAATGAACAATCAACATTACTGCTAAACGTTCAAAGGATTAACGTAAAATGTTTTACTTTCTTGATTAAAGGATTTAATTTTTAATTTTTAGGGCAAATTTTTTTTAAGCGACATCTAATTGTTTAAGAGTGGCACCTCGTTTCTCTTTACGATATGTATAATTGTGATAAAAGTATCATGTGCACAATACTTGTATTTTGATTAGAAAATACTTTAGAATTAGAATGTGTATTATAACAATCAATATGTCTCAAACAAAAATCGTTTCATTTCCGTGAACACTCCTCGAAGATAACTTCCTTCTATTGGAGTTATTTTCTACTAAATCACCCAATTATGTCCCATTGTCCACTGAAGGATATCCCAACTGCAAGGGCATTATGCCGAGCCCGCAATTACATTCCATCGGCTATTCCCAGAGCCTTCAACTAAAAGATCTAGGCGATATATTCCGGATTCTACAAACCAACGTCGAAAGATTTAAGACGCTTTGTCTCTCCAATTTACTTCAAACTTTCAGGCATGAATTTTTAGCCTATAAAGGCCATATTGCCCGAAGAAGTCATTACTTACTTATATTGATCAACTGTGCCTACCAGGGCGGTAAAGGTCAAAATACTGCCTAGTCACATGGCCTACTCACATGCTATAGCTCATTTTGAAAGGCTCCGCTAGCAGAATATCTTTGTCATGTGGCGCATTTGGAAATTCGTACTGCGCGTTATGTCAAGAAGACTACTCAAAATGGAACCTCCCGCTGGTTTTAAGCGTACTTTTATAGATTCAGAATGCATCCCACCGTAAGCTGCATATCTTCAGAATCGACGATAAATTGTGCTTCAGATACACTTATATTAATGCATTGGGTCCGGGTCGCATGGGAGATCTAGTTCTAAATATGCAGTACAAAACTACAAACAAAATCTTCTTTCTTGTCTATTTCGACGAATATCGCTTCGAACTATGCCGTGTTATACTACGTCATTCGCGTCCCAACGAGAGCTACACCGTGCTATATGTGGTTTTTGGTTTCCATTCAAGGCAAATTTATTTCAGTTTTCTGGTGGCAGCCTTTTAAGATTAGTAAATCAAAGAGAATGGTTGCCGTATTGCTACAAACAGCACACTGCGCAAATCTCGAGTGGTGAAATACTAACCTGTAATAGCCCAAGAGCTGGCGACCAAAAAGTGTAAGAGTTGAGTTGGAGGCTAATATTTTAATATTAGCTTATATTTAGGGTGTAAATAAATATCCTACACAAAAGAAACTCGGATATGGGGAGAAGTAGTGTCATCTAAGTGTTTTCTAAAAGCTGAAAATTGATCACTAAGCAGTTTATGTAATAAGAAACTGGAAAGCAGTCGTCAGACAGCGTAATGATCGAACGTGTTGTGTCAGCATCAATGCGGTGGTCGCATGTCTTCAAAATGAGGTCAATGTAAAGACGTGATATGAAAAAGCTGAAATTTGGTACAGTGTTAATTTAGTGAATATAGTTTCTCAAAAAATCAATCAGACTTCATTTTGATAGAACCGAGCTAGTAAGCAGTCGCTAGAAGTAACGACGTACATATATTATAGTATAGTATTATAGTATAGTAATAACGTATAAGTTAATATTAAAATATTAGCCTTCACAAAACTCTTACACTTTTTGGTCGCCAGCTCTTGGACTATAATTGTGTTGCAGCTATATATAACGATGCATAATATATGGTACTTCAATTTGTATGTATCCTTTACAATTATTCAACCCAGTCGTGGATTAACAATAACATGCAATATCCGTTATAACAACATTATACATAGGACAAGACAAGGACAACGGCGCCGGAGCATCTGAATAAGCAGATACACAAAAATTTATAAACTAATTTTAATTTATGACGCTAAGAAAAGAGGGACTTTTCACTCAGTCCACTGGAGAAGAGCTTACAACTACGGCCTATGCTTCACGTCCAAAGATGTACACGATAGACATTGTACCAAAAAATCCTATCTAACTTTCCGAAAAGTCAACACATGCCAGTCTTAATTAGCCTAGCACTCGAAATGACTGTACGTATTCGTTGGAATTACAAGAGGGAAAATGGGTCAAATTTATTAACGACAGCAAACATAATATACAATGGATTCCTCCCGAACCAGATATCCATGTTCGTATCATCGGGTTGAAAGCAGTAGTCTTAAAACACATACTGAGACGATACACGAAGGAGGATGAATCAAAAGTTTTTTTATTATTTAAAAAAATTATAACTTTTTTGCTTATGCCTTTTTCCAATTTTCTTTTTTAATTGACAAACATAACCATGCAGTTAAATAATTAACAATTACTCATGGCATCGTACACGTCTGCAGAACGCACCAAAATCTTAACTTTGTTTCTGAGACATAATCGCTGTATCGTCAATGCTCAGAGAGGATTTAATAAGAGATTCTATGGCGTTAGAATTGCTCCTTCAGCACCAACAGTTTCTGCTCTATTGGACAGTTTTGAATAGTATGGATCAGTTGAAGATACTGGAGATACATAAAACCACTAATGGGCCGATCGCTAAATTCAATTAGTGCAACAACTGAAATCCTGGCGACGCCGATGGTGTATTGCATGTGGAATACTGGCGGGATATTTTTAATGAAATGGAAAACAACGACAATCTTTTACGAGCTTCTATGGTGAGTGATGAAGCGCCCTTCTATCCAAGCGGATTTGTCACTAAACAAAACTGCGACTTTTCGATGGGGGCGCAAAATCCGTAACGCTTCATCAAAGACGCGATTGAAAAAACGGCGATGTAAGATGTCTAAATTATTAAAAAGGCTAATTTAAAAATAAAATAGCAAATATGATATTCCAGAGTCTTATCTATCCAATAGACGGGCTTCAAACCAAACTGCAGCTGTTGCCACCAGGTAATGGATGTCACTAATAACACTGAGAAAAGTTTTCAGAAAATAGGAAAACTACATACCTGAATAAGACGTTTTAATATTTTCAGAAAAAACACATGTTTTCACATCAGCTATTTTCTGTAGAAAAAGTGAATTTCACAAATTACTGATACATAAATCAAGTTACACAGGTCGGAAGGGGTTACTCTGCGTTAATTTTAAGGGGTAATAGAAGACATCGAAAGAAACAAAAAATTCTGATACAATTTTGTTCTAGGGCGTACCATTTTTTCAGAAAAAAATAATAAATCATTTTGCAGCATTAATAGTAGTAGTTTAATTATGGAGGTCTGTCGGAAGATGCATTTAATCTAGTACAACAAAAAACCTTAATAACATTCTTTCGGATGATCAATCGTTTACGGGTAAAATTGGATTCTTTTTACATTTAAAAATTCAACTTTTTTCAAAAATTTGTAAATGTAAAGACAACTGTAAGTTAAGTTAACAACTCAAAATATGTAAATTTTTAAACGCAACAGCCTCTGTATTACCATACAGTTCTACTGCGAATGTTGTGCTCTGTTGCAGAGCGTTGACATTTCCCTCCTATGCTTGTATGTGCGTGTCCAGTGATCACAAATATAGGAGAGCTACAGCGTAAGGTGGAGGAACCACACAAGTACATAGTGCTTGGATTCTTATCAGTTTCAGGGAAATTCCTTGCACGAAGTATACTTCGGTGGTTCCTTGGTCGGTAGTCCCGCACGCAACTAATTACCACAATTACTACACTGCCCAAAAGAAATTCTGACAAGAGTTGTCGTACACCTTTTTTTGCCTAAAGTTAAAGAAATAACGGAAGTTTTAAAATTTAAATAGGTACTTCATTATTTCATCATTAACAAATAGAATGATCGAATACTAAATACCTTTAAATACTTATAACTCTTGTCAGAAATTGTGTGCATATACAACGTAAAAATTATCACATAACTTAATATACCTATTCGTAATTTTTCAAACTTCTTTTAGACAGAAACTAGCTGGCATACAGGAGCTTTTTCCCTGACAATATGAAACACTTGATCTAGATCTGAATATCTAAAAAAGTATGATGAGTCATGGCGTCATGACGCAAAAATATCCAGGTAACGGGTATAATTCAACATAGTCCAAAAAGATCGTCGCCTGGGACATGGAGGGAATTATAGTTAGATGGGAAGTGTATACATGAAAGAGCTCATGAGAGAAAATAATAGAAATGAAGAAATAATAGAAGAGGAAACGGCAGTTGATTTGCGCGATACTAAAAGTGAAGTAAATGAAGAATGAAAAGAACTAATGCTCCGGTTCCGCTGAAGCACGAAGAAAAATCTTAACTTAAGATGCAATAGTCGACCTATTTTATTATATTATTATAAATTATTTTAAATTTTAAAATTACTTGCGCCACACAAAAAATAAACACCCTAACTTAAAGGTTAACAGATTCCTGTTATAGTTGGTAAAATTACCTGCTTATTTGTTGACAAGATGAGCACATTCCATATCATCCTTCAAATTGATTTTATTTGTGATTTATGAAGATAATTATAATTATTAAAGGTGAAACATGTATCTTCTACGACGTGAGTACATAAAATAATTCGGTTATTTGCAGCAAGATTCCATTACCTTCCTTTAATTCGTTTCATTCAAAATAAAATTCCAAAAAAGCTTCTTCAATATATGAGATCAGTCTGTATACCAAATTAACACTTCACTTTTTTTATTGTTTTAGTTCACTTTGATTGTTTATTGTAATTATTATTAATTAAATTATTAAAAACTTATAGAAAGTTTTTAAAAACAAAATGACATTTGTCATAACCTCACTTTGTTGACAGTTAAGTGACGTAAAATTCACCAGCATAACCTCGAAATTTTATCAAAATAACGTACAACCTGACATGACTTCTGCTCTGAATGGAATTTCAAGAGAAAGTAACCAAATGTTCGTGCTGTTTTTATAATAATCGCTAGTGATTTTCCTAGTTAGGAACTAGATTAATTTAGTAAGTTACTAGAAAACAAAAGAGTGTCTTTTACACTAAAATGTTCATAACCACATTGTTAATAAAAAATTAAACTAATTGTTTAAACAAAGGTTATAAGACGTAAGAGGAGAATTTCTACTTTCTAGCAATACCCAACATTAATGTCTTGATGCAAAATTAACTCCAGGATTCAATAACAATCATCTTGAATCTCCTCACAACCGTTACTTCACAAAAATTCAAATAAAAACATTTTAACATCTTGCTACATCCTTTTCTTATCATAAACTTAATCCTAAGATCCTATCAAACAAAAATTACATAAATTTTGACACCAAAATTATAAATATAAACTAAATTTTAACATTCTAGCAGACCATGTTGAAACGTTATACATTTTGGGATTTCAAAGGCCTAAAACTTTTCTTAAAAAAGTTTGACCTTTTAGGGTCAAAAGCACTCCAGAACTTGCTTAACAACATGGCCCTAGGTGATTACAATGTTGTGTGCAATATTGCTTCAATCTAGTATATCAATATAGGGCCAATATTTAAATCATCGTTGCAGTAAAACATTTTAGTTAGAAATTCAAATAACATTAATAAACATCCATTTACTATGGAAAATCATGAATCGTTAAAGAAATAGAACATTTTCTTGAAATTCAATAATAAAAACTGTAACTAAAGTAATAATTACTTGTGTATACCTTCTTGCCTATGATAATTTTCAGGTGAAAACAGGCCTTAAAATAGCTTCAAAATATGTAAATGTAAGACTATCAACCAACGACATAGGATCGTCAATCATGAAATTGAGTTTGTGAAATTCAAGTGAAGAATCTGTTTAAGATTTATTCCTTCCCATATCACAGCGTTTTAGTGTGTATCCTTCATAAATTGAACCGAATTTAAATAAGTTAAATCTATTTTTTTAAATTAATAATTTAGTCGCCTGTCAGATAGCACATTTTGCATAAATGCTTTTCTGCACTACTCAAGTATGTTATATCATAACAATAGTAATCGGGAAATAATCATCAACATGGGTTACACCATCGTACATACTTACAACGGATTGTACTGTTATTTTGAGAGACACTACGGAAGGTCTACGTATGTAGTCCAAAACTACGACACGTATGGTTTGTAAATGAACAGAAAACCCGATAATTGTGGTGTTAAGCAAAAATAACCTGGCTAACGTCAGTGTCGTGACTAAAATAGTAGACTATAATCTTGATAGTTAGAAATGTACCTCTAGCATTAAAAGTAAATTTTTATTGTATAGATTTAAATACATCAATAGATTTTCGAAAACATTTTCCGACATATTAGTCCTTAGTTCTTATAAGTATAAGAAATAATATTTTTGAAAATCTTATAATGAAAGGATGAGAAGAAGGGGTTTCAAAGCCATCCTCACATTCCTCACGTATCGATTATGTCGCACCTCGCACAATTATTCTTTCAGCGGTAAGACGAATTCTATTTGCTTGTGTCACGAGCATTAGCAATTTATTGCTTTCTCCCGAAATTAAACACCACGCCCATAGGCGTTCAATTGTTCAACTTCCAGGGGGGGGCGGTGCCCCTCTTGGCCCTCCCTGCCGGGCGCATATGAGTCCACGCCCACCAGATTTGAATCCTATGAAATCGGATAAACTTAAATTTCGGAACAAAAATAATTTTAAAAGAATTTTAACTTGCATTTTCAGAATCCCATGTTATCAGACAACACTTGATCTCTTTTCGAAAGAAATTTCTTGTAATTTTTGTTCTTGAAAACAAAACGCACTATGGTCTTGAAAATACTTCAACTCCGAGAAAATCTTGTCATTTGTTACTATAAAAAATATAACATTGTAGGTTATACCAGTTTCTATAAATTGGATTTAAAGTTTACATGGTCTAACATAGGCAGACGGCACTCTTAAGGGTCCGTTTGCCCTACACTGCCTGGAGGTATCTGCGGGCGCCGATGCAAAGGTATTCGCAAAGATTCCGTTTTACACTTAAGTTATTGTTAAAAGCAAACAAGCAAAGCAAGCAAGCTTCGTATTTTAAACTATTTATTTTGACTAGTCAACATTCCAAACTAGGCCAGTACTGTAATTAAGTAAAGTTACTTGTTAGGACATTATACCATGTAATGTTACAGTTGTTAACAGTTACATTTTTTTACAGTGTTACAGTTATTAATATATCACAGGGATACTAAAAAGGGCGGATGTATATGGTTCTAGGAAATACGAACAATCTGAAATTTTTATTTGTACTTACATCTTCTTAAATCTTAAATTCGAAAATGTCTTGACCAATGTTATTGGCGTTTCATAATAATTTTTACATTATCTTATTACAACAATGCCATTCAATTGTACGGGTTCTAAAATACAATTTCTTTGGTGTCTTGATAATTGTCTGGTATTATTTATTTCATTAAACCTGTTTACTGTCTCTTCTTATTTAGCTAACGTATCCTGATGATCTGAGAATCCCACAACCTAGATTGAGAAGAGGTAACTGGTGCCCTTAAATATAAATCATATACATTAATCAATTCCCTTACTGAGATTAGTTTTAATGTTGATAAATAATAAGCTATATCAGTATGGAATTGATGGAAAAAATTAATTATGATATTTTATACTCATATACAGTGCTATTTATTTACCATGCAATATATGTAAATATGTAGCATAAAAGAGCGTGCTGTATAATTGGTTGCCTAGGTGTACATAATGCTTTAACTCGATTATTTTCAAATGCAACAGGGAAATTCCACACATTGCGATTTAATTTAATAGCGCTATATATGTTTTGGGCACAGATACGCATACGTGTGAAGGAGTACCGGCCTTATTGAGTGAACAGTTGAAAATCAAAGAAATGGGGTATTATTTTATAAATTTTTCACGAGAAGCGGTATTTCTGTGCACTGGGAATGAAATTGACCGGAAGTATAGGAAACGTACCTTCACCACGCTACATTGCAAAAGCAATCGATAATTATAAAAATATGAAGAAATATAGCAACTTGCTTTTATGTTTACTTTATTTTTATGTAACTACTTGTAAGGCAGCAAATTCGTTAAAGCAAAAGGTCTATTCTATTCTTTTATAACAAAATTTCTTTAAAGCAGTAATACATTACATTAACTTCAGTTCCATTATTGGCATCAAATAAGTGTAGCGTCCCACTTATTTCATAACTCCGCCATGTATAATTATGTATAGTACATCTATGTATCTATTCGCCCATGCATATCTACAAAAACATGAAAGTGCTATTAAAATAAAAATCGTTGTATAGGGATTTTCCATTAAAAGCAATTTCCATCAATAAGTTGCCATATTGTAACGCCCAATCAAATATGAAATAAATAAAGATTAGTAAAAAGTTTCAGAATATTTATTCAAATCTAACCTGACGATATTGTTTCGACAGCTAAGCTGTCATTATCAAAAGTAATATTACCTTTGATAACGACAGTTTAGCTGTTGAAACAATATTGTCAGGTTATATTTTAATAAATACTCTGAAACTTTTTACTAATCTTTCTTTATTTCATGATTATGGAGTTGCACAAAGTAAGGCTGGAAACAATAAACCCAATCAAATAGTTTTCACAGGCAGCTTTGAATTCGGTAATGTATGTTGTTTTAGAATTTTACTTCAAATGTCATACCTATTTGTCAGCTTTTTGTTAATTAATTTGTAAATGAAATTTATAATTGTCACACATTTATTTCTTGCAGTTGTTCTCTGCGATAATGAGCTTTGTAAGCGATTATCGGAGTTTCTCTGTTTTGTACTGAAATTGACATTTTTGGTGATACTTGGAGGTTATTTTTCTCAATAAGGTAAGTAATGATGACATACATTCTAGCATTCATGGCCGCCCTCAACTAACTTGATCACTAATTTATGCAATGGGTAAAATTTAAGAAAATCGAGTTTCACGAAGTAAAGCTTGAAGATAGGAAACTTTAAAACTTATTGTAATTGACGATAATGTAAAACTATACACTATCTAAAAATCTTAAAACACACCAAAACAAAATCTTTTTTAACAGAGTAAGGACAAAACAAACAAGAAAACACGTACACATGTCGTCGAGACGACAGATGTATAGATGAACCACCACCTGGCTGCAGGCTGCATCCGTTATGTTATGTCGCCTTTTGCTTACCCGTATCTCGTAGTATCATAATCCCAAGGAAACCACGATTACGTTGACATAAAGGAAATTTACAAGGGTCTTTTATGGGTAGGCGGTAAAAAGTTCTTCAATTTATTTTGATAAAAAAAATTACAGTACTGCAAACAGTTCATGCTAAAATTGACTTAACTATACCTATGAATATTTGAAAATTTTCTATCTATAAAATGTTTTTTGTTTGAGATGTAAAGTTCTACCATTCGGTATTTATTTTCCTTGTACTTTTTTATTGTATGGAAAAAAGAATATTTGTATTCGAAGTTCCTTGTTAGCTTTATATTTTCTTGTGTTTCTTGCGCTTTATATTTAGGTTTATCTGAGGCAGTTTATAGTATAGCCAGGGGCGTCCGTAGATACTTGGCTGCCCTTGTGCAAAGATTATTAGTGCTGTCCGCAATTTTTATATATGTTGACCTCCCACTTTGATTGATCATTTTCGTAGCAATAACAGTTTTAAATTTTATGTTAATTTGTAACAGAAACAGAGTTAGAAAAGAGAACAGAAACAGAATAGTCATAACCAGTAGATGCACTCTCGCAAATATTGAAAGCCGTTGTGTGTGACCTTGTTGATTCTCAGGCAGTTAAATAACGGGTCGGCGGGTTATGGAACAACAGTTATACTGTGATATACGATCGTCGTTATTAGCAGCATTCAATACGATGACGATTGGCAAGCCTCGGCGAACTGGTCGTGGTTTGTCAATGTTGTGTGCGATATGCGAAGCGTCTTATCACCGTTAAAGTGCCGAGAATCGAGTGGGTGTGCTGCGTTAATAGCATTAGATATCATTTTTCTGATCATTTTAATTAGGGAATTAAAATTCTCTGCTGCTCGTCGCCATATAGTATATTAATTTTAAATACATTTGGCTGCTCTAGAATTTGGCTGCCCGTGTTCTGTGCACACCTTTGCATACCGCTGGGGACGCCGCCTGAGTATAGCCATGCTTGGATGGATTAAAATAATAGCATACGGGAAATCGTACTGTCTTCAAATAGCGGTATTGGCGAAAAATAATTCAAACTGAGAATATTAATACTAATTCTAAAGGCTACTCAAATGCAGCTGTTGTTATTACTTGGAAGATTTTACCTTTTGTAAAGTTAATATGCGTGTATGCATGTAGTGTACAGCGTTTGCTGATATACAGTGTGTCTAGAGTTACTACACGTTAATTTTAAAAGGCGAAAAGGAACAAAAACTTCTTAATATTTTTTTTATTTCATATCATTTTATTTATCATATTTCAATTAGCTTTCGAGTAATTTAGAAAAAAATCATTGCAATATCTGGCAACCTTGCTTAAAAAGAATCGCCTTTTTACAGCTGCAGCTCTTGACCTAATTTTTCAATTCAAATCGTTTAGTCTAAACAAATCGATCAACTTTGTTGATTTTGTAGCACACTTGTTGAATGACGCAGCCGTTGTTTTGCTGTACAAGGAAATTAAGCACGTTTGATTGTTTTTTTTATTACAAAAGATTCATGAACTGATAAGAAATTCGGACATCGTCGAATTAAAAACAGGAATATTGGCCAAGGTCAGGTCTTTATAAATGATGATATATCACCGTAAGCGTTTTTGTTATTATAAACTGCAGCTATTATCAAACTAATTAATTTTATTATCTTTCGAGAAATTTAGAAAAAACATAGCCATATCTGGCAACATTGCTTAAAAAAATCGCCTTTCACAGCTGCTTCTCTTAACCTAATTTCTGAATTCAAATCGTTTAATTTAAACAAACCGATCAGCTTTGTTGATTTTGTAGCTCACATGTTGAATGACGCAGGCGTTAATTTGCTGTACAAGGAAATTAAACCAGTTAGCAAAGGCACATGAAAATAACGGGAAAAACTGGCCACTGAGTGACGTAAATGTCGTCGTTGTATGACGTAAACATAAAGTGGTAATGACTTCCTAATGTCTCATACCAATGAGGTCATATGCTAGACGTTAATTCCACATCTTACAAACACGTTAATTTGAAGTCTTTTTCGAGTTATATTTGGTACCCCCTTTTCCCCAATCTTTTAGGAATACATATGCAGCTGTTAGTAGTTTTTAAGGTTATATATTGAAAAATATAACATATACTGAAAGGTTATATACTAAAAAAATATTAAAAATTACAAACAAGAATTTGCTCATTAAAATTAAAGTTCACAGTCTAGTTTTATTGGCGATTGTCTCATTATTTCTAATGAATGACATCTAAATGTTTCTTTTGAAGACTTCAATGATAAATCAAATGGAATGAATAATAGGCATCACCACAAAACTTTCCTTATAAGTCAAACCATCGCATTTGTCAAATATTTCTGTAATAGGCCATACCTTAAGTTCTTAATTTTTCACCAAAAAGTGTTCATTTTTTTAATTTTTAAATCAAAAATGGCGGAGGTGGCAAACTCCTAAACTGAACTAAACAACTAAACAAAAACTGGTACTGACAACCAAGATGGATTGCGTAAGCGACGCCTACAGCGATTGGTTGAAAGTAGCGTCATCGTATTGCAGATCATGAATTTCTGTTGGAACTTTTCAAATATTAAAAGTGTACTAAAAATAATAATATTTCTACGAAAATAATGTATTTTCTGCAAAAACACGCTTTAAACACAATGAGCATTTGCAATAGCCTTACTGAAACATATACCGTTATGGAAAATATAACACAAACTAAAAAAGTATCTTCAAAATAATGCTAGTATTACTTACGATACAAAATGCCGTATCATTTAGTTTTTGACTTTGGTAACCGGTAAGATAATAATTAATCTATAAACAAATCAGGATAAATAAATCTGTTACCTAAAAAAGACAACAATATGTCGTGATATGTGTCACGTCATTTTGGTCCACTGACGTCTTATGACGAGGTATTACCAGATGTTGACGTCATTTCGACGTACCTTGCTACCTGGGAAGCACGTTTGATTGCTTTTTATTACAAAAGGTTCATGAACTGATAAGAAATTCGGACATTAAAACGAATTTAAAACAGAAGTATTGGTCAAGGCCAGGTCTTTATAGATGATGATATATCACCGTAAGCGTTTTTGTTATTATAAACTGCGACTATTATCAAACTAATTAATTTTATTATCAAACACTACATACTCGCTACAAGTGACGTTTTTACTCTTAATAAAACATCGCATTTTGTACAAGAAGTTTCTAGTTTACTATATTGTTAAAAAACTTTGCATGCTATTTTTTTCTACCTTTAGCATGTATGTCCCTAATTAAATGAAGAAATTATATGTATGTATGTCATACGCATGATCCACTACCTGCGAAAACAATACGAACAAGCTCAGATGAAATCATCTCATTTTAGGATAGTTATGCTTCATCAAACGGCATAAAAGCACGTTATTTGTGGCAAATTTTTTTATTTAATTGTCATAACTTCAGCCGCGGTAAACCATAATGTAAAACTTCGATGGAGTCGTCGTAAATGTATGGGCAATCGCCAAAAGTCATATAAGTGTTCATAGTAGCTGTGGCTGCTTGTGCTATTTTTAGTCGCTTTCCGTACAGCACTTACAGCCCAGAATGTTTTATACTGGTCGTAAAGCGAATAAGTCTTCGTGTTTAATATGAAATCTTCCCTTTTGAGGGATGAAGTCCTCGTGTGTTGAGGCACGGAGACATCGCTTTTATTCAAAGCCTTGACTATGAGGCACCTACACCCTACCTTTTTATTACTGTATTACCAACTAAGTATATTTTCCTTTTAAAGCTGGCGATAATGATCTAATGAGAAAATGTGGTAGAGAATGTATGTGTGTCAATCGACTTGAATATCCTCCTTGAGCTTAAAATAATATAACTTCCATTATATTCCGTAGAGAAGTAGTAATAATTCTTCTTGAATACACGATTGTTTATAAAGGTAAGTGTAACTTTTGCATAACATACATCTTATTTGTTTACAATGATAATAATGGGCATATAGACCTACTTTTTTAATAATTTTTGAAATAGCAAGAGAAGTGGTTTCAACTCTGTGGTTTTTGTTAACCGAAATTCTTTTTCGTTGCAGGTATTTATATACATTTTGCAAGAAACAATTGGAAATTCACAAAATCGAACGTCACATAAATTTTGCAATGATAAAAATTATCGAATTTTTTAATTCTATATATGTGCATAGAAATGTAGTTCGTACAAAGACGAACAAATTGATATAACATACTTGTGGTTTAATATGCCTCGTAAGCTGCGAATTCATTCAAAATATAACTCTCAAATGGATAATTAAAATCTTGATTATTTCTTAACTACATAATTTCCAGCTATAATACCATATGGAACAGCTGCATTAAAACACATAGCAACTTTCCTGCATAAATTTACATTATATACAAATGAATACACAAAGAAAAACTAAACAATACATAAGTATGAAGAAACTAGGTCATAAAGAAATAACTTGGATCAACCATTTGATGCCTTTAAAACAACTTAAACTATGAAGATCCCAAACCATTCTCGTTCTTTGTACAATAATCCAACTAACTGTAATGAAACATTGGACAAAAAGCCATAAATAAACATAAATTTCCAAAATGAAATTAAAATGTTGAGCCAAAAAAAGAAAAACTCAATTTAATCAGATTTAAAAACAAGTAAGTTAATTAAGGCGTTATAGAGTTTAAGATAATGCCTTATTTAATTTATTTTTAGGTAAAACGTAACCTGAGCCTATCGATAGAGTTCAAATCCTATCGGCGGTAACGCACATATTTGAAATGAAAATTAAATCTCTACGAATAGCTAAAGTGATATTCTAATCTTGAGTGAGGTTACGTTTGCATGATAATCTTAATCTTTTCCTTCTATGCTGTTTTATTAATTTTAATAAAAACATTACCTGTAAATCTCTCAGACTAATTAAACTAACTTCTTAGCATATGTCTCTATTTGTTTTTATTACATGAGTATTCGTTTAAAATGGTTTTATAATATTTCCAATTTTCCCCGCATCTCAATATATAAATTTTGATATGTGTAAATTAACGATTAATTTAATCACTTATTGGTTAGTCCCGATCAAATATATCGTCTACAATATTTGTACACTGCGCTTTGAAACTGAAACAGGATTTTTTTTAAGTTCATTTTGGTTACCTTCTTTTCATTAGAATTCTGTCAAACCACTTTGCGTTTGCTTGTAATCTAATCTCTGCTCTACAATTAAATTTATTTTACATGCAAAGATAAACGAAAGTAAATTTTGTATTAACAAATTCTATATAAAAAAGCCAGTTTTTCTTATAAAATAGGATCTAATTTATAAAACCCCAAATTTAATTTAATCTCTAGTAAATTTTGATACTCAGGTATCCTCAAACTACAATTTTATCTAAATAGCATCTAATCGAAATTTTCCACAATTTACCAGATAATGCTTGTTGGTTTCGGCAAAGGGTCATCGTTAAGTGGCAACTGTACACAATTAACAAAATTGCATTATAGTATTAAGACACTACACATTTCCCACAAGGGTTACAATCTCTACAGAGGCGTAGAACCAAGTAGACCCAACAATTTCCCTATTACTTTCGCTCGCGCTCTTAGCAAGATTGCTAATAATGCCAACGAGAAACAGCACAAATGCATATTAATTTAACTTTTTCGTCTTCGTTTTCTTGATCAAATGTTTAATTTATTATTTAAATGCAGTCTTTAATTAAAGCATTTGCCACGAAAATTAAACATAAAACTTTCCAAAGTAATTCCGATTTGAGTAAATAGTTATTTAGTGAGAATTTTTCATTTTTGTAAATATACTGCTAAAACTGCCGAGAAAAGGATTAATATTTACAGTTAAAACCTTCTTGCAAAAACCACCTTTTAAAGCTCTTTTAGTTTTATCTGAATGTAATCTAGAATTCATAACTATCATCTAAAGTCTTAATTGTGTTTTAAACTTCTGGGTGGAAGGAGAACTTCATCAGGTCGTTTCTGCACTTTATTTGAATATTTTGCGTTCTTTATTCGAATTGAGAAACTTTGATGTTTTACACAAAAAAATTGTGTATTATGAATGAACTAGTACTTATTGCCGCAATTTCAGTGTTTCGTGTATTATCTGTACACCTACTATATTTATTGTAGCATCCATGAACGATGACAATGAATGACTGTAACTTATATGAAAAAGTTATACGAGGTATGTTTTAAAAAAATAAGGTGAATTTTCATTTTTCTCAAAAAAAATTTATTTATTCATCAATTTCTATTTTGTCCCCTTCAAAGTAGTGCCCCTCAGATATAATACACTTGTGCCAGCGTTTTTTCCAATCCTCGAA
The DNA here is from genome assembly GCA_929113105.1 of Agrypnus murinus. Taxonomy (NCBI): domain Eukaryota; kingdom Metazoa; phylum Arthropoda; class Insecta; order Coleoptera; family Elateridae; genus Agrypnus; species Agrypnus murinus. The sequence goes on along the minus strand of OV816024.1, from coordinate 217,866,496 downwards.
GCAGTTCTGATATGCACTTTTTGGTATGTCCTTGAACTCTCTCAGCGATTCGGTTTTTATCTCCTCAATCGTCGAAAAACGCCGTCCTTTCATGGGTCTCTTCAATCTTGGGAACAGGAAAAAGTCGCAGGGGGGCAAATCTGGTGAATACGATGGCTGAGGCATGACTACGGTGTTGTTTTTGGCCAAAAAATTACGAACAAGCATGACGAGTGAGCAGGTGCATTATCGTGATGAAAAACCCATGAATTGTCTTCCCACAATTCCGGACGTCTTCTTCGTATTGCTTCTCGCAAGCGGCGCATAACTTCAAGATAATACTCCTTATTAACCGTACGACCATGTGGCAAGAACTCCTGATGCACTACGCCACGGTAATCCAAGAAAACAGTGAGCAAAACCTTGACATTTGATCGAACTTGGCGTGCTTTTTTTGGTCTTGGCTTTCCTGGGCTCTTCCATTGGGACGATTGGACTTTGGTTTCGATGTCATAAAAATATACCCATGATTCGTAACCAGTTATGAACCTTTTAGACAAATCTGGATCGCCGTTGACGTCATTCAACAATTCCTGAGCGATGCTCATGCGACGGTTTTTTTGGTCAACATTCAGCAACTTTGGAACGAACTTCGCTGCCACACGCTTCATGCCCAAATTGCATGGCATGAGCCAACCGATATGCCGACATCCTCAGCAACTTCTCTAATAGTGATTCGACGATTCTCCATAACAATTTTCTTCACTTTCTCAACATTTTCATCGGTTGTTGATGTGCTGAGGCGTCCAGGGCGAGCGTCGTCATTCACATCTTCTCGACCTTCTTTGAAAAGCTTGTACCACTTGTAAACATTTTTCTGACTCAGAGTACAATCACCGTATGCCACTGTCAACATTTCAAGTGCTTTTGAGCACTTAATTCCATTTTTTACACAAAATTTGATGCAAATTCTTTGATCCATTTTTTTCGACAGCAGAAAATCGCCTAACACGCAAAACACGTCTAACTTGTATGCCTCTCACAAACAAACTAAACATGCTAAACAGCTGAAACTGTGAACATATGTTCGAGACGAGTGTACCAACATAAAAAAAACGATAATCGAATGTACGTAGCCCGCGAAATTTGAAAATTCACCTTATTTTTTTAACAGACTACGTATATGTATGTCAAAAGCTGGCCCAATCAATGAAAATCTCTAATAATACCCTCTTATTTATGTTTATGACAGTTCTGTTCATTTTTTAACTATTTTTGCAATTACCATTTAACTAATATTTTAACAAGCGTTTTCATCTATTGATACTACAGTAAAACTTTGACAGAAATTATAAAAAAGAAAACTCTGACTTGTTACTCTGCTTATTACTTCAGCATAATAATACCATCTTGGTCGCCATTGGAAGTTCTTTGGTTTTATTTTGAAAAAAGGGACACAATTTCATTTTTAATCGGTAATTAAAGTGCCGTCGAAATCCACATTTTGAATTATGAAAGTATCATGTTTAGAATTTAGCTAACTGCTAATTTTCTTACGAAACTCTAAATCAGGGGTTCCCAAAGTACGGCCCGCGGGCCAAATGCGGCCCTCAAACCCTAGAAATGCGGCCCGCGATGTCAGATCATCCGCGATCTTGAGTTCATATAAATAATTTACATTTTTACAAAAACAAATAAATAAATTTTATCATATTATAATTAAAAATTGTTCACTTAAAAAACACTAAATTTTATATGTAATAAGTATACTCTTCATGTCAACACGTGGTTTGTACAAATTTAATTTTTCAAGAGTCACCAGAAATGCACTAAATTAGTAACTATATTTAGAGAGAAACAAATGAATTAATTTGTTACACAAACTACATAACCATATTGTTATTACAAATTAAATTAATTGTTTAAACAAATATTATAGTTGAGTAGAAAAAATTCTCCTCTTTTCAATGGTACTAAATACTTATGCTAACATGTAATAATAAGTTTAGGATTGAATGCCAATCAAATCAATTTTCCAATGCATAACAATTTACATTAAAATATGCAATAATAGTATATTGTACAACTAGTGATACAATGACGATGTTTGTAATACGAGTATAAGTTTGCTTAACGAGCCGCGAAGCGGCGAGTTAAGCTATATACGAGTATTACAAAAAGGAATTGCAACACGTGTTTTACATACTACTTTGTCTATTTCGCCTTAATTTACAATTTACTTTAAAGAAATGGGAAAATGTACACGCGGGTATTTTTGATGTGGTAATGTTGGTAATAACTGATAACGCATACAATGACATCCACTGTCATTTTGAAAAAATCACGTAGGCAGGGAAAAATTCAAGTTTAAAAAAAGGTGACAGCTTAGTTGTTTCTTCTGATATAAGATAAAAATGTATTTTTATTATAAATAATTATTTTGATAAGACAATCATGTACTCAATCAAGGTTTTACTGTTTCTATTACAATAAACATTTTAATACATCAAAACTGCTTAACATACAACAATAGAAAATAACTAACCTAACCTCTAAATCTAAACAATGAAAATGAAATTTGAGTAGGGACGGACACGGGATTCACGACCATCAACTTGATCCGGAAAACCAACAAGCTTTTCAGCGCATTTTCGTAGGAAATCCGCTATTAACCGCGCTTTGTTTTAATTCAAAGCTTCTTAAAATGAAATATGTTTCATTATCCTCGCTGTTATTTCTGAGCATCATAACATTCAAATTTTCAAAACGGCGCCAGTCAATGAATACTTATTAGTACCTATCACGGGAAAGTGCTTTTCTTTTGGATAATGTGCCCCCAAAATACTTCCGCGGGTTGGTTGTCGAGCATTATTCCTTTCCTTTTTATATTCTTCCTAACACCTTGGTTATGTTCCCATTAGTAGGTAAAAACTGAAAAAAATATTTGATGAAATGGAGGTGTACATCATTCAACTCAATTAAATTTACCTCAATATCGACAAGCGATATACGTTTTGGCTTTTTAATTTAAATTTTTATCTTGAAATCAGAATATAGCTGTGTTATTGCTTATTACGCATTTACGTCTGACACTGGACTACGTTGACAGAATGACATGACAGAGTAGGCTGGCAGCAAAACTTACTTACTACTGCCAGCCTTACAAATAAAAAATCACTACTTTCAGTTGCACAAAGTAGCACTTTGTGTAACTGTTTTTCGCAAAAACAGTGTCACAAAGTAATCTTTGTATACGCGAAATAGACAAATAATTAAAACCATCTAGTTACTTCCTTTTCTGATTACAAAATCCTTCTTTAGAACTTAAAGAACAATTTTTACACAAATGTTTATATCCAAACTGCTAAATAATAACTAATTTACATATTTTCAGAATACTATGGTTTATCGCAGTAATCTTTGTCTTTCAAATGTCCAGATCTACTACAATAGCTGATCCCTATATTTGCTTTTATCTCTCAATTGTGCTCAAGAACTTTCTTGACAAAACCACAATAAAATATTTAAGTTTAAAGACTTCTTAATATTGAACACCAACAAACTTAACATGAAACTGCTCAAATCGTTGATTAAGAAGAAAATTTTTAATTCAAAATAAGTATATATATTGTTATTATACAGGGTTATGATAATGTAATGCACAAAATTCATAAAACGTACAACGATTATTATGAAACTTACGTTTATTTCGTTTTTTATTCATTTTCTCGTTTTTTTTTCTTATGTGAGCCCTACTGCAACTATTGTTCCCTAGTGTAACAAAACAAGCTTTCTCCAATAATGTAATAAAAATCTTAGCTTCCCATTAAAAAAATATGTTAATGACGTCATAACTTTGACAAATTTGACGTGTTATTTTTGTAACTTATGTCAAAAGATGCGGAATAAAAAAAACATTTGACGTGTTTTTGCATTTTGTTCCAAAGTGATCGTTGTACGTTTTATGAATTTTGTGCATTACATTATCATAACCCTGTATAGCTTATATATCCAAAATGACTGAAGACAATTTGAAGTTACCGCCACGTTAAATTATTGTCGCAGTTGGCAACATGAATACTTTTTAGATATTTTTATCTTGCTTTTATTTTACAGTGGCGTCCCAAAAATATTATAGCTTATAAACTTTATTAATTTTAAACCATAAATTTACTTACTGCTAATTAACTTACCTGATAATAAAATCGTTTAACAAACTGTAGTTCTGAAAAGAACGGTTTTGTAAAATAAGAAAACAAGCGAAATAAAGCAAAAATTCATTGAAACCCCAGAACCACGTGGCAAAGCACAACGATGTAAACGAGAAAGTGACGAGTTGACGCTGTAATTTGACGCAACACATTCATAAATGACCACGTATACGAACCAGAAAACTAATTATTTATAAACGTAACAAAACTATGAAGAGATGTAAAACGTTCATCGTCTCCCAAGCTGGTACGGCCACGTTTAAATTCATCTGCCCAAAATTTCACTGTGATAAATGATGGCGCAGAGTCCCCATACACAGAGTCCAACTCATCTTTGATTTGCGTAGGCGTATTGCCTTTCAAAAACAAATATTTAATGACAGCTCGATACTCGATTTTTTCCATTTTCACAAAAACACTCACATCGACTCACTCAAACGATTGTCAAATAACAACTGCGCGTTCAAAATGGCTGAAATTTTGGTGAGCACTTGTCAAAAGATGCGCAACTGCATTCCCTAGCTTTTATTGACGAGTGCTGCCATCTTCACGTTAAGGTCGGAAACTTTTCAGACCATCCTCGTATCTTTTGACTTTAAAACGCAATCCAAATTAATATTCTTTACTATAAGTTTTTTTTTAAATTTTTGTGTTACCGAAATTACGCAATTATTGAGATACGGTTTTAGATCCATAAATAAAGTAGGTGAGACTGAAATTAACTATTTGTAACTTGCCTTATCTGAAGGGTTTGATTGACGTTAATAAGAATTAAGGTTGTGGAAGTAGCCAGTAAAAAGAGTTAGAGGCCAGTGGCATTCTTAAATATTTGATTATTGCCATTACAGTTCCAGAACAGTTTTAGAGATTACGTACAGAAGAGCCCGAGGAAATTATTAATAAATAATCCGTGGCACTTTGTAACAAAGTTAGTTATATTTCGAAAACCCAAAATAAAATTATGTGAGATATTCAGTAGTGTCAGTACACTTTTTATACTATATTATATCTATTCCAGTATTAAATACGAAAAATATACTTACATATTATGTAAATATGGCAATTGTTTTAATTTTTTGCGAAACTTTGAGTTTATTTGTAAATACCATACAAGCAAACGGTTTGCAAAACAGGAATCGAAGCACTAGCAATAAACAAATGTAACGATCGCTTTAGGGTGTATGAAACCTGAAACAGCAATGAGAAGAGAAAAATTTAGCAGCAACAGAGAAACAGGTTGGAAGGATGGAATTTGTTTATTTTAGGATAATTATCGTACACAGCTGTTATAGATATTCTTGTATGTCTAATTAGAAAAGATGGACGTGATAGACATATTGTTATGAATTTTGGCGAGTTCTGAATTTGCTTGCTCTGTGCTTTAATAAGATTTATTGATACATGCAACTTAGATCTAATTTTTATGTTTTATTATCTTTTAAATACTGAAGAATGTTACATAAAAAAATACCACATAAAAAAAGAAGCAAAATACGATTTTCATAAATAGTATGGGATAAAAAAAATGGATAATCCATGTTTTAATTTGTTGGTTGTATTTCTTTCGAGTTCTCTTGAGTATAATGAGATATCATTAAATTTATAAAAAAAAGAAAAAAAAAATGTATTCAAGTTTTAGCAAAGAAAGACCATTATGTACGGTAATACTAAAAGTGAGATTATGTATCATTATTGAAAATTTAAGAACTGTTTTGACAAAGAAAGTATTTATGTATAAGAATCTGTTGCGCTAACTTAACTATAAATTATGTATTTGTTATAAAAATGATATAATAAATAGTAACCTAATTAATCCTCTTGACGATGAAGGGACAGATAAATCTCAATAAAAACGTTTATTCCAATAACCATTTTCAAATAAAAAATAATACCTGAAAGTTACAATTTGTAAATAAAAAAGCATAATAACGATTTTAGATGTAAAGTAGAGTACACACGGTCGTCCGCGACCACGTCATCGACGACGTCATCGACGTCGGGCAAGTGGTAGCATGGTGTTGCGTAGCAGCTGCATTTAAATAAACACTGAGGAATTCAGACAGCCTCGCCTCATATAAATTTCTTGGTATCTTTATCAAATTTTACTAAATTCAATTCTACAGGAAAACAAAAGATTTTCCCGTGGTTGAAACCTTGCTGTGGGCACATATTCTTCAAAACTTCTCCTAAAAGATTATTTTACGATTCTGTTTTTGTAAATAGTCCCTTATCCAATATTTTTGTAGAATTTCAAAAGAATTAAGTAAAATTGTAGTAAATCCTATTTGGTTGACCGTTAGTAGTGAAGTACTTATCGTTTTAAATTTCCACTTTATTATTCATATGCACCTTTTTAACAGGAAAATATAGAAAAATCTGTTCAAGTTTGCTTTGGGTAATCCTGTCGTCACGTTTAAGTTTAAGTGATTAAATTAAAAAACCTTCTTGAAACATAAGGAGATGAATGCAAAAGTTTACCCATCGGGGATGAGTTACGTTTCGTCTATGAAGATGGACGGCTCGTGTTCCAGCATCCCTAAGCGAACAGTTTAGTGAAGGGAATTTCTGATAATTCCTTATTGTGGGTCTAGTTAGAGACCAGTTTTTGTGCAAAGAGTTTATTCGTAGTTCTGCGTTGTATTGTCGATCTATGTAGTCTATGTATTTGGTGTAGATTTAGTAAGGTGATCTGCCACGGTTTTTCCTTTTTATGGAAATTAAATTAACGAAGGGAGTGAATTATGCGACATAGTGTACTTGAGTATTTTTGAGTACTTGAAGAATTTGTCTTTACACGGTCGTACCGTTTTTAAATAAAATCTTCTTCTAGTTAACTTATTTAAATATTAAATATTGTAAATAAGTAGAAAGTGAAGCGTTCGACAATTAATAAATTAACGTCCATCATCTCCTTTGAGGAATGGTTGTTCAAGCAATATTTCAGATCATCATTTAAGCGCCGTTCGAGTTTAAAAATGTTTAATAAGTGTTAGTGATATTTTGTTTTGTGCTATCATTGCGCTTTTGTTTCAGTGAATTAAACATCTATTTGCGAGGTTATTATTAAATAAAGAATTGCTAAGGTCTGTTACGAAAGGATTAATGTCACACATATTTTATATAAATATTGACCAACGTTTTGTCTAATTCTCTTTGGTTGATAGCGAAATTTTAGATTGTTTCTAGATTATTAGAATGGGATCCCAAAAGGTAAAGTAGAATGTATATAATAATAATGCTAGTAGGTTTTTTACTTACCACCATTATGAGTGTTTATATTGTGTAATATTTTTTATTTATGTATTGTTTTATTAATTTCAATGTACAGCCTTCACAATAATAATTAGTGCTACAGTTCGGCACGACAGATTGTTGGTATTCTATTCATAAACTAAGTTTTAATATTAAAAGAAATATTTGTTCAAATGAATTTAACGTGAATATTAAGGGCAATCCTTTCCCAAATTGTGGATTTCTCAATTTTGGATAAGTAATTAATAAGATCAAACGATTCGGGTTGCGCCATCTATCTATCGTATTATTTGTTCCTGCGTTCTATTTCTAATCAGTAAGCCCTGCGATCATTACCCACGACGCTTGGGCATAATCTGAATTTATGTGGCGTTTCTGCCGGGACGTAAAGCTTTAAGGTAGGTAGGTATAAGGTTTTATAATGGATTTCTTTTTGTATTTGGTTTATTATTTTTTAGTTAATGGCGCTTAAAAAGCTTGGTTACAGGTATTAGGATATACTATACTGATCTATTCGTACTAAATGTGAATGCAGAGTTATTTTATCAACCATATCAGATTGGAACCGACGCCCATTTCTGCCAATATGTTAATATTTTTCTTCATTTAATATAGTCAAAAGCTTTTCAGTAGTCATGTGGCAAAATGTGGCATTTTGACTTCGGATATTTATGAAAAAATGAAAAATGAAAAAATTTTAAAAAAATATATAAAACTTACCAGAGATTATACGCTGCTGTAGTTTGGTCTGTGAATAGAGAGGAAGTCTGATTCATATATAATTTGCTATCCTAAAAGTTGAAAAGGAAGGAGAAAATAAAAAATTTCTAAAAATAAAAGGTTTTGACAGGAAGATAATAAACTTTCCGATAGTTTTCCTAAAAGTCATTTCAGCTTCCACTGAGATCAACACCGGAGGTTTTGACTTGGGGAGTCATCGTGAAAGTTGAAGAACTCTGTCCTGGCCACGTACAACAACTTGAAACTGGAAGAAGAATATTGAGCAGTTAAGTTAGTCTTCAAGTTGGTGTAATGAAACGGTGTTGTTTCAAAAGAAAGAAAAGCAAAGCGTTAGTGTTGTTTACTGTGTTAAAAAGTCTTAAGAGTTTGAAGAGATTTAAAGAGATATCTATGAGAAAGAGATACTTACCTTAATATGAGAATTTTGTCAAAGTTGTAAGTGAATATCTATATTCAATTTAAAAATTCCTTCGTGCCAAACAGGTAAATCTAATACTTTAAAGTTACTAAGAGTTTAAAGTTGATTAAGCAAACGCACAGGGAGAACTTTAAAATATAAATATCGCGGATGAGTCTTTAACCAGAACCCCGTTGAGGACTCATTCAGTTAAGTAAAAGAGTCCCATTAAGTGAGATTATAAAATTCATCTGTATACGTATAGACTAGTGATGGGAACTTGGGTGTCGAGTGTCGTGATACTATTCATGGTCGTGACACTTCAACAGATTAGGGAGGGGGGTTGTAGCAGCTTCGCTGCTCTGTGGTCACGACTCTTAGTGTCGAACAGTATCGCTCTTATTAGAGTGTAATTCAAAGTTGCTTGATCATTCTTACAAAGAAATTAAAGGCAGATTTGTTGAACTGGCCAACAATCATTGAATGAGACGTACATATAAAAATATTTTGTTGTGGGTTTTTTTCTTTTGTATTAGTATAATATTGACGGTCATAATTTTATCTTGGGTTTTCAGCAAAACAAATTAAAATCAATAATTGAAGTTGAATAAGTTCCTCATTTACCTAATTATTGTTTCAGCTTCTTATATTTATATCTTATAATGTATTTTGAAGAAAGACTACTGTCGAAACATGTGTAAATAAATACAATGATCATTAATTTTAATTAATTCAATTTATTTTGCTGAAAACCCAAAATAAAAGTATCATCTTCAATCTTAACAAAAACACGTTCTCGACTAAAGACCAACGTCGTCAGCGAAATTACATTTTTAAATAGTTTTTATAATAAATCCAATGAATAGACTTGAATTACAAGTTATTTATAGAATTTGTTTCTTTTCTTTTAAATTTCTGTTTCATAATATGTATTTGCTTTTATAAATAATTTAATGTCTTTTAATGTACTTAATGAATAAATATATAACCATAACAGAATTTACTCATATAATTGTTTTTTAATCCATAGTTTGCTTATGATTTATCTATGAATCTTAACTGCTTCTCGTTACAATTGGATTACATTTACACTAGCGCATGCATGATGTAAAGGCGAAGTGTCTTTAAAGTATCATGAAGAGTCGACACTTCTCACGCCATATTGTTCGACTCGGGTAGTATCGAGACCCCATCACTAGTATAGACCAGGAGGTATTAATAAATACAGTAATAACCTGAGCTATAATCGCAGTATATTCTATATATGATTTAAAAAGTCACTTCGCTGATGCACAAATGAAGTTGTTCACAAATGATTTTAGAATTGTCATACATTGGAAAAAGAAAGTTGTTATCTATTTGTTTACGTGCCAATGTTCATAGGGGAAATTTACTATACTGACTATGGACGCAAACATTTACTGGAAGTGAATAACAATTATATTTACCCAAGATTAAATGTTTGACAATCATGAATCACTTTAAATAGGTCAATAGTAAACAAATAATAACAACTTGCACTTAGAACAAATTAGTAAAAATAGATCAATGCATGAACAATAATAATGATAATGAATCAACCAGAAAAAAACAATAATTAACACAAAAGAAATAATGAGTATCTAACATAACTCTTCAACGTGAACTGAGCCTTGCTCTTGTAAAGGTCGTATATAACATACCGTATAATATATAATCATATCATTAGGCCTTCAATTTCAAATTTAATAGTTTGATTTTGACAGCCATGCTAATTAAAGTTAGAGTTATGTGCAAAACTCAAGCACTGATCTTACAACTGCCAAAGCTTCGTTTTGAAAGCAACCACTAAACTGACATCCTTAAATTATTAAGTACAAGCATTGTGTTTTCATTCATGTGTATGGTATTCGGTGAGACAGCCAGCGCTACCTAGCGCTGGATGACCCAAACCCTATTGAACTACGCGATGTAAGAGAGGTGAGAATCCGAGCTTGAATTCTTTTTTCGTATTTCAACAAAAGCAACAAGTTACTAAAGCTTATCCATTAGGGTATCAAGTTCTAATCATTTCTCTCAACTGTTTTTACATGCATTGTTCTACTGCATTACTTTATGGATTGTTCTTTTGAAATGCCATTGCGCTGCAAACAAAATCCGTTTTAATAAGCATTTTAAGTGGGATCGTCTTGTCATATTTATGTCGCTTAGATTAACGTTTGAAATTAAGTGTAATTTTTAACCGTAGCATTAAACATGTTGAAGCTGTTTTGAAAAGTCATGCTGTAACATTTTGAGAGCCAGTGAAATCGAGTGCTGTGCTGTTTCTTTTTAGCAGCACTTGTCTTTCTATCGTAATTAGAAGCTGGCGGCCAGACTGCAAATTTAAAATGACTTTGAGTGTACATTTTTGATCTTATGAGATTTTGAGTCACCCATTACATTAAAGTTTTAATAATTTATTGTAAAAGAGTATATCGCATGGAAATTTATTTGAATAATTAAGTATATAAATATTTTAATAATATTTTCATTAATGCATCGTTCATGCTGCTTTATGTGTTATTTTATTTATTATATTCATAATTAGAATTAATTCTCTAAATACCATTTTATTCATGTTTCAAATTAAACTGAATAAATTATTTAAAGTGCGATAGTAATTTATTATAACAGAAAATGCAAAAATAATAAAACCTATGTTAATAAAGCATATTTCAAATAATTTCCATTTTGTGCACATTTCCAGTTAATTTTTTAGTTATTTCATGCTTGGAATATCGAGTTAAACGAGAAAAAAGCGATTCTTTAGAAGGATACGTCGATCTAATTCGTTTTTATATCATCCTTGAATTGAACCACGTTTTAAGCATGTTCACGATGTTAGAATAGAAAGGAAATATAGGACGAGCCGAAAGCTCGTATTCAAAATGTAGTATCGTCCATACAGAATAATAATGATGTGGATGGCCTAGAGTAGCGCTGCCTTTTGTATCTTTGTGTTACCTTTCAAAACAATTTCTGACAACGCTTCACGTTTGCATAACCTCAAGCTCTGAAATCATAACAGCCAACGAGTTGATGCAACACACCAAGTTAACTGCATTTTGTTATTTGATGCATTTTCCAAAGAAATTTCGTTATGCGCTTGGAAATTAATTGGAAAATTCACAAAGATGGCTGGTTAAACTTAATGCTGTTTTGTTTAAAAAGAAGAAAACATGGAATTCCTACGTCTGGTCTAACTTTCCATTTTAATTTTGTCGTAATGGAGACATTTTAGATTTGAACTAAATCGTCTATACTATTAAAATATCAAACATTATATGTGAATACGAACTATCAACATCAAAGGCTATTATATTTCGTATCCTTTGAGTTCAGCTTTGTCATAATAACAGCGCTGTCTCTGCGGGGAGTCTGATTCTGTTTAAAGAGTTTCAAGTTCTTTGCATGTTACGTGGGTTTTATATAAATTGTTCTAGTTGGGGTCGTTTCCTCAATTCACTTCCTGCCGTCACCGACAATAAATAATATAATGATAGTTTTAGTTCTTGAAACGAACAGTTAAAAGTATAAGCAAAAAGAGTTTCTGGAAAGAAAAAGAAAACAACAATAACATTTAATCAATATTGATCGAATAGGACTTCACCAACAATCCCAAAAGTAAAGAACGTGAAGAAATTAGTCTATAATTGGGCGTGTCTAGAATGTTAGGGTAAAATATATAAAGGATTTTATCAAATTCGCAGACTGTGATTCGCGTTCACCGGTTTATCACTACTAAACTATCTCATATTCTGCTTCTATTAGAGAAGAATTATTTCATTGTTATGAAAACAGTTTAACAATATTCGATAGAGTGTGTATAAACCATAAAAAACGTCATTTAATAATAGCCCCTAAAGTGGACTATAGCCCAATATTCTAACAAGCAGAATAATTCAATGAATGCTTGTTGGGATAATTGTTGGACAAAAAAATCTTCTTTGCATAACTTTTGCTTTCATATAAATATTAAATTATTTTAGTACATCTATATAATGGGTGATTATATAATCCCTCGACATCTCAGTTGCTGTGAAATTTCATAACTTATGTGTTTTATTATTCCACTACAATATTTTTTTGAACGTCAAATAATAGTAATTTATGGTACAAGTGAGTTAAGTAAGATATTATCCACGAACGAAAAATTTACCCTCGAGGGCCGGTAGGCCCGAGAGGGTTAATTTTTCTGATTGAATAATATCCTTAACTCACGTGTGCCATACAAAATTTTATCCAACACCTCTTTATTTAAGTTTAAACATCGAATTTGCAATGTATAGTTAGTCTGTAGTTTTGACGGTAATACTATAGCACGATGACTGGATTTTAATAATATTAAGTGACGTAAGCTGGTGATTGGTTGTTATCTTTGAAAGTTTTTTAAAAATAACCCACGTTGCTAGGGGCAACGTAGGTTATAATGTAACATAAGAGTAAACAATCACTTTCCTTATTTAAAATGACCATAGTAAACATGGTATTTATATAGAGGTTTTGGATAAATTATATTAATTGTCAATAATGTCAGTATATCGTGCTAGCATACTATATAAAGTTTCTACGTTCTATTTTTCACAGCAACCGAGATGTCGACAGTTTATAATCTCTCTATATTTAAAATACAAGGCTTATTTTTGTTCCAGCTTGTTTGAAAGTTCTGCTTAGCCGATTTACGCGATTCTTTTTTTATATTGATGCTTTCGTTGTGTAGATTAGTCAACACTACTTAATTTTTGTATTTCTTGAAGTTTTATATTTTTAAATAAATAAATCTGAAAGATTTATTTATTGAAACCCTTTGATGACGTCATTTTCATTGGCGTTACTTTAATACTTCTTGTGGACTTCGATAAGATAAAATTTAGTATTGATATATAAATTAAATTTATTAAAATCGTAACCACACACCACTGAATATTTATTTCTTTCAATGCAGACAGCCTAAAAAAACATGGCATCGTTAGAAACCATTAAAAAAACATCGAATTAGATTTGGTATTACGGCAAATATAGTCGAGACTTCACATTTTAAAGTGGTTTCAATTCGAAATTCATATTATTAATAAGTAGTAATGAATAAAACTTTACGCTCCATAAGAAAATATGGTATTGTGCTTTACTATTTTGCTCTTTTCTAGTTATTAGGTTGCCTAGACAAACCCGCATTAGTTGAAAACCAAGGAAAGCAATTAAATTGTTAAATATTTGGTGATGGCAATTGCTTATTTGTAACTGTTTCAAATTGTTTAGACAAAACAAATGATCGCAAAATACGTTTGCAAATTCTTACAGAAGTTGTAAATGATTGGGGTGACTATTACAAAGAAAAATTTCGTTATTGGCGTTCATACTTATCGTGTTCCCATTAACGCTGTTAAGATTACGAAAATCTTATGTCCTTCGAAAGTAAATACACCGGCCATACTGAACTTTATTGTATAGATCAATTATTATTTTCTAATCTATATATTTAAAACACGGCTCATCTTTGTTCCACTTCATCTACATGTTCTACAAGACCGATTTGCTTTATTCCTTTTTATATTAAAGTTTTGACTCTGTAGATTAGTCAACACTGCTTACTGTAGTCTGTCGAGTTCTAGTTTTGTGATTTTTTAATTAGTTACATTTTTAATATGTACACATTTTAATGCACTCTGTACACATGCAATATGTTTGAACGGATATCTAGATTACCACACCAACCACACTGTACGCGTGTTCAGACAAACTGATGAGCCTAAGGTACGGCCAAAACAATAGGGAGATGTTTTATTTGAAGTTTTGTGCCTCCCATATTATCAATTGTTTTAATGGATTTAATTAATTGCTGAAATACCAAAAAAAAGATTGTTTATGTATATGCGCATGCAATCTAATCTTTAATCGGAATATGTATGTTAACACACTACATGTAGTTTTTATTGTTTATTTTAATATTTTGTACTGTTTAAAATGTAACGGATTGTAAATTTTTGCTTTGTACTACTGTCAAAAAAAGCTGAATTTGACTTACTAGATTCGGCGTTGAGACTTTCTTCATCACATCGATAATTGAATCTTTCTTTCTCTCTCTTCAATCGTCGTAGGAAGTAGAGTACAACAGTAAATTGAATATATTCACATGTTTTGGGTACTTTCTTTGGCAATAGCAGAAAAAATGATATGTACAATACCTGAAGAAAGTGTCTTTTCCCCGCTCACAAGATAAATATTCTGTAGAACCGAAGGAAGAGCGAAGACCTCTACGCTCTATAAGGAAAAAAGTTACTATTCTTCGATTTTCTGTTTGCGTTAGACATTACATAAATAATGTTTCATTATAGTTTGCAATTTCCAGTATTATAAATATTTCAGATTGCATTTATCTCCTCTCAGTTATGTCCTCACTAATAAGACTGGGTATCCGAAAGTTAAATTTGTTTAGAATACTATCCATATAATTTGAAGAACATTACCTAATCCTTATATACTTCTGGAGTAATAACCATTCAAGACCAAATTGTCAGATTTCTTGTTCAAAAAATCTACTCGTATGTTATGCAACTTACAAAATTGCTTATTTTTGTTGCTTAATTAGATATTTATTTATTTAGATATTATAATTATTGTTTTTGTTTCAGGTGAGTTTCTATGAGGATCGACCGATACAGCTGGTAAGACAATCGGAGTATGAGTAAAAGTGATCCAAAATTTGAAGGTTTGAAAACTATAAAGTTTAGTATCTTCTCTGTTATCCAATCCTTCTACTTTAAATAATATTAAAATAGGACAGTTTAATCCCTTAAAGTATGTACTTTTACAATTATTTTTCTTTTATACGAGGGAAACTAGATAAATTATCTACCTAAGCATGAAACAAAAGACGCATGATTTTTTAAACAATTTTATTTTTCAATATAATCTCCCCCAACTTCAACGCACTTTCGCCATTTGTCTTGCAATGAATTCATACCATTAAAAAAAAATGATTCTTCCTGATTGCCAAAATGGTCAGTGATGGTTCGTTTCAAATGGTCATCACTTTCAAAATGGCGGCCTCTCAAATGTTTTTTCAGATTTCGGAATAAGTAGAAGCCCGAGGGTGCCAGATGGGCTGTAATGTGGGTGGTCTAACTCTACAAAGTTACATTCGTTCAGAATTGGACGAACTTTGGCGGCTTTATGAACCGTCGCATTATCATGAAGAAGGAGCACATTTGTATGCCTCAAGTGGGGACGTTTTTTGGTAATTTCCGAATGTAACTTTTTGAGCGTATTACCGTAAACCTCTGCATTTATTGTAGTGCCCTTAGGCATATATTCGATCAGAAGAACTCCATGCAAATCCCAGAAAATTGTTGCCATAAGTTTTCCGGCTGAGGGCTGTGTGCGAGCTTTCTTTGGGAGTGGAGAACCCTTATGAATCCATTGCATAGATTCCAGCTTTGTCTCAGGGTCCCAGTGATGTACCCAGGTCTCGTCTCCAGTCACTATCCTCGTTAGGAATTCAGCATCAGCTTCCAAAAGATCTAAATTGTTTTGACAAATTTGCTGTCTTCGCGTCTTTTGCTCTGGAGTCAACAACCTGGGAACCCACCTCGCTGAGACTTTATTCATGCCTAACTTTTCGTGCAATATGGTCAAAACGCTAGGTTCTGATATTCCCAGAGCAGTAGCAATGGTGGAGACCTTCATGCGGAGATCCTCAAGAACCATAGCTTCCACTTTGTCACACATTTCACTGTTGGTTGCCTCAAGTGGCCTTCCACTTCTAGGGTCATCCTCTATGGATTCACGTCCCCAACGAAACTGTTTTGACCAAAACTTAATCGTAAAATATGATGGGGCATCATCTCCATATACGGCAATCATACGTTCTCTTATAGATTTTGGACCATTGCCTTCTTTTGTGAGAAACTTAATCACACTCCTTGGCTCCAATTTCAAAACACTCATTTTTTGTCAACTAATCGCGCACAAAACAAAAAGTAACAGGTCAATTTCCCTGAAACTTCAGATACAATTATAAAAGACTTGCCACTATTTGACATTAAACGCTGTCAGTTGTTTCAGTCATGGCTAGGTAGATAATTATTCTAGTTCCCCTCGTAAATGTTTTAATGCTGTTTTCACAAATGCGAAATGTATTTTATTTTTAACAATCAGTAACAAAAAGTGACAAAGCAAAGGGAGCAAGAAATCTTTGCAGAAACGGCTCGTAACGCTTGTTTCACATTTCTATTCACGGTAACACAATTAATGCTATTTAAATAATTTCAACATCTCCAAGAGTGTTTTGGAGTATTCAATTGTTACTGAACGACGCGACGTTTAATTACCAGAATAGTTCAATCTCAAGTCTTTAAAGGATGTGCTTAAAGCTCTAAATGCCATAAAAACTTAATACCTGTCGCGGTGTGCCTCTGGCTAGGTTTTAGTTTACAAGTTCAAATCTCTCATTAATTATTACCCAAAAGCAATTAAATAAATTAATTCTTGAATGGAGTGGAATGGAACTTTGAAAAGCTCTAGTATATAGATAAAAGTTAATGAGAGACAAAGGTATTGACGCTCAGTGTGTTGTACGCAAAAGTATCTTGTATTCGAATATGCCACGCACTCACAACTATTTTTGTCACAATGATTATTATCTATTTTTTCTACAGTCAGTAATTCTTATTACTTCTTGACTTAAAGTTAGTTGTTAAATAGCACATACACGGTGTCTCCCCGACGACGTCGGCGAAAACGTCGTCGACGACGTCGGGGACAAGGTCGAAATAATGAGGTAATGTTTACATTTACTGTAATTTAATGCATGACTGTGTATAATAAAATTATGAATATCGTATTTCTTTTAAGACGTCAAAATGAAAGAAAGTAGTTTTGAGCATAATAAAATGCGTACTGAATTTCTTTAAAGTATTTCGAAATAGCTTATGCAATTAACAAAACTTTTCATAAGCGGAATAATATTGATATCCATCGATAGAATTACAAGTAACCCTTTATTATAAAACGAAAACTCTTTGTTTTTTTTATTAATCTCATTCTTAATTTAGTTTAAAAATGGATATAATTAACGCAGGATTTCTGTTCTGGCGCGCTAATAAGGATTTCCTATAAAGGACTTTTGATAAAATTTGGTAGTGATAATCGTCGGAAAAATATCATGTTTAAAAATGTAATGGTTTCACCGTCGCTTCCTTTTCCGTGTAGTTTTAAAATTTTATGCTGATGGTACATAACCTTATAATAAAAATCCTTCGGCTCATTTTGTCGCAATTCTTTTAACAAGGACATGTGTGAATATTGTTTGCGATCTAAAAACCAATTCTTTGCCTATTTTCTTTTTTTTCGTGGTGTTTCAGTTTCTTCTTCTTCGAAGCACAAGGCAACTGCCACACCAACTGCAATTTTTTTTCTCAAAGATAATTTATAAAAATCCATCTTATCACTTGAAAGTGTCACAGCATATTGAATTCATAATGTTTTCTTAAAAAGTATAATAAAGAAAGCATATATTTTTTAGTAATCCCAGATGTATATGTTTATTTTGCCTAATAATAATTTACAGTTGACAAGGGTTTTATTTTCACAGTTGTAAACAGTTGTTTGTAAACAAATGTAATAAAAATGAAATAATTCAAGTAAACCCGAAAAAGATAGATATAGTATAAGGTTATGTACCATCAGCATAAAATTTTAAAACTACACGGAAAAGGAAGCGACGGTGAAACCGTTACATTTTCAAACATGATATTTTTCCGACGATTATCACTACCAAATTTTATCAAAAGTCCTTTATAGGAAATCCTTATTAGCGCGCCAGAACTCAGAATCCTAAATCCTGCGTTAATTATATCCATTTTTAAACTAAATTAAGAATGAGATTAATAAAAAAAACAAAGAGTTTTCGTTTTATAATAAAGGGTTACTTGTAATTCTATCGATGGATATCAATATTATTCCGCTTATGAAAAGTTTTGTTAATTGCATAAGCTATTTCGAAATACTTTAAAGAAATTCAGTACGCATTTTATTATGCTCAAAACTACTTTCTTTCATTTTGACGTCTTAAAAGAAATACGATATTCATAATTTTATTATACACAGTTATGCATTAAATTACAGTAAATGTAAACATTACCTCATTATTTCGACCTTGTCCCCGACGTCGTCGACGACGTTTTCGCCGACGTCGTCGGGGAGACACCGTGAGTGGTGCCCATTATTACACCTTCTTTGTTACTATTAAAATATTGCAACGCAAATATCTTTTAAACTGAATGTGTTAATCGAAATCTGTCAAAAGTACAGATTTTTAGATTTTTAGAAACGCAAATTTGAAACGCAGATGTCAAGTAAATGGCCGTGTTTATTGAAACGTACAGAAGGTACTGGTAGGGTAAGTCCGGACGTTATGGCTATATTCTTTTCTGCGAATCTCAATGAAAAACTTTTATATGTATTTAAAATCAGAAAAATGATGCTAAACTAACCTTTATTAACTTTTGCTTTTGACAAAAAAATGTGATAAAAGAAAGACAGTCATAATAAGCTAAAATCTAATTTTTAAACTTATAATTGGCAATTCCATCCGCCTTTTCCGGGGTAATGGTCATAGATGTAGGAATGAAATGGCCAAAGCTAGATTTTCATCTACTTTTGTCCTTTTTCTTTACATTCATGTTTTTTAATTCTTCTTTTGGATTGATACCTCACCGATGACACATTATCGTATTCACATGAAAAGGACATACTTCGTGCAACCAATTATTACAAATGTTACAGTGTATCTAATCCTCTATTAATTGTGTCTGTTAGTAAATTTCACTGCATCAATTATTTATATCTCCCTTTAGGCCATCTGTATCTAAATTACTGCTTAATTAAAAATTTATTTCGTTACTCGATATGAATTCCTCGATCTATAGCGGCCTTCTCTTTTTAAGTTTATTTGTAAGTTTTTCAGTTGTCATTGACACCTTTTCAGTCAAGTTTATATTTATTCTGAACTTTTCCTACTCTTTCTCTCCTTTTTGAGGCTTTTCTATATGCAACTGCAATATTAGAAGCGTACTTTGCATGTTTCTTTCTTTTTAGTGAGAAGAGATTAATTTTTTACAACACTTTTGGTAGTGCCCATTTATCTTGCATTTAGGAGTTCAGCATAAGAATATACGGCAGGTGCGCTCAATTTTCGACACTTTGAAGTTGTTTAGCTAGCTTTAAATGTCGCACACACCACCATAACGAGCAGCGGATAACCCCTTATAGCTGTTGTTCTGTAACCTGCCAACAGCCCGAGAATACGTCAAGGTCGAACGCGGCCGGCTGAGAATATTTACGAGAGTGCACCTACCGGTTATTATTATACTGTGTCAAGAGTTTCATCAGGCATAGGACTACGAGACACATCGGAAATAAACGACGATTATGTAGGAACAGCAGATGGCTCTTCAATATGCTTATTAGATTTCAGTGAACCTCCCATTCTTTCATTCCCATTCCCGAATGGAACAGTTTGTGCTTCGTTAAGTTGTTTTACGAAAGCATAGTTTATGGGTGAAACCTGACGTAGGTTGGCAACCTGATGTAGCTCTAAATCCAAAAAAGTAACGTATCGAATGGGTAATGCATCTACTGCAGCCGCTCCTGATGTCTAGGTTTTATTTGACCCAAAATCTTAAACACTAGTGAAAGTGGTTTTTCAGCAGCTTAACTCTGTATAAACACTGGTCATTGATACAAGACTTATTTCGTTTCTTTTATAATGCATACATGTCGGCGACAAAAAAGTTTTTTGCATTATACACGCAGAACCATCTCACTCGGAATTACTCTACCATAAATTGGCAAACAAAAAACCTTTAGGGTGGTAATGTACCACTCAAATTCTGTTTCTGCGCGAACAGACCTCTTTTTGTTTCTAGTAAGGATAAACTATAATTCTATGTAATCTTTATTCTCTGAAACAAAGCCGTTGTTTATGTAAATTCTTCTTCAAAAATGACGTTAGAATGATGGACAGGGCTTAGAAAACAGACTGTATACAACATAAAGAAACTCCTTACGTCTTATCGCTTTGGGGAGGGGGAAGTCTGTAATTTTCTTATTTTTTTTCTTACAAAGTGGGGGATTAAAATCAACAAAATGATGCTTAAATAATACTTGAATGCTCCCTAAGCAAATAACCATTAGTAGGGGAAGCAGTTACTACCTTAAAAAATATTGCCGTGTTAGTTGTCTTGACTTTCCTTCAACAAGAATTAATCGGTGGTAAGGTAAACATATAGAGAAACTGCAAAAGTAAAAAACTGGCAGTTTAAACTACCGTAAATTGTCTCAGGACAATAAAACAAAAGGATGTTAAATTTAGTTAATGCCAATACCATGACATATTATACTGAACTATACTTAATGACTATAAACTGATTAAGCGATCGATAAGTAAGTAACGGCTAATTACAATTGTTAAATTAACGTACTCAACCATACACATTGACTTCCGCTAACGATTTATAATTGTGCAAGTTTTTTAGTCACTTTAGTAGTCTCATAAATACTGTTACAAGTTTGATCACACTAACTACAGAAATAAAATGCATGCAAATTTAAGAACTGTCACTTACTGTGTTACAGTAAAGATTAATAGTTTATGTGTTCTTAAAGATTAATAGTTTATTTATTTCATAAATTGACAGGTAGAAGAATGGAATGGGGCGACAAAGAAAATCGAATTGCTGTAATAGCTCTTCCTAAGTGTGGTATGACAAAAGGTGCAATTTTTAAAACTTTAAAGCTGCTTAAAATTAACCGCATGTTCGTTTATCGGGCCATCAAATTGTTGAAGGAAACTGGGGGATTCAAGGACCGGCAAAGATCTCGAAGACCACGAACAGTACGTACACCACAACCTATTAAAGCTGCTAAAACCAGAATCAGTCGAAATCCTTATTTCACGTGAAATGAATATTTCAAGATTGGGACTAGGAGCATACAAAAGACCGGACAACTACTGACGGTTGGCTTGAAGAAAAAAAGAAAACTGAAATCTAAGAAACTGTTAACTCGATATGCAAATGGAAAACATCGACAGATTTTGTTTAGCGACGAGAAAATCTTCACTGTTGAAGAACATTACAATAAGTAGAATGATAGGGTATATGCTCGGTCATCCAAGGAGGAGTCTGAGTGAATTACGAGGGCGTAAAAGATATTTATTTCGTAGAAAAAGGAGTTAAGACATGGGCTAGGGTCTATCAAGAAACTGTATTAGAACGTATTGTGAAACCCTTGAATGAGACCTTATTCAAAAACCAAACTTGATCATTCCAACAAGATTCTGTACCGGGACAAAAGCAAAAACCCCGCAAACCTGGTTGGAATGCAATGTGCCAGACTTTATCAAGTGCGAAGACTGGCCCTCGGGAAGTCCCGACCTTAATCCGCTGGATTATGAATTATGGTCTATTTTAGAGGGTATAGTATATCGTCGGTCTAATTCTAATACCACGTAACCCAATTTTTTGCGATTTTGGGGTTATGAGCTATTCCCATGGTAAAACGTGCGCTGAGTCGATTAGTAAACTCCTCGTAGACCACATGCCTCCCAGTTTTATTCTATAGCGATTTAAAAAATACCTCGTATCCCAACCTGGTACAGTTTGTGGGATATGGGTAACCCACTTTTTAATAATGTATGCATGCTTAATTGAGCGATAAATTAATACATTTGTCTGTTTAAATTTAATTAACAAAATTTCAGGAATTCAAACCATTTAAAAAAGTTTTGTTTTACATTTGGTGACATTTTCTTGTTCTGCTGAAAAATTGCGATTTGGGGGTTACGACGTATTAGAATTAGACCGACGATATTGTAAAAGACACCCTACTATTGACTTCCTCAAGACAACTCTTGTAAAGGCAAGATTCCAAGAGTGTTTTACGTGGAGTACCTGTCGTTAGACTTAATCTCCACGTTCCTTCCGGGAGGAAGTAATTGAGGTACGCTCAATCAGCGCGCATATGCTCAGCATATGCTCCCAGTAACTCACTGGTCGGAGCGAGGTTGCCTATCCACCCTCTACTGGCTCTCCAGGTCAGTATCGGAGCGATAAACGTGCTCTCCAGTCGCAACCCTCTCGTCCTATTTCAAACGAGCGCCGGGTTCCTCGTCCAGCATTAGGACTATTTCATGCCTTCACAAGTTCATTCACCCAGCTTGGTTGGGGCCACTGTCCGATCGAATCCAACCTCATATGTGGCGAGACTTGGTTTTTAAACTGTTTTGCCACCCCGATCTTCCAGTTATAGGCCTGGTGTGCCCCTGACAGAGCTTCGTTTCCAGGCAGCTTCATACGGCCGATCGAAGCTGCATCCCGGTGTGTACCCGTGAAGGTGAAGTTGTCTTGAACGTGAGAGGCTATGTATCTTCGCGTCAACGTCCCTTAAGTTTAGATCTCAAGACGATTTCTGGGAATCGACGACTGGAACTGCACAGCCAAAGCCGGACCCCCGTACTGTCGTCTCCGAAACGCTACCTGGCGGCATGCAGTTTCTCATGGGTCAGCGAGCGAACTCCCTGACGGAGGTAAACTTCACTTGATTCTCCTCCATTCGTCTAGGTCAGACATCGGGATACTTAGCTCCATAAAAGACTCTGACGTAGGTAAGAATCAAACCGCCCACACTCTTGTTGACAGAGTTTCCTTCGCAACGTTTTAGAGTCATCGTCGAGAAACACTTAGGTGTAACTCTACCACACATTTCCTTCTGATTGCGTCATCCGTTGCCCAGACAAGCCTGGGATTGAGTAAACAACAACCAGTTCTAAGGGTGAACGCCGTGTGGACTGCCCACAAGCTAGTCTCGAACCCTAGTGCTCCCCGACAGCTTTAACGATTGCCCTCCCTCCGTCTTCAGGCTAGTCCCAGATACTAGTGAAGTCCGACATCTCCAACGATTGCTTGTCAATTCACTCTTGTAAAGGCAGTGGCTAATTTCCCGATGGATAAGGTGTGTGCTGCAATCGATGCGTGGCCAGATCGTCTAAAGGCTTGTGTGAAGGCGAATGGCGGTCATTTCGAATAATTTTTTTATGTTTTGCACTATGTTAGTCAGTTAATAAAAATCTACAAAAAATGCAAAAATTGCTATTGTTATTTTCATTTTATAGCAAAAAAAGTTTGTAACAGTATCTATGAGATTACTAGGTACCTACATTCATTCGTAAATTAGACTTCTATAAAACTGTACAATTTCCGCGTGAAAACGTACCTACATACGAAGGTACACATCAGGAAGAATAAAAATGCCTAAAAAGAACAGAAAAAGTTACCAACAGGTTTGAAACAAAACAGTAAGGCATCTGTGGCATCCTAAATTCGGTCCCATAAATATTTTCTGAGCTGATATGGATTAGAAATAGGGAATGTTTAAACCTGCATAAAAGAACGTTACACGTTCACAAATTAAATTCTACTAGTGTAGATCCCAAATTACAAGACGAGCCTGACGGAGCTTATAAATGTATAACCCGTAACAAGTAAAAACGAAACTTCTCTATGACTATCTCTAGGACTGAATTTATATTAGTAACGAATGCATGTGTGTACAAAATGCAGTTTTTCATCTACCTGCATTCTATTAATAATAAGCTTGTTTTTGGCCTTGGATACAACTGTGTCATTTGAAAACCATTATTTAAAGTAACAATGCTATAAAATGTAGCCTTGCGTATTATTTTAACTTCACAATCTTTATGTGCTCTTGAAATTAATTTGTGAAAAGGATTCCCTTGTCAGTACTGCAATTTATTGCCACTTCCAATTCTGTTTTTCGTATCTGTTTCATTACTCTACTTTCCATCTAGATACTATTTTTCTTCTCAACGTTATACAAAACAAGGGGTTGTTATGATCTTTTTAGCTGTTAACTCTTGTAAATCTAGAATTCATTTAATCGTTCTTTTAATTTGTTTTCTCGTATCTGATATATACACGTTAGAACCATCTGAGGGACTTACAATTACGTTATACTGATCCTGAGTACACATAATTGTATAGACAAATAGTTTTTCACTAAATGTCATGCCAATTCAATAGAATTGCACTCATTGTAATGTTTCCAAATAGAAAATTATAGCAATTGTCAGGATTTATGTATAAAACGTAGAAAATCTGTACAGCTTTTACGTCGTCATACAAAATAAAGGGTCATAAACTCATGACCTCATATATCTAGTTAGTTGACATTTTCGGGTTTATAAATATTTACAATCCTAATTGAAGTAAAGTGTCCAGGAAAGAGAAACCAGTGTTCCCAGAGAGCGAAAATCCTCGGATTTGTGTTGAAATTCGTTCGAATTTTCATTCAATCTTATTAGTGGGATGGTCCGCATGACAATCAGTTTTGTCTCAAACGTATTTAATGGAAAGCTCTGCATCAATATTTGCATTTCATCACACGCTCGATTTGTTTCCCCCAAAGGTGTTAAAGTCCTTTACGAGTCCCCAGTTAAAATATTCATCAGCTTTTAGAATATTCCGCCCATCTTTACAAGCAGGTCACATAGACCAAAGCTTTACTCGGAGCTTGCTCTTCTTCTCCTTGCACACCTCTTTGAAGGGTCTTTTCAGTTTCTATATTCATGCAAAACTGATTTTATTTTACTTCTGGGGAAGGTAACCATAAATATTCATTTTTGTACTTAAAATGATGAAGTTTTGTAGACAAATTGGTTTCGGAATGTGTAAAACCCTACCGTTGCGTGTTAAATTCTCGCTTTAGGGATGGAATGTAATATAATCGCGTGTTCTAGTTAAACAAGTAGGTAAACTAAACAACGTTTATTGTAATATACATTTTTGATTTAAACAGACGCACTGGTTGAAAGGGGATAATGAATTGCTTGTAATTCATCATTGTAATTAAAACCTTTGTGTGTGGGTGGTTGATAATTTGTTTTTTGTATAATTATAGAATGAAAACAAAGAATTAAAATGTAAGAGGAAATATGAAACCCATTTGATTTGGAAATGCAAAGTATGAAAAAGAACGTTGAACTATTTCCTATCGTTTTCGAAATAAAGCCATCTTTAAAAATTGTATTCCTAATTTTAGCGTTGATTGAAAAATGTAATTAGAGCTAAAATATCTGGGAGATCAATATTAACTAAGTACGAGTATACTATTGATAACTTAGAAGTGGTTTACACTTAATTACATTAACAAATTCTGTTAATTACACCGACAAAGATACCCTCGCTTCATGTACATAAGAGACTAAATTAATGTCACATACAAAAGGCATACGTTAGCAACACTTTGCAATTAATTACGTTAGTTTAAGAAACCTATTTGCGGCCCTTATTATCTATTACGTAAGTAATATGACATTTTTTGATGTTATCATGGACACTGGATTTGGATTGCTGCCTTTTATTTTCCAAACATGACATTTTCTATCGCAAGAATAAATTTGGATGCCAGTTATTTAATTTTTGATAGAAAAGACAATTTTTAGAAGACATCAATTTCAAGCAGATTAAATGTTTATTCAAAGTATTTAGTCACGTTGCAATCGACAGCTTCCAAAAAAGAAAACCAACAATGACGATAAACACCAACAAGTCGAATTTTTAATATATTAGTTATGCAGGACAAAATATAAGAATCAGTAAGATACGTAACTGATAGGTCCGGAGGTAGTACATTAAAGCCTAACAGCAAAGCAGATGGTTACTGGTAAAATTACACCCACAACGGTCACAACCTAAGAAAGATGTTAATGACTTTATGTAGAAGCCTAAAGATCTTGATGACATACACACCATCATTAGAAAAAATCGAAATAATATTCGAAATAACATTTCGAAAAAGTAGCGAGAAGACTTTACGGAAGTGCCGGACCTTTGAGGCGATTTTCTTCTTTGTTTTGAGAACAATGGTATGTACTAAATTAAGAGAATCAATAGTACAACTAAGAACAATATTGAACAATGAAATAATACTTTGAGACATTAGAGACATAAATTAGAGCTCTAATGTCTAGTTGTTAAATTGCATTATATTAATACCAAGGAGTTCAACCAATTGAAATTGGATAATGTCTTCGACAATTTACAGTTGACTGATTTGTTCTGGCTAAATGAGATGACGTTCCAAATGCTTCTGATGGATTCAACTTTGTAATGGATTAGCTAGGAGAAGGAGCTATCCACGCAATGGATGATTTATTCCAAAATAAATGTCATGCAACATCTAACTGGGGTGTTTTGCTTGCTGAGGTCCATTTAGCTCAGTTAATACAATACAAGCATTATGGCATGCCCGTCTTAGATGTGCAAGATTTTATACATAACACTTTCCGATGTCATCCTGAGTTAACTTTTCTCAATTGTGATCAAAGTATATACAGGGCGTAGCTAATATAAGTACAAACCTCGTAATGGGGGTAACTATAATGACACAGAATATATTTTCCTTATCAACATGTAGTCGCTTCCTGCTAGTTTTCGAGAAGATGGCATTTCAACTTTTAAGTACGCTCCTTGTACTCACATTATGTTAAAAATACTAAACAAGTAAACAAACATTGTTTTAAATAAATTTTTGAAAAATTAAAAGAAAAGATTTTTGCGTACCTATGAGGAATATATTAGTTACATCCTGTATAGCAAAGAAGGAGTTACTCGTGGCGATGCACTGGCTATGTTGTTGTACAATCTAGCAACACTTCCACTTTCCTAAAATCTACAAAACACAAGGTATTATCCGGACCTAGTGCGCTGTTGACTTTTTGTGTCAAGAAAAACTCGAGAACATGAAAAAATGATAGGACGAATTAATGGCTGTTGGATCAAATTTAGGAAATTCCGCCTAAGAATATCACACATTTCTAATCTTAAATTCGCAAGATAAAGAAAGAACTGAAACAGTGTTTTCAGAAACAGCAATATAAATTATATCAGGAAAACGATTTTTGGGTAGTTGTGATGTGTAGAATATAAATATAGAAAAAGAAAATATTTATGAAATTACATGACACTGCTCACATAATTCTCTCCCCAGCCACAATTTGGTACAGTAAACAATCGTCAGTTTTTTCGGTATTTTATATAATTTTAAACGACTTCACAATTGCTTGTACAGAAGATGATGGTTTCAGTTTTTTTACTTTTTGACCTTGAAAACGGCCTCTGTCGGAGAAAATACATATAGGCCTTTTTATGGAGGACGCACTAGGCTATAGGATGGTATAGCTTTCGCCGATTTAAGGTCTGTAAATGAAGAATATATAAATTACCAAACTTTCGAAAACGCGATTTTTTGACATAACTGTATCTACATATAATCGACAATTTATGGTTGTCTAATATGTTATGCCCTTACCTAAATTCTACACAAAAGTGAAAGTCCCATGCCGATGCAGAGTTTAGTTCCCGAGATATAGCCGAAAACATAATTTTTAGGGGTAGGGGAAGTGAAACAAATGCGAATCGAAACAAATCTGGACCGATAGTAGGTCGAGAGATTAAAGTTATATCACACAGTATAATTGAAAGTCGATGCGATGTTCTACACAATTTTTCGTGCATTAGACCAATGAGTCCTTTAGATGATGGTCTTTTGTTCTTTTTCGAAATATGCCGGAAATTCCATCTCCGCAGACCTAATTATAAAATATGACCACTATATCGTTAATGTCTTGTAATTTAAACGCTATTCACAGGTAAAGTAAGGGAATTTTCGTTATATTTTAAGATTAACCTTGAATTCAAAACAACTGCTTCAGAAATTATTGCCATTTTTACAAATTGTTGAACATAGGATATTCTGTACATTAAAATAACCAATTGCAAAGCCTGCTTTGAATCATAAACAAATAGAGTATAGGTATAATTGATAGATTTGTAGTAACAGACACGCAGAAGTTATCATATGCAATTCGACATTCTTGATTTAAAAATAGGAGCTTCTAGATGTGACGATGAATGGCCAGCACTTTTTCTATTCCCAAACCACGTTGTTGATCACCAGATGGCTTAAATGAAGAAACACGAACTTTTAAATGCCTTTGGAAAAAGTTGACAGTAATTAAAGGTTGAAAAACGATAAGAGTCGATCTAAAAAGTTACAAAGTTCTAAATGGAAAATCTAAATGGCAACAACAATACTCCATGAAAAACTGTTCTTCTTCGAAATAGTTCAAACAAGAACTTTAGAAAGAAGTATATATGTATTTATGACAGATTATGCACAATATGACAGAAACACAACTGTAGGATGTATATTCCAGATTTGGAAAACAGGCCGAGTAATCTTTATACCAGTTTTGAATGAAAAAACCAGAAATTATCACATAGGTTATTAGACATGAATTTAAAAGCTAAACTTGTACCCTTATACCAGGGTGGACGTGTTTAATTACTGAAGAATTTATAGAAATAGCAAACAGCATACTTTTTGAGTGGTATGCAAGAAAACTGGGAAGTGAGAAAGTTGGCGTCTTTCAGAAACATATACAGGGTGTTGCAGGACTTCATTCACAAGTAGTCAATAGTGATATTGAAATAACTTCAGGGTCCTGGGTACTATTAATGTAAAATTACGTGATTTCTATTAATTTTAAACGTCTGAAATATAACGGTTTTTAAGTAAGAATTTTAACGTCAAATTTACGTAGTAAAATCACGTAGAAACGACCGCATAACGTTGAAAATACGGTTGATTATCGTAACACTTGAATAATAAATTTGAAATCTGTATATTAAAACATAAAAGAAAAAAGGGAATACAAAGCACATCAAAATCAAAAAGTTATCATTCCTAGAGCTTAATTAATTTCGGAATCCCAAATAGATTTTGCATAAAAAACTTACTTAAAAAAAATCAATACCTTAAAACACTTTCATTAGTCCAACAAAATTCAAAAATTCTTGCACAAATGGAAAACTTTAAACACAATACACTATAAAAACAATGACCTTACACAAAAAACAATAACAAACTGCTGACGTGAATATTGCGAGAACACATTATTATTTTAAATTCTGAACTATTTTGTCTTAACGAGATTCATCGAACTTTTACATAATGATTTTATTTGCAATAAATTCTAAAACGGAACAAATTCTTCATGAATGGTAACGATACTTTAATTCTGCATACTCGAAGGCTGCTTAACAATCGGTAATACGGAGTTATACTTAATTTTCCGATATAACGAGACGGTATTATTTTTCTTCGCTAAATTAACTAAACTTGCGAAATAATCCTTGTATTAGATCAATTTCCAAGAAAAGAAATCGATACGATATAACACCAAACTTAAATTGAGACATCAACGGTAGTACGGAATATTTTATCGAATTCACTAATTCCGAACTAAATACTTAATAATAAGGGCATACATTCACCATAGCGACCCTTTTAGAATATTCTCGGGAGAAGCCTCGAGGCACCAGCCTCTTTGATGGTTCTCTTCGACCGTCTTTTAAAAACTCAACTAAGGGATCTGAATTTTATATCATCACAATTAAACTTAAGCGAGGATTTCTTAAACTAACCTATAGCGAAATAGCGCGACTTTTTAATCCCATCAGGAACAAGCATTCAAAAAGGTTCCAGAGAATTCTATATAAGTTATATATAATTTATATTTATATATATATAATAAAATCTGCTTACCGAAAAGAACTCGATATCCACACGTGGCCTCAATGTGTTTTTTATACGTCTGCACTCGGGAGAATTTATTCAAATAACACGTACACGAACTAATAAATTTTCACTAATGTCTTTATTCCTTTGTTAAAAGGGTGATACTATTGCTGAATTTTGATAAATTCAATATTATGTGGAATTTTTACTAGGAAAAACCAATTCGGAACCGTAAAAACACTTTATTTAGTTCGAAATACTGTCTGCATTTTTAAGTCAACTGAAATATTTTGAACTGAACAGGACCGTACTCGGGTTCTTTTATTATTTATGCATATAAAATTGCATTTACACTAGATCGAAAATTTCTGTCCGTTACAAGATAGAGGCTATTACAGGCACGCAATATTCAAATCCATTATCCGTTACGCGGGTGTATCAAAGAAAAAAGAAATAAAAAATGATAGGTGTGTTGCTCATTCACTACAACGCTGATATTCACAAGTCTTGCATCGTACTGGAACCTTTATCTGCGTGTGGCTTCGAAGAAATTGGTCATCAGGTGTATAGCCCGGATTTAGCTCCAAGAGATGATTATTTATTTTCAAATCTTAAAAGGAACCTTCACGGGTGGTAATTTAGAGACAATAACAAGTTAAAAGCCGCATTTTGAAGCAAAAAGTAAAAATTATTTTTTCGTCGGCTTAGAAAAGTTAATAGTGTATTAGTATTAAGGAAGAATAACTTGAAAAATAATTTAAAGAATTTCTAAATTGCACTGTCTTTTAATGCTCATACCTTGAATTTATGTACCGCTCCTCGTAGTTGTATACCGTTAATGCTGAATTAGATCAGCTAGTTATAGTAATTCTGAATTTTGATGTTGACGGTGAATTAGTATTACAATTAATTTGATAGTCGAATTGTGTATGAGCAATTACTCTGCAATTGAACCAAATGAAACTCTACGAAACTTATTTTTAATAATGCTTCTTTAGTAAAGTAATTCAAGATTTCATACTAAGCTGCTGTTGATTGTTTTAAAAGCAGTTTTCTATAACTTTGACCAGATGTTCTATCTCCCAATTTAATTTTAAAATTATCTGTTTATACCGTAATATACTACATGTTTCAGTATCCTCCAATAAAGTTTTATAGAAAAACTTCGTAGTATATATAAGTAATAAGATAGTAACGTTGATTTAAATTCAGTTCTTGTTCGACGTGCAGTTTGCTTGCACTTGCTGAAAATTTAACTTCAAAACCACAGCTCGAACTTTACAGTTTGCGGCCGTCATAGCTTCACTGTACCAAGTAGACAGCCATCTAGAACTGAATATTACATTAATACTTTATATGAGGGTGTGTTATAAAGTACGCACGTATATATTTAAACTTTAAAACGGTTTAAAACAAATAAGAGGATTTTATTCAACAAACTTTAATTACATTTAAAAACTTCATGAGCAACCCAAATTTAATTTAAATAAAATTAGAATGGCGAAATTATTTTTTGCGAAGAATTTTCCTGCTATATTATTGTTACAAATTCATTAAAGGAATTTGTCAAAACTTTTTAAAGGCAATAACATTAAAAAATTTAGCCCATTTAGGGGATGGCTGATACATAAATATCCACTTAACAAAACGCATTTCGACACGAACTCAGCGCCGCTCCTCGAATAAGTAATTTCCGTATCTTTGTTCATATCAGCCCAGTTTTGGGATTCTTTGCTTGAAAGAAATCGAGTGGGCGGTTTCGTACTTGGATGGCTAGATTTCAAGGGTCGCGAACTCTACAGTCTTGGTTAAAAGAAATGTATTTACGTAAATTACTTTAATTTTCTTACAAATGCTTAATGGGAATGTTAATTTGTTTTTAAATACAATAAGTCAGTCTCAATGTTCAAAATACAGTGTTTTAGGCTGAAGAGCCATTAGACGTCGTTTACCTAGATTTTCCCCAAAACTCGTTCCAAGTTTTAGCCGATATGGAAATGTATTAAAGCTTATTTATGTATGTTCCTGATATTAAAACTTAATGCTGTTTTGGCTGCTTACGAATTTAGGTTATACCGCGATTATTTACGAGCAATATGCACGTAGAGACCTAAAAGAATTTTTAGTTTGTTAACCCAAAACGATTTTGATGTCATGAGACCTATTTTGGGTCCTTCATGTACGTCCTGGAAGTTAGCACAGCAACATGCTTAAAATTAAAAACAAAATATTTCTTAATTTATCGTAAATTAGTCGTAAATATGTCGTGAAAAGTAAAAATTTGTCGCGCTTAATTTTTTTTAAAAAATCGGTCGTTGTGCTAACTTCCAACTGAAGTTAGCACAGCGACCGGTCTAGATCGCAAAATAATAATTATAATTATTATTGTCGCGCTTAATTTAAAAAAAAATCGGTCGCTGTGCTAACTTCCAACTGAAGTTAGCACAGCGACCGGTCTAGATCGCAAAATAATAATTATAATTATTATTTTGCGATCTAGACCGGTCGCTGTGCTAACTTCAGTTGGAAGTTAGCACAGCGACCGATTTTTTTTTAAATTAAGCGCGACAAATTTTTACTTTTCATGACATATTTACGACTAATTTACGATAAATTAAGAAATATTTTGTTTTTAATTTTAAGCATGTTGCTGTGCTAACTTCCAGGACGTCCTTCACGTTAAACAAATTATCATAGGTAAACAATATTTGCAAGTTTAAAACTTCTAATGAGATGTCACTTGGAGAGCAAATAAAAATTTCATGCTGACTCGGATTCTCAAGAATTATACACCTTTTCTTGCATCACTGCATCACTGCATTCTGCTACACCTGCACCGATGAAGCGTTCTTAGCACTGCTTAAGAACTTAGAGTTAATACTGAGTTCTCTAATACCTAACTAGCCTACATGATGTTACTAGAACAAACTATTATGAAAATAATTTGCTGCAACATGAAATTTTTGCTGACGAATAGTGAATATACTTAGCCGACTTTAAAGTGATTGCCATACCTTTGAACCTACAACAAAGCTTTGCAGAGAACTGTTACTTTTTATGGCTACAAAAATAGTCGTGATAAGGAAAGTCTTGATTTGAGATGGAAGTAGTCAGAATGGAAAGCATTACAGATGGACTGGTTGAAGTTTTAGTGGAGAAATTCGTTATATCATCTAAGTAGGCAAAGAACGGAGGTTCTAGACCAGAGCAAGATCAGCGTCAACGTTAAGGTCAGGGTCACGCTTCGAAACCCTTCCTATCAGTTTCTGTCAAAGTTACATTTCAATGCCACATATTTCTGTGTGCAACTGCGACTAATGAAAAATTTCGCCAAAGCTTAGCAATAAGTCTTAACGGAAATTCTTTCAAGTACCTTTTATATATTATTTTAAATAAAACATGTACCACCATCACAAACGCGATATTTGTTTTTAAAGTACCGGAGTAGGTATGGCACTGTGAGCATGGCAGTAGTACCATCAGTTTTGGCTACTGACGCGACGCACGTAAAGACTACTTAGACTTACGTATATTTATATAGAAGTGACACTTATAGAATAAATTAATATTTATATATGCTCCTTGCTTACTTTGCCAATTTGATCGATACGATCGTCGAAACAACACTTTACTCTGGTTCTATTAAAATCGGTGCTTGCCTTATTCAGTATATAAAGTTTCATCGAATTTCTTGTAATAACGACAAGAAACATGCGAAGTATTTTGATTAGCCCTCAAATTCACTAAGTAGTTTTTCGATGACAACGACAGGGTAGAAAAAGTACACTCCCATTTAGATCCTCTTTCAGAAAATATAGGAGCAAGAGGAGTATCAACGAACATGGAAAATGCTTCCATCAATACATTTTGGGCATGAAGAAACGCTCGCTGCTTAAATGAAATCCTGATAAGTCCATCTCTGAGAACACAAATTTATTCAGCCTTCTAAATTAAGTAACTTGAGTAATAGCTAAATGTTACTTGTTTAAATCTAAAGCACATTTGGATCAAGTTAAACTTACCAAAATTAATATTCTGCTACCCTCATTGAAATCAACATAAAGCGTTTTATAGACATAAAAAAGGTTAGGTTAGGTTTTATTACTGGTAGCAGTAATATACAATCCATATTTTTCCCATCACTTTGTTGAGTACAAGATAAATACAAAGAGTGAATAGCTGCAAATATAGCTCTAAATAGACTAAATAAACTTCTAAATATTTAGCCGATTTACTCTGCGGCTTATATTTTAAATATGCAATTTTACAAAATGAACGAAAATAAATTATTAATGATTTCAAAAGATTCAACTCTTTTTGTTTGTTGGAAGTAAGTATATATTTAAACTGTTTAGGTTACATTCATATTGTTGATAATAAAAATCTATAAAAATGTACAATGAGATATAAGGATCAAGTGGTGGAGATAAAAATAAGAAGGGTTGTTAGAAAAATAAAAGAGAGGATTTCTTTTTAAATTAAAAACAAATGGTAGTTAAAATTTGGTAAAAATATAAATTTGTATTGAAAAATGTATATTTAATTAAAAAGAAGAAGCAATTAAATGGAATAATTTGTTTGGTTGTTATTGTTTATTATTTATTTAAAAATGTATAGATCTGTAGATACACAAATTCCTACTTATAAAGAAAAAACCAAAGGAAAAAAGAATATGAGGTTAGGTGTTGAAATGTGAGGTTAAGAATAGGGACTCTGTTGCATTACATGATATAAGACAGTGAAAGGTAACTTAAATATGTTTGTGCAATAAGCTTTATGGCAGTAAGTTTGCTGGAAATAATAATTTTTCTTTCAATTTTAACTCTGTGCTGTATTGCTGGAATTTTGTGTAATATTATCTTGGCCACATGATTGCTATGGGATTTTTAGGGTGGAGTTTCTTGGCTGGAATTACTAAAATATGTTTGTAGGCCAGCTTTCCTAATCGTAAAGTGGATTCATGTGATTTTAGTTGCATATCCATTAAAGTAAATTATGGTAATTAGTGTTAAGGTTTTAAAGTTTCTCGTTCTCACATTCAAATGTGAGGTTAATATGCAATATAAGCCTGGAGTGTTATATATTTTTGTAAGCAGGGAAAATGAGCTTTCTTTCTGCCTTATCAATTTTCAATTTGATTGTAATTCTTGTAATAATAATTTTTTATGAGAACGTTAGAAGAGTCAGGGACCGGAAACTCGCTATAAAAGTAGTATAAATATTCATGGAGATGTATTTTGGTTGTCAGAAAATTTGGAAATGCCAATATTTCTTGTTAGTCTCATCGGTCAGTGAATCAGTTTTCATGGTTTTGCAATTATTAAACTTGCTCGTCCAAAAAATACTAGACTAACAAACATTTTATCAAAACATTTCTTTTCATGTGCAATTTACTGTTACTGCTTAATTGTTTCATATTTTGTTCATATCAAAAATCTATTATAATACAATTGCTACAATTTCGATTAAACCAAAATTATTTTCATAAAAGTATTTACCTTTCAAACAATCTGTGCATATATGTTTGACCATTTCAGCAACTAAACTGAAAAATTCAAATGTATTGAACGTAACCTGCCTGCAGCCATTATTCAAATGTTTGTGTTGTCAAATGGCATTTATAATAAATTCACCGCAAACGCTTTATTTTGTAAATACTTGCTATTCTGATTTTGTATCCTTATCTACCACTGTAACACACTGTGATCCATATTTGGGTAGCGAATAATCGTTTATAAATAATATTTGTCGCGATTATTTCATTTCAAGATGAAGTTGTAATGGTTAAATCTTCTCCAAATAAATTAGAAGAATATTAAATGTTAACCAGAAAGGTGTAACAAAAAAAATCTTTATGAGAAATAGACACTCTCATACATCTACTATAAAATCTTCCTTCCATTTGCAGAAAGAAACTGTCGCAGAAACAAATTTAATATTGAAAGCAACTCTGAACACGTGGAACTGAAATGTGGGCGTTACAGGAAAGTAACGTTAGAAAAGTCCGTATGTGCCACTGGAAACAGTTGGGGTGACTAAATTGAACAGCAAATTTTATTATGAATCAGAAAACATAGTTTTCAGAATGAGAAATATTTTCTTTTGGAAGATTATGCAAAATATTTGCCTACTACTACTATTAACTACTATTAACCTATGTTTCCCAAAACAGGCCTGAATTATGCCTTCGGAATCTGTATACACATAAATTATCGATAGGTTAAGGTTCGGTTATGTTAGGAAGGCACGATAATCTCCCTCCAAACATCCTAAATAATATGTAGGTTCTAAGTTAGTTCTTGGGTACTAACTCCGAAGAGGTTTTCTTGCAATCGTTCGCCACGTGTAGCCGCGGGGATGACGGGTTAATTCAGGCGCGCAACCTGAGCCACAGCGTTATTGATTTAAACCGCCCCAAGCCGCGCGCAATGCACAGCCTCTGACAGCTTCATCCATCCCCCATTCCATTCGTTCCCTTCCGCCCCTCAGCTGATGGTCATTTCGTTATGTCTGATTCCGATTCAATTGCCACTTTTAGCGAATTTAGCCCATTTATACTGTTATTGAATTTTATGAAGTTATTTGAGCTAGTTTTGTTGAGCCGCTGAAAGCTCACTCTAATATTTGCTCTCTCTCAACAGGTGCGCGGTTGCTCAATCAAATTATAACATATAATTAATTGAATTTTGTTTGTGCCGTTTGTTTATTTAATTTGTAACGACAGTGATAGCATCCTCAAAGTTTTCCTTTTATAGTTCGTTATAGAAATTATTACGAACCTTCTGAATCACCATAATGGTGTTATTCCAAACCACAAAACAAACTTTGTGGTAAATAACCGTAATAAATGAACAGCTAATAAAACCAACTTATATCCGGTTTAGCGACTTTACAGAAAACGCGTTTTGTTAAAAGAATTCTCCTGATTAATTCATAAATACTAATTAATTTTGCTTATTTCTATACATTATGCATATTTAGACCAAAACTACATATCTCTGCATAATATAGTATAAAATTGGATGAAATATTGTTTTTGAGACGTTTAACCATAAATACCGAAATTCTTGAAATTTTTTTAACCAGAGTTTTCTTTAACTTCCGAAAATAACGTACCTTTAATTATTAATTAATTTATCAGTTTCGATCTAAAAAATAGCAGCTATCATTGTGGAAATTGGCAACAATGTCTGACAAGAATGGATCTCAAACGATTTATGCAGTGTAAGGGCACCAAGTAGTACTAAGACTTGGGAGTCTGTGTAGTTACATTCCCAGATGATCAAAGTGATTTGGTTTGACAAGAATAACACCCTAAACACCGTATAAATTGAATGATAATAATAATATATTAGATATTCCACTGTATCGAACGGTTTATTAACATGATAAGAGAAGTATTGAGCGGCACCTCATTCAATGCTCGTATCGTTAATTTATATTTGGTAATATTGAGGGGGTTGCCACTTGTTGAAATACTTGTACAGTTGATGAAAACGTATCTGTAAATATCTACATGTTTAAATACCTTCAGTAAATACTTTTTAGATAAACGTTATTTAAGTCACTAACTTACAAATTTGCTGAAATATATCCATATAAGCTTTTAGCAATTTTTAAATCCGTTTAAATACTATCTCTATAAAAAAATGTTTGTTGTTAACAGTCGCCATGGTATCAGAGTGTAGCTGAGCTAAAACGCAAATATTTATAAAACAATAACTTCCAGCTGGTTCTGGCAGAATTTATTTTTCCTTTATTGGTGCCTTGTCTTGCTTCTTATACAACAGCCTTAAAATAATTATTTTGTAGAATCTTTTGTTTTAATTCTTCATTTATCTTTTTGATCAATTTTCTTTAATATTTCTGACACCTTATGATCATGGCCGAAATGACTCATGAAGCAGACTAATAGGAGTAGACAAATGTTTTACGAAAAGCAATTCTGATTCAGATTGCGACACTCTGTACGAGGCTAATTATACTTACCCAAAACTTGGGGTCCGCGCCCTATATAGATTCCACAATTAACTTCTTTGTTCAACTAGAAAGAATAGGCGTTCTCCCCAGTTGATTCAATCCATTTCAATGAAGGAATTTCGAAATCTCAAAGCTCGAGTTCAGACCCGGTTTAACCTCTTGGCGCCCTAAAGCACTTATACGACTGGCGCCTTCTGATAATATATCATTCAACTTCGGTCGCGTTAGCTATTCGGAAAGCATAAAACACACAATGGTCATATGATCGCTCAAAGCTTAAGCGAGTGTTTAAAAGAGGTGTTACGACGTAGTAGACTCCCATTATAATAAATAAAAGTTCAAGACCGAAATAGCTGTTATTAAAATAAATTTTTTTGCAAAATATGTGTTTAACTGGTAAAACAAAAAAAATCCCCATCAACGTTAACCCAAGTTTAATAAGTAAAACATATCGGTCGCAATTCTTTAATTGTCCTTAAAAAGCTTCGGCGCCAGAGAACAATTTCCGGTCAACAAACATGGCATTCCTGCATCTACGAGCGTATTTTAGTTTTTCTGTTAAGATTTTCTCCTTTTTTACATTTGCAGAGTCACAACACTTACACAATAAAAATAAATTCAATTGCACCGTGTAAGATGAGCATTGGTACTGGACGTTTATCTGCATTTCCGCGCTTAAATACACGTCATCAATCATTACGCGTGCCTACCAATAGCGTTGCATTTGGCTTGTTTACGCTTTCCGAATAGCTAAAGTGATCGGACTTTAGATGAATAGAAGTAGATATAAAAGTCAACTATTTTATGTTTTATTTATATTTAGGTATGTTTATTATAATTTTTTTATACATTTGATAATATCAACAAAACAAATACACTATTACCACAAAGTTAAACTCAAATTAATTTAACCACTTAATTTTTACTTGATGTTAATTTAGCAAATTCACAAATGTATCTATACAATTTTGAAAATCTACAGAATTAGTTATTTCTGAGTCAATGCATAAAATTGATAAAAGATAAAAGAGAGAATCTAAGATAATTTTTTACCTTTTTGAAGACTGAAAATCAACGCTCTTCATAGCAGTTTGTTGCAGCCATTACAAATATTTCCGGCGGTCCAGACCCAGACCTTTCTAAGAGTTTGCGATTCTGTAAATCGAGAGGAGATTTACCTTGAGAAATTCAAAGATTGGATGTTTAGAAGTTTTAGAGTTTAAGTGCATGAAGATTTGACATCATTTACAATCAAGATTTGCGTTGCAAGTAACTGTCATTTATGCTGATAATCGCTGTAAATACCAATTAAATATCAGCCGAAAAAACAATTACAATATTGCAAGAACTAAGCATCTAATCCCAACCTATATCAATTTAATAATAGTACTTACAACTTTATTTTCTTGAAATTGGAGAATTAATGCCAGTGAAATCAACATATTACTTTCTTATACCTATGCCACTATTTCGATATTTTAGAGACACTTCTGTAATTCTCCAGCTTAAAAGTATGCTCAAATATGTACATATACAGCTTTTTTGTTGAATATTATCCAGTTTTGTTATTAAAATGGCAAAATATTAGGAATTCTTCAATTTAATTTTTTCGAATTTTACTTGCCCGTTTATATTTTTCTCGACAGTCTAAAATAATGAATATTTTTTATCTCATTTTTCTTTAATGTTTTTATTTCTATTCGTAGGCATTCCCTTTATTTTATGCTAATCCTGTTGTCTTGTGTTTTTACGTTTTCTCCAAAAGAAGGGTAATTAAAATTGTTCTTTAATCCTGTGAGGCTCAAAACGAAGTGTCCCATTTTCTTTGAATAATTGGCTTGTCACATTTTTCATCATTTTAATTAAGAAATTCTTCTTATTACATTTTGAATGACTGCAAAATTCCAGATATATTCTGCCACAACGCCCACAATTTCATTCGGTTAGAAAGTTAATTGTTTTTCTTCCAAATTATTTTTGCCTTAAAGTTCTAACATCTTAAAATGAAATGTTAGGACAGATGTCTGTATTACTTATATTAAAGAAATTGTTTTACTTATATAGGTAAGGATTCAAAATAATTAATTTTCGTATTAATTAAAATATGTTCAAGTAACTAACTGCTCGTTATGTAAACATTTTAAAACCAATTTGTTCAAAAAGTTTTAAATCATCTTTAAGACACCTTCAACAGGCTAAGAGCTACCATTTAAATTTTCATTGGAGTTGTAACGGTTAATTCCGTTTCAGGTTGTATGTATCATTGATACTGCAATAAGCTATAAGAATCAAGTAAGTTATTTCATAGACAGCAGGGATTTAGGAAATTGAAATAAAATATCAAGAGGGTAGAAAAAAAATAAAAGAAGAGGAGAATAATAGTAAAGTTAGAAAACGAGCCGCAGGCGAGTTTTTCTATGGGATGAGTGCGCCAATTCCCTTATAAAACGAGTAGTTTATGCTATTTTTTCTAATTTGCGCCGCCTTTTTTCTTATTTTAATACAAAAAAAATATTTTGGTCGTCTAGAGAATTTTGTGTTAGTTGGTAACAGTTGGTAACATTCGGCGCCCACTTGAGTTTTTGAATCATTTGTCATCATCCGTCACTTCATATAAATTAGTTATTACTTTTGTTACTTTATTAGTGTTACAAATAAATAAAATATGAAGACTGGCGAAAAGAAAATAATATTCAAACTGTCTCAGAAAATGTTGTGTTGGCATACTTTGAGTCCCAGCGGCAAAAAT
Organism: Agrypnus murinus; assembly: GCA_929113105.1. NCBI lineage: Eukaryota > Metazoa > Arthropoda > Insecta > Coleoptera > Elateridae > Agrypnus > Agrypnus murinus. The sequence goes on along the minus strand of OV816024.1, from coordinate 217,825,506 downwards.
ATAAACCTTCCACTTGATCAATTTCTTGACATTTTTGAACTTGGATGCTTCATATTGCTTGAAACGGCTACAATATTGGGTGTCATCGGCACTTGTTCCTTTTACATAGCAGAATTTGACTTTCGAGTAGCTACTAGAAAAGAAAATAAACATGCAAAGATGATTAAATCGATGATACGAGTCTTGTTTATAGTACCATAAAATTACAAACATGAATTGGACTTACTGATTTGTCCAAGCAGATTTGATGTAGGTACGAGACTTGTTTATGTTACTAATTAGGAATATCCAAAACCTAACCTTCTTTCCAAGTAAAAATAGACCATAACTTCAAGTGAAATTTCATGTAACAATCAACAAACAGCGAACCAATTCAACGATATTAATTAAAAATTTATCGGAGGTTGACAATTTTGACAGATACTTGCAGTTTGAAGTTGTCACATTCCACACATTACCCATCCAACCCTTAAAAACTAAATAACCCTATAATTCATTAAAGTACAGTGTACTTTTATAGATAGCCATAAACGGCTCCTACTGATAGACGTTAATAAACGTATTACAAACGCAAATTAGAAAAAAGAATTTTATGTTTCACTTGCCTATTATTTGTTGTTTATGCCTGTAATACGAACTACATAAACAACTCCATAACAACCAGGGCATTATAAGCGGGCGTTATATTCATAACGCCCGCTCATAATTTACTTTTAAATCGGAGCTGGTGTTACGTTTAATAGTAATTTGGATCATTAGAACGGAAAGTATATGTTTGTGTACGAGTATGTTGCAGTACAACAAATAACGAGTATTTGCACGTAGTTTCTGGGTGCGTGATCCACGAATTCTTTTGTGCCGACTCAATTACCGACAAAAATTTCTTAACTAAAATTAATTAATTTTTTAGATGACATTAGTGCTATTAGGATTTTTTTTGTTTTTATGTTGCTAACAACAACAACAAAAAACATTTGAATTTAAATTGTCATTTATCTGTTTGACTTTTGTAAATTTAGTAACAATTGTTACCATCCGACAAACATAAAAATTCCTAGTTTTATAAATATCTAAACAACGCGTTGGCAAAGCCAACAATTATAAATTAAAACTAATTTTCTATTTATACATATTCTCCTGAAACATAAAATTTTGTATGCACCACGAGCGTTACTAGATGATAATACCCAACATCGTCGCCCTCCTGGCATTATCATCATTCTAACGACCTTGGTACATAAATAACTATTCTTGAAACAGAAAGGATTTTTTTGAAGATTCTTAATTATTATTAAATATCCGTGGGATATTTTAAATAATAGTTATTTATGGTACAAGTGAGTTAAGTAAGATATTATCCACGAACGGAAAATTTACCCTCGAGGGCCGGCAGGTCCGAGAGGGTTAATTTTTCTGTACAAAATTTTATCCAACACGTCTTCATTTAAGTTTAAACATCGAATTTGCAATGTATAGTTAGTCTGTAGTTTTGACGGTAATAAATTTAATACTCCAGCATGATAACTGGATTTTAATCATATTAAGTAACGTAAGCTGGTGATTGGTTGTTATCTTTGAAGGAATGAGTTTTTTAAAAATAACCCACGTTGCTAGTGGCAACGTAGGTTATAATGTAACATAAGAATAAACAATCACTTTCCTTATTTAAAATGACCATAGTAAACTTGGTATTTATATAGAGGTGTTGGATAAAACGATATTTAATAATCGTCATATGAAAAGGCCCGCAATTATGGGCAACTTGATTTTGGTTAACTTGATTTTGGGCAACTTGATTTGGTTTGCCTTGTCGTCAACTGGATTTTGGACAATTTGATTTTGGTCAACTTGATTTGGTTTGCATTGTGGTCAATTTGATTTGGTTTATTTACTTGATGTTGTTTATCAACTTGATTTGGTGATTTGTTGTATAATCGAGTGATGAGCAACTTGTAATTTATGGATGCTACTTATTGAAAACATATGGAGGTTATGGTCTGGATATTTGTCAACGGTTGTGTTGGTTAAGTCATCCTGTTGATGTTTAGTGTATTCCAGTGGTTAATAACCTTTACAAACTTAAATAACCAGCAATAAATTATAAACCTTTGAAGCTTAAAGTAAAAACAAAGACATTAATTATCAGCTATAGAATTAACGAAACTTTACGACCATGATTTGAACGAAGGATACCGGAAATGTAGAATCTTAGATTATTCTATATTAGCGAGTTTCCATGTTTTTAAAATACGGAAAATGATCGGAGATCTAGAAGCTACTATATTAATTTTAGATGAACACTGAAATTCCTTTTTCCAGAGTTCACTGCAGTGTCTGGTCGTCTATTTTGACAAAATTCCACTAAAAATGTTAAATATGGTAACTTTGGATACTTTTTAAAATAAGATTTCTACATAATAATTTTCGATTTCCCTCAGTAGTTTAAATAGTTTTTTACACCAAATGTAAAGAGTCTCAACTAGTAATAAATAGTATTAATTAAAACCAGAAAAATAATTTTTCTCCTAATTTCTTAAGTAATTATGTGATTTTTAAACCAGTTCTACTGCTTGAGCTATCCTAACTTAGGATTTACTGGCCTAACCTAACCTAAATCCAAAATTGTTCCAAAACTTTTGCAGTTTTTTACAAAAATACTCAAACTTCAAACTTAAAGTGCGATTTATAAAGAGAATTTAGAGAACCATCGAATGCTTGACATTCAGATAAGAGCACGTAAAGATGTGTAGGTAAACAACGCTCCAAATAAGAAGTCATAAACGCCATCATTCTTATTCCGCAAAAAACAAGAAGGGTTCAGGTAGACTTCCGTCGGCGGAGGAAACGGGACGCATCAAACAAGATACGTATCACTAAATTTTAATCGGGACGATCAATTATGACAATAAATAATAATCTACACTCAATTTACGAATGTGAGGGACCAATTTAACTTCACTAAGTTTGACAAATTTTCGTTTTAAATGAAGAAAAGTCCACCTGTCCTAAAAATTTTAATTAGTCCCAATTTAATATAAAAAGGAAATCGCAGACCTGATACTATCACTACGAATCAAATCAGTAATATTAATCAGGAATATTAAGTGAATTTAATTAGCTATTATTAACTATCAACTGACTAAAACTTACTCTTAAGCTTGGGCTCATTTCAAGAGCAGTACTTGATAGCTTATAACAACTCAATATAATGTTTCTGGTTGTAAAACATGTTCTTCAGGTACATATAGTGTCAACAAATTACTTCCACCGAACCCGAGTTCTCGCCGGTGCTCCCATTTTAGCAAAGGATTTATTGCTTTTCTGGAGTACGGATCTATGCCAGAAGTTGTTAGGCCTGCCACGTTTTCGGTGCCTCTCTGAATTCTACTCGAGGACTGTATAAGTAACAAACTTCATCGTCAACTGATCTCAATGTGCCCGATACAACCAAATTTACGTCTGTTAACCTCTTTCTCTATTTGAGTCTGACCTTTACACCTCGTTAAGCCTTCATTTGAAGTAACCAGTTTTCATGTAACTTTAGTCACTAGCCACATAGCTAAACTGACTTGCGCATGCGTTAAGTATTTAATGCTTATTCTGTGGTGAACTTTACTACTTCTCCAAATACTTCTTAGTTTTGAAAAAGCTCTTCTGTTTTCTTTGTTGTGCATTTTGATGTCCGTCAGTGTGCTACCACTCTTACCTACCTTGTTGTCTAAATAGACAAATTTATTTTTTTCAATTACCACGCCGTTTAATACTATTGGATTATTAGATCTTGCATTACGCGCATTTACTTAGATCTTTGTCATTCAATTTTCAATTCCTACGTATAAAACATTTAGTTAAACATAAGTTATTGGAGTCACTTAGGTCTACCTTCTTCGGTACCTCAACTATTACATCTCCTTTCCAATCTTGTCATTAAACCTCTTTTAGTCAAATATCACGGAAGAGCGGAAGAAATAGAAGAAGCCAGTGCTTAATTCGGTATTAACTTCGAGATGTTCTTTTGTAAGGTTATCAATGCCAACAGCTTTACTATTTTTCATACACTTAATTATTTAATTGTAATAATTTCCCCTCGTGAGGGTAACCCAACTACCAGTCGTCAATACGAGATCTTTATTCGTTTTTTTAGTTGCCTAAGTATTCGGTATGGTCCATTTCTTCTTTGAACCGATAATCTCCTCACTGACTTGAATTAACAGTTTTTTTATATATTGCCTCCTTTTCTCTATTTGTTTTTCACACCCTGCCTGTAAATGTTTATTTTTTTTAACGACAAGATTGAAGTCTGAGGCCACATCTGCGACTCTTGTTACGCACGCCCGGGAGCATTCTACTAAATTTGCAGCTGATGCAAAAATGGTCTATCTGGTTTTGAGCGATATTATCTGAAGGCGCCCACGTTACCTTATGCACATCTGTATGATGAAATCGAGTTCGACCGATCTTTGACCCATGATCTCCACCTGCTTTAATAAGAATCTACACATTTTCATTTCGATCTCCCAAACTGTGAGATCCTATGATGTGTGAAATATCATATCACGTTGAAATCGCCCATAAGCACTACTATATCTTCTTTCCTTATACTGCTTAGTACCCCATATAAACCACTATAGAAGGATTCTTTAACCTCCAACTCCGCGTCTTCACTACGTGTATGACATTGAATTATTGAGATCTACCAGCTCCCTGAGTTTAATATTGAGTTTAATCATTCCAACATACGCTGTCTAAGTATTTTGCTTTAAAAGGTTCCTACGCCTGCTTTATAATCATTTGACCTTGTCCATTCCAGTGCACTTCCATGATTCCGAGGAGACCTATTTTACAATTATCCATGTTATTGAAAACCTGTGCTAACCTTCCTTGCTAATAGATGGTTCTAATGTTCTACTGCCCAATTTACTATCGTTTTTCACAGCACAGGTTCGTTATCAAATAATCCGTCCGGTTTCCTTTCCTTGTTGAATTTTGAAAATAAAAATATCGGAAGAGACAAGTTATCGGCCATCGGTCATCCTAAGTAATATAGTATAAATTTTTTAACTTTCTTCCAAATATGCATATTAAAGGTACTGTGAAAGGTGCTTTTTAACACTTAATTGCAATAAATATTATTAGTCCATATTGAACTATTACTGAAAATCGCACAGCCCTTTCTAAATTTGCTTGTGTCCTTCTAGGTTTGAATTCTCTTGAAATAGTAAAGAGCAGGTACTCAATAATTACAGCTAATGGTAACTCTCTAAAAAGAAAAATGCTTAGAATTTATTTTTCTGCATTTTTCATTTTTATGTATATATGTTTTTCATCTGAATTGTGTTACGAAACACCAATAGAACGGGAAAGAGGATACAACGCTTTTTCATAGGACCGAATAGCTAAGAAAGAAAGAAAATCTTTTATCTGCATTGTGTAGCTCCTCCATGCATTTCCATCAAATAATAGATGCACGGAGTTGCACACACAAAAGGCTTCTTTATGTGACAAACTACGCTGCAGTTTGCTTAAAAGATAGAGTTTCGCAATCTGTATTGGACTAGTAGATGGCTATAACGTATCCCATTAAATTCTAAAAAGTGGTGAATTTTAAATGAAAAATTTGTAAATTAGTTACGACGTAATTTATAACCCAACATCAATCTCTATACTGTTGTAAAGAGAGATTTTCATTTCGTGTCTTAACTAATTGCTTTCCTATCTTACATCCGTTCTTCACGCAATTCCTGTTGCTTTTACTGTTCACAATTTTAGGTTTATGTTCTCCATTTACGTTTTGTCTTAAGAATGTAACTACGCACTTAAAAGTCAGTTCTCTTTCTGTTAATTACACACTGTTTATAAATCACCCCCTTTCAAGAGGAAAACGAGACACAACAAATTTCCTACAAATACTAATAGGATGTTGCTAATCTTCCTATTTCGGATACAAACATACGTTAACAAAGCTTAACAATAAAAGTTCCCCAATTTAAGTTTTAATCCCGATTTATAGCGAATACCAGAACGAAGCATAATGGATATTAAATGCTTCGACGCCTATTGTGATAAATCAACGCGAATAATTCCACTTACTTTTTTCATTTTTAGTTCAGCGCTAGGAAATTGGATGTTTTTGGATTTTACTTTGTGAAGGTATGCAGGTTCTTTTTGTTTTATGACCAAATCAAGTAAAACGAGATAAAACCTGAGGAATTTCCTGGTTACTTGTGATTGGACTTTTAGTTTAGTTTTTATCAGTCACATTTAGTAATAGCAACCCCCTTTACATTAGATAGCATGATAATGACGAACATTTCTACAACCCATTGGAAAGAAAGTGAGAGTTGCTTATTGAATTAAATTCTACTGTTTTTATAAACTCATTAATGTTCTGAAAACTGTAAAAAAGATAAGAATGCTATAAATACAATTCAATCGAGGTTGAATCCTGAATAACGGTGAAGATCAAGAAAGTAAAGTTAGCATAGACGCCCGGAAGGGGGGGGCAAGGAGGGGCACTTGCCCCCCCCCCTGGAAGTTGAACAATTTGAATTTTATTGAGAATTTTGTATAATATGCCGTTTTTTTCTAGGCTTGCCCCCTCCTAGCATGTCGTTTATTCTAGGCTTGCCCCCCCCTAGCATGCCGTTCATTCTAGGCTTGCCCCCCCTGGACGAATTTCTATGAAAGCTAGCGACGGGTATTGTCATCATGAAATGAAACCTTTGGCATCCATACCTATGCTATATGCCCATTTCACTAGTTCAATTGGCTCTTAATTGAATTGTTTGTTAGTACTAAAAGTGTAGGGAAAATAAGTCACAGTGGTGATCCCTGACTTGACGCAGGAAAGGTTCGTTAATTGGCAAATCGATAAATAATTTCTAACCGCAGTTAATTCTGTAGGCTGCCGGCTAACAACTTGAAGTTGGGGTTCTCAAAAGGTGTCATTTTTATTTGGCAACAAGAGTCAACTTCAATGGAACTTTAATCTAACGCCAACAGTACCTGTAAACTTTTTTTCGTAGACATTAAAAAATAAATCACAAATAGGATACAAAATGCAACACACTATTACAACAAAAAAGAGAGTAATTTTCAGAGAGTAAGAGAGTAAGTATCAGCGTGATGTGAAAGCTCAAAGATATTGTAACGTTCTTTTTAAGTAATACTAAAGATGCTATTTTAACTGCTTATTAAAAAGGTAATTATAATGCTTTCAATAATTAATATGTTACTATTATTCGTAGCAATAACAAAAAACAATCTCTACCATCATTATAAAGCAATTTGTAGAAGTGTTAGGTGTTATTTACAGCATGGTGTACATAATAACAGAGACTTAAAGAGCAGTACTTAACTGCTGACCGTCCACATAAATCATAAGATAAGCGCCTCTACTTCCTTACTTCCTCCAAAGTTTGCGTTAATTAAATTACTACGATACTTAATTAGTACCCGCTCTTGATTGCACAACGTTTTATATCTAATAGCAGACGGAAAGGTGTGTAACCGGATTACAACAGTATTAATTACTGTCATATTAATCCATTTTAGCGAGATTCCTAGCTGTTGTTTATTGTGTGACAGCTAAAATCTTAAACAGCCACTTCTAGAGTATTTACAAGGGAGATGAAGAACGATCTACTTGCTCTTCGCTGCTGTTTAGATAAAACGGTAAAAGGATTTACATTTCGTTCAGTAAAAGTAGCTCTACATCAAATAAAGGTAAATCTGATTAAATAAAAACTTTGTTTAGTAAAGGGTTATGCTTTCGAAAAATTCCATTAGAATGGTTTGTGTGAATTCTTAAATTATAATGTTGTTTCGTTATTGCTTAATATGAAAATGAAGTAAAAACGTAGGTATTTTTCATGCTCTACTTTTTTGAGTAAACAATGCATAATTAATAATGCTGACGTAATAATAAAATTATAACTCCGTGTCTGTATCTGCTTATTCATAATAGTCGAGAAATATCTTTTTTTTTAAATTATGTGGATCGTTACATTGCTATATAATGGTTTTAATAAATTATTATTAAATAATTAAAATAAGCATTACTTATTTTGTTGCAAGTTATTTATCTAAACAGAGTATATAGAACAGATTAAACTTAATTAATTGTGACAACTAGAAATTATAGAATTGATTACTAACTAGTTCTTGACATAAAAGGGGAAAACTTATTACTTGAATGAATCTGCTTGTTTGTTGAAGCATTACAGTGACAGGCAAATGAAACATTGCAAGTTTTTTTTGCCGAGATTGTAATTAGCTCTTTTCGAAAAACGAGACTGGTTATTTATATATAATCTGAATATGCATTTAACCTGATGGATTGCTTATAAACATTAATTACAGATCGCCGAGGGACATAACTCTTCGTGGAGCACACGTTACTACTGATGGAATCTTAAAAACACTAGCCTTGTATTAACAGTTAAACTTAATTGAGCCAAATATTTTTATTACGTAATTTAATGATTTTTTCTACTATACAATTATCTATTTTAATATTATTAACTATTAAAGCATCCATACTATATAATACTATACAGAGGTGGACAAAAATATGGAACCAAGTAAATATCTCTAGTTTTTAGAGATATCGGAATAAAATTTAGTAGGCAGATATTACAGTAAATTGTGTATTTGCGTGGAATGTTTTTGACAATTTTGAGTTTCCGGTTTAACCGGAAGTAATGCCGATTTTAAAATTTGTAATGGAACACCCTGTATATTATTTTAATTTTGAATAGTACATTTTATTATATACGGCAAATATATATATAATATATATAAATACCAAGAAGTGGACGTCCAGAAACTTCTACAAAAAACGATGTAGTTGAAAATATCGCATATCTTTAGAGGAAAATCCTCATTTGTCTACTGCTGAACTCGCCAATACACACGTAATAAGCCGTCGTTCAGTAGGAAGAATATTAAAACGAGAAAAATATCATCCCTACAAAATTCGCCTTGTTCAAGAACTCTCTGACGACGATTTCGACAGACGGTTAGAATTTTGTGAAACAATGATGGATATTTGCAACCGTGATAATAACTTTGTAAGAAATATGGTGTTTTCGAACGAGGCTACGTTTTGTTTGAACGGTACAGTAAATCGACATAACTGCCGCTACTGGTCGCAAACTAACCCTCACTGAATACAAGAGGCTCATACGCAACATCCTCAAAAATTGAACGTTTGGGCCGGTATTTACAACAACAGAATTGTAGGGCCTTTCTTTTTAGAAGAAACTTTAAACAGGGATAGATATTTAGAGCTTTTAGATACGCAAGTTATACGCTGGAGGAAAATGGACAACTGTCAAATAATATCTGGTTTCAGCAGGACGAGGCACCACCCCATTTCGTTCGCATTGTTCGAGATCGCTTAGATAGGAAATTTTATCATAGGTGGATTGGAAAAAGAGGTACCATTGAATGGGCTGCGCGATTCCCCGACCTTACTCCACTTGACTATTTTCTATGGGGTTATTTGAAGTCCAAAGTTTATCTTAATCGACCAAACAGTTTGCAAGAACTAGCTGAAAGAATAACCGAAGAGAGTCAAAGAATTCCACCAGAAGTAATAATTAATGTTACAAGGGAGTTATAGACTAGCCTTTTGTCAAGAAGTAAATGGAGCTCAGTTTGAACATTTACTACATTAAGTTTTATTTTCCCTTTACAAAGTACTCCTGTTTTATTTTCCCGTTTTGTATTAATTTAATTTTGATTACTACTGTGATTGTTACGTTTGTCTCATAGACTACTAGATTTCATTAGTTTTTGCCTCAAAAGTACTTTTATTGTAAAAATCTCGATTGGCCTTGAAATAAAACATGTCGAACCCCATATTTTTGTAATTGTAATAAAATGTACTATTCAAAATTAAAATAATATACAGGGTGTTCCATTACAAATTTTAAAATCGGCATTACTTCCGGTTAAACCGGAAACTCAAAATTGTCAAAAACATTCAACGCAAATACACAAGTTACTGTAATATCTGTCTACCAAATTTCATTCCGATATCTCTAAAAACTCCAGAGATATTTACTTGGTTCCATCCTTTTGCCCACCTCTGTATAATATCTATATTTACTGATATTTTCATTCTCTATTTTACTATTCTAATAATAATTTACCTTACTAACTACCTTACCTACCTTAAGGAACTTACATTAATTCCGGAGTCATTTGAATGTATGTTTGTGTTTCTAATTAAGATTGAATAACAATATGCGAAACAGGAGATTTGGAACCGGACTTCAGCTAAATTCACTGAAACTTGGCCAACATTATGTTCATTATACAAGTAATAAATTGCGCAAATTTGAGTCTAGCAGTCTTGCCGTTTGCGCGCACAAACTTCCAAAATTGCCTATTTTCAAAACAAGATTAGACGAAAACGGTTCAGATTTGAATAATCTTTTTCTATGTTAATCGTCAATAAGTTCTCGAGGTGCAATTTTTTCAGTTTTTTTGAATGTTGACATTTAACTTGGCCAAGAATGAAACCAAACTGCACCACGAGCAATTTTCCAAAGAAGTGGTATTATGCACTAACCTTATTCCCACTAACTAATATATAATTAAACTGATTATAATAATTGATACTTCCCATTACCTGGTGAACTAGATCCCAGAAGCTAGGAAGCTTGTGCGAGAGGGAGGGGTGATTATTACTATTACGCAGGTCCAACGCGCGACTGCAGCCAACTTATCAGATGGTATTAGCACAAATCCCACATTTGTGTTACAGCCAAGGGAAACTGCAGAAAACCTTAACCAGATCTGCCGGTATCGAGAATTGAACCCGGGCGCTTGGGTGAGAGAAGAGCACGCTAGTCTCTACACATTAAAGCACATAATTGAGATTAGCCATTAGTGTTAACTAACCAAAAAAACATACTGCTATAATATGGGGGTAAAAGTTAAAGGTTTATGTAGTTGCTTAAAATTTTTTATGATTCTATAAAGATAAAAATAAAATTGATTAACTCATATGACCACGCAAACAGGCTATATAGGAACCGACTTCTGTAGAAGCACAGTGATGAAATATAAAAATATAAACCACCTACCTTTACCCAAAAAGAAGATGTTCCGGCTAAAATAACTGATGTTGAAGCTGGAATCTTACCACAACTGAGACTCAAAGGCGGGGTCGCTTTAATATATGACATTAAATACTTATAGATCTAAGAAACATAATTAAGTACACAAAGAATATTCCTAAAACTTCTTTAAAATTGAAATGACAAAATTTATTTAACAAAGAACACAGAGTATAAATCAACTAATAATTAAAATAGAACACTTGTTATACTACTACACTTGTCATAACAAAATAAATTCTCTAGAACTTGTCGAACAAATCATCTTTCAAATGCAATTATTAAATAACTAAATTAAACTTAATTACTTTAATTTGCCTATTTACATCTTCCTATCTTTACAAAATCCATCCTTACAACTTATTTAACATTATTTAGATGTTTCTAAGATATCCAACCCTGAAATAACAACTAAATTACATTGCTATGGCAAAACCGCAGAAATCTGTATCTTAATTAATGGATATCTTCTATAAAAAATAATCTCCACATTTACATTTATGTCATAATTGTGCCCAAGGAACTGCTTGACAACAACTCAATGAAATATTTTAGCCACAAGCTAAATAATCTTACTACAGAAGAAGCGTTTAACGAATTTACCAAATCGTTAACTTGAAACATTTTTTTTAATTCAACATGTAGGTAAAGTAGCAAGCATTTTCATACATCGACATAACCACGTACCTTGTCTGTTTTAGATCATATATGCCTTGAAATAGCTTCAAACTCATTTTTATATACAAAAATAAGTAACGATACTTCATCGTTAGCTGAACGACAATGTATCATACGACAAGATAGTAAGAAAAATCAACTCTAAACTTTATCCTTTTACTGCCTAGTGTGTTGCAAAGTGCATATTTATTAAATTAAAATATTCTTCTTGGCTTTATATATAAAAATAAATATTTAAGTATTGTTCCCCTTGAGATTATGCAACCCATCAAAAAATGTTTGTAAATAGGGGTGCATACTTTTGCACAATAACTATTATGTGCATAATAGCAACATATGTTTTCTCAATATTTACCTGCGAATATTTATTCGCCATTTTTCTGACATAAGAGGTAAGCGCCATAAATTCTCGACCTGGCAGGCTTCTACAAGTGCCAACATGTCCAAACTCGGTTGTGTCCTAGTTGAACATGTAAGAGGCCTACATTATATACGAGGGTGGTCCCAGAAGTACCCGACCTCACCTAGAGGTGGCAGTAGTTGTTTGAAAATATCACTGTATTGAGTCTATAAAGCATATGTTTCAAGTTTGAAAGCGCCACGTTGTTCAGTATTTGTTTGGCAGCCATCAATAGTGAACGTTGTCAGTGAATTTGTGAAAATGGAGAAAATTGGTCATCGTTATGTGTTACAATACTTTTATTTGAATGGCCTCAGCCCAACCAATATAAAAGCTGAACTGGATTCTACTCTGGGTGAGTCTGCTCCTTCGTTTACAACAGTTAAATTTTGGGTAGCTGAGTTTAAACGAGGCCGTGCGAGCTGCCAAGATGAGCATCGCAGTGGTCGACCAAATGAGGTGACGACTCCAGAAATGGTGAAGAAAATCCACAAAGCGGTACTTGATGATCGTCGACTGAAAGTGCGCGAGCTAAATTTCAAAAAGTGCGGTACATCGCATATTATCTGAAAATTTGCACATGAGAAAGCTGTGTGCAAGATGGGTGCCGCGTTTGCTCACACTCGAGCAAAAACAGTGTCGTGAAAATGTTTCAATTGAGTGTTTAGCGAAGTTTCGCAGCAACAAAGCAGAATTTTTGCGCCGTTTCGTAACAATGGATGAAACATGGGTCCATCATTTCACACCCGAGACAAAAGAACAATCGAAACAATGGAGTCAAAAGGGAGAACCGGCTCCAAAGAATGCGAAGACCGTTTCATCTGCAGGCAAGGTTATGGCGTCGGTTTTTTGGGATGCGCGTGCAATAATTTTTATTGACTATCTCGAAAAAGGAAAAACTATCAACGGCCAGTATTATGCAAACTTATTGCAACGTTTAAGCGAAGAAATCAAGCAAAAACGGCCGCATTTGGCTAAAAAGAAAGTGTTGTTTCATCACGACAACGCGCCAGCTCACAAATCCGTTATTGCAATGGCCAAAATTAATCAATTAAAGTTTGAATTGCTACCTCATGCACCATATTCGCCAGATTTAGCCCCCTCGGATTATTTTCTGTTCCCAAACTTGAAAAAATGGCTCAGTGGTCAAAGATTTTCCAACGATGAAGAAGTAATGTCAGCAGTTAATGGCTATTTTGAGGAGCAAGACAGTTCTTATTATAAAAAGGGTATCGAACTTTTTGAACACCGCTGTGAAAAGTGTATAGAGCTGAAAGGAGATTACGTTGAAAAATAAATAAATCTTTTTCAAAATTTTTGTGTTTCCTTTGTTGGGTCGGGTACTTCTGGGACCACCCTCGTATGTTACGGCTAGAAGCGTAATAGATTTTAGTAGCCACTCAGGCATCGTGACGGCTACATGAAAATGTCGCAGCTAACGAAAATTGAGTACCGCGCGGTCATTAAATTTTTAACAAAAGAAGGACACACGCCTAATCAAATCAAACAACGTTTAGACAGCGTTTATGGTGATTTATCTCCTTCATATTCCACTGTAAAAAAGTGTTCTAAATATTTCCGTTTGGGACAAGAATCTCTTGAAGATGATGAGCCAATTGAATCATTGAAGAAATGGTATTAGAAGATCGCCGTTTGGAAATTAAGGAGTTAGTAGTGATGTTTGACATTTCGGAAATAAGTGTTCGCCGAATTCTTCATGACCATTTGGGTATGAATAAAATTAGTGCAAGATGGGTACCGCGTCTTCTTTCTGCTGTTCAACATCAATGTCGCGTCAAATGTGCGCGCTCGTTTTTAAACTTGTGTTGGAAACCGATTTTGGAGTCCATTGTCACTGGAGCTGAAACAATGGTTCTGTATTATGATCCTCTATCCAAAAGGGAATCGATGGAATAGTGGCGACCCGATGAACCTCGCCCCAAAAAGGCGAAAGTTGTTCAATCGACAAAGAAAGTTATGGCAACAATATTCTGGGATTATGACGGCATTTTACTGATTGATTTTAAAGAACGCAATACAACTGTTAACAGTACATATTATGCGTCTTTATTGCATAGATTGAGAAACAATATTCGTGAATAACGTCGAAGAAAATTGACAAGAGGTGTTCGATTATTATACGACAATGCACCCGTTCTTATTGCCGCAATTTCACAAGCTGCCATTCGCGAATGCGGCTTTGAAGCATTGGATCATCCACCATACTGTCCGGATATGGCTCCTAGTGACTATTATTTATTTTCCAATTTAAAGAAAGACCTTAGGGTTTTAAGGGTGAGAACGAGTTGCAAGCAGCTGTAATTGAATATTTTGAATGGAAAGCTTCAGATTATTTTTACAATGGCATTGAATTATTAATTCCACGTTGTAATAAGTGTATTGACATTAGGGGAGATTACATTGAAAAATACAAATTATTATATTGTGCCAAGTTTATCTTTTCTATATCAGGCCAAGAATTTATGGCGCTTACCTCGTATGTTTAAATTTTTATACCTGAACTGAATAAATATAGTATCTACTTACAAAAATTTGTTATTATGTATGTATTACCGTTGAATTATTGTTTCATATTCCCATCTTCGGACAATTGCTCCTGGCGAGATTTGATTCCATTTTTAATCAAGTTATATATCGAAATCTGACAAACTGAAAAAATTGCACCTCAAGAATCTATTGACGATTAACATAAAAAAAGATTATTAAAATCGACCGAACCGTTTTCGAGTAATCTTGTTTTGAAAATAGGCAGTTTTGGAAAGCAGCGGCTCGTTTTCTAAATTTGAACTCGTGCAATAAATCTTGCCTTATGAAACGCGTTCTTTAATATACTATTATATCATTTTTTTTAATTAAACCAAAACTCTAATAATTGCAGTATGAATGATCAAGTCGGAATAGTATATTACATTACTACTGTGGAAAGTGAGACTTATAGCACGCACGAGCGGGAGTACGAGTACAGAAGTATCTTTCCAACGAGTAATGTACAATGTTTTTCCTACGAACCGCCCCCCCAAATTAAAATGTTTAAAATATTTAGATTTTTTAATTTTCAAGAATATAATTTTAAGCATAAGATTTTAAAGCAAAATCTTTACGGATAGGTTTGACAAAAAAATCACAATTAATGTTTATAACAAACATATTTATTTTTAGAACATAAAGTTTAAACGTTTTAAACAATTTAGTTTTATAATGTGAATAATTATAATAACATTTCTATTAAAACATTACAAGAAAAATAAAATTAAGTTCGCTTGGTAACTAATTTAATTTTTCTGGAGCTGAATAGAAGTTAAATGTAAAAGTATTTCCAAAAAAAAAATTATTTTATTAAATATAAATTACAACTTTTAAAAAACATATCTTCATAACATTTAACCAACATAACCTCAACCAATTACAAGATATTTTAACCAATAATGGAGCGGTTGCCTAACTAAATTATTTGATAATTACTCTATTTATAACAACATATTAAAATAATTGTTACAATCATTTTTAAAGACAAGATTGTTATCGTTTATTTAAAAAGAAAAAAATACACTGGAGGGAATTTTTTCTCCCAGTTGGCATTGGTGATTTTAAATTTTTTAAACTGGTGAGTTTAAACCTTGGTAAATTTACATTAAAAATCTTCATTAAGGTTAGGTTAGGTATAGTATGCTGGATATTCCTTTTTGATAGCTAAAATAACTAATTAAACATTAATTAGTTGTATTTATAAGAAAAGAATATAACATAATGGTTAAGACGCTTCTCAAAATTGGATTAAACATTAATGTCATCATTTTAAGATAAATAAAATTCGTGGATTTCTAGATAATGCTTAGCGTGCGATATATTCCTAACACACACGTGTATTACGTTCCTAACACACGCGTATTATCGTCATCACAATATTATATGACTGAATTTCGTTTGTTATAGTTCACTTTCGTATGGGGTCGTAGAAAAAGGTGTTTTACTTGATGCTATTATTTACCTGGCCAGCGTTAAATGTGTTGAGACTTTCGTCAAGCCTTTGCGATCATCTGTGAACACATCGCGACCCCTAGGTCCGCGTATTACAACTTAAGAATCGCTGTATTATATACTGTTAAGTTTTGTAACACAGAAGCGAAAGATTGCGCGGAATATAGAATATTTTTTATTTTTAGGAAAATTGTCGTTAGCAAGTGCTGTAACAAAAATGAATAGAAATTCGATCGTGGCTCAATATTTTTAACTTGTTTATTGTTTTCAGTTTTAGGTTTTCTTCTAGACTTCAGCGATACTTAAAGATTGCGTATATGTACTACATGCTTAATCCGGGTCCTAATTGTAAAGGTCAAAAACTAATACATATTAAAATTCAAAATGTCGGTCTCCTAAGAGTGTCATTTGAATGGGTTGCCACCATTTCAAGCCATGATATAGCTCTCAACTCCTTGTGAGTATGCAACCCATGCAACAGTCAATCACAAATTTGAATATTTATATAAATGCTGAAACTTCCGCAAAAACCCCTGAAAGATTTCAAAAATGTAATTATGTATAATATAGATACTGTTTAATGTGTTTGAAGTGGTAAAGTTTATAAAAATCTTAATTGTAAGTTACTAAAAATCTGATTATTTTAATAACATAAGAGATTTTTATAGTATACCGATTAAACTATAAAATTACATACAATAAATAAATAAACTTATGAAAAATATAACTTGCACAAAGTAACACTTGCCTTTTGATTAAAATAATTACTTTTTGACAATTTTGAATTAAATTATCCTAAAATTAGTTAGAGATTAAATTTGAAAAATCTTTAATGTCTTAATCAAGGAGGCTTATCTCCTCTTACCCTAATAACGAATAACTGACCCTTGTTAGAAATGACTTTCAGTTACTAGATAAAGCCCATTGGCAGTGACCTAACAGGGATTTATTAAGGGGATTATTAGACAATGTTAGAGGAAGAGTTAAGGGGTTAGCAACTGTTTGATTTCTAGTTTACAACTCTTGAAAATCGTACTTTAATCCTGTGCAGCAAACTTTTAAACAAGAGAGGGAAAAATATTTTAGTAACTTTTATCGTCCTTACTGTAAAGGATTATTATAAAATTAAAACTTAAATCAAGATTGGAGGTTGTATAATTTTAAATGTGGAATTGTTGAATTTTTAAAATATTCTTCCAAGTAATATTTTTCATTTTTACTGTGCTTTTTTTACAAAAAAAGCATGAATTTGAAATGAACAGAATATTTACCTAGTAGGGTAGACAAAAATTACACAGGTCTACAAAAAAAATTTTTTTGAAAGATGTTTTAATTTCAACAACTAATTTTATACAATTTCGGGACCCTGATTATGAATATCAGTTTCATTTTTATGTATCACGTACGGTTTATTACAAATTACAAAAAAGAAAACAACTTATACACATAATGTACATGTATTGCACAAAATAAAAATGAATGTATATTTCCAAAACAATTACAAAAAAGAAAACAACTTATACACATAATGTATATTTAGTATATATAATAAAAATGAAGGTATATTTCTAAAAATATAACATATATGATTTTGTTTTCTGTCAAACTTAATATCTTTTACGTTTTGTATGAAAACTGCGCTTAGTAGCTTTTTTTGGGTGTGTTTTTTTTCTAGATTATCGCGTTGTAACATCCAGCAATAGTCTGCCATCATTGATATGCTTCATATACGTTGATAACGTCGTTCCATTTCCCTTATATCCTGGTGAAACCTTTCACCCTGTTCTTCACTCACTGCACCGAGAGTTTCAGGGAACTGATCAAATGTGAGAATAGGAAATGTACTTTTAAACTCATATTGCAGCCCAAGTGCTGAAACTTCTTTAACATGTTGTTGACAACATTCTCGAAGTCGAGGTCCTTATGACTCCCCAAAAACTTTTCAATAACCTCTTTAAACGCAATCCAGGCATCTTTTTCAACAGTGTTCATACAATTGAGAAAATGCTCATCTTTACAAAGCGATCTTATTTGAGGCCCTACAAAAACTCCTTCTTTTAACTTTGCTTTAGATAAAGTCGGAAATTTGGTGCAAATATATTTAAAACTATCTCCACCTTTGTCAAGAGCTTTAACTAATTGCTTCATTAAGCCTAATTTAATATGTAGAGGGGGTAAATGGATTTTTGTAGGATCCACCAATTTAGTATGTTGTATGTTTTTTGCACCTGGGACGAGATGTTTTCGAAGAGGTCACTGTTTTACAGTCCAATGCTTGTCTCTTGCACGGCTATCCCATTCACAGATAAAACAAGGGAACTTTGTAAATCCTGATTGCTGACCAAGAATCATACCAAGCACCTTTAGATCTCCGCAAAGCATCCAATTATGTTCCACATACTTGATTTTCTTTAAAAGAAGCTCCAAGTTCTCATAGGTCTCTTTCAGGAGTACCGAATGTGCGACAGGAATGGAGCTCAACACATTACCATTATGTAGTAACACATCTTTAGGCTTCCTTTTGCTTGAATCAATGAAAAGACGCCACACAGAGAAAAATGTATTTAAATTTCATCAACAATTGTGTGGTATTGTAAAACAAATTGGTCTTAAAAAAGTGACAGGGACAATTTGTGTACAATTATAAAACAAGATTGTGCCATTTAGTTTGTCAAGATTTTGTGGAAGTCAATAGTAATTTTGTAGAATCAAATGAATAGTTGTGTATAAGTTTCCATAACAAATTGTGTTACTTATTAAAACAGAATGTGTAATGTTATTGCATACAATTTTATACAAAATTGTACAATTGTTGCGCTAGTGTGTGCCACAATTGCTTAATAGTATTTAACACAATTACTTGTTCACATTTATACAAATTGTGCAATACTCTGGCACAAATATTCTATACAGAAGGCTAGATATCATAAATAAAATATATATTTTTACATGTAACTAATATGTATATAGCTATACAATGTATAGTATTTACATACTATACAACGTGTAGTATATACACGTATAACACTAAAATTTTCTTTTGCCGTCGGCTGTTTATATATAAATCTCGAATTTAGATTAATAGCGACAATTACAAGTGGTGACATCTATAGGATGTCATCCATAAACTTTGCGAAACACAATAATTAGTAGCAAGCAGTTTGAACACTGGATTATGATTTCATTCAAACAAAATATTGTATTTTTCTAAACATTTTTTACAATTATACTTCAACATAATATGCTAGCTTATCCTCTACAACATTGTTCCAAAGAATGCAGAACTAAATCTGACGGTGTTAAATAATTGTCGTAAGTTCCTGTTAGACAATTCAGTAACGAAATCCTACACAACGCTGGACAATACGATTCTACAATTATAATATAAATTTCTCCAACACCGTTTTGAACAATATTGTGCAAAGCTCTTATGAAGTATTTCTTTCTGTGCATTCTTCTTTGTCATACGAAGCAGCTCCCGACTTTGTAACTAAAGCAGGAATGTTGTTACAATATACTAAAGATCCATCTGAACTGAAATAAGGGCTTAAGTATTTTTCTCGATTTCTATAGAAACTGGTTGATGTTCCAGGAACCAACAAATTTTTCTCACGAAGTCGGGATGTTAACAATGCTGACGCGTCTTTCGGAAGATGTAAATCTCTTATTAAATCACTCAGTTCATTTTGAGTAAACAGTTCTGGTTTATCACATTCTTCTGGATTAAAGTCTACGTCGCGTCGTTAGAATCATATGGGTCCTCATCGGAGTCAGATGAAACTATAGCTTCAATTTCTTTTGGTGGACAGGTACTGGTACGTCAGGTCCGTGCGGCACAGGTCTGATAGCAGAACTGATGTTGGGATATGTTATATTTCTCTTATTCTTAGCATTAAAACCATTTATATTGCAAGAACAAAAATAACAATCATCACTATGGTCTTTTGGATCACGCCATACCATGGGTACTCCGAAACTTAATAATTTTTTTCTAACTTTCGTCCAGTTTCGCAAGGCTTCTACACAAACCCTGCATACAATGTGTGGTGCCTCGATTTATCTTGGTCACCAAGTTGTATGCTAAAATAATCATAATATGCTTATTTTACCAATGCTGTTATATGTTGTCTTTCTTAATTATCACAAATGTAACAAAAACAGTTCGGATCATTTATACAATGCCGTCTTTTCATTATTTAAATTTACAAAACACGAACAAACATCTACGAAAATACAAAAATCGAAAATCGATGCGCACAGTAGTAAAGCCAAATGCAGTCTAAAGACAAGTATGTATCGACGTGTTGTAAGATCAGTGGGAATATAATAGAATGTTGTCAGTTTAACTTTTTTATAACAGCATTTTGCTACAAACATCATTGTCAAATTTGGGCATGAATATTTTCCATACTTATTTTAATTTCTTGAATTAGCTGAATTTTAACAAGCCCACGTTTTGTAAAAAAATCTGTACGTGATGGAAAAGAGAGGATATTATTATCGAGATCAGGAGGTCTAAATCATTCAAGAAAAGGTATTAATTTCTAAACATCAAATTTGTTGTAGACCTGTGTTATTCATATTGATATAAACAACATTTTTGTTTCGGAAAGAAAACAATAAGAACCTCTGTAGCAACAATGAAAAAGAATATGAAATTTCATTAGCAATTATTGGGGGTGCTCCTTGTACCAAAAAGAATAAATATGAAAAAATTGTAAATTATAAAATAAAGAAACGTTCATTTAAACTTCAATGTTCTTTTAAGTCATCACTTAATTACATCAAAATACAATAAATGTTGATGCTACAATACTATACAAATATTTAACAAAGAATTGTCTGTAAGATTCAGTGATGTAATAAATGCTTGTAATTCCAGTTTAAAATGTCTTTAATATAAGATAAGTATTTAAATATATTTTAGTTCACTACTAAGATCATGTGGGTTAACCAAAACAGAGTCATTGTTAATCTGATGGGCATATCTAAAATATGCAGGATCATTTACATTAACAAACATAGATTAATAGTAAGCCGCACTTCCTTTTCGAGTGTCTATTTCAATTGTCCATTTTACATACAATTGCTGAGAAAACAAATAGAAACAGGTAATTCAATTCCAGTCACGCTAGTAACTATGTATATGAAGTTTTGTTGTGAAACTGAAGTTGTAGTTTATAAAAATATATAAAATTAATAGGTTCCACTTACATCCTATATATCTTGTTACATTAAAGAATCATACACTTATCAAATATAAATTATAATGGACATTAACAGCATTAATTTTATGAATAAGAAATAGTTTATTGTACTTTGAAGCAACGTGCATTTCATACATAACTGAAAATGTGGAATTTAATATAATGGGAAATGCACTCAGAGAAAAATAATACTTGTAATAAGAAAATCGTACATTAAATTAAGAATTTTGATGCTGTTTTAGAACCTAAAAAGTTTCTAGTTTCAATTTAAGAAATAAATAAGAATAATATTCTTGTTTGCAAGAATACGAGAGCTTTAATGTAGAATAATCTATTTAAATTATGTTCTTATTTTTACATAAATTTGTTTTAATTTTAACATGAAAATTCTTAATTTAAAACATTCAACTTCTTTACTTAAACTTGAAACATTACCACTTTTAAATTGTCACATATTAATTTAAGAATAACGAAATCTTAATTCAAATCAACGTGTTTCTTATTATAAACCGTCTGATTCTTGAAATAAAGAATTGTTTCTTACTTTAAGAAATGACTTAACGATGTTTTAAGCACTTTCTTTCTCATTTGAAGTAATTAGTAAATGCTGTTTTAAGCACTATTATCTTGAATTTAGTGATTGGCTTTTAGGAATTAGTACTCAAAATAAAGGAAAACTATGACACATGAAAGATTTATTTTAGATGCAACTACTTAGAAAAATACATACATACACATATTTCTTTACAAAATAGAAAACTTGCCAGTCTCGAAGCACATCTTAAACATACCACAAAAAAGGATTCTTCAGTGAATAAAAACATATTTTTTGTATGGTTAGTACAAAAATGTACCTTGACAACGTTTATTTCCATATAAGTCCAGACCGCCAGCTTAAGCAAAGTACGTTTATACTTAGGTCCGTGAAGCTAGCACAATCAAATAAAACCTTCGTAAATATTTAGTACTCATTAATTACTAAAAAGAAAAATTTATTACTGTTGCCTTTAAAAAAAAAACGGGTTGTTCCAGCCTCACAGTGAAGCTAGCACAACCGCACCAAAAATAAACAATGATTACAAAAAACTAACGTACTTATTAATTACTAATTAATTACTCAAAAATCAAATTTATTACTGTTGCAAAAAAAAGATATTAATGTTAAAACATCTAGAAATGTATCTAACGTGGAATTTTCCATTTTGAATAAAAGAGAACGGGACTAACAATTTATTACTCCAGCACAACCGACAAATTATCGCTTATATCAACAAATATCATTAGTCAAAACCAGATTCTAACATATTTCGACATAATTACCGTGTCCAAATTCGTTAAAACACATACAATACACTTTAATACGGGAATTTCCAATCTGAATCAATGACATTTGTTGATATAAACGATAATTTGTCGGTTGTGCTGGAGTAATAAATTATAGTCTCGTCCTACTTGAAATATGAATAGTTAGTTGAGTCGAAATATGATAGAATCTGGTTCTGACTAATCATATTTGTTGATATAAACGATAATTTGTCGGTTGTGCTGGAGTAATAAATTGTAGTCTCGCCCTACTTCATTCAGATTGGAAATTTCCTCATTAAGGTGTATCTGCATGTGTTTTAATGAATCTGGACAGGATAATTTTGTCGAAACATGTTAGAATCTGGTTCTGACTAATCAGATTTGTTGACATAAACCATAATTTGTCGGTTGTGCTGGAGTAATAAATTGTAGTCCCGTTCTCTTTATTCAAAATGGAAAATTCCACGTTAGATACATTTTTAGATGTTTTAACATTAATATCTTTTCTCTGTTTCGGTATTAGAACAACGTTTTCTAGCACGCATTTTCGTGTAAGAATGGACTCCATTCTCAAACGATTTTTGGTAACTTTCTCTTTTAGTAGAAGTAGGTTGGTGCCCCTGATTCCACTTGGACAGCTGACATTG
This sequence comes from Agrypnus murinus, assembly GCA_929113105.1. NCBI lineage: Eukaryota > Metazoa > Arthropoda > Insecta > Coleoptera > Elateridae > Agrypnus > Agrypnus murinus. The sequence goes on along the minus strand of OV816024.1, from coordinate 217,802,141 downwards.
CTGACAGTTGACACGGCCGTTCGTTTTTTCTAGTTTTTTCAGTAGAAACGTTAAAACTAACAGGTGAGATTATTTGAATTTTACGATATTATTTACAATAAATTATATTGAATTTTCAGACGAAGTAAAATGTAGTCATCGAATATGGACAATATATACGAATCTGAAGTAAAGAAATTTCGTGAAATGACCTAACCTTGAACTCTAAACTAATTAATCGTATTAATGAATTTTTAATATACTTATTGAAATTATTATGTGCCCCTCTCTACAGAGGCAATGTAATTCTTTAACAAAAGTTCAGTAGTGTTTGATACAGGGAAAACTTTGTAGGGGCATGCTTCGAAATTTGTGTAATAATGCAATATTGAAATACTTCATCGTAAGTTAAAGACTGCTGCAGTAAGACAGACTGGACAAAATGAAGGGTCATTGGATTTTTAGTGAAATTTAATGTATAATGATTTGTAACATAAATAATTAAATTAATTTTCCTTATTGAATGTGCAATTATTATAAATTTTAATAGAAATTGTAGCATTTTTGCCTCTCTTAATTGAAATACCAGGGATGTTTTCTTGGGAATTCAAAACGATATTACTGTCTCCTTCAGTTAAATTAATTTCCTGATTCTTGGAAGTTGAAGGTCTAGAAATTGAAGTTGAAAGTCCAGTACTTGAAGTTGAAAGTCCAGCACTTGAAGCTGAAGGTCCAGCACTTGAAGTTGAAGGTCCAGCACTTGCTATTGAAGCAGAACATGAAGGTTCCGACTGGTTAGACAACATTGCCGCCACCTCAAGCCTCTTCTTTTTGGATGCATCTACATACCCCTCAGCCACACTGGAACTTTTCCAGCCGCCATGGCGTTTGAGGGTAATTAAATCCCCGCCATTATTTGCTAGGTGTGATGCAGACGACCTTCTAAGACAGTGCCCAGAATAGTTTTCAGGATCTGGTAACTGCAAGTATTTGGCAATAATTCTTGGGATTTCACCTATTTTATTGATTCCCATGGGCTGAACTGTACAACGGCCTTGCCGATAATACACAAAGAATCGTTTATGGGTAGTATGACCTGGTCTTAAGCCGGCATATTTTTTAATAAGTTCAATCCAGTGTTTACATGTTATTGCAAACAATCTTGGACAATTTGTTTTTGTTTTTGGTACGTTGATAAATACTGATTCGGCTTTATATTCAATATCATCTACTTGAAGATTAGTTAGCTCTTGTCTCCTGCATGCGCCTGAATAACCGATCAGTAGGATAACTTTAACTGCCAAGTAATCAACATCAGGTGCTTCCTTAATAAATTTTTCAATATCAGCATATTCCAATATCTTCGACTTTTTTGGTTGATATCCCGTTGAACATCTTTTCAAAAGTGAATGCAATTTTAAGAATTTGGAGATGTCAATATTTTGACGAATATTTAACATTGACTTTATCATGGAATAAGTCTTCCACATAGTAGAGCATTTATAATTTTTACTCATAGCGTCAAAAAAGGCAATTAACACATTTTCTGTAATAATAGTGGCCCCCTTATCTGAACACCACGCCATAAATTTTTCATATTCCTTTTCATAAATGCTTTTTGATTTATCTGGTAGTAAATTATTTATGGCGTTGGAGGCCACGTCTCGCAATTCTGGTGGCGTAGATTGCAGTTCTTCATCTGACATTTTGCCCACAGATAATTGTGTTTTTCTAATTTAGCAAATTTTTCAATTCAAATCTTGCAAAAGTCAAAAATGTCAAATATAAATCAGTGCTACCAAGCGACTACGTCATTTTATCAAAATATCCCTTAATGTATATTTAAAAAAAAATCTATAAATAAATAATGTAAATACAATCCGAAACAGAGAAAATGGTATAAAACACTCGTAACAGAAGGCCGTTCCAGCATTCGTTCCTTCGGCCACTCGCGCTATACGCGCTCGTGTCCGAATTTGGAACTCGTGCTGGAATGAAAGGCCTTCTGTTACTTGTATTTTAATATACTATTTTTCTGCAACAGTAATAAATTTGACTTTTGAGTAATTAATTAGTAATTAATAAGTACGTTAGTTTTTTGTAATCGTTGTTTATTTTTGGTGCGGTTGTGCTAGCTTCACTGTGAGGCTGGAACAACCCGGGCTTTTTTAAAAGGCAACAGTAATAAATTTTTCTTTTTAGTTATTAATTAGTAATTAATGAGTACTAAATATTTACGAAGGTTTTATTTGATTGTGCTGTAATGGCTGTGCTAGCTTCACGGACCTTTTATACTTGCTATACAGTGTATAGCATATTTCTAGCGTATTTTTTACATCTTGATTTAATAATCTCCCAGTTGTTGAGAAAATACGGTATTTTTTTCTGGATAGTTTATGCCGAAGTCAAAATTGATCTAAAATGGTAATTATTAATACTTTAATTGATTAATTATGACTAAAGTTATAGAAAGATTACCGTTAACACACTTAACGTGGCATATTTGTAAAGGAACCATTCTCTCAAAATTTCTTCGAATAATCTACTGTGGCAATCTCTTTGTCCCAAATTTTCTATTTGTCGCCATTCTGATATCGAAATATATAATAATGGATATCATTTATCAGTTCACCCATTGCCTTTGCCAAGTTATCACTTAAGGTTATAATACTTCACCACACAGGAAATGTCGCGCACACGTGCTTCTATTATAACATAAAAGAACCAACTATACAAAAAGTGCAACTAAGCAATATTGAACTAGTGTAAACAGCGACGACGCTAGAAGCAACACTTAACGTTCTTGATTTAACTGCTCTGCACTCTCATTTCCAGAAGAATTATTGTAATATGAAGAATTTAACGTTTTAATTTCAGAAATGTAAATGTTAACTAACTTAATTCAGCATAACATATACTTATTTGAAATTACATTGATTCTTATTTCAAGTACTGTAGTGCTTGAATCAATACACAGTTTTCAAGAACATGTTTGTTCTCACATTTACTACAAAATTTCATGAAACCAAAAGTTAAAAATCTTGTTTTTGAACACACCTGTATTTATTGCAGAAAATAATGTTTATTTTGAAATGCAAACATTTTTATTTCAAGTGGTTTAGTGCTTAACAAAATACCTAGATTTCAAGAACATATTTGTTCTCACATTAAGCATAACTTTTTTGATACAAGATGTTAAAAATCTTCTTTTAAACTTACTTCTCTGAATAGCAGAAAACAATGCTTAAATTGATAATCCAATATCTCTCTTCAAGGATTTTATGTCTAGAATTAAAATTTATCTGGATCATTTTGATTTAAACACCACGTTTCTTGACTTTAGATTTCCAATATTTCTTTGAGTGTGTATCCATACAAATAAGATACAAGCAAAAACGTGAGTTTGCGTTTCGAGCTAGGCGGTAGTGATGGAAGATACGTCATTTTAGACCTACGCACGTAGAGTGTTAGACTTTTCAACTTTTTTCGGGCAGTTTCCGGTAGGGGAGTGTTAATTTGATCAGGCTATAAGTTTTGAGAAAGGAATACTAATCAGTCATTGAGATTTTTTTTGTGCGGGTGTCATTCTAGCTATAGTCCTAGTGGGCTTTAATGGGCACTCTGTCCTTGACCCAGTAACTGCATTTGTGGAATGGGAAGTAAATCGTATCATACTTTTTTAGGACTAAGAATGTATGGGAAATTTTTGTGGATGATTTTTATCAATACGTTGAACTGAAAAGTATTGTCAGTACCTAAAGTAACTTAATTCTGACATACTAAACGATAGCATTCAATTGACATTGGTTTCACTTAAATGTTGTAAATACATAATACAATACGTTTTGTGATTAGTTTGTAGGTATAATGATTCGCTGATGAAATAATAGATATACAGTCTGTTAGATTGAAAGTACCCCGCTTTGTAACAACTTTATTTTCAATCCGAAATGGTATAAACCATAAATATTATTAAATGGCATAAAATTCTCTATGTTTTGGTTCAGGAAATTTTGTATTTACTAAATCAGCGTGAACGTGATAACGTCATCAAACTTTTTTAAAATTACATGATAGGTATTTCTTTACTGAAATCGATAGAGTATTGTGTTCTCTTTTCAACCATAATAAATATTCATACTCTTACAAAACAAGATTTTCGAGAAAAACGTGAAAGGTGATTTACGACTAGTAGGCTTTTATTTCTAGTTCTCCAATTAATAAAACAGAATTATCTAGCAAGCTTAAGTAAGTAACAAAACTTTAGTTGTTCCAGTGACGTATCTATAAATTTTTCAAGGGTCGGGGAGAGTACTCTATAAAAATTCTGAATCAAAAATACTTAGATTTTGACATAACTAGTCCAGGTGGACTATTAAAGAAAAATCGGAGCTGGCTACATCCTGGTTAGACCCCCCCCCCCGGAATATGTCACTGAGTTATTCTGATGGCTTTAATCTTTAATTAGGGCAAATATAGGACAAAACAGTAATAAACTAAACAGAATAAATTGAAAACTTATTTTAGAATTCTGCTATGGATAGAGATCGGCAATAGGAAATTATTGATATGTATTGATGAATTGCATTAGTGAAAGGATCACGTAACGTACTTATTATTACTAGATTTTTTTCTAATAATCTTCTTTTTGTATCATAAGGGATACCAAACCATCAATGCCAGAAACATTAGAGACCGCCCCCGAAAGACTTTAAACGAGTGTCCTTTGCAAGGCGACTGAAATGCAAATTTCTTATGGTCGTATTCTTGTTCCTCGTTTTCGATATGATAAAATAATATTTAGCTTTGCTTTGACCACGAGAGTTACTGTGTAAGTGCTGCTATTTATTTTTAAAGTGTATAATTTAATACACATGAACAAGAATACCAAGGATAGCCAAGAATACCAAACCATAACTGCGCGTGGGTGCCAGACCGCCGGAGAAATTTTATGTGAAAATCTAAGTACTTTGATTCGGAATTTTTATAGAGTACTTTCCTCTCCTCCATGAAAAATTTATAAATACGCCACTGGAACAACTAAGGTTTCGTTATTTACCTAAGCTTGCTAGATAATTCTGTTTTATTAATTGGAGAACCAGAAATCAGTCTACTAATCGTAAATCATTTTTCACGTTTTTCTTGAAAATTGTCTTATGAAAGAGTATGAATATTTATTATAGTTAAAACACAATCCATTTCAGTAAAAAAATATCTATCATGTCGTTTAAAAAACAGTTCGATGACGTCATCACGCTCACGCCAATTTAGTAAATACAAAATTCTCTGAGCCAGAACATAGAGAATTTCATGCCATTTAATAATATTATATGGTTTATACCATTTCTGACTGCAAATAAAGTTGCTACAAAGCGGGGCGCTTTAAATCAAATAGACTATACAGTCTATGGACTATAATATTGACTAATTAATGAATGTACAATTACAACATGAACTGAGATCAAATATTATCCAAGAGTATTAATCAAGAGTATTACAGGTAGATATTGAATTTATTGTCCTGAGAATCCTTGAATAGTTCAGAAAGTAAAGATCTTATTTTAATTGACACTTGAGTGAATTTCTTATAATTATTAAAATTAACGAGTTGATTTTGAACGAAAAATAAATATTTTAAATCAATCAAGCTTTCATTCTCCCCATTTTGAATTAATTTTCCGAACGATAGTTACTTTTTTAGAGAAAACTAATTGGTAGGATATCATTGTAAACCGCTTTGTGTGATTAAAACAATTCCAATTTAAATTTACTGCAAACCAAAGCGAGAAAAAGTTTAAAAACAATAAATATTGCCCGAATAGTTTAGCTTGGAATTATTCTGTAATTTATTAATTAATTTGAGGATATCCGCTAATACCGGTTTATATGTTCGTGTTATTTTTGGTAAAAAAATAATTTTAAGATATTTTTTACCTTCAACAGCTTTGCAAGCAAAGAGTGGAAGTTTTTCGTGAAGTAGGTTAATTGACTTTACACAAGACAATATTTTCTCATTATAACTTCTTTTAGACTTACCTACACTTACTTTTCATAAAGAACTACATTATGTTAATTAATGAAAGTAAACCTTCTTAATCAAAATATATGTTTTACTAATTGTAAATTAAACATAGTTAATTGTAATTTTACATTATTTTTTCTTTCCAGGAGAACGACCATTTCCGTGCAGTTGGGATGGATGTGGAAAAAGATTCGCGCGTTCAGATGAGCTTGCCAGACACACGCGCACCCACACAGGGGAGAAAAACTTCGCGTGTCCTGTTTGTAGTAAGAAGTTCATGAGAAGTGACCATCTCAGGTAACTTATTAACGAGTTTCTACTCTCTGACTTATCGCTAATGAAAACCTGCACCACGCAAAGTTACCCACCGAGTTTTCAAGTCGTGCTTAGATGATTAAGATGTTCTTCGAACGACTTTATAGGCACCAGAAATTAATGTCGGGAAGTTCGGTATAGATGTGGTCCATTTTTCTTTCTTATTTTTTGTTGCCAAAAGACCTGTTTAAAAATCTGAGGTTTTTCTCGGTCCAATAAAAGAATGTAGAAATATCAAGCAGATTTACTCGGCAATTACTAGAGATTGAAGCAACTGGAGACAAACTTTTTAAATCTACTTTGGAGAATTAAATTTTCAAGTCTGGCACTTAAGTTTTTCTTCGATGCAGATACAAGTTTCAGTTGTTGACAGCTTATAGTAACTACGTGCAAGAAATATTACACGGCTAATCTTCATACGGTATAACATAAACCCTTGATGCATTTACTTAAAAACTTCTAAAAGTACGTACATTTCTTTTACAATAAACTTCAGTTTAAAACTAATCATGCCCGTTATTCTCGGGTATGAACTGTAATATTTCAGAAGCTTAATAAATCTAAACTTTGTCGATAACTCTTTTTGTGCAGACTTATTTAAAGATATTCAAATTCCCCGGGCCTTGGGTATTATTCGGCGTACAAAAAGATTTTAACTTTTTGTTCTTTTTGAATTAAATTTCTCCAAGAATAAAATCAGGCGAAATTGTTACTTTTTCATTATCATTTTATATTTCTGAACTGGGGTTGTTAATCTTCTAGCACTTTACGTTTCTACGACTAAGAAATAATGTTTTTATAGGTTTGAGTAAATTAACCTGGTTTAAATGCTTAGTGACGAAAGAAAATAGGTAACAAAACGAGAAGAATGCTACCTATTAATTCTAATGTATAAGAAACGGCGGAAGAGTTAACTGTTCCACAATAACACATCTTCTAATCGAAGATTTGTGTAGATTAAACTAAAATTATCTCATTCAAAGACAATAGACCATCATAAATCTAAATGTGAGAGTGAAATTTCAGAACAAGATAAAATCGTCCATTTTTAACCTACATGTCTATCTACCAAGAATATCGTAATATAGTACTACATCATTTCGAATTGTAGTACTTATGATAATATTTGTATAATATATCACTCTGCATATTTTAAGATACTTACATTACCGATTATTACCCAACTACATTACCGATCACATTGTATAATATATGCTCTAATATACAGATTCTCTATAATTTTCTCGAGCACTGTAGATTACCTGTTGAACCAGAATACATATGGCTATAAAATAATGTTTTAACCCCTACCCTAATATACATGGTGAGGCAGTTACCTGCATATTTTAAATAACTTTCCTATTATTTGCGATGGAGAAAACATCTTATCTAGATATATCACATAGTAAGTAAAAATCTAGAATTCTGTGTTAACAAACTTTTTCGGGTATGAGATGTTTGGACGAAGCCTTAATAATTTGTTTAAAAAGGACTATGTATATTTTTGGCATTATTTTATAGATATTAGTTTTTGTGTAGTGTGGCATTTTGCCACATTAGATAATGGAAATTCAAGAAAAACACAAAAAAGCTTTGTATTATGGCAGGCCATAAACATTACGTGACCCCAGAGCTCCATAGGTTCTTTTAATAAATATCTACTATGTATTTAAATATAGGATTTTATTCAATGAAATACTACAACATGGAAACGCTGATGTTTATAAAGAATGTTTGATTTCCGTCGTTTATAAATAAATAATGTTGTTATGAATTGGTTGAACAGGTTTACGGAAATATTCTAAGAACATTAAAAGATTTAAAGAAAAGTTTATGTTCATGTTTCTTCATTCTGTTGTAACTTTAAAGTTTATTTTGAATTTCTTAGTTTGTAAATAATACATGGTAAAAGAACAAAACTTTCGTAACATACCGTATATAAATTATTTACGTTCAATTTTCAAGTTTAATTTGTTAATGTTTTCAAAGCGGTGGTTACGATTCATAATGCATTATCTGTAGATAGAAATAAAACACCCTGTATACAAATCAGCGTTTCCATGTTGTAATTATTGCACTAAATAGGGTAAACCGGGTAATTGTTGGCACTCTAATAATCATTGGCACTTGCTCTAAATTTTATTTAATTTAGGGATATTGCTTACAAATTCTTGATATTATAGTTAAAACTTGAGATCTGGCAACCTTGCTGCAATCGTTAAACCTACAACCCTAACAAGAGCTTTTCATGCATGAAATCGCGTTTTAACAAAGTAGGGTTATAAAATATGAGCGTGCCAATGTCTGGAACAATAATGTATAAACTTTTAATTATTGGCACTGGTGCTAATCCTAATTATCTGTAGTGATAAGATATGATCAATTATCGGCGCTAGTGCCAAACTCAGCAATCTCCCGCAGTAAAATACTCGTATGACCAATTGGTTGCAAGGGTTTGGGAATCTAGACACCTTAGGTTCTATCACCTGAAACGACCACAATCACAGATCTACCTGCTGGTATTTATACGGAGGGCATAATTATAACGATTTTTGCAAAGAATCTCTCATCAGCACCATATAATGATGTATAACTGTACGCGCTTAATTCCGCCCTGGTTGTTTATGTATAATGTAAACGTATATTATTATTGAGTATGGAATCTTTCTATATTAGGACAAAAAAGGTACTGTAACAAGAGAGAAAAAGAAAGAACCTCTTTTCAAGCAACAAATGGTGTGTTCTACCGCCTTCGAGAGAATGACGCATCGCACAAGCATGTAAACCAGACGCGGTTTATTCTAGCGTTTTCTAGAATACATAGAAGGTTCCAGCGACTTCTGGTGCGATTATATGAGGGGATAAAAGCGGATTCGCGGATAAAAGAGGGGCAGTCAACAGCAAGTCATTAACTGTGTATTACAAAATAAATAGTGAATATAAATGTTGTATTAGAAATTCATAGTCTGTAAATAATAGTTTTTAATGGTTTATAATCATAGCGTTAATTTATAGTGTATTCATTAGTGTATAGAAATAAATATTTGTTTGTGAATAGACGATTTAAACAGCACTTGTGTTATTATTTTTAGAAAGAACGTTACAGTGTTGTCAGGTGTGGTGTTTTAAAATAAATAAAATCGCGTAATAATTAATTAAAGTGCTGTGAGAATAAAATTTTTGGTGTTAAAACATAATTTCAACAAACAATTAAAATGGTGATGAAACTGCTAAAAGATCTCAAAGTAATAGACTTGAAACATGAACTGGAAGAACGAGATTTGGAAACAACGGGCCTTAAAAACGTGTTAATAAATCGGCTAAAAGAATGGCTTTTAGAACAGCAAGAAGATCCTGAAAGTTTCCTCTTCGAAATACCTGGACCCGCAATTGATACTAGTTTGTTGTTAAGTAAAATGGAAGAAAGTTCTAGAAAAACAGAAGAGAATTCTAGAATGCTTAAAGAAGAATTATTGGAAAAGTCCGAAGAGAATTCTAGAAAGTCTGAAGAGAATTCTAGAATATTAAAAGAGGAATTACTGGAAAAGTCGGAAGAGAATTCTAGAATGTTAAAAGAGGAATTACTGGAAAGTTCTAGGAAGGCCGAAGAGAATTCTAGAAAACTAATGGAAAACACTAAAGCATTGGAAGAAAAAGTTTTGGAAAATTCTAGAAAGTCCGAAGAAAATGTTAGAATGCTAAAGGAAGAAATACTGGAGAATTCCAGGAGATCTGAAGAAAATTCCAGAAGGCTTAAAGAAGAATTGCAGGACAATGTCAAAGCGTTAGAAGATAAAGTTTTCGAAGAATTTTTTGAGAATGCCAGTGCGTTAGGACTGTTGGAAGGTAGATTGGCGGAACAAGATAGGGTAATAAAGATGGTAGAAGAGAAAATAGCCCAAATGCAATTACCATCAACAGCTAAGAAAGACGACATAACCGATATGTTGGAAGATTGAATGAGGCAACTACGGTTTCCCTCAACTTCTGAGAGGCCGTTTAATGAAGTAAAGAAACAGTTTAAAGAAGAAAAGGGTCCTGTCGTAGGGATAAAAGTAAAACCACCCACGTTCGATGGAAAGATACCTTGGTCCACTTACTACAAACAGTTTGAGGCGGCTTCTGGGGCCAACGGATGGACAGGCAAGGAAAAGGCCGTTTCTTTAACTGTGGCTTTGCGTGGAGACGCGTTGAACGTCCTGCAAACAATCCCAGCAGGACAGGAAAATGATTACCAATTGTTAGTGTCTAGATTGGAAATGAGATATGGAGACGCGCATCTTCAACAAGTGTATCACGCGCAAGTGAAGAATCGTATCCAGAAGAATGGAGAAAGCCTGCAGGAGTACCCTACGGCACCAGATTCATTTCTGGGACAACTGGCTGTGCAGACCTTCATTGATGGGTTAAGAGACGGGGAAACACAACAATCATTGAGGCTAGCACGACCAAGAACAACTGATGATGCGCTTGCTCACGCCTTAGAATTTGAAGCTGCAAAACAAGCGTCCCGAGGTCACGGGCGTGTTCGGACCGTTGTGGAAGAAGATGAAGGTTCTAAAGATCGCCTAGAAGAATTATTAATGAGAGTTCTTCAGAAGGAAGAGAACCGTAAGAAGAATCATCAAGAAGTTCGAGGGCCTCGTTGTTGGAACTGCGGCGAACAAGGACATGTAGAACGCCATTGTCCCAAAATAAGAAAAGTACAACCGTCGGAAAAGTTAAAAGGGGTTGGCAAGAGGGGGCGAACGTTGACTGCGAGTGAAGATGCCCCGGAGATCACGATCCATGCCGTAACATCAAAGAATAGTAACGGCAGTTTGTTTGTAGATGGAAAGATTGCTAACCGAACTGTTCCACTACTTATTGATACGGGGGCGACAAAATCCATCGTACGCCCTGATGTTCTACAATCAAGTATTAAATTGTTACCGACAATTACTCAACTCCGTACAGCAACAGGTGAAGTGATACCAACACGCGGAGTGGTGAAGATGAAGATTGGCATTGGAAGTGAAGAACGTGATCATGAGGTGCTGGTAGCCGATATCACTGATGACTTCATCTTGGGAATGGACCTCCTGAGAAAATTTGGTTTTACGTTGGATTTGAAAGAGGGTGTTTTGAAGGTCGGTAACGAAGAACTTCCTTTGCACCCACGAGAAGATCCGGTTGTGAGGGTTTTGCTGACTGAAGATGTGATATTGCCGGGTCAAAGCGAGATGGTTGTCGAGGCGGGTTTGGATGGAGATCTTCGGGTAGGCTGTGTGCGAATGATGGAGCCTGTTTGTGATAAGAAGATCCATAGTGGCATACTGGTGGGAAAAGCGCTGATCAAGGTTGGAAAGAGAGTACCGGTGAGAATTATGAATGTTAATGTGGATCCGGTGACATTGAAGAAGAGTACCCTTGTGGGACAGTGTGTGCCAGTATTTCGAGTAGCCAGGTGTATGGCTGATGTTCCAAAACCAGTGCCCAAAGACCATGGTGGAAAATTAGTGGGTATGGTTACTAGTTCGTGCGAAGATCTTAACAGAACGGAAGTGAAAGAGGTACAGGGTTTGGTTCACCGATACCAAGATATCTTCGCTCTTGACTATAGCCAGAAGGGACGAACAAATATAGTAAAACATAAAATCAATACAGGCAACTCTATGCCTGTCCGTCAGCAGCCGAGGCGTCTACCTCTAGCAAGGCGAGCAGAAGCCGAAAAGATTATTACTGATATGGAAGAACAAGGGGTCATCGAGCCATCCAGCAGTCCATGGGCATCACCGGTGGTCCTGGTCAGTAAGAAGGACGGGTCAACGAGATTTTGTGTGGACTATCGGCAGCTTAATGACGTGACCAAGAAAGACAGCTATCCCTTACCACGTATCGACGACACGTTAGATACCCTGTCTGGTTCACGATGGTTTTCGACTTTGGACTTGAAGAGCGGTTATTGGCAAGTTGAAATGGAACCTGAAGACCGGGAGAAGACCGCGTTCACTATTGGTTCCGGACTATGGCAGTTTACAGTTATGCCTTTCGGTCTATGTAACGCTCCGGCCACCTTTGAGCGTCTAATGGAGACCATCCTGAGAGGGTTGTCGTGGAAGACCTGCCTGGTATACCTAGATGATGTGATTGTAGTCGGAAAATCATTCAACGAACATTTGAAAAATCTAGAGGAAGTGTTCCGAAGACTACGTGGAGCTAATCTGAAACTGAGTCCGAAAAAGTGCCACATATTCAGAAAGGAAGTGAAATATCTCGGGCATGTCGTAGCACAAAATGGAGTGGCAGCCGACCCCGATAAGATTCGTGCAGTTCAAGAGTGGCCAACACCGAAAGATAAACACCAAGTTCGTAGTTTTCTTGGGTTATGTACCTACTACAGGCGTTTCGTTCCTGGGTTTGCCAATATAGCGAAACCTCTGACAAGGTTAACTGAAGATGGGCGCGAGTATGTTTGGAGCGGAGAGTGTGAAACAGCTTTCCAACAGTTGAAGCGTGCCTTGACAACCGCACCAATATTGAGCTATCCACGGACAGAAGGGAAATTCATACTTGACACAGATGCAAGTAATCTGGCCATTGGGGGTGTACTTTCTCAGATACAGGATGGACAAGAAAAGGTCATCGGCTATTTTAGTAAGGTTTTGTCGAAAGCCGAAAGGAATTATTGTGTGACCAGAAAAGAACTATTGGCCGTCGTGAAGTCCGTTGAGCACTTCTACAAATACTTGTACGGACGGAAGTTTTTATTGAGGACGGACCATGCAGCGTTGAAATGGCTTCTGCAATTCCGTAATCCTGAAGGTCAGGTCGCAAGGTGGATCGAACGATTACAAGGATACGACTTTGACACCGAACATCGAGCGGGCACTAGTCATCGAAATGCCGATGCTCTTTCAAGAAGACCCTGTCCAACGGATTGCCGTCATTGCTCTCGTTTGGAGGAGAGGGTTTGCCAAGTATTAAGGACTACCATCGTCAACGACAATTGGTTGCCGGAAGAATTGCAACGACAGCAGGAGGCTGATCCCGAACTAAAAATGGTACTGGAATGGAAGCGCGTGGGAGAAAGGCCTGCCTGGGAGGCCGTCAGCCCTTTTAACAGAACGATCAAAGCATATTGGGCCCAATGGGAGTCCTTGAAGGTGAAAGACGATCTCCTGAAGCGAGTACTGGAGAGTGAAGATGGCACCACCATTAGGTCTCAGTTCGTGGTTCCAAGAAGCCGAGTGGCTACAATATTGCGACATCTCCATGACGGTGCCTCCGGAGGACACTTCGGTGTGAAAAAGACTTTGGAGAAAGTTAGGGAGCGTTTCTATTGGGTCAACTGTAAAGAAGACGTGAAGGAGTGGTGTCGGAAATGTGAACTATGTGCCACTGGCAACGGACCCTTGGGGAAGCGAAGAGCACCTATGAGGCAGTACAATGTGGGTAGTCCTCTGGAGAGAATAGCTATAGACATTGCCGGACCATTTCCCGAAACCGACGATGGGAATAAATACATCTTAGTGGCAATGGACTATTTTACCAAATGGCCAGAAGCATATGCCCTACCAAACCAGGAAGCTGCGACTGTTGCTGACGTACTAGTCAAGGAGTTTTTCAGTCGCTTCGGAGTGCCCATGGAGCTGCATTCGGATCAAGGCCGCAATTTTGAGTCTGTACTCTTTGGAGAAGTCTGTCGATTGTTGGGCATTCGCAAGACTCGGACCACACCGTTACATCCGCAGTCCGATGGAATGGTAGAACGCATGAATCGGACAATGGGCAAATATTTGGCCAAGGTCGTCTCCGATCATCAGCGAGACTGGGACCAATATCTGCATCTGTTCCTGATGGCTTATCGTGCATCGGTCCACGAAACAACCGGTCAGTCACCAGCGTCGGTGATGTTTGGACGCGAGTTACGGTTACCGTGTGATCTGGAGTTTGGATCCCCACCTATAGAGCAGGAGGTAGCCGGGAATGATTATGTCATCAACTTAAAGAAGAAGTTGGAGGATATTCACCACCGAACCCGAAACAATAGTCGAATCGCGAGTGACCGGATGAAGGCTACGTACGATGTGAGAGCCCAAGAAGGAGGGTTTCAACCTGGAGAGCTTGTCTGGTTATACAACGCGCAAAGACGTCGTGGCTATTCTCCAAAGTTACAGCGAAATTGGGAGGGCCCATACCAGGTGAAGAAACGAATAAATGACTTGATTTATCGCATCCAGAAATTGCCAAGAGGGAAACCAAAGGTGGTACACTCCAATCGTCTGGCGCACTATGAGGGAAATAATGACGCAGTCCTGGAAGATGAGGCTGAGGTGGCTATCAATACCGTAAGGCCTGGAGATGATCAGCTAACCTTTAGAGAATTTATGGCTGCGTTTTCTGGAACTAGAAAAGCGCGATTCGGGTCACGACTGAGATGCAACAAGATCTCTTCCGGGTCCCTGGTGATTATTCCATTGCCCACTGTGTCTCCGAGGATCTCCGTATGTCCAGGGGGATCGCAGTAGTGTTTAGAAATAAATTTGGACGGCTGAATGAACTTCGAGAACAAAATCCCTCTGTTGGTAAATCCTTACGCTTGCCTGATCATGACCGATCCATTTACTACTTGGTAACCTAGCAGTTTTACTACCAGAAACCGAGTTATGCCGACTTGTGGAGGGCATTATGGAATTTGAGGATCGAGTTGCTTACCAGGGGAATTAACAAATTGGCAGTTCCCAAACTCGGCTGTGGGCGGGACCAGCTGGATTGGAGAATCGTTAGAAACATGCTGGAAGTTGTCTTTAGAGGTACGGACGTCAAGATCTTCGTCTGCAATTTTGACCCACAACCCGCATTAAGGCCAACGAAGAGTGTAGACTGTTATTTCTACCGTAATGGAACGTGTAGTCGAGGTGAAGACTGTCGATATCGTCATGACCCGTTCTACAGGAACCAGAGCATAAAACCTGTTCTGGGACAGAACAGACTTGAAAAGGGGGGCAGTGTAACAAGAGAGAAAAAGAAAGAACCTCTTTTCAAGCAACAAATGGTGTGTTCTACCGCCTTCGAGAGAATGACGCATCGCACAAGCATGTAAACCAGACGCGGTTTATTCTAGCGTTTTCTAGAATACATAGAAGGTTCCAGCGACTTCTGGTGCGATTATATGAGGGGATAAAAGCGGATTCGCGGATAAAAGAGGGGCAGTCAACAGCAAGTCATTAACTGTGTATTACAAAATAAATAGTGAATATAAATGTTGTATTAGAAATTCATAGTCTGTAAATAATAGTTTTTAATGGTTTATAATCATAGCGTTAATTTATAGTGTATTCATTAGTGTATAGAAATAAATATTTGTTTGTGAATAGACGATTTAAACAGCACTTGTGTTATTATTTTTAGAAATAACGTTACAGTACTTTACACTAGAGACGCATATAAAATTTTGTGTACAATCCAGTCACAAAGTTCATATTATGTATAGCTATGTTTGTTGTGTTGGCCAGCGGGTCATAGGCAATTATTTGTTCCAATCTTTCAATAAATAAACCGTATTATATCAATTTTATTATAGACAGCAGTGCCCCTGTATGATGCCAAGGAAGGTATGTGGTTACAAAGTGCGAGTTTTATCACGTGTTCTATTTTGGCAGATGCCCAAAGTAAAGAAAAATAATAAATATACCAAGCCCTATTCAGAACAAACCCTTCAGAAGGCATTGGAAGAAGTTCAATTGGAAGTTCCGAAGAAAGCAGTTTCAAAAAATATGGAATCCCCAGATCTACTTTACAATTCAGACTAGGGCCAATATTTACAAAACCAGAAACTGTAAGAAATACGTACCTAACTAAATCAGAAGAAGAAAAACTTGTTTCATGGATTTTAGAGAGTCATCGTAAGAGTTTTCCAAGAAGAAAGATTGACATACAGGTGTCAGTGAAATCTTTCTTAGATCAAGACGGACGTAAAAACCCATTCAGCAATAATATGCCTGGTAACCATTGGTACAAGCTCTTTCTTAAACGACCTCCAGTACTAACTGAGCGAGCTCCAGAAGCGGTAACATCAGCTACTGCTAACGGTGCAGAACGAGACATTAAAGGGTGGTTTATTGAAACAGAAAACTATTTGAAGAAAAAGGGATATTTTTCAATTTTAGAAAATCCTTCGCGCGTGATTAATGGGGACGAACCTTGTTTTCAGTTTTGTCCCAAACTTGGAAAAGTTATAGCTCCTAAAGGAACTCGGAATGTATATGAAGTGGATTGTGGAGAAGCGAAGCATAACCTCACAGTTATGTTTACATTTGATGCGTTTAGAGAAACAACTCTCCCCATGATTATATATCCAAATAAGAGACTGTCGAAGGTTATTGTTAACAGCGTTCCAGATGACTGGATTAAGTGACAACGGGTGGCTGAACGCGGAGGTATTTTTAGATTACATTAAAAATGTTTTTGCTTCCCATCTCATAAAGACCGAACGTACAGTTTCCTGTAATTCTTTTTGTAGATGGACATAAAAGTCACATTACGTATCAACTTAGTCAATTATGTTCGAATCTCCAAATTGCAGTTGCGGCTCTATATCCCAACTCTACTAGAATTTTGCAACCCGCCGATGTAGGGAGTTTTCGTCCGTTGAAAGGCTTATGGAAGAAAGGCGTTCTTGAATGGCGCAGAGATAATCCATTCTGTAAATTGAGTAAACAACACTTTGCCCCTATTTTGGCCAAGGCAGTGCATTCTTTACAGGCTCAAGCTATTAAAAATTCTTTCAAGGCATCAGGGATACATTCTTGGGATTCTACTGCTATTGATTTCACTAAGTGTTTGGGAAAATCAACTAATAAAGATAATACAACTTGTGAGGAGCTTCAGATATGTGAAAAGAAAAATACCAATAGTGAAACATTACATCTAGAAGACTTTTCGATGATAGTAGGTATACCTAAATTACAGCAACTAAAATCCGACAACAATACTGATTTTCTTGGCGAATTTTGCAAAAATTTTGAATGTGTAAAAACTGCGTATGAAAGACTGGTAACGGAAAGGTCTCAAGGCAAAGACAACGGCTCCTTGGAAAGCTCTTTCGTACAAGTAGAAGATGTATCATATTCTGACAGCTTTTTTACAGAACATGATATTACAGAAATGCTAATTATATTTATGGACAGCAAGAAAGATCTTAATACGAAATCTCTACAAGCAGCTGTATTGCAAAATACTGTTCAAGAACCGCACCAAAGAGATACTTGGGCGAGTACTGAGAGAGAAACAAAGGGAGAAGAAAATTCTAAAGTAGTTCGAGAAACACTTACGCAAAATTAAAATACGTATAGTCAAAATACTGCAACTGAAAGTACAACATACACAGATTTAGTAAAAGGTATTCAAGAACTACCTGAAGAAACTTGCGACAATTTTAATGAAAATGTGGAACTCAAAGAATTACAGGAGATCTTAGGATTAAGAAATGAAGGTGGCCATCAAAAGTGAGATGCTTTTGAGATAAATCAAGGAACCCCTAAAAAGGTCAAAGAAGTAGTAAAGACAGAAGATTGTTTAGTTAATCCCAAAACTCCACAGAGGAAAGGCAAAAGAGAAACCGAAAGAGCATCCTTTGTAATAACATCTTCTGCATATAAAAAAATGATAAAAGAAAAAGAAAATATTAAAGAAGAAAAAGAAAAAAGAAAGAAAAAGCAAAACAGAAAAGACTTCTGAAAAAGACCTCAATAAAGAAAGATACTATTAAGCGGGTAGGACAAACAAAAAAAAAAGAGTTACTAATTCAAGTGTTACAATAAATTCAGAAGTCTTGCCGCAAGTTACCCTGAAAAGCCAAATAATACGTCCTGGGATAAAGGTAGCTAGAGAAAGCTATCCAGTAAATGATAATAAGCAAACTCATGTAAGACAGGTGTTAATAAAATTTGTTCATCACACTTCTGATGGTTTGTTTACAGAAAATAATATATTGATACCTCATACATTTACCAGTGACTGCACTACTGATCAGAATCAAATAGAAAGTTTATTGGAAGAAGATACAGTTGGCAATAATTTACAGAAGTACAAAGACGACAATCTAACCGTGAGTGATGGGTTATGTTTTATGTGTGCGAATAAAATATATAACATCAATTGGGGTATAAAATGTCAGAAATGCATTCGTGCCTACCACATCTATTGTTTAAACAAAGGGGGGCGAATTAAAAGAAATTTTTTTGTGTAAAACATGCCAGAAAAAGATGTAGATAATGTGTAAAGGTAACATAAATATTATTCTTGTTGTGAATAGAATTAGCTCTGTGATTAATCGGCACTATTGTGTTTTTTACAATAAAAGTTTATATTTTATTTATTTTTACATTTTTCTCATGTACTGTTTGATGTATTTTAGACTGAATACTGAATGAAAAATATTTTTTATCTAGGTATCTAATCTTTTTTTCGTATGCCAATGAATGGGTAATAAAGTGCCAATTATTAGAGAAATAGTGCCAATCAATGGAAATCAAGGGGTTTGTGCCATTATTGATTGTAAAATCTAAATAACTAATTCTTATACGGTATTACTCCACTTATATTCTAAAATATTTCCTATATTACGCTTTTAACCTAAAAATTGCCGTAAACAAGCACCACAGATTTGTTACTAAGCCCAAAAACTTTACCATCTCCTTAAAGTGCCAATGATTGGGTGTTTTACCCTAATCTAATAAACTTAATTTCAAATTGTATTTGGTTATGTAGCACGTAGAAGCTATAGATGTAAGGTATTGTTCATGGCCTGCCATAATACAAAACTTTTTTGTATTTTTCTCGAATTTTTCATATTCTAAGGACTCTAAGATCATAAGATTTTTACGCAATAGTGCCAATAGGTACACATAGAGTTACTTAAAAAATATTAAGTGAGCGTGGCCTCGTATCAAACAGCTTAACACGGAAAACGTTTATTGGCACAATATTATAATAGTTTTTGAGGTACCATGCAACATTTCTATATAAAGTTTTTCTCTATCTCTAATGATTATTTAAAATATGCAGATTACTGCCTCATATAGGCAGCCCTGTATAGATGTACGGAGGTTAGAGTCAAAAATATTGCAAGCCAAAACATCGCAAAACAGAATATCATATTTTTGTATCGACACAACACTCAGATGACTGAAGCCTATCGCGTTACTGGGCACGGGAAGTTTCGAGATTTGAAACTAAGTAAAACCACTTAGAACCCGCGGACCGGGATTGTGGTTTGCTCTTTTTAGAGCTTATTCTTAACTAGAAGTTCTTGAACCCAGAGAGAATGTCGATTTAGAAATCAAAATGAAAGAAGCCAAAGAAAAACTAAACCTAGGCAAAATCGGACTCCATATCTGGTGCTCGATTTTGGGACGTTTTACTCCTTCAAATGTTTCTTTTGCGATATTTCCCATTACATTATTGACTGTAATAAGTCAATAGTCTACTGTAAAAAATTGATGTATGTAACTCTTGAATTTTAAGGTAAATAAGATCATTCTTTCTCAACTCTGAACCTTAAAATAGTGATAATAATTAGCAGTTTTCAAATCTAAAATAACGAACCGACATACTGCATCTGTACTTGATACAACTACAGTAATGGTACATAGGATATTCGAAGTACGAGGTATGGACAAAAAGTTCGTAGAAAAAAATTAGTAGAAAGTTTAGTTTTTGTCTACATCGACATTATCACCCTCGAAGTAGTCATCACTATATACTTAACCTATAGTGTTTCCATTGTGTGAAACAAACACTAAACACTAAATCGTTCCCGTTCTAAATGCTGTCTCGCATGACATTTCTTTCAACAATGATAATAAGAGAAAAAAATCACATGTACTAGAGGAGGGTCGAGAACAGTAACATTGGAACATGCGAGAAACTCACAAACAAGAATGGATGAATGTGCCGGAGGATTATCATGATGGAGAACCCACAGGTTTTCTTCCCGTAATTCTGTCTTCACTCGTCGTACACGATTATGTAAGCGATCAAGATCACCAACATACTATGTAAAATGCTGCGTTGACTGTAGGGCCTGTATGCACGTATTCATGATGAACCAATACCTTAATGTCAAAGAAGGAATCAGCATGCACTGGATATGAGATTTGCTTTTTCTTACCTTTCACTTTCCACTTCTCACGCCGACGCTTGGTTTCGGGATCATACTAATATATAACCTATGATCTATCACCCATTAGAACTCCGCCAAGGAACTATTAGTTTTCTAACCAGTATTCGCTGCAGGGAAACCAAAACAGGTTATGGTCTGCCGAATCAAGCCCTGAGACATACAGTTTTCGCACGTGTAGATTATTTTATAAAATTGCTTACATACTTCCTTTGCTAATATTAAGCTGTTCAGCGATCATTCGATTCGTCTATCATTAAGCACAAGTTCATGCAAACTATGAATGATATTGTCAGCGAACGATGTAGTGACTTGGAATCTTTTTGCTAGGAACTTGAACTCAAAATGCGATTTAACGTAAAAACATTAATTAACCTTTACTTATCTTAAAATTATTGAAACTAATTTCCTTATATAGGATTATTTAAATATAAATCTAGTTTAGTTTAGCTTGGAAAGTTGATGTGTTGCTGACAAAATGCCAGTCCATCAAGTAACCTGAATAAAGCAGTTATATCTAGTGCCCTTTAAATGTATACAAACATCTGTATAGCAAAAATTATCATCTGACTGGAAGGCACACGGTAGCTCAGCAGTAGAGTTTCCACCCGGAAGATCTTGGGTGCAATTCCCAGTCGGGTGATAATTTTTCTATATGGATTTGCATTCAAAATGTGATTTAACGTAAAGTAAGAATATTCCTTGAAAAAGAGATCAGAGTCTTAAGAAATAAATTTTAAATAATAAGATTGCTTGACTAATAGCATATTCTAAAATAAATCACTTAATGTGATAATAAATTACACTTCAATTCATGAAGACACGAATCTTAGTAATGAATCGAAGATCTTGATAATAGAATTGAGTCCTTGATATTTCTTTGATAAAATCTTTGAATAGTTAATTATATAAAAACATTGTTTCGGAATGCATGCATCTACTGGCAATAAGAAGGTAGTTATTTATCGAAGAAAAGCTGCACTATAACAAAAAAGATTTATTTCAAAAAAATATTATTACCATAAATTATAAGTACAAGATAAAAGAGGAATGATTATGATAATTATAAGTATACGAGAGGCAACCACGAAAAACTAAATGTTTCAAAATTAATTTCTCTAAAAGAGTGCCATTACATGCCTTTATGAAAGGTTTGAGATAATTATTTTATTCGGTTTCATTCAACTATGCTGGCTATACCCTGACATACGTGATACCTCATGATCTGAAATTAATGTGCATGTTAACAGAATTTGTCGTGACGTCGTTAATATGCATATTACATAGCTACATATCCATGTAGCTTTAAAGTGGCTTCAGGATAACATAATTGGTAATAATTACACCATCCACTAATTTTAATTGCATTCAGTATTTCTTTCCATAAAGCTTTCAGTATTTACCTCTTGATTTTAGTTCACTTCGATATTTTCGTTTTTTTCTCTTGCCTATCCAATCAACACAGTTATTTCCTTTAAAGCGTTGGAAAGTTCGGTAGAATGTACGGAATTTTCCCGTTATTACTTCGTAATAGGATATATTGCAATATCGATTATCAATGTGCAATCAGGTATAAATTCAATGTCGAATTGGATACACCGATGCTGAAGTTACTAGCAGGTACACGTGATAGAATATCGAACTAGATAGGGAAATATATAGCCAACATCTACTTGTGATGTAATTTAGTTTCCAGCCGATTTACCGAAAGGTGGAATTTTCTGCTCGGATCGTTGACTAGTGAAATACGGGTCACAGGACTGTAATGCCTTGTAGAAAGTTATTGAACTAACGGATGCACTCGGAGAAGAGTTACGTGCCAGGAAAGTTCTGCTAGTCCGACTTTATCACTGTAATTTCTTCGTTCATCACTTATGTAACTTCCCAGTAACTTCATATTCCACGTGTAATAATCTTGTGTGTCGTGCTGCATTAACGCAGGATTTGATGGATTTTAAGTAAACCTTGCCTGCTTCATGCTTATGTATGCTTTTCAACTGGAGTTTAGTTTACTACACTAGCATTTGGTTACTTGCATATATTAGGGGCGTGTTGTTTTAGTTGGATAGTACTTATGTAGGTAATGTTTAGTTTCGTTTTAAAACTTTAACATTGTTAAACATTTAGAATTAGTTTATGAATTAGTATAAGGAATTGCTTCAGTTGGCGTAGCGTAACATTTTTACTACCAGTCTTGATTGCATAAAATACATTCAACATTTCATAGCTTTTTCTTTAAATACAATGCATACTGCATAGTTACTAAGGTACATTAAACAAATCTCCATAATCTTAAAAACTTTATGTTTTTACCGTCTATGTTTAACTATATGTTTAATAATATTCGCCTGTTAGTAAAGTTTACTTCCGCATGAAACGCACGTCTAAAAGGAGGGTATAGACAGAGTAAGTGCTGTTCACAACATCAATCTATTTCTGCAATAAAGATTTTTTTGCAACTGGAGTGGAGGACTGGATCAGTCGTACCGACCTAGGCAGTTTGCGTTCTGGTTGCCAATGAATTCTATTTGCACGATGAGTTTTTATGAAGGCATGCATATATTTAATCAATTTTACTTTAAATTATTTCATAGATTTGATTTTTGATGTTTCAAACTTTCACAGTTTCAGCGTTACAAGATTAGATTTAGAATTTAAAAGTTCTAAAAAACTGACAATTTGTAGGTTTCAACGTTTGAGAGTCTGAGGAGAGGGCCTATGAACCCCATAGAAAATGTATGGCCTATCTTAAAGAAGAGAATAAGGCAATGTAGCCTAACTGCCAAATATGCATTAATAGAAAAATTTACAGTTCCACACAGGGCTGAGACCGGATTCTAGCAGGACAAAACTCCAAAAACCATTGTTAAAATTAAAAGTATTCTAAGAAATAGTATTTTAGTACAAAGCTTAATGAACTCGTATCTACCTGTCGTTTACCGTTACGGCAAGTAATAATCATAAAGAATTTCGACAATTCCGGTAAAGTGCAGTTCAGTGTTAACCCTTCCGAAGGCGCCAATCTGATGTAGATGTATTTGGAGTTTGTTCGTTAAGGTGAAAGATTTTTTCTGGAAGTGTTGCTCTTATTGATTTCAATAATTTTTAAAAACAGAAGCGAAGTGTTAGAAATTCTTATAAAATGGTGATATTTACTTTCCGGATAATACATTTTTTATTTTGTGGTTTATAACTTACAAAGATTGCAAGCGTTTGCATTTGTATTTTTAATATTTTTTTGCTATAGTACAAAGGTTAACATATTTAAAAATAAAAGGCATAATGAGCCAATGGTATTGTAATAAATATATTGTAGCTCAGAGAACACACGTATTAAATAGTTCATCAATGGATGGTGTCCTTTACTTTCAAGGCATGTCACCATCAATACCCGCAGAAAACAAGACGATGCGATCAACATGAAAGTTTTTGAACAAGCTCTCTAAATGTCCTCCACGTCCGGTGGTCCCAAAATCTTCATCACCTTCAAGAACACCTTTAGTTAATTCCAAAACTTGCGAGAGCAGCGTGAATTGTTACACCAGGAAAGCAACCTCAAGCCAAGGCTCACAAGGCGACCTGAAAGCAAGGGAATACTTTTTAAACAAAAACCTCCACTGAATGATAACTATAAAGAATTGCCTAAAAAGGAACGTCCTACTAATAAAGTCTCACAGTTGTGTGTAAACCCTGTTAATATACACCAATGGTCTGCTAGACAACCAATTGACTGAGAGCTACCCGTATTTGGTGATAGACCAAAGGAATGGCCGGCATTCATAGCTGCGTTTGAACGTGCCACTGAGGCATGTGGTTTTAGCGATCAGGAGAACTTGATGAGGCTCCAAAAATGCATCGAGGGTACAGCCAGAGCGTATGTTGAAAGTCTCATGTACACTCCTGACTCCTGCATGCGTACCTCGTATCATAACAACATTGAAACGTATGTTTGCACAACCTGCACAGTTAGTAAACAAATATTTAAAAATGATACGTAACGATCCAACGCCACGAGAAGATAAACCAGACTCTACTGCAGTACGCAGCCTCCGTACAGAATTTATGGACAGTATTGAGATCTACTGATATGTCTTTTCATTTGAACAATCCTTTAATATTGCAAGAACTTTTAAACAAACTCCATTACTCCATCAAACTTAGATGGGCAGAGAACATTTACGATACGGCATATGATCTGACAACATTCATCAATTGATTGGATTGATCAAGATTTGTCTTGTCAATCCAACATTAAGTCTAGCTTCAACATATTCTCATTCGAACAAGGCAACAGACAAGTCGTTCAAGAATGTTGGTCAGTATCAAAAAAAATGTGCTTGAACACTCGAAATAACGCGTGAAATACTAAAACTGTAAATGATAATGCGTGTTAAATGCGTTGCCTGTACTTCATCATGTCAATTACTAGAAGATTGTCAGAAGTTTAGTGGTATGAGCCATGACCAGAAATGGGATGATTTAAAGAGTAATGGTATTTGTAAGAAGTGCCTAAAAAGCATTTTATCAAGCCACCAAATAAATGTGGAGCTGGTCCAAGATGTAGAGTTAGTGGCTGTAAAGGCGGCCATCACCCGTTAATGCATAATAACAAAGAGGTATCAGGTATCTCTAAAAAAAACACGATTGAAATTACCAGTACTCATCAGTCGAATCAAGATGATTTACGTTTTCGGTACATGGTAGTAACAATAAGAAATGATGCAGTAGCCATGCAGTTTGGTGTTTTCCTTGATGAAGGATCGACTGGTACGTTTATAGGAGAGAGTCTTACATGTGAATTGGAAAGTAGTTGGTCTCGCATTAGCCCTACATCCCCAAAACCCCTTTTCGCCTAAATTGAAATTGATTGTCTTCCTTGAGCTCGCTTTTCCAAATCTAGGAATTCCAAAATCTGATTTCTGGTATTACAGTGTATTAGGAAAAGTAGCAGAACAGCAAATCCAGATTAGTTGATTAACTGATAAAACCATGAGGTCAAAGTCGGGGGTTAAAATAGTTCTTACCGAATTAAAGCACAAATGCAGTCGGAAGCGTATTGGAAGCCTTTCCAATCGTGTAGCAGAACCCAAAGTGATTACAATTTTGTTTGATAATTAGATCGTATCTTTGATATGTTTTGGGGATCGCAGTTCCAAAACCTAAATCCTAAACGCCAAAATGTACATATAGAATTTAAGTTAGTGTACGAATAACTGGTTTTCAATTGTATAGCGTTCGAAAGAGAATATCATTGAAAAACAATTCTCCAGACTTACATGTAGTATTCCGTTCGATTCAGTAGAGTAGGTTGATACAAACACATTTGCAGTGTATCGATATAACTAGGGGTAATCCTCGAGCACCATTTTTAGTACCAGCAACTACCGGTGGAATTATTAAGTTTTTGCCACTAGTCACAAGCACGTAATTGCTACTGTTTTATTACGAGCCAGGAATCAAAATGGAGAACCATTTCTGGGTAGCAGATACGTTGAACTAACCTATTTGGAACTTGTCCAACTACGTTTCGATTACATTCGGGCTACGTAGCAGGAACGGGGCGGCGTAGTAATTGCTACTTTCGTGGAACTTCTGTTCTTTTTGACACATCGTGTCGCGTGGTTGCTCTTTCTTACTCTTGCAACTTAACAAATGTTCTATCATTTTCTAGACTAATGCTGCGATCCTGTCACAAAATGGATTACCATTTTATTTGTAATACGTACTTAATAATACAAAGAGCAATGAAATGTTTGATTATTTTGTAATTCCAGTATACCAAAATTATAAACCATTGCAACTTTTCTGTTAAATGTGATGATAGATCGAAAAATAACAACGCACCTTTAAATATATTTTTTAATAAAAAATATGACAGAATACTTATAAGTGGATAGACATGATAGAAATGATTTTTATATTATTCCTAAGGGACAATTTGGCACCAATTTGTTATTTTTATTAAAAGTTATAGCAAAAACATCTATTAACAATCATAACAAATTGCAAATTGATTCATGGCCTCGCAACATTTTACAAGTAAATATGGAGTAGTAGAAAAATCACTTTAAAGTGATTCTCCTGGATAGCAAAAACGTAAGTTTTACTTTCAAAACTACTGTAAGGTTTTGTTAAACTTTAAAGCAATGGTTTCAGACAGGTGGCAGGGACTTTCAGTACAACTTACTGCTATCATAATACCACTTTGAAGTTGCAACGACTTTAAAGTAATTATACTAAGTAGCAATACTGTTCCACATACTTTAAAAGTTTCTCAGAAGTAATGGAACTACATAGTTTTAATAAATAGTAGAAACAACTACATAATTACTAAAATATTCCGAACTGAAGTAATTAAACCTATAAAATCATAAATTTAGTTGTAGTTACGTAACAACTACTCAATCAAAGTTCCGATCTCAGTTACTGCTACTTAGATGCTGTTTTTGTAGGGCATATGCCATTATCACCGTCATTCCAGATATTACGAATAGATGCGTACGCCAATCTAGTTGACAGAAACTGTCTGTATTTGATAAGGCCTAGTCAAGGTAAGACTGGTGGAAACAATTTCAAGAAAAAAAAGCTACAGCATATCTTCTAAGAAAGGCTAGTAGGAGTATAACGGCTCCGATAACGTTAAATATAAAATTACTTAAGTATTTCTCGCACTTACATGTTTCAAAGTATTTCACGATAAAAAAGACTCTTACGTACTACCTTGAAAGATATTAATGACATGAAAAAACATCTCAAAAGCCCCAAGAAGAAAGTAGCGGTGTCCTTGAAAATACAATACATTAAATAGTTGTAGTTTACGTTCACAACAAATTTTAGTTGGTAAATCGATGAGCACGCCGTATATTTGCGTAATATATGCAGTTATTCAGATTCATTCCTCCCCCATTTTATCAAGGAGGCCATTAGTAACTCAGAGGCAGCCGGATGTGGAGATGTTTTTCAATTTTATTATAATGAGCCCTCATTTAACGCTAACGGCTGCCATTATGATAAGAGATTCAATAAACCAAGGATGTCACCCTTATAGAATAACTTTAGTAAACGCGACAATCGTTTACTTGCGAAGTTTCCTTTTGTTTATATGAAACTTTGTTTTTGTTCTGCTGGAAAGATGACGATGAATAAATTTAACTTTACTCATAATAATTATGAATAACTCTTCCGTTTGTCGTTCTTTCTTAACTTTAATGTTTAGTTTGTAAGCTAAATATATAAAGAATGACTTGTAATTTTAAGCAACATTTTAAAAGCTTGTTCATATACAGAGTGATCTATGAAATATTTATATTTACATAATATGTTGATAGTATGATTTTAACATGTCATTTTATTTGTTACAGCAAACATGCGAGAAGACATCCAAACTTCGACCCCTCGGTGTTAAGACAGCGAAGAGCCCCCAACAGAGCATTTTCCATAAACTCAAGCGACGGAACTCCCTCCGACGTCCTTTCAGATTCGATGCCTAGCCCCTAAACCTACAAAAATAATATCTCCATTACGAGATATCTTTCTTGCTGTTTATAGTTAAACCTTTTGTAAAAATAAATCGCACAAAATGAGCTTGTGCAAAATGAATTCGCTAGAATGAATTGAGTAGACTGTCGGCATGTAATATAAACGAATTTTTATGTTAATTCAAAGGAAGATATCATTTTTTATATAAGTAATGATAAGATGTAACCTTGATTGACGCATATGTAATTTAGGAAATATCCATTTCTGCTTTGAAAACTTAACTCGAGGTATCAAGTATCAACCAAAACGAATTGGTTAATTTTTTAGGTATGTACTTACATTATACCTAAGCACTCTTATTTATATCGTGTTGGCTATTTAACTGTACGTCGCTGAAAAGTTCTTTTGTGTTAAAATGATATAATATTGTTTACATTGGAAGTGCCTGAAAACTAACTTATTTGCTTTCACATTTGAAAATTTTTGCATATTCATAGGACTTAATAAGTATTCGTCACGGAAGTCATGTTATGATACTTAATAACAAAATATGTTAAATATCGAAAGTTAATTATTCCAATATTATAGTTAATATTTAGTAGTAGTATAATAATATGATGGATTTCTTCTTGAGACTACCCGGGAAATTTATCGTGTTTAGGAAAAGCACAATATGTGTTGGTAAACACATGTCAATAGGAAAAGTCCATATTTTCTGTGAAAGTCAATTTATCTCCTGAAATGCAACCCAATTTTTCAAGTTGTCACAATAAAAATACGAAAATAAGAACAAAACGAAGATCGATAAAAGAAAGATTTTACCAAATTTCAAAAAGAATTCTTGCGTGACAAGCTTTTTCTGAAACATCCAAAATGAAATGAAGTCGAGAATATTAAATTATAGGTACTACTATGGAATTACAGTACCTAATACTGTTTTACTTAAAATAGGTTTATTATTATAAAACAGATTAAGTTAGTAGTAGCTTGATGCTAATACTTCACAATTAGATCCTACCTAGGTGAAGTCAGCATTGCCATTATCTGCCATGCACATTCTTGCCTTATATCAAAGAAATAGGCCGGGTTTTTGGTCCTTTGAACTATTGTTTTGGAATATTAATTTTTCATGGTGATTCTGAAACAACATCTTTTTTTAATGTTTCAAATTAATCCGATATACGCAATTCATTAAACATTCTTAGCGTTGTAGCAATCAAGCATTTGTTAGTTGCTACCAATATCTGTTGGATTTTATTATTTCTTTTTCAGATGAATACATAAAAATACGTAAATGTACATACATATCTTGGCCCTTTTTACCAGGAACATCTAAATTCTGTATCTAGTAAAATAGAAAAAAGGACACTTTTTTTAGAAATTGTCACAGTTGAGTTTTTTACTCTACTACTACAGTGTGTTCACCTAGAACGAAAATATTTTCCTTTCTATAACTAACAGCGGCGTAAAGTAAATAGCCCCGAACTTACAACATGTATATAAGGCAACATGTACTGGTTGCAGTCAACCTTTAATTATAAGAAAACAAACATAATGTTATTAATAATATTATGTTATAGCATAATAATTATTATACTTGTGTGATATAGTCAATTTAATTTTATTAAACGATGTCCTCTACTACTACTACCATGATATAATTTTGTAGCATTTATTAATAAGTAGTATTCGGTTTAGAAGGGTGAAGTAGTTAATACTTATTGTATACCAACCATCATAATTATTGTGTTTACGCTTTTTTATATATTACTAAGTTCCATCATTTATAACTTTCCAATAATTGCACAATTTGACGGATTTGTCAATCCTAATAAAAAACCAAAATTAGTTTGGTTACAAACAAATCGTCAGTTTGTGTGCATGTGTTTATTTACTATTATTATTTTTGCATGTACCTGTTCTCCGGTTGTTCACTTTCAGTGCTATCAATATTGTGCCTAATTTGTTTTTTAATTTTATTATTATGATTATGTATTTTACTTATTCAAATATACGTAAATTCTTATATTACTTTTTACTTATTTTCCTTTCTTATTTATTATGATTATTTATTTCATATTTACTTTCAAGCGTAAACATATATTACGCATTTGAGCTTAAATTCACGTGTACCCTTGACAATCACCATACCTATATACATTTGCCCAATTGATTAAGCATTTTCGAAAAGTTTATTGATTTGTAACAAAACTGTTTTAGTTACTCATTAATAAACTTAAAAGTAACAAAAATCTAAAAGGAGTATATTCTAATTGCAGTAGTATTTAGATAATTTATTAATAATTTTTCTTAATTTGATAAATCATGAATAGCATTAAGTTCTTGTATTTTTGCCTTTCTAGTCTCAAAGTGGAGACAATATATCAAACATTGTGTAGCAGCATTTGAAGTTGAAGATGACAATATGAATGAAGAACGGGTGATTAATGAATGCTCTCGCTATCAGCCCGAGAAGCGTCACCAGAATGTGTTAAATGTAACAGATTTCGCCCCTAATTTAGGTCGTAGACTTTATTAATAGCATTAGTGAAACAAATTAATAAATAAAAATAGTATATAAAATATATATATGAACAAAGAAGTTGTAGCTGTAATGTAAAGACTGAAGGTCTACTTAAAAATGCGATTTTTTATTATGTGCTAATTTATTTATTAATGCAGGAATAATAAAGGGAACGAACAAGTTTTTATTTGAATTGTTTAATATTCACAAGGGTCTAATAAAAAAAACCCAGAGGTCGATTGATAAAATACAGATCCTGTTATGCCTGACATTTTTTAATGTCTGATTATTTTAAAGTTTGAAAGAATATATGGCATATGTTCATGTCCGTATTGAAACAAAATTAGTTAATTCTTATTCCTTAAGAAGATGCCGATCCTTATACATGGGCCAACTGGGCCCCATCTTACAGAGGTCCCCTAGCTCGAAGAATGATTTATTATATGGTAATATTTAGTAAAAAATATTACTAATTATATTCGTTTAATTAAAACATAATTAGTAATAAACAGTATTATAAGTAATAATAATAATAAAATATTATTTCATTTAATAATGTCTTTATTTGGAATCATTAATTAAAAAATTATTTTCAAATTTATAGTGTAGAGAGGAGGGAGACAGATTAATAGCTTGAATATGATTTTCGGTCCAGAACAAAAGTTTCAAAATGTCTATGGAAAGGTGTGATACTTCTATGGGATCGAATTTAAATTAAACGAGCCCCTCGGAGGGGTCCCTTAATAATGTCAAAACGGGGTAGTATCAGTTTGTCACCGCCGTGTCACTTAACAAAACGTATTTATTCGATTCTTTCAGTCTAATAAAATCAACTAGTGAAGAAGTTAAAAAGAATTACTATGTAACTAACGACAACAAGAAACGGAAGCCATACACATCTGCACGATAGACGTCAGTAGCTGTACTGCAGATAAGAAAGTACTAAAAGTAGACGGAATTGGTTGCTGTATAGTCACCATCGCGCACAGAAGAAAAGCAAATCACCAACTTCAATGCAAACGCTACCAAAGGTGAGGGGCATACCAAAAATTACTGCCATTTGTAAAGGAAGCCTTGGAGCACATTTATATACCGACTGTCTTAAATAATTAGTTGAACGCCCAAATGTGTCAACTGTGAAAGAAACCATCCTGCAAACTATAAAGGCCCAATTAACAAAAATTACTCAAAAGTAGTTAGGTTAATGAGCAGGCAACATCTGAATCAAAAAACAGAAACGGTAGGGCCTCAAATGAATTCAACCTATATAACAATAATAAAGTAACATCAAATACAAAATACGATAGCGTGGCTTCAAAAGGTATGCTCGCTACAGAATAACTACCAACTTAAAAATTGCCAACTTTAACAACCAATTGAAATTCCAAAGAACTCTATATCTTTTAACGCTTAAACTCCGTAGTCCAGTCATTGTCACGCTGACACCGTAGTGCTGTCTTACAGACCACCGTCATTTATAGTATAATTAAATGCTTAGTTTATTTTTCTTTTTTTAAATCCATTGGATGTATTGCGTACAAATATGAAATGTAAAAGATACCGCTGTATATTGATCTAATTCGATTTTTTAAAGAAAAACAAAATATTGTTGATAACACTGCATTTTTTTAATACATCTTACAGTGCCTCTATTATAATGTTACAACATAAATATTATAAGTGTTACAAACAAATTAGGGGTCTATAATATAACTTAACATGTATGAAAATATAACTAAAAAGTAAAATCTAAAGATATTGGGCAATGTAACGGAAATTGCAAAACCTCTTTTATCAGTAAGTTTAGTTAGGTTATTATTAACAAAACCCCTAGGCATATCGGTTTGCGACATGAAAAACACATGTAACTGGTTTTTCTTTTTAGGCTGGCTGGACATATAGAACAGGTTTTTTCTTTTCTCCAGTTTTTCTTCGCCATTTGTTATGGATTGTTCCTCAGGAATTCCCAAAACCCGCTTAATGGTTAGGCGTAACTCTCGATATGATGAAGATATGGTCGCACTAATTGATCACCAAGTATTTTTATAAAATCTGCCTTTTCAAGTTTGATATTGTCCTTGTAAGCGTAATGCAGGACATGAGCATTAATGCCATTGATATCGAGGAGTCGGAAGAATATCACCATGGGCCATCGTTGAGTACGACGACTTGTCGTATGTTTAGCACACTTTTCATCTAAGGCATCAACCCCCGATTTTTTAAGATTATAAAAGGCAATAATTTTAGGTTTTTCAGAATCCGGAGCAAATGCCTTTGTATGATGCATCGATGAGACTAGTACAACTGCCCTGTACTTTTTAGGGACAAACAAGACGAGAGTCATATTTTGAGTAAGCCAAATAATGTAGAGCCAGACTTCCTATTTTTGTTAGGCAAAAATTGATGTGGGATTTCTCGTTTATTTTTTTTAACTGTACCAACATACGTTAAACCTATTTGTTTAAGTTTTTCCAGTAATTCTATGGACGTAAACGAGTTTTCTGCAGTTACGTTACGATTTGTGTTCATTATAGGCTTTATTAGCCTTATTACAGATTGGGTAGGTTTTGCAAATTTGTATTCGTATTCGCTTAAACCAATGCCATCGGAATCTTTACCCGCATATATGTAGCCATTGTAGACATAACGGCTACGAGCATCTGTCATACACATAATCTTTATTCCATATTTGCATGGCTTGCTTGGCATGTACATTTTGAAAATACATCTTCCGCGAAATGGCACCAAGATGTCATCGACAGCCATATTTGCTCCAGGGATGTACACGGCTTGGGAATTCGCAATAAACGCATTGAATATCTCACAAATTGGTGCTATTGGGCCTTCTTGTTGTCTGATATCTTTATCAGCAGGATTATCAAAACGTAGAGATGTTAATAAAAACGCAAATCGATTTTTACTCATTACACAACGAAACATTTCACGACCTGTTCCATCTATGGTAAAGATTCGCTCAATTTTTTCCTGATAGAATTGAAAACTGATGTATAGAATAACAACCCTATGAAAGCCTTTAATTCCTCCAAATCTAAGTCCTGCAGTTCTGATCTTTTCTGATTTTTATACCTAGACCTCTCGATCTGTATTTTATTATTTGTCCATTGTAAAATTACTTTTATTATGTCGTCCAAAAACAGTAAATTTCAGACAACAGGCTCTGCCGTAGTACCCAATTTAGCAGGAGGCCGCAGACCGGGTAACTGAAGTATTATATTGTGTTTTTGCGTTCGGCTTCGTTTCACAAAACTTTCAGAAGTCCACTTGAAACGATTTTTTCCATAATAGTTTTTTGTTAAAGTCGTTTAATCGTTTCGACTGTTACTGTAGTTTTCGATCTCCATAGTATCACCAATCTCATCATCACTAAGCACTTCTCCAAGTTCCGACTCTGATTCATGATCACTTATTTCGTAATGGTCTTTAGTAACACAGACCTTCATCGTCCCTTCCTTCATCTTCAACTTCATTAATCCACAACGATTGATCATCACAACGAATCCTTTTCGAAGGTCCTGGCACTCCTGGCTCATAACTCATATCAGTATGGCAGTCAACAACACGTGAAAATGAAACACCTACGCAAACACCGTAGTACGGTCTCAGAGACCGCAACAAATTTTTAAATTTGAATATCTCCGCAACAAACAGCTCTAACCTAGGGAGATTCTAGAATCATACTAAGGGGTATGTAACTTAAAGGTACTATACCGATAAACACGCAGCATTAAAGTGGGGGGAAAATTTTGCACTAACAAAAAATTGCAGCGGTCTACTAGACCTCACTACGGCGTTTAAGGGTTAAAATGGAGGCTGACTAATATAAGAATAAATTTAAAAAAAATACATCAAGGAACTGCAGCTTAGTGACCCAAGAATGTGAAAAACTACCAAGAGAATTCTGAACATAAAAGCTCCTTTAGTGGACCAAAACTGTGAATTTTAGAGATTTGATGGAGAAAATGCTTTTCATGTAAATCCTTGCTTAGAAAATACTTTCACCACAGACTATGAATAATTAAAAATCATATCCTATTCACGAAACAAAATTTGAGATTTAGGTACTCATGTTCACGCTAACCACGTCGTGACTTTCCCGCGGCCCCATTAAATCACGGCACGTATTCTGCTTGACCTATAAATAATGATATTTTATAACTTACAATATGAATTATGGACATGGACATAAATGTCATGGTTCGAGTCAGAACTTGGTAGCGCAAATGAAAATTAAATACAATAGTATAGTAACCAGGATGACAGAATATAATGTATATTTCAATCTACCTCTGCTTCTGATATGAATGATTATTATTATTATTACACTGATGCGCGGCACTGCCGACCTGTTTGCGATTAGTGGTACAAAAAGTTCGCTATCTATTGGCAATTGCAAATCATTAAAATGTAAGAAACTAAAAGATACAAAATAACATACATAATCCATTACCCTTTTACCGCATTTTGCAGTGTCGGGGTTCCACACAAACTCTTATGGGAATGCAACGGAGGTAATGGAGCTATGTAGCAAGTACATTACGCTCCCCCATACTTTTATCACTCATACAACTTTCATACCTTATCCTAAGGAGCTCAAACACGATTGTACTAAATTTTTGAAATTCAGTCGCAACCAAGGTTGCTCTCTACCACTCAACCACGGAGGGCCAGATACAAAATAAATACATAACAAAATAATTTGAATTTTTGGAATGTTTCAAAAAGCCTAACTATACTTATTTTACGGCGAAACTATTGGAGATTCGGGTTGTGATGTCATCACTGTCGGCAATACACCAACGCTAACACCCTGGTGACGTTTATATGTAAGTCACATACGACATTTGTATATAATATTATTCTTTCTATTGCTCTATAAATATAGCAAAGAAACTCTGTAAAGCGTTGTAGAAAAATTACAATAACAAAAATAAAATGGCATGAATAATATGACTTTTATTTCATTTTTCTGTAGCGCTTTACAGCGTTCGATGCAACTACTTCAAATTTAAGTTTGATAAGATTTACTGTCTCGAGCCTTATTTTGTGGAACTCCATAACCATAAAATAAATAAAGATTAATAAATAGTTTAACAATATTTATTAAAATATAACCTGACAATTGCTTCGACAGCTAAGCTGACATTATCAAAGGTAATATGAATATAAACAAACACGTCGCTAAGGTAAATACAAAACATTGATAAAAATTAAATTTCTAACACACCCAGTAACGGAGAATTACTGAGCTTAATCTGTTCATTTATTAAAGGTACCCTGAGTATAGTATCTCGAAAGCTTCTAAAATGTCTAATTTGCGTTTGTATATGAGATGCATATTGTATGCGAGATATACAAACACAAACTCAGGGTACCTTTAATAAATGAACAGATTGAGCTCAGTAATTCTCCGTTACTGGAAATGTTAGATATTTAATTTTTATAATTTTTATCTTTTTATTTAGTTATCTATTGTTTGTATTTACCTTAGCGACGTGTTTGTTTATATTCATATTATCTTTGATATAATGACAGCTCAGCTGTCGAAGCAATCGTCAGGTTATATTTTAATAAATATTATGAAACTTTTTATTAATCTATATTTATTTATTTTGATAAGATTACTGATTTATGTATTCTTTAATTTTTTACAGTTTAATAAAATAATTTTCAGTTGCTAATATATGTATAGTGATATGTATAGATATGTATACAGTCGTGGCTGCTGGCTACCCGCACCAACGGGCTTTTGGTCACGGTTTTGGCACCAACGGTCCTGTTGGAGCTATTGTAATTTAAAGATATCCAGAATGTTTTTTGTTATTTATTTAAAGATCTATTCTAAATTAATTACGAAAGTTTTCTTGCATTCTAAAAGTGTAAACCGTAATACTCTATTTGAAACTAAATAATGTATTATGGATTTGAAAACATGTTTCATGGTACTGTCGCTGAATGCAAATTTAATTTCAAACATAAATTCTAATGACTAAATAACTAGGGCAGAAGAAAAAGAAAAAAATTAAAAAATAAAAAACTATACTTTCAAATAATGTTAAAACAGTTCATTTTAAGGAAATCCGTAAATCTAAACGTTGTTTGTTTAAGTTTAAGCGATTGTACTGTAAATCATTAGTATAACTATTTAATTAATGTCAGTGTGTTTTAAACTATGGGCTGCAGTATAGTTGATTGGCATAATCAATGTCTCAGTAAGTACTTTGATAAATATGTAATAATACCTATGAGATTCGTTACTTTTAATTTATCATGTGTAGTATAGGTATTGCAACGGATCTTATTTCGTTGGACCGCGATTGGAAAGTTTGAAAAACACTGATTGGTATGAAGAAAGAATTTTCGTCGCTTTTATTTCAACTATTATTTTTATCCATAGTGAATACATCATAAATTAAAATAACGTATGTAAATGGTAGCTTTCTACAAATTTTGCATCATTTTATCATGTACCTACCTGAAAACTTTTCTTATAACTTGACTCGTCTCGCTTATAAATAGTTCTGCAATACGTAATACAAAAATAAAGAAATCGCATGCTGCTTCAAGTGACAACCGTACAATCTCGACCAAATTAGTAGGCAGTAAAAATTAGAGTATTTTTATATTTTCCGAAGCTTTCCCGTTTGTACTTTGTAAAGCTGGAAAAAAGTGTAAATGTCTTTATAAGTATAAAGTAATGACGTTCGTAGAGAAGAAGGACCGTATGTCACAATGTAAATAATGTAAATACAATATTGATTATAGATGTGAAAACTCCAAATGTATTCAAATACCACCTATATTGTCGTAATTTAGTTAACATAAATCTGCTTCCACTTTAAATTATTGTAGAAAGTAGAGGGATTTAATTAAGCTCTAATATTAAAACCGCCTATTTGCTCGGAATATGACGTTACTTAATATCTTTAAAGAAAGAGCAAGTTAGAGCTTTAAAAGATAACTCAGGACATTAAAAATTCATATAAATCGTTGACAATTCAAGGTAGATTTTCGGGCACCATCTTAAATAAATCCAGCATCTTTTCACTTCGAAGTGTTTAACTTTTCCCTCTTGCTGAATATTTAAGCGGATTTTAATTTTTATACCTTTACTGCTACCTGCTTGGCGTTGCTCAAAGACATTTAAATGTCGAGAATTTCTTTTAGATTCTTTTCACCTATCCACTATAAAGAAACTGTCTTAAAAATGGTCTGTCTCTGAAGAGTAGATTTATGGCATCTTGAATAATCTAAATATACAGCGGGTGACCAAATTATTTACATTTTTGTTATTAAATCGACAAATATTTTATTTGGGGTGTTTTTGACGAATGCGTTGGTAGATTTACAATATGTCATCATCGCCTAGACGAATCAAATATTTTATTTATTATTCATACTTCAAGTCTGAAGCCTAAAATAAGTATCTGCACGTTGAGTCGGAAATAATCATTAAAGAAATATTTGGTAACCCAGCTCGTAAAGTGCATCATAATAGGCGTTGTTATATCTGCCTGGGGTACTTTGAAACACATTCAGTGTGGACTTTATAGTCTTCTTAAGAATTCTTTCGGATTTTTTAAACTTTGATGTCTGGTGTATATAATTGCTTAGGGTGGCCCAAAAAACCGAAGTGTTAAAATGTTCTGGGGTGGTTATGGACTTCGATTCCACTCTAAAAAACAAAAATTTATAATAAAAAACAAAACCCGATCTGACAATATTTAGAAGTCGCGAATCGCATTTCAAGTTTCAGAGTTTTGAATACGATTATAAATAGGTACAAAATTAATATGACTATCGTGTTACTACCGATTCTTTAAAAAAAATTGCGATTTTTCACTGGTAATTTTTGTGCAGAAAAATTGCGCTCATGCAAAGTACGCGCAAACGAGTGCGAAAATTGTATACGGCCTGTATCCCTAAAACCAGGAAAGGGCGCAAAAGAAATGTAAACTAAGTAATAAAGTAAGATAAATTTAATTCTCCTTTACTTAAATCTAATATATAGAGCCGGGTTTTTTAAAAAATGTATGGCCCATACATTTCCCCCGGCTCTACCAGTAAGGCACGGTGGATGACCAAGGCAATATATTCACCTAAACCGTGAATGTTTGGAAGACAGCTTAATCTCACCAGTCTAAAGGACGCTGATCTGTTCTAAATGAATGTCTTTATCATCACCGTCCATCTGCGTGCATGTTACACAGCCCCACGAGCAACTGAGGCTCCTAGAAATGAGCTATCGCTCCTTAAGTTACTGTGGCAGCATAGAGAAGAAGGGACACACTGGAATGCCACTCTTCTGAAGTTTGCCAACTACCTGTGGTACTTGTCTTCGAGGCTGGTTTGTCTGTCCCTGTTTGATAACAATGTATCTTCTGAAGATAAACGACTCCTTGCAGCGGCTATAAGGGAGAGGAAAGGCGATGAAGATGCTCCTAATCATTTACAAATGATTCTAAACAATGGTGTCAAGGATTCTTTTGTCAATTCTTTTCAGTTGTATGAATTTCTGCAGATTTTGCAAAAAGACCCGGAACAGTGGAATGAAGGTAATAAATACTTTTAGAAAAAGTTTTTCTATTGTAAGTAACCTGAAAGTTGTTAAATGATACTGCGCAAAGAAGGTTTGCGCTCATTTCACAGTTTCTCAAGTTTAACAGATTGACGCGGGATGAGCAGCAACGTCAGTTCCTGTGTCAAAATACAGAAAAAAAATGCAAAGATTTATAATATTCAGTATTAAAAACTCTAAAACATGAAATGCGATTCGCGAATAAATATTATCCGACCGGGTTCAATTTAGGCTCAAAATTTTGTTTTTTTAGAGTAGAATCGAAATACGTAACCGTCCCAGAACATTTTAACAATTCGTTTTTTTGGGCCACCTTAGTAATTGTTACAGTTCACTTCTTTCTAGAAAAGCAGCTATAGTAACTGGTAACATAACAATTAACACTAATTACGGTTATGACCCATAACAGCAATTTACTATGTTTTAACCAAATCTACTACGTAATTGCTACCCAGTTAGCCAATGTTCTTCTTTTTACGTATTAGTTTTGGGAACGTGCAACAAGAGCTTACCTTGTAGACTAGGGTGGAGCTTAATAGGGTGATCGGGAATTTTAACTATGCCGCACCTATAGATCACTTCGAAATGAATAAAAAAAACTTCACCAAACGATTTTCCTTAATATTGATTAGAAATGGTACCTGTAGACATCGATTTATTTCCATTTAAATATCATGGGTTTTAGAAGTAATCTTGAAAACAATTTTTCGGGAATCAGTCGGTCGCAAAATATGGAATGTATAAAATCTTACCATGGAATGATATAACAAACTATACAAAAAGTTGCAACGCACCAGCCCTTTATAATACATAATGAACAGAGAGATAAAATAATTCTTTTCTTGTTCTTTTAAGCCAGAATTGCCTTTTCTAAATAAAATCAAGCAACATTTTAATTCTATAGTTTTTACGTGTATACAGGGTCAGCTGTTTATTATGGACCTATATCTTATTTCCGAAACCATACGCGTAAAAGTTTTATATACAAAAGTTGTTTCTATTAAAATGATTTATAGTTTTTTAGCAATGTCATGTTTTTTACTTGTTTATAGTATATGTTAAACTTTTATAAGAGTATAACCTGTTAGACGTTTAGGTTATACTTATTATACAGGGTGTTGAATCGCTTCACGCACAACACGATTTTACGTGCAATTTTGTCTCCTAACCTTAACATAATCTAACTTAATTATTTTACAGTAAAAAGTACTATAAAAAAGGTATTAGGAATCGAATGATATGATGGTTATGGTTGGCCTTAAACTTAAGAACGTAACTTAAAACTACAGAAAATACAATTTCCGTTGTTACAAAAAGAAGTGTTTCTTTAGTTTTTTCTAATTACGTATCACCTATTTTGAGATGTATATTATCTAGTCCGTGAAAAGTACTGCTGAAGACGAATTCAACGAATTATAAAAATATGGCTCTTTAGTTGAAGTTATTGACGTTTATCTTTATGTCTCCAAATATGGTTACAACTTTTCGTACAGTTTCTCATATCATTCCACAATATATACATGTCATAATTTTCAACCATCGGTTGAAATTATCACAATCAAAAAAATTTTCACTGAGATTACAGCTCAAACCCATGATATTTTAAAATATAATCCTTTCTATTCTTATCTAATTCTAATCCTTTAGGGGATTTTTTTATTTCGAATCAATATGCGTGTTGGCACAGAATTACCGAACACCCCTATTAACGTCCACCCGATTCTAAGTACACCGATATGAAGTAGTTACGTAAATGTTTTAACGTATGGTTGTAACAGAAATTGTTTTAGTAGGAAGTTTACATAATTCTCTGCAGGTGGCACACTATTTTCACAGTATTTCAAAAAAGGTGGAAAAAGATAATGGACTCAACCTAAAACCCATCTTTGATTTTCTATTGAACATAGAAATATTGTTTCATTTTTGGTTTCTAAGGTACTTCATACTATAATGAAAGTTCTTTGTTCTCAAATTTCCTTTGCCGAATGGTTATTACAAGCAACCAACGCGTTTGTTTGAACGGTCAGAGCTTTCAAATCTTATCGCAGTGCTTCCATGAGCTACTTAGTTGGTCGGAATTTTATATTTAGATTATTGTTGAAAATTCTAAAATGACTGTATGAACTTGTATTGGATTCTTTCTGTGTGAGCTCTGGGAGTTAATATGATCTTTCAGACCTACCAAGTTTTGTTATAACTTTTACAAAATTTGAACTGAAAATATTTATCATATACTTATAACTACTTATCTTACAATAAATTTTCCCAGCGTGTATAGGCTCAGTTCGACATTGTTTACTTATTATTTCTAGTGTTCTGCTTATGGACTTCAATTATTTTGTTTTAATTTAAATACACGTTTGGGCGGTTGATTGTCGTGAAGTACTGGTATACCTTTTCAATATATTGAATTTTCTAGTTTTGCTTCATTTATTTTGATTATTTAAAATCTCTTTATCTTACATAAATGATTTTAAACAAATTTGGCAGATAAACTTCTTAATAAATTATTTCTAGGCATTCCTCTTCTTTAAAATGCTTTGTTGTTTTAATCTTGCTATTAATTTGCTAATGCTAAAATATTTTCTTTGATATACTGATTCGCTAAAGTCGTTATTAATGCAAATCAGATGCACCATTGATATCATATTCCGACATTCATTAAAATGGAATACCTCATCTAACTTCAGAAAGCCAAACCTTGCATTAAATGCAACCTAACCAAACATTATTCCACTTAATGTGAACAAAAGCTTCGGAAATTAGACGTTCCAACATTTCAAAATTACATACACACACATTGCTCCATGTTCAATGTTCATGTTCAATTCGATGTGCTTTTATATGGAGCAATTACGGAGAACAAATTTCATCTCTCGCATTTTCGTGTTATCCAACCTGAAATAACATTTGATTAGTATTCACAGTAGTACGCCAAAAGGTAATCTGACACAAGATATCAGGGTGTGGGGGAAGCCTTAATACGTACACCCTGTTAGCTTAATATTCAAATAATTGGTAAATAAAGTCTTCTTTGGGAATTTTATTCATATGATTTATTTCTTTGCTTACAAGAAATCGAAAATTGTTTTATTCACAATCATATTGCAATATGTACATTTCATATGTTGTAAAAACCTTGGAAAGTAAGCTATTGCTATAGCACCACCAAAGTGGTTAACAATTTCCTTTACATGTCTGTAAAACTGACATGTAAAGTTATGGCCAACTATTTTTTCTGAATAATTTAAAACAGGACGTCTTATCCGATTTAAATTTAAGTTTTTATAAATATATTTAACGCTAAAAAGATATTTTTTATTTAATATTAGTTTTATTTTTATTTTTGTGTTTTATTTTATTTACATGTTTCGTTGGTAAAGTTTCCACGCCTCGCGATATTGTTTGACCGAGACGGTACGTCGAATAATTACAATGGAATTAATTAATTTCTAATTTTAAAATACTGAGCGCATATATCGCCATCTAGCGGCGAAGAATGAAACCTTACTTAAAATCTCTTTTGGTCGATAGATGGCTCTGATTGAAATTATGACAGTTTATAACAAATTTATTTTAAAATTTAAAATTACTTTTTATTTTGATTATCTTAAGTCTAATTATTGTGAATAAAATAGTATACCTACATGTTTCGTTGGTAGAGTTTCCACGCCTCGCGATATTGTTTGACCTCGACGTACCGTCTCGGTCAAACAATTATCGCTTGACTTGTAAAGATATCCTTTACCAACTCAACATGTAATATACTATTGTAACAATAATTAGCTACGTTTGAATTCACACTTTTTAATTTAATTCAAGCAGCTAAATTGTCCTAAAAATAACAAATTTAAAAAAATACACCTCATTTTTAAGTTGATAAGATTCAAAGGAATAATTTTCGAAAGTACCTACTAAATAGATAGTCAATAATTTTTTTA
Organism: Agrypnus murinus; assembly: GCA_929113105.1. Taxonomy (NCBI): domain Eukaryota; kingdom Metazoa; phylum Arthropoda; class Insecta; order Coleoptera; family Elateridae; genus Agrypnus; species Agrypnus murinus. Next base: position 217,759,121 of record OV816024.1, on the reverse strand, counting down.
AAAATTTATTAAATATTCAGGACGTATTAGCTAACTAGCTGATGGAAGCATTAAAATTTGTTTAATTTTAAAAGAACACTTTTAAAACTGGAGTTGGGAACTGGTTTACTTTTGTATAAAACCGGCTTATATTAAGGTATTTTCGAAAGTAACAACCGTGAACCTTTTGTAAAAAAGAGTATTTTTCAGGAAAATTGGGCATTTTTAGGATAATTTTAGTTGTTTTTTGGAGGGGGGGGGGGCATTAAAAAATGTGAGTTTAAAGAAATGTGGAATATCTAACTACTTTTGTAAACAATTTATACGAAACTAAAACAAAATGCTTTAAAATACATACAATATATAAAACGAAATTAAATAATTAGATTGTGTAAATATAATGACAAATCATTTATTAAAAATATAGTATTACAGTTTTAGAAAACTTGTACATAATACATAAAAAGGTGTAAATTTAGAAGATTTTTTAGTTGTAAAATATATCTATAATGTGGCACAAAAAGAGATGTATTGCGGTTGTATATGAAAAATAAGTATATTAAAGATAGTTATGTATAAAACTGTGTTTTATTTCGAAATCTAATAGAACACTTTATAAAGATACACACATATGGATTTGCCCCACATTCCCTAAAAGCCCTATCTGTTATATAGTATTTCTAGTAAATATTACTTTCATTTTTTTTTATTTCATAAAGAATGTACCATCAGCTTTTGCAATAAATTACAACACCATTGGGTTTTCAGTTTTATAATTTTAACATTCTAAATACCACGATTACGTAGGTAATCGAACGACTTCCTCAAATAGAGAGCAATAAAAAGCACAAAACAGCTTATGTTATTAATATAGTATTAAATTAAAATGCCATATACTCTATATAGCATTTAAAGTAAACAAATCAAACCCTTGCATTTACAGTATGTTTATGCAACCAACAATGCGCTTAAAATGCGCTAGCCGTTTAACCGTTTATTTCACTTGGGGAGAATTTAACACTAATTGAGTTTCTTAATTAGTTATTAATTATTGAAAAAATACTAACGTAAATGAAAATCATTGTTTATTGTGAAATAAAAGATGCCAAGGTGTATTTTTATAACGAACCACGTCTGTTTGTGGTAAAATGCATATGTACTTGCAACAACGAATTTAACCTAATGCTTTTACTTGGCTATTTTCAAATGCAATATAGAGTAAAATAGTATATCGGATTTTAATTTAATAGCACTGTATCTTAGATATACTACACTACCTTAGGATACTATTTAATGGTTGTTAAAGATATAGAAGATATTTGCAATAATATAACCTAGATACCTAATACAGTAACCTAAATACCTCTCTAGCCCCTATACTAGCCTAAGTAACATACAGCCCATCCTTGTCTAATGTTTCCAAAACAGGTTTAGAAAACTGCGAGTTTCTCTTAAATGGATTCTTTACATCCACCATGTTGGTAAGACCATGGAGCGTCACTTGCTCACGTACCTTCTTATCAATTTGGAACTTCCAGTACGAAGCAGCTTGAGATGTGTACAGTGGATACTTCAATTGCAGCTAGAAATAATTGTTTGGTCAGCAGTTGGAATTACGAATTTATAGTGTTATAAAAGACAAAAACACCGAAAGAAACTTTGGGGAAAAATAATATAATTCCGTGTTTGTGTTATATTTTAATAAGACCAAGACTCTTTTAATGTAGATATAGAGCTACTTAAACGTGATATAAAGTTAATCCTATACACATACACACACAAATTATGTACAGGGTGGCTCATGTAAGATAACCCTGTACTTTATCTTGGAAATTGAAAGGGTTACAAAAAAAGTTGAATACCAAAGTTGATTGGTATAACACAAACTATAATTTTTGTAAATACAAGGTAAGTTATTTTGCTACGGCTAGTATCAACTTGTTTATTTTTGTTTATATATGGGCCATTCTTACAGAAAGCTATAATTTCAACTTGAAATTTCACGTCAACTTTGGTTTCGAATTTTACCCAAAAACATCGCTTACACAATTAGTGATCCATTACATATTTCATTAAGTGGTCAGCATCACAGGAACTAATGTCCTAAAGAAATTTAAATTTAAAGATAAAGGTCCGGTGATCAATGTGGCGAGGGAATGATAAAGCCAATGTGAATGTTCTAGGGGGGCTGGGGAATGACATTTCATCATTTCAAACAATACAAAATTTACTTAAGACTTTATTTGTGTTTCCTTTGGTAACTATAGAGTTACCATATGGTTTCAGTCATAGACCTAAAATGACATAATAGAAAATAAAATAAGTATAATAGTCTAAGAGCCAGCGACAAAAATAGTTACGTCATTTCATTAAGAAAATTTGTAATGCCATTGTACTGTCTTAACATAGGTAAACTTTAATTGGAAGTTCTGCCACATATCAGTGGTGGAGAGAGTAGCGGGAGAGAGTGAAAGGGTTAAAAAATATTAATACAAAACCTTGATATAAGTTAAGCTGATTTTTGGTGTGATGACGGTAAATAATATTTTATGTAATATATTACAATGGCAGACAGTTTGGTTAATGGGGGGATGGGGACACACAGCGAAGGAGGTCGAGAAAATATGTGGCCTATTACGGCATATTAGTTTGTACTTACTAGTAAACATATCCAATGAGAGACACAAATCTTAAACAGTATGCATTCGCCAACATCTATGCTAATTTTTAGTTTCTTATTAATGTTTTTCGTTATTTGCTTAATTTTGATCAAATTTTACTATACTTTTGGCCTTTGACCTTTTCATAGTCAATGTCTGCCGATGAGTCATATACCGTTGGAAGGTACTTAAAATTACCTTTTAAATGATATATAATATGACGCATTTTGAGTGTCTCTCATTGGATATGTTCACTAGTAAGTACAAACTGATATGACGTAATAGGCCACATATTTTCGAAGCCTTCCTCGCTGTCTGTCCCCATCCCCCCACTAACGAAACTGTCTGCCATTGTAATATATTATATAAAATATTATTTACCGTCATCTCACTAAAAATCAGCTTTACTTATATCACGTTTTTGTATTAATATTTGTTAACTATTTCACTCTCTCCCGCTACTCTCTCCACCACTGATATGTGGCAGAGCTTCGAATTAAACTTTACCTATGTTAAGACAGTACAATGGCATCAAAATTTTTCTTAATGAAATGACGTAACTATTTTTGTCGCTGGCTCTCCGTCTATAATGGTTAACACAAATTATGGATATCCATATTATCAATAACAATAAATTAAAACATTACATTTACAGCAAGCTTGCAGTTGAACCTATCGATGTTTTCCAATGAAATAATGTTTGCATTTTAACGGACATGGTTGTCGGATTTTGACCAAACGACCTGATGCATTTGCATTGTTCCTTTAAAAGGTCGCAGGTTAAGTATTTTTATCAAAAGATGACACTCGGACAATCTGTACAGCCCTCAGCTTCGATTTTAAAATTTCTGCCATAATGAACGCTAGTGATGTCATGGCCTTGGGCTACTGCTGTTTAGGCGGTACGTTTCACTGTACTCCCGATGCCATCTGGAGCACCCTGTCCATGACCAGCCTCATAAAAATTCCATGTAGCCAGCCTTAGGTGGGGAATTCCTCTTTAAGCTTCGTTTGAGATAAGAAAAACATCTTATTCCTGTACTGACTCGACGGCCCATCGGTCAGGAAATGTAGGGTATCGACATCTCGAATCAAATAATTTATGTAATTAAATACGGGCATGAAATGAGCCCATATAGAGGTTGGACCATGATCTAAGTTGTCTGATATTGTACAAAAAGATTTTGGATGAACACCGCCCAACCTCTCCCGGCAGTAGATAACCACTGTATGTAGTGATATTCCTTGCCGATTTCCTCCGAAACGAATGGCTTGGATTTGCTGTATTTAGTCGAATAATTTTCACTCCAATTACAATGTATAAGTGCTTCATTTTGTTTTAGTTTTGCTTTTAAGTCTGTATTGCTGAATGTTGGTGATTCACGTTTCTTTGTTGGGCCAAAAATCTTATAATATCTTGTTCAGTCTGCTTTACTATTTCGATGAGAGATAAGTCTTTTACAGATTTCACTGTTCGCGTTCCCTGTTTAACAGTTTTGGATTTCGGGTCTATAAACCGAATTTTAATTGTTGTCCACTGTTTCACATTTACCCTTTGACATCCATTAAACGTTTTGTATAATATCAGATTATTTTGACATTCATGGCACATTCTTTGAAAGCATTTTGTTGTGGATGGGGTACAGCACATCTGCTGTATTGTTCCTTTTTGGTCCGGGCATTCAATCACTTTCCATTTGTGCAAAGCTTTAACGAAAAAATTATATTTTCGTGAGTCTTGCACTGGAACGTTTCCCTGTTTATTACATTAGGTTTAACCACCCAAAACGGCCTGAGCCGGCAAAACGATGAATAGCCGATCTTATAAGGGTGGGTTTCAACAAATCTTTTGTGCAGGTCGATTAAATCAGCTTGCAGGGTTCGCAATTGCTTCTTCACCCGTTTTCTAGTAATGCAGTCTTTTTTTCCAGGTAGGCATCTGCTGTTCTCGTCGTTCTCGAAAAACATTTGAGCGTCCACCCGGACCACATCTGAAATATTTCTAAAAAATCTGTTTTTTGTCCCTTGTCCCTTGGTTAAAAATCTCTTGCGGGTGTTGAGAATATATGCTGGGATAAAACAGTTGCATTTATTCAGATACCTTCTTAATAAACTGCCATCTCCTAAAAGCCTTCGTGCCAATTTTTTTTCTGTATTTTTTGTTGTAGTAGTGGTTTGAGATTGCTTTGCCAGCTTGATTACTTTGGAACTTTGGGGAGGATCATTCTCATGCGCGGTATCGGCCAACTGTCTATTCAATACCTCTTCAGAAAGCAGGCGCTTTTTGATTTCAACCATATCGTTCTGCGACATATGGGGTTAACAGATCAGTACTCGGATTGGATGTAGCATTTCTTTGACGACTCTTGCCATCTTTTTCCTAATGCAATCGATTTGTCTTTTAAGTGAGATAACGGTGTTCTTCAGTTTAATATTTTCTCAGTACAACCTACTCCTATCTCTCTGCACTTTTTTCCTTCCTGACATCTGTGTTTTATCTCCAGACCCAGTAACGTTTTCAGATGATTCGTGAATGCTGATTGAACTATTATCCAAAATATTCTTCGATTTTTTATTTTTCCTGTAAACAGCAGCATTTTTGCGCCACTGCAGTCGTTTTGCTCTTTGCTCCCTATCAGTCATTAAATTGATGCTCTTAACCTGACCGTTTAGTTTTTTAAAGATATTTCTCACGCTTTTTTATTTTCAATTCAAGAGCTTTTTCGGGGTTAGTTTTCAGCTTTTGGTATCGTAGTTTGTCTCTTTCTTTCTTTCTTTGTTTTTGCTCTGCAACGTCCTTTTTTCGAGGTGGCATGGTTACAGCGTCGAAACCTATCAAGAAAAACAAGGAAGTAGAAGGAAGGCTCCCCGCATATTAAGGTCAGAATAAAACTTGCTCAATATGCTCAATTGCTCACACATCGACCAACTTACCTAAATATTACGATACAGTATTGATACAAGTATATTGTAATGAAGGAAATAAAGAAAAAGCCTATTTGTGATTAGAAATAACACTGACTGGCATTCCTCCACTCACGTTGTCATTCCCTCATCAACAAGTTGTGAGGGAATAACAAGTGAGGGAATATCAAGTGAGGGAATGACGATTTTTTAGGTTTTTCGTATTTTCTTTTTCTGCTTATGCTCGTTTTGTAAAAAAAGTAGCCACTTGTAAAAAACTTCATAACACATAAGTGAAAAGAAATATAAAAGAACTGAGAGCTTTATTTACGTTTCTTTTAAATGCGAGGGAATGACATAAAAACACACGCTGCTCATCTGGAAAGCTCCCAACCTCAATTGCATCTCAGTGGTAACTGACTGACGATTGTGGAGGTGGTGAACGAGATGTCAGGAGTTATGCGACAAAATGTGCTTGCGACAGCGTGTTTATTATCAAGGTGGCAGGGCTAATTACGCGCTTACTGTCGAATTTGTACGAAAAGTTTTTGAATAAACTCAATTTATTTAATGTTTTTTTTTTAGAATGTAACATTTCTAGAAAACCTTTTTGGTTATACATATATTCTAAGTTTCCGCAAAGTTTTTGAATAAACCCAATTTCCTTAATGTTTCTTTAAGCTTTTGTATTTGTTTGTTCTCTGGGTCATTTTTAAATTTTTCTTCTCGCATTCTCTTTTGCTCTTCTTCTTTTCCACATTTTCTTTGCATACTATAATGTAGGAACATGAATGTATGTAGGATTTTTCATTTACGTAGACAAGTTGTCATTCTGTGACAGAATGAAAATACCACGCAAATTACTATTAGAGCATTAATATAACATAGCGCCTGGACTATTTTCTTTGAAGATTCCATACTAGCTATAATGAAACAACATAAGTAATGTATTTATTTACGATTTTTTTTCTAAATTCAACACTACTATAGTAATAAATTATTTGCAAATGTGACAACTAATTTGGGACAGAGGGAGTAATAAAATAGCGAGGCAAAATAGAAACACTAACTTTGAAACTATTCATTTTTTAAATAGAAAATATAATTATATAAGAATTGACAGACATTCAAAAGCTGAATCATATAAAATTGTCTCATTTGAAAAAATACGATTTTTATAGTCAAAGGTTTGTATGATCTCTCTAGGAGATTGGACACTCTGTATATTATTCAACAATAACTTGATCTTGATCAAAACGTTGATATAGACATTTATAGGAGTCGTGTATTATTATAAGTACCTCGTTAAATGTCACATGTAGTTTGCTATGTTTTTAAAAAAGTTGAATTTCCAAAAGCTCAATTTACTAAAAAAACTGTACGAAATTACAGGATGTATATATTAACCAACACTCTTAAAATAAAGTGTAGAATCGTATAAATAGATAGGGTGTTCCATTTAAAAGAAAAAAAGTTGAAAGTAGCTGTAGGAAATGACTCACCCTGTATATAGAAAAATATTAAAATATTTTGATTCGAATACCAACCAAGTTTAGTACTTAACTTTTGTTTGTAACTCTTAGTTTCCAAGCTAAGGTACAGGGTCATCTTGTATGAGCCATTGTGTCCAGTCTCACAAAGGTTCCCGTATACAAAGGTATGAGAATATGAACTTGCGTAGATTTGAAAGTTGATTATATAATACTGAATAATATTCAAACGCAACACTTTTCTGGAAATTGTATTTTTCACCTCTAGGGATAACCAAAATCCAAGTTGGATTCCAATTCTGAAGAATGTATAGGTATAAATGCGTCAACCTTTTGTAGATTTAAGTGTCATCCTGTATAAGTGTATGCGTTGTGTGTTAGCATGCGCAAAGGTTTATAGAGATAAGATAATTTTAAATATGTTTATTTATGATGAAAAATTCCATTTGCAGATTAATTGAATAGTATTTAAAATCCTTGTAGTCATCTTGGTTCTTTTCTTAGGTTGGATAAAGAATAATTTATTTTAAGCTGGTGTGTCAACAAAAATTAAAAAACTTTGAATAGTTGATTTTCTGAAAATTTAATTTCTTTAAATTGACGCATCATTATTTATATTGATGCTATGATATGATGATTTATATTGGCAGCTTAAAGTTTAATATGTATAATACCGAACGATTGAAAGTAGACAACCTTTGTTTTAATTGCAAAAACTTTTAAAACGCCTTCTCAACCTAGTTTGTCGTTAATAAAGAATGTACTCGCATAGTCGTCAATGTCCATGATTCGCGAAAGAGTTTAAGCCTTAAACCAAAAGCATTTGTCGCTATTTCTAACCTTTCCATTTATCGGCAAAATTTTTTATGCATGCTGGATTTCAAGACGAACTAGCTAGTACTAGTTATTTGGATTAGATAAGACTTCAAATTTTAGAAATTCGGTTGATTACATAGATTCTTAAAGACTTTATCCAAAACAGTACGATTTGTAAACCAGACCAAAAATATTCCTCGTCTAGATTTAGATTTAAGTTTGTTTTGGATTTATCAGCAAGTTCGGCACTTATACAGCTGCAACATGGCTACAGGATTTCCCATTTGTTTAAAGACTATCCAAAACAGTACGATTTGTGAAGCAGACCAAAAATATTGCTCATGTAGATTTAGATTATAAGTTTGTTTTGATATAATATGACAAACTATATCCCTTCTTAGAAAAATTCCAGCAACATCGAATCATTTAATTGCTAGAGCGATATATGGAATAAAGATTTCGTTTCATTATTGGTTGTGGCTCCCTTTGTAGGTCGTGATCGTCTGTGAATTGGGTCTTCTTGTCCTGAATTCCTTAGAAGACATTACAATTCACATCAATTTAAGGGGAAATTGCTGCGAGGTTGCAGATTCGGCAATTGAGCACTTTCCAATCTTTGAGACAGCGAGATCAACACTGACTTTCAGAAGTTGTACAGATGATTGATCATGTTCAAAGGCAAGTTATTTTAAGTAAACAAGCATAAGAACAATTTAATGAAAAGTATGTATAATTATCAAAATTCTTAGAAATACAAAATCTAAAGATATGCAAAACAGATATATCAGTAAACTGTAGTAACTTTGACTATATAAATAGTAATAGTAATAAAAAACAATGATTTTCTGCGTATGAATTTTTGATATGAGGTATAAAATATAGAGAGCGTTAGGCACTAACAAAATTTATTAAAAAACCCTGAGCTGATATATAATTTTTTACATTTTATAACATATCCTTGTCCAGTTGTTTTGAAATGGGTTTAGAAAATTCTGAATTTCTTTTGAAGGGATTCTTGACATCACGAATAGCGGTAAGTCCACGCATCGAAACGCTTTCACGAACATTTTTATCAAACTTAAACTTCCAGTATGAGACAGCTTGCGACTCGTAGAGGGGGTATTTCAAACAAAGCTGCAAATAATCATATAATTAGTATGTATATTTATAAGCTTATAAATGAGCTTCTACGCTGCAAAAAACTAAACAACTATATAAGAAAATAAATATGTAGATTATTATTGTATATATGGGTCATTCTACCGAATGAAAAATAAACATTGTATTTTTTTATTGTTCCTATTTATTTGTAACAAATCTGTCGAAATAAATGACAAAAAACATATTGTCGTGCTGATATCCAAACAACGCAAATACCAGAAAAACTTGTAAACAGAAATGAGTGTGATGCGCACAGAAATGAGCATATTGAACAACTTAGATAGAAGATAAGCAAACTTTAAAAAAATATTTTAATAAGTAATATCAAGCATTTTGTTAATTAAACAGACACCTAATTAAGTGAAAAATCTAATTAAGGTTCTTCATCTTTTCTTGTTTTTGGTAATAAAACAATTTTGTCTGAAGTTGGTGCTCAGCAAGGCGATCCCAGTGGCCCAATGTTATTTAGCATTACAATTCAACCTTTGGTTGAGAAAATGCTTTCAAAGCTAAATATTTGGTATCTCGACGATGCTACCCTCGCTGACTCACCCGAAACTGTTCTGATTGATTTCCGTTATATTATCGAATCAGCAGCTGAAATTGGTCTTAAAGTAAATTTCAATAAATGTGAACTTTTCTTCTGCTCTCAACTAAACGACTCAAATATCATCCGTCAATTTAATACAATTTGTCCAGGTATCCGAATAAATTCAAAGGCAGACCTACAATTATTAGGATCCCCAATTTTTGAGGAAGCATATGTCCATCATTTCAATATTAAACAACATACCTTAAATCTTCTTATCTCTCGTCTCGAACATATTAATACTCATGTAGCATACTTTCTTTTGAAAAATTGCCTTTATATTCCAAAAATGACTTATTTTCTACGAACCTGCGCTATCTGGAAATTTCCAAATCTTCTAAACCAAATGGATTCTTGTCTTAAAGACAGTCTTGAATCGCTTTTAAATATTTCTCTTACTGACAAACAATGGCTTCAAGCTACCCTTCCTGTTTCTTTCGGCGGTTTGGGCATCCGTCGAATTTCCGATATTTGCCTTCCGGGATTTTTGAGCTCACTTTATGGTGTTCAGTCTCTTTTGTCTTCTTTACTCCATTCTAAGGACATTCAGATTCCAGTACACCATCATGATGAAGCTCTCGACCAGCGGATGTCACTCAATAGTGCAGTACCTTCTCGTTTAGAAACACAAAAGTGCTGGGATACTATAAACATAAATAGAACGATAGAGAATGAACTTCAATTCGACTCCAATTTTGATATTGCTCGCTTCAAAGCACTTCAAAATCAAGAATCAGGAGCTTGGCTACACACATTTCCGTCAAAAAATATTGGAACCTGTTTAGACAAACAAGATTTCCAAATCTCCATTAGCCTACGACTTGGCTGCCGTCTTTTTGCTAACCACCCCTGCAGTCGCTGCTTTGTCACAAACGAAACTGGTTTCCATGGACTTAGCTGCGTCAAAAGCATTGGGAGATTCCCAAGACACAGTGAACTCAATTCAATCATTCAACGTGCTCTATCTTCAGTACATATTCCTAGTATTCTTGAACCCAATGGCTTATCTCGTGATGATGGCAAGAGACCCGATGGAGTAACTGTTATACCTTGGTCAAAGGGACAACGTCTAATTTGGGACGTAACATGTGTAGACACCTTAGCCACTACATACTTAAGCCAGACTTCTATTTCTTCTGGAGCTGCAGCAGAAATTGCTTGCAATAGAAAACATAACAAATATAAAAATTTGAAATCATCGAACTTTATCTTCAAAGCACTTGCATTTGAAACATTAGGACCCTGATGCCAAGAAGCAAGATCGTTTATTAACTTAATTGGTTCAAAATTAATAGAAGAAAGCGGCAATTTGAAGGCTAAGCACTATCTTCATCAGCGAATATCTCTTGCACTTCAGCGAGGTAACGCAGCCAGTATTCGCGGTGCCCTTCCCGAGTCTCCACCTATGGATGAGATCTATCTGTTGTAATTTATTTTCGACATTGATGTATTATTTGCTTGACTGTTTTTTTTTATAATATTTAAAATGCATGTTTTAATTTTAAGAATAACATTAAATGATTAAGGTTAAGTAAATTAGATCGTCAACGTCATTCCTATGCGTTAGGTTGTAACGTGTTAAAATTCCCCATTTTATAATAATGTAATTTTGTATGCATTAATGATATAAAAACCCTGGCACGGTCCTGCATTTTTCAATGTATTTCTCGTCTGTTTATAATCTGCAGACCTCAGTTTAATTCAAATGGTGTTTTCTTAAATATCAAGGGTCACCTCTACATCTTCTCATACAGATAAAATTCCTTCCAGAATAAAATGCAACTTCTTATTAAAGCAAATGACGTCTTTGTATTTACCAAAGTTTATTTTAAGGCGTTCCCACGGCTACAAGTGTCGTTTCGTAGAGAAAACTCAAATAATGTTGGATTCAGAAATATTCAGAAATAATGCCGACTTCCTAACAAAGGGATAAAATGACATTTAGTTAAATTTATTATTTCCTATACCTGTTTATTCCCATTTTTAAAGAATAGGTTCTCGGTAACCAGACAAATAAAAAACGGCTGAGGCCACATGTTAAGCTTTTCGTTGCGAAACAGATTTTAGCTACGGTGAAGTCCCGCGAGATCATATAGAATTTTCTCGAAACTTTTTGAATGCTTGTTCCTGATTGGTTTCTAAAGGTCAGGCTATTTCGCGATAGGTCAGTTTAAAATTTCCACCTTAAGTTTATTTGCAAAGCATATATATAAAATTTTAATCCCCCAGTCTAAAATAGAGCCTCATATAAGTGGTTGTCAAATCAGCGATAAGCATTCGAATATAATACAGGGTACAGTTACACGCATCAAATTAGAATACAGTACAGTTTTTGTTAACTTAATTCAGCACAGTACAGTAGCCTAATCAATCGATTAGAAAAGTGTTTAAAAATAAAAAAGTTTTGAAAGAGTTCAATAAATAAATTTTAGGTGATATTTAAATTAAGTTTGCCGAATTAATAATTCTATAAAGCCTGTGAATTTACCGTTAAAGTGTAATAACGGTTTCTATCGTAATTTAATTTTCAAGTTAACAAAATTAACCAAGAAAGCAAATAAAAGAGACTTTCTAATACAATATTGAAATTTAAGTGAAAGTTTAAAAATAAACCAACCTAAAACGGCATCTTTGTAATAATAAACAATTATTCCGACGAGTTTTAATTTAAGATCAAAGAGAACTCAAGGATTAGTCAACTTCAATAATAAAGAATTAATCTTCCCGGTTTTGTTTTGTTGTACAAGTTTGGGACACCAACCAGTGTTGTTTCGATAATTTTTTATAACTAACGGAAGTTTCTTAGACTTCATATGGTTTTAGTTAATCATTAAGAGTTTGCCAATGAAATTGCAATTAAGAAACAATTATTGTGACTTTCGTTCGTCGATCTTGGCTGAAAACAGTATCAGCGACTATATTTTTTAAGTTCTTCTTGCTTCATAGCTACAATTTGTGAAGTGTTTTGTATTTAGTAATTAAGTGAAACCAGGGCATAGTTATGTGAGTGTTTCCCTTTGGAAGTCCAATGAATTACAACTTTCGAACAATGTATCAAGGACTAATGGATAACTTATTTGATTAGAGTAAGTTTTATCCAAAAATTACCTGTATTTGTTTATGTTGATGATTACTTCTTGTAAATTTATGTACATTGTGTTCCTTTAATGAGAATTTTTATTAGGGTATATTTTTTAAAACTATTACCTTCAAAACCATTAGTATTGTCTTTACAGTCAATCAAATATTTTATTTACAAATAAATTGACATTTGAATCAAACCATACTGTGATGATATGGGACCATTTACTTGCAAAAGTTAATGAAATAACCAATCCTGCCTAACAATAATTTAACTAATAATGATTAGTTATTGAATTCTATCAATACATTTAGCATTTCTTTTTTGTTGCAAATGCTGAAGTTATAACTAGTGACTTGTAATCAAATAGCGCCCAACTTTTGTTTTATTATGTCTAAAACACCCTTATTCCTCTTTATAATTAGTAAGCTGTGGAAATCCTACGCCCGACTTATAATTTGTAATTAAGATGTCTTCAGCCGGAGCATTAGAAAGTAAAGTAGGTATCGTATTTATGAGCTTTATAGTAATTATTGAGTAATTTGAAATTTATAGAGCTTTCAGTGACGTCCATCGCGCGGCGTGTCTTTTGTTTGTTTAGAATAATGTAGAGTAACGAAAATGTTACGTTTCATTGACGCCTGATCGTGGGGCTTTTGTATGTACAGAAACTTTTCGACGTTTCAAGATATGACAGGTTTATGTTTTACTTTATACATCTATATTTTTTAGGTAACAGTTAAAAAATGTGTTTTACAATTATTAGCAGATTAAAACTATTTTTTATGGTATAGTTATGAAATAAAATTGCATATAACCATATAACCCACGAACCCATAAGTAAAAATCGGATTCTCCTTGATATTACAGGAGTGGATTTGTCTACTATGACAAAGGACCCCGCAGAATCCTTATGGGAAATAGCTTCCACCAGATTGCTCCGAAACTTTGCTGAAAGTTTCCAATGCGTAGATTAAAAGAGTCAACGGGCACAAAGTCCGAAAAATTATAGTTTTCGTATTCGAACAGCCGTTTGAAGTTGACATTTCTTGCACTCGGTAGAGCCTTATGGGAAAAGGATCTCGGCCAAAGTTCTTGAAAGGTAAATGATAGTCCCTAATGTGTAGGATTAAAGGTGTCAACGGGCACAAAGTCCAAAAAATTATAGTTTTCGAATTACAGCCATTTGAAGTTGAATAATGCAAAAATTAATGCTAACTTCAAACGGCTGTAATTCGAAAACTATAATTTTTTGCACTTTGTACCCATTGACACTTTTGGTCTATATATTAGGGACTATCATTTACCAAAGATTCATGAACTTTGGCTGAGAGCCATTTCCTATAAAGATTCTGCAGGGTGCAATTTAAAAATTATCAACGTCAAACTGCTGTAATTCGAAAACTATAATTTTTTGATTGAGACTTTTGATGTACTCATCGAAAACTATCTTTCAGCAAAGTTTCAGAGCGATCTGATGAAAGCCATTTTCCATAAGGGTTCTGCGGGGTCCTTTAAAAATAAGTGCTCTCTTTATTATATTACACAGACATGTCGTTTATTGATTGTACTCTTTTTTGTTTTAGCTGTAAAAACAATGCCCACAAAAACAATTAAAAATAAGCCATCGAGGTATGTACCGTTTAATTATATCAATACAACAGTATATATAACATCCAGTAATGTGACTGTCGCAAATAATTTCCATCCAACACACTATATGCTGGCGCGAGTCGGCAGTATGCAGACAGCAGTTCTGTTTCAAACACGCAACAGAACGTATCGAACTTACCAGAGCCGGATAAACCCACAATCGTGCAGTATTAGTGCCAGTAAACAATGCATAGTGTTAGTCGTTGTGCCGCCAAAGGCTGTAGGCTTCGGAAAGAACTACAATTAGTTTTTTCAGGTTTCCGATTTCAGGTTATTTTTTCCTACATACTATTATTTTTTAATAAATACGCTCGTAAAAACAATGCCGTATTTAAGAATTTACTTTTGTATATATTTACCAATTGCTTAAAATTGAATTACTAACACGTAATAGAACAAATAAGCGATTACGAAATCCTACATAATAAAATTTTTTTATGCTGATTTATTATTAAAAGAGTTCAACAATAAAGAATCTAGGTCAACGCCTTATCAACAGGTGTGAACTACAGCGTCTTTTGTTACTCTCAACTGTTAAAAAAAGTCAAAGCGTGCGTTAGGATTGTACTTTTTAGCATTTCGTTTGTCATTGTGTCTTTAATTTAATATGAATGAAAATAAATTTTATTATTATTAATTATTATTATAGTGTAAATTGATTTCATCTCCCCTATTTTGTACGTATGTGATTTCGGTGACCTAGATTCTCCATTTGTTTGTTGAACAGGTATTCAAATTGTATACAGCTATGCATTTGTTCGTAATTATTTCTAAATAAAATGAAATGACTATTGCAGCGCAAGAATATAGTTAATGGCTTGAAAGAATAATGTAATTTTAGTTGGTAATTAACGACATAACAACTCTTCTAACTTAGTTTAATAAATGTTTTAAATATCTAAATTGATTATCTTTTTATTTATTAGATTCTATAAGTAAAACAACTTCAATCAAATGGTTCACTACACATACTTCTACTTCATATTTTACTATACTATTATATAACAAGAGATTTTGTTTACATATTTGTTCGAGATATTTTACTGAATGCGGCTCTGCGTTTTATTTACCGGCGTTTTATTATTATTCGTAGGCGATGCCGACCGATAAACGTGGTCCACTACTTCGTTTATGGGCGTGATATTCGAAGGTGGATTAATAAAATGAATGGTGTTGCATGCAAGTGAATCTACTGATTGTTATATATACTGTGTCAATACTTTTCCTGAGTTTGCAGTTTATCGCGTTATATGTCTATTTTTATAACGTTATCGCACTATATGTCTTTTAAGTCTCTAAACGACACTTCAGTAACAAACCTACATGAAATGAATAGAAACCTCGATAAAGAATGGAATCTGGAACTGTCGAAACTCTCTAAATAAAGTATGAATAGAATAAATGCGAATCCAATTCAATCATCTTTCGTAGGTAGTCAAGTCTGTTATAAGTTACTAGCAGTGCTGGAAGCTGTCCAATATCAAAATTAATATCTAATCGATTTATATGTTGTTCGTAAAGAAAATCAAATAGAGCCAAAAGGTTTTTGATGATAAAGATTATTTTTGAAATTTAGAAATTTGTCAGTTTCATCAGTTTGCTCAACAGCGTTCAATTTATTCTAAATTGAAATTTGGTGCAAAATTACAAGGAAAAGTAAAAAGCATCTCATCACCTACTAACAACAAACGTTTTATAACTTTGCAATGAAATAACATATATGTATACATACATACAGCAGACAATTTGCGAAACAAAAATAAACAAAGCAATAATGAATATGAGCAAAAACAAGGGGAATTTTTGAATATAAAATAGCCCCTAATGTTCAATATGTTCGCAGCGTATATTTTTGTTTAAAAACGGCACAATTAGATTGTCCAAATCTGCTAGGGTATATTTACTGAGGCAATTTCCTTAATATCTACAATTTACATTTCTGGGAATGAAATTTTCATATAAGCACGAGGCGCGATGAAAACTTGCTGAATAAAGACGAAGCCATTTAAAACTTCATACCGTAAAAAAATATAGAAGACGTTTCTTCGAATAACTGTGGAAAATAATATGGAATACAGCGATATCCATACTACAGTTTGATAATACCGTATGAAATTGACTATCGAGCTATAATATTGTAATATTCGAAATGTAGAGATAAACCCAAACGTAAAATTAATTTTTTTATTTTCCTCGTAGAAGATTTTTATTTGGAAGTGAAGTTAATGAAACACACAAAATGGACTAATTTCAATTAGACTTAAATCACTTAATAAAAGATTAGTAGATTTATGCAAACAGCATTTAATGTGAATACAGCTCACTGATTTTCCCAATATAATTTAGAAATTAATTTAGGACAGATATAATGAAATCATTTAATTAAAGCGATTCTAATTATTGATCATAACCAGTTAATGTCATTTTATAATTATTAAATTATCCTTAACAGCAATTAATACGTTTTATATATTCTAAATTATATTGCAGAATCTGCATTGAGAAACCAAATAAAAATTTTTGAAAATAAATTATTTAAAAGAAATGTAAGCAGTGGCGTAACTACGTAAGATTGCGCGCCCCTGCGAGACTTACGTTTGCGCCCTTCATATACAATTATATGTAGATAACTTTTGTTAAAATAAAATATGCATTAACTAATAATAATTTATTACCTTTTCATTTGCTCGTATCTCTTTAACGAATTTGTTTTATATGAATAATGAAATTTCACACCAATTGCAATTTTTCCGTGCTTTAACGCAAGTGAATTGAACAATTAAACTGTCAAAATCCATTGTGCTTACTATTTCCCCTATAAATCCTCTTCTGGACCGTGGTGCGCACACGATCTAGGACATTTGGGCGCGGCTGTTTAGGCGCAACCATCTCGGCGCGGCCGTTTCGGCGGGAGGACAGTTTGGCGCCGGATAGTTCGACGCAAGGACACTTCGACACGGGCACACTTCGGCGCCGGGACACTTACGCGCAGGTACAGTTGGAGTCATGTAATTTTTTTCCGCTGCAAATTAAGGTAAAACTTTCGGAGATCTTTTTAGGACAAGCTACCCTAGTATCAGAGTAACCTCTTTTGATTTTTATGTACACATATATGTACACCTTCTTAATTCTAGAATTTTGCTTGGATAGGTTAAATTGCGTTATTTCAGTGCTTGTTGTCTTTAAGCACTGGACTATATGCACTAAGCAGTATCCATTTATAAATGTTACAACCTAGTGAGACAAAATTCGTGAAGTGGGACACGTATTTAACAGTGGCACGGTATTCAATGTTAATATCAATTTTCCAATGTTATTTAATTGATTTTATAGAATTTTGCAATAAATTGCATTCTTATTACAAATTATTTCCTTATGCAGAGATTTGCAGAAGAATATTGATTTTAATGTATTAATAGCTTAGAAAAATGAATTTTTCTTAAATCTGGCAGTACATACGAGGTTTTGTGGTTGGCTAATATTGAGTTTTTTTCTCATCATACCGTATTTATCGAATTCTGTATTTCATGGATCATACTGTATTTATTACCTGGAAGTACTTACAGATTTTGTACATTACAATAATACTAGACAGTTTCTCGCACCGAAGTGTCCCTGCGCCTAAGTGGTCCGCAACAGTCTGATGCAACAAGTCAGCACATTTATTTTAAAGTTTTTAAACAAGTTTCAAATTTCATTACAATTTACAAGTAATAACAGCACGAAGCAGGTAACACAAAAGTGTTTTAGTTATTGTTAACGTCGTCGTCAAAGCAGATAAATAATCTTATTTAAACACTTAATATTATTGTAACACAATATCTTCTAATTGTTCTGAACAATGTATATCCACAATTCCCTTTTATTGTTTTCCTAGAATGTTTTGTTACATCCAATGCTTGTTTAAAAATTGATATTCCCAACACGAAAGCAGCGCCCTTCAGAGGGTTGCGCTCCCTCTCGTCGCGGGGTCTGCGGGGGCGGTTTCACTCTTCAAATTTTGCAAGAAAAAATTAGACCACGAGTTGAATTCGGTTTGACAATCCATCGAGCAAATTTTTATTTATTTTGACATAAATCTTTTCACTGAAAAAACCATTAGTGGTTTTGATGAATAAAATGAAATTAATGTATAGAGAAAAAAACCATTAGTGGTTTTTCCACTATAAACTAATTTCATTGGTCCCAATTTGAAAAATTCTGTAATTTGATTGGTTAAAAATTTTCAAGTTGCATTATCATAAAAAATCGTCAATGTAGCAAGATACAATTGTTTGTATATCACGCACATCATAAAAATTAATAATAATAATAATGATGATGATGATGATGATGATAATAATAATAATGATAATAATAATCATGAGAAGGGAAAGGTGGATAACAGAGTTCAATGGACGTAAATAAATTTTTTGAAATAAAAAACGGATTAAAACATTTATTTATACAAAAAGGGGCACGTTATTTTACGCCATAAGTCTCATCTGTTTCAATGATGAAGAAAGACACTCATCGCTTTCCACATCCCTGTCTTCTGCCTCCGCTATATCCGTAGGAGATGAATCGAAAATTTCATCTTCAGCGAGGTTCTACTGTATTATACCTGAATACTATTGGAATGTTGAAAGAGGCAGCTGTTCCATACGATCTAAAATATATAGGCGCATGATTTAATATATAGCGTTATAATCTCGTGGCTATTGTGCGTCAACTCGGAATTTACAGCGGTATAACTCTTAAAGTATAAATTTTATACAAAAAAAACATCAAATAAATTTTATTGGAAATTTTGTGTTCTACAAATTTGGTTATTACCATTTTTAATGTATCATTAATCGTTAACTATATACTTAGCAATAACCATGTTGGAAAGAGTTTGGCGCACTATAAATATAAACCTATGCACTATACTGACAGCAGTCTCGAATAAAAGTTGTAGAAAATGTGATTATCTACAAAAACGATCTTTACTATTTTTGTCGTACGATGCACGGTTCACGAGATATTTGATAAAACGTGTTTTCCAAGATGGCGGCTAACGCTCAACCCCCACCCCACCGTCACGCCAACTTGATGTTACATTCAGGGGACACCCACGAACATTTTCCAACAGGAAAATCAATTCTGTAGAAGATTGCAGAAATAAATTACCCGGTTACTGGCCTAATTGTCTCAGGAAAATAATGTAACGAATGGGGAAAACCCCCTATACGCCGCGACGAACATGCTAGAAGATTCCCGGCCCATCTACAATGTTCGAGATATGACACATCGGCGGGGGGCTTGACGAGGTACAATACACGAGTATGTTCCAGCGTTTTCTAGAACGTTTATATGGGAGATATAAATCGTCTCGCGGATAGAAGGCAATTAGTATTCAACCAGTGAATTGAATAAATGTGCTTTGTGTACTTAGTAGTCAAAATTAGTGAATAAATAGATGTTATAAATCAATGTTGTATTAAAAATAAATAGCCTACTTTAAGTTTGTGAATATCTAGCATTTAAGTTCGTTAAACAGTTTATAATTATAATGTTTGTAATTAGTGTATTAGTGTATGTAAATAATATTTCTCTTGTTAATAGACGGTTAAACAGCATTTTTGGTATTATTTTAAACGTTACAATAAAAACGATTTCGGGTTAAATAGACCCGAACAAAACAGCAGAGTTATTATAAGAAGCAGAGTGTACCTACAATCTACTTGCTGAAGAATATAATACTGTAATATTATTAACTAACTATTCAGAGTACATTTCACTATGCTGGTCAAACATTAACTAACTCCCTTCTACTCGCGATCTCAATTTATATCTTTCCTACGATGTCTCATACATCTAGAATGTTCGATGACGTGTTGATGAGTCATACATGTAGCTGCTGATAAGTCACGTCGATGAGGCATGTCGATGAGTCATACTTGCAGGTGTTGAGTGATGAGTCATACATGCAGGTGTTATTGATGAGTCATACAGTTGATGACTCATACATCTAGAATGTTTGATGACGTCATATGTGGGTTTACTATTCGTTACAATACTTTATAAAAATAATAAAACATTCTTCAGTTTTGAGAAATTAAAGAATTTCTCGTTTACTACTATTATATACTCTTGATTTTTGAGATCAATGAAGCATTTTGACGAGGACGATTGACTTAACCTACCTTATAAATATTTAAGACATTGGAGCGTCTATACGCATTGAGATTCCTAGCACGAAAACCAGTCTATGAAGAGAATTTTCTATTTTAGTTAGGTCAAATAATGAAGGTTTATATCTCATTGGAATATTTAGAAAATATTTATTTCTTCTCCCATCACTAATTGTAAGTACAAGATGTTTCTTTGACATCAAAACGAAAAGCGTACAAAACAATCTGTAGGGATACATAGTATTAGAGGCATACCAAAAGTGTAGATGAATTTTGAAAATTGCCATTCTTTTGAACTACACCATACATTGCATATTTGAGAAACTCTCTGTTATTACCATTACTTTATAAACCATGATCGATAAACGATGATCATAAGTGATATATTCAGAGGAAAAACTCACCACGCTCTGATCTAAATTTTAGATGTTTGACCACTGTGGAAGATATATAAGTTATTGGTAGCTACTACCAATGGCTCTCGGATTTTTTAAATTATTTGTCTAAATGTCAATGATACTACAAAAAATTTCCGTTTGCGTATTATGAACCACTTTCTTCAAAATGTTAACATTGAGGGAGACAATTCGAAACTAGCCCCCGTAAAGCTTAAACATTGGTAATGTTGCATTACTTATTAGTATACCTTGTATTTTGTTGATTAGGTGGTTAAAACAATCTAAAGTATGATCAATAATGATTAGAAAATGGTCAGTTTAAGGTTGAAGAATACTTTTGAAATGTTCACTTTTGGGGAATATTCTGAAGTCAGATGAAAAAAAGTGAAATCTCTAAATTACTATATTTCGAGTTTTTAATGAGTTTTTATGAAAGTATGCTGAATTACTATATAGAAATAAATATATTACCCACTTCATATAAAATATCTTTGTTAGGTACTATTCATGAAACTTCAAAGTATACCGTACTTGTCGATATATAGTAAAATAATAGATTTCGTAGTGAATAATTTTCATTTTACTGCAACTAGCAGAAATGATTCGTAATTTGATTTATTTTGTAATTTTCACAGCCAATAGCCTTTAAAGAATGCATTGACATTAAGAAGTAAATAAGCTAAGTAAAAATTCAGCAATTTAAATGTGAAAGGATATTTAGCGACTTACCACTATCTATAGTCCTGGCTGTCATTAGGCATTAGGAAGTCAGGTAAAGACTCTAATTAAATCACCTGTTATAATTAAATGGAACATCTTGAATGTATCTGTATCCCAGTTTCTAACCTGTAATGGTTCTAACGGCCAAGGAACTACGTGTCATGAAGGAACTCAATTACGAGATTTATTCCGCTTTGTTTAAAATCTAATTTGGTTTAGGTATTTTTTATGTATGAGAAGCAGCTGCATTTAAACAAAATATTTAAAAATGCAGACAGTCCCATTTAATGTAAATTTGGTGGTATCTCGTTGAAACCAGTTATCATTTGCACGGACAAAATCTATTTCTGACGGTTGAAATCTTGCTTTAGGCACGTATTCATTCAAATTCTCCTTAATGTTATTTAAAAAATAAATAAAAATGTTGGCTTGCAAGCAATAAAATGAGGTATCAACTGTATCAACTTTCTTTAAATCTCAAAAGAATAGAATGCTTTCAAGTCGCGTTTTGCTAAAAGAATTAAGATGCGATTATCGTTTTAGTTTGGTTTGTTGCGAAAGGAGTCTTTTAGAAGCTTCGTATCGTATCGTAGGTCTAGTGAGAGTCAATTCGTGTCAATAATCTAGTCAGTTTTTGTGGAGAGATTCTGTAGAATAAGAATAACCTGTCGCGCGTTTACCCTTCTATAGGAGTTGAATGTTATGAAGGGAATCAATCGTACGACCTAGTTCACTTCAAGGAACTGGAGAATTTGTCCTAACTAGGTTGGTTCCGACTAAAGGGTCGTTTATTTGAAATTACTTAAATTATTAGGGATTGTTAATACATGTGAGAATTACGTAATAACAAGCTAACGTGCATCATTTCATTTGGGATGGGAGGATGGCTAGCGAAAGTGTATTCTAAATTAGTTTAAACAACATTGCAGATCATTATTTAGGTCGGAGTTAAAGTTCAAAACAATTTAATAATAATAAAATCAAGGTTAATAAATAATGCAATATTCGAAGATGCAGTTTTTGGGGAAATATTTCAGAATTCAGTAAGCTCTTGTTCTCGCAACGTTATTTGGGTAGTGTTTGTTAGTGATATTTTCTTTTGCTGACCATTGGGCTTTTGCTTTAGTGAGATAAGCCTTTATTTAAAAGGTTAGAGTGGAATAAACAATTACAAGGAGTACTAAAAATAAAGGATTACTGTCACACATATGTATTTTATGTAAGTTACTTATAACTATTGTTATTGAAATTTTATTTTTGATGACGAAAATTTATATTGGTTCTTGGTTGAGAATTTTAAATACAAATGTATTTAAAATGGGATCCCAAATTAAGCTAATATGTATCTTCTATGTGTTGAAGCTTCGAAATTTGCAGCTTTATATCAAAGCATAATTTACTTAGCCTAGGAAACATTTCGACAAAGCACGTTATCACCTTTTATAGTATAATCGTGGGTTGTGGGAGGAGGGATTTGTTGGACAATTTATTTATTGAGATTTTTAGCTTCCTTGCGACGCAGGCTATGATGATGAGAATGGAATATAATACAGGATGTTCTGATTCAAAAGTGTTATGTTAAACCTCGCTTTAGACACTGGTGGCATAAAATGACATTTTCAACTCTGACAACAAATGTCAAAAGTTCTACTTTTATAATAGGGTTTGTATAAAAACAATTTTTCCACAGACAATCGAAATTACTTTTCCGACTATGATCTTATGGCCGTAGTTCAGCCTAGTAGTAGTTACATAAAATTAGTAAATTTGGTATGGAAAAGCGATAAAAAGTCAAGGTAGTTTACTACAAAGTTTTTTAATTGCCTAAAAATACCACCACCGTGTTATGAAGGCTATATCCACGATTACTTTGACTTCCTACTGACTTCTAAAAGACTAATAATTCTGATTCTGTCAAAGAAAACTCTTCGAAAACTATTAGTTTTCTTTGCTATATGCAGATTATAAATTAAACTTGGAATTCTCTTGTCAAATAAACGCAATGATTCATTCATCAGAACTTGAACTTCACAGTCCTGAAATCCAAAATGTAGGAAACTTTGAGTCAATATTTGCAAGTTAAAACTTTAGAACTGTATATCTCGCACTCTGAAGTTTTAATGCTACATTATGTTTAAGATTCTTATATAAATTCATGTATAGATAGCTCTAAATGAAACTAATCTTTTTAAACTACAGAATGTCCTAAGCTTTGAAACTCAATTGAAAGTATGAAACTTTCAAAACTTGTAGTTTCAAAAGCTTTGAGATTGTGTATGTTACGGTCAATGCAGTAAATCGGCCAATCTCGAAAATTGCCCAGAAGCATATTTACTAAATATCTAATAAACTTCACCTAAAACATAATTAATTAACTAACGCTTAATTATTAATTAAGCGGTCGTAATTAGTAATTTTCAAGCCGCAGATGAAGTTAGCTTATTAGTTGAAGTAGTAGTTAGTTGAAGTTTTACGTTATGAGACTGGGAAACCATTAACCACATTCTCCGGTTTATTACATTGACCGTAACATCTATATTTCACACTTCAATTCTAAACTTCAACTTCTGTAGAACTACAAAGCTCTGTACATCTCGTTTTATGTAACTTCAAAACTCTAGACCTATGAAACTCTGGAAGCGGGTAAATCTAAGCTCAAAGAAATTTAAGTAAGTTTAACTGTAACTTTAAATCAGCATGACTCTGAAACCGATGTCTCGGACATAATGTGAATTTGTGAGATGAGATTAAAGACTATAATTCGCTTTTAACGGTTGCTAATTTTATTTCTTTGTCGTGAAAAAACTTCACTTTTGAAAAAGGACGTAATACTTTTATATACAGTCTGTTTGATTTAAAGCGCCCCGCTTTGTAGCAACTTTATTTTCAGTCAGAAGTGGTACAAATCATTTAATATGAAATGGCATAAAATTCTCTATGTTCTGGTTCAGAAAGTTTTGTATTTACTACATCGGCATGAGCGTGATGACGTCATCGATCTTTTTTTTAAATTACATGATAGGTATTTGTTTACTGAAATCGATTTAATGAAATCGAGTATTGTGTTCTCTTTTCAACCATAATAAATATTCATACTCTTACTTAAGAAAATTAAAAAAAAACGTGAAAAATGATTTACAATTAGTAGGCTTTGATTTCTGGTTCTCCAATTAATAAAACAGAAATATCTAGCAACTTTTGACATAAATGACTTGGACTATTAACAAAAATCCTAGGTGGCTCCATCCCGTTAGCCCCTCCCCCCAAATATGCCACTGAGGTTTTCTGATGGACTTTAATCTTTAACAAAGTTACAAAAATAAATAATAGAATACATTGAAAAACTTATTTTAGAATTCCGCTAATAGATAGAGAGCCGCAAAAGGAAATTATTGATATGTATTGATGCACTGTATCAGTGGATGGGTCACGTGATATATTTTTTACTACTTGATGCTTTTTTCTAATACATAATTGCATTATTAGGGTTACCAAACCATGATTGCCAGAAAGACTGGAAAGTCGCGCCTGTGTGATAGACCGCCCGAAAGACTTTAAATGAGCGTCCTCTAGAGGGCGACTGAAATGCAAATTTCTTATAGTCATATTCTTGTTCCTCGTTTTCGATATGATAAGATAAACCAGTGAAATAAAACTTTATCATCTCATGTATCATGATGGATATCAAGAATTTAAGCTTTACTTTGACCACGGCAGCTACTGTGTAAGTGCTGCTATTTATTTTTGAAGTGTATTATTTAATATACATGAATAAAAAATACCAAAGATAGCAAAGAATACCAAACCATAATTGCGCGTGGGTGCCAGACGCCAGAAAGATTTTAAACGAGCGCCGTCTGTAGGGCGACTACGATGCAAATTTTATATGGCCATATTCTTGTTCTTCGTGTTTAATATTGTAATGAACGCAATCAGCCCTCTGAACTCCGCTGTCGAATGTTCGAGAATGCGTGACTCATCAACATCTGCCGGTGTGGTTCGCCGGCGCCTGCATGTGTGATTTATCAGCGTGAGTCATAGACGGCGCGAAAAATCAATAGACCTTCTAGAAGAATCTAGTGCATGTTCTAGAAGATTATGCGGTATATAAACGCCGGCTTACACGGAAGGGCATTAATTAGTTAACCGCGAGCAATTAGACGTGTTAGTAGACGCCAGTGATAATAAATAAATATCTAAGTTAGAATTTATATGTGTGTGAATAGTGTGAAATAAATATTGTGATTAAATATAAATAGTTTGTTAATAGTTAGTTTATACTTGTGTTTTGTAATTAGTTAAGATTAAATTAGTGTGTGTTAAGTGAATGTTTTCTCTTTATTAATAGATGATTCAACAGCATTTTTGGTTATTATTTTAAAAAGAACGTTACAATATGATATGATTAATACTTTCTGTCATGGTAAAAAATAGATCAATCCCAATTCCTATTGCGGCTCTCTATTTATTAGTAGAATTCTAAAATAAGTTTTTCAATTTATTTTATTGATTATTTATTTTTTTACTGTTTTGTTCCACATTTTCCCTAATTGAAAACTAAAGACCATCTGAATAACTCAGCAGCTTATTCTTGGGGAATAATGGAGCCTAACGGAATGGAGCCATCTCCGATTCTTTTTAATAATTCGAGTCATTTATGTCAAAGTCTATGTTATGTGAAAATTTAAGTATTTTGAATCGGGATTTTTATAGAGTACCATCCCCCCTAGAAAAAATTTGTAAATATGCTACTGGAACAACTAAAGTTTCGTTATTGACCTAAGCTTGGTAGATAATTCTATTTTATTAATTGGAGAACCAGAAATCAAAGCCTAATAGTCGTAAATCATTTTTCACGTTTTTCTTGAAATTTTTCTGATGTAAAAGTATGAATATTTATGATGGCTAGAAAGAGAACAGAATACTCTATCCATTTCAGTAAAACAATACCTATTATGTAATTAAAAAAAAGTTCGATGATGTCATCACGCTCACGAAGATTTAGTACATACAAAATTTTCTTAACCAGAACATAGAGAATTTTATGCCATTTAATAATATATGATTTGTACCACTTCTGACTGAAAATAAAGTTGCTGCAAATCGGGGCGCTTTAAATCAAACAGACTGTATATATAGCAATTACATGTTTCATATCCGATAAGCTCTTCGTAACTAACGCTGAATGTAGAAGAATAGCACCGAATACCTAAACTTTTGGATAATTAGGACAGTATTTTTTTTGTTTTACAGCAATATTAATTAATTAGAATATATACAGTGCTTACAGCTTACAGAAATCGAGAAATAAGTGGCTGATTGTGAGTCATCTATACATGTAAGCTAACTTAAGTTACATCATGGTTACTAAACAGCTATCTTGATTATAATTTCATTTTAACTTACATCCGTATCTCTTTCCGGTTTTTTGTTAGGATCAAAGTTATCATAAACATAATTCCCATCATATTCAGTACAATATTCCTCAATTTTAGGTTTAGGAGCTTCGTCAATAATTTCTTGCGCAACTTCTTCCAATATTTTCTTTTCTAGAATCTTCCTTCTTATACCTAGAAAATAACAAATCAAGTAGTTCTGAATACTAAAAAAGTACCACTAAGATTCAACGACAATGTATGTTCAATGACAACAAACACAAAAGGAATTTACTTATAAAGCTACATTGTAAAAAAGTTTTATTATTTTAATAAAATCGTAAAGAACTCTTTCATTTGATACGTGACTTTATTATTGTCTCAAAACGAAGCTGACTGGACTGAAATTACAAACCAAAGGAGATGATTTCTTTTGTTTCGCAAAAAGAAAATTTTTAAGGAAAATTTTAACCCAGCTTTTTACTCAAATGAGAAATAATAGTAAATAGAAAAGTTGCTTTGTAACCACTTTTACATTTTTAATCATGTAGTTAGGTTCTTAGCTATGAAATAGTAATAAATTGTTATGTTCCTTAATATCTTGCAACTTTATTCTAAAAAATAAGACTTAAAGATGTTGTTTAAAAGAGAAAGATATTCTGGCCACTGGCCAGTAGGTTGTAATGTAATTGAAATACTCCAGCATTGCAGAAAGAAATTGAAGTATTCTTGAAACATCATCATTTTCAATGATAAATGACCATAAAATATCGATAAATCTAGAATTAAACCCCAAAGTCGGTTTATTTTCGAGAGCCGTCGTTTAATTTGCATTCAGAGCCCACTTGACGGGTACAGTTTTCATTGATAATTACAAATTTTCTGCTGTTTATAAACTAATACGGTATAAAAATAAAAAGAATAATATAATAACATTATCAACCAATGTGATGCAGTATACTTTGAACAAATATTAGCATTAGAAACTGCAGAGCATTAGTGAACATTAACATTGATTTGATTGTACAATCAAATAGTCTACATACACTTGAAATATTTACAGACTATTCCCCTCTGAAAAGCTCTACCAATAAAATTGCTGTATTTTTTTAATTTCAACCAATAACAAGCAGATATTTCTACACGTGAAAATATTCTAAATTAATATAATTATGTTCATTGTGCAATGTTCGAGTATTTATGATTTTAGAGACAAATTCCATAAATGATGTTAAAATTAAAAATTTAAAGATTGACATCTACAATTTTTTTTTCTTTCTTACTAACACCATAAACCATCCCAGATAAAAGTAAAAGCAATTTTCATCGGAAAATAGTCAAGTGTGTATATGTTACGGGCAAAGAGATAAATACGGACAATTACCGGGATACTACGTCAATGGCCGGCCAATGACGTTAATGCCCAGCTGGTTGGTTAAAGACGTCGTCTCATACGATTTACTAGGACATTGGCCGGGCCGGATAATGTTACGGCCAGTATAGTAAACGGGCCAATTGAAGATTGCATAAAAGCGTATTTACCCAATGTCTAATAAGCTTTAACTAATACATAACCTAACAACTAATATGGAGCTTAATTATTAATTGAGGGTCCTTAATTATTATTGGTCAAGCAGCAGGTGAGGCTAGGTTAGTGTTAGTTAGAATTGTTACGTTATGAAACTGGGCGACCATTATCGACATTGACCGGTTTACTACATTGACCGTAATATGATGTCCTTATTTTAAACATTTCCTACTTTATAGATAGGCATTGACGATAATAACCTGAACATGTTATTTTCAGTATTAAAATTAAACAACATTGTCCACATCCACTGGATATTTATGTTAACGCCTTTAGCCAACTTAAATGGACTATGATATTAATGACCGGTTATTAACGACATTGACCAGTTTACCACATTAACCGTAACATATATACTGCTTGCACGCCATTCCAGAATATTTGCACTCCTAATAATATTCTGGTATTTGTCCTGCACCGGGGATATAATTACTGAATATTAACAACGTATTTTAAATAGTTTCTCTTTTTGTTTGTTAATGTTTTATTTTTGCCTATAATATTCGATAGCTCTATCGAAATGATGGAAGAATCATTTCTTAGCACGGATTGATAAGACCATATGGGCGACTCTACTAGAATTTAGCTGAATCTCAAGCGGAGCTCTGGCGGATCATTTTCTATGAACCATTTCCAATGATTCAATGAAAATGAACATCATAATACTTAATTTCTACTTTTTTCGTATTATTAAAAAACGAAAACAAAATGAACAGTGAGAACATTTGCATTTTAAATGAATGCATTTTTTCATGCAATACTAGTTGTAAATGTTATTATAATCAACTACAACAGCATCTGAATTTAAATTTGTATTCATCATTGAACAAGCCAGAGAGCCTTTTATTAATTTCCACTTGAAGTCAGAATGCAGACATATCAGCAGGCAGCAGCTCGGGTGGCTGGACACTTCACCGATAGAACGCGGACACTACGCCGACCGTGGACATTACTACCGACTGGCCGTTTTGGTCACTTTACCGACTGTCGACTGTCCGACCCTTAAAATAAATTTAGCTACTGGACACTTTGTCGAACATGGACACTACGATGATTGAAAGCGATGGACACTTTGCTGACCGTGGACACTACGATGACCACCAGCGGTAGACACTTTGCTGACCGTGGACACTACGATGCCGCAAGCGGTAGACACTTTGCCTATCGTGCACACTACGCCGACCGCAACCGGTTAGCACTTTGTCGATTGTGGACACTAAGCTGACCCTTCATATAAATTTTGCTACTGAACATTTTGCTGATCGTAGACACTACGTTGACCGCAAGCGGTGGACACTTTACCGACCGTGACACTACGCAGACCATTGAAATAAATTTTTCTACTGGACACTTTACTGACCGTGGACACTACACCGACCGCAAGCGGTGGACACTTTTCCAACCATGGACACTACGTCGACCCTTGAAATAAATTTTGCTACTGGACACTTTGCTGACCGTGGACAGTATTGGGATATTAGTATACTGTTATTGGGTAACCCGTATTGTAACCCGAAGGAGGTCCAGAACCTTTACTGTTAAAGGGAGTTGATGTGAAAATGGGTATCATAGCCTCTCACCCTCAAGACAACTTCACCTGAAGAGGTACGTAACGGGGGTCTATAACGAATAGACCTGCAAATGAAGCTCCGCCGAGAGCCCACTAAGCCTATAATCTGATAGATCGGGGTGGCAAAACCATTAAAAAACCTAGTCCTTGCCACAAGGTTGGATTCGATCGAGTAGTGGTCCTCAACTTAGAAATAACTCTGGCACTAGCCTGGAGAGCTAGTAGAGGATGGATAGTAACCTCGCTCCAACCAGTGAGTTACTGGTAGTATTGTGAATGCAATGCGCGCTAATTGAGGGTATCTCAATTCGAGTCCTCCTTGGACTCGTGTTGCAGTAGTAGTGAATATTCGGTCTTGTTTGATCGGATATCCAACAAAATATAAAAAGTCTCAATTACTCAACATGTTCAACTACGGCCTAATTTAGTAACCCAGGTACTAGGTTATAGTTAAGAGAGGGGAATACTACAGCGAAGATTCTCGAGTTGACAGTACGCCGCCGCTGAAAATAAATTTTGCTACTTTGTTATTGTAGCAAGAATGTCATCTTTAACGTGTGATTGGTTGGTTAGTTCTGGAATATGGTTGCCCCTCTAGATATGGTTATACATATTTTAGAAAAATATGTTCACCTTTCGCTTCAAGGGGTACGTTTTAGAGGAGTGCAAATACACAATCGCACGCGGCAAGACGTAGGGGAAGAGGAGGAACAGTGTTACACGTACTACAATGTTACACTTAATGTTTTTAGGATTGCTTTATATTAAACATTGTTCATGTTTTCATGTTAGAAGTACTTTGGTGTTAACCAAGTGTAGGTGCATTTTGGTTAATATTCACAGATGGGTTTTCAAGAAATTAAGGTATCTATATTTTTTAATATCAAAAGTAATTATTTCAAGTAAAATACAATTTACTTCAGGATTAAATTAATTAAAGCTAGACTATTAAAACTTTATTTATAAGTAGTTTGTAAGCTTATTTACGCCGGAGAAGCATGAACTTAACCTCAAAACTGTTTGTGCCCTTATTAACTATTCGAGTATAGATTTTTGATGATTGAGGTACAGTGTTACAGTGGATAGTGGGGTTCAGTGTAACATTATTTATATAACACTTGTGCAGACAGTGATCAGTCCAAGTTGCATCTAAATGACAAAGATACATTATTCCATTCAAATGATATTGATGTTGAAAACTGTGGTAATACAAGAAGAGGTTACAATAAAACAGAATTTTGTCAATTCGGGAAATTACACGTAAAACGAATACAGAAGTAAATCCAACTTATAAATTCGTACGTATAATGCAAGAATATAAGAATTTTAAGCTGTTTTATTAACATTAACAGTGTTAACCTTTTCTTGTAACTCTGTACCCCACTATTAGGATACAGTGTTACACAAGAGCACCAAGTTGAAGAAATCCTAATTTCTCTAAAAGTTGAAATAATCAAAGCAAGTTAAATGTAAAAGTTGAAACAAGATTCGTAACTCTTAAACTAGGAAGAGAATAAATTTTAAAATTTTTATTTGGTTCTGAATTATATCAAAAAATATTTTTTTTGCTCTGGTGCGAGCGGGTAATTCCCAATACCTTAAAATCTACGGTTTGATATTAAGAAAGTTCCAGTTACGCTATCGTTTAGTTGGGTTTATCGTTTAAACCCTTATGTAGAAATCAATGTCATGATAATCTGCTGACGTTTCTTTGTTTGATAATTTGGGTTAATTTAACGCCAAGGGAATACATGGTGCAACCAAGTCTTCTGCGAAAAATTTAAGAATCTGTCTCAGAGAAGTTAACCCTTATTAAAGTTTGAGTGACCCTTATGGGAATTTTCGTTAATGATAAATAATATTAGATTTTGAAAGTCATGTGTTCTAGTAATTACCAGTTAACTTGTATAATTTTCTTAGAAAAGTCATTAATAAATGTGAATTCGAATTGGTTTAAACCATTAGAATATAAAGAAAAAGTAAGTCAGCAAGTCTGAAAGTGGAAATAATTGCAACATCTGAAGATTTGGTTCTTAAGCAATGGGTTTAACAGTGTTTGTTGGTTATTGTGATTATTAACCTTTACAAGTCTTACAGTGCCACTGAACAAGAATAAAGGATTATTGGCAAAACACTCCTACAGTAAATTAGTTTGTAACTAACTGTATTTTGAAATTCATTCACGATAGTAATAAAGTAAATTGGTTCTCGATTTAGAAAATAATAAAAATATATTTAGAATGGGATCCCTAAATAAGTTAATATGTAAAATATCATGTTCTCGACAGTAATTAAATGTTGTGTCTGTTTTATGTACACAAATTGTGAATTGCATATTTTGCTAACCGATATTCATGAATTTGAATTAATAAACGAAGTTAGAAATCCTTAATCATTCGTTATGACTGGCACTACAAATTGTTTGCAGTCCGTTTAACAAAAATAAAATATTGACAATAAGTGACAAAGCACTAAACGTAACCAATGTAGTATTTTCCCGAATTGTAGACTGCCATCGTTGCTTTTAAACAATAACAAATAGTTTGGGTGGCGCCCTATATATTGTTCAATTATCCTGTAATCTGAAATTAGCAAGCCTATGTCATTTATAACCTACAGAAACACAAAGGCTATTTTTATATAAAGAAATACTTAACCTACCAAAATGTAGCTGTGCTGGAAGTATCAGCTTGATCCAAATAACACTGCTTTAGTTTTGCCAGCTAGCCCCCAATAAGTCGCAGAGGGACGGGGTAATACAAGATATAAAAGATAAAAAAAACAAGCGCCACTTCGTTTAAAAACAATGCTTATTACTAAAGCTTCAAGCTTATCAGGCAAACGAAGAAATAGATCTTCTACTAAAATATGGGCAACTTCCACAATTTTGGCCGTACCGTACATATATACTTACAAATGATGAACTGAAAAGCAATATTAAAATCACACAAACAAATGAATAATAAATAAATAAAACACACGTAGTGAAATGTAAACTTTCTAAGTAGGGCTTTATTTAAACTATTGGCAGATTTTGAAAGTTAACTTTAAATGCAATTTTAATGCTTAATAGAGAGAAAAAAAAAAGGTGAATGGTGATCTGTATCACAGTTGGTTGTACTTAAATCTACCCTACAATTCCACTAGTCGAGATCTCGTTTCTTAACATTAACATGCATGAATAAATTGTTGTTTCTTAAAATTAACATGCATGACGAAATTGTAAATACATTAAATAAATATAGATATATATAACTAAAACACAGACATATAATACATACAAATTTTCACAAACGTCCCACCATTCGAAGATCCACGGATGTATGTTTAAAACCCTGCTTAGGGTTATTACTTCACCCTTCGATGTTGGTTGTTTAATTCCGTCCCGATACCTGTATAGATGTAGGTACGGACCGAAAGGGGAAGGACCTTCTAAATGAAACCCACGATCAGGGAGCAGGAACACAAATACGACAACGAACAACAAAACCCAAAAGAAAGAAAAAAGGAAAAAAAGACCTACAAAAAAATCACCCTGTATATTGTATTAATTTTAAATATTTGAAGAGTTTTACCTTTCTATAAACTGAAAGGTCTTTTACAAAACAATTCCCTCAAGGTGACTACTAGGGAAATATTACCTAAAAATAAAAAGACATTTGTAAGATTTTTAGCGCAACGAGGTTTTAACGAACAGAAGTTACCTAAAATGGTTAGCACCAGAACGTAATCCGTCCAATTTGACGATTGATCGCATATAAATAATCAAGCGATCGTTCTGTTGAATGTGAGATTTATTCCGCTAAAGCGAATTAATATTTAAAACCAATTTCTAATATATCTCTCCCATTCAACTTCTAGTACCAAAAACCAGCCATTTTGTTACTTCACTCTACTATTGAGCAGGGAGCTCAAACGCGCAGGAGCGACTTCACGATAAACCGAAAGAAAGGGAAAACCAGTGACAACCAAACAACGGAGAAGCTTGGTTTTAAACAGTGACCATCAAACAAATAATGGGTTGTGAATTTCAACGTTATAATTCCCCCCTCAACTCCCAGTCGCGAAAACCCTTTCGCGGCTTAGCATAACCTAGCCTTGCTAAAATCTAACTTGCCCAAAATAAATTGAAAGAACAACCCACCAGGATGAAAAATACCCTGACCAGAAAAAACATGACACCAACAATGGACACCAGAAAGGTGATCCAAAAAAAATCCAAAAAAAACAACAAAGGACAAACACAAATTGGAGGTGGAGGTAAGGAAAGAACAGAGGAACAAAAGGTTCCACCCCGAAGCATGAACA
Source organism: Agrypnus murinus (assembly GCA_929113105.1). NCBI lineage: Eukaryota > Metazoa > Arthropoda > Insecta > Coleoptera > Elateridae > Agrypnus > Agrypnus murinus. The sequence continues at coordinate 217,724,673 of OV816024.1, read as the reverse complement.
ATGGTCGGGCAAGCAGGGTTCACTGCAAAGACGCGCTTCACACACGGTACTGGGCACAGTGGTATTCCACGTCGGGAAAAGGCCACTGAGCAACTCCCAGTGCCCGAGGCTTGGCAACGACTCACAACAAAACCTACCAGCACGAACCACTGAACATGGCCAGCAAAAAGAACTGAACAGAGAGCCGCCGACATACTCTCTGCTCGCACCCAAGAGAGGGTAGTGTAGAGGAAAAAAGAAGAAAAAGAAAACAGAGTGAAAAAGAAGGGCTCGCCCGGACACATGTGAAGTGGGCAGATGGCAGAGCCACCGAGGAGCACAACTTCACACACGATGCGGGGCACTGCCAGTTCCAACGTCGTGGAGACTAAACAGCGCCAAACCCCCGCATCCGAGGTTCGGAAGCACCACTCAGCAACACTAACCACCCGGACACCACACACGTACCGTTTGAGACAGAGAACAAGAGAAGAAGAAACCGGGGGTTAAAAAGGGAGTTCAGCCCAAAGAAACCCAAAAGAACCACGGTCTTGGGGATTCAGCCCAAGCCGTGCTATTGCAAATATGGAGTCAAAATCGGTATAGGAAAGAAGGAGAAGGTAAAAAGGAGAAGAGAAATTGTCAAATCCGGTATACAAAAAAAATAGTTTGGCTAAGCCAAAACAAAAGTCGAAATTGCTATATCAAAACCCTTGGTATAAAAGCCAAAAATAGATACCTGCAAAACAAAGATCTAGATAAAAACTAATAAGCCCTAACATGTCGACAGATATTAGGTCGAACTGAGCGTATCACTAAACGCTCCAAATGAGGACAGCCCCAACCATCGCTGAACTCTGTGGAACCCAAACCACCAAATGGTTCCCCCCAAAAAAAAACAACCAAATGACCCTAATCTCCGACATGATTCGGAACATACTCTTTCAAATCTTTGGCATGAAATTTACCGGCTTCCCTACCAAGTTCATCAGCTAAAATATAAGTCCAAGGAGACACCTTTTTGTGAATGGTAAAAGGACCAATATAACGAGGAGCAAGTTTATGTGAAAAATATTTACTCGCATCAGAAAGAGCAAAATTTTTCCTTAAAACTCTGTCACCAATAACAAATTGAGTATCTCGCTTACGTAGATCATAGTAACGTTTATTGCGATCAAAAGAAGTTTTTATTTTATTACGCACTACCTCAAAAACTCCCTGCAATTTATCAGGAATAACAGTAGCAGACGAACGATCAACTTGCAGATCTTGAACTTTATCAGATATTTTATGATCAGTGCCTTTTAAAATATGTTCCCTACCAAAAGTTAAGAAATAGGGAGTATAACCAGTAGTTTCGTGACGACCAGTTCTAAGGGCACACCCAATCTTTGTTAATTCATCTGCCCAAGAACGCTGATTCTCTTTAACATAGGAACGAATCATAGTTTTAACATTTCTGTTCGCTCTTTCTGTGGGATTTGATTGCGGGTGATAATGCGCATTAAAACGAATTTTTACAGAATAGTTACTACAAAGAGTGCGAAACTCACGACCAGTAAACTGGACTCCATTGTCTACCAACACCAATCTAGGTACTCCAAAAACTAAGAAGACTTCATCTTCAATTCTCGAACAAACCATCTTCGCTGAACTATTCCTAAGAGGAAATAGCAAACAAAATTTACTAAAATAGTCCACGATGACTAAGACATATGAATAACCTTTTGTACTCCTCGGGAGAGGACCAATCAAATCTATACTGACCATCTGCCAAGGGCGATCAACAACTGGTTGCGGAACTAACAGTCCAGCAGGAGGTCTTAAATCTGGTTTACATTTTTGACAAATTTGACAAGTTTTAATATATCGAGCTACATCGGCCTGCATTTTTGGCCAATAATATTTGGGAGTTAATCTATGATATGTTTTATATACTCCACCATGACCGGAAGTAGGATGATCATGTGCTTGACGAAGAATAGCAAGTCTATTTTCTTTAGGTACAACAAGTTTCCAAACGGTATCAGAATCATTTTCGGTTTTCATAGATTTATATAAACCTTCATTAGTAATACGCCATTGAGAAAACTTAGCAGGTTTAGCCCGAACCCTATCAACCATACTATTATACCACTTATCGGTAGAAACTATAACAGGCTCATCACCTGACTCAATACTGTCAAGAATCGGTACGGAACGTGATAACGCATCAGGTACCAAATGGTCTTTACCTTTACGATGGACCACCTGAAAGTCATATTCTTGGAGTCTCAAAGACCACCTAGCTAAACGACCTGTCGGGTTTTTTAAATTATGTAACCACACCAAAGAATAGTGATCGGTGATCACCGTGAAACGACGGCCTTCTAAATATGGTCTAAGTTTTTCTACGGCCCATAAAACTCCTAAACATTCCCTCTCAGTCGTAGAATAATTTCGCTCTTGACGAGTGAGAGAACGACTAAGGTAACATATTACACTTTCCTCACCATCAATCTGTTGCGTCAAGACAGCACCTAAACCAAAACCACTACTATCGGTTTGAACAGTAAATGGCAACTCAAAATCTGGACAACGTAAAATAGGTGCCCTAACCAAAGCTTCTTTCAAAGTCCGCAAACTACATTCACACTCAGATGACCAATAAAATTTGACACCTTTCTTAAGAAGGGTTGTCAACGGCTGAATGATATCAGAAAACTGTGGTACAAAACGACGGTACCATGAAGTCAAACCTATCAGACTTCTAACTTCAGTCACATTCCGAGGAGGCTGAATATTCATAATGGCCTGAACTTTCTCAGGATCCACATGAATTCCCTTCTGACTAACTACATAACCTAAGTATCGTAGCTCAGGAACACAAAATTTGCACTTATCCGAACTTAAAGTGATACCAGCCAAAGACAATCGATTAAAGACCTCTCTTAATATTTCAATATGCTTTTCAAAACTATCTGTCACGATAACTATATCGTCCAGATACACCAAAACATATGGTTCCAAAGATGGACCAAGAACATTATCAATGAACCTTTGCCAAGTCGCAGGGGCATTATGTAACCCAAAAGGCATACGAGTAAACTGGAAAAGGCCACGATTGGGGATTGTAAAAGCCGTATATTTACGGGAATCCTCAGATAAAGGAATTTGCCAATAGGCAGACTTAACATCCAACGATGACAAAAATTTGGCATTTCGAAGTTTATCCAAAGTAGCACTAACATAGGGAATAGGATAAGCATCCTTCTCAGTCACACGATTAAGACGACGAAAATCTATGCAAAATCTGTAGGTCCCATCTTTCTTTTTGACCATTAGGACTGGGTTGGACCAGCCACTAGAAGACGGTTCAATGACACCTAAGCTCAACATACGATCAAGTTCTTCATCGATAAGACGTTGCATAAACGGGCTTACCGGATAATATCTCTGCTTAATCGGTTCAGAATTTGTACGAATAACATGCTCAACCCTAGACGTACAACCTAACATCTCACTTGGAAGTGCTTTAGACTCATTCAAAATTTTCTCTAACTCCAATTTCTGTTCAAAACTAAGTGTAGAATTACTAAGATGCATAACCTCAATAGATTCCAGTTCAACAGACGAATTGTCAGAATCTTTTACAAATCGCCAACTGCCTTGTCTCAAATTAGGAACAATACCCATAAGGTTCCAAAAGTCAATACCCAAGATCAAAGTCTGTGGAAGATCCGGAACTACCAAAATAGAAATAATATGCATTCGATCCTGAAGTTGGATCGGTACATCAACTTGACCAATGCTCTTCACAGTTTGACCATTTGCTACACGACAATCAGTCGCTCCAAACCTAGATAAACCAGCACCAAAACCTAAACTACATAAAAACGACCAACCTGGTTTACCAACTATAGTCCGAGAAGCACCGGAATCTAAAAGACCTAACAAATCATGACCCAAAACTTTTATAGACAAATACGGGCGTTCATCTCCTTCGGCATGAGCAAGGATAAAATTTAATAAGACAGTGGTTGCTTGAAAAGAAGACTCGGTACTAACACCACCCATTAATGCCGAGTTAAAACCGTTTCCCGAATTATTATCCCTAGGAGAACATTTCTTACAAGAAGTCTTAATGACCCCCATCTCACCACAACCAAAACAACGTTTAATCAAGGGAGAAGAACATGCAGAACGCACGTGTCCTGTTTTCCTACAATTAAAACACAACCGTGATGAAACATCTGAAGCAGCACTACCGGAATTACTAGCAGTCTCAACAAAAGCTAAATCTGGCTCTAAGTCGGTTTTCCTTCTAGTTGGAGGAACATAACTGTCAGCCCTCAACCTTGAAGCTTCAAGCTGCCTACCAAATTGTAGTAAATCAGAGATAGAATTAATTTTCTTAAACGACAAATGAAATTGGTAAAATGGAGCTAAGTTCTTTAACAGTAATCTTAATTTAATCCCTTCAGAAAATTTTGTTGATAATCGGGAAAATAAATTATCCATAGCAACTAAATAAGTCCCTAGCGGTTCATTAGGACCTTGAGTCCTCCTACGAATTTCTTCTAAAAGCTTATCATCATAATCTAAAGGGAGATATTCCTCTTTCAAAAGTTTAACCAAAGAGTCCCAATCAGATACTTCATTTCTTCTAGACCTATAAAACAAAAGTGCTTGGTCTTTAAAAAGATCCAAAGCAGATGCAAATAACTGGGTCTTTGATACATTCCGAGCAATAGACAACTCATCCACTCGTTGCAAAAAAGCATTTAAAGAAATCTTAGATTCATGTCCTGCAAATTTATCAAGTCCCCATTTAAAGACTGGTACAGACTTCGGCTGATCACATTGAGGATCAGGAGCAGCAAGTGTAGAAGAAGCTGCTGGGTTGCCCGCAGGAGAATTAACAATAGCTTCCCCAACGCTTAAACCTAACCCTAACTGAACAGCTACTTCATCAGTTACCTGTGGTACTGAAGCTTTATCGTGAATATCGCTCATTAATCCAAGAATGGATTGAATGAACTCGGCCCGCTTTGATGCAGAAGCCTCATCTTTGGCTTTCATGGCCGCAGCCCTACCTAATAGGTGACTTAACCTACTTTGCAATTTTTTATACGGATTAGAATCCACACTATCATCAAATGACTCCAAAGCCGTATTAAGTTCAATAATAGCTGTAGAAATAGCATCTGAATCTTCTTCAAAAGTAAACGGATGAGCTGGTAACTCAAGCACGGACTGATCTTGTTCCATTTTCATTAACTGTCGAAGAGACTTTCGCATACTATCAACATTAGAGTCTGGAAGACCTCTAATAGCTAACTCATAAGATAGTTCTGATTTACTTAACCTATCTATATGGATCTTCCGTTCCATAATGAACTAATTAATAATCAAGGCTAACAAAACAAATAACCAATTTATAATAAGATTAATAATCCATACTAATCAAATAACTTGTAACAAGAATACAACAAATTACAAAATCAATCCTGGAGTTGGTTCTTTATCCTAAATTACTAAATACTTAATCTATCAGGCAAAATATATTCCCCAAAAATATCCTAACATGCAAGAACAACAAATAGTTTTAACAAAGTGGAATTTCCACAAAAGGCCTCACGCATGGGCGCTAATTTACTATAGCCTACAGAAACACAAAGGCTATTTTTATATAAAGAAATACTTAACCTACCAAAATGTAGCTGTGCTGGAAGTATCAGCTTGATCCAAATAACACTGCTTTAGTTTTGCCAGCTAGCCCCCAATAAGTCGGAGAGGGACGGGGTAATACAAGATATAAAAGATAAAAAAAACAAGCGCCACTTCGTTTAAAAACAATGCTTATTACTAAAGCTTCAAGCTTATCAGGCAAACGAAGAAATAGATCTTCTACTAAAACATGGGCAACTTCCACAATTTTGGCCGTACCGTACATATATACTTACAAATGATGAACTGAAAAGCAATATTAAAATCACACAAACAAATGAATAATAAATAAATAAAACACACGTAGTGAAATGTAAACTTTCTAAGTAGGGCTTTATTTAAACTATTGGCAGATTTTGAAAGTTAACTTTAAATGCAATTTTAATGCTTAATAGAGAGAAAAAAAAAGGTGAATGGTGATCTGTATCACAGTTGGTTGTACTTAAATCTACCCTACAATTCCACTAGTCGAGATCTCGTTTCTTAACATTAACATGCATGAATAAATTGTTGTTTCTTAAAATTAACATGCATGACGAAATTGTAAATACATTAAATAAATATAGATATATATAACTAAAACACAGACATATAATACATACAAATTTTCACAAACGTCCCACCATTCGAAGATCCACGGATGTATGTTTAAAACCCTGCTTAGGGTTATTACTTCACCCTTCGATGTTGGTTGTTTAATTCCGTCCCGATACCTGTATAGATGTAGGTACGGACCCAAAGGGGAAGGACCTTCTAAATGAAACCCACGATCAGGGAGCAGGAACACAAATACGACAACGAACAACAAAACCCAAAAGAAAGAAAAAAGGAAAAAAAAGACCTACAAAAAAATCACCCTGTATATTGTATTAATTTTAAATATTTGAAGAGTGTTACCTTTCTATAAACTGAAAGGTCTTTTACAAAACAATTCCCTCAAGGTGACTACTAGGGAAATATTACCTAAAAATAAAAAGACATTTGTAAGATTTTTAGCGCAACGAGGTTTTAACGAACAGAAGTTACCTAAAATGGTTAGCACCAGAACGTAATCCGTCCAATTTGACGATTGATCGCATATAAATAATCAAGCGATCGTTCTGTTGAATGTGAGATTTATTCCGCTAAAGCGAATTAATATTTAAAACCAATTTCTAATATATCTTCTAGTACCAAAAACCAGCCATTTTGTTACTTCACTCTACTATTGAGCAGGGAGCTCAAACGCGCAGGAGCGACTTCACGATAAACCGAAAGAAAGGGAAAACCAGTGACAACCAAACAACGGAGAAGCTTGGTTTTAAACAGTGACCATCAAACAAATAATGGGTTGTGAATTTCAACGTTATACATTAACACCCACGACTACTGAAGATAATTTGAATAAGTAATAAGGCTCTATCGGGAGTTATATTTTGCGTAAGATTCTTTTTATGATTTATTTGTTTATTGGAATTTTTGAGTGTTCAACGTGTTGTAAAAGTTTCTGATGTCACGTTCTTAGTGATTGCGTATGTACATAGTTGATTTATTTTTGTATAAGCTTTATATGATAACAATATGTGCAACAATATACTATACTGTAACAAGATTTATTTTCTGTTCTGACCTTTTATATATATTATTTGTTTAATGATTTTAATTATTATTTAGATGGGAACAGATAAAATTAGGTAAAATATAAGAGTGGAGTTAGTAAAATATAAGAGTGGAGTTAGAGACATATGGGAATTGAATTAAACATGGAGGTTTTTCGAATTACAGGCGTACAACGGATTTAGTTTGGAACATGAAATTTTCAACAGTTAAAACATTTTCAATTTGTTAAACAAATGTCAGAAACAAAGCCAATCCGGTACAACAAAGTTAATTATTCAAATTCAATCAATTCCTGTATAAATACGTGTGTTTTAATTTATGTTTTAGTTAATTCTAAATGCAATTTGAAAATGTTTAAAATAGTGTTTACCGTACATAAAAACTATTTAAAGGTTTTATGTGAAAATTTAAAACCTAAGTGATATAATCTTCTACCAAAAAGATTCGCTAGTCTATTTTTTTCAGGTTATAAATAAGCAATACCATCTCCATTCTACGTTTTCAGAAGGTCATGTCAGTCAAGCACAATATCCAAAGGACAGCAGCTCTACAGGGTTAGCTTTTCAAATAAGTATGAAATTCGTTTCACAATTCCAGTTGGATTCTCGTTATATAAAAGCGAATACATCAATTAGATGGTAACTAGTTTAACAACAAAAATTAATTATAACGTAATTAGTAACCTCCACTAAAAACTGTTTCAGAAGCTACCTAAACACGACCAGCTAACTAATAATTGTAGCAAAACTAGTAAATAAACAGGTCACTGATTCTGAAACGTTCAATTTCGTGCAAGCGCCGTGATTACAGTAAGTTATAATTAAACCAACAACGGAGGCGTAGAGCTACCGTTCGCAAAACACTTTCCACCAAATGAACACAATTCTCTGAAGTTGTGAGGAGTGAACTGATTTTCTTGCAAGCTGTATCTCGAAGACGACAAAATAACAATTTGGAAGAAGTTCGCGAGCTTTATTGCTTGGAAGTTTCATATATGTATCTGTTGTTTTATCTTAACACTATATTGTACACTTTCTTTATTGCATTTGCGATACCTGAATTTGTGGGATATAAATGATTAAAGTCAAAAAAGGATATGTAAGTAAGACAACTTTACTGAAATGCTACTATAGTAACATCAAGGGGCTGTACTTGGATAAAGAAGCTACTCTTGTTTTCCTAGAGTTAATAGTAACTTTTTGCGCTAACTGCTGGCTCTGCAGTGCTAAATGACTGAAAATGTTTTGTTAGTTTACAGAGAAATTAACTACTTTAATAAAAGAAATTTTGTTAAACTTACTAAAAAAATAATATTACAAAGCAAATATTATTTATAGTTTCCCCTTAATATGTAAGCTCTTACGTAGGAAACGTATGGAAATTAGAGTGTGTACATGAATAAATTCGATAACAACCATACTTACTCAAGTCAGAGTCAAGATCATGTTCATAAACAAAATCAGTTTATCTACGACCACTAATAGTAAATTACACATTTCGCATAATCTAGTAACCGTGAAAATAACTCATTGCTCACAATCTCTAAACTGAACGGTAATGACCATGGGAAATGATTTCCCACGATCAGTACCTAGTTCTATTAAAACGCCATAGATTATGCAATATTATAATATTAGTAATTATTTGAAATATAAAAGTTATAAATTTTAGATAAAAGTTAATTAATTTTGTTTGGTTAATGTTTTACATTAAAATATATTTTGAATGCAAATCCACCTAGAAAAATTATTGCTTCGGCGGGAAATCGAACCCTAGACCGCCTGCATGCTAAGCCAGACCTCATACCGTTCACTTATCTAGGTGCGTTAAAATATTTTAGTTAATATTACTATATGTAAAGCTATTGTAAAATTCTTGTTGAATTAATGTAAAATTTATTAATTTTTAACGTTATATAATTGTTAATATCTATTAATAATATTCATTATTGCTAAGTTACAATAAGAGCAATGATAACTTTTATACTTTACATTTCATTCATATAATTCACAAGTGCTAGAAAAAAAAAGTTAGAAAGCACTTAAGGTCGACGTGTACCCAAAAAACGTGTGTTGTTTGTTTAATAAATAATATAATAATGTGATAACTTTGGTTTTAAGTTAATAGTCGAGGAATGTTAAAAACTTTTTTTGGAAAAAAAATTTTTTTAATTAAATTATTTCACATGTTATAATAGTTTGGTTATATAAAAATATTATATAAAATTATAATTGTTAATTTTGGAGAAACTGTACATTCAAAATTAATCAAAATAATACCACTTAAGTTTCATAGTATTTGAACTATTTTCCCAAAATTTTAAGAAAATCGTATGTCTAGGGACAAAACTATTACCTCCTTTTTGCCAAAAAAAGCAGTTTTTTTTGGCAAAAAAGCAGGTTTTTTGGCAATAATTCAGTCGCTTGACATACGATTTTCTTAAAATTCTGGGAAAATAGTTTAAATACTATGAAATATAAGTGGTATTATTTTGGTTAATTTTGAATGTACAGTTTTTCTAAAATTAATTTTTCACGTATAACATGTGAAATAATTTAAATACAAAATTTTTTTCCAAAACAAGTTAGGTAAGCAAGTTTTTAACGATCCTAGACTATTAATTTAAAACCAAAGTTATCACATTATTATATTATTTATGAAACAAATAACACTCGTTTCTGGGTACACTTCGACCTTAACGGCAGAACTGAAAGCAAAATACGTATATCATAATTATCGGCTTTTTATCGGCTATTTAAATGCTCAAAATTTAATTTTTTTGCTTCAATAACTTTTTTTTAATACAAGGTTCTGCTAGCTTTACCGTAAAGTTAGCAGAACCACATAGAAATGTAAAAAAATTGCAATACTCTGGACCAGGATAATAGCAATAATTATCAGATATTTAAATGCTCAAAATTTAATTTTTTTGCTCCAATAACTTTTTTTTAATACAAGGTTCTGCTAGCTTTACCGTAAAGTTAGCAGAACCACATAGAAATGTAAAAAAATTGCAATACTCTGGACCAGAATAATAGCAATAATTATCAGATATTTAAATGCTCAAAATTTATTTTTTTTGCTCCAATAACTTTTTTTTAATACAAGGTTCTGCTAGCTTTACCGTAAAGTTAGCAGAACCACATAGAAATGTAAAAAAATTGCAATACTCTGGACCAGAATAATAGCAATAATTATCAGATATTTAAATGCTCAAAATTTATTTTTTTTGCTCCAATAACTTTTTTTTAATACAAGGTTCTGCTAGCTTTACCGTAAAGTTAGCAGAAACACATAGAAATGTAAAAAAATTGCAATACTCTGAACCAGGATAATAGCAATAATTATCGGCTATTTAAATGCTCAGAATTTAATTTTTTTGCTTCAATAACTTTTTTTAATACAAGGTTCTGTTAGCTTTACCGTAAAGTTAGCAGAACCACATAGAAATGTAAAAAAATTGCAATACTCTGGACCAGGATAATAGCAATAATTATCAGATATTTACATGCTCAAAATTTAATCTTTTTGCTCCAATAACTTTTTTTTAATACAAGGTTCTGCTAGCTTTACCGTAAAGTTAGCAGAAACACATAGAAATGTAAAAAATTGCAATACTCTGAACCAGGATAATAGCAATAATTATCGGCTATTTAAATGCTCAGAATTTAATTTTTTTGCTTCAATAACTTTTTTTTAATACAATGTTCTGTTAGCTTTACCGTAAAGTTAGCAGAACCACATAGAAATGTAAAAAATTGCAATACTCTGGACCAGGATAATAGCAATAATTATCGGCTATTTAAATGCCCAAAATTTAAGTTTCTTGCTTCAATAACTTTTTTTTAATACAAGGTTCTGCTAGCTTTACCGTAAAGTTAGCAGAACCACATAGAAATGTAAAAAAATTGCAATACTCGGGACCAGGATAATAGCAGTAATTATCGGCTATTTAAATGCCCAAAATTTAAGTTTCTTGCTTCAATAACTTTTTTTTAATACAAGGTTCTGCTAGCTTTACCGTAAAGTTAGCAGAACCACATAGAAATGTAAAAAAATTGCAATACTCTGCACCAGGATAATAGCAATAATTATCGGCTATTTAAATTTTTGTAGGTAAACGATCCAAGTGGCAATAGTAAAATTGAGTAATGTAAAAAAATAGAAGATAATCTGACTTGTTTCTATGGTATTGTAAAAATAATTTGTCATCATCTTTGGCAAAAAATTTGCAAATGAATTATTATTGTAGAAAGTATTTAGTCACTTTTAATATTTGAATTGAAATGTACGGAAATGAAAACTTAAAGAAAAAATCGTCATACACTACATAAAAAAGTTATCGAATACGTCATATATAGTAGAGTCAATTTTTGCATTAAGTTCTTATTTTTTACTATCTAAAGATAGAGACTTGAAATCTTTTGTAATGCCTTCAGTACTGGACCAATATAAGATGTTATATGTTTAAAATGGGGGCACGCCCCCTCGGGGGGTTGAAACCCCCGTTTTGTACCCCTAATTTAATAACGCAGCCAAATTGAGCGAAATTTATATTAGGAGGGTTCTTGGAGTCACTGATTATGAATCCAATGAGAAAATTGAAAAATTCAAAATGGCGGACCCAAAATGGCGGTCCTAAAATAACGGCATTTGAGATTGAGAATGCGATTTACGCCGGTTCTATTAATTCTAGAGAAAAACTCAAAAAGTCACACTATTTTGATTACCTTATTATGAACCCCTTCGTTCTGCCCTAGTAGTAGAGTTAATTTTTGCATTAAGGTCTTATTTTTTACTATCTAAAGATAGAGACTTGAAATCTTTTGTAATGCCTTCAGTACTGGACCAATATAAAATGTAATATGTTTAAAATGGGGGCCCCCTCGTGGGGTTGAAACCCCCATTTTACACTCCCAATTTAATAACTCGGGAAGCTTTCCATCAACTTGAGGCAAATTCATGTTGGAAGATTTTTGGGGTTCCTGATTATGAACTCAATGAGAAAATTAAGAAATACAAAATGGCGGACCCAAAATGGCGGTCTTTGAGATTGGAAATGCGATTTACGGCGTTTTTATTGATTTTAGAGAAAAATTCAGAGAGTCAAAAAGTGTTTAGAATGTGATCTTGCATAGGAATACACTATTTTGGTTACCTTATTATGTAAGCCCCTTCACTCTCTCTTAGTTAGTTTCTCAGTGAAGAGGTTGCATAATAAGGTAACCGGAATTACGTATTCCTATGCAGAATGACATTCTAACCACTTTCTGGCTGTTTGCATTTTTGTCTAAAATCAATAGAAACGGCGTAAATCGCATTTCCAATCTCAAAGACCGCCATTTTGGGTCCGCCATTTTGTATTTCTTAATTTTCTCATTGAATTCATAGTCAGAAACCCCGAAAACTCCCCCAATATAAATTTCGCTCAAGTTGATGGAAAACTTCCCGAGTTATTAAATTGGGAGTGTAAAATGGGGGTTTTAACCCCCCGAAAGGGCGTGCCCCCATTTTAAACATATTACATTTTATATTAGTCCAGTACTGAAGGCATTACAAAAGATTTCAAGTCTCTATCTTTAGATAGTAAAAAATAAGAACTTAATGCAAAAATTCACTCTACTACTAGGGCAGAGCGAAGGGGTTACATAATAAGAAAAGCAAAATAGTGTATTCCTTTGCAAAATCACATTTTAAACACTTTTTGACTCTTTGAGTTTTTCTCTAAAATCAATAGAAACGGCGTAAACCGCATTCTCAATCTCAAATGCCGTTATCTTAGGACCGCCATTTTGGGCCCGCCATTTTGAATTTTTTAATTTTCTTATTGGATTCATAACCAGCGACTCCAAGAACCCTCCCAACATATATTTCGCTGAATTTGGTTACGTTATTAAATTAGGGGTTTCAACCCCCCGAGGGGGCGTGCCCCCATTTTAAATATATAACATTTTATATTGGTCCAGTACTGAAGGCATTCAAAAGATTTCAAGTCTCTATCTTTAGATAGTAAAAAATAAGAACTTAGGCATGTTTTTTGCAAAAATTGACTCTACTAATACATGTTGTGCAAGAAGACGTTTAATAGTCTGTTAAGGAAAGAAGCCATTGTAATACTTTCCCTTCCCAATAAAAATATGAAACGATATCTTTGAGAGTTGAGAACCGCAAGTGTAACTGAAGGTGAGTAGAACAAACTATTATAGAAGTTACTGAAGTGAAATGGAGAATAACACAAATATTATTTCTCAGCTCAAAAATCAAATTTAAACTTTATACCTGAACCAGAAGCGTCCCTAAGGTCGGTCAGCCGGGCGTACGCCCGGGGTCCGGTAGCTAGTGGGGCCCCGCAACGAGCTACCTTATTTTAATCAACACAAAGAAATGATATAAAAAAAGTAACTAATGATGGATATGAACAGCAATCTAGTTAATTTGATTGTTTGAAGTTAAACGTTAAGTAATTTGTAATGTAAAAGAGTTTTGTTCTGTAGTGGTGTCTGTTGGTGACCTTAATGGAAAATACCACCATAATTTAGTAAATAAATTTTCTTTAAAATGGCATATGTTTTTCTAATAGTTGCATATACTCAGTATTCCTATAATTTTAACTGTTCGTAAATGATTGTATTTTTTAATTGTTTTTAATTTTTAGCATATTTTGCAAAAAATAAATAGCTATAATTAACAGTTCAAAAATTACAATCACTTACGATCATCCGTATTACGATCAATAATATATTCTTTTGAAGCAATGCAAATTTCGAAATTTGCGCCATAAATTAATTAATGGTCCACGTTGACAGATGGAGTTTTGGATACAAAAGTTAGTATGGAACATAACCATCTATTACATATTGTTTATCTATGGATACAATTCACTTAATAACCTTTGAAATTGAATTTATACATGAAAGGAAAGAACCCCGGCTTTTCATGGGAATAAGTTTGGTCAATTCACTTCATGGACAGGACAATAAAGTAAAAGTAAAATTCACAACTAAAATTAAAATCTCCTGCTATTTTTTTATCTGAACAACAATAACAGTACAATATATAGCTGAACTACAATTAGCTATCATGGAAAAGTATCTGAATTTATAAAACCTGTCTTTTTAATTTGCAAAATAGAAAACCTTAATAGCCGCACTGATTATTATTATTGAAATTAAACCAGTTGTGTAAATAATCAATAGTATATATCATTATCATTATTAACCTCTTGTACCTTTCGGTGTCGAGGTGTCGATACACCGAGCCGCAGAGTGGATATGTGTGTGTGAGACGAGGCAGCGGAGCCATGTAGGTAAAAACACTGCGCTCGTGGTTTACCCATCCGAGTACTGACCGGTGCAAACTCGACTTAACTATGTTAAGCGATATAAATCCACTATAACCACTCTGCCGTTCTGTCGACTGCATTTTAAACATCAAAGTTTCTAAATCTTGGAAGCCCTTGAAGTATCAGTATCTCAGTTTTCTTAGATTCTTGGATTTCCATTATATCTAGAAACAATATCTCCCAAGTATTTGGTATTTATTTCTAAATTACTACTTCAAATTGCAAAATTCAAAGCTCTGAAACCTTGGCCTCTCTGAAATTCTGGAGTCATGTAACTATCTTAATCACAAAGTGTAATTCATAATCTTTAGTCCAAGCCTCAAAATTACAACTAATAGAAATCTGTAGAAGAACTTTTAATTTTAAGTTGTAAAATTGACTTAAGTTGTAGATTTGAAGTTCTTCCACCTTCGAGGAAACTCATTTTAAAGCATTTCTCAGCTACCCTTAACCATCTGGTTGGAGTTCAGTTTCTGGTACACCGCACTGGAGGTTACTGGGGTATCAATAGGTATTCAATATTGGTATATATCTATTAGGGTTTCTGGTTCTCATCAATTTTGGTATTCCCGGGACTCGAGACTTTTTTCCGTAAGCCCCGGGAATCCCGGATAGTAATTTTACATGGGTACCTAACACTAATCCAAATATTCGTTTTTAAAATTGCTTTAATTAATCCTCTAATCACTTTCTCCCAGCAGTGCCCATTGGAAAATAACTGTAACTGTTTAATGAAAAACACAGCAGTATATAAATAAATTCTCCTATCATAAACATTTTTTTTCTCTCTTATGCCAAAACCTTTCCTGTTTAGTGTAGCCTTTATAAAACATTTTTCCTGAATAAGAACATGATAAATATTATTAGCAATAGTTCGAATTGATATTCCATCTTCTGCGACCTATTGAGATATGTACATATAATTTCACTCAAATTCCTTGTTTTGCAAAATTTTAAAATTGATTGTTAATTTTTAATTCTTTGGGGGTACAAGGTACGATATCTTCTTCAATATTTTTTTAATGCAATCCGTGCATGCATTCTAAATGCCGCATGAGCCCGCTAGAATTCGAAGCTTACACGAAATTTGTTTAGGACAATAATTACATTGGGTCGTTTCTACATTTTTAAAACAATTTCAACTACGATTTGGTTTATTTGTAAATTTAATAGGTAAATAAAAGTCAGGTGAAACACATTCATAAATCTAGTAAATACACACTATAAGCAATTAATTATATGAAAGTGCACTATTGTTATTACAAAAACTACCAAAATCTTCTTTGAATGCTTTACCTATTGAAAACGACTGATTGTTAAAAATAAGACCATACTTCAATATAAATTTTCTATGTGGTTTTGCTAACTTTACGGTAAAGGTAGCAGAACCTTATATTAAAAAAAGTTAATGCAGCAAAAAATAGAAATTTTGAGCATTTAAATAGCCGATAATTATTGCTATTATCCTGGTCCAGAGTATTGCAATTTTTTACATTTCTATGTGGTTCTGCTAACTTTACGGTAAAGCTAGCAGAACCTTGTATTAAAAAAAAGTTATTGAAGCAAAAAAATTAAATTTTGAGCATTTAAATAGCCGATAATTATTGCTATTATCCTGGTCCAGAGTATTGCAATTTTTTACATTTCTATGTGGTTCTGCTAACTTTACGGTAAAGCTAGCAGAACCTTGTATTAAAAAAAAGTTATTGAAGCAAAAAAATTAAATTTTGGGCATTTAAATAGCCGATAATTATTGCTATTATCCTGGTCCAGAGTATTGCAATTTTTTACATTTCTATGTGGTTCTGCTAACTTTACGGTAAAGCTAGCAGAACCTTATATTAAAAAAAGTTGCTGCAGCAAAAAAAATAAATTTTGAGCATTTAAATAGCCGATAATTATTGCTATTATCCTGGTCCAGAGTATTGCAATTTTTTACATTTCTATGTGGTTCTGCTAACTTTACGGTAAAGCTAGCAGAACCTTGTATTAAAAAAAAGTTATTGAAGCAAAAAAATTAAATTTTGGGCATTTAAATAGCCGATAATTATTGCTATTATCCTGGTCCAGAGTATTGCAATTTTTTACATTTCTATGTGGTTCTGCTAACTTTACGGTAAAGCTAGCAGAACCTTGTATTAAAAAAAAGTTATTGAAGCAAAAAAATTAAATTTTGGGCATTTAAATAGCCGATAATTATTGCTATTATCCTGGTCCAGAGTATTGCAATTTTTTACATTTCTATGTGGTTCTGCTAACTTTACGGTAAAGCTAGCAGAACCTTATATTAAAAAAAGTTGCTGCAGCAAAAAAAATAAATTTTGAGCATTTAAATAGCCGATAATTATTGCTATTATCCTGGTCCAGAGTATTGCAATTTTTTACATTTCTATGTGGTTCTGCTAACTTTACGGTAAAGCTAGCAGAACCTTGTATTAAAAAAAAGTTATTGAAGCAAAAAAATTAAATTTTGGGCATTTAAATAGCCGATAATTATTGCTATTATCCTGGTCCAGAGTATTGCAATTTTTTACATTTCTATGTGGTTCTGCTAACTTTACGGTAAAGCTAGCAGAACCTTGTATTAAAAAAAAGTTATTGAAGCAAAAAAATTAAATTTTGGGCATTTAAATAGCCGATAATTATTGCTATTATCCTGGTCCAGAGTATTGCAATTTTTTACATTTCTATGTGGTTCTGCTAACTTTACGATAAAGCTAGCAGAACCTTGTATTAAAAAAAAGTTATTGAAGCAAAAAAATTAAATTTTGGGCATTTAAATAGCCGATAATTATTGCTATTATCCTGGTCCAGAGTATTGCAATTTTTTACATTTCTATGTGGTTCTGCTAACTTTACGGTAAAGCTAGCAGAACCTTATATTAAAAAAAGTTGCGCAGCAAAAAAAATAAATTTTGAGCATTTAAATAGCCGATAATTATTGCTATTATCCTGGTCCAGAGTATTGCAATTTTTTACATTTCTATGTGGTTCTGCTAACTTTACGGTAAAGCTAGCAGAACCTTGTATTAAAAAAAAGTTATTGAAGCAAAAAAATTAAATTTTGAGCATTTAAATAGCCGATAATTATTGCTATTATCCTGGTCCAGAGTATTGCAATTTTTTACATTTCTATGTGGTTCTGCTAACTTTACGGTAAAGCTAGCAGAACCTTGTATTAAAAAAAAGTTATTGAAGCAAAAAAATTAAATTTTGGGCATTTAAATAGCCGATAATTATTGCTATTATCCTGGTCCAGAGTATTGCAATTTTTTTACATTTCTATGTGGTTCTGCTAACTTTACGGTAAAGCTAGCAGAACCTTATATTAAAAAAAGTTGCTGCAGCAAAAAAATAAATTTTGAGCATTTAAATAGCCGATAATTATTGCTATTATCCTGGTCCAGAGTATTGCAATTTTTTACATTTCTATGTGGTTCTGCTAACTTTACGGTAAAGCTAGCAGAACCTTGTATTAAAAAAAAGTTATTGAAGCAAAAAAATTAAATTTTGGGCATTTAAATAGCCGATAATTATTGCTATTATCCTGGTCCAGAGTATTGCAATTTTTTACATTTCTATGTGGTTCTGCTAACTTTACGGTAAAGCTAGCAGAACCTTATATTAAAAAAAGTTGCTGCAGCAAAAAAAATAAATTTTGAGCATTTAAATAGCCGATAATTATTGCTATTATCCTGGTCCAGAGTATTGCAATTTTTTACATTTCTATGTGGTTCTGCTAACTTTACGGTAAAGCTAGCAGAACCTTGTATTAAAAAAAAGTTATTGAAGCAAAAAAATTAAATTTTGGGCATTTAAATAGCCGATAATTATTGCTATTATCCTGGTCCAGAGTATTGCAATTTTTTACATTTCTATGTGGTTCTGCTAACTTTACGGTAAAGCTAGCAGAACCTTGTATTAAAAAAAAGTTATTGAAGCAAAAAAATTAAATTTTGGGCATTTAAATAGCCGATAATTATTGCTATTATCCTGGTCCAGAGTATTGCAATTTTTTACATTTCTATGTGGTTCTGCTAACTTTACGGTAAAGCTAGCAGAACCTTATATTAAAAAAAGTTGCTGCAGCAAAAAAAATAAATTTTGAGCATTTAAATAGCCGATAATTATTGCTATTATCCTGGTCCAGAGTATTGCAATTTTTTACATTTCTATGTGGTTCTGCTAACTTTACGGTAAAGCTAGCAGAACCTTGTATTAAAAAAAAGTTATTGAAGCAAAAAAATTAAATTTTGGGCATTTAAATAGCCGATAATTATTGCTATTATCCTGGTCCAGAGTATTGCAATTTTTTACATTTCTATGTGGTTCTGCTAACTTTACGGTAAAGCTAGCAGAACCTTGTATTAAAAAAAAGTTATTGAAGCAAAAAAATTAAATTTTGGGCATTTAAATAGCCGATAATTATTGCTATTATCCTGGTCCAGAGTATTGCAATTTTTTACATTTCTATGTGGTTCTGCTAACTTTACGATAAAGCTAGCAGAACCTTGTATTAAAAAAAAGTTATTGAAGCAAAAAAATTAAATTTTGGGCATTTAAATAGCCGATAATTATTGCTATTATCCTGGTCCAGAGTATTGCAATTTTTTACATTTCTATGTGGTTCTGCTAACTTTACGGTAAAGCTAGCAGAACCTTATATTAAAAAAAGTTGCGCAGCAAAAAAAATAAATTTTGAGCATTTAAATAGCCGATAATTATTGCTATTATCCTGGTCCAGAGTATTGCAATTTTTTACATTTCTATGTGGTTCTGCTAACTTTACGGTAAAGCTAGCAGAACCTTGTATTAAAAAAAAGTTATTGAAGCAAAAAAATTAAATTTTGGGCATTTAAATAGCCGATAATTATTTCTATTATCCTGGTCCAGAGTATTGCAATTTTTTACATTTCTATGTGGTTCTGCTAACTTTACGATAAAGCTAGCAGAACCTTGTATTAAAAAAAAGTTATTGAAGCAAAAAAATTAAATTTTGGGCATTTAAATAGCCGATAATTATTGCTATTATCCTGGTCCAGAGTATTGCAATTTTTTTACATTTCTATGTGGTTCTGCTAACTTTACGGTAAAGCTAGCAGAACCTTATATTAAAAAAAGTTGCGCAGCAAAAAAAATAAATTTTGAGCATTTAAATAGCCGATAATTATTGCTATTATCCTGGTCCAGAGTATTGCAATTTTTTACATTTCTATGTGGTTCTGCTAACTTTACGGTAAAGCTAGCAGAACCTTGTATTAAAAAAAAGTTATTGAAGCAAAAAAATATTAAATTTTGGGCATTTAAATAGCCGATAATTATTGCTATTATCCTGGTCCAGAGTATTGCAATTTTTTTACATTTCTATGTGGTTCTGCTAACTTTACGGTAAAGCTAGCAGAACCTTGTATTAAAAAAAAGTTATTGAAGCAAAAAAATTAAATTTTGGGCATTTAAATAACCGATAATTATTGCTATTATCCTGGTCCAGAGTATTGCAATTTGTTTACATTTCTATGTGGTTCTGCTAACTTTACGGTAAAGCTAGCAGAACCTTATATTAAAAAAAGTTGCTGCAGCAAAAAAAATAAATTTTGAGCATTTAAATAGCCGATAATTATTGCTATTATCCTGGTCCAGAGTATTGCAGTTTTTTTACATTTCTATGTGGTTCTGCTAACTTTATGGCAAAGATAGCAGAACCTTGTATTAAAAAAAAGTTATTAAAGCAAAAAAATTAAATTTTGAGCATTTAAATAGCCGATAATTATTGCTATTATCCTGGTCCAGAGTATTGCAATTTTTTACATTTCTATGTGGTTCTGCTAACTTTACGATAAAGCTAGCAGAACCTTGTATTAAAAAAAAGTTGTTGAAGCAAAAAAATTAAATTTTGGGCATTTAAATAGCCGATAAAAAGTCGATAATTATGATATATTTTGCATTCAGTTCTGCCGTTAAGTGCTTTCTAGCTTTACCGACATAGCTCTCTTCTTTTACTCACAACAAGCCATAGTACCTATATTTACGTTTCGCGGAAAAGCGGTAAGATAAATAAATGATAGCGTTATACAGATGCAGGTGACAGAAAAAATCTTGTTTAAGTATTAAATATAATAGTTAAACAAGACCTTTTCTTTATCTTTTTGTTTATTGGTAATAGCCCTATTTTGTTTTGTATTTTAAAATCATAATTTTAAAAGTTTGCTTTAAAATATAACATTTGCAATTGAATTGTGATAATAATTGTGATGTTTATAAAAAATTACTTTCGAAAGTTTTGGGTACATACGAATGATTTTTTAGCTTTACTAAATTGACTGAAATTAAATTACCTTTAATATTTATTTGTTTTGAAAATTTTAGATTTATCATGAGTGAATTCGATGATGGGAAAATGAAAGCTGCTCACATTACATCTCTTAATTTATTGCCAGAGATTTCACTTAAAAATATGAATGCGAGTATAAATTCTAGGTTTAATATTTTTTTTAGCTTTTGGTGTTGCATTACTTTTTTTGTGGTCGAAGATAAAGTATAGACTTGGTCTCATGTCAAATTCTTCACACTCGTGATAAATTGGCACTTTTCGGCACTTGTAACACAATATACTATTACACATTAAACTTAAAGCGTAGAAGTATATCTTTTATAAATTCTGGAATCAGATAAATGAATGTTATATGAAGATATTTAAGAATGAAAGTGACGGATTTCAAATTAAGTGCTGCCTTAGCCATCATTGTTGGAAAGATACGGTTTTCAGCAATATAATTGTTTCAGCAGGTTTTGATTTTTTCCGGTCATAGAAGATAAAAGTTGGCCAAAATGAAATGCAAAAAAATACTTTTTAATGGAACATCCTATATATTTTGACACCATTATAGATCGGTTCTTCAGTTTTTCAAAAACGTATAGTTTCATATTTTTTATTTTTTTCCACTATTTCATTAAGTGCCGTTCTAGAATTCTGTTAACGAGATGCGATAATTACGAGTAAGGTTTTGTTACTCCTCTCTGGGATTTATAAACATATTTTTTTAATTCGGAGAGGCTGTTATTATACTAAAGATGTACTTAATTTTAATGGTTTAAATTCACGGTCACATGTCACATTCGTAGGATTTTATTCTTCAACATCGGTAAATTTATATTAGCAGGACTTTAGGCTGTATCTCTAAGCAAAGCTCAATAAATTTAAAAAATATTTCATACAGAGAATTGCCGCAATAAGGAAAAGCAATGGTTTGTGAATGTCGGAATATGACAGTCCAGATTGTATAAAGACATTGTCACAAACGGAATTATTTGCAATTAAATAATTCATACAAACCACAAGTTACATTTCAACTGGTGCAATTATCATCCAAGATTAATACATTTCTTCGTAACTTTATATAGCGTTGGCTTAATGTTAATCACACACGCGAGCCAGCTGTGCTTATTCGAAGAAGCCCACTCGCACACGCGAGCCAGCCAGTATATAAATCCGGCTGTTTCAAGTTCAGATTCAGTTGTCCCAACGACTCCAACGAATCAACAACTTTAAGCAGACCTGGTAAGCAACCTTTTTATTAATTAATTGTAGGGGGGTCTAGAATCTGGTATCCAGGAACACTGATTATCCGACCCCTAATGTGCTTAGTTGTATTAATTTAGGAGCCTAGAATCTGATGTCCAGGGGCACTGATTACCTGGTTTCCTAAGGCTTAGTTGTAGGACATAGTGCTAGTACAGGATGGTTTCAATCACCCTCATTTTCAATGTTAGTTTTAGGAGGACCTAACCGTCCTCATACTTATGTTTGTAACCCAATGTATTGTAACTTGTTGTTTAGTATATAATTAATTGTGATCTGTGTTTACTTCCTATCTCTACCTCTGACTACGACCCTCAGCCACGAAAACCCCACGTGGCAACATAAGATACACTGGCAGATTTAAATAAAGTTTTAATACACAATCTAGAAAGTAAGTTTTTTTCTGGTCCAGAAAAAGTTTGTAATCAAAAGTCTTTTCTATCTCTTAAAATAAAAGCTGTATGGGTTCGTCCAAAATATAATAAAACCTTTGTAAAAGGACAGGCTCAGTTCTATAAATCAAGGTCCGTTGATGCATGCATAATTATATCCAAAGTAAAGGTTATCTCACCCATTTCCACTATTGGCTTTTGAAATGGGTACAAAAATGGCGCCTTTTTGGCGGCAATTTTAATTTGTCAAATCAAATATTTACATAACATACAGAAAAGGTTACGAATATTTTAATTAAAACAAATCAATAATACTATGTATTAACTTATTAACAAATTAGTGGCGTGTGTGAGTCGGACGAATATGGTAGTCTTCTTGGACACCGGGAGACTACTTCCCCCCCCCCGTTTTCGAGGGTGCTGAAAACGATGGTGCTGGGCAAAATTCTTTTTGGGCGGGGGAAGACCCTCAAAAGGGTTAAAAACCACCCCCAAAAGGGAAAAACGCTATGGAGCCGCCTTTCGGTCCCAAGAATACTTGTTACACCCGTTTCCGAGGGTGCTGAGACCGATACCGACCTCACCAGCAACCCTCGACGTCAACCCACCCCTCCAACAGGCAAACACACCCCCCAAAAGGGTTGAAACGCGAAAGAAGCGGGTTTCGACTCGGGAAAAAAATCATACACCCGTTTTCGAGGGTGCTGAGAACGGTGCCGACCTCATTCAGCAGCAACCCTCGACGTAAAAATGTGTATATATATATATATATATATATATATATATATATATATATATATATATATATATATATATTTATTTATTTATTTATTTATTTAATTCATTTTTTTTTATATTACACAGTTTTATTTATTACATAGATAATACATTATAACTTAAAATATTAATGTAATTTCGCAACATTACAAGCTCAGTAACTCAACATAATCGCGCGCAAGTCTCTTACATCTACGGAATGATTTTTTTAATTTAATCTCGGACGTACTACTACTTGTAAACGTCCGAGATTAAATTAAAAAAATCATTCCGTAGATATAAGAGACTTGCGCGCGATTATGTTGAGTTACTGAGCTTGTAATGTTGCGAAATTACATTAATATTTTAAGTTATAATGTATTATCTATGTAATAAATAAAACTGTGTAATAAAAAAAATAAAAAAAAATGAATTAAATAAATAAATAAATAAATAAATAAATATATATATATATATATATATATATATATATATATATATATATATATATAAATGATTAGAAGTAATAATGCGCGTAGAGATATACAAGAAAGTGTTATAATAATGGGATATCGCGCAACAGAGAAGAAAGAAAACATAAGTTGCAGCCGTCTACACGTGTTTCACACTTATTAGTGATCATCAGGACGGCATAGCAGATGGAATAAATATAAAAGCAACTAACTCAGAAAGATGTAATAACACAAGGTTTCACTGATAGCAGCCAACCGCACATTTGCAGTATCGGCCTGAAGACACTGAGTTTTCAGTGCAACAACAAACGTCACTACTATGCCGTCCTGATGATCACTAATAAGTGTGAAACACGTGTAGACGGCTGCAACTTATGTTTTCTTTCTTCTCTGTTGCGCGATATCCCATTATTATAACACTTTCTTGTATATATATATATATATATATATATATATATATATATATATATATTTTTTTTTTTTTAGTTGAAATTAATTTTTGTTAAGTTGAATAATGATTTTACATTAAATAATATTTAGCATGCAAATTCATATAGAAAAATTTATCATCGACTCTGCTGGGACTCGAACCCAGGACCGTCCACTGTCTAGGTGGTATCTCTACCAACTGAGCTACAGAGTACGACTACCAGCATAGCGAGAAATTTTCCATATGAATTAGATGTTTAAGCAGACATACAAAGTAACTAGATATTTTTTGAATATTATTAATGAAGATCAGCAAGTCGCATGACAACAACATCAATATTCAAAGTATCTAGATTATTTTTAATCATTCCGAAAGGAAATTAATTATATATAAATTTTAGTTGAAATTAATTTTTGTTAAGTTGAATAATGATTTTACATTAAATAATATTTAACATGCAAATTCATATAGAAAAATTTATCATCGACTCTGCTGGGACTCGAACCCAGGACCCTCCACTGTCTAGGTGATATCTCTACCAACTGAGCTACAGAGTACGACTACCAGCATAGCGAGAAATTTTCCATATGAATTAGATGTTTAAGCAGACATACAAAGTAACTAGATATTTTTTGAATATTATTAATGAAGATCAGCAAGTCGCATGACAACAACATCAATATTCAAAGTATCTAGATTATTTTTAATCATTCCGAAAGGAAATTAATTATATATAAATTTTAGTTGAAATTAATTTTTGTTAATTTTTAATGTAAAATCATTATTCAACTTAACAAAAATTAATTTCAACTAAAATTTATATATAATTAATTTCCTTTCGGAATGATTAAAAATAATCTAGATACTTTGAATATTGATGTTGTTGTCATGCGACTTGCTGATCTTCATTAATAATATTCAAAAAATATCTAGTTACTTTGTATGTCTGCTTAAACATCTAATTCATATGGAAAATTTCTCGCTATGCTGGTAGTCGTACTCTGTAGCTCAGTTGGTAGAGATACCACCTAGACAGTGGAGGGTCCTGGGTTCGAGTCCCAGCAGAGTCGATGATAAATTTTTCTATATGAATTTGCATGCTAAATATTATTTAATATATATATATATATATATAGATATAAAATATATTTGATTCTTGGGTATAGGTTATTTTAAATTAATTAACACAGTTTTATATGGTTATGTCGACGTTTCGCTCACACATTGGGAGCATTTTCAAGATTCTTTTATTGTTTATTGCCTACAAAAAAAATTTTTTATAACATTTATTCCTTTTTTTATATGATTAAATCAGTATGAAATTTTTTTACACATTTTAATTATTTTTTATTTTGAAACAGTTACGTACCTTGAAACAGTATGTTTGAATTTACATTTTGGTTTTTCCATTATTGTTTTTTATTACAGTGGTTGGTATGCTGATTACACAGATTTAGATTATTACTTTCTTTTTTGTTTATAATGTATAGAACTAGGAATATGTGTGTAGTTTGAACAAATTCTTTTTGGGAACTGACGACTAATTAACAAAGAAACATCACTTCTTTTAAACTAATATACAGAATTGGATCGGCATTGTATCAGGTTTCACACGAGTAAACCAAACAATCTTTTGCTATTTTTCAAGGCATGTGTCACATAAATTTGGGTATTTATTACTTTTCATTTCGACTGAGAGTTTTAAGATGTGTTTTTGGTTATTATTGAAAGCTTGAAATTATTACGTGTGGACTTTATTGTGTGCAACGGTTAGAATTTATAATAATATTAAGAATTTTTTTTTTTATACGTAGATGAATGGGTTATTGGAATGTGTATTACGATTATTTACTTAATGAGATTATGATATATTTGGCTTAGATTTTTTGTATCTTGCCTGTCATTTACGGCTTCGTTATCTTGTTTTATATGAAACATTTCTTTTATTGTTAATTTATGGTAGTTGCTATCTTTATTTAAAATTTTGGTATCTTTGAAATTGAACTCGTGTTTTTCGGTTTTTTCGTGTTTATGTAAAGCAGTTGAAGCGTTTTTGGTGTATTTATGACCATTTAATCGACTATCTAAATATTGGGTTGTCATTCCTATATACTTTTTTGGGCAATTTATGCAGGGTATGGAATAAATAACGTTAGATGTTTTCTTTTTTGGTATCTTTGTTTTTAATGGTGTAAATAGAGAAGTTAGTGTATTCTGAGATTTATGGCATATAGAAATGTTATGTTTACTTAAAATATGTTTTAGTTTTTCAGATAATTCATTTATATAAGGCATAGCTATGTATCTGGTCGGGTTAGTATTTTTTTCTTTTGAGTTTAGATTATTGTAAAATTTGAATATACGTTGTTTTTGTGTTCGTTTGATAAGCTTCTCCGGATAATGATTTTCTTTTAAGGTTTTTTCTACTTTTTTTAAAACTTCAGGGAGGTATTCGGGTGACGTTAATGTAATTGCTCGATCGATTAAACCTATTATTACGCTATTTTTTTGATTTTGAGGATGGTGAGATTTGTAGTTTACATATCGTCCTGACCATGTTTTTTTAGTAAACCATTTTGTTTTTAGCTCTTTATTTTTTGTTTTGATTAAAGTTAAATCTAGGAAGTTAATTTGACCGTTTTGTTCTAGTTCGGAAGTAAATTGTAATTTTGAGTGGAAATTGTTGAATGCTTTAAGAATTTCGTTTATTTTATTGTTTGGGATGGCTGTTAAGCAGTCATCCACGTATCTTTTGAAGAATATTATGTCAAAATCTAATTTTTTAATTACGTTTTCTTCTAAATGTTCCATGACAATGACGTGGATGACTGCTTAACAGCCATCCCAAACAATAAAATAAACGAAATTCTTAAAGCATTCAACAATTTCCACTCAAAATTACAATTTACTTCCGAACTAGAACAAAACGGTCAAATTAACTTCCTAGATTTAACTTTAATCAAAACAAAAAATAAAGAGCTAAAAACAAAATGGTTTACTAAAAAAACATGGTCAGGACGATATGTAAACTACAAATCTCACCATCCTCAAAATCAAAAAAATAGCGTAATAATAGGTTTAATCGATCGAGCAATTACATTAACGTCACCCGAATACCTCCCTGAAGTTTTAAAAAAAGTAGAAAAAACCTTAAAAGAAAATCATTATCCGGAGAAGCTTATCAAACGAACACAAAAACAACGTATATTCAAATTTTACAATAATCTAAACTCAAAAGAAAAAAATACTAACCCGACCAGATACATAGCTGTGCCTTATATAAATGAATTATCTGAAAAACTAAAACATATTTTAAGTAAACATAACATTTCTATATGCCATAAATCTCAGAATACACTAACTTCTCTATTTACACCATTAAAAACAAAGATACCAAAAAAGAAAACATCTAACGTTATTTATTCCATACCCTGCATAAATTGCCCAAAAAAGTATATAGGAATGACAACCCAATATTTAGATAGTCGATTAAATGGTCATAAATACACCAAAAACGCTTCAACTGCTTTACATAAACACGAAAAAACCGAAAAACACGAGTTCAATTTCAAAGATACCAAAATTTTAAATAAAGATAGCAACTACCATAAATTAACAATAAAAGAAATGTTTCATATAAAACAAGATAACGAAGCCGTAAATGACAGGCAAGATACAAAAAATCTAAGCCAAATATATCATAATCTCATTAAGTAAATAATCGTAATACACATTCCAATAACCCATTCATCTACGTATAAAAAAAAAAAATTCTTAATATTATTATAAATTCTAACCGTTGCACACAATAAAGTCCACACGTAATAATTTCAAGCTTTCAATAATAACCAAAAACACATCTTAAAACTCTCAGTCGAAATGAAAAGTAATAAATACCCAAATTTATGTGACACATGCCTTGAAAAATAGCAAAAGATTGTTTGGTTTACTCGTGTGAAACCTGATACAATGCCGATCCAATTCTGTATATTAGTTTAAAAGAAGGGATGTTTCTTTGTTAATTAGTCGTCAGTTCCCAAAAAGAATTTGTTCAAACTACACACATATTCCTAGTTCTATACATTATAAACAAAAAAGAAAGTAATAATCTAAATCTGTGTAATCAGCATACCAACCACTGTAATAAAAAACAATAATGGAAAAACCAAAATGTAAATTCAAACATACTGTTTCAAGGTACGTAACTGTTTCAAAATAAAAAAAAAATAAAAAATAAAAAAAAAAAATAATTAAAATGTGTAAAAAAATTTCATACTGATTTAATCATATAAAAAAAAGGAATAAATGTTATAAAAAATTTTTTTTGTAGGCAATAAACAATAAAAGAATCTTGAAAATGCTCCCAATGTGTGAGCGAAACGTCGACATAACCATATAAAACTGTGTTAATTAATTTAAAATAACCTATACCCAAGAATCAAATATATTTTATATCTATATATAAGGTTAAAGAATAAGAAAATTTATATATATATATATATATATATATATATATATATATATATATATATATATATATATATATATATATATATATATATATATATATATATATATAAACATTTTATATATATATATATATATAATCTATGTATTAATTTATATATATATATATATATATATATATATATATATATATATATATATATATATATATATATATACATATACATTTTTTACGTCGAGGGTTGCTGCTGAATGAGGTCGGCACCGTTCTCAGCACCCTCGAAAACGGGTGTATGATTTTTTTCCCGAGTCGAAACCCGCTTCTTTCGCGTTTCAACCCTTTTGGGGGGTGTGTTTGCCTGTTGGAGGGGTGGGTTGACGTCGAGGGTTGCTGGTGAGGTCGGCATCGGTCTCAGCACCCTCAGAAACGGGTGTAACAAGTATTCTTGGGACCGAAAGGCGGCTCCATAGCGTTTTTCCCTTTTGGGGGTGGTTTTTAACCCTTTTGAGGGTCTTCCCCCGCCCAAAAAGAATTTTGCCCAGCACCATCGTTTTCAGCACCCTCGAAAACGGGGGGGGAAGTAGTCTCCCGGTGTCCAAGAAGACTACCGGATTTCGACCTTTTTTCCGACTCACACACGCCACTAAATAATATTTTTAGGTATTCGAATTATCTTCTGTTATTGACTAATAGTAGAGTCAATTTTTGAATTAAGTTCTTATTTTTTACTATCTAAAGATAGAGACTTGAAATCTTTTCTAATGCCTTTAGTACTGGACCAATATAAAATGTTATATGTTTTAAATGGGGGCACGCCCTCTCGGGGGGTTGAAACCCCCATTTTAAACTGCCAGTTTAATAACTCGGGAAGTTTTCAACAAAGTTGATCAAAAACTATGTTACAGGGATATTTGAGGTCGCTGATTATAAATCAAATCAGAAAATTCAAAATGGCGGACCCAAGATGGCGATATTTTAGATTAAAAATGCGATTTACGCCGTTTCTATTGAGTGTGTAAGTGTTTAGAATGTGATTTTGCTTAGGAATACATAATTCCGATTACCTTATTATGTAACCCCTTCACTCTCCTCCACTGAGAAGCCCACTAGGGGAGACTGAAGGGGGTTGCATAATAAGGTAACCAAGATAGTGTATTCCTATGCAAGATCACATTCTAGAAACTTTTTGACTTACTGAATTTTTCTCTAAAATCAATAGAAACGGCGTAAATCGCATTTGCAATCTCAAACACCACCATTTTGGTTCCGCCATTTTGTATTTTTTAATTTTCTCATTGAATTCATAATCAGAGACCCCAAAAACCACCAAACATGAATTTCGCTCAACTTGACGGAAAGCTTCCTGAGTTATTAAATTGGGAGTGTAAAAAGGGGGTTTCAACCACCAGGAGGGGCGTGCCCCCATTTTAAACATATAACATTTTATACTGGTCCAGTACTGAAGGCATTAGAAAAGATTTCAAGTCTCTATCTTTAGATAGTAAAAAATAAGAACTTTGGCATGTTTTTTGCAAAAATTGACTCTACTATAATATTAACTACTACTACTGAATAAAACCACGAAAACAATAACACATTAAAAAATGATGGTCTAAAATGGCGAAGATTTATTAGTTATATGAACAAAACAACAATAACAACTAAAGCGAATATGTTTAACTGTGATACAACTAATTTATTAATGGTATCCCCCTCAAACAGTATTTAAGTTTCTTTTTTTTGTTATTCAAATATGGCGAAAAGCCGTGGACGGAAACCCAACTTCTGTAAATGTCTGTACTTAATGGAATATGATGGAAGTGGATGCTACAACTATTTTTTAAGTTTTTGTAACCTTTCCAACCAGCTAAAAATTAAGAATATATTAAGTAGGTAATTGAAAATTATCCTGCAAATCGTATTTGTACTGCTATTTTCAAAATTTCCAGCGGCCACATCGGTATTTTTAAAACCTGAAGTGAATAGTGTCTCTGTTCCTTTTATTATCTGCATGAGAATGTGTTGTAGTATTATTTTTTAAAGTATATCGAGGCTCTCTCGTTCAATCCTTCCACACTCTTCAATTATTTTAGGCTTTTCTTTAACATATCCAGTATTATTTGATGATTGTGTTTGGCAATTAGATGGCATTTTTCCTTTATTGCCTTTAAAAGTTTTTGTATTAATTGCAACTACTTTTATCTCTTCATTTAACCTTTTACGTTTAACTGTAACTATATTAGAAACGTTACATAACGTGGGAATTGCGTTTCATTTCAATATTTGCCATTCATCTTTTCTTTTTGTTTCAAATTGCGTTTCTTCGAAATGGAACTAGCGGAAATGTAAAACGGTAATAAAAAAGTGTGTAATCTAAAAACTATCCTTTCTCTATGCTTAAATAATTTATATTATTTCTATATGTAATTTTATTAAGACTCAAACTTGCTTACTTCGCATAATCTTGAGTATTCAGTGAAATGAATTCTACGCATATCTAACAAATTTGTCTTGGTTAAATTTTGGTTAATAATCACTGATGGGTTTTCAAAAATTAAGGTATGTATATTTTTTAATATCAAAAGTAATTATTTCAAGTAAAATACAATTTACTTCAGGATTAAATTAATTAAAGCTAGATTATTAAAAATTTATGTTTGTAAGCTTATTTACGCCGTAGAAGCACGAACTTAACCTCAAAACTGTTTGTGCCCTTATTAATTATTCGAGTATAGATTTTTGGTAATTGGGGTACAGTGTTACAGTGGATAGTGGGGTTCGGTGTAACATTATTTATGTAACAGTTGTGCAGACAGTGATCAATCCAAGTTGCGTGTAAGTGACAAAGATACATTACTCCATTCAAATGATATTGTAGCGTTCTTTTTAAAATAACAAAAATGCTGTTTAATCGTCTATTCGCAGAAGAGATATTATTTAAATACACTAATTATAAACTAGTTAATGAACTTAAATGCTAGATATTTACAAATTTATTTGAGGACTTTATAAGAACTATTTATGTATTAGTACAACAATTATTAACATTTATTTATTCACTAACATTCGACTATTAACTAATTATTCAAAGCACATTTCGATACGCCGGTTACGCACTAACTGAGCTCCTTCCACCCGCGACCTCAATTTATATCTTCCATTGGGTGTTGATGAATCATACATGCAGGTGTTGATGAATCACACATGCAGCTGTTGATGAGTCACGTCGATGAGTCACGTCGATGAGTCATGTCGATGAGTCATGCAGTCTCGAATGTTCAACGGCGGCGAATAAGGGTTTTTCCCCATTTGTTACAATATCATTTTTTGTGTAACCTCTTCCCCTACTGGAGCAGAGAGCTGGAGCGGACAAAGAGCAGCGAGTCGGCTAGCACATACTGAGGAGTTTACACTCGAGTATACTGACTTGTTTTGAAGAACATGACTTGTTAATGAAAATTGTTCTTTGGAAATTTGGTATTTAATGAATAAAAAAAGTGCTAGACGTGCTAGGAGTTTCACTGTTTATGGGTTAAATAAAAGTAGACATATATTTACTTGGCGAATTCCACCATTTGTACATTCAACAGTTTATTTAAGATATAGTGGTTATGTTGAGGATATTTTTGATCCCAGAGGGCAATTTTGAAATAAGACAACTTATAAATTTCTCAATATTCCTTTTTGACACAAAACTGTCGCAAAGATGAAAGCATAGAAAACAAACTTGCTTGAACGCTTTGCTTTGCTCTACTGTAATCTATGTAATCTACTGTAACAACGGTACTGCATCTTCGCCCCATGCGTCAGTATACGTCTTCTAGCAGGAAAATATGTGTTTGTTTTCGTCGCTTTGCTCTGCTTTGCTAGCCGCTCCAGTATGTGTTCGGCATTATAAGATGTAACGGACAAGACGACTAAGAAGCCGAGTCCGGAACATCGAATCGAGACTGTAAGAACATTTCCAGGACGTTTAGCGTAATGTGTTTAATCTTATTCTGCAATTATTGGATTAGATTTAAAGATTATTTTTACGGGTTAGCCCGTTATAAAGCCCGTAATAGTTAATCACGTTATAAATCCTGGAAATGGAATTTTACAGTCGAGTTAAAATGTTACGGACAAGGCGACGAAGAACCCGAGTCCGGAACATCGAAATAAAACTTACGAAATTTAAAATATGGACATCTATGAACAACCAGCATCTATGGCAACTATTCGTCGAATTCAAAACATAGAACGGGTGTCCATGGTAACTGAATACTAAAGCATTGTTCAGTTGATTTATTGTATTTGAGTTCGGTAAAAATTTTACAATCATACTAGACCGTAAAATCGCATTTTCCGGACTGTAATCGCTACCGTAAACATGGTAATACGATACAGTATGAAATAAATAACTATTACAATCAGCAGGTGATGCCTTATTAAAATATAAAAATTATTCAAATCTAAATTAAATTATAGTTAACTTGATAATTTAAACTGGAAACTTCAGCAGAATTTATTTTATAATTGCTTCGCCAAGATATCAGCAGATACGTATATCAAGGATTTTGCAATGGCGAGCTATTGATGGACGCTGTACCGAGAAGTTCTAAGTCAAGAATACTACATCAAGAAAGTAAAATAATTTCATTTTCAACTCGAGAGTGTGCAATATATTGTGTTTAACTCTAATTATGTTTGCAACTCGAATTCGATTGAGAAACATCTTGTTTTATTTATGGAAAGGCAACCGAGTATGATGGTATGACTAACTGTTCTGACGAATGAATTTCACCGCCCTACTTCGCTGCATAGGAGTCCTGAAGACAATCTTCAGGATATAAAACAGAGTGATCTTCAGACGAGTGAGTTCACTCTAACAGTGACTTACAGCCTATCGCCTTATAATTTATAATAGGCCTTAGTTGATTTGGCTGTATTATTATACTTTTTATTTATGAACGTTCGGGTGTTCCTTCCCGTCTTTTAGACATGAATTGAGTTACGCTCAATTAGCGCGCGACTATCAAAGATAGTGCTACCAGTCACTCACTGGTAGGAGCGAGGTTACTATCCATTCTCTACTAGCTTTCTAAGTTAGTAACGGAGCGATAAACGTGCTCACCCGTGGGCACTCTCTCCTAGGAGATTGTACCTCGTCCAGCTTCGGACTATCCCTTAATTCTGTAGAATCGAGGACCACTGCCCGATCGAATCCAACCTCAAATGTGGCAGGACTTGGTTTTTTAATGGTATTGCCACCCCGATCTACCAAATTATAGGCTTGGTGTGCTCTCGACAGCGCTTCGTTTACAAGTCTACACGTTATAGACCCCCGGTATGTACCCTTTCAGGTGAAGTTGTCTTGAGAGTGAGAGGCTATGTACCCTTCTCGCATCACTCCCTTTAAGTGTAAAGGTTCTAGAGCCACTTCGAGTCATTACTAATCCGAGCAGTTTCCGGAGCCAGTACCTGGTGGCATGCAGTTTCCCATTGGTCCAGATTCATCCCTCTGTGACCGGGATAAACCTCACTTCAATTCTCCTCCTTAGATTTAATCAAACAGCGGGTTCCTTACGGTGACCATAAATGACCGTGATCCAGGCGAGAATCGAATCCACCCACACCGGTTCTCATGTTAGCAGAGTTTCCTTTGCAACGTTGATGAGTAATCGTCGAGTACACTTGCGTGTATCTCTACCACACATTTTATCCTGGGAGTCTAGGCAGGGGACCTAGGCTTTTTTTACTTAATAACCGTTACCCAGACAATCCTGGGATAGGAGAGATCAGACCAGTTTTATCGGAAGGCGCCGTGTGGTCTGCACCGCCCCCTCCTGAGTATTTAGTCCCCAACTCAAGTCGGGGATCTTTGTTCGACCGTAGTGGTTTCCCACACCGGTCTTCCAGTTATAGGTCTGGTATGCCCTCGATAGAGTTCGTTTAGGCAACCGAGTATAAAGCATTTGCCAATATTGAATTGTGTAAAAATTTAATGTAAAAAAGTCTCTAATGATTAAAAAAAGATTTCATTTTGTTAGCCAGTATACTTTATTTCTTATCTACATAATAAATTGTTTTAGTCCGTAAAGCACAATTTCTATAATAATTGTTTTTGTCTCAACTACTTAACCGTAATATAAGTCAGGTAAATATAAAAGAGAATGGAAGAGATTAATCTTTTTCCAGAGGGAGAATGAAGTGCAGTTTTTGTTATGTAAACATTTGAACAGCTCGTTCATTTGAGTACTGGATTATGTCCATTGTTCCAGGTGTTTCTGAATTGTCTCATCGCGAAACAGGAGATAACTCGAAATTGCTACAATTTCTATATTTAGATGCATTAAATTATTAAATACGCACGGTAAGTATAAAATAGCAAGTATAAAATAATATAAAATATGCACATGCATATTACGCTCGTTGAGAATTTTATAAAACGTTTCATTGAAAAACTTAATACAGTACTTGCATTTGCTACATATTACCTTTAAACATCCGTTCATCCTTTTCAGGGTATTTGTACGTTCCTTTCATGGCAGAACCAATATCTTCGCGAGTTGTTTTAGTGGAACCATCCCTTGTTAACCACTTTCTGCTGTCCCCTCTATATTTTTCTTCCCAACACCTGTCCGAAATAATACTGTCTTTATCATCTTCATGATTTTCATTGCAATCCATTATAGGAATAATATAGAATTTTCTATTACTGTGACAAGTTAAACGTCAACATTAGTACTGGCAATTACGAATTTTAAGCTGTGTTGACTAGGGTAACTCTCAATAGTAATGCTACTATGGCAACACCTATCTATTGAATTGTAGTTAGAGTTACAAATAAGAAAATCAATAATTTTAACAATAATAACTTTTCAAATAACTTCGAGTACTTCAAGTTTGCTAAAATGATTTTGAACTTCTATGGGTAACTTACCCTAATTACGGATTTATGGACAACGGACAAGATACTTGCAAAAATGCGAAATTTTTATTATTCAACCGCAATAAACTTAAGATTTTTAACCAAATTCAGGGAAGCCTGCATAATAATTCCCACATTTTGGACTATCTTACAAATTTTGGTCTACATGACGAGTCATGCATGCATGCAAGCGTGAAAATGTGCTGAAAGATTGTTTTTCTGCAGCTGTCAAAAAATGATGACTTTTTAATATTCGTATGCAAAATGCCACATTGGTTTTGTTTACTTGACAACGTACACGAAATATTTTGAGCTTTAGAGCGAAAAAAACAACGAAACTGTCCACTTTGCGCTAAAATAAAAATTTTCTTATATTATTTTTATCATTTTCTTCTACTTTTTCGATTATTTTAATAACGCTGTAGAAAAAACGTTGTGTGCAATTCGTGCTCGAAATGACTTTGGTGGTCAAGACTGAAAGTCTTTTGACGAGGCGTAGCCGAGACAAAACCTCATTTGAGTCCACCAAAGTAGCATTTCCCGCACTAAATGCACAAATAACTATTTCGATGTGTAGATCAAAAGTTATTAACTAAAGTCCAAAAAATTATAGTTTGTGAATTACAGCCGTTTGAAGTTGAATAATGCAAACATTGTCAACTTCAAAAGTAATTTGGCATTCTGTAATTCGAAATCTATAATTTTTTTATGTTTACTAAATTTTTAAGAATTTTGGCCCAGCGCCATTACCTATAATAATTCAGCGGGGTGCAATTTAAAAATTATTAACTTCAAACTGCTCTAATTCGAAAACTATAATTTTTTTGACTTTCTGACCATTGACACTTTTGATCTACACATTATAGGGACTACCATTACCAAACTTTCAAAAATTACAGCCGCGGACCATTTCCCATAAGGATTCTACCGGGTGCGAAAATTGTCAACTTCAAACAGCTGTAATTCGAAGACTAAGATTTTTTGGACGTTGCGCTTATTGGCACTTCGTGCACACGATCTGCACATCGAATACTATATTTTATCAACGTTTCAGAGCAATATAATGAAAGCCATTTTCCATAAGGGTTCTGCAGGGTTCTTTGGAAAACTTCACCATTTATATAAGATATTAACAAATTGTTCAAATTTATTTCAAAATTAATAATTTTACTAATAGTTTTCCCCTTTTAAAATTAAATTAAATCTAACAAAACATTACCCACCTGCTATGCCGACGATTCAGATGCGGCTAACGCGGTTAAGACAGAAATATCAAATAATTCGATCACGTCAACCGCCTGAAATCCACATCTAGCGACGTGACGTCATGTGCATTGTGTGCTTAATTTTGATAAATCCGCGTCGGCCGCTTCGCCCGCAAGTAGTCGCTCTCGCAGGACAGCGTGTTAGTAATATTTTAGTGATATCAGTGACATGTGTATGAACTTTCATCGTTACAACATTTTAGTGTCATTTCGGTGACATTTTAGTGATATCTTAGTGATGTTATAGTGGTATCTTAGTACTATTTGAATGAATTTTATTATTGGTATTTTAGTAATATTCTGGTGATATTTTATTGGTATTTCACTAATATTTTCATGACATTATACATGACTTAGGGTTCCTAAATATGAACTGAGCTGTGTGTTATTTAGAGTTAAGTCACGCATGTCAAATTTTCCTAGTGACATTTCATATTTTGAAACCATTTATTAGAAGGTTGGTAATCATGAAAATTGATTTAATAAATTAAACTGTCAGTATGACAATTATATAAATCTGAAATTCAGTACAATTGATACTTTATTAAAAGCTGTCGTAAAATTGATATATGTACTATAGTAGTTTTAAAAATTCTCTACAAACAATAAATAAATGATAATGTGCACATTAAAAAATTTTACATGCATAAAAATAAATATGGCAGCATAACCTAGAATTTATAACTGACAACTTCTGAATGTTGTCACTAAAGTAAAAAGAGAGAAAAAGTATCTCTGTTTCGTACAGCTTAGTTTTGGCCTAGAAAGAGATAGATTTTGACATCCGTGTCCTAACTAATATAACACAGTTAAAGTTTTCATTTAGAAACTCTAACATGACTAAACTATTAGCAAGATATCACCTAAGTATTACTAAGACATCATTATATCATTAAAATATCACTATATTACTAAAATATCACTAAAATGTATCGTGCCTTTTTGATATTTTAGTAGATTTTAATGATATCTTAGTGACACGTTTATAATATTTCAGTGATATTTTTAAATCTTAGTGACATATTACAACGTTTCAGTAATATAAAAGTGTTTTAGTAATACCTTAGTGGTACTTTCCTGATACTTTAGTGGTAGTTGAGTGATATCTTTGTGACATTTCAGTGACGACATCACTAAAAGCGATCATTTAATATTAAGGTCATATTTTGGTTACAGTTAGATGTGCTTTAATGATATAGTGCTATTTTATAGTTGCTCTAGTGATGTTCCAGTTATATCTTGCTGATATCTTAGTGGCACCTGAATGACATTCTAGTGGCATCCTAATGATGTGTGATGCTTTAATGACGTTTTAGTTAAGGTTTAATCTAGGGAGTTTAGTGATTTCTTAGTGATGTTTTAAGTATATCTTATTGTACTATTGCTACTTGTGCTGTTTTACTTATATTTTAGTAACATATTGTAACGTTCTTTTTAAAATAATAACAAAAGTGCTGTTTAAATCGTCTATTAATAAGAAATATTTATTTACAAACACTAATGAATACACTATAAATTAACGCTATGATTATAAACCATTAAAACTATTATTTACAGACTATGAATTTCTAATACAACATTTATCTTCACATTTACTATTTATTTCGTGATACACAGTTAATGACTCGCTGTTGACTGCTCCTCTTTTATCCGCGAAGTTGATTTTATACCCTCCTACAATCGTACTAGAAGCCGCTGGAAACTACTGTATATTTCTAGAATAACAGCGTCTCTTTCGTGCGATGAGTAATCCTCTCGATTGCTGTAGAATATTCCATTTGTTGTTCGAGAAGAGGTTCTTTCTTTTTCTCTCTTGTTACAATATTAGTGATGTTTTCGAATATTTTATTGATGTGCCATGCGATGCTTTAGTGATATTCTAGTAATATTTTCGTAACATTCTGGTGGCGCTTTAGTTGGATTTTAGTGTTATTTTAGTAATGTTAGTGATAATCTAATGATGTTCTAGTGATATATTTTAGTGAGTACTAGTAAAATTCATTTGGGTGATATTTTAGTGGTTTTAGTAACGATTTGGTGACATTTTAGTGATCCTTTACTGATATTGTACATAGATTTTAGCGATGTCAGTGATAAGTTTATGAAATAAAATCACTGTGATAAATTTTAGTAGATTTGTAATATTTTAACATTTTAGTCATTTTAGCGGTATTTTACTAATACCTTAGTGGTATGTTAGTGATACTTTAAAGATACTTAAGCGATACTTTAGTGATATTTTGGAGGCCTTTTACACCATTTCAGTGATATTTTATTGATATCAGAAATATTCTAACGATATATTAGAGATACTTTACTGATATTTGATTGATATTTTGCAAATAATTTGTGATAATTTTTGCATATTTTAGTGAAAATTTAGTAATGTTTTGGATTACAATATCTTAGTCATTTTAGCAATACTTCAGTAGCATTTTAGTGAGATTACATGATCGACATATATTTTGGTGATATTTTAGTGATGTTCTAGTAACGCTCTACTGAAGTTTTAGAGATACTCTATTGATATTTTGTTAATGTTTAATGGAATCTTAGTGACATGGTAGTTAGATTTAGATAGTTAGTTATGTTCAATGATACTTTTCTAATATTTTAGTAATACAGTTATATTTGAATGATATTCTAGAAACATTTTGGTAATATTTTAATTGCATTTTTGAGATTTTAGTGACATATCAGTGATATTTTAGTGGTATCTTCATGATATCTTACTGACAAATTCGTGACGTTTCAGTAATATATTAGTGGCATTTTAGTGATAACTTTAATGATATTTTAATTACTTTTAGGGATACTTTATTAATATTTTAGTGACTTCAGTAACATTTTAGTTATTTTGGTAATATCTTAGTGATTAGTATTAAATTTTGATAATATACCATGACATTTTATCGATAATTTGGTGGTATCTTCATGACATTTTAGTGATTTAGTCATATTTTATGGATATTTTTGATTTTAGTCCTCTTTGAGTGATATTTCAGTAAAACATTAGTGATATTTTACTGTTATTTTAGCGGCACATCAGTGACACTTTAGTGATATTTCAGTGATGGTTTAGTGATATTAGTTGGTTTGCAACTTGCTTTGATTATTTTAAAAGCAGTTTTAATTAGTGAGAGTAATCAAGTGTCGCGAGTAATATCTAAAAAATTTTTACGATATTTATCTTAAAATAGTTTTACCACGTCCAACATTTTAAAAATGGACCAATGGAACATTTTGGCTACTGTATTGAGAAAAAATAGTGATATTTTGAGTTTTGACACATTTGTAGGGCTAGCGCTAGAGTAATCAAGTGTCTCACAAAGTATAATTTTTGATTTGTCATATCTTAGTGTTGGTTTAGTAGTATTTTATTTATATATGTAGTTATAGTTTAGTGATGTTTAATTAATATTCTAGATATTTTATGAGTACTTTGATATTGGTAATGTTCTAGTGATATTTTAGTGACATCTCGTAACATTTTAGTAAATTTTTAGTGAAATCTCAACATTTGAACTGAATGTTATATGCATTTTAAAAAAATTATAATCAAAATTCAAAAATGTTAATTATTATTAACTATTTAAAGTATCCAATATAATGCACCAAGGAAACGACCAACAACTTATTTTTCAAAAGCTGGTTATATAGATAGTTGAAGCGGGGAATTTAGTTTATAAATTGTTTTCATTTTCAACGTCTGTGTTGGTGCTGACTCATTATATTAACTCTGTGAGATATTAAACACTATGTAGTACTTATTATTAGATATTCTTGGTAGGAGCAAAGTACTACTACATATTAAATAACACAAATTTATTTCTAGAGTTTTTATTGAACTTTGCTTAATATACAAATCTTTTTCTTAGAAACAAAATAAAACAAAAAGAAGCCTAATAGTATTAAAAGTTATTTTACCCAATATTTATACTGTGAGATTAAAATAAAGTCTATTTGAAGATTTATCCAACATAAGCAAATTCAAACCAGAAACCTCTCACTATACTAGTACAAACTATAAAGTGCAACTAGTTAAATTGTTTTTTACTGTACTACAAAAGTAGGTTGGATATTTCCTAGACTCAGTCTTAAGACTAGAGTCATAATCACCCATGAATTTTGCAATGTATGTCATTTGCAATATATTAGCACAGAAACTAAAAATCGTAGATAAAAGTTGTAGGTAACTATGACTTAGATTACAAGTTTCTAAGGTTGAATGAAATCGAAGATGAGTTTGAAGGCTCCAGGATTAATTAAATATATTTAAGTTGTACTATGTACATTAAATTACTGATAAGATGGAAATACTAATTATGATAAGACAAGAAACAATCTTGACACGATACCTAGGAATCATTAAATACTAGGTGCCAACTGCTTACCCTAATGGGTAAGCTTTAGTAACTTGTTGCTTTTGTTGAAATACGAAAAAAGAATTCAAGCTCGGATCCTCACCTCTTACATCGCGTAGTTCAATAGAGTTTGGGCCATCCAGCGCTAGGTAGCGTTGGCTGTCTCGCCGAATACCGAGACACATGAATGAAAACACAATGCTTGTACTTAATAATTTAAGGATGGAAGTCAATTGGACATATCCAATCATAGTTTGCTATGGAATAAAATGACTTATGTCAACATTAAAATCTAAAGTAAATTAAATATCATTTTGAATGTAAATTCATATAGAAAAATTTATCGCCTCAGCTGGGAATCAAACCCAAGACCCTCCATTGTCTAGGTGGTATCTCTACCAACTGCGCTACCGAGAACGACTATCAGCATTTGATTGCCTGGGTTCAATACCCAGCCGAGGCGATAAATTTTTCTATATGAATTTGCATTCAAAATATTATTTAATGTAATTCATTAATAAAAATTAACTTCAACTAAGATTTCTAAAGTAAATATTGTATCTACTTTCATTGGAAATATTTTATACTTAATTTTACTTCCATTATTAAATTGAGTGTGCTTATGAAGTAGATTGCGGAGAAGAGTGTGAGTAATCGAGTTTTAGTCATGTGACAAGCATCAAATTTCAGAAAATATTAACCGAACAATCAAAGGTCATCAAATTTTCGAATTTCTTCAAGCACATTTGAAAATGTTTTAATTAAACTGCAAAGCATTGACAATACTAACAGTATCCTGTAATGGTGGCTGAAAAATAATTGGAATGTTTTAAGATATAATATGCTTTTTAATTTTTAAATTAATTATTCATCATACAACACAATTTTCTTTCTAGTTACTACGAGATTAAGCAGCATCTTAACTTATTTTTAATTATAAACAGCTGTCACTTTTCATCTGTTTATTCAGTCAAAATACATTGAGCAAATTGGGGTACAGTGAAACGCGACATGATCTCGTTAATTAGCTTCCAACTGTATTTATCAGAAGACTCAAAAAAATACGTCGTAATGCAGTTAGATTTCTGACAGATAAATTGATTAACACAACATAATCCATTCCTCTTTTATCCCATTTGCAGTGTCGCGATTGAAATAAACACTAAATGCTTAAACAAACTAATTTTCTAGATGAAGTTGAGAAAGGACTTGTATATACAGGGTGTATTATCGGATTTGTAACATGGGGGAATAGCATGTATAAACACAATTTCTCAAATATTGGCTCCCCTAATTATTTTAGAGGAAAAGTCACCATAGCAAAGTTGTAGACCTTATTGATTACTGTTCAAAACAACCCCACTTTAGCATCTGTGTTAAATAGTCTCCAAGATATAAGTGATTTTCTGGTATAGGAAATTAACATCGTAAATGGGAAATTTGCTAATAGCAGTTGCCACGTTATATTTAGACTTTAGGTGTAAATGCAAAAATTATTAAGTAGAGTTTCATGGAGCAAGATCACTTATCAGAGTATTACAATTGCTACCGGTGTGGAAGAAATAGATGAGAATTCTCCAAGACATTTATTTTTATAAAATCTTATAAGCCATAACAACAGCTGTCAAATTATTCTAAAGAATTGCTGACAGAAAACTTGATTCAATATTTTTTTATATTTATATTTTTATTATTTATCAAGAGGACACCCTTTTTAAAATTAGTAAGTATTATATGTACTTGTGTTTCTTCAATCCATAGTTAATAAATAAAAAGAAAACTAAGCAATTCATTTGATTTTGCTTTGTTAGATCTAAAATATTCGAGATACATTTCTTACAATAACATCCTTCCAATTAATATTGGGTAAAATAAAAAATAAAATCTAAAAATAAAATTTAAAAATATGAAATGGTACATATTTCTTCAACTTAAAAACTACGTTCTCTTTTTTAATAAAACTATTAGGTATTCAGTAGTACGAATTTGAAAAATATGTATCATTTACATTATGGCAAAGAAGATAAGAACACTGATTCAGGAGACATACATTTCTGAAAGTCAGGACTCATAGTTTACAAATACTATCTATAGCTACAAAACAGAAATCTCAACATTAACCATTTCAGAATGTTATATTTAAACAATTTTTTGTTTATGAAAGTATACTGACTTTCATCAAAGTATCATTCCTGCATCCTTTAATTCACTTCTTATCTTAACTTGAAGCTAAGCCTTTCATTTTTAATATACGGTGATGGTCCACCCTTCTAGCTTCCGAATAATTTGAAATATGGAAAAAGTTGGAGTAGTTATAACAGAGATAAAAGACTAATTTTTTAAATAGAAAAAAAAACAAATCAGCTTTTCAAAATGACGGTTAGGCATCATCTTGAACTTTCTTTAAATATGATGAGAAGGTTGAGCGACACCTTATTGTAATGGTCTTATATTGCTTAATAAATTGTTAAAGTTAAAAAAAAAAGATAATAAGGAATGTTACATTTTTATTGAAGTGTTTATATTTTGAGTTTTTATTATTATTTAGAACAATTCATTAATTAAACAAAAATGGAGTTAAATTAAACAGTAGTGAGATACATTATGAAGATTGGTCAAATGAAAATTTTATTTGTGTTTTGGCACTACTAAAACATAAATTTTTATCACCAACTTCTAACTTGAAAGTCTTATAGCTCCTAAAGCTTCAACTTTATTGATGGTGGAATACGGAATTAAAGACTTCATTTAATTACACA
This sequence comes from Agrypnus murinus, assembly GCA_929113105.1. Taxonomy (NCBI): domain Eukaryota; kingdom Metazoa; phylum Arthropoda; class Insecta; order Coleoptera; family Elateridae; genus Agrypnus; species Agrypnus murinus. The sequence continues at coordinate 217,680,648 of OV816024.1, read as the reverse complement.
GAGAAAAGCATTTAGTTGGAACAATTAAATTTATTTAATTCAACTAAATATTTTGTTAAATCAAATAAAATTTAGTTTATTTGACTAAATATTTAATTGAATTAAATAAATTTAATTGGTCCTACTAAATGCTTTTCTCTGTGTACCTGATGATTTGGAGAGTCTAAAGATCTGTCAAAAATGGAATCAACTTTTATACCTGGGCCCACCAAGGTGGCTCTTGAAGCTAACTTTTTCTATTTTAAATTAGCATTTAATCTGTTATATTATCACTTAAAATTTTGCAGCGATATCTCAAATTTTTCAGGAATTAGGAGGGGGTCTTTTTGAGCTGTACTGTATCGATAATATTTATATTAATTACAGCAGAATTTAAAAAAACACTCAACTTCAAGTATATATCAATCACAACATATATAAAAATACATAAACTTGGAATACAAATGGTTTCTTAATTTAACTAATATTATCAGAATTCAATTTACTAGCAGATTAGCTTATATAAGTAAATGTTTATTTTTCTAATACATGCACTTATATTATCTACTATATCTACAAATGCGTAATTATGTATTTTTTAACAGCCTTCAAAAAACTTCCTTGGTTCCTTTGTTAACAATATCTCAATCATGGAATGTCTTTATGGTTCATTTCGAGGAAATTATTTTTAGGGATAGATAGTTACCTGTGACTTATGGTAGTTTAATAGGAGTAATACTATCACCATTTAAAATTAACATTAGAAACTGGCTATTAACTTAACATTCTATATTTAACAAGTTGGATATTGAATCTTTCTCAAAAATTATCCAATTTCTAGTTATTAGCCTAAATAGTAAGCCGTTTCTAACAAGTTGGCTACTGTAATGTTAAAAAGAAATTAGTGCTGCTGGCTGCAACAGTTTCTTCTGTTATTGGAGTTTAAAATTATTTTATATCAATTGTAGTACTTATATAAGTATGTATTTTTTTACCCAAATATGGAGTCTCAGCACAACTGTGACATGCATGCTGTGTACAATTGTGTAGGGACACGAAAAAGCACACTGTGACAGCATGCCACGCTAAAGCATTAGTTTGCCTAAAGTGAAATATCTCAACCAGATTAGTTGCATGCATACAACAAAAAAAATTGTATGCATATATGAGACTCTTGGACCATTTAGGGAATGCCATTAGGAAAATCCTGGTTTTTTCTCATGTACTGTGTCCAATTTATTGGACGATCTTTCCCACAATCTTTCTAAATGCTACATAATCATCCCAATTATGTATCCATTCGGACTCATTTAACGTAAGGTGTTATGTTACGAATAACAGGTACAAATAACAGGCTACTTAACGAGAATTATCAATTCTTTAGAATGTATCCACAATTAAGGCACCACGTTACAATCGTAGTTAAATTACATCTGGTATATGGAAATCAATTTAGATGCTGATATGACAAAGAAGTATTTATTGAATTTCTAGAAATCAAAAAAGAACAGATGTTTTATATGTTATTTTTATCTATCTAACATGTTATAAAGAATTTGTAGCTTTTACCTTTTAATACGTAGTTTTAAATTAGTACGTATAAACATTAAGGTGGTTCTTATTTGAGTCATGTTGAAATTTCGGTTTTGCCGGGTACCTATTTAATTAAAAAAAAACTGAAAATCTTAAGACTAATACGAACTTCCGATCTCCTACTCCTATTCTAAGCATTCGCTGTAACGAGAAGTTTCCCATTTAAAATGCACGATCTTTTTAATGTTTATGTATATATTTGACCATTGAGACAAATTGTTGAGAAAAAATCTGAAAATTGATTTTTTTGGAATCAACAAGTGTTTACTTTTAGGTAAAAAAAATTATATGGGTCATTCGATTTTTTTCAACGATTTACATATAAATTCAAAATAATGCACCGTTCAATTAGTGTTGAAGTGATGTAGAATGTCCCATATAATTTTTTTTCTACCTAAAAGCATCGATGCCCGTTAATTCCATAAAATCAATTTTCATCAATTCTTTTCTCAACAATTTGTCCCAGTGATAAAAAATATGCATAAGAATTGAAAAAAGGGTGCATTTTAAATGGGAGACTTTTCTTCGTTACAGCGAATGATTAGAATAGAGGTAGGAAGTTTGTATTGGTCTTAAAATTTTTAGATTTTTAATCAAATTGGCACCCCGCAAAATCAAGATTCCAACGTGATCCAAATAAGAACCAACCTAATAATCATATTTTAATTCATTAAAAAAAGTGACACAAAATTTGGCGTCAAAACTTTGTAAACTGTGTCTAGAAGAGGGGTATAAAGATTGGACCAGAAGCCCATCGACCACTAATTGTATAGAATAAGTTTACTGCAAAAATGCTTGTAATGTTGTTAATTTAAGGTTGTAGAGCACAGAAATGCCCATATTCAAGGGTAGGGGGCTAGTACATCACCTTTTAGTAGAAAAAGTTTATGAATGGCATACGGGAATTTCGTAAGTATGAACCTACTTTCGTTTGAGATTTTTGTAAAGTCCTTAGCAAACAATAATAATTGCAGCACATTTTCTCTCATTCAGGTAACTTATCTCAATAACAATATTCATGCTACTGGTTCCCGTGATATGTACAAGAGACACTACTATAAATATTTAATTGTAATATAAGTAAATTGTCTAGTTGATTGTTATGTTAATTATGATTTCAGTTTTTTAATTACTTTAATGTTTATTTTGTTACACTTGTTCATCTTTAATTGTTATTACGAGAAATTAATTTATTGTTAAATACTTTTGTATGTTATACTTTGTCATTTGGCAACCCTCTTAATAGTGGGAAGTTGTTATGTGTAATACATAAATAAATAAAATAGTATATTAAAGTATGAGTGGATAACAAGGTCTTTAAAACACGCGCGAGTTTTCGAGCACGACGGCGTAGCCGGAGTGCTCGAAATAGAGCACGTGTTTTAAAGACCAGTTATCCACGAATACTTTACGCTATTTTTTATTATACCTGCAATACTGGAAATAAATTACGCACTAAAAACTTAGAAATCATTTTTGCCGTGATAAATCGAGAGGGCATAATAATATTGCTACTATAGTTACGAGAATTGTTTACGTTTTTCTCGCGTCCACGTCCGTCGTTGCATTCAGTCGTGTCAGCAAAAATCGAGGAAAAATGAGTGAAAACGAGATTTCACCCGATATAAAAGCATTGGCCGAACAAGCGGAATCGAAAATACTACCGTCGAAGTCAAAAGACGCATACATAAAGGAATATGAAAAGTTTGTAAAGTGGATGGAACTGAAAAAAGCCATAAACGTAGATGAAACGTTGATGCTTGCTTATATGTTGGAAATGGTAAGTTGATAAACACATTAAATCGGGAATGTTATATTAGACTTTTTTTTTCAGTCTAAGACATATAAATGTTCAACGGTATGGTGCGTTCATTCAAAATTGCAGGCAATGTTAAGATTAAAAAGTGGGATAGACATATCAAAATATAATAAGCTACATGCATTTATGAAAAGTTTGAACAGGGGGCACGAGGCAAAAAAGTCTTGGGTGTTTACAGACGAAGATTTACGAAAATTTTTCATCGACGCTCCTGATGCGTCTTCTTTTTTCATCGACGCTTCTTGTTTTTAAAGGTGTGTATGAATTTTCTCTAAAAAAAAAGTCAGATAATGCTTTCAATTTTCAGGTTGTCACCATTTGTGGAATTTTTGATTCGTGTAGGAGACAAGAAATGTGTGATTTGCGGATGTCTGATGTTAAAGAAGAAGGTTCTATGTTGGTGGTCAACATTCGTCCGTTAAAAACGGGCAAAGGCCGGAAATTCGTTATTGTAGATGGTGACGGTGGCATACCATACGTTCAGTTGTTTAAAAAGTATCTTTCTCTTCGCCCAAGCAATGTTAACACCGACAGAGTATTTTTAAAATATGAATCTGGCAGATGTATTCGCCATGTTGTAGGAATTAATACTTTCGGAAAATGTCCCTCTCTGGTAGCGCGTTTCTTAAATCTACCAGACCCTGACAAATACACTGGTCATGCATTTAGGTAGTTTACTCTCATTCTATAAATGAATTAAAGATTAACAATGGTATTTTTTCAGGCGAACGTCTGCTACAATTATGGCAAATGGCGGAATGGACATAGATCAACTTACGGGGGACTCAACTGAGGAGACGAAACGAGTCAAATAAAGCGTCCCCGACCTTGAACGTTAATTCAAGTTTGAACGTTACTTCTAGATGGCGCTACGATTCTGGACAACGCTGACAGTGTTGACAGATTATGCGATTTATCGCAAATTTTATCGCAAATCTGGCTAATTTTTATGAAACATTGCGACCCATATGGCACTCCAGCGAACTGTCAACAATGGCCAGCGTGGTCTGAGCGTTGTCAAGGACCGAAGCGCCCTCTAACGAAAATTTTTTAAAATACAGGCCATTGGGTACGCAAATGTTTGGAACGCCCATTGCCGATTCGTCTCCTCAGTTGAGTCCCCCGTAGATCAACTTAAGCGTCAAGTTGGTTGGAAGTCTTCTACAGTTGCAGCGAGTTATATTGAAGAATCCATCGCAAACAGGACGAAGGTATCAAAACTCATTGCTGGAATGGTCAGTGGTGAAAGTACTAGTGTCTCAGTTGCTGCTAATGAGGAAATAAACTACGAGTTTAGATCATCTACATCACATAATGGTCGACATAATGTTACTGAAAACCAGAAGACAAAATCGGGAGCTAATCAGATTCAAATATCTAACAATGCAAATTGTACCTTGAATTTCTACCTTAATTAGGTTTATGTTGTTATTTCAATAATTTATTTTTAATAAAGAGAGCGATGAAGTTATAATGTTACCTATATACCTCGTTTCCTTGACAACCTTTAAAGCTCGGCGTGCTTTAATCGTCTGTTTTCGCACGCTCAGGCGTGCTTTAAACGGCGATTCTGATGCAGGTATAATAAAAAATACAATAATGCGAAGTTAGGTAATTATTCCATATCCAGATATAGTACAGTCTAAGACTTTAGTAATGATTCGAGTATGAATGTAGCTATATACAAACCATTTTACAGATTTAAAGGAAATACATAATTTTATAACATTATAAAGAATAAATAATACAAAAATTATATATCTGAAAACACTAATATAAAATAAATTTGTGAAGTGTGATGCACATTGCTAGATTCAAGACCCAAATCATTACCAAAGTCCCAGACTGTACATCCTTATTTAAAACAGTAACACTTTTGTGGAAAAACGTCACAATATCAAGGCTAAAGTCCGTCTCTGCCCCCCCCCCCGCAAGAAAAATGTTGAGATAAATTGTTTTTTATTAAAAATGTCATAAAAAATCGAATGTAATAGGTCCCATATACCGGAGATGAATAGTTGAAAAGATATAGGGATTTAAAGTTTTAAATTTCAATGGGAAATCCCATGTATATTATGAAATGGGCCATTTGAAAATAAAGGGTTATGATTGGGCATTTAAAAAGGAATGTTCATCTTTTTATTTTTTAAAAATGACAAAAGATTGACATTTCTTTTTAAATGATCAATCAGAGAGGATTTTAAAAATTAATTTTGTTTTGCTATATAAAGGTTAAGAAAAAATGAAAAAGTTCTTTTTTTAATCATTCGAAATGCCCAAAATTACATTGAGATCCCTTCCCAATGCAGAATTCGCGGTCCAGTGGTGTAAAGACCGCAGGCTCTCAAAAAACTATGAATTGTCCCAAATGCCGAAGACCAATGGTTTCTTCCCAACGTGGAGATAGGGTTGGATTGTGGGTGGAGGTGCCATAAGAAAGAATGCGGGAAAAAGGAAGTCTCTGCGACTTATGGATTCTTTTTTCGTGAATTGCCACCTTTCAATGGAAAAAGCGTTAGTGGTTTTGTATGGATTCGTTTGGACATCTTCATACGACCAAATAAAGCATGAAGCCACCGAAGAAGATGACCCAACCGATATTTCCAAGGATACAATTGCAGCTTGGATCAAATTTGCTAGGGAAATGGTTGTTGACTATTACGTCAAAATTCAATCTGACAAAGGCCAAATCGGTGGACCAGGAAAAGTAGTCCAAATCGATGAGTGTTTTTGGACATCGTAAGTATGAACGAGGAAGAATCTTGAACGGGAATTGGGTTTTGAGAATGATTGATGTGGAATCAGATGAAGTAAGGATGATCTTCGTGGAAAAAAGAGATGCCGCTACTTTGATACCTGCAATCAAAGCTCATGTATTGCCTGGAACCATAATCCACACCGATGGATGGTTAGCATACAGGTCCTTGGAAAATGAAGGATTTACCCACCAAGTGGTAAATCATTCAGATCCCGTACATCGGTTCGTGACTGGGGATGGTACTCATACCCAGTTGATGGAATCAGCTTGGCGTCCAATGAAGGATTTCTTCCGAGGAAAACCCAGGTTTGGGGACGATGAATTCCCTGACCGACTGGGGGAATATTTATGGAGGAGATATCTGAGGAAGAATAATGTTGACCCTTTTTATTCTTTGTTAACCGCAATCAAATGTTTTTATCCTTTGTAACTTTTCTTTTTATTGTTTCTTTAATTTTAATAAAATATCAAATTTTTTTATTGACTTTTAATACATAACTTTTAAACTATTCATCTCCGGGGGATGGGACCTATACCATTCGATTTGTCATCCAAAAATACATTAAAAAACATATACCCCATCACTTTTCTCGGGGGGGGGGCAGAACCGTACTTTTACCGGATGCCCTAATACCTACCAACATATTTCAATTTCACAGATCAAAACATATTTTGCTTGATAGAAGCAAACTGATAAGTTATTCTTTATCGCTTCCATAAAAAATGCACACTGTTGGAGCTTACATGTGGATCCATGTGCCTGAAGATTATTTTAGACAAAAGTATGACTGGTGTCGCACAGCCATTATAAACACCTAAACTGAAACACCATGTTGGGTACTCATGGCATAGATTGAAGTTGAATATTGTTATCTATACAGCGTGTCCGGAGATAGAACGCATTAATTTTAAGGGGTGATAGAAGACACCAAAAGGAACAAAAAAGTCTTATACAACTTTGTTCTAGAACGTACCACTTTTTCAGAAAAAAATAACAAAGGTGGAAACTTTAACATCATTTTGCCGAGTTAATAGTAGTACTTTAAGTATGGGGCTTTGTCGGCAGATCCATCTCATCTATATCACAACAACAAACCTTAATGACATTTTATCGTATCGTATACCGTTTCGGCGTAAAATTGAATTCTTTTTACAATTAAAAATTCATTTTACTCAATTTAGAAACGTGACAACCCTGTAAACTTTGTAATGAAATCCGCCAAAATGCTGATCTGGACATCTTGACATTGAAAATAAAGCACGTCTTGTTTATACAACCTTTAAGAATATTTGGGTCAATGCCTGATCACAGCTATGTTAAAATAATAAAATTGTAAATGATACATACCCTTGAGAAAATACTGCGTTTGTAGTTCATTGAACTTTGAAATAATAATTTGTCTATAACGCAATTCGCAACTTGCTGTTTATTTAGTAACAGTTTTTAATGATTTTATAAGAGAATATCTTTTAAAGAGAAGATTTATCTAATTTAAATTAGGTAATTAGGTTAAGGGATTTTGTTGACACCTTGTTTTGGCTACATTAAAAAATCTTTAATTTTATGGTAATTAGGTGCCTTAATCAAATTTTTTTACATAAGATAGTATTCTTTAATAAAAAAACAAATACGTCAAGACATTTTGAAAATATTCCGGAAATTAATTAATATAAAATGTAGGTCAGTTATTGTTTTATTTTTACAGTTGGTTTGTTATGAATCAGCGTGTTTTTAACAACGTACAAATTTTGTTTACGGAAACAGTTCGGATTTCAATTTTCATAGAACTAGTCCCCAACTAATCTGCTTTGGATGTTGATTATTTTTAAACGACAACTGTCATCATCAGTTTGTTTGTTTGATTTTCTAAAACAAGGTCAAGACCCAGCTGCGATGATACTTAAGCAAGGTTGCCAGATATGGCGATGGTTTTTTCTAAATTACTCGAAAGCCTATTAACATAGAAAAAAATTTATTCAGACTTTTTTGTTCCTTTTGATGTCTTCTATCACCCCTTAAAATTAATGCGTTCTATCTCCGGACACCCTGTATAACTCTTAGCTGAAAATTATCTACAGGAAATGTTGAATTGTATATATTTTTCTAGAGATTCAGATCCAAAAAGTTACAAAATAAAATGTTATATCATTAAATAGCAATGGAACTAAATTAAATTTGTACATTTATAAACAACCTTAAAAGTTCAGGTTTACCAACATACAGTGTGTCTCATATGCTATCAGGACAAAAGATAATAAGCAATTGTAAAATAGTCCTTTCATTACAAACTTCTATAAAAAAAGTGGTAAGACAAATTAGTATTTTTTTTTGTTCTGAGAGCATAAGTGATACAGTTGGATATTACTAATACTAATCCAATATAATATAAAATTACTTTCATTTTCTTTGCATTGTCGTTTACTTTCCATACAAAACAATCTAAAGAAAAATTGTAAATAGCATTCAAAAGTCAAAACAACAGCTATAAGTCTCATCAGACTATCATTGCTTTTACATTTTTGTTGTCAGTCAGACTCTTGAAGTTCAATATTAATTTTAAGAATAAGCGTAAAACTAGAATAAGCAAAAAGCTTAGGAATAAATTAATTTCAACCTCTGGCAATACTTACAAATTTAATAAAGGTAAAGAAGAAAAAATTACATCAAAGTATATAGATGTAAAATGTAAATGTAAAGGAAAAAAAATGGGAAAATTATGAACACCGAAGTCTTTGGCATTAAAAGATCAATATGGAGAGAAAAAAAATGACTAGTTGGGTAAAATTATGGCTTGGGAAGATGGCAGTCGCTAGTTCTTTCATTCGGGTTACTATCTGTAAAAATACCACTGATTTACAAAATTCATTATTTAAAGGCAATTTATATTAAATATCTAATATATACAGTGTGGAAATAAAGTAGCGGTTAAATTCAATAACTTCGTTAAAATTAATTTGTTGGAAAAAATCTCAAAGGGGTATAGCGATTTTAATTACTTGATGTACTTGATTACTGTGCCATTTCCAACTTCTTATGTCAATTGTTTTTAAAGTAATGACGTCATCGATATTTTTCTTAAATGACAACCTATATTTTTTATTGTCGATTTCAGTAGTAATTTTTATTCTCTTTTCAACTGTATACAATTTTCAATATATTACATTTAAAAAAATTGCGAAAAACTGCCCTAAGGTTCGAATATTAAAAATTCATTAAATTTGCAAAATGAATCTAACTATATAAAATAAAAACCTTAGTTACGGCTGTCAGAAGTAAACAATAAAATAAATGTTACTTTCTTGTTCTAAAGTGGAATTTACCTTTAGTAAACTATTTTATTAATAAAAATGGCGCAATTGAGCGAGAAACAGTGAATTGAAGTGTTAATGATGATTGGTTATGGCAACAGAATTCGAACACATCAAGAAGTGTGCCAACTTTATAGAGAAGCTTACCTGGATCAACCCATAAGTCAATCAACGGTTAGTAGGATTGAAAAGAAATTTCGAGAACATGGCGTTGTAAACAATCTTCCAAAAAGTGGACATCCGGTGACATTAAATGAAGATGTACAACTTGATGTGCTACTAGAAATTGAAAACAATCCACATGGAACTAGCAGAAGCATTGCTTTGGGCCACGATGTAAGCCAAACTTCAGTTTTAAAGTTTTTGAAAGTTTTACCCATATAAACTGCAATTGGTATATGAGTTGGCAGAAGATGACTTTGATCGTAGAAAAGAATTCTGTGACCAGATGATGGAAATTTGTCTTCGCGATCCAATGTTTTCCCAGCGTATTTTATTTTCAGATGACGCAACATTTTGTTTAAACGGTACGGTTAATAAACAGAATTGTAGATATTGGGCTAGAGAAAATCCTTATTGGATGCAGGAAACTGATACACACCATCCTCAGAAGCTTAAGGTATGGGCAGGGATTATTAGTGACCAAATCATAGGGCCATTCTTTTCGCAAATAATTTAATTGGAGAAAGATACCTGCAATTTTCTCAATTGGAACTGATGCCTGCATTAGCTGCATTATTTCCCAATGCAAACAATCCCGAGCTACCAAACAATAGCATTTGGTTACAACGCTATTTGCACCAAGTTTCCCCAGGAACGTGGATAGGAAGAAGAGGTGCGATGGAATGGCCGGCTAGATCCCCTGATTTAACGCCATTAGACTTCTTTCTATGGGGGTATTTAAAAAGTAAAGTGTATAAAAATCGACCCAATAATTTAGAAGATCTCAAGCAAAGAATTCGACATGAGATTAGATTAATATTACCTGAAACTCTTCAGAATGTGAGAAATGAATTTCATAATCGCCTTGGGTATTGTCAGATGATACAGGGTCGTCCACTTTGAACATCTAGTGTGATAAAAACTGTTATTTCTGTGGTTATTTTTGTAACTGATGTTATTGTTATTAGAACTTTTTTTCTTGTTAACCAATTTAGTTTCTTTTTACTCTAATTAAAATTTTAGACTGTTTTTCTCAACTTTTTCTAAACGTAACGTTTTTATACGGTGACCGGATTCATTTTGCAAATTTAAAGAATTTTTAATATTATCGAACTTTAGGGAAGTTTTTCTCAATTTTTTTCAAATGTAACATATTGAAAATTGTATACAGTTGAAAAGAGAATAAAAAGTACTACCGAAATCGACAATAAAGAATATAGGTTGTCATTTAAAAAAAATATCGATGAAGTCATAACTTTCAAAACAAATGACGTAACAAGTTGAAAATGGTACAGTATAGCGTCAAGTAATTAAAATCGCTATACCACTTCGAGATTTTTTCCCAAAAAATTAATTTTAACGAAGTTATCGAATTTATCCGCCACTTTATATCCACAGTGTATAAATATTAACATAAACTATTCTCAAGTACTTACCAGCTTGTTATGAATTAATGCAACTAAAGAAAAGCACTGGGATTAGCACGAGGATCTTTTTGGTTTCGGTATCGTACAGTTAACCATACACCCAGGAACTGCACAGTGAACATACAACAAAAATTATATTTTTGTAAATTTAAATCAATGTGTTGAATAAATCAATAAAAAAATTCTTTAAATAATTAATAATTCTAATCATTTACCTCTGTAAAACTGAAAAACAATCCAATCCATCCACATAATTTAAAGGCATAATTGATTGTGCTCTGCAATTTAGTCATACACGTTGAACAATGACAGCCTTTCAACTCGGGAGTGAGACGACAGCATTTTGGCTGTAGATACAAAATCAGTTTACAAAATCAAACAGATTAAAGTGGCGTGTTTAAAATTACTAATACCTCAATCAGCTCACAACTTGGATGACCCATCTTTGGGTCAGAAGCGACTTTGTCATCGAAGCCACAGCATGTAAATGCTTGTTGCACTTCCATTTTTGTAATATTGTCTACACGGCCCCATCCCTATAAAATATTACTAATTGTAGAATATTAATTTAAAATATTTTGTCTAACATTTTACCTGTTCGGCCCACTGCTCTTGCTGCTCCATATTTACTGCTAAGCAAGCACATGCTATGGAGAATTGAATCAAAAATAAGAAGAACAGAACTACCATATACTTTTTATGTAGCTAAGGAAAATGCATTATTCGAAAGTAATTCATTCAATAGTAAACTTATTTTTGATTAAAAACAAGATTGTCTTAGGTTTTCTTTACACTCTCATGCAAAACATCCAAACTTATTGCATTTAATGCAATTTTTTGTGTTCCTTATAGAACATATTGCAAATTTTACATTACAAGATGCACAAATATTGATATTATGGTATCAATGTTCCCAAGTGATCAATTCGTCATAAATCTTCAAATTGATTTGCTATCTAACCATACAACGAATTATTACAATATGGCTATTCAAAATTGAGCCTTTGCATTCCATATGAAATCGCTATTGGAAAATGGACCAACAGGGATTACCACGTAGGTTGTCCCAATAGAACTTAATCAGCAAGACAAGGTTGGGACCCGTATATTTACTAGACATAAATATGCATGGCCAATTCTGTTTGTGCAAAATCAAGCTCAGGTAACCTTTAGGTAATTAAATAACACACAACACCATTTCTTACAAATAAATTGCATCATTTTTGCAAATCAAATCCCAAAAGAAAGAATTGAATCCAAATTCTTTTACAATAATTGTTTAATCCAGATCAGGGATCCTATTTTAAAAAGGTAATCGGTTCCCACTCTGGAATCTTTAAAAACGATTAGATTCGTGGATTACCTACCCTTGCTCCAACAAATTCCAAAATATTTAACTGTTTTCATACTTTTTATTAAATCTGTATCTGTTTTGTAACTAAGAGTGTTATTTAGAAGTAATGCGAAAACAATTTTCATGATAGTGCGTTACTTTAGAGAAAGCGACAGACATGTCATCAGTGCAGAATGAATATGGATATAAAAATATTAATAACAAAATAGTTATAAAAACAATTAAAGAGTGGTATGTTAAATACAAATAATATAAAATATCACAGCAATCTATGTTCTACAATGTCAAATAAATAATTTTACAAACAATTCTGAAATATGATGTTATCTTGATTTAGAAACAATAAATATCAGAAATATAGTAGTAATAGAACTGTAAAGAAGATGATTTGAACGATAGGGAAAACGAGAAAAAGATATCAACAGTAGATAATAGGAAATAGCAATGTATAATTCGGCAAAATTTAAATTTGTAAGTTAAGGGTTGGATTTTCTAGAAAAGGAAGTACCTCTAGTAAAGAACAGCAAAGAAGTGGTCGACAAGTGTTGACCTCTATTTTTGAATGTATAAAATCAACAGTTAAAAATAGCGCCTAGCCAGGGCTGTATTACCCAATAGGCCCTAGTGGTCTGGGCCTAGGGAGGTAGATTTTATGGGGTGGCAAAGTTTTAACGATTAATAATGGTTAATTAATGGTATTTACTAATCTAACAAAAACAGAAAAAGCCCTATTATTTGCTTCACTAAAATCTGACAGTTAACGTTTTTGATGTCTTGTTTATACAACTATATTATTTATTATTTTATTATCAATTATTCTCGGAGCATTGCATACTTACTTTATTTTATTAAGCTAGCTTGGAGGTAATAAAATTGCGTGCAACAGAAACTTAAGATGATTTCTTGATTTTATGATTTCAGTTTGGATAAATAATGCCTTAGGATTCTTTGAATTTCAAAAGTTTATAGAAGAACGAATAGCTTTTGGAAACATAGTTCGTGTTTTGAGAGACAGTTTTATAGCTGGTAATTGGTTGCATACTGATAAATATTGTTTGTAATTTTGAGTTTGATAGTTTTGTGTACCCTTTATACAATATTAGAGGAAAATTCTGTTCAGATTATTCATTGGTAGTTACTGACGTTGAGAATATTGTGTGGTTGGTTGGAACCCTAGCTCCTCTTAAGTTTTAGTAGAATTTGATAATTTTTTCTCTTCTTGTGGGCAGCCGATATTAAGGTTAGCTTCAACCGGAACGGATCATTGAGATAAAAAATGATGGAGCAGTACTCATATCTGCGATGAAGAAGTCTGCCCAAAACTGGAAATAGCCAGCTAAGCCCGACAAAATGTTTTATTCGAAGGATGAAATCGCCCTGAAAATCAACCAGCCTACTCCCTCAAATTGGCCAATGGGAAATTTTCAGAGTTCTAATATTGAATAAATCCTAATATTTTCAATGACGAAATTTACAATGAACTAATAAGAAATGGAGGCAAAACATTGTTAACAGACATGTATAATTTAATAACAAGAATATGGAAAGAGGAATCTATGCCAATTGATTGGAAACAAGGTTTGCTAGCTCCAATCTTCAAAAAAGGAGATGCAGCTAACTGTAATAACTACAGAGGCATCATGTTATTAAACACTACATACAAGATTCTAACTTCGATTTTAAAAAACAGATTGAACATATATGCAGAAGCAAGATTCGGACAGTGCCAACAAGGATTTCGGAAAGGCAAACAATAGATGAGATGACATGTGCTAACACAAACATTGAAAAATGCCATGAACATGACATAGATATACACATACTGTATATTAACTTTCAACAAGCGTTCAACAGTATCCACAGAGAAGTACTAATAAAAGAAATGGAAAGAGAATAGGAATACCGATAAAGCTGATCAACTTGATTAAAATGACCATACACACAGGCAAAAATAATAACCCAGGAAAGAACACAGAACATTAAAATAGAGAAAGGAGTGCGGCAAGCCTTGTCAACAACATTATTCAACATCGCACTAGAAGGAATAATAAAAGCAACAGGAATAAACAAAGCCATAGCACAGAGCCTAACGCAAATAGTAGCATACGCAGATGATCTCGTTTTAATATCCAGAGATAGGAAAACTCTAGAAGATACACTAACCAAATTAGAAATAGAAGCAAACAAAAGAGGACTGAAGATAAATGGAAAGAAGACAGAATATATGATATGTACAAGGAGAGAAACAACAAACATAAAAGACATAAAAATAGGAAACCATTGTTTTAAAAAGTAGACCACTTCAAATATCTGGGTGTCATTGTCAGCGCTAAAAATAACAGAAATGCGGAAATTATAGAACGTATCCAAGCAGGTAACCGAGCATATTGGAAGTATCAAAAACTACTAAAAAACAAAAACCTAAGTAAAAAAACAAGATCAAAATCTATAGATCAGCAATAAGGCCAGTAATAAATAACATACGTGGCGGAAACAATGTGTTTGTCAGACAGAGACCAAGAAAAATTAAGAGTGCTAGAAAGAAAAATATTAAGAAAAATCTTCGGCCCACAGAAAGAACAAGGGGAATTCAGATCCCTGATGAATCACGAGATAAGGCAACTAGTGAAAGAAGAAAACATAGTACAGTTCATAGAGATGCAGAGACTAAAATGGTTTGGTTATATTCAAAGAGAAGTATACGAAATAATAAAGAAGGTAATGGACTGGAGACTAATGGAAGAAAGACCGAGAGGAAGGCCTAAAATTCGATGGGTAGATCAAGTGTATGGAGACATCAGACATCTGAGAGTCAATAACTGGAGGGAAACAATTCCGAACAGGCAGGAATGAAACTCGGTCATAAATAAGGCAAAACAATACATGTATTTGAGGGAAAGAAGAGAAAATAGATCGAATATGTGGAGTAATTCACCACAATAAATGAATTAGAAGAGCTTCAGAAAGAAGCGACCTTTATTCCGACACGGAATGTATGGTCAATATATATAATATTTTCAAACTATTACTGTAATTTGTAAACTATTCATACAAATTTGAAATAAAACCTCTTAATAAATGGATTAAAAACTGTCTGAAGTGTATATTAAAATATTGCTGTCTAACATTGGAACAGATTGATTTTTCCCTAGTGTTTCTAAGTAGAAACAGTACTGTCACAAAGTTACCCCATGAATTGGGGTAACTTGGTGACGGTATTTGTCACAAGATTGGGACAAAGATGAAAGATTTTTATGAGGGTTTCATTGGTCGTAGAG
Organism: Agrypnus murinus; assembly: GCA_929113105.1. NCBI lineage: Eukaryota > Metazoa > Arthropoda > Insecta > Coleoptera > Elateridae > Agrypnus > Agrypnus murinus. The sequence continues at coordinate 217,664,969 of OV816024.1, read as the reverse complement.
TAAAATCATATCCATATTTTGAAAGAGGGAGCTTAACTTCATATAACACCATAGTCTCAGCAACCTAGTTTAATACAGGGTGGCTCATCAAACACTCCATCAAGGACATCAAACGCGGCAGGTATATAGACATTGATAAGACAAACAAAAAATCCCTATAACATTTTTTTCTCAGAAGCGTAGTTTTCGGAAAAAATGCAAATAAAGACTGGTATAATGTTTTTAGCACATACAGTAGTGTTTGTTATTTTCTTCAAACAAGATGCAAGGTCAGTCACTTAAATAATAATTCCACAAACGCAGATAATTAACAATAGGATATTGGTGTAGATCATCACTGTAAACCTTGATGATTCGCAAAATCGGGGAATCCCCCTATTGCATCAGGGATATTATAACTTAATAAACAAGGAAATGGTGAATTTGGGTCAACAGGTGATCAAGACTTATGTAAACAGATAAAATGAGATCAGATTTCAAGGAACACTGATATTATCTAAGCTGTTAAAAATGTCTGGGACGTACGATATGACTAAATATGGATAGGGGCAATAGATGTTCATTTTCATTTTACTTCTCTTCTTAAAATTAACTAAATTAATGTTATTGTATTACATTTTTAAATTTTGCCCTTTTACCCTGGTAATTTTTGTGACCCAGATTCATTTTCTTGTTTAGCTTAGCTTCATTAATTAACACTAATTAGTAAATTCCATAGGCGATTGGAATTCGATGTGAAAAACTCTTTTTATTATTAATTTTTTACTATTGAAAGTTGAGACTAGATATAACCAATTTTACAATAAAAAGATATGCGAGGTCACGGTTAAATAAAATTAAAATCTCGTTGTAGACAAACGTCTTGTAAAAATTAAAAGCTTAATGGACAATTTAGTATATTTACGTTTTTTATTACGATTAGTCATGATTTGAAACGTACATTTGTGTAAAGCAAAACCACTATGTCAAAGAAGCGAAGCGATTTAATTTGCAATAGTACAATGTAACACAATTGGGCACTTGAAAATGGTGAGTTTGGACTAGAAAAATACACAGTAATATGTGATCTCATCATGTTTGTCTGGCTTTAAAATCTCAAACCTTGCACTTACATATACAGTTAATTTTATTTTTTATTAATGATATCAATATCACCATAATTTATACGTATAATTATAGTTATAATTTTATACGTACTTCTATAAAAACGTCGGTCAAAATTATTGAAAATTTGAACTTTCTCTAAACAAAAAACTTTATTAAGATTTTTTGTTCCAAATGCCATCATAAATGTGCTGGTAAAGTCTGGTGCAGGAGCTATGAGACACCCTGTATATGTTGACAGGAGTCATAACAAACCTGAAGTTTCCCGAAGTTACCGCGATCTTCGGTACCTTTTTGAACAAAGCAGTGTCACAAACTTGACTTTGTAAACAAGTCAATAGAAAAAAAAATAAAACTAAAATTGCCAGACTAAAATAAAAATTTTTGCATTAGACAACCCAAACTACGTGCATAATGCTAAAGCAAACAAAATAAAATGTTCTACGGTTCATCATATGTAGTAGTTTAGAATGTATAATATTCTACGTAAGCATGAAGTTCCAGTTTTGTTTTACTAACAAGGGCAATTTTAAGCAGCAATTTGTATATACATCTTTAACTGGATCATTAGCTTCATTCTAGTTTTTTAGGTATAATTTTCCTGATGCATTAATTCTATTAAAATTAACCTACACTTGTCAAATATTAGTGGAATTATGAAAACCACCAAATAAGAACAAATAATATTAATCATCTCTGCCTACACAAATTAACTTGCTTAATAAAAGGATACAAAAAATAACATAACTTGATGATGTTTAACAGCTCCTACTAGTCCAAGCAACGAGATTACTAATAATATAACACCACATGCTAAAATTCCCCCTACAATTGGTAGATTTGTGACAAGAGATGCAGCTCTTCCATAAACCGCAACTCCAATTAATATAAACGAAACTAACTGAAAACAAATTACAATTATCAATATGTTAATTTAGTAACTGACTTACGACTTGTTATATGAAATACTAACAATATATAGGATGTTGAGAGAGATAAGAGCGTTCTTTGAACATGTAAATCCTCCACACATGGTTATTATATTTATTTTTCCAAGTTTTAAATCCAAAAACTGATTATTATTAACATTCACATATTTTTAATCAATCACTTTATACTACTCTGCAGTACTGACAACCGGCAAGATTATAAAAACAAAATTACTAACATGTGAAGTTTTGGAACAGAATGGCCACTGTTGTCAAATGTACGATAATCAGTAACTCACATTTACAAGGTGGATAAATATTCACAAATGGGCACAACATAATAAGTAGGTATAGGATTTCTATGCATTTGCATGTTTTTTCTGCTTATAGCAAACATATGCAGAGTTATATTTCTACATGTTTAAGCCACATATGAATCACATATGTCAATTTGAAAGTGCATATAAATGCATATTTAGGTGTTTTTTATAAATGCATGCATATTTTAGCATTTTTGAACGAGTGTGCATATTTTACCACTTTTTGAGCGTTTTACATGCTTTAATTATGAAATTTCTAATATTTTTTAAATAATTTTAGTATTTTAGACAACCAACCAAGGGCGGCTTAGTTGAGTCTAGGGAAACCCATAATTTAAGCTTATTGTTAAATACTAGGCTTTAAAATATTTTACTGCCTTAACCATCTGTGTACTTGTTAATATTTTCTAAGAAAGAAAATGTATCAACTAAAATTTAAATACTTACATCCTGCGGTATTGTGATAAATAGGTATTAGGAAATTCCAAAGACCCTTTGACAACTTCCTGTTCATAGAAAAATTTGCCTGTACTTTTGTTTACTAATCTTGTAATCTTTCAATTAAGACAGTTCAGAAATTGGAAACTGCATTTCAGTTTGAAATTTTAGAGCGTAAAGATGGGTAAAGAAAAACGGTCTGTGTGTTACACTTCGAAGTTATGTTAAGGAATTCAGTGTTCTTACAACTGACGATAAGGTGTTGTATTGTACAGTGTGCTACGATAAAGTGACTGCAACGAAACGCTTTCAAGTTACACAACATCTGAACACGGTTCGACATCAAAAGTGTGTTGCCCTGAAATCAAAAAAACAAACATTGTTACCGGGGTACCTTAATAATTCGCGCGGTGAGTCTAGCAAATCGATCGAATTTAATAAAAAACTATGTAGTGCATTATAAAAAACTATTAGTGGCTGCAGATATCCCGTTAAGTAAAATGAATCACTCGGCATTTCGTAATTTTCTGGAAGAAATTTCAAAAATGCCAATACCCGACGAATCTACACTCAGGAAGAATTATTTACCTCGTTTATACGAAGAGACCATAAAATCAATTAGAAAACATGTAGCGAATAACTACATATGGGTTTCCATTGACGAATCTACTGACACTACTGGAAGGTGCGTAGAAACCTCATTTCCTTCGTTTTTTAGTAAAATTTAACTAATTAAAGACAGCAGAGCAATTTACGGATGTTTTATTTTCTATTTTGTTAGTTACATATTTAGGTAATCACAACAATATTTTTGCTTGATTAAAATATAATTTTTTTTAAATAACTATTTTGCGCTAATTTGTTGTAACCGACTAATTATGTAGTTCGATAAAATAAAAATCAATTTTTTGTTTTCAGATACGTGGCTAACGTTATAATTGGCGTTTTAAATTCGGAGAACAATCCCAAATCCTATCTATTAGCAATGGACGTTTTCAAGAGCACCAATCATTGTTCTGTGGCAAAATTGTTTAATGATTCTATGGCTATTTTGTGGCCGGACGGCATACAGTACAACAAAGTACTCCTGTTCGTCACCGGCACCGTAGATGATCAAGGCTGGAGCAGGCTTACAAGTTCTGTACGAAAAAATGATCCACTTAACTTGTCTTGCCCATGCAATGCATAGAGTTGCGGAAAAACTGCGGGAAATATATCCTAACGTAAACTCTATAATTTCAGATGTAAAAAATTGTTTGTAAAGCTCCATATCGCATACAAATATTTAGAGAAACTGCGCAAGAAGTGCCTCTCCCACCTGAGCCTGTAATAGCAAGGTGGGGTACTTGGCTTTCTGCAGCAGAATATTATGCAACTTATTTTGATATTATTAAAGCATTTGTAAATAAACTTAATAAACACGATGCACTATCCATACAAAGCGCACAGGATACTTTTAATACTAACGAGGTGAGGGCAGAATTATTGTTTGTTTTGACAAATTTTGTGCGGTTAGCTAAAGTAATTCAGAAATTAGAAAGTCAGGGAAATTCATTAGATGAATCTCTTGAGCATGTAAAATTGTTAGGTGTTTCTTTGAATAAAGTAAAAGAGCCAAAGGGTTTGACTATAAAACAAAAATTTAAATCCGTTATAAACAAAAATCCTGGTTTTCACTTAATTAAAAGCATAAACGATTCATTATCTGGCCAAGACATTTTAGACGAGCTAAAACATTATTCGCTTGTAGAATTAAACAATTTTAAGTATACCTCAATTACGTCTTGCGATGTGGAACGGAGTTTCTCAAAATATAAAACAATATTTAAGGATACTAGACATATGTTTACTTTTGAAAATTTAAAAATGTACGTCATTGTGAACTGTAACGCTCTATGTTTAGAAAATATAATTAATTAAATTATTGCATAGGATGTCTAATTAAAATAATTTCTGTAAATAAAATGTAAATAACGCTAAACAGGTGTTTTTTTAATAAAGAAAGTGCATATATTTATTAAAAATTTCTAATAAACGCATATTTCATGATTTTTAAGTGCATATTTCACGTTTTTATAGTGCATAAGTGCATGCATATTTCAGCATTTTTAAGTGCATACAAATCCTATACCTAATAATAAGTATATATACAGGGTTAATTAAAAGTATGGAGACGGCGATTTATTGTCGTTAATATTCATTTTAGGAAATAATGTTCAATACAAAAGTTTTTTAAGAAATTTTTACCTACATTTGAGAATACTTGAAATTTTTTTCTTCAATTGTTTTTAAGTTACGCCTTCAGAAAAAAAATTTTAAATGGTAACCTATTAATTTTACGCTACCATTCGATGTAAAAAAATTTTTTTACAATAGGATTAATTTTTTTAAAATTTTATTTCATTTTAATAACATTTTTTCTAGAAAACGTCGGTTTAAGTATTTACAAATAGTAGGTACATCTTAAATTAAACTCGCCATTGCTAATTATTAACTGCAACAAATTGCATACAATAATTGTATGCATTTTATTGCAGTTAAAATTAGCAATGGCGAGTTTAATCTTAGATATACGACACATACTATTCGTAAATACTTGAACCGGCGTTTCCTTGAAAAAATGTTATTAAAATAAAATAAAATAAAAAATGTTTTAGTACTATTGTAAAGAGAAAAAAAATGTTCTATCGAATGGTAGCGTAAAATTAATAGGTTTCCATTAAAGAAAATTGTGAAATGGCGTAACTCAAAAACAATTGAAGAAAAGAAAATTTCAAGTATTCTCAAATGTAGATAAAAATTTAAACTTTAACTGTGTTATTTTAGAGTTAGGACACGGATGTCAAAATTTGTCTCTTTCTAGGACAAAACTAAGCTGTCTGAAACAGAAATATTTTTTCTCTCTTTTTATTTGAGTGACAACATTTAGCAGCTGTCAGTTACAAATTTTAGGTTATGCTGTCATGTTTATTTTCATGCATGTAAAAATTCTTATTAATGTGCACCTTTTATCATTTATTTACCGTTTGTAGAGAATTTTGAAAACTATAAATTATAGTACATAATTATATCAATGTTACGACAGCTTTTAATAAAGTATTAATTGTACCGAATTTCAGACTTATATAATTGTCATACTGGCAGTTTAATTTATTAAACCAATTTTCATGATTACCAACCTTCTAATAAATAGTTTCAAAATATGAAATGTCACTAGAAAAATTTGACATGCGTGACTTAACTCTAAGGGCGAGTTGTATAAATGTGGTTTAACTTTAAACTTGGCTCAGTTGCTGCAGTAACGATTGTCAGAACAATCGTTGTCTAGGATATTGATCCTAGTTTAAAGTTAAGCTGTGTTTAAACAACCCGCAAATAACACAGTGCTCAGTTCATATTAAGGAACTCTAGCCCTGACTTGTCACCGGTCTATCGTAATAGTATATTACATGTTGAGTTGGTAAAGGACATCTTTACAAGCCAAGCGATATTGTTTGACAGAGACGGTACCATGAGGTCAAACAGTATCGCGAGGCTAGGAAACTTTACCAACGAAACATGTATGCTGTTTTATTCACAATCATTAGACTTAAATAATCAAAATAAAGAATAATTCTAAATTAAAAAATAAACCCTCTGTAAACTGTCAATAAATGTCAATCAGCCCACTATCGACAAAGAAATTTAAGTAAGGTTTCATTGTCGTTGCTAGATTGCTAGTTAGTCGTTGTATTTTAAAACTGAAAATTAATTCCATCGTATTTATTAAATATAAAATACGGAAAAATAAAAATAAAACTAATATTAAATAAAAAAACATTTTTAGCGATAAATACATTTATGAAAACCTAAATTTATATAAATCGGATAAAACGTCTTGCTTTAAATTATTTACAAATAAAGATTGGCCAATACTTTACAGATCAGTTTTACAGAAATGTAAAAGAAACTGTTAACCACTTTGCTGTTGCTATAGCAATAGCTTACTTTCCAAGGTTTTTACCACATATGAAATGTACACATTGCAATATGATTGTGAATAAAATTGTTTATCTACCGCTCGTAGCAGCTGAAAGTTTGTGGGGTGAGCGACGTAAGAACGAACCTCCATAATCCAGTGAGCCCAGTAAAGATTAATTACAAAGCGTGCAGCGTACAAAGTTTTATTTCTGTCTTCACCAGCGCTTTTTATTAATTTATTGTATATTTTAAAATGGACATTTTATAATCAAAGGACAATTTATAGCTAGACTTTGTTATGGTGTTGTGATCAAGCAACAAACAAGTTTTCATTAGTTTTTTGTTACTGGGCATTGTAGAACTTTACGCGTCTGTTTTAGGAGCCCGTAAAATTCTATAGTGCTATAGCTATAACTGCTCATTTACTTAGTTACCATAAATGCCTACAAAGTGTCGTTTACATATAAAGTGGAAATATAGTGCTTTATCTGCCAGTGCTGACAAACGACAAAAGAGACAAACTTTTACCTTGTCAACTGAGTCTTAAAATGTCATGTTTTTCTAACGTTTGAAGATAAAATACTTTCTGTTTTACTTACATATTATTTGTTAGACTTACATTTTTTTACTTTTACATATACCTGTGATACGAACTATATAAACAAGTCCATAACAACCAGGGCATTATAAGCGGGCATTAGAATTCAAAACGCTCACTTTGCACCATTTACTTTGCAATCGGAGCCGCCGTTACGTTCAATAGTAATTCGTATCATTAGGTTAAAAACTACAGTCCATACGATATTTGTTGAGAATATTCCCAGACAGTTAAAAACCGATGACATTCTATTCTGGGAACGCAACGATCTGACACGGCTTGATATTTGCAAGCAGCGGCCTACCTTAAAATGTAGATTGTTTGTAAAAAATATTTGCAATCAAGTGTTTGTTTTCTTTTATTACAATAATTTGTGACTATCATTTAGGTACATGTTATTATACAATACAATAAGACAATACAAAAAAAGTAACAAACTTCTCTCGTTTCTATGATTACAACACTATCATGACGATGCGATAATTGTGATTGTCTAAAAAACGAGTAAGATCTCTAACTTCTCTTGTAATTTAACTATTAATGGTAGGTCCAGAACAGAAGAATTTATAAAAATAAAATTAAATAAACATTTGTATTACACTCGCGTTTAAAATAAAGATTTAATTCGCTTATATTAATTCTCTCGCGCTTACGCGCGCATGGGATTGAACTATACGCTCATTAAACCTTTATTTTAAAAACTTGTATAATAAATAACTATTATCTGACGCTACTGATAAACAGACTTTTACCTTGCCAACTGAGCCTTAAATTGATCTCCGTTGTCAATGACGTTGTGAGGAAGGAGTTCTCAATAATAAGTAGTTCTATTAAAACCCCATAGATGTCACCACTTGCAATATTTATAATATTATTAATTATTTGAAATATAAAATGTTATAAATTTTAGATAAAGGTTAATTTATTTTGTTTAATTAATATTTTACATTAAATTATATTTCGAATGGAAATCCATCTAGAAAAAAAACTAAGGTCAGACCCGGGGAATTGAACCCGGATCGCTCGGTTAGTAGCTACAGCGTAACCATTGAGCTACCGAGACGCCTTTCAATGATGTTTTTTTCTCATTATATAAAGTTACAATGATTGTTATTCAATTAAAACGTAAAATTAATTAATGTTTTACATTATTATATAATTTTTAATGTAATTTTATTTATTATTATTGCTAAATTACAATAAAAACATTGAAAACATTTATAATTTGCTACATAATGCGAGAAGATTTGACATTTTGCGCAGAGGTTAATAACCTTGTCAATTGAATTGTGATTTTTGTACATATAAATTATTTTTTGAAAACGAGTACATACGTATGATTATTTAGCTGTAAGTGCTAAATAGTAGATTGACTGAAATTATACAAATTGTAAACGTATTATTACTATTGTCTTTACAAATTTAATGTTTACTTTTGTCGTTTTTAAAATTCTAGGTGTATCATGAGTGAATCCGATGAAGGAAAATTGGGGTGTACACTCGTACACCTCCAAACATCGTGGAAGCGGCTCACATTACATCTCTTAATTTATTGCCAAATATTTCACGTAAAAAATATGAATGCGAGTATAAATTCTAGGTTAAATAACTTTCTTAGCTGTTGGTGGTTTATTACTTTTTTGTTGTCGTAGATAAAGTATAGTGTGTAATGCGTGCAAAAACACCAATTTCTCACTCGTGTGATTGCGGCATTCGACTACGTCTCATGCCGCAAAATCTTCACACTCGTGAGAAATTAGCACTTTTCTGCACTTGTAACGCAATATACTATTCTCCACGACCACTATGGAATTTTATATTCTGAAATTAATTTTGATAATAAAAACTTAATATTCTAATTCTTGTTTTAGAATAAATATTCTAAAACACTACCCTACTTATGTGTTTTGCGTGTATTCTATTCCATCACTAGATATGGAATGAATATTCTATAACAGTATAATAAAAAAACAGTTAGCCTTGATTTCATGGTTTACATCAAATGTCATACTTTTTAAGGTTATTGTGCTTGTTTTCAAATTGGAAATACTGCTAAGTTTAAATTTTCTTGTGGTCTTGGAGAAAGCACGGTCTGTTACTAGGTTAGAATCGAAATTCGATGCTCGTGGTTCCTCACGCTCGCGTTCGGAATCTTCCACTCGCATCGAATTTCTTCTAACCTCGTTACAGAATATACTATTTCATGCAGAGAGATGAATATAATATATTCGTTTTTATTATTATTAATTACATTATTGAACAAAATTGCTAGAAAAATATTTCCACTTTCTAGGCATAGGCTTTAAAATTTAGTATTCTAGAACATGCGAAAACATACATAATTTGAGAACATCCCGTGTCTTATTAATAAATAACAAGTCAATTGTTATCATAATGAAAATCAATTGTTTGTTTGTTTGTTTGTTTTTGGGTGAGGAATCGGGATGGCGGAGCATTCTTCGTACCTCATGGCACCGATTGCTATGATCATTTGGCCGACCCTACTAGAATTTAGCCGAATCTGGGGGAATTCCACCCCCAGTAGGGATCTTTATCGTGCCAAACATCGCATTGACACGGGACCTACAGTTTTACTTCCTATCCGAAAAGAAGGCATGTTTTAAATTTTTCTCCGCTATGAAAAATTACCAGCTCGGCCGGGGATCGAACCTGCGATCTTTGGATTATAAAGCAAACATGCAAACCACTAATCCACCGAGACTGGCTATGAAAATCAATTATTAATCGTAATGACAATATTAAATAATAATAATTTTGATTAACAATTAATTAATTGTAAATTGCTGTAGCAATTAACAGTAAATTAATTTATTCTAATCATCCAAAACAAAGAATATTCACAATTAATTGATTTAATTGTCAATTGCGGTTAATAATTAAAATGTTAATTGCCAGTCAGATTTAATTTCACCAAATACTTCAATATCGGAAACTTATTTTGAAAAATGGGAGACAATACAGCCCGTCTATTTTCAAATAGTTACGACTACGATTGATCTCGCCGTTGGAGCGGCATTTAATATTACTAGATTTGACATTCCGTCTTACAACTCAGGTTTAATAATAATCATGCTTAAGAATATTCACAATTTAACATTAATTTGGTAATGGACATTCATGTTCTGTAAAAACGACCATATTAATATGATATATACTTCCGTAATTGTAATTTTTTAACAGCTTTTTATTGAATTACCGCAACAACATGCATGTAGTAATTTTGTCTTTATTAAAGTTTGTGTCAGGTTTGCTCTACGATGTCGCTGCTAGGGCTATAGGACAAAGAGTAGATATTATAAAAGGCAAAACTTGGTAGAGAAACCTCAATTCCGAGAGAGATAGAATACCAAAACCGCTTTAAAGGGCCCATCGTCGATTCTCGGTTATTTTCGGCTCGCTCTTAGTTTGTTGCGATGCCATTGGACTGGAGCACAGAAATGCCAGAAATGGATGCTTATTTTCATTCTTTTATACCTGTCAAGTCAATTCGATATTTCGTATTAGTCCAGTCAAACTAAACATTTGAAATGGAAAATGGAAGTACCATAAGATTTTTTTTCCAGCATGCAGGGGGGGTCTAGAAAAGCTTAACTTGAAGTTTTCGACCTTAAATTCATATGAGCTTTTTCCGCCATTTTGAAAAGAAGGGATGAAGTGTTATTTTGTAATTATCTCTGTAACAGTAGGTCCGACAAAAAATTTGTACAAAGCATTTTTGTCGGCAATACCATTGTCTACAACTTTTATTAGAAACTTTTTCGCGTAATATAAAAAATGAAAAAGTTGTAGACAATGGTATTGCCGACAAAAATGCTTTATACAAATTTTTTGTCGGACCTACGGTTACAGAGATTATTTCATTCTACTTCGTTTTTGACCAATCGCAAGGCTTTATTTTTTGGATTACAGCGATAATTCGATAATTTTTTATTGTCCTTTTCGACTGTTTTTATCTTCGTGACAACGCTGAAAACTAGTGTCACATGTGTCCCATTTTTTACTTTCATGTCAAATACTAATCTTTATGTTAATAAGTAGATGCTTAAATAAACAACTGTGTCATGAAATAATCTTACCGAATTACATGCTCGTGCTTCTGAAATTATCTGTTGTAATACTCAAGTTGATTAAAACGCAACACTCGTGTCATTTTTTGACAAATTTCCCTCCGTTGCACGTCGGGAAATTAAAACGTCAAAAAATGACACTCGTGGTTGCTAATCAACGTTCGTATTACAAATCGATAATTTCGAAGCACTCGTGTAATTACAAGTGATTATTTCATTCTACTTCGTTTTTGACCAATCGCAAGGCTTTATTTTTTGGATTACAGCGATAATTCGATAATTTTTTATTGTCCTTTTCGACTGTTTTTATCTTCGTGACAACGCTGAAAACTAGTGTCACATGTGTCCCATTTTTTACTTTCATGTCAAATACTAATCTTTATGTTAATAAGTAGATGCTTAAATAAACAACTGTGTCATGAAATAATCTTACCGAATTACATGCTCGTGCTTCTGAAATTATCTGTTGTAATACTCAAGTTGATTAAAACGCAACACTCGTGTCATTTTTTGACAAATTTCCCTCCGTTGCACGTCGGGATATTAAAACGTCAAAAAATGACACTCGTGGTTGCTAATCAACGTTCGTATTACAAATCGATAATTTCGAAGCACTCGTGTAATTACAAGTGATAATTTCAAAACAACACTTCATCCCTTCTTTTTCCAATGTTTTTTCCTCATAACTTTTTCATTTTTTATATTACCCGAAAAAGTTTGAAATAAAAGTTGTAGACAATCGTATTGACGACAAAAATGCTTTATACAAATTTTTTGTCGGACCTACTGTTACAGAGATAATCTCAAAATAACACTTCATTCCTTCTTTTCAAAATGGCGGAAAAAGCTCAAATGAAGGTCGAAAACTCCAAGTTAAGCTTTTCTAGAACCCCCCCTACATGCTGGAAGAAAAAAATCTTATGTTCTTCCATTTTCCAAGTTAAGCCCATTTTTCGTACAGTTTGACTGGACTATATGTGTTCCGTGAAAGTGTACCCATATTGCAACAAACAGTTAATGTGTAGTGTGTTTTTGGTGATTATGAGAGTTAAATAAACAAACAATTGAACATTTATAGTGAAGCAAAACATCAATGGAGAAAAACGTAAACACCGCGGGTGTTTGCAGGAACTGCAGGAATACATTTTATTTCGATGACAACGACATTCACTTCTTTCGATTTCCGAAAGACGAAGTATTGTGTTATTTACGTACCGTATTATTTTAAGATTATTTTTTAAAATTCTTTAACCTCAAAAGTAGATGTCATCTAATCTTAAAACACACCTGTTAACTCATAGTGGCGAGAAACCATTTGAATGTAATTTGTGTGACTACAAATGTTTTCAAAAGTTACTCAAAGTGTTAGTCTTAAAACATACATGTTTTGGTGAGAACCATTTGAGTGAAATCTATGTGATTATAAATGTTTACTGTTTAAAGGACATGTTAACTCACACTGGTGAAAAACCATTCAATAAGTAATTTATAGTTTGTATACTAAATACATACTAAATATCATTCTATAATGAACTGCAATTCATGCGAAATGTTATCATTAGTTGATTATTAAATATTTTATATTGTTGAGAGAGATGTTGAGAGAGAATACCATATATGTATCTACCAATAATTTGTAATAAGCTTTTTATGTTTGTAAAACTTTATATACAATAATTTAATAATAATTTATAACAAAGATTTGAATTAAATTGAATAAAGACAACAATTGGTGTATAGTTTTATTAAAATCATCCCTTATATACTGCCCAACTAGTATACATACGAAATTAACAACCCTGGACGCTAGCTGGTTGAGTTGAGACGTGGTGGATATTTAAATTTCGCGCGCTTCTGTTTAACCGAGTTAAAGGGCCAAGCGTTCCAAGGTCATTGAAACTAATGACGTGAGATCAAAGACGCCGAGCGAAGTTTCGCCTCTTAGAATATACTACTCTTTGTATAGGAGACAATAAAGTCACTAGATACAATAAGTAGCGCAATCAATTAGGCCTATAAGATAGAAAAAGATAGCTATCGAAATCCCAAACATGGCTGCCGTTTGACAATTTTTTTTTGACAGTTGGACATGTGACATAATTTGAACTAAAGTTCCTAGGTAATTATAGAGACTTTAATTTTAACCTGTGATTTTAACCCGGGATTTTAACCTAAAGTTTCTTAGTTGCCGTCACGCGTCAGTTCGTAATCTATGCGTTACCAATTTGTAAGTCATTCCAAAAGCAGTAGTTATGAAAATGATGAGGGTAATTTACTGATTAAATACTGTAGTCAGTTAAAAGAAAACAAAGAACTGGTAACAATAGAAACCACTGTAGTGCACGAGCTACAAGAGGAAGATGAATTTTATTCATATCTTAATTTGTCGAGCGCAGTGCAGGCCGGCTTAGGTGCTGTTTTACATAAAATAAAAAAGCATTATGCAATATGCGCTAATTGTTATAAAGCAGTACAGGAGGTTCCAGATGAAGTTACAGTTTTAATTAGATTTACTAAATTGAGAGAATATAAATCTAACATTTTACTATATCCTAAATTATCATTATATGATTGCATATTTAATATAGAACTTAGTTTTAGAGCTCATGAAGATGACATTTTAGAAAATAGATTAATTCTAGATGATTTTATAAGCAATGCTATAAATACTTTTATGTGTCCTGATAGCATTCCGAATTGTCATGACATTTTTGAAAAAATTGTAAAATTATTTTTTAAGTGTCGGGTCTATTTCTTGTTGAATAACAAACATAAAAAACCAAATTGTAATATTTCGACGCAGAGTAGCCGCAGTATGGCAATGCGAGCTTCTGTAAATAAATAATTTTCCATTACATATTCTGTGTTATTGTCCAATTCACATTATGCTCTGGTTCTTTTTCAGTCATTTTTTTACTAATTTTCCTCATTTTGATGAAATCAAAGATTTTTATCTTAGGGACAACAGCAATTTCACTTGCAGCAAGCAGAAAGTGAAATAAATGTTTGAAACTTCTCATTTTGAATTTTCCGCTTTAAAAATCCCAAACATGGCGGACGATTGCGCTTTAGGAGACAAAATTTAATAGCGCCTCTTGCAGTAAGGTGTGCAACTAAACCTGATTTTTTAATAAACCTGAGTTTAAATAAGTTGCAAAAACCGATGTAAACTAGCATATAAATAATAAGCCAATGCCTATCAAAAATAATATTAGTTTTTATTAGATGCAGGTTTCTCACTGAAAAACATTTAGTAATTGCACACTCATCTCGTCCCCTTCAAAACAAAAAGGCGTAACTCACATTTTGGCAAAAGTGTGTTTGTAATTGTTAACAGTTTATAGAGATACATACAAACATACGTAATCCATTCCCCTTTTACAGCATTTTGCTGTGTCGGGGTTCCACACAAACTCTTATGGGAGTGCAATGGAGGTAATGGAGCTTACATCTTACATCCTTTAATATAATAAAGTGATTTATCTGAAAACCTCTTTGTTATTGACATAAGATTATGTTTTTGTTAGTCGTTTCTCGGTTTATCTTAAACATTTTTATTACAAGCCTTATCAATTGCTCTTCTATAAAGTTGTAAAAAATGAGATATCTACGCTTTTTCGCTATGAAGTGGACGATCTGCGAAGATAGCACTGCAAAGATGTTGCCTATTTTCATTGGGTAAAGTATATCGAGTTTCCGGTATTAATAATATTAAAGTATTTGATTTTATACCCAACACTGCTCGCAAATTATAATGTGACATACATATACATTAATATTAGTTTGGAATTGTTTTAAATGTCAATCGATGTCAACAACAGATTTGGAATAACCTTGTATTAAACAAAAACCAGAAATTATTGGCAACACTGGAGTTTCAAAGTAATCCAACGAGAGAGCTGGAGAAGAAAATTTTCATTTTGTTACCAACGTTGTCAGCTGTCAGTGTTGAGAAACACATTTCTAGAAGCACGTGGTTTTTAAAATAAAGCTAAACATAAAATACTCAGATATGGATGAAAGCATCGCATTAGATAAAAAGTTTCAAAGCAAATTTTCTAAAAAAGTCAAGAAAGTGAAAGAACGTGTACAAGTATGTATAATTTAATTGACAAGTAGTATGATTAATTTCTAACCTAAAAATGTCATGTTTAGGCATCCGGAGATATACAAACTACTTCTAGTAAACAACCACCAAAACCTCAACATGGACTCGTGTATGTTGGACATATTCCGCATGGTTTTTATGAAAATGAAATGCAGGCATACTTCAAACAGTTTGGAAAAGTTTCTAATTTGAGAATTTGTCGTTCTCGAGCTACTGGACGGAGCAAGGGTTATGGTTTTGTGGAATTTGCTGATGCCGAAGTTGCAAAGATTGCTGCTGAGACTATGGATAATTATTTGATGTTCAATCGGAGATTAATAGGTTTGTTTTATATTAAATTTAAAATGTCAATAATATTAAGTTAATAATCTGACTAGTAGTTAAAATAAGAGCTAAACTTTGGAAACGAGGCTACAATCTGTTCGCTAGATTATAAGCTAGGCAAGTGATTGTTTTTATATGCACTGTAAAAATGTTTTTAGGAGTCATACAACATAGAAGAAAGATTATGGCCTCAGATTGTTTTCTCAACGTCTTTATTTAAAATCATTGTCACATGTCTTTTGGCAATTTTAAATAAACAAATAAAACTTTCAATATTATGTAATCTATTACAGCTATTGTAAAAGAGTCGAAAATGTTTTTTTTTTATAGCAAAGTGCATTTCCAAGGAAAATGTTTTTCTACACAGAAGATACAGAGGGCCTGCCTGGACAGAAAGATCATTTCCATTGAAGACTCTTAGAGACAAAGTCAATAAACTTAAAAATAGAAATATAGATGATGTAACACATTTAAGTAAATGTAGAAAAATGATATCTCAAGTAAACAGAAGTTTAAAGAAATTACATGAATTAGGCATTAATTATACTTTTAAAGCAGTTGATGATGATAATAATTTAAATACAAATATTATACAATCAAAGGATACAGTAGTTAATAAAGAAAGTAAAGACAGCCTAAAAAAAAAAAGTTCGCAGAAAGTTGGTAAACAGAAAAAGAAAACGCTTAAGAAACTATCTACATAAAGTAGCTAATTCTAATAAGTAATGTATATGTATAAAAAAATAAATTGTATTATAAGTGCTTACAAAAGTGTATTTTATTATAGAATATCTTTTCAGTACTGAAAAATGAAAATATTATATGTTTTAAAATTCATAGTTAATCGGATAATGAGGTGTGACGATTCAATACTTAAATATATGAAATCTCTAATCTACAATGTAAAATGCTTAATAAAATTGCAGTAAAACCTGCTGAGTATTTCTTCAAAAGAGCTTGGATATAAAATTTAAATTTAACTCCTGATGGTCGTCTCTTTAGTTCATTTTACATAAGAAAACTAAAATAATGTAAAAAAGACTATTAAATTTGATACGTTACAAAGGTTGATGAAATCTTGTAAAACTAATGTTATAGTGGAAGTCCTTTTTTAGAACTATTGGGATTTTACATTAAGTGATACGCCACCTGTTGGTCATGCCATTGATGACATCCGTACACACAACAGTTCACGTTAAACAAAACTTTATCGTTCGTGATTCTACTAAAAATTACTATATCTTCCCTTTCTATACTTATTTACTTCTATTTTTAGTTTTTCTATTTCTCTTGTCCATATATTTACTAGTCGTTGCATTTTGTTTTTGCTACTAAATAATATCTGCATACAATAAACTGCTTATTTTTATGGGTTTCAGATTTTTGTATTTTATTATGGTGTTCAGTTGTTATTCCTTTACTCTGATGTCTAATTAGTTTGCCCATGAGAATTATAATGAGTAGATCCATTTCGATCCGGAATCGATTTTCGACAAAAATTACCGATCTCGATGAATGTGTGCTTATAGGATAAGTATCATTCCTATCAGCTTACCAAAAAGATTTTGAAAAAAAACGTTTCCCGGCGACGCTAGCGACATTGAAAGTCGCAATTTTGGGTATTTTGGTACACAGCCCATCCAGTCAATTGTTGATGAATTTGACTTGAGATTTTTTTTGTATGCTACTCTTTAAACCCATCTCCAGATGGATAATAAGTCCCGTGACCCTACCTATGAAACAGGTCATCAACGGTCAACATTTTGAAAAAAAAACAAAAAGGTGTAAAAAAAGATGTGAAACGCGTTCTAGGACTTCAATTTCCTTAAATAACAATAATACAACAATAAATTTAAAATTTGACCTCAGGTCATGCCAGGTCACTAAAGGTCAACATTTTCAATGTTGACCTCTGATGACTTCAGTTTCATAGGTAGGGTCACGGGACTTATTATCCATCTGGAGATGGGTATAAAGAGTAGAATACAAAAAATCCCAGTCAAATTCATCAACAATTGACTGGATGGGCTGTGTACCAAAATACCTAAAATGGCGACTTTCAATGTCGCTAGCGTCGTCGGGGAACTTTTTTTTTCGAAATTTCTTTGGTAAGCTTATAGGAATGATACTTATCCTATAAGCACACATTCTTCGGGACTGTAATTTTTGTCGAAAATCGAGATGGATCTACTCAAATAATAGCGGGCTTATACTGTCACCTTGTTTTATACAATTATATCTCTTTCCCTGCTGTCTGTACTTTACACCTGATTGTCTCATATATGCTTTTAATTCTTTTAATGAGTATTGTGGGTACATATAGATCTAAACTTCCCCATATTTCTTTTCTATCAAATCGAATGCTGCTCTTAAATCTATAAAAGCTGTAAACATTTCTTTGCCTTTCTCTATTGTTCTTATTATATTATGTTAGAGTTTATCTGCCTATCAGGTCTGAAAACGGCTTCTGCTGCTACTTCAAGAAGCAATTAAAAGATACAGTACTTCCAGGTCCCCCACATGCCCGGTGCTACCGTTGCTATGGCAACGGGGCATGTGGGCCAAGGAGCCCGCAAGGACGGGGAAAAAATTAAAAAGTAGAACATTTTTAATAAATCATAGAAAGAAAACAAAAATTAAATCACTAGGACTAGATTTATGTGTATCAATCAAATATTACATCAGAGTAATATAAATTGGTTCATTGGATATGCAGTGCGTTGCGTACAAAACGTGTCTGAATCTACAACAGCTGTGAGTAACTAAACACTGTCTAAACTCTTAAAACTAGTTTAAATGTGTGTTTGATGAAAAATAATTGTAATAAAGGTTAAAAAATGTATATTGTAAAAAAAGGCCAAAATTTCTTTTTTTGGTAGTAAGAGGGGGGCCCATCATGACTTTTAGCAACGGGGCCCAGGGATTAATGTGGGGGGCCTGAGTACTTCTAATGATCATAATTATCTGTAACAACAGAAAGAATAAAATAACAAATAAAGTTGAACTGAACAAAACTCAATTGCAAATATAATTTAAACTAGCACTAGCATGTAAAGCATTTAAAATCACTAACAGTAATTCTATACATTGGTTGGACATGAAATTATAACAATTTTTCGAGTTTTCTTTTATACTGTATTAGATTTCTTTTGTTTTAAATACTGTTCTCGTTATTTTGTTATTTACATCTGTATTGTAATGGCCACCATAAATATATTATAATTGAATCAGTCAATGCAGAAACTGAATATGTCCACTTATTGTGTAAATTGAGTTGTACATGAATTCACCATAATTCAAGGGTACCCGATCGAATGGTGCAAAAATTGAACATGTCCTGCTTTTCTATAATTATTATAGGAATGCAGGACATGTTCAATTTTTGCACCATTCGATCGGGCACCCTTGAATTATGATAAATTCATGTACAAGTCAATTTACACAATAAGTGGACATATTCAGTTTCTGCATTGACCGATTCAATTTTGCTTTTTTGTAACTTAAATTAAAATCTTTTCTCTACTTCTATGAAATATTAATTGATGTTAATTGATTTTTATTTTAAATCATATGAGGATTACACATCTTAACACTCAATCTTAACTAAAAAATTTAATTGATTTAGCACCTATATATTTTAAGTCAAAATTATACTTTAGTTGCAATCACAGAAACCTGGCTGTAACATGACATATACGATTAACATGGTAAGTGGCATAGGTGTCTATACTAAAAAAAGTGATTTAAAGTTTAAAACAATTATATTTGATCGGAATATAGAGCAGTTATTTAATTGTGACAGTCCAGGTGCCAGTGGCGGATTTAACACTTAAGGGGCCTGAAGCGTTACAAATTTTTGAGGCCACAAAGTATAAATCAAGACCCTACGATATATTCCAAAAGGATTCTCTCCAAACTAGAAGATTTTCTAATCTTCAACTTTAAGACGAAATTTAATTCTACAAACATACAATGAATTTGCATTACGACTTGAATAACGAAGATTTGCTTCTTGATAAATTTACTGTTGGCAACTTGCAACTCCAATATTTTCCTCTCTAGATAGGGAAAATTATTTTCTCACTATTTTGTACTTTTCCTCACTAGAGAGGAAAAGTGAATTTTCCTCACTAATTTGTAAGAGGAAAATCGAATCTTCTGGACATGGAGTGGAAAAATACATTTATTTCATAATCAGTTCTTTTATAATGGAACTTTTCTGCTTTTAGAAGCAGCAAATTTATCAATAATATTTTCCAAACATAAATCTTGCGTAATGTCATGTTTAATAAACAATATTGATAAGATTTTTGAATGACTTAGTTGAAGATTATTTCTTAAATAATTTTTTACACGTTTAAGAACGGAAAAACATCGTTCTCCAGTTGCATTACATATCGGTAGTTTATTTATTTTATGTATTTTTGGGCGAGGAATCAGGATGGCGAAGCATCTTCGTACCTCATAGCACCGATTGCTATGATCATTTGGCCGACCCTACTACAACTTTTCCAGTTGTATTTCAGAATTTGGTAATTTAATTTTGGAAAGCGGCATTTGTATTTCATTTTAGTGAATTTGATTTCAGAAAGCGTCATTTTTCTTTCATATTAGTAAATTTAATATTAGAAATTGTCATTTATATTTCAAATTGGTCAATTTAATTTCAGAAAGCGTCATTTGTATTTCAATTTCATCATTATAACATCAGAACGCATCATTTGTATTTCATTAAAAGTAAATTGTAATTCAGATTAGATACATATGTACATTGTACATATATGGATAATAATAATAATTGCTACAACCCATAGCCTGGAAACCAGGCCCCAGAAGCTATAAGCTTGTGCGGGAGGGAGGGAGGGGGCGATTATTATTATTTCGTAGGCCCTAAGTGCGGCTGCAGCTGACTTACAGATCGAACAGCGCAAATCCCACATTTGTGTTACAGCTAAGGAAAACTGCAGAAAACCTTAACCAGATCTGCCGGCACCGGGAATCGATCTCGGGCCGCTTGGGTGAAAGCCCAGCACTCTAGACATTGCACTGCCAAGGCTGTATAATAATACTTTTAGAACATTTAAAATCACACAATATTTCCACTCAAATTAAAATTATTTATATAAGGTGCCACATGGCTGCAGTGTTAATACAGGTTTTCTTAACATTGACATTCGACATATTCCACAAGTATCTTGAAGTTCCCTTTGACTGTAGATAAGAGATGTCGGACATTACTAGTATCCGAGACTAGCTCGAAGATGGAGGGAGGGCAGTCGTTAGAGGTGTCAGGAAGCACTAGGATTAGAGACTAGCTTGAGGGCAGACCACACGTTCACCATTAGAACTGGTCGTTGTCTACACCATCCCAGGCTGGTCTGGGCAATGGATGTGCGATCAGAATTAAATGTGTGGTAGAGTTATGCCGAGGTGTTGCGTTTACGTTTCACCGAAGTGTTTCTCGACGATGACCCTAAAACATTGCGGAGGGAGCTCTGCTAACAAGGGGGAACGGTGTGAGTGGATTGAATCTTACCTGACGTAGGGTCTTTTATGGAGTTAAGTATCCCGTTGTCTGGCCTAGACGAATGGAGGAGATTCAAGTGAGGTTTATCTCGGTTAGGGAGTTCGCTCACTAGAGAAACTGCATGCCACCAGGTAGCGTTTCGGAGGTGATAGTACGGGGGTCTGGCATATGCTGTCAGTTCCAGCGTCGGACTCCCAGAAATCGTGTAGAGACCTACACTTAAAGGGCGTTGATGCGAAGATACACAGCCTCTCACTTTCAAGACAACTTCACCTTAACGGGTACACACCGGGATGCTACTTTGATGGGCCCTTAAAGTAGCCTCGAAACAAAGCTCTGTTGGGGGCACACCAGGCCTATAACTGGGAGATCGGGGTGGCGAACCCATTTAAAAATCAAGTCCCGCCACATTTGAGGTTGGATTTGATCGGGCAGTGGCCCCAACTAAGGCTTGGTGAAAGAACCTCGGTTCTGATGTACCTAACCTAGGTTAGGGATATTAACGCTTTCTGAAATGAAACTGACTGTTTTAAAATACAAATAACGCTTTCTGAAATCAAATTGACAAAACTGAAATACAACTGATTATTTCTGAAATTAATATGACTAATCTGAAATACAACTGACGATTTCTGAAATACAATTGGAAAAGGTGTAGAATTTAGCCGAAATGTTGACAAATGACATTAAGGAATTTCACCCATTTGAAAGCCTGGTACATTTTTCCTTTCCCGAATGTCAAGTCGGTCGACCACATAGATTTTGCTAGAAGGCATTGAAGGCAAGCATTCGGAGCGGCAGAAATGATACATTGCAGGTCTGCTGCAAAACAGTATATCCCGTTACAAAATTTCACCTATCGCTCTGAATGCTTGCCTTTTTTCACAAATCTCTATTGCGTAGACCGTACGCTTTTTTTACCCGCCTATACACGATATGAACTGTTTCATATTTTACTCTCTGTGACAAAGTGAGTTCCAATAACTTTTATTTGTCACGTGTCCACTGCGGTCCTGGGCAGGGGTCCTCTGTGGGGCCCGCTATTGCGCCTGAAGCGACCGCTTCATCCGCCACTGCCAGGCGCTTTGCATTTGAAATCTTAAAGCAAATTATAATTGATACACCAACATGTATTAGTCGTAATAACCCTGTTTGTTAGATCTTTTCACTATTAATACACCATAATTAATTAAAGAACTTGGAGTTGTAAGCTTTATAATGTTTCAGTTTAAAAGCTGAATTCTTGTCAAATTATTTCTAAATCATTTCATTGAAAACCATGTCATTGAAACATACTGTAATTTCAGAAATTTTAATTACCAACATTATTACGATCATCTTAGATCTACACACGTTGAAAAAACCAGAAATTTGAATATGCACACCCTTTGGGAAATATCTAGGTGCACTCAACATTATGCTCCTTAGTTAGCTGATATTTGTTCATGATAGTGAAGATGCTAATGAACTTACCATAACCAAGTTTTAATCAGATACAAACTGTGAAAAGATTTAGTACACTTTAATAACTATATGAAAAGTTATGCAATTACACTACTCAGATTATAAGGTAGGAAAAGAATTTGAAAAGACATTGGCGCTGGCATTTGATAATTTTGTATTACATGGTATAATATTGCCAAGACAATTCTCTTCTTTCTATTTTAATAAGAATAGTATATTTTAAATAATAATTGTGTATCTATATGTAAACTATATAATATGTAAACACATACCTAATTTACATGACATACCTAAACTGGCATTTTTAGAAAATATTTAATAGTATAATATTTAATAGTCCATGGAAGCAACGCTTCCCTTGAGAATTTATTAAAAATAAAAACCAATGCTAACAAAAATATTTTTATAAAATTATGGTTATCGTTTATTTAGATTTGTAATATTTAATATCAATTAATATTAATATCAATTCCGTACAGCAAAAAGTATAATTATTTAGAGTACTATTTTAAATTAGGCTCATTAAACTTGCACGGAAAGGTAATACCGATTCAAATGTGTTACATACACTGCATATAAGCACTGATTACAACTGCTCTTCTCTTAGCCTTGGCGTGATTCATCAGGCGTGGTCATATAGTAGACGATGCTCTTAGCATTGTTTGGCCGTTATTGTTAGTGTGCTTCATGCCCAAATGTTTATTTATTATAACTTGGTTCTTTGTTCGATTTAGTGTTTGTTAAATTTAATGTTACTTAAGTATTGTAAATCTGCGAATGAGACTGTATTTTGTCGCATTTTATTATTTCAATTTATATAAGTTGGATTAAGACAAATAATTTTATTTGGTTTGCCTGTATGCA
This sequence comes from Agrypnus murinus, assembly GCA_929113105.1. Classification (NCBI taxonomy): domain Eukaryota; kingdom Metazoa; phylum Arthropoda; class Insecta; order Coleoptera; family Elateridae; genus Agrypnus; species Agrypnus murinus. The sequence continues at coordinate 217,641,245 of OV816024.1, read as the reverse complement.
AATTTAAAATTGCATTATCGTCACGACTGCAAATTCAGCTGCTTCGGTGAAAGGTTCGAGTACCTTCGATACATCCGAATCGGGTCGATTTTTTTTTGTTCAGTTTGTAAATTATTAATAAAGAATTTTCCACATACAGTTTTAGGGAGAAATTACAAATTATTAAGAAAGGCAGATCAAAACCAGAACTTTCAAATTTAACAACAAAGATTCAAACGTGCACTGGTATTTTGCTAAGAAAGACCGGAAAATCGAGTTGCAGTATAAATACATAGTAGTAGTTTTTTTAAAATAAAGAATAATAGTCAACAAATTCCATAAGTATAAAGTGTAAAAGTTCTTCTTTGAAAAGCTTTTAAGCTTAATAATTGTAACACTGTTTTTTTATTGTACCTAGCAGGGGCGGATCCAGAGAAGTATTTTGAGAGGAAAATTTTTGGAAAAATAATTGTTTTAATAAATAATAATTAAACAAACATTATTTGTTTCTATTGTATGTGTACTTATTTTTAAATTGGGGAGGGGGAATTATTCCCTCCCCGTTAATCCGCGCCTGTACCTAGGTGTATTATAATTAAAATCGTGGTTGCTTCCCTAGCCTAAATTCTCACCGCACGCCACTGATAAGGTTTTTATATACACATTATTTACCTTGTGGTAGCCCCATTACCTAAAATGTATTTTATTATTTGTCATAAGAATAAGTAGTGTGTCAGCATTTACACACACACACACACACACACATATATATTATTTAGCCACTTAATGAATATAAAAAGATTAGATAAATAAATATATATTAGGAATATTTCTTGTTTTTATTTTAAAGATTTTTATAATTCAACTCTATATTATTCCTTAAGAATATTTACGTTAAACAAGTAAATAAAGGGCAGAAAATTTAAGAACTTTGGTCTGATAAATTAACTACCATGAATAACTCTCTGTTATTGCTTCTAGAACAAGGGAATCCCAGTTTGTCCTTTATCAAAAGATGCAATTCACTTTATTTGCTTTCAAAATATTAACCAAGGTTATTGATAACGTAAACAAGGAAATATTACATGATCTTTAAAATTCCTACAATAACAAAAAGAAATTAATAGTTTGTAAGATAAGTATGTGAGATGGTATGGTATACATTACTGGGGTAACATTCCACATTCTTTGAAACACTGTTATCTTACATTAGGAATTTTGTACATTAATTTTGTAAATATTAAAAACATTCAGAAACCTATAAAACACAATTCAAAATTTTCAAGCTTTAGTATAGATAATACCTCCTTTACTAAAGCAATCATATTTGTTGGTGAGTTTGTAGAAGTGTAATTGCAATCACAAATTAATGTGATTTTTTGTTTGGGTAAATAATAAGTGTTTTATTTAAAAATGTATTTCCTTGTTGTACCAAAATTTATTTCCGTTAAAGGAGAGCTCAGGCAAAATCATTATAAAAAATCTTTGTTGCCTGAAAAATGTTCTCTATTAAAAGATGTAAAAAATAAAACTAGTGAACAAAATATGAATACTACTTCATATTTAAGTAAAGCTGATAACAGAAAAACAGAAATGGAATGTCATATTGGAAATGATTTACAAAAACATAATAAATAAAAATAGTATATTTCAAGCAGTGCTGATTTGTAATTTGGTGGTAATTGCATCAGTGGAATAAAATAATGGTGTCGGAAGATATTATTAATAAAATTGGTAAATTGTAATAAAATAAAAGATATGTATTTACATGATGAGTGATAACAATTAATAATAACTGTGGTATGCACATTTATAATAATATGTAAGATATACAAAGAATATTAAAAAAATGTCTTTTTTATATATATTATTGCTAGTAAAAAGCTTGTAAGCATATTTTATAAATACTTTTACAACTGTATTTTATTAAGTAGAGATTGTAATTTAATTCTATAATCTACATTATTTACATTGTGGTTTAAAAAAGAACTTTCTATGTAAATTAATTACAAGTTGTAATTATATTATAGTTCTATTGTGTCTTAAAGTACCTATATTATATTATAAATTTTTATTTTAAATATATATGTAGTTTATAATATGTACAGTCTAATATTTATAAATTATAATAATATTTATTGTATTATGAACTTTTCTTTTTTGATATCCTTGGTTTAGATCCACTTGCACCCTTTGTACGTTTCCATTTCATTCTTCTATTTTGAAACCAAACTTTTACCTGAAAGATTTACATAAATAATTAATTACTGTATATTATATTAAACTTGAGAATTATTTTTAATGGAAATACCTGTCTTTCAGTAAGATCTAATGCTACAGCTATCTCATATCGTCTAAGTCTTGTTAAATAATTTGAATGTGTAAATTCGGCTTCTAGCTCTTTTATCTGGTTTTTGGTAAATGCAGTTCTTTCTTTCCTGGGCTTATTTGAGCATTCTAATTGTTTGTAATCTGTAATTAAGAAAAAAATTAAAATATCGTAATGATTATCAGAATTTATAATTATATTAACGATTACTATTAAATACAAAAAGGAAATTATAAATCTGGAATAATTTGTAAAGTAAAGAGAGTATAAAGTTGTAGAAGTAAGAATAATAATTATTGTAAAGGTAACTTAAAAGATAATAAAAAGATCTTATATTACCAAATGCTACAATTTTTGGGAAGCTAAAAAATATGATTTTCTCTTATATTAGCATATTTTTATTGAAATTTGATTTCACCTGGGAAATATACAGTGGTATTTATTTACTATGCAATATCTGTAAATTGTATAAAGCAGAGTGCTGTATAATTGGTTGCCTATGTGTGCATAATGCTTTTACTGGATTATTTTCAAATGCAACATAGGGCAGATTGTACATATTGCAATCTAATTTAATAACTGTATAAGTATGTATGAAACAATAAATTGAGGTTAATTATTATAAGCCATTGGTGCCAGTGTAAAAATCTAAATGAGGCTTAGATCAATAAAAGCATATAATTCAATGTTTGTAAGAATAGTTACAAGCGGGGAACAGTGAAAATTTTAATAATTGGCTTGCAAATCTCGGGAAAATTTAACAGTTGGCTATAAGGCCACGTGAGTAAAAATATTGTGCCCCTGGGGTGCAAAAATTGACCAAACATTTGACTAAACGTCCATCAATCAATGACAAAAACTCTAGTTGCTCTAGCACCCACTGCAGCTCATCACTGATGTAAAATTTTATTATATCTATATATCTCGATCAACTACGAGTCTACTATGACGGCCAAGATTATCACAAAATTTGAACCAAGAGTGGTATCTTATTATCAATTCCTGCAATCGAAATACAGTGAGATCCAAATTGAGTGAGGACGGTTTGGATTTCGCGCCTTAGGTTTTAGTGTATTTCACGTTATTAGTTTAGCACTATTGAAATATGTTGCGTCAAATTACAGCGTCAACTCGTCACTTTCTCGTTTACATCGGTGTGCTTTGCCATGTTTTTCTAGGATTTCATTGATTTTTTGCTTTATTTCGCTTGTTTTCTTATTTTACAAAATATATTTTTTAGAACTACATGTTTGTTAAACAATTTTATTATCAAGTAAGCTTATTACTTAAAATTAATGAAGTTTATAAACTATATTATTTTTGAGACGTCACTATAAAATATAAGCAGGATAAAAATGTCTACAAAGTTTTCATGTTGCCAACGCGAAAGTAATTTAACGTGGCGGTAAATTGAAAGTGTCTTCAGTCATTTTGGATCACCCTGTATTAGATTGTCTTACATCTAGACGTTCTAATTAAAAAATGTCAAAGACATGATATTCCAGGTTTTTTTTGCTTTGGGAATAACGAACAGTGATGATTATCGTTGTAATCAGCATGCTATTGGTTCGTTTGACTAAAAATGTGAGATTTGAGCAAAAATCGGTCAGTCCTTTAAAGATTAGTCCACACAGCGATGTTTTTAACATTAACAGTATCTAACGTAGCAGCAGATACTCAAATTAAGATTAACAATCCCAATAGAATTAGTTTATTCGTCATCATCTAATTGTCAGTGGTCAGCAATACCATTTCACTCAATTCTAGCTATATTTCTTTTTCGGTATTTTATGTTATATTTTTTTACGGATTTGGAAATCGTTTCACAAGAAAGTTATTGGATTCTTTTACAGACGGCACATGTGAAACGTTTTCTGAATACAAGTCCTATTGAAATAAATAGTCATAGGAATAGTAATTTGTTAGACAAATACATTTTATAAGAATTTATAATTCTTTCACATCAAAGTATTTCGAATTAGAATGGAAAAATGTTTTGAGGCTGGTGGAAGCTACGTCGAATAGTTGGTGTTCATTTTTACTTAATGTTAGTTTTTCTTTATTATTTTTGTTATTGATTAGAAATAAACGATTACTGTTACATGACAATTTGAAGGAATTATTGCTTAATAATCACATAAACATTACCCACTAAATTATTCTTAGTTTTGAACTTAGTGCAAAATTACATATGGTTTCACAAAAAATTGACTATAAAATGAAGCAGGTAAAATAAATTTGTTTCAATTTCCTGGGGTCCTATAACAAGCAAAACTTTTTATCGAGAATGACATTTTTCGATAAAATTAAAAATAAAAACTTTTCCCCTTCAGTGAACTGAATCCGTAGACACACTGTATAATGATGGCTATTATTCACAAGGATGAAGTTTACGACGCAAGTCGTTTAAACGACTATCGTAAATCATCCGAGTGAATAATAGTCATTACATGCGAGTAGAATACTATAGTTTGTCCACGACAATTAAATATTGATGTTAAAAAACTTCAAAATATTGTTAGAAATGTGTGCGATGTTGACCTATCGAATCTAAACTGGCTCCTTCCCATACACATTAGAACAAATTAGGTAAGAAAATACAAACACTATGTAATCTTAATTGTAATAGTAAAAAAAACGATATGATTGGTTATTAAGATACAATATAGAATTTAATCACAATTGGCTAAAACCAATACATTATCAATTAAATAAAGATCACAAGAATAGTTTATAATATAAAAATCTGACGAGATTTAAAAAATGGGTCATAATAAGTATGAACTCTCCCTCCCCCACCTCCGTATAATTTCGAACTTAACCCTACAGAACTGATTTGGGCGGTGCCGAGAAAAATATTGTAAAAAAATTGTGGATTAGAAAATTCTAGCACAGCAGGGCTTAGGTAACAGAAAAAAGGAATCAGATAATGTTGACGAAGTAAATACTTTGAAAATCTTGTGTTGGTCATATTAAAAAATCGACTAGCACTATATGGAAAATAAAAAATATATTGGCGTGAGTGAATATAGTCTAGAAAAATCTAAACTGTCCGCTTTCGAATTAAGATGTTTCCTATTAGAAATATCCACCACGTTGTTTAGGGTTTCGCAGTCGTTGCTTTGCTATAAGCATTAGTAAGGTAACGGTATTACGTATTATAGTTGCATGAAAGCGTTTAAATGCCGGTACCGTCAGTCGAAGCAAAACAACAACATACCTAAACAAGGTGGTGGATATTTCAAAGAACCATGTTAATCCGAAAGCGGTCAGTTTAGATTTTACTAGATTATAACGTTAAAGAGGAATGATAACAAAGGCCCACAAAAAAAAGTTTTGTAGTTGAAAGGTGAGATACCATACCGTATGCTTTTCGGGTGCTGAAAACGAATCCGGGGTCAGAATTGACCCATCACCGAAGGATTTCGACATAACCTCCAAAAACACCTCAAAGAATTTATAAAAATGCATCTAAACAAAAATACTTGGGTCATGAGTCAATTCTGACCCCGGATTCCTTTTCAGCACACCAAAAAGCATACGGTATGGTACCTCACCTTTCAACTACAAGACTTTTTTATGTTTGTGAGCCTGTGTAATCAGTGGAATATGCCGGTCACCTCAACAGCTGTGAAACCAATCATATTTTTGAAATTTGGATTGTGCTGGAATATTGTAGTACTACGTAAAGTTTGTACGTTGGAACCAGGAGTTGCTCTCAGTCATTCGTGGTAAATTTATTTTCGTGACTTTTGTTTGTTATTTTGCTTGTGAGTTTACGAAGACCTCTTCACCATAGTTTCACTTAAATACTTTATATGCAAGATAAATTTACATATGTAGTTTTTAAGTGTTATTTTTTTTAATTTGCCATTGATTTGTGTCAGAATTGTTTTAGTTTGAAGGTTATTATGGGTAATTACGGTTAGTGACCATGACTACCCTCCTGTGACCGTCATTGGCTTTACCTTTATAGGTAATAACTTTATATTATGCTTTTTAGATGCCAATAAAAATACAACACAGGAGACACACTTGGCAACAACAGTTCTCGCCTTAGCTAAGGAGGAGGTTGGGAAAGAAGCATCCCTCAAAGCAAGTACGTAGAAGAATGGCACTCACAGCATCAGCAAGCAACCCTGTCTGGTAAAGAATGTTATTTTTTTCTCCAGTACAGAACAAGAAATAGTAAAATATCTGAAAACCGTGGCAAATATGTATTCATGGTCTTAATGCTAGGCGGTTGAAGAAGATTGCGTTCGAGTATGCTGAAAGGTTTAGAATTCAGCAAAAATTCAACGAAGCTAATCGATTAGCTGGAAAGGTCATCCGACTTTACGGGTTTCTGAAAAGAGGAGTAGTCTTTGTCTATCAGGAAACCTAGTGCCTAAACCACCCTGTATCGGCCTAAACGAAATTCCTCTCCTATCAAGAAATTACCCAGTTTTTCATTAGTCTGGAAGAGCTTCAAACTAAACACCGATTCAGTGCTCACATAATTTATAACATGGATGAGACCGCGATCAGTTCGGTGCAAGGTACTGGAAAAAATGTTGATGAGATGGCACTAAAAAGGATCGACTCTATGACATCAAGTATTGCGATCTGCTGCATACATATTACTGATGACATTATCTCCTCCAGGTTTATCTTCGACCGCAAAAAGATGGCTCCGACACTCCACACGCAATCTACGAATGCTCTGCTAATGGTTAAACAAATAAAGAACGTTTTTGGTACGGCTTCGTCGTAAAGGAAGTGCCAAGTTCTTCAAGAAATTAAGGCATTAACCACGAAAAAGCTGTTGTTCCCAAAAGTCAAGACAGCTGAAAAGAAAAGGGGTAACGATCAGGAAGACTCTGACATCTTTTGAACCTGATTGGTCCTAGTGCGGCGATATGCCAAGGTCCGTCAAAGTGACATTTTGGCTTAAAAGGTTGTCTAAAGTGTATTCTTCGGCTATTGGCATGACGAATCGGGCATCTTCGGAATTTTTTGAATGAGATTTAAAATACTATGATTTCATTGGTTTAGCATGATATCCCATTTACAATGTACAAGTTTATAGAACAGAAACCATCAGCAGGATAGCAAATAGACATGGAAAAATTAAAAAAATATCAAATAAACGTTTCTTTCATGGGGTAAGATTCATACAAAATAAAGTAACATAGTTTATTTTACGTATACCGTAATTATTAAAAAATAATTGTTGTTTTTTATCTCCTGCAAATATCCTGCTGACATTTAGAATATTTGTGCAATGTAAAACGAGCTTTTAGGCATGCGCGCGTATCCGCCTCTGCAGGAAAAATGAACTATAGAACGAATTGAACGAAATTTTCTCTATTCAGATTTCGAGTTGGCTTGTGACGTCATCTTGATATACGTTTTAACCAAAATGTCACTTTGACAGACCTTGGCGATATGCAACGATTGAAGTGACTTGAAATAAGGGAAGGCTGAGGTTCCGATTTGGAGCCTAAACAAGAAAGGCCTACGAAAGACTTCATCTTGATCGTCGCAGAATCTGCTCTTCTCGTTGAGCAGAAAAACATTTGTTTGAGCAGAAACAAAGCTGCTTTTTCATGAGCCCTAATACTTGGTATTAGTGGCGAAATCCGAAATTTGGAGTAATGATAGTTAAAAATTTTTTTATTTAAATGCTCATTAAACACTTGATTTTTGCAAAAGTGAACTTATGATTATTGTAAATGGCTGTATGACTGTCACTGACCCTGATTCTAGCGGCGAAATATTTAAAAGTGGATGTTTGATTATTTTCTAGATTAAATTATTATTTTTATTTTGAAGAAATTGTAGGTTTGTGCGGAAGGGCTAATTATATTTTACTCGCGAAAAGGTAGTGTTTAATCGTTTAATCGCAATACCCACATGGCTGAACTTTAAGGTAAAGTAAACATTTTAAATAACACGTAAAAATAGGGTTATTGAGTTTTAACCCCACGAAGTTATTACATCAAAAACTATGGATTTTACCTTCGGCATCTGCCGGTTTACATTTTTTTAGGTCGCGTAACTATACGTAGGAATCGCAACCGAAATAAAACGATTTTAGTTGTTAAAATGTAAAATTTTGTTTTCCTAGTGCAGGTACTGATAAGTCATATCGCGAGATTTCCTGGTGTCCCGGTGGGGTGGTACAATCCGATGCTGAATGCATTAGTATTTTATCAATTCACTAAAATTCAGCAATTTTACCAATCATTTACCCTTTACTTTACCAATTTTAAAATTCACTACAGGCAACATACTAAATAGCGTTTATTGTCTCAAGCCTTACTTTGTGGAACTCCACAATCATGAAATAAATAAAGATTAATAAAAATTCTCGGAAAAGAAAAATCTTGAAATCTGTTCTTCTAAGAAAGAGTATGATTAATTGATTGTATAGAACACATACTGTTGATTAGTAGAGCTTAATCTGTACATTCTCGACCTTTACAGTGTTTAAATCCACGTAAATGATGAAAATAACATGCAAATGACAGAAAAAATTATATTTAATAGAAAAACTGAACTTTAATATTATAATAAAAAGATGTTTCTAACACGATAATGCTTAATACTGGCTTAATAATGGATAACAAGTAAAATAAAAATTTTATAATTTTTATTTTACGTTATATGACAGTCATCATGTTTAAGCTTGTCCATTTGTTTCTTTTCTGGGTCATTTTTAATTTTTTTTCTTTTTTCTTCTCGCATTTTCTTTTTCTCTTCGTCTTTTACATTTTCTTTGCATCCCATAATGTAAGAACATGAATATGTAGGAGTTGTCATTTACGTAGACAAGTTGTACTCCGTGGAGTTATAAATCCACGCAAATGAAACAATGAAAATGCTATGTGAATGACTATTAGAGCATTAATGTAACATAGCGCCTATTGATCGTCTCACGTTGAGACTACAGTGTGTGTTCTTATGGACAACGGGGTTGCCAAACATCTTGCAAGCAACTTTTAAAAACACTTTCTAAATATTGTAGTTGTAACTACATAAACCTTTATAATCCCTATTGTTTGAGCAAGTTAACAATATTGCAGGTAGTCACGTCTTCTGACAGCGGTAGTAAAAGAAAATTTCAAAATTTGCTGGTGTTCATGTAGTGCGCATATAAAGTCTGGAACTATCGAAATAAATCTTTTATTAAATATTTTTGAGAAATATCTCCCAAACACGTCGATTTTTATCTTAAAGGAGACCTATTTTAGTGTAATCGTTATTTGTAGATCGTCTTTTGTTTCCGAGTTATGACGATAACGAAATTTTTTTAAATGGAAACCCTAATTTTGTATGATGGATTTGGAAAGATAATGTAATGCTAAGATCAAATATGCTAAAAAAGTATGATACTGTATTAAGAAATTTTCGAGATAATTGCTTTTAAAGTTTTAAAACAAAAATTAAAAAATAATCAAGAGTTCCAAGTTTTAATAAAAAAAAGAATTCTTCGATGTAAAAATCCCAAGTAATGTTTAATAAAATAACAAATACATGTTAATAAGACTTTCTTTTAAATGCTTCTTTTGTATGGTTACGATTACACTTTTTTTGGTTACTGTTTTCAAAGGTTTAGAACTTCTGGAATCTTAATCCACATTTCTATAGATTCATACAGTGAAATAGGTGGCAACAACGAAGCACAAACTCCCATAAGAAATACATCGGCTATCAAAAACTCGAAATAAAACGTTTGACTTTTAATTATACTCAAAATTATTAGTTTTGTAATAGTGCTGGCGTTAACTCATAAAGTATGGAACTATCGAAATAAATTTTTTATTAAATATTTTTGAGAAAAATCCTCGAACACGTCGAGTAGGTATTCCGCCTCTTGAGATACCTCCCACTCCTTTTTTATTGGCCCCGCCTACTGCTCTCTGATTGGCTATCCCTACTCCTGTAGCTCCTACCCTTGCTTCTGATTGGTCGACGCCATCTCCCACTCCTATCCCTACTCAGCGGCCATTTTGAATCGCCATTTTGAATAGCCATCTTGGATCGCCATCTTGGATCGCCATTTTGAATAGCCATTTTGAATAGCCATTTTGAATCGCCATCTTGGATCGCCATTTTGAATCGCCATTTTGAAATGTCATTTTGAATCTGTCAATTTTGAATGTCATTTACATATCCGCCATTTTGTATCTATCATTTTCAATTTGTCATCTTAGATTTCCCGCCCTTGGATTTGAATTTTTAGTACTGCTACTGCCATCTATCGGTGACGTCATGTCAACGGTATAGTAGATTCCTCTCTCTCTCGCTCTCGCTTGGTTCAGGCCCTCTCTCTCGCTCTTGCTTGGCTCAGGCCCTCTCTCTCGCTCTCTCTCTCTCTCTCTCGCTTGGCTCTGGCCCTCTCTCTCGCTCGGCTCTCGCTCTGGCTCTCTCTCTCTCTCTCTCCCTCCCTCCCATATAAAGTTATTTTACAAACATTTATTTAGTATACATAACATAATACAAGAATATAGATCATAAGTTGTTTTCTATGACGACTGCTGTAGTTCTACGGGTCTCTGAGTCGTCGTATGCCCTCGCAGCAATACTAATACGTATAAAGTCCGACGACTGACTCATTGGAACTGTACCGGTAGCCCTTTCCTTGTTCAACTCTTCGTTACTATCACAGTTGGTAAACGAGGAATCACATTCATCAATACCCAAATGCATGGCTGAAGTCATATCTACTTCTTCTTCTTCTGTCTCAACGATATCAGTAGGTCCATTTGCTTCCTTTACCAGAGCTGTCTTTACAACATTTGCGTTATTATGTACGTTTTTTAAATGCCTTTTATAGCTGTCGATGCGTGAAAGATATTTGAAGCAATTAGAACACCGGACTTTGATTGATTCGTGAACGCTTTTCGTATGTCTTTTTAAGTTGTCAGAGCGTGAAAAAGTTTTGACACAGCTAGAACAGCAGATTCTGTTTGAATCGGGTATGGTTTTTACGTGTCTCTTGCAGATGAATGGCCTCGCGAAAGACTTGAAGTAAACCGGACACTGTATTTTGCAATCCTGTCGCCCAGAGCCATTCTTCTTACGCTGCTCCATCTCGACTAATGAAGGAACAGGAACACTATCCGTCTATTTATACTGATCGACCAGAGCAATCGGTTGTTCTATCCTACGTTGAGAAAATAAATATACTATGTAAGCTTAGATACGCTACATATGATTGCGAGCCTGAGTATAAGCATAAACCCTATACTACAGATTTTTATCCTTTTTTCATTATATCTACTACTGACGAGGTGAAGAATAGGTACATTTAACATGCGTATGCTACAATTATCTAATTTCTAGTTTTCTAGACGTAATGTAATTTTGAACAGATTTTAACCCTTTTCGTTATATCTACTACCCTTGTAAGCGATTTCTACATATACGTTCTTATTGTTTATACATCATATAGATATTCGTAGCATCTAAAGTAAACTCTTATTTAAACGTTATTTTACAATATATCATACATTTCAGCAACTCGTATGATTATCCGTCTCTATCGTAACCCAGTATGTAAGGACATTATGTTAAATACTATCTCATACATGTAAATAAACATTTCTTTAAAGAGTTTGTTAGGCCACCTAATCTGTTATAATATTACTATGATATTAGATCTCGTCGATTACAGTTTTACCATTAGGACATACTTAGTAGGTTATATGCGCTAAGTAAAATAATAAACAGATATTTCGAAAATTCTATGCATTCTTGAGAGAACGGGGTATAATACTTAAAAATACACTGTAGAAAACATATCAGCAGAAAAAGGGAATACATAAATACAGTATGTTTTGTATGATGAGTTGTCGTTAGTTTAAAAGAAATAAGTTCGTCGCAATATTTAAACGTTATTTTACAATACATCATACATTTCCAATAGCTTCGAAATACGCAGATATGTAATAATATACTATATACTCTTGTAGGTTATTCAACGTATCTATAGTAAACTCTTATGATTAATAATAATCTGTAAACTTATTGTTTTTTATTACATCACAGGTTAGAGCATACGAATATAATTTAGGTTAGATTAGGTTAGAGCCTACGAGTACATTTTTAGGGCAGAACGTAGGGAGCAGAGTAAGTACAAAACAACATACTTTCATACAAGAACGTTTATTGATAAGAGTAGTTTCGACGCTACTTAAAACATAATACATAACTTATATATATATATATATATATATATATATATATATATATATATATATAATATCTATTAAAATAGTACATTTCGTATACACTAATAATGGTACTACATACCCGACTATAAAGTAAACATGGTAAGTATAACAGCCGTTGAAAAGAATAGATAGTAAATATAACTATATCTAATTATTTTATAAAATACTATGTTAACTAAGAGGTTATATACAGAATATATACGCCTGTATTCAACCTCTAGAGGGTTCATAAGACTAGACTAGACCAGACCAGACCAGACCAGACTAGACCAGACCAGACCAGACCAGACCAGACCAGACCAGACCAGACCAGACCATACCAGACCAGACCAGACCAGACCATAGCAGACCAGACCAGACCAGTCCAGATTAGACCAGACCAGACCAGACCAGACCATACCAGACCAGACTAGACTAGACTATAGATGATAGACAGTAAAATCATGAACAATTATACCACCTGTAATATAATAGAGCTTACTTGATATTTTAAAATTAGTGGCTGAATCTAATTATTACAGTAATTCAATTGTAGAAACTGAAGATGTAATCTTTAAAACATTAAAGTTAGAAGTTTTTAGTAGTCAGGTTAGATTAATAGAGGGTGTTATAATCAAATCGTTTTTAGAAACTATTTGTTTTGTAAGATTGGCGCCGTAAGGAAAAACAACATAGCTGTAGTCTTGATTTTGAAATTGAGATAGCTCGGAACAAAACGATGAATACAAAGTTTAGAAGTTTATTTCAAAATTCTGTGATAAAAAACATTAATTCTTCTTTACTTTACTTTAAAACCCAAAATTGCATGATAAATCAATATAATATTAATATAAATGATTAAATTAAATGAAGCAATCTAGGTTAGACCCCCAAAAATTATATTAAGGTTATAGATTTTAGACTCCGGTTGTTGCAAAGATTCAAGAATCTCTATTATATTTCGAAGGTATCAAAAATATTTACAAATTAGTATTAATTATACGAGTTAATATCCTACAAAAGTATATAGTATATTATTACATATCTGCGTATTTCGAAACCATTGAAAATGGATGATATATTGTAAAATAACGTTAAAATATGAGTTTACTATAGATACGACGAATATCTACATGGTGTAAAATTATACACAGTAAGAAGACATATGTAGAAATCGCTTACAGGGGTAGTAGATATAACGAAAAAGGTTAAAATCTGTTCAAAATTACATTACGTCTAGAAAACTAGAAAATTAGATAATTGTAGCATACGCATGTTAAATGTACCTATTCATTCACCTCGTCTGTAGTAGATATAATGAAAAAGGATAAAAATCTGTAGTATAGGGTTTATGCTTATACTCAGGCTCGCAATCATATGTAGCGTATCGATGCTTACATAGTATAATTATTTTCTCAACGTAGGATATATCGATATTCTTCTAGTTTGATTAAATCCTATAAGTTATATTCATTTCACCCTTTTTATTCTGTTAAGACATTTATAATAATCATAGGGAGCCTGGTATGGGCATAAACCGATTGCAACTATTCTTTCACCTCGTCAGTAGTTAGACTCGAATTTTATGATTTCATATATGAAGAATGCGTTTAGTGATGCTTGATTTGAATACTACAATCTTGATCACGCGGTTGGAGTGTACTGATACCTCGATTGTGTGCATAGAAGTATAATGAGTATCAGTTATCGTATATTCAAATTAGTTGAATATATGTAGTACAACTTTATAGATTCTAGAAAGTTCCTATCAATATTAGAGCAATGAATGTAGACTGATGTGTGTGTTATATAATACCGATTCTCGCATATACGAACTTAGGAGCTAGCTGCTGACTCTGCATGACATTAGATGATTATGATAATGATAGATGATCGTGATAAAGAATGTTGTTATTTATAGCAGTGACTTTATTACAATTCTTACTAGAATATAATTGTATGATATCACATCATGGTATGTACCTACAATTCGATTACCTACAATTTGACTACCTAAATTAGACCTTAGTCTAAGAATAATCATGTGTTTTATCGTTATCTTATGATATCAGGAATGCAATACTTCTATTAATCTTTAGATTAGCGTAGATATAAATCTCTTTGTATAGCTCAATAAATGATAGTTATAGGGCTGTATTGACTTATATAACATTTCTCTCATATATGAATATTTTAGTTCAGAGAGCATTTACAAACAATGCACAATTTATACAAAGCAGTCATTCAGAACAGGGTAAGATAATTCGTATGATCTATTAAATTTAAAATAGTAATCTGCTGTTCAGCTTGATTTAATTTTCGTAAATGTCTAAATATTACAAACATACAAACAAAATAGACTTAAGTAAGAAACAAAACGTATACATTACATATCTAAAATTGTACAACATATTGATAGGGTAGGTGAATTGTAGGCATTTAGCAGGCCCGTGTTTCTAACTGCTGATCTATAGGCTAGAAAAATCATAAAAGTATTAGGCAATGTTCATTGAATAGACTCCCTGCTTCATTTCATAACTTATTTGTTTTAATAAATAGACATTAGTCAAACGATGGATATCCTCATGTCTTTACCTTCAATATATAATATATTTATTTATGATATCTAGTTAATGATATGTGTTGTGATCTTGATTGACTGTAATCTTTTTCCTGTAAGATGCTATAAAAGCCGTAATTAATATTTCTTAATATATAGTTTAGTTTAATCCGTGTACGTATTTTATTCTTGCATTTTTTATTTCACAATGTATAACTATATACAATTTATTTTAAAACCGTTTTTCTGACATTTCTAGATTTTAATACAAACAAAATTGATTTAGGCTTCAGGAAATATCCAAACAGATTTACTCAGAATTTACGGTTGTTATTAAATAATAATTAGCCGTCGGCAACTTTTAAAATATTTCGATTAAACCAATAGTCTTTCATGTTTGAATTTTAACTTTCTACACCCGCTAATTGGAAATTCATTAGCAATGGTGAAATCATCGTTACAGAAAATAAATTTTACAATCAAGACGTCATGTTTTTACCTCATGGGAGGGTGGGAGGGAGGGAGGGAGAGAGAGAGAGAGCCAGAGTGAGAGCCGAGCGAGAGAGAGGGCCAGAGCCAAGCGAGAGAGAGAGAGAGAGAGAGAGCGAGAGAGAGTGCCTGAGCCAAGCAAGAACGAGAGAAAGGGCCTGAACCAAGCGAGAGCGAGAGAGAGGAATCTACTATACCGTTGACATGACGTCACCGATAGATGGCAGTAGCAGTACTAAAAATTCAAATCCAAGGGCGGGAAATCTAAGATGACAAATTGAAAATGATAGATACAAAATGGCGGATATGTAAATGACATTCAAAATTGACAGATTCAAAATGACATTTCAAAATGGCTATTCAAAATGGCGATTCAAAATGGCGATTCAAAATGGCTATTCAAAATGGCGATCCAAGATGGCGATTCAAAATGGCGATTTAAAATGGCGATTCAAAATGGCTATTCAAAATGGCTATTCAAAATGGCGATCCAAGATGGCGATCCAAGATGGCGATTCAAAATGGCTATTCAAAATGGCGATTCAAAATGGCCGCTGAGTAGGGATAGGAGTGGGAGATGGCGTCGACCAATCAGAAGCAAGGGTAGGAGCTACAGGAGTAGGGATAGCCAATCAGAGAGCAGTAGGCGTGGCCAAAAAAAGGAGTGGGAGGTATCTCAAGAGGCGGAATACCTACTACGTCGATTTTTATCTTAAATGAGACATATTTTACTGTAATTGTTATTTGCAGATCATCTTTTGTTTCCGAATTATGACGATAGCGAAAATATTTTTAAATGGAAACCCTAATTTTTTCTGATGGATTTGGAAAGCAATTTCCGAGATAATTGCTTTTAAAATTTTAAACAAAAATTAAAAAACAATCAAGAGTTCCAAGTTTTAATAAAAAAAATTAAAAATTCTTTTAAGAACTGCCATAAATTTAACGGCACAATTACATGGCTACAATTGTTACATGGCTACTTGATTTTATATCAAAAAATTTGAACTCTTGATTTGAACTTTGATTGAATAACAATCAACAGTTTAGTTTTCTTAATAAAAAAAATCAAGTATCCATGTAACAAGTGACTTAGCGTTAAACTTATGACAGTTCTTCAAAGAATTCTTTTTTTTATTAAAACTTGGAACTCTTGATTATTTTTTAATTTTTGTTTTAAAACTTTAAAAGCAATTATCTCGGAAATTTCTTAATACAGTGTCATACTTTTTTAGCATATTTGATCTTAGCATTACATTAATCTTTCCAAATCCATCATAAAAAATTAGGGTTTCCATTTAAAAAAATTTCGTTATCGTCATAACTCGGAAACAAAGTCCCTTTCTTCAGTCCAAGTCACATATATCGAACTGCAAAATGAAAAATTCAAACGGTAAATGCCCGATTTCATAATATCGCGTGTCTTGTCTTTGACATTAAATATGAATGAAAAAGTATTCATGTTGGATTTAAAGACTATTTTTGTATTAACAAATGCAAATTAGACATTTTAGATGCTTTCGAGAATCGAGATAAACGGACACAAACTCATGATACCTTTAATAAATGAACAGATTGAGCTCAGTGATTCTCCGTTACTGGAAGTGTTAGATATTTAATAGTTTTAAGAAAAACTGTTGTATTTAAATATTTCCATAAATTATGCAGAATACTCATTAGTATTCTGCACAATTTATGGAAACATTTAAATATAACAGTTTTTCTTAAAACTATTATATAATGTTTCACCATGTTTGTTATTATATAATGTTGTTGTGTGAAGGAGCCTACCGCGACTTCAATTTCACTAGTTAGATATTTAATTCATATTACTTTTATCATTTTATCTAGTTATCTATTTTTGTATTTACCTTAGCGACGTGTTTATTTATATTCATATTACCTTTGATAATGACAGCTTAGCTGTCGAAACAATTGTCAGGTTATAATTTAATAAATATTGTAAAACTTTTTATTAATCTTTATTTATTTCACAAAGATACTAAATAGTTTCTTGTAAGTAATCCATTAAGAAATTATTTTCCTTTGCGCATTTTGTCGTTTAGAAAAACAATTATCAAATAAGAACATTCTGGAAAATGACTCCTACACAAAATAGTCTTTCTCAGTTAACATGAATGACGAGATCAAAAGTTCCGCAAGTAGGACAAAATATGTCATTTTAACTAAATTTAGGAATAACGTCATTCAATATACAAGGTACTTTGTCACAATTTTGCAACTGCAGCTTACGTAATTATCTGAATCTTAATATTAATGCAGCATTTAAAGAAGCGTCCATGCAGCACTAAAAATTCTAGTTCTAGTTAAATAAATGTATCATCACGCCGTTAAAGACCTAATTTATTACTTAAAAACTATATTGTTTTTTATTTCAACTGTAATCTGGCATACGAAGGATTAGTCATAATATTTTTTTCTTTATTATTATTACTATATAAGAAAAACTATACGCTTTTTCTAAATGCAACGTATGTTTGTTACTGTTTTTTCAGAACTATTATTTTTATCACATTACTTTTCAGGGTAGTTTTTTTTTCAAAACTTTTGTGCTATATTAAAAATGATCCTAATTACAATTATTTTCAATTATAATTAAAAAGGATAATCCTCCTGAACCTAACAACTTTGAGTGTAAGGACCACACACACAAAAAAGATTCCTGAAAACATCCCATAATTCTACAGATTAAAAGATTATTCTCGCTATTTTACCCTGAACGATTGACAAATTGTTTCTTGCTTCCTTATGACTCAACCAAGGAACAGATGGATCAACATTTCTTGACATTCTAAATTTTTGTTTCGCCTGTTTTTACAAGGGTGTGATTTATTGTATGTGGGAGTAGTCTCGTTTCGGCCTTGCTGCCTCCTTATAGTTTTCAAATTAAAAAATTGAACTATGAGTAATTATTTACAAAAACTTTATATGCGTCCAGTAAAAAACAAAATAGCTAGTACTGGATGCAAAAAATTGTCTTTGTAATTACGAAGCTTTATGATTCATACAATATAGTAAATGAAATTGTCGACATACTGTCTAGTTAAAATTCAGGACCACCCTGCATTAATTTTGATCAGTACTCAGTCGTTGCATTTGTTTTCTAAACTAGAACTTATTATTATTATTAAGCAAAATCAAGTTATTGAAGAAAATAGTCTTGTTAATAATCAATCTATGATATAATTACTAATTAGGTACCTAT
Organism: Agrypnus murinus; assembly: GCA_929113105.1. NCBI lineage: Eukaryota > Metazoa > Arthropoda > Insecta > Coleoptera > Elateridae > Agrypnus > Agrypnus murinus. The sequence continues at coordinate 217,622,463 of OV816024.1, read as the reverse complement.
TCTAGACTGCATAAAATAAATTATAGTTTTATTTCTACTTATATTATGAAGGTATACGTGACTATTACTTCACACCATTGTGTACTTAATCAGTATACTTAATCATTATTTAAATATTTTGTTTATTATATGATTTCTAAGAAATAAGTAAAATAATCAAACATGGAGAATTATTCTCACAAGAGAATCTTCTCCAGTTAATTCTAGATCGTCTATTTTCATATCTCTCGTGTTATCCGTAGAAGAGTATTCGAGTAAACATGGATAATAATAATTATTTATGCACAGATACATTATAATTAAACTATATTATTGATAGACTCATCTAAACATAACCGTATCTTTATGGTCCAAGAGCCCATTTATGGTCCGACGGGCAATAAAGAAACGCCAATTAAATTTCAGAGCTGTTTTTTGTAGAACTTGATTGGTTCTTAATATAATTTGTAAACTTATCACCAATGAAAATAAGCTGAAATTAAATATTTTGGAATGGTAACTATAGTAACGTACTTCGTATAAGCACATAAGTATATGCACAGAGACTTGATGTGAACTGAAAGTCAAATTAAATGAGACTCGTATAGGTACAGTTGCGGCCAAAAAAATCTGGGCAAGAGGTTTAGATTATTGTTATTCAATGAATCATAATTAAAATTCTGAATCTTAAATTCAAAGACTCATTGAAAATTATTAGGTAGGCGACACTACTGTGTATCGAGAGTAATATTAGTAGATCAAAAGCCTGATCTACAAACAACAAATTTACAAAAAAAGTTATGTAACCTCAAATAAGAGCCCAGATTTTTTTGGCCGCAACTGTACTTAGAAAATTTGCTGCGCGCACAGGTGATTGTTGGGTTGCCTAAATATATCAAGACCGAACTTAAACATAAACTGAAATATTTCTGATGCAATTTATTTTCCAATTTCATCAAATTCGCCGGTTTTATTTGAATTAGGAACAAGAATTAGTCATACAAATATTCAAATTATAAAAAAATTACTATGATGATGCTAACTATTATAGAAATAATCTCTACCTAATGCTATACCTTTAGATTATTTCTTTTCAAATTAAATTCGTAAAATAGCGAAAAGTTTAATTTTTCTTGTTAAGTTTGCAGCTTTATAGGTGCTTCTATAACAAAACATGTTTTTAATTAAATAAGATCCTAATTTTATTTATTAATATGAAAAACCGAAAAACACAAGATGCGCAGCCTTTTCCTAGAAATAACTCTTCTGGCCATAAAAGCAGTGTTGTAATGTATCTAGATACATTACTAGATAATACAAGTATCTAGATACAGCATCTAGATACTTTTATGGTACCCTTATCTAGATACTTTTAAAATTTTGTAACTGTATTTGGATCTAGGTACATTTTCTGTAGTATCTGTGTATCTGTATTGTGCAGATACTATTTTCATAATTTTATAATACAAAAACTACCATAAATGATGTGTGGAATTTTAAGTTTGAAATAATTTAATAAGAATAATAATAATAATAGCTACTACCCATTACCTAGCGAACCAGGCCCCAGAAGCTATGAAGCTTGTGCGGGAGGGAGGGGCGATTATTACTATTATGCAGGCTCAACGTGCGGCTGCAGGACTTGACAGATGGTATAAGCACAAATTCCACATTTGTGTTACAACTAAGGGAAACTGCAGAAAACCTGAACCAAATCTGCCGGTACCGGTAGTTGAACCCGGGCCGCTTGGGTGAAAGACGTGCACGCAGGTCCCTGCTACTACCAAGGCTTTAAACCGACAACATAATAAAACAAATTTTTTATTATGTAATTTCTTTAAAATCTACTAGATGATAGTCATCTCGTTAAACAATTAGTATCACTACATCTAATCAGCCATGCCAAGTTGACGTATCAGTGTACCGCAAGCGACACTATACGATAAAGGAAGTGTGAAATCTAATAATTCCTAAATTAAAATCGCGTTTTGCGTATTTGGCATATTACAATTTGGGGTTGTCACAAATTCAATGGGGATAATAATAATTAACCATTTCGGGCTTTTCTCGCCCCAAAATGGCGTCGTTTGTGGTACTCTGATCAGCCAACATGTCCTGGCTGACTAGATGTAGTGACTATATAAACAATAGATATTATTACAAAATGATGATATTACTGATTGTGAAGTGTGAGGAAGACGCATTCTTCCAATGCGTTGCCAACTCTGTACCATAATTTACAGCTTGTAGCAAATTGGTATGTTGGTAGTTAGTTGGTGGTAGGATGGTAGATAAACATTCTTTATTACATGTTGTGATTATTTATTATTTACGTAACAATTCTGGAATATATATTTTACTGGACTTGTAGATAAGTATCACGACAAGCCATGTGAGTCCTTTAAGTCTGCGAGTACAGTAAAGACACTATAGGGATTGTCACACACTCCAATTTTTTTCTGTCAACAGTCAATTTGGGAACTTTCAAAGTTCTAAAGGACTATCCTAATGAAGTGCTTTTAAAAATATGTTAAAGAGTAAATATAATCTATTTGGTTACATGAAGGGTAACTAAAAGCAACCAGATTTAGCGACTTTTGTGGTGTAATAGTACCTACTAGGAACTTGGAAAATTGTTGAGTGTGAATCGTACCAACACCTACTTTGAAATTAGGTTATCAGAAATAATATTTAGGCTATGATGGTTTCTGTTAAAGTGATGAAACATTTTATAGGTTTTCAAACACTGAGAACTATTAGAGTTTATTCAAGTTATTAATATTTTGCATTTCACCAAGACTGAAGATAAAAGATCTACACAAATATCATTTATTTATTTTATATTTTTATTAAAATATTAATGCAAATTATATGTGAAAAGAACACCTAATAATAATAAAAGTGGAAAGGTTTGAATGCACAATGTACTTATCTTTAGTATACCAGAACCAAGAATACTTATCTTTAGATACTGGTTTCTGCTTAATAATATATTCATTTTTAACATGTATAAAATTTAATAAATATTGCTGTCCTAGACTAGTCCTGGAATTGATACTTAGTTAAATGACTATTTTCGTTACGAAAAATTGACTAAGAAGTTCTTATTTTCGGGGCGATTACAGTAAAACAAGTATCTACAAATGTATCTAGATACATTATGTTAGGATTTGTATTTGGATCTAGATACTTCACAGCAAAAGCATCTGTATCTGTATCTAGGTACATTTTTCTGATAGTAACTGTATCTGTATCTAGATACACAAAATAATGTATCTGTTACAACACTGCATAAAAGCTTCTTTATGCCCTTAATGCATAAATAACTATTTCAGAGCATTAAGACCTTAATGTTTTCTAGATACAAGAAGAAGTGGCACCCCCTTTTTTACTTCCCTCAATATAGTATAGATAATACTACACTTTTATGGTATTTAACTATTAGAAAGCAGGATATTTCATGTATTGATAAAAATATAAAATATAATTTTTAAAATAAATATATAGTATGAGCAAAAAGTAACTCCATCAAAGGTGCCTTTGCAATTTTTAACGCATGTGTATTACAACACCAGAAAATTATACAAAATAATCCTTTAAGTCCTTTGACAGTAACAGTATAATTTTCTGGTGTTATAATACACGTGAATATAAAATTCTAAAGGCACCTTTGACGCAGTTACTTTTTGCTCATGCTATAGTCATATGTACTATTGGTTTCGTAATGATCTAAGACAGCAAGGCTAATATGATGCTATTTTTTTCTTATGCATTTACACTGAAAAAAAAAGAATAAAGTAGCATCATATTAGCCTTGCTGTCCTAGATCATTATAAAATCAATAATACAGTGCAAGTAAATTAAAATGCAATATGCTGATGTAGTTTGTATACATACATACTTTAACATACATACGGTGGAAACTACCGTTAGGCTTAATCCACCACACCGAATATCGTGCAGGTACGCGCTAAAGCTATTGCAATAGCTATCAGTTCACCACTGGTGGGACTGAGCTATACCTATCCAAACCTCTACTAGCTCTCCAGGCTAGTACCGGAGTTATAAACGTACTTACTTGTCGGGGACAATCTCCCGTTTGTATATTGCAAATTAAGAGAATCATCTCAAATCATTGTATTTACTGTACGTTTATACAAGCAACAATACATAAGCGCGCAAAATGCGCTAACCGTAAAACTTCAATTAAAAAATTTCAATTAAGGATAATTTAAGACTAATAGAGTTTTTTAAAAATACAAACGCAAATAAAAATACCATTTATGTCCGATTGCTTTATAAAGTACTGTTTATTGTATTGTTTTGCGGCAGTGAACTGGCTTATTATTGTACTGGTAAAATAAAGTGATAGTAGTAAAATAAAGTATATAGTAGTAAAATAAAGTAAGACAACTGTATATTACATGTCAAATTTTCTTCTGTCAAGAATAGATGTCAAATTTATAAACGGATTTTTTTTCATATTTACCTAATTTTAGGAATCGAACATAAAGCTTTGTATGCAACTCTTACATAATCGGACATTATAGACTCGCCCTTTTTATAGGCCTTGCTCGCTTCGCTCGCTCGGCCATAAACTGGGCTTGTCTATAATGTCCTACATTATGTACTTGTTACATAAATAGCTATTATTGTAGAATAAAAGATACAAAAGTATACTTTTTATAACAAACCACGCCTGTTCGTAGTAAAATGCATACGTCACAATCAGTCAATTTAACCTCGAATGTATTGACTTGATTATTTTCAAATGCAATATGGAGTATATTTCATGTTAATTTAATAACATTTTTCGTAGTAACTATTCAAGGTCCGTAAATGTATTTAAGCAAACTTTGTAATATAGGTCGTTGAAATATATGACCTATCGTTCTAAGACTGCTTAGACATTTACGGACCTTGGTAGCTATTAGATTCATCAAAGATGGTCATAGGTGACTTTAGTGTACCAGACAGGAACTGTAAAAAGGCAACGCTGTAATTTTACCCATATTTTCAAGAAGTATTAATAGATTATATTTATTTCAAAAAAATGCAAAACAAAATTTGCCATCCCATTCTTGGTTAGAATAATGTCAACATCTGTCACCATTAGTTTTTGCAAGTAATATTAAATCATATTTACCAGGTGCACAATGGCGGCTCGCGGGGTTTTAAGAGTAAGAGCTGCAGAAAAATTATTCTAAATTAAGGAGAAAATTTATTAACGGCGGAAAATAAAATCTATGTGACGATTTTTGTAACTCACAAATTTGTCTATAACTTTAGGATTAAAATTTTTAATATTGAGTCAGAGTTTCTGAAGTGGGCCCTTCATTTTTTAACAGGTATAAAATAAAAAAAACAGGAGACATGGTAGCTCAGTGGGTATGGCACTTGACTACCAATCTTACGGTCCTGGGTTCGAATCCCAGGAATAATACATTGGAATTTTAAAAATATCTAAGGCTTCCAGGTCGACTCAGCCTGTGAAAATGAGTACCTGGGAAATCATTTCCTGGGGTAATAATAAGCGGTCGGTGCGTAAAGCTAGTCACTTTACCACCCTTGAGTACAGAACCGCTCAAGAATAAGTAGCCTACCCTGCTATACCCTAATGGGCCTTCATGGCCTGTGAAAGGGGACTATTATTATTATTATAAAATAAAAAAACTTATATCATATTTTAATAGTACTATATAAAGTATAAAAATTATATCTTAATTCTAGTGCATGATAAATTGATAATCGTTAATGAAATTTATAAAGAAAAGTGTACATATTCATGCAAAAATTATTTCAATTGCAAATTTTAATTTTTAATTGTAAAAATCAAGATTTTTAATAAACAAATGGAAATATTTGTATGATCTTATATTGTAAATTAATTCTTAAACATATTTGTTGATACTGTATAGTCTAAGGATTCTGAATGTGAAAAAAATTTGCTAACAAGCCATTATTAAACAAATAACACGCATTTTTGTCTCGCGGTGCACGGCCCATACCAGCGAATTAGCGCAACGAGAGGAGCCTCGCGCGTTAGTTCAGATCGCGCATAGAAGTCATGGGTTTCAAATTCAACTTCCATTAGTAACAAAATTTCGAATTTTTCATAAATTATACTTTATTTATAAACAGTGAAATTAATAAATACGTTTATATTAATAAATCTACTTTTTAATAATATCAGCAATCATAGTTGGTATCACTTATATTCTTTAGCATAAACTTGTTTTGGATTTGTTGACAAGTACCATTTTCTACAATAGTAACGAAATCTTTCATGCCAGGCATTTGACGAGATACTTCATCTGATAAGTAAAGTTTCTCACTTCATGAAGAACAGAATCTGCAATACGTCGTCCTTTTTTTTCTGCGGCCTGGATCCATAGCCTTTGGTTTTTTGGAGTGTTTTAGCCCGAGCTGCTTTCGTCAAAATATTTATAAATGATTACGCATTTTTGCAATTGTTCAAGTAGGTGGAAGGATAGTCAATAACTGAAGTTCATCGCCACGGGAAGTTTTCTCTGACAAAGCTTTTTTTATGTCTTTTACATATTTTCTATCAACATCTCTGCTTTCCTTGAATGAATCACTACTTCGTTTCGCGACCTTATTTTGAATTTCATTTAACACTCCACTTAAATTCTGCACATTTGCTCGTTTTAACTTAATGGGAGGTTCATATATTTTTAATTTATTAGGTAATTCAATTTCAACGACCAGTTGTCAATCCCATTGAAAATTCCAGTGATGATGACGAATTTGACAATAAAGTTCCGACCTATGAAAATCCTAATGTTGATAATTCTAAAAATGGTGGAAAAAGTACATCAGCTTTTAGAAAAAATTGGTGAACCTCGTTTTAGTGTTTCTACTGCACTTTTGTTGAAATTTCGTTGACGTTTATGTATTTGTTTGTTTACTTTCTGCGACACCGAATTTGTTTCAAATAGAGGATAGGAAAAAATTGATACTATTTATGTATAATATATGTACTCTCGAGGGAAAAAATGTACCACTTGAAAACGCACCAAAAATACCAAAATTTCATACCGTCACAACTTGGCGGATTTTGGAAGAAAATATGTTACGTTTAAGCCTTTCCGCCTCTCGCCATCCCCGAAGAAAAAAAATTTAGATTAAAAAAATGTCAAACGTTAACAGCATGTACGGTGTACCAAAAAAATCATGGACCGAAAAAATCGACTGCCAGGACAATAAAGTTCAGTCCTTTTTCCGTAAAGTTTTCGAAACTTCGACTACTTACGATGATTTGGCGTGAAGTTATGAATTTTTGAAATTCACCCTGCATTTTGTCGGGTGTTTTCCTCTTCTGCCAGCGACATTATTATCGGTTGAGTTTGAACCTTTTCTTTTTCAAATTCAAAAAATTTTGAAAAATGTTGTTAATTAATAAAAACATTTTTTTAGTAACGTTTATTTTTTTAAAGTGTAACCGCCGACACTACTGTTACTCGATGTGCAAGTGTCTAAATTAATGTTTTGATTTTTATTTTACTAATGTTTTGAAATTAGTCAGTATCACAAAGTTATTCGAAGCATTGCAATGCCGTATTTAACGGACATTCAACGTGCACAAATTGTTGCTTTTTTGGAGGTAGGAGTTAGTATGCGACAAGTCGCATTGAGAAATGGGGTTTACCATAGTGTTGTATCTCGTACGTGCTCCCGGCACCGAGAGACGGGAACTTTTCATCGTCGTCCAGGATCGAAGACTTGTGAACGCAGCTCAACGGGATCCTGTGAAAAGCGCTCACGTGATTGCAGCGGACGTGGTCCTGATTCAACGAATATCCGATAAGACGGTACAAAATCGTCTACATGAAGGTGAACTTGGTTTTCGTGTTAGAGCTAATGTTCCTCACTTGAAGGACAGGCACCATCAGGAGAGAATGCAGTATGCACTACGGACATGACTCTTGTTCACCGACGAAAGCCGCTTTTGCCTCTTCCATTCTGACGCACGAGATCGCGTATGACTTCGGAGAGGAATGCGATTTGATCGCAACTGCGTCAACCCGACGCCCAACTTCAACGGCGAATCTGTCATGGTTTGGGGAGGCGTTAGCTATAATGGTTGCACCGATCTGGTGATTGTACCAGCTCCTGGATTGGCAGCGGTTCGGTACATCAACGAAATTCTTCGGCCTCATGTTCTACCCATGCAACGTCGGATGGGACGAGTTCATTCATACAGCGTACGCGTTCTTCCTCATTCGCCTATCAGGCCAGACCTCAACCCAATTGAACATGTGTGGGACATAATCGGGCGTTGTCTGCGAAACCTGCAGAGACCACTAACTACTCTCCGAGAATTGGGAATAGAACTGACGCAATTGTGAAACAACATTTCCCAGAATAAGATTCGCGCAGTTCTGAACATGCCAGCGAGGTTGCAATAGGTGCGCCAAGAAAGAGGAGGAATCACACACACACACACACACACACACACACACACACACACACACACACAATGTGCAAAATCCGACCGACGACGTCCTCGGTGGTGTACATCGGGTTACGCATGACGGTTACACGTTAAAAAAATTAACTTTATTAAAAAGAAATGTATGGCAAAAAATGTTCAAACTCAACCGGTAATAATGTCGCCGGCAGAAGACGAAAAACTTCCGACAAAATGCAGGGTAAATTTCAAAAATTCTTAACTTGGCGCCAAATTATTGTAGGCTCGAAGTTTTAAAGAATTTACAGAAAAAGGACTGAACTTTATTGCACTGGCAGTCGATTGGTACACGATTTCTTTTGTACACCGTACAAGCTGTAAAAGTTTGATATCTTTTTTGCGGGGGTTCGCGGGGAGCGGAAAGGCTTAAACGTAACACACGCCCTTATTCTAGACACTTTAAACTTTTCAGCACGCAAAAGTTCATCCATTTTTGTTCAAAATTAGCAGAGTTATGACGGTTTGAAATTTTGGTATTTTTGGTGCGTTTTCAAGTGATGCGTTTTTTTCCCTCGAGAGTAGATATAATATGCTGTATATTTTTTGAGAAACGTAAAAATAATTACGGTTACCGATAAAAAAATAAAATAAAATAAATAAAAAATTAAAGAAACAAATTAAATTCTTGTGTTAGAATGTGTTATGGATTTAGTTCCTTCACCAGGGCAATTTGAGAAGTTGTTTAGTTTTAAATCAAAATATATTGAGTTTTGTTTTTAAATATTATACTTTTTATTTTATTTCGTTTTTTTACACCTGTTTGGTAGTCCTTTCACTCGAATACGGGGCCCGAAATTTGCTAGCTGAGCCTAGGGCCCAACTCAGTTAGAAATAGGCCCTGGTTAGTAGTTAAAACAGTAAATGTAGTTGATTATGGCAAATTATACAGTGATGGACAAAAGTGTGAGATTATGTTGAGAATGACTATAAATAATTAAATTAAATTTTGTATATGGTATTTTGGCATATTCTGAATTCCATGCAAAGAGCGTTGTAATGCTAGAGCGTTCTGGTTTGACCAGATATACCAAAACTTTAAAAATCTCTACATCAAACATTAGTGTATTTTTTTGTTTTGAAACGAATACTTAATTCTGGGTTCAAAATGTATGCTAGGGCCAGAGCTGGACATTTAAGTATTTTATATGTTATTTCGAGAAAAAAATGCATATTTAAAAAATACAGTTCATCCAGCAGCCACGACCGATAAATACACTACCCACAAATTGAAGTGAAATTTCCAAAAACGTATAATTAATTGTATTGTATGATGTGGTTGTAAATACTAATTTAATTTTATCTATAGGTCTACATATATGATACAAAAGATGAGTATTATCTAAACAAGTTGCGTTTTTAAAAATCGCAATGTCCAAAACAATTGTTTTGCAATTTATTAATAAAGTTTGGGTTGAAATAGCGAAATCTTGAAATATTTTCGTTTTATTTTACCTATTTCATATATACTTTATTACTGCAATGAAAATGCCAAATAAGTTCATTGATACATAATATTGCTGACTATTACCCGAAGACCGAAGACGAAAATGTTCTTGCTGAGTTGTAGCATGTATAACCAAGTATTATAAATCGGGCTTTATAAAGATTAACAATAACATGAATTGCCTAAGCAACACCCGGTAGTGAAGATGACTATTTTCTTGTTCATATTGCCAGAAGACAAACGATTACCACTAAAGACGGAAACATAGCAGGGCTTGCCTTGTCAATGCAAACAATAGCTGATCTATGTGGCTAGCTATAGATGCTAGGGCATGACTCCCCGAGCTGTAAATAAACTCCTAACAAAAACCAGAATCGAATCGGAAATTCTTTTGGAATTTGGAATATTAGGTTCTCTATTCAAATGCTGTTTAGAAAGATAAATAGACAAGCTGCAATAAAATTTAGATTCCTATGTGAAGGTTCATAGTTGAGCTACAGAGGATTTCTTAACCTCTAGGTGTGAAACATTACATTTTAGACAATAAACTTCCGATATGACCGTGACGTCATATATATATATATATATATATATATATATATATATATATATATATATATATATATATATTTATTATTAAAAATTAGATCTACTATGGCACAAAACAGGTTCAGCGTCCAACAACCATTTAATAATTGTCATAGAAAGTGATATTATGGATTCTCTAAAATTTAAATAAGTATAGTTGAGTACATAATAGAATTTGTTGCAAGTAAGGCAAGAACATTGAGTTTATTTAATTTTTCTTCTCTCCGATCGTATAAATATTGCACTATAATATCAATATCAAATTATTTTGTATAAAAAGAGGTCGTTAAGGAACTGTTACTGCTCTTCACAGCAACTGTACAAAAAGTAACTATTTTTTTGTACTAGTACTAGTAATTTGACGTTACGCGTCATTTGTTATTTTTTGCGGTAAGTACCTCTAAAACCATTCTCCTCTGTCAGCAATTCGAAATAAATAAAGATTTCTAACTAAATAATAATTATTAATCTTTTCTTTGATTATATTATTTAAACATATGATTTTTCTATTCGCGCAACGATAACGCGAAAGCAAGAACCTATTCTAACTATTTCTCATTTCCAGTAAGCGCCTATCCCTGTCCACCTATCCTCATATCCTGTACAGGTAAGCAAAAATTGGATTGCAAATTGCACTAGTATATAAAAAGTAGTTTGACGCCACATTATTTTGTTCTAAACTGTCCTCTCACAGAGTTTGCTAGTTAAAAAGGGCTGGAGAAAAATTAGTATGTTTCATTCATACGAAAAATGCGTTTTTGATCAAATTGCCGGACTCCACTGCACACCCGTCCGGCAACTTTCTTGTTCGTCTTATTTTTCTGTACTTATTAAAGAAATAACTGTTTGTTTTTTAGTTTTGTTAAATATTTATATTTTTTGTAATCTTAATAATATATGGTTAAATTATGTTCATTTGTTTATATATTTTGTATTATGTTCGTATAACTATGCATAATAAATATTTATATAAAAAGAACAGTTTCTGTATTTAAACTGTGTTTTTAAATATAGAAGATATAATTATTTAGAATATTAATAGCAATAGTAATCGACATATTATTACATTTTAGGTATTAAATTAATAAATTCCTTTTTGTATGTATTATATAAAGATATAAGACTTTGTTGTTATAAAACCTAATCAACTACTAATAGAATATAGAACACAATATTGCACGCAGGCGGCTATTTCGATTGGCGGGGCCCTGGTTATTATTGCTATTTATTGCTATTTTATAAAGTATGTAGTATTTTTAACTACAAACACTTACAGGTTATTTAGGTTTTTAGTTTGAGAGTTAATATTTTGCAAAATGAAAAATCTTAATAAACTTTTCCGATTTAAAATTAGTGGGAGGAGGGGTCAAATTACTCATTGCAGGGGGCGGCTAAAACCCAAGGAATGGGGTTGTTTGTCGTACTTATGCAGAAATTCATAAAATAATGTGAACTCTTCAAAACATTTGAAAATTTATCTTCTTATACATTCTTAAAATAAAATTAAGGAAAAGCAGTAGTTAAAGCATACATACCTGACATTTCTTCTGCAGCCAACGAATTGCTTACTATGCCATCTGAAGAGGACTCCTCATACGTTTCTGGCCGTACACTACTGTTACCGAAACATTTAGAATTCTTCAAATCATCTTCACAACAACTCCATTGTGCGTGATATTTAATGTTTTGCTCTGACGAATCACAATATTTTATTTCAAATTCATTTTCACATATTAAATCATTAATTTTCTTTTCATGATGATTTTCTTGAGACTCGTACTCTCTTTCATAACAATAATTTAAAAAATTGGAATGTGGCGAAGGCATATGAGATATTGAGACAGTTTCGGTTTGAAAAGCATGATTTAAATCATTTCCATTTTTAATATAATTAGAAAAACCAAAAACATTTTGATAATTAGCATCACGTAAGTCGAACCTTTCATTAAAACGGGAATAATTTTCTTTATATGGTACACTACTACAGTATAGTGACGGGCTATGTGAGTATGTGGTGTAATTTAATAAATTGCCAGAATAATAATTATCAAAATTTGTAGGACTCGAAGAGGGTACAAATTGATCAGTTTCCATTTTAATATTGTTTACAAAATGCATGCTATAATACGTATAGTAAATTAATAAATTAACACGAACTTTTACACATAACTTAATAAACGTCGTTTAAATGCACTGATTACTGCGAAAGCAATTAAGTTAGTGTCGGGATTCTGTGAAATAAGCTTAAGACTACTCATTTACATGTGACACATTTTCAGCCGACCAATAGAACTGTTCAGGATTCTGCTTTAAGTATGGGGGAGGAACTTTTAGATTTAGGAAAGCATGTAATTGGATTACGTTTTTTAAAGTAGTTTTGATTTGTAATGCTACAATTTGTTGTGTTATTTCGTTTTTCTTATGAGATTTTTGTTAAATGTTATTAATCTTTTATTTTTTCCGTCATATGTCAGCTGTTTTCAAAAATTTATAGTTGGCATTCTCGATATAAATAATACGTAGACATAAATCGTGTGAAAAGGAAAGATGAGTGAGCTATAGTAAGCTAAAGTTTAAAAATTAATGAAAACTTTTTCTATTTTTTCGTTTATACACAGAAAAGTTAATTAGTTAACATAGTTAACAGTTCACATAATGGCGTGGTATAAGGTGTTAAAGATACTTAAAATTTTGTACTTTTAAAAAGTTGATCTGCAAACCTCTAAAGCAAGCCTAAAAAATGCATAATTATGGCATCGCTTGAATCACAGGTAAATGCAGCAAATGTACGGGTGTACTTCTTACCTATTTTTTCTGGACGCCAAAATTACTGGAATATTTTTTATTCACGGTGTAGTTATAAAAAATTCTTTTGCAGCTCAACATCTACAAATTTTATTTCTCGATAAGAACAGGATAATACTTCAGTTTTGGTTGTAGATAAGTAGAGTACAATCTCGTGTTCAATAGCTGTTGTGAAAATTAATTTATCCCCATGCTATTAATTGTGACAGCTAATAGCTTGAGTTGATGTCATGGTAGTAGTTATCCCAAGCATCATCTAAGTGGTAGTAACTGAGATCGGAACATTGCTTGAGTAGTTGTTACGTATGTAACTACAACTAAATTTATGACTTTATACGTGTAATTACTTCAGTTTGGAATATTTTAGTAATTATGTAATTGTTTCTACTATTTAATAGAACTATTACTTGTAACTAGCATTTAAAGTAAGTGGTTCGGTATTTGCTACTTAGTATAATTACTTTAAAGTTGTTACAAGTTCAAAGTGGTATTATGATTGTAGAAGTAACTTGGCCAAAGCTACTTTAAAGCTTTTAAAACATTAAAGTAGAACTGAAAGTTCTTTCCACCTGACTGAAACCATTACTTAACCTTTAATGTAACGGAACCTTACAGTAATATTGAAATTAAAACTTTTACTTTTACTAGGAACTTGTTTGGCAAGTACCTAGCAAATGGCAGTAACTTCGGTTCTTATAAATCTTTCTCATGTTTGTACATCAGGGTAGCTATTTGCATTCGACCTCGACATTTTTCGGTCTGAACATCTTATATGTTGGAACCAATACAAAACATTATTTTGCTCACATTTATAGAGAACAAGAGTGAAATATGTTCTCCTTTTTTCTTTGATTATGTAGCAGTCTAAAAAATATAATGTTCATGGTTAAACGTCAGGTTAGGTCAGACTTAAACATTTTTAAGGTTTCAATGGGAACTTTGCAGTGACACAGTGAGCACATTATGAACTAGAAAGTGGCTACGGAAACGTTGATGTCGTTTTATTGTAAGAGTCACTTGAAAGTTCCAGAATCTTTAACTTATTTTATACTTTGTGCCCTTTGTGGCAACAACAACTTAGAAGTAGAATTTGTTTAGTTCCCGTTACTGATAATTAAGTGACACAAACTTTAGACACGCATTTCACAGTGAATACTACTTTAAGAATATTTTTGAAAACTACTTCATATTTACTTGTAAAATCTTAGAGGCTATTAATCAATTTGCAATTTGTTATAATTGTTAAAAACTGTTTTATTATAATCTTCAATAAAAATAACAAATTGATGCCAAATTGTCAGGAATAATGCATATAAAAATGGTTTCTGTCATGTGTATCAACTTATACTTAAGCATTTTTATAGTTTATTAAAGACATTTTTTATTAAAAAATCTATTTGAAGAAGTCGCATTGTTATTTTTCGATCTATCGATCTATCACATTTAACAGAAAAGTTTCTATGGTTTATAATTTTGGTATACTGGAATGACAAGATATTCAAACACTTCATGTCATTATGTATTATGATGTACTTATTACAAATAAAATAGTAATTCATCTTGTGACACGATCGCAGCCTTAGTATGGAAAATGATAGTAGAATATTTTTTAAGTTCCAAAAGAAAGAGAGAGCGCGATGGCGCTACACACTGTATCAAAAGCAAATAAGATCCACGAAAGTAACAATTACTATGCCGCCATGTTCCCGCTACGTAGTCTCAACGTAACTGGATCAGTACCAGAGAGGTCACTGCAACGTATCTGCTACTCACAAATTGTTCCCCATTTTGGTTCCAGGCACATAATAAAACCATAGCAATTACGTGCTTGTGATTAGTAAGTAGTAAAAACATTCTAGTTACACCAGTAGTTGGAAAATTCCGAAACGCGTAGCGTAGATATTCGGCGATGTATTTTCGTATGCTATCGTGACGTAATATTGAAAATGGAGTTTCAGTCGCCATTTGTAGTATTACATCTAAAGCATAGCGTTCGGTTCTATTAATCTGTCTCATTTTTATTTCACTTTTATTTTACAGGGTTTTTGGAATACGCGTAATATAGACATAGTAGATCCTAAATAATCTAGGTGTAAGTAGAGAAAATGGAATATTTAGTGACATGTTACATCCTCGTGACTTATATACGCCGTAAATAAATTCGTTTGCTGAATCACTTATCCAATTACTAGAAATCTTGATGTCGAGACACATAATAGAAATGTCGTGTACGGTAGGCGTGGTTAACCTTCGCCACGTAAGAAATATAGGTGATACGAAAGATGATGGCCATGTTTACATTTAATGCATCAAAATACGTTAAGATCGCCTAGTTTTTCTAGAGGAACTTCCATTGATCAGCTGTGTGATATCTAGAAATGTACTCATAGTATATATCTGAAGTGTGGTGAAATGTAGACGTGGTTAATCCTCACAGCGCATAAACTATGGGTGATATGAAAAAAATGGTATTCAGCATATCAAAATATGTATATTAGAACCACCTAGTTTTCTTACAGTTAGAGTAAAATTTATTAAACTTTGTATAGGTCGCTCTAGCTTGATCCCAGCTATCCCCCAGTCTTAACTGCATGGTATAATTATTAGTTTTGCAGTAGTAGTTTTCTGTGTTTTTCTCAATTTCACATTAGAAGGATATAGTCGGTTTTGAATCTAGATACCTTTTTTTATTTCATAGAATATCTGTAGACAAATGCATTTTCATATCAACCTATAAATATCAATAGAAAACCATGTCTGTTACTTACTAAATTCTAAATTTTTAGTATCATTCTTCAAAACTGTCAAATAACACCTTGCTTTCCTCTGATTTTTGTAATTTTCGAGCATGTGATGCAAGAGTCCTTAGACAAGCTATGTGAACTATGGCGTAAGCTAACGTAAATCATTGATTTTTACTCTCCAAACGAATTCAGCAAATTTCACTCTTATCTTATTATTTATGATTATGTATACGATAGTCTGCATCCTTAATGTTTCCTTAATTTACAGTATCTAACCTTTACAAATAACCAACGGACGGTAATCCAAACTGGTTGGTATACATAGATTATTGATTATTATTAAACTCAGGTAAACATTTCTGAGTATTTATTACTACCAACTTAGTACATACTTTAATCATTTAACATCTAATTAAATAATTCACTGCAATTAACTTGAAATAGTTTTTATCTACGACAACCAAAACTAGAAAGTTACACATTCCCCACAATCTAGTAACCGTGAAAACGACCAATTGCAAACAATCTGCAAACTGAACGGTAAAGACCGTGAGGAAGGAGTTCTCAAGAATCAGTAGTTCTATTAAAACGCCATAGATGTCACCACTTGCAATATTTATAATATTATTAATTATTTAAAATGTAAAATGTTAGATAAAGGTTAATTTATTTTGTTTAATTAATATTTTACGTTAAAGTATATTTTTAATGAAAATCCATCTAGAAAAAATACCAACGGCAGAGCGGGGAATCGAACTCTGGGTCGCCTGTCTAACAGCGGGAGCTTAAGCATTGAGCTACGTAGACGCCTTTAAACGACTAGGTTATTTCTCATTATATAAAGTTACAAATATTGTTATTCAATTAAAACGTAAAATTGATTAATTTTTTACATTATTATATAATTGTTAATGTAATATTATTTATTATTATTGCTAAATTACAATAAAAACATTGAAAACATTTATAATTTGCTACATAATGCGAGAATATGTTGACATTTCGATGCAAAGGGGTTAATAACCTTGACAATTAAATTGTGATTGTAAAATTATTTTTTAAAAACGAGTACATACGTACGATTATTTGACTGTAAGTACTAAATAGTAGATTGACTGAAATTATACAGATTATAAACGTGTTATTACTATTGTCTTTACAAATTTAATGTTTACTTTTGTCGTTTTCGAAATTCTAGATCTAGATGTATCATGAGTGAATCCGATGATGGAAAAATGGGTGTAGACTTGTACACCTCCAAACATCGTCGAAGCGGCTCACATTTATATCTCTTAATTTATTGCCAAAGATTTCACGTAGAAAATATGAATGCGAGTATAAATTCTAGGTTAAATTTTCTTAGCTGTTGGTGGTTTATTACTTTTTTTGTTGTCGTAGATAATAGTATATTGTGTTACAAGTGCAGAAAAGTGCCAGTTTCTCACGAGTGAGAAATTGGTGTTTTTGCACGCGTTACACACTATACTTAATCTACGACAACAAAAAAAGTAATAAACCACCAACAGCTAAGAAAGTTTTTTAACCTAGAATTTATACTCGCATTCATATTTTTTACGTAAAATATTTGGCAATAAATTAAGAGATGTAATGTGAGCCGCTTCCACGATGTTTGGAGGTGTACGAGTGTACACCCCAATTTTCCTACATCGGATTCACTCATGATACATCTAGAATTTTAAAAACGACAAAAGTAAACATTAAATTTGTAAAGACAATAGTAATAATACGTTTACAATTTGTATAATTTCAGTCAATCTACTATTTAGTACTTACAGCTAAATAATCATACGTATGTACTCGTTTTAAAAAAATAATTTATATGTACAAAAATCACAATTCAATTGACAAGGTTATTAACCTTCTCGCATTATGTAGCAAATTATAAATGTTTTCAATGTTTTCAATGCTTTTATTGCAATTTAGCAATAATAATCAATAAAACTACATTAAAAATTATATAATAATGTAAAACATTAATTAATTTTACGTTTTAATTGAATAACAATCATTGTAACTTTATATAATGAGAAAAAACATCATTGAAAGGAGTCTCGGTAGCTCAATGCTTACGCTGTAGCTACTAACCGAACAATCCCGGTTCAATTCCCCTGGTCTGACCTTAGTTTTTTTTCTAGATGGATTTCCATTCGAAATATAATTTAATGTAAAATATTAATTAAACAAAATAAATTAACCTTTATCTAAAATTTATAACATTTTATATTTCAAATAATTAATAATATTATAAATATTGCAAGTGGTGACATCTATGGCGTTTTAATAGAACTACTGATTATTGAGAACTCCTTCCTCACATACTTTACCGTTGAGTTTGCAGATTGTTTGCAATTGGTCGTTTTCACGGTTACTAGATTGTGCGGAATATGTAACTTTCTATGGTGGTCGTAGATAAAGTATAGTGTGTAACGCGTGCAAAAACGCCAATTTCACACTCGTGTGATTATCTACGATCACTATAAAAAATTACACATTTCGCACAGTCTAATAACCATAAAAATGACTCATTGCTCACCATCTTCAAACTGAACGGAAATGACCGTGGGAAATTATTTGAAATATAAAAGTAAATTTTAGATAATGGTTAATTTATTTTGTTTAATTAATGTTTTTTATATATTCTATATATTTATGAAAGCAAATCCATCCAAAAGAATTAGCACTCCGGCTGGGAATCAAACCCTGGACCATCTGCTTGCTAAGCCAGATCTCATACCGTTAACTTATTCAGGCGACTTACTGTAATTTACTTATTTGTAATTATTATTGCTATATAAAGTCGTTATAAAATTGTTATTGAATTAACGTAAAATTGATTATTTTTTACATACAATTGTGATTGTTTATAAAAAACTACAATAAAAAAATTGTGTAACACGTGCATAAACGCCAATTTCAAACTCTGTGATTTGACAGCATTCGACTTGCGACTCGCCTTGTGCCGAATTTCTTCACACTCGTGAGAAATTTGCACTTTTCTGCACATTTATTCATACAATATAGTATTTTTATCTTGACAGGTGTAGGAAGTGTTCACTTCTATCACGTCCTACATTTTTCGACAAATATTACACAAAATTATTACTATTAATAAGATCTGATCAAAAATCTTTAGATAAACTCTAAAACACATCTTAAATCTAATTGTGTAATTACATCGTGAACTTACTTAATAGATTACAACCTGCTGTCAAGATTGTGTTTACAACCAAAGAAGAAACGGATTTTTTTCGATTCGATGGAAAACGAAATGATATAATGACTGAATAAACACCGTATGGATGCTGTTAGTAGCTAACAGATTTATATTACTTATGTCCACAGTCTAAATGAATAGTTTGTTGTTTTTGTATCCCGAAAATCAGGTAAAGAAAGATTTATTATTTGCGTTTGACAAAATTTAAGTGACGAAAAGTTCTGGTGGGGTAAAAAGACTTATTTAAAAATAGTATGAGTTGTATATCAAGTTGAATAACGGACTAATTTAATTATGCATTAGTTTTTATAATTTCTATAATCTCTTTGATGCAATTTTGAGTGAGAGTTTTAACGACACAGTTACATTACTTCTAGAAACCAGAAGAAAGTTTTGGAAAAAAGTGTTATAATAAAAACATTTGCTTAGAAAAGCTTATTAAGTAATGCATCTCATTTTAACCCAAAATCTGTTAAAAAATTCTTACAAGCAAGGCACTTGCCATATACAGTGTATTTCCACTTAGGTGTTGCAATAGGTATAAATGACCAATTATTTTGATATATTAAATCCCTCTTTGGCAGTTGCAACCTGCTTCATTTTAAACTTATTTTGAGCATATAACTAATGTTTCAAACTGCATACGTGTGCAACAAACACTTTTTTCTATTTAAATAAACAGCACCAGGTATTAACTTTATGAGAAAATGTTAAAGTTGTTCAGAAACTGGAATTAGATCTAAATACCAATTTCTAAAAATTGAAACTCTTATGTTGGCATAATTTTAATTATTAATTATTTAGATACGTATTTTAACTTTTAAGAGCATTGCACACGGGTCGGTTCGGGATTCGACGTCCCATTTAAAAATGAAGAGAGATATTGCAATTCGGTTTTCGCTGAAAGCTTGAATAGGCATGTGAGAATATGTAATGCTATCCATAATTTTGATGAAGTAAAATAAATTTTTTGCATGTCAAAAAAAAGGTTCTACAGAGAAATAAAATACCAATACACATACTCCGATTTTTTAGAAAATTTTAGGTGTCATGATCACTGTTCTGCGTTTCCAAATAAAAAAATTACACGTCGAATACGAAAAATTTTTGCCCTGTACAGAAAGTGGCTCCCTCTGGCCGTTCGCAGTAACGTCTTAAGGAATATAGCAATGCGGCAACGCAGCATAAGAGCTCAAGCGAACCAAACACGTCCGGGGTGGATTGGTGTACTTCCAGGGTATACCTACGCATTCGTGCAAACTGTGTTCTATAAACATTTAAAACAATAATGGGAAAATACGTGCAAAGGGAAGCCGAAACCAAAGGGAAAAGAAAAGCACCTTCCACAAAACGAAAAAGCAGAAGACGTATCGGCAAAAAAATATGGTACAGTACCTTATGTACATACGAGTACAGAAATAAATATATCATTTTTAAATAACGCAGGGAGGCGCGTCAAAACACAAATGATACCACGTCAACGGCCCAAACAGACTTCAACAATTACATGGATATGGAGCCTCCATCCAGTCCATTATTGCCACTGCCTATGACCATGTCTATTGAGAACAATGACGGGATGTCATCTTTTTCATCAGATCAGGTTTGTAGTTAATAATTTTTGAAAGTTATACGTTTACATCTATGATGAGGTAAATTAGTAAACATGTAGGGATCATGATCTAATGAAGTGGTAATTCCTAATTTATTAGAGACATTTTTTTAGGACGTAGAAAATAGTTGTTCTCAAAATTCTTGCAGTCCTATGGAAATTGTCGCTTCAACTTCAATCGCAAATTCTAACAACTGTGAGGCTGTGGTTAGTATATTTTGAGAAAAATTCTTATGAAAATACAAAGCACAAAACTTTATTTTTTGTTTATGCAAAATTTTGTAGGATAATTTTTCACATGGGAATGTAGATTTCACTGATGGTCATCTAATCACTTCTACACCTCAGTGCTCTATAAAGCATCAAGACGGAATTTCGAACTTGGTACGTAGCCATAATTACTTAGGTATTCAACTTTTTCAAAGACTCGAAGGAGTAACGTTAAAACATTTTAGGACTTGGATGCTACTTCTAAAAATTTTGAAGAGACTGCAATACAGGGGCGTAGGCTCTTCGATGTCGGCTTCCTTTTTGATCAACTTTTTTCCAGCGGTAAACATATCCCTTTTGATTGTGGCATTGCAGACATGTACGTTGTCAAAGAAGAAAGAAAGGGCTTGCATAGTACATTTGTTTTAAAGTGCAAAATGTGCAACGTCGAGAAGGATTTCTTTACCGAAGAACCTGGCAATAACAATAACGTAGATGTTAATACGTCTTTTGCAATTGCAACAATTTCTACGGGAATTGGCTTTTCACAAATGGAAGAGATGACAGCGGTAACTGCACGGTGATTTTATTGCAAATAAAAAAACTTTAATGTGACAATATTCAGGTTTTGAACATACCTATGATGGCTAACGCAACGTATCAAAAATATCATGAACGCGTAGCCAAGATGCTAGATGAAACTGCCTGGAGAGAAATGCAAGCAGCTGGAAAGGAAGAGGCCCAACTTGCTATTGATTTAGGTGAAGTTGACGGAGATGGAATCCCATATATAACCATTGTATGTGATGGCGCGTGGTCAAAACGGTCATACAATGTGAATTATAATGCATCTTCTGGAGTTGTAAGCAAACAGACAAGATTCAAATGTTTGTAGATACTTTCCGTAAATTACATATAATTTGTTCCAGGGGTGTATCATAGGCTACAGATCTGGAAAATTATTGTATATGGCTGTCAAAAATAAATATTGCAGCATTTGTGCTCGTTCTCTTGCTAATACAGAATCTACCGAAGCCCAAAAACCCCACAAATGCTATAAGAATTGGGATGGAACATCTACTTCAATGGAATCTGAAATCATTGCTGAGGGATTTCAGAATAGTGTTGAACTTCATGGTTTAAAATTTTTGAAAATGGTGGGTGATGGAGATAGTTCCGTATACAAGAAACTGTGTCAGCTAAAGCCCTATGATAGTCAAATTGTGCAGAAGGTAGAATGTAAAAATCATCTTATGAGAAATTTCTGTTCGAAATTGCGACAAATTTGTGGTTTGTATTGTGCTTTAGGCAAATTATTACATTTAAATTTATATTCATTTTAGAAAAAAAAAGGAGTTGTTCCAAAAACTGCCATGTTCCGCGGTTCCTTCGTGACAAAGTCCTGGCAAACATCCGTAGGATTAGAACGGATGTTACTATGGCTGTGAAACATAGACGTGAGGAGGAGAATAGTTTCAGCACAAAACCCGAAAAACTGATAGAGGATATTAAGAATGTTCCATCTCATATTTTCGGAGAGCATAAGTTGTGTGCGACTCTAGAGTACTTTCCATGTAACCGAAGCACAGATCAGCAAAATTTAGTACCGGCAATGAAATTATGTGGCTTATATGACGACATAATGTCAGCTTTGCAACGACTAGTGGAGAATGCTGAAAGTCTCTTGTTAAATATGGACAACAATTTAGCTGAGCATTATAATTCCATTGTGTGCAAGTTTGTCGGAGGGAAGAGAGTCAATTTTTCTCTTCGTGGATCCTATAGTGCGAGATGTCAAGCTGCAGCAATTTCTTTTAATGCAAAGGGGCAATATTATGGCAAGCTGCATAAAGCATTGACTAATCGAAGTCCACGAAAATATACGAAAGTATATATGGCAAAAGTTAGCAAACGGAGGCAGAATTACAAACCTCGAAGATTGTTTCCTTTGCGTAAAAAAAAGGAAATAGCTCCTGCTGACAATGATTACGGTGCGGTCGAGTCGAATACGACAAAACCTGGAAAACGACTTGCCCGTCGAAAACGGAAGGTAGTTCGGAATTTGTTGGCCGAATATGCTGATCCTGAAGAATATTGCCCAGCAGATATAGAACCAAAGGAATATGCTTATAAAGTACGGGACCATTTCTCTAAATTGCAACTCAACGAAGAGGAACGGCTAACCCTCGAAGCTGAAACTAGGCTGCAATCAAGTTCGCAAAAGTGGAAACAGGCTAGGATACAGCGGCTAACATCTTCTACTTTTGGCAGAATATGCAAAAGGAGAAAAAATACGTCTTGTAGAGCACTTGTGCGGGAGTTGCTGTACCCAAGCTTTACAGGGTCAAAGGCCACTTCATATGGGAATCTAAGCGAACCGAAGGCACGCAAAGAATTTGCCGCTTTATACGGCAAAAAATTACAATTGCTGGGTTCTTTGTGGATCCTATTTTCAGTTTTTTAGGAGCTAGCCCTGATGGACTTGTCTGTGGCGAGGATGCACTTGTGGAGATAAAATGTCCCTTCACGTCCGCTAATGTGCATCCCGCAGACGCCATTAAAAGTAAACAAATCAAATTTGCGTCTTTTAAAAATAAAAAGTTGATTTTGGATAGAAATCATAATTTCTACTACCAAATACAGGGTCAGCTTGCTATCACAGGCAAACAAAAATGTTATTTTATAATTTGGAGTAATGAAGGCATGTTGGTAGAGGAAGTAAGTTACACATGTTATAAAAATTTAGGTATAATAATTATAGAAAATTTCTTTTTTCAGATAATTAGAGACGAAAATTTTTGGAAAAGTGAAATGCTTCCCAAATTAAAAGCCTACTATTACTTTTTTATTCTACCAGAAATTTTATTCCCCAGGCACGCCAAAAATTTAGAAATTAGGGATCCAGAACTTGAACCGTGATGCGGTAAATGAAATGGAATATTAATTTTTTAGGATTCCATAGGTTTAATTTAATACTCCTATTAACTTACTGTTTTGATTAAGTGAATCTACATATTAATTTTCAGTTTGTGGTTCATGGGTCAAACACAATTATAAAATTTACAAATCAGTTCCAGATAAAATGTTATCTCCGAGAATCGCTTCTAGGATCTAAAATCTCTCAAGACGTTTGTAAAAAAGAATTTCCAAAAACTAAAACTGATTTTTTAGCCTTTTGCTTGTTTTATTTCATTTAGATGCAATATTTTTAAGAGATGTTTGGCTGCAAAATTTTGAGTTCTATGACATAAGACAGTTTAGTGCTTTGTTATAGTGTTAATAATGTACTTTTTTCGCCATTCCAGAGCGGTAGCTTTTTTCTTTTAGAAAAACAAAATCTCACCGGGAATGGATTCTACGACTTCAAAAACCCTAAGAGCTACAAAAATTGTAATTTCTAGTATTTTTCAACATCATCGGAGATAATTTGTTCATTTGTCTAGGAAAAGTTTCCCTCATTTTTGTGCGAGTTCAGTAGAATTTTAAACTATGTACATTGATGGGAGTTTTTGTTGAATAAATTGTTAGGTTTACTTAATACTGGTCCTTGAAATTAAAAAAAGTAGGTATTGTAGGTAAAGATGTCAATAGCAATAGATAGTGCCATAAACTAAAAAAATAAAGTCACCCTTCGCCTACAATACCTACTTATGTAAATTTCTATCTCTTTTAAACGTTTTTTTATTTGTATACAAATGTATATTATTGTCTAAGGAAGAAATAAACGTTCTTTAAAGAAGACCTCTGAATTTTAAATACATCATAATAATGTGGTTTTATTTAATTTTTTTACCGAAATGGTATCACTGGCAATCTATTCATTTTTTACCTGAGTATTGCAATCGAAATTCTACTATAATAAAAACATTTCGCAATTAATTATATTATTATTTGTTGTGAGAGTCTCAACTTCACAAATAGCTCATTATCGTCCTTGCTACCCATGTGACACTTGATTTTTTATGAATGAATGTATAGCGGACGAGGCGAGTCGGTCCTTTTAACACATCTGGGTTTCAACGTTTCAACTTGTCAAGGCCGATGCGGTGTTGCGACTTCGTGCAAACAGTGGGAAAGTTATTGTATACATCTGAATAACTTCTGTCCTTTTCTGCTACATTAAGTGTGACGCCGTCGTATGTCTCAGCTACACCTCAGATTAGTGGAAGGGAAATCGCACTATTATTTAAGACGCTGCAGAATAAGATAGACAAGGTGACGGGAGGAGCCTAAAATCCCCGCACTCTTTGCCTAGAGAAACTGATGGACCCCCTGTACAAGGTTCTTAAGAGTTTACACTTTGGTCACACCGAATGAAAAATTTGTGGTTAGAGGTTTAAGTCTTGTTTCTAGATAACTTTTTCCTATAACATCTTCTTTTTTTTAATGGTCAAAAATAATCGTACAAGCTGTCCGAAAGGACAATAAGTTCTTCGTTGGTTAAATATAATACATATGCATACACACACAATGACATGTGGAAAACACTCCTGTGAGTGTTCTCCTTGTTATTTATGTTCACATTACCAATTTGCTACTCAGTGGCTTGCATAATAACCATAACATTATGGTTATCGTTTATTTAAAGTTGTAATATTTAATCAACTTAAAGCTCAATATCAATCCCGTACAGCAAAAAGTATAATTAGAGTACTATTTTAAATGAGGCTTATTAAACTTGCACAGAAAGGTAATACCGATTCAAATGTGTTACATACACTGCATATAAGCACTGATTTCGTTGCTTATAACAGCTTTTCTCCTAGCCTTGATCCTTGATTAGCGAGCGTGGCGATACGATGATAGACGATGCGGTTAACATTGTTTGGTCGTTATTTTTAGTGTGCTTCGTGCCCAAATGTTTATTTATTATAATTTGGTTATTTGTTCGATTTAGTGTTTGTTAAATTTAATAGTACTTAAGTAATGTAAATCTGCGAATGAGACTGTATTTTGTCACATTTTATTAATTCAATTTGTATAAGTTGGATTTTTTTTAAAGACAAATAGTTCTATTCAGTTTGCTCTGTATGCAAATTTAAAATTGCATTATCGTCATGACTGCAAATTTAGATGCTTCGGTGGAAGGTTCGAGTACCTCCGATACATACAAATAGGGATGTTTTTTTTGTTCAGTTTGTAAATTATTAATAAAGAATTTTCTGGATACAGTTTTGGAGAGAAATTACAAATTATTGAGAAAGGCAGATCAAAACCAGAACTTTCAAATTTAACGACAAAGATTAAAACCTGCACCGATATTTTGCTAAAAAAAGACCGGAAAATCGAGTTACATTATAAACACATAGTAGTAGTTTTTTTTAAATAAAGAATATCAATCAACAAATTCCATAAGTATAAAGTTTAAAAGTTCTTCTTTGAAAAACTTTTAAGCTTAATAATTATAACACTGTTTTTTTATTGTACCTAGCAGGGGCGGATCCAAAGAATTATTTTGAGGGGGAAATTTTTGGAAAAAATTGTTTTAATAAATAATAATTAAACAAACATTATTGGTTTCTATTCTATGTATACTTATTTCTAAATTTGGGGGGGACTTTCCCCATCCTCCCCCATGAATCCGCGCCTGTACCTAGGTATATTAAAATTAAAATTGTTGTTGCTTCCCTAGCATAAATTCTCACCGCAAGCCACTGTTGCTACTTATGTTATATTATACTAGAAACATATTAGTTAAATCTAGTAGGTAAGTCCGAAGGTTTGTACCGTTTTAATCGTCTTATTTCGTCTGTCCTGTCCATAAGTTTATCAACAAGAACATTCTGATGCACTTCCACTCTTTCACTGTATTTAACACTATATTTTTTATTTCCTCCTTAACTGGAGGTACACTAAATCACTTTGTAATCTGTTATTGGTAACATACCACGGTGCATTCACTATTAGTCTTAAGGTTTTGTTTTGGAATCGTCGAATAATTTCTATGTTGCTGTGGCTAGAGGTTCCCCAGAGCTGGATGCCGTAAGTCCAGATGGGTTTTAAGATATAACACCTTCTAAGTTAATATTTGATACACTGAGAAAATAACTATAACTATAAAGTGACGACTATATATAGACCGATTTTTTGTTGTTCTAACCTAATTTTAGAAGCGTTAACTAAAAACCAAGGTCAGAATAAACAACTGATTTGGTAAATGAACTATCTGTTTATAGGTTTTTGGTAGATTTTTACCCGGGTTCTAGTAAAATAACCCACTACCTTACTTGGGTTAAATCTACATGTACAGTAATTTACAAGTCAAACTAAAATAGCTTAGCAGTTTGGAGTTCCAGATATCGTATTTCATTAAAACCTTTTTATCACAATGATAGACATTATTGGCTGCATAATACTAAATATTTCTAATTAAAGAAAGAGATTTTAGTCGACCTTTTATTATTAACTCAATAATTATTTCTTTCGTTTTAATACACACGAGAAGAATATTTTTAAAGAAATATGATACGAATATTTATTGCATTGTTTATGCCAAAAGTTTCAGCACCGTGTATGCTCTACATAACACGAATTTTGTCAAACCAGGTAGTAAGGTTGAAATAACCCAACAGGTATGGTAAATTCAACTATTTTTCGCTTCTACCACGTGGAAGTGTGATTGATTTAACCTTATTGGGTAAATTTAACCAAAAACATTTTACTAAAATCATATAGTTCGTATTACACACAGGTATTGTCAAAATTTGTACATATTTTCAGGTTGCTGCAACTTATTTTTGGTTACTTTAACCTGACTATTTTTCTCAGTGTAGTCTTTATTTAAATAAAGAAAGAGTCTTTGTAGAATATCTAACTCCCTCTGCAGTTTAAAACACCAATTATTAGGTGCTCACGGTAAGTTTACTTAAGTCGAAACTGTCAAAAAGCGTTTTAAAATGTGAAGTTTTTGGTCATTTACACCTATTGTACACCTATACAGAGACACATGTATATTTAGTATTTGGTTATTCGTATATTACCACCTAAGTTTAAAAGGATTAAAATTTGGTAAAATTAAAACATTATCATAACCAGGTGCAGTATAATATTCTTTAGTTACATAATTCAAAGAAAGAAACAAGTAATATAATTTATAAGTTATAAGCAAATTATAAATTATTTGCTAAATATGGCAGATTGGCAGGTAGCAACGGATTCCGGTAGCAACTTGGGGGTCCTTAGATTGGCATATTACTATAAATAGATGATATTGATAATAAGTGATATATAAACTTTTTTATTACTGGAAGTGTTCGATGTTTAATTCGGATTATTACTATTATTATTTATCTTTTTAGCTAGTTTCCTATTTTTGTATCTACCTTAGTGACGTGTTTGTTTATATTTATATTACCTTTGATAATGACAGCTTAGCTGTCGAAACAATATTGTCAGGTCATATTTTAATAAATACTGTGAAAATCTTTACTAATCTTTATTTATTTCATTATTATGCAGTTCCACAAAGTAAGGCTGGAAACAATAAACAAAAATATAAACTTTTTGTTTAACTACAGTGTCAATCATGTTTGGATTATAATGATTTACACACGTGCAAGTTGTTTAATAGTTTAACTCTCTTTGCTAAAAATCTGGCTATGTGAGTGGAATAGTTAAAGCTCTGTGTACTAAGGATCTGTAAGTTGCTAGTCTATTGATTTATGGTGATTTGGTGGCAAGATTGATTTGGGATAATGATGTCTGTATGTATAGGTTTTTTGTATATATGGAGAATGTAAATAGATTGTGTGTGTTAATCTTAATAGTTAGCAATAAAAAGTTAGCAATAGACCTGTTTTGTTTTCTTTCTAATGTAAAATTTATGCTTTGCAGAGACTAATTCATTATATTAACCTAAAAATATCTGCAAAAACAATGTCATAACGTAACGAAACCAAATGATAATGTGTTTAAAAAGGTTTAGTTAAAATTTTTGATCTTTTAAATTATCCATAAATATGTTAGCTAACGGAGGAATGAGTGAGTTACCCGTAGCTAAACCATCTTTTTGTAGGCACGTTAAATTATTGAAGGTAAAATAATTTTGACTTATATAAAGATCAAGTAATTGAATAAATTCTAAGCTTTTAACTAATTCCCTATTACTATTAATCAATAAACCATCTAACAAAGGAATACATTCCTGTGGAGGTATTTTGGAAAACATACCAGATACGTCAAAGCTAAAAAGCTTTGAATGTATTGGAAAATGTATGTTTTGTTGATTATTTACTAATTCTAAAGTTTTGAGTCTTTCGATTTGTATAACCTATCGTATTAATAAAGTGTTTTAGTTTCTTGGACAAAATGCGATTAGGTGCATTGATATAGGGTATAACTGGTCTTATAGGCATATTCTGTTATGAGTATTGATGGGCCCTTATAGCTAGTTTAGGTTTTTATTTATGATTTGTTGTTTGCTAATTCTGAAAAGCAGGTATTTCAATTTTCTAAAGTTTGTTTTACTTCCGTTTGAAATCTAGTTGAGGAATCTTTGCTTAACGTTTCTAATTTTTTTTTATTAATAAATCCATTAACTTTTTGTGTGTAAATATCTATCGAAAGAATTGCCAAATGGTTATCCTTATCTATTTTAAGAGAAATTGGAGTGTTTTCTGTGATTTCGTGTTTGATAGATTGAAGAAGTGACATGCTAGATGTATTTTTTGTGCATTTTGTTCTTTTTCAAAGATACCTTTTTCAACAAATTCGAAATTTTGTATAGTCGTTATGATCTTTCCTAAGCATAGTTTCGCAATCAACGGCCAAAATCTCTTTAATTTTGTTAGTAAATATGTTTTGAACAAGAACAAAATTTAGAAATTAGAAATTCGAAATTGAGATTTATATTTAATAAGTTTATGAAACGATGATAAAAATGTTTTGGTAATTAAGGTTATTTTGTAGTGTACATTTTTGT
This sequence comes from Agrypnus murinus, assembly GCA_929113105.1. Taxonomy (NCBI): domain Eukaryota; kingdom Metazoa; phylum Arthropoda; class Insecta; order Coleoptera; family Elateridae; genus Agrypnus; species Agrypnus murinus. The sequence goes on along the minus strand of OV816024.1, from coordinate 217,592,435 downwards.
CGTACATTAAGTTTATGAAGCTTCTTTGCCTGTGTGGCGTATTTCTTGAATTTAATCTGACTAATGGTTTCCCTAACGTCAAATTTATGTATATGAACGTGCATATTGTCTCGTATTCTAAACCATTTCTTCGATTCTTCGTTGAGCCATCTTTCTTTGGAATTCATAATCACCTTTTCGGTAATCGAATTATGAGTTTCGGCATGATGTTGTAATGATGTGAACCTGATGTTTTAAGCATTCTTGGATAAACCAAACAATAAGTTTCGTTTACAGCTTAACTTGTTCTTCTAACGAAGATGAAATAATATTGATTATTGTTTCGAGTCTTATTTGGTGAAACCTGAAAAGATCCCAAGCAGCATTTTTAGTCATCGCTACGTACCAGCAACTACCAGTGGAACTATTAAGCTTTTGCCACTAGTCACAAGCACGTAATTGCTACGGTTTTGTTACGTGCCTGGAACTAAAATGGGGAACAATTTTTAGGTAGCAGATACGTTGGAGTAACCTCTCTAGAACTTTCAATACTACTATAAGGTTTCGTGACTTTAAAGGGCTTAGCAATGGTTTCAGACTAGTTACAAGAACTTTCAGTACGACTTTAAAGTAATTATACTAACAAAGGAAACTTACAGCTGACGTGTCGCACATTTCAAAAATTCTTTTTTTAAATAAAAGTAAATCAATAGTTAATCAAAAGTAAAAAAAAAAGTATAAGAAAATATGTGTTTCTCGATTTAATCACAATGGCTTATTTAAAAAATAACTAATTGACACAAACAAGACGCAACGTATTTACTTGGTATAAAAACGTTACTCGCAACAGACAGGTTGCCCGCGTGGTTAACGTAGTACCTTTATATACGAACGGCCTAGTGTTCGATTGCCGCTAGCCCCGTTACTTTTTTTTAAATAGTTTTTTAATAAAAATGCATCCCTGTTTACAGTTGGGTTTTTCTTAGACTTTTAAATAATTCAATAAAAATTATTACGATTATAAGTCGTATATTGACTGAATCGTAATTGTAACTCTCTCTAATTATTATGCAGAAAATTGGAACAAGACCCTACGAATAATATATAGTTAAAAGTTACCATAAACTTAACAAAATGATTTAGTTATATATATTCGAATAATTGACATAACGTTTAGTATTTATTGCTTGAAAGTATTCATAAAAAAATCAATCAAAAACTATAAACCTGCCAATTTACATTTTGAAATCGGCGACACGTCAACTGTAAGGTCTCCTTGTAAGTGGCAATACCGTTCCACATACTTTAAAGTTACTCAGAAGTAATGGAACTACATAGTTGCAACAAATAGTAGAAACAACTACATAATTACTAAAATATTCGGAACTGAAGTAATTAAACGTATAAAGTCATAAATTTAGTTGTAGTAACGTATAACAACTACTCAATTAAAGTTCCGATCTCAGTTACTGCTACTTAGATGCTGAATAAGATGAATAAAATGACAAGATGGAAAAGATAGAGGGAAATGTTGGACAAATACTTTGAAAGAATAAAAGCACAAAATCTAACCCCGCAAAGGGTTGAAACTTCTATCACGTTTGATAAACATCTTTTGCTATTCCCCAATTCTTGGGAATTTATGCTTTTCGGTTTTCTTGACTTTTCTTATCTCTTTAAAAATTTAAATACTACCAATTAATTTATTTTATATGTTAGAAATTTATAGTTTATATTTTATGACAAATTGAGATGCAGCTAAATATGTAGGAAATAATAATGTATAAACCACATTTTATTTTGTCTAAAGCAAAAGAAGGTGTGAATGTTTTAATAACGAAGTTTTAATTGATCATGGATGACAAGACGGGAAGTTCATCAAAGACACCGCTTCTATGTTTTACAACAAATTAAGGGTGTTTACAGTCCTAGGCGCCACATATAAGGGATGCTCTGTAATACAGGAAGATTTAATGTGTGTGATTATAGTCTAACGAGTTTTATAGTGACAAAGTAACTGCACACTTATAATAATAAATTTATTGATTCAAAATGTTACAAATTATCTATTTTTAAATAATATTTATGTAAATAATTTTATTACAAATTTATTTATACAAATTTAGAAGTGATCTCAAGATAAACCCGTAAATCCTACTTTTAAGACTCAAAAAAGTTGTTTTTGTAGGTGGAATATCGAATTTGTTCAATGTGAATACGATATTTGAATTCCATTACATATGCAGTAATTTCCAAAAGTGAAATTCTTCTCATTCTTATAAATACATACTTAACGGCCAGTTGGAACAAATCACTACAAAATATAATTAGGGGCTAAAACTGTGATCTTATTTTAAACTGTCCGCTTTGTGACATGTAAAAATAACAAATTTTATGTTTCTTGCTTTTGTTGTGGTTTCTACAACTTCAAAATCATGAAACGAGTTATATGACTCTAGTAGAATGATAGAATGAAATGCATTCATTTTTATAATAATACATTAAATATTCAATCTAAACAAAATATAATAACGTAATTCCAAAACAATTAATTACGTAAAATTAATCAGCTAAAAGTAATTTAAAATAATAATCGAATTCTATTATCATTAATAGTTATCAGTTTGCTATACTTATGATTGTTGGCAACGATATTAATTTTTTAAAGATAATCTTGACAATGGAATATCGGATATACTTACTTATCTTTCAGTTTTCGCTTTCTGTTCCCAGCAGATGCACTGTTTTGGACAGAAAGTATCATATTTCAGAGGGTTCGATTAGTTCTGGAGCCAAGCGGTCTGGCTCTTCCTGACAGATTTAGACGAAGGAAGTTCCGCCTTTGACGTAAGTAATTTACACCTCTGCTACTAAAACTATTCTGTTCCGCTTTTATGTTGGTAACAAAAATTATGTGCCTTGTCGAAAAAATATTTTCTTATTTCATCCTTCGTAAAACGTGGGTGGCTTCTTTTTTAGAGAGCTGCAATAATCTACACAAACATTGTAATATACCTACCCACGAGTACAATCTTTGGCATTATTGGTTTGCATAATTTAGCTAAAAATAACATAAGATTCCGATTTTTTTATTATTATTACATTATCAGTAACTATTATATTATAAAATATAGTTGATCCAGACACTCCTCCGCGATGTATGTTTCATTATCATTCCGCATTAACAACCTTCAGATACAATAAGAGTGACTAACAAGTAGATTCTATTATATCATCGTAATTATTTATAGTCCGTTTTATGTCCCAAATATTTAAATATAATAATCCTAATTTGGATGGGTATCCTATAAGCGACAATGTACTGACGGCACCGGATATTTTAGTGATTACGAAATATTTATAAAACTGTGCATGCATAAAGAATGTATCTTTTACTTCCCGGTTGTATATAAAGGATAGGTATATTTCGTAATAATAATATATCTCCTGAATTTAAAATGGAAGCAATGTAAATTTAATTTTTTATGATTTATTATGACTATTTTCTTAATGGACAATTAGATAACTTATACAATAAGCTAATTTGAAGATTTACATCTAAATATCGTTAAATTGAAATTTTAAGAAGCTCAAATTAAGGATTATAAAATTATAGAAACTCTGCTTTAGGAGATTCTCTTCCTTTCTCTGTGTCATTCGATAATGCTATAACTCGGTAGTGATCGGACAAAAGAAGGTAAGCGCCAAAATAGGCAAAATTAAGTATTAATATAATACTTAATTATGGCAACAAATAGAAATATTTGTGCTTAATTGATTTCTACTTATTTAGTTCCTGACTGACAAATTTATTTTTAATTACATAGGTATAAAACTTATACCGAGCCCTTTCAGGTGCTCGGTGTCTTTAACTAACCTGGCTACGCTTACGCTTCGCCTCGGCCAATCAAAAACACCTTGCACCTAAAAGTAAACTTTCGCAGCTTGTAATGTAAATAACTATTAAGTCCTACCTTATGTGCGCAGGATATGTGTTTGAAAATGCATTGAGCGTTAAAAAGTCACCGTTTTTCTTCACTTCATAATTTTCACATGTATTGTCCTATATACATATTTCAACTATTTTTAGACAAAAACCTGGAATGAGCTCTATATTGCTTTTCAAATTACACCGTACATTTTGATATTGCATAATCGTTGTATAAAAGCTTTCGCTTAGTTACCTCTTGTTACCATTTGCTATTTTCTTTTTTATATACTGTGTCTGTTAGGACATTTACAACAGTCAAAATGTTGCTATGCTCGGTACCAGCACATGTTCTAAAATGGATTCTAGTACTGACTTCGTAAACTAGAGGTCAAAATATACAAAGTTATCTTAATTCCATTGCTATAGACAAGCTTGTCGGAACGATCGAGTGTAGACAGTTTTAAACGGGTATTAAACGGGGTTTAAAGTTCCGCTATCATTATTTTTAGACCTGTAGTACCTCAATACTTTTCCATTTAAAATTATGTTTGCTATCGATTTTCATACTTAAAACTTAATAATGGTCCCATTTCAGTTTCAATATAGTTGAGCTTCGATGTAGACGTGTTTTTAAACGGCTCTATTGAAAATTTTATACTAATATTAAAAGTTGTGCAGATAACATTATTCAAACCAAGTGTTGTAAATAAATAGTCAGATATAATGGCAACTCGAAATCAAAGTAAGGAAAGAAAAGAAGCAGTCACCTCTCTTGCAAGTGATGAAGAACTGATAACTAAAATTGCTGATAAAGTCTTTGAAAAAATTAGTGAAAAAATGGATAAGCAGATTAGCAAATGCCTTGACGAACAGTTTAAAAAGTTACTCGAATCTAATAAAGTTTTAGAAGTAATAATAACCACCACGCAAGAAACTGTTACTCGTCTAGAAGACAAAGTAAGTAAACAAGATGATACAGTAAATCAGTGTGAAAGCAGTATAAGATTGTTGCAGATCGAAAACTCGAATCTAAAACAATATGTTGAAAAACTTATATTCTCGTCGTAATCTAATAAGGGTATTTGGTATAAAAGAGCAAAAGGATGAAAATGTGGATGAGATTGTTCGCGATTTAATTACAATTAAACTGCAATTATCAATAGATGTTTACAACAGTATCGAAAGAAGTCACCGGGTTGGAATTATAGCTGAGGGAAAATGCCGGCCTATAATAATTAAGTTTATATCGTATAAATGGGGAACAGAAGTATTGCGTTCGCAGAAAAAATTGGGGAAAACAGGAATATATATAAAAGAAGACCTTACTAAACATAGATTAGAACTTTATAATACTACACGCAATCAATGCAAGAACGGTAAGGTATGGACAAGAGATGGGAATGTTATTGTTCGTTTTAATAATCTTAACTATCATATCACTTCAAAGCAGGATTTAGTAAAAATATTAAAAGAATAAATTATTTAAATTATTTAATTTTGACTAAAAAATCTTTTCTAGAAATTATTACATTTATGTATAAACCTTGGTGATAATAAAAATTTGAATTGTAAGAAATACATTAAGTTTTGTTATCTTCACCAAGCATATATCTTTTACTTATATTTTAGAGTCGTTTGGTAATATTAAGATTAAATCTTTAATCTAATACTATCCTATTGGTTTTTGTTTTTTGTTTGATAGATCTTGAAAATTTGTGTGATTAATTTTTAAATAAATTCTGTTGTTTTTTTGCTATTATATTCTATTTCTTTTTGTTTTTGTTAATGAATCAATATATTAGGGATTACAACTTTATTCCAATTAATACTTGTGTAATTAATGAACTATTAGATGCAAATGAAAAGTTTTTTGAAAAAAATTCTCTTAATTTTAAATTATTTCACATGAATGTACGTAGTATTGCAAAAAATTTTGATGAATTAAAAATTATATTAAATCATTTCAGTGGATCATTTCACTGTATAGTACTGACAGAGACATGGCAAGTACAGGATCTAAATTATTTTGCTTTTGATGGTTTTGATATTATTTATAGTCAAGGTAGTTATAATAAAAACGATGGGGTAATTGTGTTTTTAAAAAGTTCAGTTATTTATAATTATATTACGGTACAAGTTTATTGCAGTAAAATATTACAAATTAAATTAAATCTCAATAATACTATAATTATGATAACGGCTATTTACAGGTCACCATCCTCATCTGCAGAATTATTTTTAAACGAACTACAAAATTATTTGAATTTAATAAATAGAAATTGTCTAGATTATAACATAATCGTAGGTGATATTAATATTGATATTCTTGAGGAAAGTAATCTTTCAAGTGATTCAATTTGGTTTTAATTCTATGATAAATACGTACACTCGGATTCAAGGAAACAGTAAATCTTGTATCGATCATATCTTTTTGAAAACTAATAAGGATATTAATAACACTTTACCAGCCGTTTTAAAAATAAATATAACTGATCACTTTCCTTTACTATTTTCATTTCCCTTTCAGCTTAGTACTTTAAATAATAATTTGGAAAATTATCCTAGTATTAATTTCTGCAAAATTGTTAACTATGATCAATTGAAAACAAATATTAAAAATGTCGATTGGACAACATACTATAAAATAAAAGATGTAGATGGATTAGCCCAATTATTAACAGATAATATTATTAATACGGTAGAATCTTGTACTATTGTTAAAAGAATTAGACATAAAGAAAGAAAAAGAAAGACATGGATAACTAATGGCTTAGTTAGAAGCATAAATAAAAGAGACACATTATATAAACAACTTCAAAAAAATCCTAACGATATTAATTTACAAACAGAATTTAGAATATATAGAAATAAACTAAATGAAATAATCAAAAATACAAAAAATAATTATTTTAAATTGAAAATTTCTGCCATTAAAAATGGTGAAAGTAAACAATTTTGGAACGTTATAAATGAAATAACCAACAGTCAAGACAAAAATAAGGTAATCCAAGAAATTAGATCAGACTCTGGAACAACTTCAAATCCGTTTGAAATTGCTAATGTTTTTAATAAATTTTTTGTTAATGTAGGGAAAACTTTAGCTGATAAGATTTCAGTTCCTTCTGTAATTCCATCCAGATCTTCGGTTTGTAGTTCCATATATTTGTTACCCACAGATAAAGAGGAAATCTTAAATACTATAACAAAACTTAAAAATAATGTTACACCTGGGTTTGATAATATTACGGCCGAAACATTAAAGATCGTTGCTCATGATATAGTTGAACCTTTAGTCTTTTTAATAAATAAAATATTAGAAAAAGGCATATGCCCAGCTAATTTTAAAGTTGCTGTGGTGAAGCCATTATTTAAAAGCGGTGATAAAACAATTGCGTCAAATTACAGGCCTATTTCAGTCATTACTAACCTGGCAAAAATCTTTGAAAAAATATTGAAAAAAAGACTAAATAATTATATTAAAAAATTTAACATCCTAGCGGATCGACAATTTGGATTCCAAGAAAATAAGTCTACCCAAGACGCAATAACATTTTTAAGTTCTATGATCAACAATTCTTTAGAAAAGGGCTTGCCTTCACTGTGTGTGTTTTTGGATCTGGCAAAGGCGTTTGATACTGTAAGTCATCCTCGATTACTAGACTCGCTTGAAGATATAGGTATCCGAGGCACTGCACTGAAATTAATTCAAAGTTATTTAGATAACAGAAAACAATTTGTGCAGATTCAGTCTCAAAAAAGTACTGAACTTACAGTGCAGTGTGGAGTTCCTCAAGGTACTGTTTTAGGTCCTCTTCTTTTCTGTGTTTACATTAATGAATTGTTTACATTAAATACATTGGGTACTATAATAAGTTTTGCGGATGACACAGCTATATTTTATCAGGATAGTTCTTGGGTAGATCTAAAGACACACGTAGAGGAGGATTTAAGAAATGTAAAGAATTGGTTTGATTATAAACTACTGACCATAAATTTCGATAAAACCAAATATTTACCTTTTTGTTGTTACAAAAATAAGTTACCAGATTTTAATATATTAACTATTAATCAGCAAACTTCTATAACAGAATCAAATACAATCAAATATCTGGGTGTAATCATAGATAGACATCTGCGATGGGATTCTCATATTTATAATTTAATTAAAACCTTAAGATCTATTCTATATCGTTTTCGTTCACTAAAAGATATATTAAACTATTCTAAATATAAAAAAGTGTATCAAGCGTTAATCGAATCACGATTATCGTATGGAATAATTGGATGGGGCAGTGCAGTTAATGAATATTTGAAAAAACTAGAAATTATTCAAAAAAATTTTTTACGTATAATGCTAAATAAGGACGTTACCTATTCATCTAAAAATCTATACGCGGATGCTAAATTATTACATCCACGACAAATATACTTTTTTACAATAGTTTCATATATCTATAAAAATAAACATAAAATAGTTTCAATTGATCATTGCTATCAAACCAGACAAAAAGATTTACAAATTAGAACGCCTTTATCAATCAAATCTATTGGACAAAGAAGTTGTGGTTATCTTGCGCCTAGATTTTATAATATCCTTCCCCAAGAAATTAAGTCCTCTGTTAACCTACATCAATTTAATAAATTAGTTAAGATCTTTTTATTTGAAAATGATATACAAACCATTGAAAACTTGTTTCCTTAATTTTATCAGTATTTTTGTTAAACTTATCCTGTATTTGTCATTATATAATTGTCGTAATTCATTTTTTATTAATTTGTATTACTTGGAATAACGTATAACTCCTTATTATTTCTAATAAAATATTTATCTTGTTTTGTGAAGGCACGCCTATAACACAATAATTTTAATTTTGATTAAAATGAATATATTGTTACTTTGCCCATGTACAGTTTTAACTTTATGGGTTATCAGTTTATTTGCATATAAGTTATTAATGTAAAATACATGTAATTTAAAGGCGTTCAAATAAACATTATTATTATTATTATTATTATATTATTATTTAAAAAGTTACGATGACGTCATATTCGATACAACTACATTTGCTAAAATGGAAATGTACAAAGTTCTTTTAGTTGCACTGTTAAGGCAAGATGATTGCCCAAATGATGGAGTACAGACTGTTAAACGGTACAGAACCCGTTAATAGGTTCTAGCACCGTTATTATGCGTTTTAGACCTGTGGTATCTTAATACACTGAGAAACGAATTTAGTAGGACCAATTAAATTTATTTAATTCAATTAAATATTTAGTTAAATAAACTAAATGCTTTTCTCAGTGCACTTTTTTATTCAGAATCACCCCTGCTATCGTTTTTGTGGGAACTGGACATAACGCCGAACGGACAAAACGCCGATTGGACAAAACTCCGAAAAGGGTCTGTGGACATATCGCCGAATCTTGGTCTAAACGACGAAAGGAATATCTGGACAAATCGCCGAACGCGGTCAAAACGCCGAATCTCATATGTGGACAAATCTCCGAAAGTGGACATAACTCCGAAATACATCTGTGGACAATCGCCGAAAGTGGTCAAAACGCCGAAAGGAATATCTGGAGAAATCCCCGAACGCGGTCAAAACGCCCAAAGTTTTCTGTGGACAAATCGCCGAAACATATTTGTGTACAAATGGCCGAACGTGGACAAAACGCCGAAAAGTACAAAAAGATTGAAAGCAGAGAAAGCTGTTTAGTACCAAAATTATATATTACATACCAATATTGGATCTTTCATTTAAAAAACCATGCAAGTTTTTGGAATAATTTCATGACTTTTATTTTACGACAAAATATTAAAAATACGATAAAGAATAAACTAACATTTAAAAATGTCTCTCGAACTATGCAACTAAGTAGAACAAATATTGTATTTAATGTTGTCGTAGCATTTATCACTAAACTTTTAACTGATAGATATTTACATCGTTTAATATCAATCAACGGAGGTCATTTATTAAACCAAAGGTGTTCCAAACAGCGGCGGAACAATGTCATGTTTGTCAGTTTCAATTTACACCCTTTACTTCAGGTTTTGATATTGGTGCAAAATTCAGTTTGTTAAATTAATTAGTAATTTGAATGTAAAATAAGTTATTTGCCGTTGGGATCTCATAAAACTCATACGACAGACAGAAAACGAAAATTTAGGAAAAATTAGTTAGACAAAGCACAAATCCCTACTGCCTTGCCTTTATAATTATCATAAGAATTCTGGATTCCGGTCTACCCTATTGAAAAAAATAGTGATATATTAAGATAAAGAGGAAACAAATGTCTATAATTTACGTCAAATAAGTTTTTTTGTATCATCATCATCACCGATCCTTTAAGTTCCGGAGAACTATAGGGAGCCCATACAGGCGTTTCAAGACAGTCATAAGTTTTTTTGTATATTTACTAACAAACATGTAATAGAGCGAAGTTAATTATTTTATTCACACCCAGAAACAGCTTTTTTTAAATGTATCTACTGTAATGAACTTTTTAATTAAAACTAAGATATCGTGTAAATTGTTTAATTACGGAGAAATGTCTACAATAACTAATATCTAAAACTAATTAACAAACAAGAAGGCTAATCACTAAACGTTATTTATTTAACACTTTGAAATTATTGATTTTAATCGGGCAATTCTATTATAATTATTTGGATTGAGGTCTATTTATTTATTTATGCACAGATGCCTTATAATTAGACTATTATTGCAAGACTCATCTAAACATAAACGTCTTTTTATGGCCCAAGGGCCTCTTTATGGTGAGACGGGCAATAACGAAACGTCAATTAAATGTCAGAAGTTTTTTTGTAGAACTTGATTGGTTCTTAATATAATTTGTAAACTTCTCACCAATGAAAATAAGCTGAAATTAAATATTTTGGAATAGTAACTATAGTAGTAAAAACTTAATCTGTGCATAAAATAGTGTATGTATAGCGGGCATAGCTTGCTTTTATGGCCCTACAGCCTTTTTGGGGTATAACGCTTGGCGTATTTAACGGTAAATAACGCTTCTGGCCATAAAAGCTTCATTATGCCCTTAATACATAAATAACTATTATTTTCACTTATAGGTGAATGCATAAATCGGGCAATGAGTAAATATTTGGCTAGTCGTTAGTCCAAATCGAGCTTTTCCGTTTCAGGAAATACTTACTGATAATGCATAAATTTCAATCATTTTATAACTGCCGGGATCTTATGGAATGAACCCGAGCGCAGTCGAAAACCTAATGTGCTAATGGTCCAATATAACCAACCGGTTTACTTTCTGTATGCAAAACGGTACCAGCATTGGTGAAGATAACCAACGTTAATGTGGAATCAGAAACTTAGGACTTTACGAGAAGCTTTCCTTGTGAAGCAGTGTTTACCAGTATTCCAAGATGCCAAATGTATGGATGATGTTCAGAGACCATTATTCAATATCCACGCTGGAAAATTAGTGGGTATGATTACTAAATTGTGCAAACACCTTAATAGAACGGAATTGAAGAAGGTGTAGGATTTGGTTCTTTGAGAAATCCAGACCCGTCCGACAGCAACCGAGACGTCTACCTTTAGCAAAACGAGCAAAAACCGAGAAGATTATCACCGCATATAGAATACCAAGGAATTCTTGAGCAGTCAAGCAGCCCATGGTCATCACCGGCAGTCCTAGTCAGTAAGAAGGATTACTCAGCGAGATTCTGTGTGGACTATAGGCAGTTCAACAGCGTGACCAAGAAGGACAGCTATCCCCTACCACACATCGCTGACACATTAGATACATTGTCTGGCTCACGATAGTCTTTAACTTTGGATTTGAAAAGTGATTATTGGCAAGTGGCAACCCGAAGACCGAGAGTAGACCGTCCTCACTATTGATTCCGGATTGTGGAAGTTCACGAATATGCTTTTTGTTGTATGTAACGCCGTCCGCCGCCTTCGAGTGTATGTTAAAAACCATTTCGAGGGAACTGCCCGATTCTGAAGACTATGTGGAGCCAATCTGAAATGAAGTCCGAAACAATCTACATATTCCGAAAGGACTAATGTACCTCGGGCATGTCGTATCACAGAACAAAATGGCAGCCGATCCCGATAAAGTCCGAGCAGTTTAAGAGTGGCCGACACCTAGAGACAAACACCAAGACCGTGGCATCCTTTAAATTATGCTAACTATGTGCCTACTACAGGCGTTTTGTTACTGGATTTGCCAAAATAGCGAAGCAAAGCTGGCAAAGTTACCGGAAGATGGATGAGAGTATGTTTGGAGCGGGGAGTGCGAGACGGCTGTTCAATAATTTAAGCGTGCTCTAACAACAGCACCGATTTAAGCTATCCACCGACGAATGAGAAGTTCATACTCGACACGGGCGCAAGCAGGCTGATCATTGGGGATGTACTTTTTCAGATACATGGACAGGATGGACAAGAAAAGATCGTCGGCTACTTCAGAAAGGTTGTACCGAAATTTTGATGCTCTTTCAGTAAGACATTGTCCAACGGACTGCCACTGTTTTCGTCAGCAAGAGGTCTGTCAGGTATTAGGAACCACCATTGTCAACGACCATCGGTTGCCAAAAGAGTTACAAGAGCCGGAGACTCCTGGAAATAACCTGGGAAATCATCAACGCTTCTAACAGAACCTTGGAGGCATACTGGAGGTGGAAAACGGTGAAAAGAAGACATGAAAAAGTGCCGTAACTGTGTTCCACTGGTAATGGACCCTTGGTAAAACGAAGAGCACTAATGATGCAGTACAATGTGGGTAGTTCTCTTAAAAGACTGATTACAGATTAGGGTGGCCCAAATTTTGGCAAAGTCGGAATTTTGTAGATCTCGCCCTAAAATATGGTTTAGTTTATTGAAGCAATGTGATTCCCAAATTATAAAAGTTTTTAAACAAGAACAACCCGTACCGCTAGAAGGTTGAATTTTTAAAAGTATTTTAAATGGGATTTTAACGTTTTTAGAGAATAATTTGACATATAACTTTTTGAATTTTCAATGTTTTGACTTGAAAACTTGTAACTTATGGTTTTTGGGGTTGCTGAACACAAATTCGGTGTCACAGATGGAAATTGCCTCTAAGTAACTGTTTTTATATGAATTTGACAGCTCTAATGACAGCTGTTAGCTGTCAAAAGTAATTTTTTACTGAATTAGAGTCACTACATCTAGTCACTTAGGCCGCGCTGGTCGATCAGAGTACCTCAAAACGCCGCCATATTGGGGAAGACAATAGTGATCTTTAATAATGGACAAATTAAAACCACACTTTACTTATTTGACATATTAGAGGTTTCAACTACACATAAAGGTTTTGAAGCAGAAGTAACTTCCATAAGTTGTAACGCTTGTTTCGTAGGCTCTACGAGTAACTTTGGTAACCAATATTTCTCGAACTAACATCTATTAGACCCAAGAGTTTTACTATTTGAAACATAGCTTTTCTTAACTTTATCAGTCATATGCCCGTTTGCACCGTAAAGTTTAAGAAAGACTTATTTTTATGAAATTCTTAATTTAGCAAATTTCGTTGTACCGTTGCTGAAGCCTTTCTTTAATTACGTTAAGTATTTCTCAATTTAAGCCCTCGAAAATGAGAGCTTAATATTTAAGAGTTTCTTCAGAAGATTTAGGCTTACGAAAAAGACAACTCTGGAACTATTGGTGTTAATTGAAGATGAACTGGAATATCCAAGTGATATAAATCAAAGTGTGTCGCCAATAAATCAATTGTTGTCTTGCTTGAGATATTATGCAACGGATGGACATCTGATGTCCGTTGCTGACTTTGCCGGTATGCATACTTCTACTGTATCACGAATAATTGTTAGAGTGTCGAGAGCTATTGCACAATTGGGACAAAGGGTTATTAAAATGCCACAAACTCAAGAGCAGTTCCATCAAACTGCACATGATTTTTTTGCAACTGCGGGATTTCCTCGGGTAATCGGTGCCGTAGACGGTACGCATGTAAAAATCCTTTCGCCTGGTGGTGATGATGGAGAAAATTTCCGAAACAGAAAATCTTACTTTTCAGTTAACGTACAGGCAGTGTGCAACTCACATTTGCAGATTTTAGACATAGTGGCACGCTGGCCCGGATCTGCACATGATGCAACAATTTTCAATAACAGCAGATTACGTGCAAGATTTGAAGCAGGCAATTTTAGAAATTACATACTGTTGGGAGATAGTGGGTATCCTTTGAAACCATATTTATTTACACCTTTACATAATCCGCTTACAAGAGGACAGCAATTATATAATGAAGCTCACATCAGCACTAGGAACTGCGTAGAACGTTTATTTGGGGTGTGGAAACGTCGCTTTCCTGTTCTAGCATATGGAATCAGATTAAAATTGGATACTATTCTCACTCTGATTGTTGCAACAGCAGTTCTTCATAACATGGCAATTGCTATGAATGAACAAGAACCACCTCCACCGGAAGCTATAGACCCAGCAGAACTAGAGGAACTTATAGCTGTGGGGCAAATGCCGGATGTAATTATCCCCGTTGACCATCCTAATCCTGTTGATGTTCGAAATGACTTAATTAATAATTTCTTTGCAACTCTAATAAATTAATATAGTACCTACTCGTACGTAAAAACATTTTTTAATTTAGTAATTAACTTTTAATAGAACAAAATGAAAACAATTATTTTGTGTTATTCTGCAACATCCTTAATTGTTCTTTTTTAATTGATATGTCTAATAATAAGCTTTCCTTCTCCAGCAGCGCTTTTTCTTTGCCCCAAGTCAAATCCCGCTCAGCAATAGCTAAGCGTTTATCTATAAGCAGTGTATATTTGGTGGAAATATCAGACGAGGTGAGGGCTTTGATGACTGTTGTAGGTCTTCTTCTACTTTTACGAAAGTTCACCGTTGCCCTTCGTTTTAGATTTGACGATGATTGTGCTGGAGAATCCTCCTTCTGAACCATATGTTCTGGCTCGATGGTGTCAGCTAGAGCAATGATGTTATCAGATGGATCAGAGTCCGCTTGAAACTCAATAGGCGCTTCATTAATAATATTCTCCAAGACCTCCATATTTGCATTAAATTCTTCGTTTGTTACGTTATTATTTTCAGATGATGTCTCATAGATAGAGGAAGCCACATTGTCGCAGTCAAAACTGTTAGGAAGACCATAGACTGTTTTGTCACCCATCAAAGAAAGTAACAAATCATGAGATTCATCTTTTTTTATATTTTTTGATTCTCCACCACCAGTCAAAAATCTCTCTTTTCTCTCTTCTGCCGCGGTTTTTCTGAGTTCCTTCTTTTTGTTGTAATAAAACTTTTTTAAAGAGTCTGCATTCCTTCTGCATGAATTAGGTAAACGAGAATTGAATTCATTTTCAATTTTCTTCCAAGTGTTATTCTTGTCTTGGCAAGTGACTGCATCAGTCTTCTTATTTTCAATTACATGTTTGTATTTTTCAACTAACGTAAATATTAAATGTTTTTCATCGGTTGAAAAATTTGTTGAACGAAATCTTTTTTTTTCGCGTTTGGTCTAAAAATACGAGTAACAATATAATAATTTTGTAATCGGCTTGAGATATATGTACTTACTTCTGAATTAAATTCCATTTTACTTTATTTCAATGACGTTTATCAAAATATTGACAAATGTTCATTGATCTTGCGCTCCTACGATTTTTGAGAATTGCTTATTTTTTCCTGTGTTGCCACTATTTCACTAATTTGTGTAAGTCTTAACTCCGCGTTTTTAAAAGGCATACGGTGCAAAGCCAAATTTAATTGAGAAGTACTTAAAGTTTAAGCAGACTTAGCTATTCATTTCTTAATTTAAAAACGGTGCAAATGGGCAATAATCGTATTAATTTATTGAATACAATAAGTGAAGCTTAGCGTTAACTTACCGAACAACTATTTGTACTAGACATATGTACGAGTCTGTAGATATGTACACGATATGTAGACTATATGCACAGTGATGCCAGAATGAGACGGGCGACGGAGCGTTCAAATTTCTTCCGATCTCTTGATGGGGATAAAATGGTACGGTCAACTTGACATATTTGTGCAAAATAAATACTATGTGCTATAAACCAAAAAGTTGTGACTTTTTCAAACTGAGAGCAAAACTTACTAGAATGGTGAGGACCAAACTGCAACCCCCATCGAAAACGCACGGGCTACTTAAAAAAGAAATTCCATGAAAATGCTCCCCGAACAAAGCAAGAACGTACATATGACTATAATAAAAGTGGTATGGGAAAGCGATAAACATTTGATATTCAGAAAAATATTCTCGTAATGCTACGAAATATTGCAACAGTTCTTGGGGCTTGTGGGGGGCGCATAAAATATTAACAAGAGCATTTAAATTTTGTAGATAATTTTTTCAATCTTTATGGAATTTCGTTCGTAGGGTAATCAAATACATTTTAAAAGTTGTGTAAATAATTCTATAATATTTTCTTCTTACTCAATCATAATTTCCAAAATTTATATTTAATATTCTAAATGCAACTTCCCATTTAGATTTCATTTTAGCATATGATTATAAATACATCCATGCTATATAATAATAACAATAACTTTTTCTCTGCCGTAATGCTTATTAACAAAGTACGTGCATCGTTTAAATTATACTTGACTTTAATTGGCATCTAATTAGTAAAACAAATAATTATTTTTGGAACATAACAACTAATTAGTTGCTTACTGGACAATGACACACAAACGAATTAGAATATTTTAATAACAGAAGCCATTTATGTATAATAATAATTAACGTGAATGAATTTTATTATTTACTCCCTCCCTACTCAATGAATTTCGTTTGTGCATAATAAAAAGCAATTCAAGTCGAATTTAGGTAACTTAAAGATATTTTCTCTTATTGCAAGCGCCTAAAAAAATAATAGAAAAATAATTGATTTTATCAAATAATTAATTAAATTAAACAAGTAATTATGATTACACAATTTTAAGGATTCCTTTTTATTAGTAATTAATTGATTAACTTTATAGATGTTTTTATGTCTTATTCAACAAACCGACAAGGAAATTTTCACAGCTTAATATCCTCGATAGTCTAATTAAGCTGTTAGATTAATTTGTACAATGAATGTCTTAATTAATTAATTGAGATGTCCTATCTCGTAACGTTTAATGTTTTAAAAATTGTTATTTATTTACTTCTATGCTATCGTTGTTAAGCAACAGTAATGTGAAAGTATAAAGCTGCTCATCCAGCTTTTTTAAAGATTTTTTCAACTTTTTTCATGGAATTCTAAAATTCTATACAACTACACATACATACCCGAAATACCCGAAGCCGATCCGACATAATCTCAAGTCTTATCCGATATTTAATCTTAATATTCGAACCTGAAATTCAAAATTTATCCGAAGTTTACTCGATATCCGGTTTTTATCCGACATTCCAAGTTTATTCGACATATCTATAATGTATATACGAAGTTTATTCAATAAATGTGATATTGATATTCAACAACCGACGTTTATCCAATTTATATCCGAAGTTTATCCTAAGTTTATCCGACATCTAAATTTTATTGTACATCCGAATTTTATTTGCCTTCCAATTTTAGTAACTAATATCCGTTTTTTCATTTTGGTACATGCAAACTAATATCAATTAATAATATTGCCATTTGTAGTAATAGTCTTTATTCGTTTGTATGTTTATAAGGCGGAGGGCGTAATCGGGCGCCAAGCTTAGGTACCTACCTGGTCCAAAGGGAAAGTACTTAATTCTTCATGTAATTTGGGTACTGGACAGAATTTTTACCTGAACTATCTGAGTAGTTGTATTTACATTACAGTATATTGCTTAATCAACTCGGTTATGAATAAACTAAAACCCGAATGAACTTAATATACATTTTTAATGTTTCCTTGAAGTTTCAGCATTTAATAAAAAGATATTATTTTTTAGGTCCTATGTAACTGTAATATTGAGTCCTTGAATATGTGTATATGTACAGATTCATTCAATATAAAATTTAATTTTCCATTTGATATTCAGGATCTATTCTACTCAAGCTTACCCTAGTGCCCAAATTACAAGTAAGATTAAAGAGTATTTTTAACTTTGGTGCCGAAATTACACAAGGCATTAATGCAAAAGGTAAGTTGGCGCTCATATTACATCCGCCCTTAGTTGGTACTACTAGAATGTTATTTAGCATTCTATTCAACTTTTCATTCGTTTGTTACGAGGTATCATTTAATTGCTTGGATTTGATACACATCAACGAATATCTTCCAATTCAATTGTTAAATTTGTATTGTATACAATTCTTTTTGGATACTTGGATGCTTGTCGGATAAATGGATAACTTTCGGATACTCTTCGGATAGATGGACACATCCGCCCTGTTCTATTCAATTTGACCCTAATCCGATTATGATTTCGGATATTGAATATTCATCTTTACTATAATATAACGGGCGCTGTATAGTTGGGCCAGCGCAACGGGAGAGGTTATAATTCTACCCTTTAGTTGGGCCAGAGCGGTTCGACGTAGGGATTAGGTGCACTGCTAATGACACTTTCTAATTTCGAATTTCCCTAATGTGCATTGCTCCTCCCTGATTATGCATTTATAGATTCGGCCAATAATATTTATTTTTAAAAGCAATTAGGACGGAATTACCAGTTGACTTTGAAAATATCTTGAGACTGTAGCGGGGATAAGGGCTTATAAATGTAAACTTTTAGCAAATTTTGTTATATTATTCTGAAACCTTCAGTCAGAAATTTGTGAATTATGGAAGTGACAAAAATGTATAGTGAAAAGGGCAAAGAATTGCTATCAGTTAATAAATTTAAGTTTCGTGTCGCAAATATTCTAAAAGACAAGACTGTGCGTTGGAGATGTGTAAATAAAAAATCTAAGTGTCCGGCAAAATTATACACACCCGCTGGTGACCACAGTGTTATTCTTGATTCAGATTTGAATCACAATCATCCCTACGACGAGCATCTTCAACGACAAATAATAAGCAACAGTGTTAAACGAAAAGCTTCAACGGATTTATACGAGAAACCTGCAAAACTGATACATGGAGAACTTCGAGCAAATAGTCCATTTGAAACCATTACTACTCATGACCTGGAGCTTATTCGACATAACATCTACATGTCCAGAAGAACTCAACTTCCTCCTCTTCCAAAGGATCAGAAAGAAGTCTTTTTATCTGGAAAATGTCGCTCCAAAAACGAACAAAGGAGAGCCATTTTTACTGGTAAATGATGTCCATAATAAAATTATTATTTTTACATGTTTTACCAACTTGCACTTTTTATGTTCTGTTGAAACCATTTATATGGATGGCACGTTTGACTTTTGTACAAAATTTTTCACACAATTTTTTACTATTCACGGTTTCAGGCAAGGGCATTACATACCTCTAATTTTCTGTTTGCTGCCTGGCAAAAACCAAACTGTATATACAACTCTATTAAATTTACTGACGGATAAATGTAATGAAAATAACTTAACGTTTCTTCCAAAAAATGTTGTTATTGACTTTGAATTAGGGATTCATAATGCTGTTAATCAAATATGGAAAGATGTTAATATTATAGGATGTAGGTTTCATTTGTCGCAGGCATGGTATAGAAAAATTTTGTCTTTAGGATTAAGCGATGATTACAAAAATAATACTGATGTCGGAAAAACTTTAAAATATTTCTTTGGGCTGCAATTTTTAAATCCTATTGAAGTAGGTGATTGTTTTACTTTTGATTTAATTTCTGACATACCAAAAAATAATAAGTTAGAAAAATTTTGTGATTATTTGACTGACAATTATATTACTGAAGATTCATTGTTCACAGTAAAAAATGCAGTGGTGGTGAAAAACATATTTGGTGTGGTGAAATATCTTAGTGTGAATTTCTACACTCATGTGAATGAAATTAACAACCAAAATTAACACGCAGCAACAATTTTCTTATGAGTGTTATCTTAATTTAAAAAATGGGTAAAAATAATGTTTTTGGTGTACAAATCATTTGAATTTGCTAAAGATATTCTCGTTAGTGTAAGAGTCATCTTTCAGAAAATGTATTTCACTATTCTAGCATGTTAACAGCAGTAAAGAGTGTTAATGAGATTGCCAACAAAACCGATTTAACCCTCGCGAGTGTCATCCACCGAACATTCATCTCCAACGCGAATAATCACGATTGGATGTGAGACTTTTATTTACTGTTTGTGTTTGAATGTAGTTAGTTGTCTTTGAAAGTCACAATGATTTTTAAGATTCAACTAGCCAATAAAAGTAAATATGCTAAAATAGAAGCGAATGCATCTTTCTACGATATTGTGCAATTAGGTAAGATTTTAAAACTATAATTTCCAGTCCTGGTTGTGTCTATTCAGCTTTTTCTTATGTAAGAGTTTTAGCAGCCATGTTGATCCTTTGTAATTTCAATCATCATTATGCATAAATATAAATAATAATGTTTACGTGAATTATGGATAAATAATAGATAAAATTATTTTCAGATTTTTGGTTTACAAAGAACCATTTAAGTGTAAAACCGTTTCTGGTTCCTGCTATGTAGTACCTACATAAGTATATATGTGATGAAGTGTATATGTCGGTATAGTAGGTCGGTACTTGGAGACGGCCGAATTCAGCTTAAAAAGATGGCGCACATGTGTTTATAAAACGTGTGATTATTAACATGTGATTACTGACATTTAACAGGTAAGGTTTGTAATGTAAATTAGAATGTGTAAATAATTTTAATAAAACTTTAATTACAGAAACTCATAATTACAAATGATAAACACAAACAGTCAACTTTGAACATTTTTACATTGGGTAACAAAATTAAGAATTCATGATTTTCAAATAATGAAGGAAAATCATCAGAGTATGTATTTACATTGGATTATTTAGATTTAGAATGTATTTATATTTTGCATTTTGTTTTAAAATAAAACTAATATTTGTGTGCATTATTTTTTTACTTTTTTCTTTTTGTACACTCCAATAAATGATTGTAACCACTATAATTGGTTCCTTTTCCATTAAAAAAATGTTCCTTACCATTATAAGCAATAATTTTTACACTAAAAGAATGGGAAATTAACACTCAGTTCGTGCATACTTTACACTCAACAAATGTTTTCTCACACAACAATATGGTTGTCATTTTTACACTCAGTGTCCATGACTTTAACCTGCATTGAAGGTTAAAGTTGTCATATATTTTACCACTTTTAAGACCAATGTTATTTACACTCATCAGTGTGGATAAATAGGAACCACTCTGGGTGTTATTTGAGTGTAAAAGTTAACACTCCATTTTTTACTGTGTTCCCTCCACATATTTGGGCCTCTTCAAGTGCCTCTATTAACAGAACTACGAATGCCTGTGAATCCTTTCACTCTAGATTCAATAAAAGTTTTTACGCCACACACCCAAATATTTTTCAATTTTTAGATCAACTTTTAAGCTTTCAAAGTGAAGTGTATGTAAAAATTAATAGTTCTAATAGGTATATTCATCCAGTTAGACCTACCATAAGAATAAAACAAAAGTATATACAAAGTAAAATTGAAGAGTTTATGCTTAAAACCATAAGTAGGTTAGATTTTGTAAAAACAATTTCTTATAAATATGCCCCAATTATGTAACATTTGTAAATAATTAAGTGATAAAAATATATCTTAATTTTAATATTATTATGTTCTAGCTATTGTAGATACATATATATTTTTTTCTAAAACTTCTGTAATTATTGTGTTGTACTTATGTGGATAGTCTATATAATTTCTCATTATTTTTATCGTCTTTTAAATAAATATGTATATTATTTTCTTACTGCTGTGTATTTTTTTTCAAAATATGCTTCAGCAAATAAATATGAACTTTAATTTTATTACCCCTACAAGAAATTTGTATATGCCTCGCTAGACAAAAACCGCGGCCCCTTGGCCCAACTATACAGTACGATTAACAACGTAATCTTTCAAGCCAAGGGTCATTAAGGTAAACTGGCCCAACTATACGACTCTGAATATAACTATAGCTATGAGAAAGAAATTACTTTATTTCATACTTTTCAGTTCGGAAACTGCGGTTTTACAGTCGACTATGACTGTAAAAAGATTTTTTCTGAAATCGTCAAGAAAGCTTGTCATGACAGAACTCAGGTTGGTCATGAAAGTGTCACTTTAAAGACTAGTCACTTTCATGATTTTTACAAGACTCCTGTCACTTTACAAGACTCATCTGTCATTTTTAGACTGCAATTGAATTAGAAATCGTCACTTATCTTATGAAACGTTTATTTAATATAATTAAAAACACTAACAATCAAATACAACAAAATATTTTTGATTTGTTGTTGATTCATTGTCATGGATATTAACTTCTCATACGACTCTGATGTTGATATATTTTTTCAGTTTAAATCTATTTTTAGTTTTGAAAAACGATTTCAGAAAAAATATAATACATCACTGGTCATGAAAGTGTCTCTGCTTGACTCGGAGGCTTTAAAGAGATACTCGGATGCTACGCATCCTCGTACTCTTCAATAAGCCTCCTCTTCTGCAAAGTTTCACTTTCATGACTTGTAATGTAATACACTATTTTGGTCTCCTGAACTCTAAAACGTATGTGACAGTTGTCCATACATTAAAAGTAGCTCGATATTTACACACTATGCGGTAAAATCACAAAAAACACTAGGCGGTTAAAGAAATTTAAGAAAAAAGATTTTTCTTGCCAGAATTAAATTTATGTAACAAAATATTTGCTACCTAACATATTTTCAAAAATTTAATATAAATATAGTGGTAATATAAAAAAGTGTGTATTGAAATTACTGTACATGGGCTTTACACAACTTTGACAAATGAAAAGCTTCACGAACATGATCATTACTCTTTAGAATTATTGGTTTGTGTTAGATCTTGATCAGTCAACCTGAAATCTTCAAGAGTATCTTTTGATTGTATCTTGAATATGATATCATATTAGTGCATGAGGGTCTGAAGTACTTCTTTACTTTATTCATTATCTTTGAAGGTTATGATATTATAGACATTTAACAAAAACGTTTTACTAATATAATATTATAATATTTATTTATCACACAAAAATGACACTTTTATGTACAACGAAAATCACGATTTTAGAATTCACGAATTCGTTAATGACCTTCCTAAACGTATATTTGCTATTACAGTTAACATAACATTTTAAGGCTGGGTTTACGTGTGATAACAGTCTAAATGTATTATGAAGATGTAATTGTGTTATTAATTACTGTCGATGAATATTTAGAAAATGTACAAGCTGTATTGGAAGTGATTTGCAGTTCGTTTGCTAGAGTTGTGCCAAACTTTGCAGATGCATCGCGTTTGTTGAAGGAATCTGCTCGTAGAACTATTTCATAGTTCTGACACATCAAGTGATTCAATTTTTTGGAAGTTTTGACCATTACCCTTTTTGATTTTTTTAAAATTTGGCACAACTGTTATACTCCTAAAGATAAGTAAAAATCTAAAATATTATATTTTTAACTCAAGTGTTTCTTGAGTTGTGCCCTTCTAAAGTGTTCAAAAATGAGTGATTTTGAGCATGTTGGCATTTACGTTTTCCTTTATAACTTTTGATAGAAATAAGATAAAGGAATGAAAGAAAAGCTGTTTTAAAGTCCATCATTTGGGCTTTAAGATGATGGTTTGCATGGCATACTTTAATATGAAAAAAGTAATTATATTGAACCCCCGAAGTCTTTGACCTTGAATTTCTCAGAAAACATATGATTAGAAATTCTGAAAAGAATTGGACATAGAGCTGCATATCTTTTAAATATGTGTGCCAGGTCTCAACTTGGGATCTTAATGGGATCGTTACTAAATTATTTTAACAAAATAGCACTGTTCAACATTCTACCATTAATAATGTTTTCAATATTGGGAACATTGGGAGTTTTGTTTTATAAATGATTATTTTTTGTTTTGGTAATTATTTACAAAGAATCTGGGTTAGATAAAACATTAATTAACAAATTCCTGTACGAGTTTTTAAAAATTTTTAAATTTATTTGTGAATCGTTACCTAAATAAAATATCCTGGGTACACTTGTCAAGAAAATTTTTCAGTATTATCAGAACACGTACAAATTGTTATCAACTATAATAAATTAAAATCACTATGACACGCAATAAAGAAAAGTTTAATTTGATGAACAGTATTAATGTAAAATACTGCATGCTAATTCAATTTCCTGATAACTTAAACTGTATGTACGACCAGTCGCTGTATTTGGATCTACTTTAAAATTCACAAATAAATTTAAAAATTTTTTCAGAATTTTTAATCATATGTTTTCTGAGAAATTCAAGGTCAAAGACTTCGGGGGTTCAATATAATTACTTTTTTCATATTAAAGTATGCCATGCAAACCATCATCTTAAAGCGCAAATGATGGAATTTAAAACAGCTTTTCTTTTATTCCTTTATCTTATTTCCCTTTTTAAAGGAAATCGTAAACGCCAACATGCTCAAAATAACTCACACTTTAGAAGGGCACAACTCAAGAACCACTTGAGTTAAAAATATAATATTTTAGATTTTTACTTATCTTTAGGAGTATAACAGTTGTGCCAAATATAGCGAGTAAATTTTGTTTGTGAGATTTTGTCATAGTCGTCAAGTGTTTTAAGAAAGCATATAAAAAGGCCAGGAAAAATTAACAAAGTCAGTCGACAAAACGCATTTGAAAAGTCCACGTCGACTCGTATAAGATTTTCTAAAAAAATAAAGTAAGGTTAAGTTATAACCATATGTTTTGATAAACATACGTCGAATGTAAACAAAGTATTTATGGAATAGTTACCTGTTTATAAAATAAAGAAGAAATATTCCCACATTAAGAACAGTTATTTGGGATTGTAAATATTATTATAAATAATACAAAGAAGATGCAAGATTACAAAGAACAATGTAGTTGGTGTAATTTAATAAAAGATTTTAAAAGTATCCGGACGATTATATACCAGGTATTTTGAAAGTGAAAGATTTTGTTCACATAAAGAACTATAAAGTTATAAAGACACTTTTTATTTAAATCTAGAGTTTGATTTCTATCATTTTGGATTGTTTTTAAATAACAAAAAGATAACGATTCAACAATTTTGAATTTGTTTATTATCACAGATAAGTCAATTTAAGTTTAATAAATTCATTTAGTATTTGTAAATAATTATTTTATTGACTGATAAATTTATTTTATGTTAGTTTGTTCTAGGAAGATTTTCCTAATTTTGAATTTCTTTTGTTAAACACTTGTGTTGTGTGTTTATTTTGAATTTTGATTTTTGTTTTAACCACAATAAAAATAAAAATTTGTGTTTGAATTTATTCATGTTTTTTTTATTTGATGTTCATACAAGTATCCATTGTTCTTATCTTCATACAGAGTTTATGTTCCTGTTGTTTAGCTGCAGAAGTCCAAATGCTTTGGTAGTAAGTCTCGTTCCAGGTACAGGAATTATTAAAGTTTAATTAAATATTTTTATCTCATGCTCTATTAATATAAACCTGAGTCAGCTTAAAAGGGTAAACGAAATTTACTGTGATATTTCAAATTTTTCATTTTTGTTAGATTTCATCGCAATATCAATTGCTTGAGATTAATAAAGCTTGGAAATAAAATCACATGTTTCTTTATAAAACTTTTTATTATACAGCTAAAAATATTTTTGACAAATAATAAAACCTCCCGTAAACTAAGGATTCTACAATAAATTAAAACATCATATTATCTTCATTCTAGAAAGTAAAAATTAATATGCAAGCAGTCGAATCAGTTTAACGCAAATGAGATGGAGGACTTACACAACTTTAAATAAGAATTATTCTAAAATAATGAATTTGAAAATGTTTAAGTAAATAAATGGATAAAAAAGTGTATGAACACCCTAACAGCAGCTTGATTCTTATCCAGAATTGTATATCTGAGCTACATCAACTTGTAGCTCATAGCAGTAAACCATAACAAACATGAATCAGATGTTCAATTTGTACCGTGAAATGCTCCATAATTTAAATAATTTATTCACTCAATTGTGTTCAAACCTGCCCCCATCAAGTGAACAATTGGTAGACACATAACAACGAAAAATCTGCTAATCTTGCTAATAATGCTTGACAATCTTTTCCTTCCGACTAGCCCTTCATGAGCTCATTCCCAAGCAGCATTTAAGTAGCAGTAACTGAGATCGGAACTTTGATTGAGTAGTTGTTACGTAACTGCAACTAAATTTATGACTTTATAGGTTTAATTTCTTCAATTCGGAATATTTTAGTAATTGTGTAGTTGTTTCTACTATTTATTGGAACTATGTAGTTTCATTACTATTAAAGTATGTGGAACGGTATTGCCACTTAGTATACTTACTTTAAAGTCGTTGCAACTTCAAAGTGGTATTATGATTGTAGCAGTAACTTGCCCGAAGCTACTTTAAAGTTTTTAAAGCCTTACAGTAGTATTGAATGTAAAACTTACGTTTTTGCTACCCAGGAGAATCACATTAAAGTAATTTTTCGTAAACTACTCCATCTCCATATTTACTTGTAAAATGTTGGATTAATCAATAATCATTAATCAATTTGCAATTTGTTATGATTGTTAATAGATGTTTTACTATATAACCTTCAATAAAAATAACAATTGGTGCGAAATTGTGCCTTAGGGATTGTTATGTATGTAGCTTGAAGTTGGCAACATTTATTTGTAGTGATGTAACTAACCAACCCTGGCCCGTCCCCTGAGCGAGCGTCAGTAACACTTGAGCCGGCTTGAAGGATACACGTCTTCTGCAGTCTATGCATTGTGTATGTAATTCGCCCTGCTCACTCAATATTAATAAAGTTAATTAATGACAATAATTGAGTATCTTTTATTTCAACACATAAAAGAACATAACAGGAATAATATAAAAATGGTTTCTATCATGTGTATCACCTTATAAGTATTTCGTGTATATTTATCATATTTTATTAAAGACATTTTTTTACTAAAAAATATATTTAAAGAAGGCGCGTTGTTATTTTTCGATCTATCATCATCATATTTAACAGAAAAGTTGCAATGGTTTATAATTTTGGTGTACTGGAATGACAAAATAATCAAACATTTCATCGTTCTTTGTATTAAGTACGTATTACAAATAAACTGGTAATTCATTTTGCGACACGATCCAGCATTATATAGTATAGAAAATGTTAGAATATTTGTTAAGTTGCAAGAGCAAGAGAGAGGAACCACGCGACACGATGTGTCAAAGAGAAAAGAAGTTCCACAAAAGTAGCAATTACTACACCGCCACGTACCTGCTACCCAAAAATTGTTCCCCATTTTGGTTCCAGGCACGTAACAAAACCGTAGCAATTACGTGCTTGTGACTAGTGGCTAAAACTTAATAGTTCCACCGGTAGTTGCTGGTACGTAGCGATGACTAAAAATGCTGCTTGGGATTCAAATGATTTTTCATCAGTATGAGCATTTATGTGTATCATGAGGATATTTTTCACTGCACATTTATATTTACATAAATGACACCTAAACGTAGTAGGCTCTAAAACTTGCTCAGATTGTCCTCTCTTGTTCCTGTATAAAGAGTATCCCTAGTACCTAACCGTCCTTATAGACATTTCTATTCTATTTCTATTTGTTTTGTCTTTTATTTTTTTTAGTTCGTATACTTTGCCTTGTTCGTTTTTTATGGTTATCATCGGTGTTGCTTGGAATGTCTTTTGTTTTTGTCCCGGCCTATTCAATTCCCTAATTTCTCACTTTATTCCAAATCTCCTCTCTCTATCATTCCATGTAAATTGATTCTCTTCAGTTATCATGCAGTTTTTGACTATTTTAACTGTTTTCTCTTTTTCCTCTCACGTCACGCGTATTTTTTGCGTTTTCCCTGGATGTCTTTGGGTGATTTCTATTTTGTCCTGGTAGTTATCTAATTTTAACAAGCATGTGTACTAAACTAACAGCTATCTCGATGCCTAAACCGTTGCTTTATAAAGTTCGTCATTGCCTGTACTTGCTTAACATCGTTAGCATCCATGGACATTCCTGTAACAATTTATATTATTCAATTTGCCCTTTTTATCTAGTTGTTTTAATCTGTTGGTAATCTTCTTTAACTCTTCTCTGATTACTGCATTATCGGGTTTAATTTTTTCTTTAAGCACGTTTTTATATCTAATATTTTATTTACCTTCCACATTCACCTTCTTCTTCTTTCAGATTCTATACTTCTATATACTTAATTTCTGCAACATTTTTAGTACTCTGTCCAGTTTTTCCCCAGATTTCTGTTCCGTCCTGATTCGTCCGTGCTATAGTCGTCACTATCTAAAATCATCTTTGTTGTATTTTATAAGGTACTTGGTATACTAAATTATTGAAAATGCTAATAGTCTTCTGCTTTTCTAGAAGTCAGAACAAAGTAATAATAAATGTGTTCTAATTATAATTTTCCATATCCACTATCGGATAAATGTAAAATGGAAATGTTAACATCATCTTATTTTAACTATACGTTAACTAACTTAAAGTATCTTAAGTGATATTTAAGACTTAATTAGATTTGTATACATGTAGTAAGTAGTATGTGAAGCATTCAATAGATTTGAAGAAGGAATCCTCAATCCTCTGTATTCCAAAAAGCTTTTATTCTGCTTTTTGTTCTATAAAATGTTGTAAAGGGTTTGATAAAAATGTCAAGAACTAAAGTGCGTTATTATACTTTTATTACAGTGACAAAATATGTTAGAGTTGTTTCACGCCGGTAATTATTGTAGTCTAATTTGTTTAAAGTAATTGTGTAGAAAAGGACGACAAGTATTTATTACTTCACCTGTGTCAACTAAGCTTTCTGAATGTATTACTATAGAATAAGTGAAAATCATAATAACTTGTATTATTTACTGACTGTGGGTGATATTAATATCACTAAAACGCACAACACCTTTTACCCTGAGGAATAAATTACATATAACTACGCTTACATTAATTTAGGCGTTTTTTTCTGAAAGTAACCAACTAGAGATTTGCTAATTCTTTGGACGATTTAGAAGACGAATATTTTAAGTTAGATCAGCAAAGATACAAAATCAATATTTATCACTGTCTTGTCTCACACGTGTCACTTATGTTTGTCTCAAAAAATTATATTGACCTTTAGTTTGCATAGGAGGGTGCTTCAAGTAAGAGAGCTCTTCTCTGATTATTCACAAAAGAAAAAATCGGCATCGATTAAATTATGTCAAATTGATTGACGTCTCAATCTCTTCATGAAGGGGATATTTCAAGCTTGGATTATTGGACATTAGAAAGGCTATTTTCTTATTAGTTCCTCCGGCTTCTACATACATACCTTGGCGTAAAGGATATATAATACCTAAATCCAACATGTGCTCTTCATGTACTTAACCAATGTCATCGTGGTGTCTAAGGTTTATCAAATCGTTACTTTGTCAGGTAAGGTACACCTGGTGTAACATCATATATGTATTCTCAATTTAGTCTAAATGGCAAGAGAAAAGTTTTTCATTAAAGAAACTAAATATTTCGTTTTTATATTGTTTACCAAGAAAATTCAAGATTGCTATAAAAACAAGAAGTGGAAAATTTTTGTGTTGCTACGCATTATTCTTGTAATGTCGTTCTAACTAAAAAAATGTAATATTTTGTTTTAAAAGGGTTTTTCTCATAATAATAAGTTTAAATTTAAAGCTTATTTACATATTACACATGTAAAACTCATTAGACTGTAGAGGTTACAAAAAATAGAAGAGTTCTTGCGTTTAAACAAAATAACTGCGGATGAATTAATTATAGTGCGTTGTGACGTTAGTTTTGTAACGACTTGATGAGTTAAAAATAATGCGTGAACTATAAAAAAGGATACAAAGAATAAATTATTGTTTTATTTCACAAATCAAACATTATGGAGGGGGGTATTTGCTATGTTTGCATAATAAATAAATGTTGTCATCATCGTTATCATCGAGTCAGTGAAAATTGAAGGGCTTTTTACAAAAATAGCATTAATTTGTCAATATCGTAGAATTTTAAACAGAACAATTATTAATTTGGAATTTACCAACTTTTCAACTTCAATCTGCCGATTTATACGAGTAGTGCCTGGATTGACGGACAACATTTGAAATCGCATGTTATTTAGGACGCATTAAAATATTGGCTTCCCTAAACATTTTAATGAAGGATTCTACTGAGTTTTTTGGAGAACGTTTAAAGGAGAGTCCGTCACTCGAATTTCACATCTTTCTAATGCCCCGTTTAAAAAACATTCTTAAAAGTCTATCGCTGATTCTTGATTTCAGCATAAACATTCACTTGCAATGGTTAAATTTCTGACAATAAATCTTTGAAAGGTTGTGTATGATATTAATTATATATCACTTATCAGCAATGTATCGTATTAGTTAAATATTTTCTTTATGGACTATTAATAGTCCTGTCAATTTAGAACAAATTTTTATGAATAGCGGAAAGTTGAGATAAGTCCTTGGATTTTTGCATAAACCTTTTTTCGCTTTTTTTGATATTTTAATTTCCTTTATTCATAAGATCTTGGCATCGAGAAAATCTTTTTTTTTAATTATTTTTGCTGTAAAATTTAAATACATGATTTAATTCATTGTTGCTTTAAATTGTAGTGGACGCCACAAGGCAAAAGTTTCATTTTAAATCGTGTATTTCAATTTTACGTCAAAACTAGAAGAGATTCTTGATTTCATTTTTTCGCAATTACAGTATTTTAGAAGGTATTTTATTGCAATAACTTTACAAACTATCACGGTATATCGCAAAACCTGAGCATGTTCAGTTAGGAGTAAGCATAACATCGACAGGGCCGGCGAGAGGTGGATTCATTGCGTTACCCGGAACCCGGCCCCGCGTTTTGACCGGCCCCGCGCTTTATAAGGCGCCGCCGTTACAACTTAACGTAAATTTAACGTACAACGTAAATTTTGATGACATAATTAAAAGCTTTGCAACGAAAAAGGTCAGAGAAATAATTTTTTAAGCTCACCCCTTTCAAAATGACACTTTACGAATGTAACAGTTAAACGCAAACGCAGTGTTTACGCACTCGTGTTTCAGAAAGATGCAAAAAGCACTGGGGTCATTCCAAGTCAAATCATCCAATGGTCTGAACCTTGACATCTTACATTTTTATAATTTTTGGTACACTTATAGTACCCACCAAGAAGACAAAAAATATAAAATTTCAGATTTTTTTGATGTATGGTTTATGAGTTATAGCCTTCCAAAAATTCAGAAAACGCCTAGTTTTGACCGCGTTTTTAAATCTTTAAACGGCCATAGATTGAAAACTATTTGTCCTAGAGAGCTAAAATTTGTGTCATTGTCTTCAGTGTTTAATGGGCTTTCATTTGATATGCACCATGAGTACCATTAGAAAAATGTCATGTTATTTTGAAGAATCCAAAAACGTTTTTTTAAAAACCCAAAATACGTCCCCTCTAATTTTTTTGAAAAAAATGTATGTTGTTCATACACTGATTGACTACTTCTATGCAAAATTTTAGAGTGGGATGACAATGGATTCTTGTAGAAAAAAATATTTCTAATATCATCGCGCAAGCAAATTCAGGTAAAATCTCCTTACAATTGTAGCTATATCTGAAATGCTTGTCCCAACAGCAAATATAAATTAAAAATTTGCTGCAACTTATTTTTATGTACCACTATGATTTGTTTTATTTATTTTATTGTTTTTCCTACACTGATTATTTGTACGCAAGATTTTACTGAGATAAAATTAACCATTTAAAAAGAAAAAAATTCAAGTGGTAAGCTATGCAAAGAAGAAACTTGATAAAATAAAAACTAGTCTGGAAAAAGAATTATTACTTCCTCAAGAAACAGATTATGATGCTGGGTGTGACGAGAATGTAGATTCAGAGATGTAGGCACAATTAAAAGACAAGTTTAATAAAACTACAAAAAGGAGTGAAAAAATGACAATATTGTCAGTTTTACCTTTAAGTTGGAGCTGCAAGAAAATAGAAAATGAGTTTGGAGTAAGCAAATTATATGGCCCGTTCAGTTAAAAATTTGGTTAGGGAAAAGGGTATTCTTTTAAATCCCAATCCCAAACCTGGAAAAACATTGAATGAAACAACAGCCGAATTGGTAGTAAATTTCTACAATTCAGATGAAGTTAGCAGAATGATGCCGGGGAAGAAAGATTGTGTAACAATCAGAAATAGAGGCATTAAAATTCAAGTACAGAAACGTTTAATTTTGGCCAATTTACAAGAAATTTACCAACTGTTTAAAGAACAATCTCCTATTCATCGTATTGGGTTTTCAAAATTTTGTGATCTAAGGCCAAAGAATTGTATATTAGCAGGAACGAGTGGTACACACACTGTTTGTGTATTAAAAGAATTAATGATAAAAAAATTTAATGATGAGCTCATTGACGAAATAACCTATAAGCAATGGGTAACGATAGATAGATGTTCAATGGAAACTATAATAAAACATACTGATGATTTTGTGGAAACCTTTTTAGAAAAACTTTTAAAATTGAAAACACATTCTTTCATAGCCAACCAACAAAAAGTGTGTTACAAGGTGCTGAAGGAAAAGTTGACTGAAGGCCAAGTAATAATTAACTGTGATTTTGCTGAGAACTACTCATTTGTACTGCAAGATGAGGTCCAATCGTATCATTGGACAAGCAGTCAAGCGACACTGCACCCTTTCATTATTTATTATCAGTTGGATGGAAAAATCAAACACTTACAGTATGTTTTTATTTCTGATTGTTTGCAGCACAATACGGTTGCCTTTTATGTTTTTCAAGAAAAACTAATTTCGATCTTGAAAGAAACTTTGCCGTTTGAGCTTGAGAAAATAACATATTTCTCTGACGGAAGTGCAGCTCAATATAGAAATAGAAAAAATTTTTACAATCTTTGTCTGCATAAACCAGACTTTGGGATTGAAGCGGATTGGCAGTTCTTTGCCACATCCCATGGCAAGAGTGCCTGCGATGGTCTGGGCGGAACTGTTAAAAGGCTCGCTGCAAAGGCAAGCTTGCAAAGACCTTATGATGACCAAATCTTAACTCCACAACAGTTATATGACTTTGCTAAAAAGAACATAACCGGATTAAACTTTCAGTATTGTACAGTTGCTGATTATAAACAAACTGAAAAACTGTTAATGCCTCGATTCAATGAGTCAAAAGCAATCACAGGAACTCAAAAGTTCCACTCTTTTAAACCTTTGTCCGAAAACCAAGTTGTTGCTAAACACTATTACTTTAGTGAAAACGAATTTGTACAAAACGTGAAACACTAGATCTTATAACACTAATTAAATAATTTGTAGATAGACAAGTATTAATTTGTAGATAGACTATACTGTTAAAATAAATAAAACAAATTATAGTGGTACATAAAAATAAGTTGCAGCAAATTTTTAATTTATATTTGCTGTTATGACAAGCATTGCCGACAGAGCTACATATGTAAGGAGACTTTATCTGAATTTGCTTGCGCGATGATATTAGAAATATTTTTTTCTACAAGAACCCATTGTCATCCCACTCTAAAATTTTGCATAGAAGTAGTCAATCAGTGTATAAACAACATACATTTTTTTCAAAAAAATTAGAGGGGACGTATTTTGGGTTTTTAAAAAAATGTTTTTGGATTCTTCAAAGTAACATGACATTTTTCTAATGGTACTCATGGTGCATATCAAATGAAAGCCCATTAAACACTGAAGACAATGACACAAATTTTAGCTGTCTAGCACAAATAGTTTTCAATCTACGGCCGTTTAAAGCTTTAAAAACGCGGTCAAAATTGGGCGTTTTCTGAATCTTTGGAAGGCTATAACTCATAAATCATAAGTCAAAAAAATCTGAAATTTTATATTTTTTGTCTTCTTGGTGGGTACTATAAGTGTACCAAAACTTATAAAAATTTGAGATGTCAAGGTCCAAATTAATTAATTTTTTGGTTGAGTTGATATGGAATGACCCACTGACCCTTTTAGGCTCTTTAAAAATAATTTGACTTAATAATAATAAAGTTTGGGACAATTAAAGAATTCCCCCATCATACTTTTTTGACCAAATTGTTGTCATTTTAACGGAAATTTTATACTGATTCCGAATATGTAAATCATTTTCGGGGAAACGCCCCTAAGCCTCCAAAATTGGTTGCTATCAACCTAACCTCCACAAAACCACTACCTAACCAAAACTATGAAAAAACAAATTCGAATTTTTTCTCTACCTAACCTAATCTAAATCTAACCTAACCTAAACCTAACCTAACCTAAGCCTTACCTAACCTAACCTAAACCTAGACTAACCAAATCTAACCTAATTTTGTAATTGTATATTACACAATTTGGCAATCATAGAAACTTAATACAATTATTATTCATTTCTATGGAGATTTAGCATTTTTTTACTTTTGGTTCCCAAATTTAGGACCTTTGAGGCGCTTGCCCAAAAAAATTATTTACATATTAGGAATTAGCATGTTTTGGAACAAACGCCTCTAGGACTCCAAAATTGGTTGCTACCAACATAACCTCCATAAAAACGCCACTACCGAACCAAAACGTTATGCAAAAGCAAATTCGAATTTTTCTCAACCCAACCTAACTTAAACCTAACCTAATCTAAATCTAACCTAACCTAACATAAACCTAAACCTAATCTAACCTAACCTTAACCTAAACTAACCTAAACCTAATTTAACCTAACTAAATTTGGCAATTATAGAAACTTAATATAATTAATCTTCAATTTTATGGAGATGAAGCATGTTTTTACTTATGATCCCCAGATTTTGGGAAAAATTATCTAGATATTCAGAATCAGCATAAGATCTCAGTTAAAATGACACCAGTTTGGTGAAAATATGTTTGGTGGTATGCAGTCTTTAATTATATCTAAAATTTAATTTAGAAACCATTTGGGTATTAGAAATAACAAAAGAACGATTAGTAATCGATAATAATTCAACGAGAGAATGCTATTACCTACTTAGTTTTATGTTTACTTTGAATTCGAAACAGTATTACAGATTTTGGCTATCATGTTTTTCATTGTTGTTGTACGAGTTCGTTTCAAAAAATTTTGTGCAAACCTCGATGCACGAAGTCATCTTCGACACATTCACGGAAATGAATTACTCGTTCCTTCGTCACTCGTGCTTCAAAAAATGCGCTCGTGTGCGACTTAGCGTTATCGTAAATAACTCGATGATTCTATTGTAATATGTAATAATAATGCCCATAGCATGTAACATAACGAACATTTAAATTGTACTAATTTCTAGATTTCCGGAGGTGATAAGCACACTGACCCGGTCCGCATCGATTCGGAAAGGATTCGATGATTGCTCTCCAGAGCAATACCTTCCGACCTGCCGAAGGATACTAATTGCTGGCCGATTCTGGCCAGTCTTTGTGTGACGAATTCTGGTGGGAAACTATTTGCTGATTTACTAACAATAATAAATAAATAACAAGAAAGTAACAATTACTAATTACTAAAAATTGAAAAATGATTAAATAACAATATAACATTAGGTTAAAGCACTTATGCTTTATAAAGCTTTTAAATTCGGAATTTACGCATGTCACAAAACTTCTGAGCAAGCGTACATATATCAATTTTATATATGTCGCAGGCAGATAGTAAAATACGGCAAATAACTATCTGCCTAGTCATTTACTAAGTGACGGGGCAGTTAGTAAAACCAAAATAAATCTATGGGATTTTGCTATATTCCTAGGCATTTAGTAAATGCCGTTGTTTGGAACAGGCAGTTAGTAAATAACTTAATGTGCTGTCGGCAAATAAGGTAATAACATGCACATTTCTTTCTAGAACATTCTTTTTTACATGAGCACTTGGAAAAGCTTTGCCTTTTCTACTTTGATTGTGATGCCGTTATTTAGAACAGGCAGGTAATAAACAAGTATTCAAGAAGTTCCTACAAATAAGCAGGTTTCTTTGCGAGGAGGATCTTCTAAGTACTCTCTTTACAATGAGCAAAGCTTCTACAAGTGCTCCTGTAAAAAAGAATACTCTGCAAAGAAATGTGGATGTTATTATTACCTTATTTCCCGAGAGCATATAAAGTCATTTACTAACTGCCTGTTCTTAACAACGGCATTTAGTAAATACCTAGGCATATAGCAAAATTGTATAGATTTATTTTCATTTTACTATCTGCCCCGTCACTAAATGACTAAGCAGATAGTTATTTGCCGAATTTGACCATCTGTCTGCGACATATACATACAGTCTGTTTGATTTAAAGTGTTTCGCTTTGTAGCAACTTTATTTTCGGTCAGAAATGGTATAAACCATATATATTATTAAATGGCATAAAATTCTCTGTTTCAGTTCAGAAAATTTTGTATTTACAAAATAGAAAATTTACTCTAATAAATATTCATAAATATTCAGCTTTGTTATTTACCTAATCTTGCTAGATAATTCTGTTTTATTAATTGGAGAACCAGAATACAAAGTCTACTAGTCGTAAATCATTTTTCACGTTTTTCTTGAAATTCTTCTTATGTAAGAGTATGAATATTTATTATGGTTGAAAAGAAAACATAATATTCTATCGCTTTCAGTAAGAAAACACCTATCATGTAATTTAATGAAAAGTTCGATGACGTCATCACCCTTACACCGATTTAGTAAATACAAAATTCTCTGAACCAGAACATATATGTAACTTTATCCCATTTAATATATGGTTTATACAATTTCTGATCGAACATAAAGTTGCTACAAAGCGGGGGCGCTTTAAATTCAACAGATTGTGTATTGATATATCGGAAGTAAAGTCGTTATATATCGTATTTGATTCGATATATCGTTTAATACAGCGTATTGATAAATAAACGATTTTCCCATCCCTAGTTAGGAATAAATATACACAATATGCACTTAATGCCCCGATTAATTCATTTAATGTTGTATAAACTAATCATGCATATAAATCTTGAATTAGTTTCAGAAGCATGAAAGAAATTTTTAATTGTCTTACACTGATGTATATGCATACCAACAACTAGCGATTTCTGATAAAATTACTCATCCTAATACCATATTCTATACAGGAAGGTGTTTTCTTGTAGTTAGCTATTGTTTTTATAAACGACAATAATAATTTCTAATAGGAAATACTTGCTCGATATTCGTTCTCACTGAATCGGTTTGTACAAAAAAATGGTAAAAGTAGTAAATATAAATTTAGACTGTTATTTTGTATTAATATAGAATTGTTTTCTTAAGCTATGCAATGTAAAGCAATTTTCGAGGACAAAAAGTATGTCAAATTATACATACAACAAATATCACACTGATATAAACCTAAACAAATAAAAATGTTATTAGAAGTTTTTTAATTTAAGATTTTGTTCAAATGACTAGAAATCCTATTCGGAATTATTTGGGTGTTTAGTAAAACTTCCGAATAATAAAGAAACAATATCTAGAACCAAATTCCAATATGCATGTCAAAGCTGAGGCCATTGTAATTTTGGTTTGGTTTACTAGTTTAATAGTGCTGACAGTTGTTCCACCTTATTAAGTATCTACCAATTGTGAGAGCAGTTACATTTTAAAACCTGCAATACCTAAAACACCAATCGGATATAGAACTGCATATTACGGTCTAAAATTGTTGTAAACTGTTGTTTGATTGTAACGACTGATAATAAATAAATATTTCGCTTCAATTAGACTTAGTGTCGAGAATTGACATTTTTTATGTATTTTTTATAAATAGTAGTTTTTATTTATTATTTATTTATTTTTATTATTATATATTATAGTAATTAATGAACTTGATGATTTCAAGTCATAAAGCATTTACGCATGTTTATTGTTCAATTATTTAAATAAAATAAAAACATTGTTTTCCTCGCCTATGGTAATAAATCTTGTCTGGTTGGAACATTGTTGAATTCCAATATATTTTTAAACAACATATTTTCGACTTTTAGCCTTTGGTAGGTTGAAAATTAACGATGTTGTTACAAACATCAAGCCGTATTTCTAAATCATTTTCAGGTTTTTCTGACCTGAAAGATGCTGATCGCTGCAGCGGCTTTTTGGTGCCCAAGAAATGTCTGTATTAGAGATGAAGTTGATTATTAGAAGTTCATGGTATGCTAATTTACCTTCAGTTTATTAATATTTATTAGATCGATATACCGTCTATTGGTATCTTTTTTTGTAAGCTTCAAACGTTCACGTTCGTTTTGCTGTAACTAATTACTTTATTCAATAATTATGATCATTTAGTTGTGAGACAAGAAAAAGTACACTTAATTGAAATTATCTAGTCTTGACCATTTTAAGAGTGCTGTTAAATGAATACTGTCTTTTGTATAGAAATGCAGTTTGGGCCATTATTAAACGAGTTGTTTGTTATTTCTGATTGTTTTTGATCTATTTGTTTGTCTTATGTGTTGATTTACTTATTTATGCCCTGAGCATAAGGGTCGGGTTAGATTTCAGGTATAATTTGTTCAGGTATAATAGGTCGAATTTGTTTTCAAAGAAAACTCGTTTTTTAAATGCACGATAACGGTAGACGAGTTTTGACGTTTACCAGGTAACAAAATTTATTATCATCTAATGGTTACACATGTTCTCGTACAATCTTTGTTCCTCCCAACAAGAATTGGCATTACCACAGCTTGTTACTGAATTCCTTACCTAGTTACTAAAGAATAGGCTCTGCGCATGATCTTCATATTTATTCTTGTAATATGACAGATTGCACGGTCTTGTGAAAAGTGATTTCTTTCTTCTTCTTTAATTTGACACGGGATTTTGGTAGCCCAATAGCGAAAATTATGTTTATTTACCATGCCATGTAAGCTAATGTGTGTTTCATTTATGAAAAGATGTGCGATATCGGGTTCTTCATTCCTTAACTTCAAGAAAACGAGCAAATTAAATACCACCACCACCATTTTGACAACCGTCAAAATATCTCCAAAGTCTTCTCTTTTTATTGTTATCAATAATTTAGTTATTAGCAATATATTATATTTTTTATTTCATCTCAAACTATTTTCATCATTTCAAACAATTGTTTATATACCACAATTAGTAAAATAAAGTATATCTTTATCTCCGTCGTCAATGACACCGGAGCGGAGTTCAAAACATTCTTGATCTCCGTTGTTGTTGGCAACGGAAATCATTTGATGTTGCATAATAGCCACACGTGATATGCTGCTTTTTATACAAGCGTCTCTCGCCACATGCGATCCGGCGTTTGTTTGACATGGCACGATTTGACAATTTGTTTGCTACCAAGGTCAAACACAAAATTAATGGCGCCAATTTTAAAATTTACTTGCCGATAGCTTCCAGAAAATACCTACTTTAAGTTCCCTGTAAAACGAATCTGTTTTATGGATATAAATTAATAAATGCTTATAGAATAGTATATTGTCCAACTAATTATGAAAGCCATACTTTTTTCACGTGTTTGTCAAGCAAACGAGTGAAAAAAAGACTTTCTAACGTATTGCACACGATATTTTTTTGCATATCGTAAGTTGAGAAATCTGTCCTAAAAGGATTTATGCAAAATGTTAAAGAAATCAGAAAGACGTAGTACCCTTTGACAATAACCTCAGAGGAGATTGAAATTTGTTTTTACAAACATAATTAAAAAAAAGTGCTTAAGAAAAGTCAACTTTTATTATTATTATCAATATGCAAAAAATCAGATTTATCATTCCTTTTTTCATCAAGGTCAAAAATATGTTTAAGAAAACAGGATAGGTAATATTTTTTTTATTTCACGCCTACACTACGGGGGAACCAACATTTAAGGTCATCTGTCCCCCATCTAACATGCAACATGAATACACACATCAATAGTTGAGGTGGCGGAATTTTCCAATTAGAAAAATCCCGCCACCCCAAGTGGGATTCGAACCCACGACCCTTTGAACACGAGTGATGCACTGACATCACTCATCCACCGCCGCCCCGATAGGTAATATTAAGTATAAATATGTATAGTGAAAATACATTTATTCAACAATAACAATGCAGGCAAAAAGAATAATTACATTTACATAAATATTAAATATCTAATTAAAAATATTAAAACTAATATTATTAGCATTCCTGTTAATAGGAAAAAACAAATTACGAAGTGTATGTATGGTCGAACCTTGTATGAATGTTTATAGTAACATCTGTTTTATTCAAAAGACTAGCCAAAATAATATTGTTTAGCAAGATTCGTTGTGATTCTTCTTTTATCAAACCAGCATCCCGAATATCATCTAATATGTGCACAAAAGTTGCGCTTCCTTTTAATTTATTTGGAATCCAAAAAATTGTTTAACTAAATTATGGTTTTTAAATAAGGTCGTGTAGACATACTTGCAATTTTAGCTTTTGTTTTTGTGTTTAAAAAACAGGCAATGTCAAGTGAGTGACCTACATGGGTTATCCAAAACTTCACCAGAATAAGTCCCTCGCTTTTAGTCAAAACCTCCATCCTTGAAGGACAAGCTTTCCCAATTTTATTTCTTCCTTCGCTTTTAAAATGTCTTACACCTTTCCCCTTGTTTATGTAATTATAGGAGCAATGACAGTTGTAAAATTCTTATTTTTAATACACTGGATTTAATCCGTATTCACTCATTCAGTGGGATTTACTTTTCCAAAACTGAATGTGACAGACTTCTTTCATATGGTTGTTCAGCGGTTCATGACTTTTCTTACGATTCTACAGGTTTCCAAAATTACATATTTTTGTATAATTTGCAAAATATTAGGCTCTAGTTGTATGTCTCTGATGATATTCGGTAGACCTTTAGGGACTATTCCTAATGTGCTGACGACAATTGGGTGCACTTTGACGCTGGTTAAAGTATACAGTTGTTTAAACTCTTCAGCTAGATCTTGGTAGTTTTCAATTTTCTCGCTTATGGTTTTATCTACATTATGGCAAGAAGGGTGAGCAATGTCAATAAAAGAAGCACTCTTGTCTGATTTGTTTACGACTACTATATCGGGCCTATTCTGTCTGATGGTTCTGTCTATATATAGAGGTCTGTCGCAATACATTTTTATTTTGTTATTTTCTAATACCGGATTCGGCTGATATGAATAGTATGGTACTTTTTCTTGTATTAAGTTATACTTCGACGCTAGACTTTGATGAACTATTTTGCTAGTGAGATCATGCCGATTGGTGTACTCTGTTGGTGCTAGGACTGGGCACGCTGCTGTGATATGTTGTATTGTTTCTCCTTTCTGCCCACATACTCTACACTTGTCATCTTCCATTGCTTCTTTCATAATGTATTTGCGATAATTTTTTGTTGCCGTTACTTGGTCCTGGATTGCGTGTATGTGTCCCTCTGTCTCCGGGAACAGGTATCCTTTAGTTAGATAGCTGAAGGTATACTGATGGTCCACTTTCTCAATTTCATGGGCATATCTTCCGTGTAGTTCTTTTGTTTTCCAGCTGTTAATTCTGTATTGTACATTTTCTCGTGTAGTCTCGTAATCTTCTTGTGCCAGTTTTAAAGCTGTGTAGTTTGTATCTGCTTCCGTTATAACCTTGTGTAGTCTGGACGTATCTTTCTTTTTGTAGAAGTACTTTCTGAGATTTTCTATGCAGTTATTATGTAATTCTTTTAGCTCTAGTAGGCCCCTTCCTCCTTTTCTTCTGGGAATGTATAAGCGTTCGATTGCTGATTTCGGGTGATGCATTTTATACTGCGTTAGCATGGTTTTTGTTTTAATATTAATATTTTCTAGATCAGTTTTTGTCCATGGTAGTATCCCGAAGGAATAGGTTAATTGTGGGACACAGTATGCGTTGATGGCACTAAACATGTTGCGGGTATTCAATTGAGATGAAAGTATATTTTTAGTTCTTGTTATATACATTTTAGTTAGCACATTTTTCATTTCAGTTTTGTTGGTTGTAATATCTTGCTTTATTCCTAGATATTTGTATGTATCTTCAGGAGTCATACATCGGAATGATCCATGCTGCAGTTTTAGATTTAGATGTTCGCTCTTCTTTAATTTTCCCCGTATCACATGAATGACGGCGCATTTTTCATAACCAAATTTCATTTGAATATCTTCAGAAAATGCTTTAGTTGTTTCGAGAAAGGAAGTTGATCTTCATTCTTCCCGTAAAGTTTACGATCGTCCATGTAAAGCAAGTGTGTTACATTGTACGTATCATGCTTGCCTTTAAGCTGAAATCCCATATCACTAGCTTCTAATAGGTCACTTAATGGATTAATTGCAACACAAAACATTATACCCAATTTCCACTTATGTACAGTGGTCATATGTTTTCTCAAATCTGCAGAATTTCTGAAATATTCAGAACAATTTTCAAAAACATTTAATTCTGGAATTTCAGGTACGTTCTTCCTTTGAAGCAACAATGGCATGGATTTGCTTTTGATGACGGGAAAAGTTTGATTTATTAACAAATTGTTGACCACATATCACAGATTTCCCTAATTGTTTTTGATGCAAGGGAATCCCTGTCGTGTATTCTTCTTATATGAACGTATAGATTTCTCTTTTTAGTGAATGTAACATCATATTCTTCGCAAATAATCTCTTCCATAATTTTAAATTTGATAAATTATGACCGGCATTTATAAATAAAACGAAAACGAAACTTTACTTTTAAATAGGTTAGGTACAAAACCAATTGTCAAATCCTGCGATGTCAAATCCAGCGATGTCAAACAAACGCCGGATCGCTTGTGGCGCGAGACGCTCGTCTTTTTGTCCCGTTGGTTACGCGTATGGTGACACAGACAAGGCAACTTGCTTCTTTATACAATAAATTCGAATGAATTTTAAAGGAGAATCATATCATGTTAACATACAGCGCTATTAAATTACATTGCAATATGTAGAATTTCCCTATGTTGCATTTGAAATTAATCGAGTCAAAGCATTATGCATACATAGGCAACCAATTATACAGCACGCTTTTTTGTACTATTTATATATATTGCATGGTAAATAAATAGCACTGTATGTCTTTGAATAGCCCTTTAAATGATATTTTCTTCAATGGTACCCCACATGCAAATTCTATGACATTGACTTAGATCACGTTGTCAAGTTAGATTACATACATAAACTTGAAGCTGTACATGGCCCTTCATATAGCCCAGTTAGATTGGGTTTCAAACCGGACGGTTAATTCCCGAGACCTAGGTGATCCAAGTCGGATAGATAAACATGCTAATATAACTATGCTGTTTTCAGGTTATTTTCAAATATGTAGGTGGGCTACCAAACGACAAACTGGTAGACAGGAAATTGAAACATACTGTAGCGCTTCTAGCAAATATACAACATGGTAGTCAGCAAACTGAAGTTGTTAATAAATAGGTAGAAAAGGAATTAATTGAAACTGGTTATACAGAGTATGCAATTGAGTCATTTCCTAACACAACTCCTTAAAAAATAAAAACTAAAAGCTTTTTACATTATTAGTACTAATTGCATTATTATATTGTTAATAGTACATTAACTAACAATCAAATATTATGTATACCTACGATAAATGAATTGTAGATTTGCGTGTTAACTATAACTGTAAATAAATATGCACTACTACGGAATACCATTTCCATCTGTCTCGCGAATTCGGTTAAGTATATGGTCAACATGCTACTAAAGCAAATCAATTCATTGATTATTATTCTTAATTTAACAGGTGAGGTCAATGTGGGTCAATTGATTCTTTCATCGGTAAAATAAAATATTTCCATTCCACTTAAGATAGCTCTTACCAAACTGTTAGTCAACGGCTATTATTCTGAAAATAAAATATAGTGAGTAACCCTGCTCGATATATACCTTCCAACTATCGCCTCGATGGCGATTTTCTGTATTTCATCAAATCTGTTGATTCCTTGACGTGCTTGCAAAAATTCAAAATCTATAGAATAAAGCAGTAATAATTATAAACCCCAAAATGACTTTTTGAAAAGCTCATTAACCAATAAATATGCGATAATATTTAATAATTAAGTAAATTAAAATGCGGCCCACGTTGGTTAGCGAAACAGATATCCGGTGAATCCGCATTAAAATGGTAGTGAAATAAATAAACTATATTAATTATGCCCCACGTTATTGAGCTTTAAATAAA
Organism: Agrypnus murinus; assembly: GCA_929113105.1. Taxonomy (NCBI): domain Eukaryota; kingdom Metazoa; phylum Arthropoda; class Insecta; order Coleoptera; family Elateridae; genus Agrypnus; species Agrypnus murinus. Next base: position 217,548,211 of record OV816024.1, on the reverse strand, counting down.
TATACGGCGAAATACTGCTAGAACGTAGAAATATAATAAATTCATTTTAAATAAAATTTATAATAAGCAGTTAGATTTCTCATATTAATGATTTTAATTATTTTTAGAAATAAACTTCAATTTTCCCTTTTTATGTATCTTTTAAAGAGGTTTAATGAGCATAAGTCATACGAATAAATAAATAAATCCTTATTTACTTTAACATTACGCATTGAAGCTGGGCGCCATATCATAACTATAAAGAAAATTTAAAGAGTAAAAACTATTCATGAAAAACTTATCTATATTTTGAAAATTACCTCCACCTACCACTTAACTCCAATAATTAATAATCACTACGGTACAGCACAATCAACATATTACGTTCCTAAAGTTTTAAACAAATTCCCTTTCAAAACTTTAACCACAATTTCGGTCATTAAAGTTAATCTTAAGAATTGGAATCCTGTCGTCTAGTCTAACAATGTATCAAAATATTAAATTATATTGCTATGTATTTATCTGTTTCTCTACTTCCCTTATAAACAAAATTATAGTCACAATTATCCACATGAAAGTCTTTATGGCTTTGTAGGATGGACGTATGGAGGTTAGGGGAAGACCCGAGCAATCTGTTTGTTCTATTTTGGACAACCACATTGCTCGGAGGGGAGATGGGAAGCCTTTCTAAAAAAAACATATTTGGACCTGAATTAAAACTGTATGAAATTGAAAATAGAAGAATTATTTGAATTATAATAATTTAGAATAAAAAAGAAAAAAAACTGGTTAAAAATGCATACTTTTAAAACTTTCGCGAAACACGACATTCTACAATTAAACATGTATTTCAGATGTGTAAATTTAGCGTAGAATAAATAAAGATTTATTTATTTCTAATGCAATGATAAAATAAGATAACTGGAATCTGGTGTTTTACTATTTACGAATGTTTCACTTCTATCAAAATCTACCGAAATGCAAATTTTGAACATCTTTGGTTAGGTATACTATATACTTCCAAGATTTTTTAGTTGACCTGGTGAAATACAGTTCTAGCATTATGGAATGAAATAGTAATAAGAAATTAATAGAGTTTTGTCTTATACATTGTCTATTAGTTATTATCAAAATCGCTTTCAGAAATTATCATCCTTTGTTATCTACGAATCATTATCAGAATGTTTTGTTGCTGTATGAGCTTGGCGAGCATTAGAACACCATTCTTTTCAATCTTAAGTTGGGTGAATAAAGCCCAACTATTAGCTAATGCAAGTTAAAAGAGTGTTTCATGATGTTTTGGTGCAATAGATCGACTAAGGGTTTTGACTAATTTGAAGTTCTGACAGACTTGAGGCTATGTATAAGTGAAGAATGACAACAGATTATATACAGATGTGCATAAACAATCTTCAGAAACGTTAGAGTGGATTATATAAAATAATCCAAAATAACTGAAGGTAATACTATAAAAATATGTAAAATAACTCCACAAGAAAGATTGTGCCATTTTCAAACTTATTATAGATTTGCCCTGCATTGTATATACCTAGTTAAATTAAAAAAGTATTATGTAATCAAGTACTTTTTTATTTATTTAACAATCATTAGATTTTAAGTATTGTTTTATTAAACAGTATACGACACTAGAAAGTGTCGAAACGTTTATAACTGCGTGCAGAAATTCTTCATATTAGGTCAATAGATAACAAAAAATCTATAACATCATTCAAATTACAGTTTAATGTTAAGATAGTCAGTTAAGACAGTTCAGATTACTATCAGTAGATTTTAGAAAGTCAAACCTCAAAAGAAAAGCTTGGAACTGAGAAGACACAAAATGCATCAATGAAAGATTTCGAAGTTGTGAAACATATCATTCAAAAGGGGGCATGTGTGTCAGAAATTTGTAACAAATATGGTTTCTTTTATTAAAAATTAAAATGAAACTAGTAACAACAGTTTAAATAATTCAATAACAAAATGAGAAATATAAAATTGTGTAGAAACAGAAACATTCGAAAAGAACTAAAGAATAACGAAACCCAGATATTACGAGATCTATAAAGTTATGCATCTTGCCTCTGCAGTAGTATGCAAGAGAAAATACTGGATACGAATGAATGATGAATCTAAATATGCGTTTATTAGAAATTTTTAATAAATATATGCACTTTCATTATTAAAAAAACAAAAGCACAGGCAAATTTTTCTATGAACAGGAAGTTGTCAAAGGGTCTTTGGAATTTCCTAATACCTATTTATCGCAATACCGCAGGATGTAAGTATTTAAATTTTAGTTGAAACTTTTTCTTTCTTAGAAAATATTAACAAGTACACAGATGGTTAAGGCAGTAAAATATTTTAAAGCCTAGTATTTAACAATAAGCTTAAATTATGGGTTTCCCCTAGACTCAACTAAGCCGCCCTTGGTTGGCTGTCTAAAATGCTAAAATTAGTAGTTAGTAAATGTGCTGTCGGCAAATAAGGTAACAACATCCACATTCCTTTGCAGAACATTCTTTTCTACAGGAGCACTTGTAGAAGCTTTCTCTAAAGTAAAGAGAGTACTTAAAAGTTACTCCCGTCAAAGAAACCTGCTTATTTGTAGGAACATCTTGAATACTTGTTTATTAACTGCCTGTTCTAAGTAACGGCTTTTAGGCAAGGGCAAAGATTCTCCAAGTGCTTATGTAAAAAAGAATGTTCTACAAATAAATGTGCATGTATTACCTTATTTTCCGACAGCATATTAAACCATTTACTAACTGCCAATTCTAAACAACTGCATTTAGTAAATGCCTAGGGATATAGCAAACTCGTATAGATATATTTTCGTTTTACTATCTGCCCTGTCACTTAGTAATGACTAGGAAGATAGTTATTTGCCGGATTTGACTATTTACCTGCGACATATACATTTACAAAAAAAATTATGAAAGATCCTTTCCGATCCATATTCGCTAGAAGATTACAGCTAATTTTGTGACTCTTGCATTCATACTAATTAGTAGTTAGATTCGCATAAAAAAGAATAGTTACATAAGATTATTCCTTAATTTTATAGTCATTATTTAAACTACATATGTATAATATTTATGTAAATTAGAAATAAAACTAATTGATTATACATTACTATATTAATATTGAATTGTAAGTTACTTCTTTTTATAAATATTATAGATATAAAAAAATTGTTTATTTATGAAATATATTAAATATTTTATTAAAGAAAATTTCTTTTTTTCTTATTTATTACTTTTTTTGAGTTTTTACAATTACTAATTACAGCACATTCTCTTATTAATTGATAAATATTAATTAATCAACAATTAATATTAATTTATTTACGAACGCTGTTTCTGGTAGCACTGCCTAAAAAATCAAGAAGTTTCTCTAAATCTATCCCCCTCCAAAAATAATATGTGGTGGGGACCTACTATCCACTTTTTTTTCTAGAGTCCTCTGAGTTTGAAAGTGTATTGTTCGTAAAGTACTGAACCAAATTAAGTATTTAAGAGCAAGTAGTAAATTTATTTCTACATACAACAGTAAAATATTTTTTTTTTGTTTATTGTTGTAAATAAATAAAGATTATTAAAAGTTTCACAGTTTTATTAAAATACAACCTGACAATATTGTTTCGACAGCTATGCTGTCATTATGAAAGGTAATATAATTATAAACAAACACGTCACTAAGGTAGATACAAAATAGGTAACTAGATAAAATAATAATAATAATCAGAATTAAATATCTAATACTTCCAGTAACGGAGAATTACTGAGCTCAAGTTGTTCATTCATTAAAGGTACCCTGAGTTTGTGTTTGTATATCTCAAAGGCTTCTAATATGTCTAATTTGCGTTTGTTATTACAAAAATGTAGGAATTTAATATTATTTTGAGAAGTCATTGTGTGATTTTGTTCTAAAAGGTGTTTGGCGTAATTCGATTTTTCAGGATGTTTATTTTTGTAATGACGTACGTGTTCTTTATATCTTATGTCAAAATTTCGAAGTGTTTGTCCAATATATACCGAACTACAAAAAGAACAATTTAAACGGTAAATGCCCTATTTCATGATATTGTGTGTTCTGTCTTTAGCATTAAATAAAAATGAAAAAGTGTTAGTGTTGGTTTTAAATGTTATTTTATAATTGTTAGTTTTTCTTAGTATATGTGCAATTTTTTCTGATATTTGGCCAAAATATGGTATAGATATGTAATTTGTGTCTTCTGTTTGATTGTCAATGGGATATATTCTTTTGATAGCTATCCTATAATCTTTTTGTTTAATTAAAGTGTCAATCATGTTCGGATTATAATGATTTGCATGTGCTAGTTGTTTAATAGTTGATATCTCTTTGCTAAAATCTGATTTTAGCAAAGAGATATCAACCATTAAACAACTAGCACATGCAAATCATTATAATCCGAACATGATTGACACTTTAATTAAACAAAAAGATTATAGGTTAGCTATCAAAAGAATATATCCCATTGACAATCAAACAGAAGACACAAATTACATATCTATACCATATTTTGGCAAAATATCAGAAAAAATTGCACATATACTAAGAAAAACCAACAATTATAAAATAACATTTAAAACCAACACTAACACTTTTTCATTTTTATTTAATGCTAAAGACAGAACACACAATATCATGAAATAGGGCATTTACCGTTTAAATTGTTCTTTTTGTAGTTCGGTATATATTGGACAAACACTTCGAAATTTTGACATAAGATATAAAGAACACGTACGTCATTACAAAAATAAACATCCTGAAAAATCGAATTACGCCAAACACCTTTTAGAACAAAATCACACAATGACTCCTCAAAATAATATTAAATTCCTACATTTTTGTAATAACAAACGCAAATTAGACATTTTAGAAGCCTTTGAGATATACAAACACAAACTCAGGGTACCTTTAATGAATGAACAACTTGAGTTCAGTAATTCTCCGTTGCTGGAAGTATTAGATATTTAATTCTGATTATTATTATTATTTTATCTAGTTACCTATTTTGTATCTACCTTAGCGACGTGTTTGTTTATAATTATAATTATATTACCTTTGATAATGACAGCATAGCTGTCGAAACAATATTGTCAGGTTGTATTTTAATAAAACTGTGAAACTTTTAATAATCTTTATTTATTTCAGTAAAATATTATATATCTAAATCGTATACTTTTGTTTTTATGGGACGATACGTTATCCTAGTGAGTGAGTTTTTTTTGCATTTTCAAAGGTCTGTATTAAAGAAAAGGGTAAAAGTAACCGAATTAACCCAAGTTCTCAATACAGATATTCTCAAAGACTTCCTATTACAAAAATTTCAACATTTTATTTGGTCCCCCACATCACTTTTTTGGGCTCCAAATTTTAATAATTTTTATTTTTTGTCAACTTTGAAGGTATTTTTTTTAAATAAACAGGGCTTTAAAGAAGATAATTTTGTATGTACTTATTATACTATATATAGAGATCTGTAAATTTACCCAGGGGAGTGCAGCATGGGGCACAAATCAGGAAAGAAATAGCAATTTCAACGGCAAATGCTCACAGATGGCATCTTGGAAAAATAAGTTACTATCAAATTGTAAATATATAAATAAAATGCGCATATCTCAAGCTTTAAAATGACATAAAAATATTCCAAATTGGTCAACTGCACAACAAGCTGTGGTCAAATGCATAAACCTCTGAAATTGGTAAAATTTGTTGACACCGCTGATGAAAAATTATCATTATCAAACAGTTGTCAGTAAAAATTTAAAAAATATATTTTCTTTCATCTAAAGGATAGGGTAACAAGCTAGCCCATTTTCATCAAAATAAAAAATGGTGCAACTTCACCCACTTGATGATTTCATATGGAATGACCCTTAAATATTTTTTTTTCTCAAAAAGTATATGCCATATATCTATGAGATTTTTGTAGGGGTTGGAAAGAAACCTCGTGGGTCTTATGCTATAAATTTTCTCAGGCAAAAAAAAAATGTTTTTTTAAAATTTATATAAAAAATAGCGAATTATGTTTTCTTATTTATTAATAGAGATAGCGTCAATTTCTTTTTGTTAAATTAACACTTTTCATATGTAGATATTATTTTCTTCAAAACATTGTTCCTAATTTTAACAAAAGAAGAGCAGTAACAAAAAAACGTTTTTTGTCCAAACCGCTTGCGACTAAAAATCGTTTTTTTGCTATAGCATTCTTATTGTTAAGATTAAAAACAATCTTTTAAAGAAAATAATGTCTACACATGAAAAGTGTTAATTTAGCGAAAAAATCTTGACACTATCTCTATTAATAAACAAAAAAACATAGTTCGCTATTTTTTCATATAAATCTTAAATAAAACACTTTTTTGTCTGAAGGTTAATAGAATAAGAACCACAAGATTTCTTTCTAACCACTACAAAAATCTCATAGATATATCGCATATACTTTCTGAAAAAAAGATTTAACTTTCTTTTAATGAAATTGTCCCTAAAAATGGATACCTTTTATTACGTATCGTCCCATAAAAACAAAAGTATACAATTTAGAAATATAATATTTTACTGTTGTATGTAGAAATAAATTTACTATTTGCTCATTTTTAAAATATTTAATTTGATTCAGTACTTTACGAGCAATACGCTTTCGAAGTCAGAGGGCTCTAGAAAAAAATTGATAGTAGTTCGAGAGGTTTCCCTATTGTTGTCCTCTTACCGCTGCCCCCACCCCCAGCAGATGGTTATAGGACTGTTTGAATATAGCCTTAATTTAAAGTTACATCTAAATAATATATGTATTTAATTATTGAAAATAATTTTCAAAATTTACTGCATTTCCCCTGTATGCAGCTGGTAGTCAGAAGGTCGTCTAATTTTAAAGATTATTGTCTGTGGTCTTCAAAAGAAGTGTTTTGTTGTATTTGATGAAATAAAATATGTACCTGCGAAGAAATATCTAGGAATAATTTTAATACTGCAATATACGAGTAGGTAGTTTGAAACATGAAATTTCGATAACACGTTCCACTTTTAAAAGTAATGGACATTTAATTTAATATAATTGTAATTTACCTTTTTAGGCTATCAAACTGTTAAACCATTACCTCTACTGCATAAGTTAATCCTCATATCAATTCAACCATTTATTAGACTATAAAAGTATAATATAATTAATTGTTAATTTCTTTTTATGAAAAACATTCGCTACTTGACCTACTAAGCCGATTTATTACAAACTTGCGCATAAATAATTAAGTTGAAGCACCTACACATATATCCAATGAACCCATTTCGCTCATAGAGAAATGCAAATGAAGCAGCTTCATCCAATAGAAAAAGCTGCTTAAATGTTAGTCTCTAACAGCGGTAATCAAAATTTGCATTTTACAATAGTGTGATTATTCATAGAACAAAAATAAATATTCATGTCCTATTTTAGATGTTACAATTTAAAAAAAGTTTGGTGAAAATTGGAGCGTTTTTAATTGTTGCATTCATAAATATATAAATATATTTTAAATTGAATACTGTCTACCTACACCTTATATTATTTTTTTAACTACTGTTTTAAAATAATTACAGCTCCAGATAAGGGACCGGCCTGTTTTATTTAAGTTTTAAAATGTGTACACGCACTTTGGTTTTATTTGCTATTGTTGATGAGCGGCAATGACATCATCTTAGAAAGCCATATACGTTCGCGTATATATATTTCAAAAATAATTTCTTCACATTCAAGACAGTGTGTATTGTTTATTCTATATGAAAATACAACACGCTCCTGCTAACATAACTAAACATAAAGATTAAATAATAAATTCAAGGAGTAACAATTTCTTCTATATACAACTTACTGAAGCATGGTATCATTTGTTGTAAAAGTGTCCTCTATGCTTTACATTTTCGCACATCTCATTGTGAAATAAAATTATTGAATTAAAATCCTTAATAATATTGATAGTTTGCAATAATGCAACATTTACATCATATGGACGTATGAGTGGGCAAACCGGACAGAGAATATTATTTGTTATAAGTGTGACATTTCTATTTACCTACAGAAAATTCATTCAGGTCTCTTACGTAGACCGGTGAATACTTGTTATTTAAAATTAGCACTGAAAATAGTTATGATATAATTTTCCGGAGTTGCTTCTTTTAAAACGTTCGTTAATATAAAATACCAATATTAGTTAGCGACTATGCGTTAAGCAAAGTACAACACCCGCGAATGTTGTGTATGTGTCATATTATGTGTGATTAACCATTCAAATAAAACAGTGCTTTTTGTATTTCTTTCATAAACTGAAATAAAAGACATTTTATTAAAATATTTCTTAAATAGTTCAAATATGGCTGAAAACAATAGGAAATTGGATTATTCTAGTAAGTACCTTTTTTTCTTATTTGCTTAACGTAACTAATATTCTAATAATATACTTTTTTTAAATTAAATTGGAAACAGATAAATATAATTTGATAATTAATTTTGATAACTAGCTACCCATCGTACTGATTTAATCTACTAATGGATATGTTGTTAAGAAGATGTAACGAGTAAGGGTGGGACGGTTCTATAATGATAAACTGCGATAACCTGGATAATTTCCACTAATGTTAGATACTTCTCGGATAGTTACTATATCGAAAGCTCCATCCTATTATAATAATTTGGGCATTAGGACAAATTGCTTAGATTAAACGATATTCAAAAATAAATGAATTAAAAATGTTAATGGTTGTACAAAAGTCAGGACTATAGAAATACTGCAGGTATCCAATAATCAATACATAAATATTAAGCATTTTTTAAAATACAATCTAACATTGAATGTTGTCAAATTTCAAAAACCTCTAAAATTAAAACAGTTAGCAATCATAGCAAGTAAAAAGGATATTTGAAATTCTGGCATTTTGTTATAATATACTGTAGATTGTAGACTGCGCTTGCGGTTGAAACTATCATTTTGTCAATTTTTAGATACAAAGATAATATGCATAAATAATCAAAAATATTATTTGTAACATCATAGCAGACTGCGAAAATACACAAGAAGAAATATGAAAGAAAACTATAGAACTAACAATCTCGTCCAATCCCACGTAACACATGGACGTCCAATGGACATCCATAGACAGTCCGCTTTTGGACATTTGGACCGTCCAGTGGACGTCCAGTTTGCAACTAAAATGGACGTCCATATGGACGTTTGCTTGGACGTCCATTGGATGTTCATATGGACGCTTACGGAATGCTTACTGGACACTTACAGGACAATTTCTGTACGATCACGGGATATTTACTGGACCTTCAGTAGACGCTTACTGGACTCTTAGTGCACGTTTACTGGACGTTCATTAAACGCTTACAGGGCCACTACCGGATGTTTACTGGATCCGTTTGGGACGCTTAATGGGCTTTACTGGACGTTAACCGAACGTTTACTGGATCCTTACAAAAGTCTTACAGGACGCTAACTGGATCCCTATAAAGACGATTTCTGGACATTTACTGGAATTTATTGGACCAATACGGGAGACGCTTACTGGGCATCCAGGAATTAACGTTTTAGGATTCGAGATGTCATTTTTAGGACATCTAACGATATCACAGTTATTGACGTCTCTTTAGATTTCGCTTAAGTAACAATAAATATGGGATGCACACGCATATTGACAACTACAAGTATTCAGTATAAATTAAAACAATACACGTTCCATTATTGACGTTTATTAAAATTAAAATCAGTTATTAGCATCATTCAATATAAATCCACCATAAGTTCTAATATGGCATATACATTATTTTAACCTATTTATTTTGATTTATTATTCGAAATTCGCTCTTTGGATCTTCGTAGCCATTTCCCGATTCCGTCTTCGACCTCTTTCTCGGATGCCCCGAATTTACTTAGTTTAACACTTTCTAAAAAGAAAATATTTATTTATAATAGGTTGTTAAAAAATATACAATACTTACCTCTAATAACAAAAACACTCTGAACACTAATAAAAATAAACAGAAAGTAAAATAACTGGAAACACTGTTCGACACACAATATGCCGATTTGCCGAATGTCGTTTTAAGAATAAATACGAGAAGGAAAACCGTGGCGGGCACCCTCAACTCAGAGACTCAAAGCATGCGCAAAGAATTACAATTCTCCACCGTGGGTGATGTTATTACCCGGATACCCGGACATCTGGCATCGAGGTCAAAGTACCTGCTCTCTAATGCATATTTGTTATATACGTACATTTTTTTCCTAAAAATTTCTAAATAATGTCAATTAAAATGTAAGGACCTTGTTAACACGATAACGTTTGCAGATATGCTGATATTACTTTCTTAATACTGATGCAGATGATATAATAATATTAATAATATAAGTAATGTAATAATAATAATTAGTGAAGATGCTCTCTTGGGAAGGAACTTAATGAAATAAACTTAATTGTTGTTATCAAGCCTTGATAAGCCCTTGAAAAAATCACGGAAAAGCAGTGCTCGAAACGTTGGCCCAACAACCGCCCTGAAGTTTATTTTCTAAGTCCCTTCCCAAGAGAGCATCTTCATTAAGAGAGAAGAACCAGAACTTTGACATTATAATAAAAATTAGTTTAACATAATTCATTTTATAGAAAATCTAATTTTTTTATATTTCCAGTCTTCTAAAACTGCCTTTTTATCTCTTACGGCAAAAGAGTATATATACTAGTGTCCTACAAAGAAAGCAATAGCTTCTGGTCTGTATAAATGGTTAATCGAGAGTATATATACGGTCATTTGTAGATCAGTTAATGGTTTGACTTATTAATAAGTCCATAAATGTCTGTACATCCAATGGACGTTCATGTACATCCGTTTATAAACCGTCCAATTTAGATCCACAATTGAACAATTGTAGTCCAGTGGATGTCCACGTACATCAATTTATAACACTATCAAATTTAAGTGCGGAACTGTACTTCCAGTGGACGTCCAGTCAGATCTCTTTATGGAAGGATTAATTTAAATACATAAATGTAATGTCCATTGAACATCCATGTACATCCGTTTATAGACTGTCCAGTTTAAGTCCGGAACTATACGTCGAGGGGACGTCCATTTGGATCCCTTTATAAAAAGTCCATTTTAGGTGCATAAATGTATGTCCACTGGACTTCCATGCATATCCGTTTATGGACTGTCCAATTTAGATCCACAATTGTACGTTCAATGGATGTCCATATTCATCCATTTATGGGCCGTCCAATTTAGATCCACAATTGTACGTTCAATGGATGTCCATGTACATCCATTTATGGACCGTCCAATTTAGATCCACAATTGTACGTTCAATGGATGGCCATACACATCCATTTATGGGCCGTCCAATTTAGATCCACAATTGTACGTTCAATGGATGTCCATGTACATCCATTTATGGATCATCCAATTCAAGTCCATGAAAGTACGTCCACTGGACGTCCATGTTGTGTCCATTTATGTACCGTCCATTAATAGATAGATTTGGACATCCATAGGACGTCCATTAGAGATCCATTTTTGGACCGTCCAAAAATGGATTGAAAATGGACCAACTTGGACGTCCAATGGACGTCCTGTGTTACCTGGGATTCTTGGTAATATTTTTTTCTTGGAAAAACCATGTCATTACTTCATCTGCTTGAATCATTTTAAGATAATGTACAGTCAGACAAGGTACTGTTATGATGACAGCTACCAATGAAACGAGAATCCCCATACTAGTCAAAGGACAACTCGCTTCTCTTGGGCTCTTTACAATTGTCATTATAATGCCAAAGAGATTCAATCCAATCTGGATTAGACAAGCCCATTTTTAAATAGTTTTTAGTGTGAATGTGCGGAGTGATATACTTAGAGATTGCATCATAGGTCCAGATTTTTAACGGTTATTTAAATGGGAAAATATAGCTGAATTTGTTAAGAAATCAGCTATTTATATGTTTGAAAGAAATTTCTCCTAACATGAGACAACGGATGTGGTTTCAAAATTATGACATACTGCCCACTTCTATATTACGGAATTATTAATAATACACAGGTTAATTACAACAGGTGCAAATCATACTTAGCCTCCACCTGGTTCTGATCTTACTTAATTAGACTTTTTTTCATGGGGTAAAGTAAAGAAGGATGTATACTAGCAACCCATAGAAAACGAAGAGCATTGGCGAAAAAGTCATGCAGGACAGTCACTCTCGAAATGCCTCAATGAGCCGTCACTCAACCCGTCAGGCGTCGGCGTCGCGGAGCCACCGCAGCATACATCACTTCCTTGTTTACTCACAAGTAGTATTTTACTCCTATTTCATATCAGAAAGTCTCATTTTCCCATATAAGTATTTCAACAGTTAAGTTCATTACTACATAATTTTATGTTGTTTTAAAAATATTGCTACAACAGAGATGTGTGTAATATTACCATGTGAAATGTACTGGTACATTGCTTCAAAATAAATGTTTTTTAAGACCACAAAGGAAATAAATGAAAAGACCTATTAGTTTTGACGAAACTATATCGTTTTCTATAAACTTCACAATGCATTACGGAAATGTCCAGCCGAAATGTTTTCATATCTATTATAATTCAGGCGCGGATCCACGGAGGGAGGGGGATAGGAGGAAAATTTCCCTCCCCAAAATCTTTAATCTTATATACTTTAGTATTATAGTTAAATAAATTTTGAATGTAAAAGTAGTTAATGTTCATTAAATATTGTGCAATATATAACATTTATAAATAAATATACATAGGATAAAAACAAACAATTTTTTAATTATTATTTATTTAAGACAATTATTTTTCAAAAATTCCCCCCCCCCCCAGTAATTCTCTGGATCCACCCCTGAGATTATTATATATTATATATTTTACATTGTCTGACTGATCATTTTTATTAATCAATATTCAATAAATGAGGATGAAAAAATTGCACCAAATTTTCGAAATGGAAGATAGTCCGCAGTTTCTTATCATTCAATAAATATCATTTATTATAAATATTGAGTAGGGAACAGTGACCCGCAATGGGTCAATTTTCAGATTTTGATTTTTAAATTTAACAAAAAACATTTTAACTTTTGAATGGGTAGAATCCAAATTTTAGTCAATTGACAATAATATCTGTATATTAAAAAGAATAACAGAACAACCAGAGAAACGCAAATTTAAAAAATAAGATTTTTGACCCATTGTAGACCACTTGTGGAGTACAACGGATCACCACATGTCCCACGATGGGTCAACATACAATGAAGTAAGAAATGATTTGAAAGTTCAAAAATGATAATTTGTATTTTAAAATACAAACAACTGATATTGAATGATATAAATTTATATTATAACTGATAATATAAATAATAAATGATCAAATGATCGTAGATCCGAGTTCCACTTGGAGCGCGAGATTTTTTTTCTATTTGGAAAATTCCGCCAGCACTTATGTGTGTGTGATTGTTTTCATATTAGATGGGAGACATATGGGGACCTTAGCTGTTGGTTCCCTGTTGGTAGTGTAGGCGAGAAATAAAAAACTAAAGACTCAAAATAATTTAAAAAATATACATTTAATTATTTAATATTTAAATTATTACATTAATCAATAATACTATTAGTAAATAATAATATAATATGATTACTTTAATATTTTCAACAACATGACCCACTTAATTCTCATAAAATTCTACCCATAGTGAACCACTTGGCCATTTTGTAAACAAACTAATTGAGCATAAATTGTACTAGCTTACATAGTTAATAAGTGATTTTATAGCTTACATTTATTCAACAAATAATTGAAACCTTCAAAATGTCTATTTGTACTTCTAAAAATGACCACTAAAGGCCCACAGCTTTACTACATTAAGTGTGATGATAAAGATGATAATCCATTGTGGCTCACTCTCCCCTACACATATTGATCGTAAATTAATCAGACTTGAGTCAAATACAACAAATGAACAATTTTGAAATACCTGAACTAGGCAATGTGTGGCCATCCACTGTGCTTGAAATATCATAGTTTCTCTTATGTTCTGCATTTATTTACTTTTCAAATATGTACACATACATAATTAAACTCGAAGCTTAAGTAGAAACTACCTAATATTATATTCATTTAACAGATAACACTTTTTATATAAATATCTATTTATTATAACTGTTTGTAGAACAATTTTAATAAATAATGTACAGTTACGAATGCTACCATAACCTAATATGTGGTACGTTGGAGTTATCTTTTAGATGAAAGTTGTGAGGTTAAGAACCAACGTGAACTAAAAAAGAATGCAAAGTAAATAAATAACTAGTTAGTGTAACCAATAGTAAACAATTTAAAAGTTGAAATTATGAATGAAGTGGTTTTGCAAACTAGTGCCAAGTTGATTCTGCAAAGTAATAAATGTAGAGACAAGGTCAATTTGTAAAAGTTTGGCGCCTGTGGGAAAAAGAAAGGTTGGCGCCTTCTACCCACAACACAGTATCAAGATGTAATTTGTCAATTAACTTTAAATTCTTCAATTTGATAAACGATGCCCAGTATTTTTGTTTATAATATTTACATATAAATATTTCAAGTGTAGTCAAAATCATCAACGTCATTTATTACATCAATGCTATACTATATTGCACGAATAGTGTGGGACTGTGAGTAACTTTTTTACTTTATGAATGTGTGCTGTTATCTTTTGTGAAGCTTTATACATTAACTGTCCGGCTGTAAAAATGTACATGAAAGAATTTTAGTTACATCTGAAATTGCATCTTAATAATAATTGATGCATAATAATATTAATAATAAATTAGACACGTTGGGACATTCGAAGTGCAATATCACATAAAACACTCATACCAGTTTTTATACAGGGTGTTTTTTAAATAATAATTTTTGGCTTAATGGGTAACATAAGAATAAAGGAAGAAGGCAAAAATGCATAAAATTCCGCACTATCTCAAAAATAGATTTTCACTAAAAATTGTTGGGCACTCGGAAAATTAAGTAAGCTGAAGACGGCCCTGGTGTCTGGAGGAGGTTTTATTTCTATGCTGATCATTTATTTAATTTATGTCAAACAAAAAGATGTTTACTATTTAAACTGTTTATAGGTATTAATAAATACATAAATGTCTCAGCAAGTAGACTATACAATGACAGCACCTAAATAAATAGGGGTTTTTGTTATTACTACAACTACTGCATTTCCGTATTATGTTGCAAATCGTTATTCTTATTAATGATAATGATTTGAATTGTATTTAATCTCGGACATCGTTAGAAATAATAAGTAAATCGGTAGCTTTATAAAATTGATTAACAGTTAAAATTGCTATAAAACGAAATATTAAAAACATGACCTTATCCCGAAATTATCATTTGCATGGCTGCAGTTCAACTACTAAGAACGTACAAGATCGTTTATGAGTATTTATAAATTAAAGAACCCAGGATTCAATGACTCAGCGATATTAACGCTTTTTGGGATAATTCTGAAAATAAATGTAACAAATAGGTCTTGTAGCAGAAGAAGATGTATTCCGAAAGAGTGCTTTAGTCATAGCAGTTTCTCGAAATAGTCAAAACTCTCCCGAAGACAGACCAAAGTCGGGATGCCAAAAAGCAGTTCCATTTAAAATTGTTGCAAGTGCTGCATTTTCACTCTCGGAACAGAATTATTCTAAGACCCTTTCCATTTCAAGAAATGACCCGAAAACAACGTGTGCTGATTTATTGAGGTATCAAAGCAAGAAGAGTGGTAGAAGATTCTTTGAAATTTTAGCATCTCGGTTTCGAATTCTTGTAAAATACTGAAAAGTACACTGATATTTGTTTTTTGTGGATATGGCCGCAAACAGGAAACCGTGCTCTTAATGCAGCATCTTTTGATAGAATCGAATTTATGCAATATGTAACTAATGATGGCACAGTTCCGGGGCAGAATAAGTTGATCTATCAGCAACAGAAATAGTGCAAAACTTATAAATGTTTACTATTAGTTTATAAATCAAGCTTAGGTTAAATATATGTTTTCTTAATTGTTTATCTTATTATTGTTTTTAATTTTCTGTAGTTCTTGAACGACTGCCTTGAAATTCTTAATTTCCAAAGGCATCTAATTCATCTTATTCCTACCACATGGAATTTCATTTGATGCATTAGATACGGAGATTATCAATTTTATAATTTTTTTTGTTCTCCTACTCCTCCCGTGTGCATATCAGTCCTTCTTTATTCAATTTCCGTTCTTGTTCATTTTCTCTTACGTTAGGAATGCTATAATAGTATATTATTCAACTAGTATACATTGATGGCTATTATTCACTAGAATAATTTACAACACTTGCCTAGATGGCTCGTGTCGTGAACTTCATCCTTGTGAATAATAGCCATTACATGTGAGTAGAAAAGTATAGTTTATAGTTTGTCCACGACAATTAAATATTAATGTTAAAAAACTTTAAAATACTTTTAGAAATGTGTGAACGATTTGATTATATCGAATTAAAGCAGGCTGCCCCCCGCCAGACTGTCTAACAGTGATTAATCACCGCTGGCAGTCAATCATGGACTAATAGTAGGTATTGGTAGCCAATCAGCGACTAACTAGTAGTGATTAATCATCATTCACTGCTGGTAGGCTGGTAGTGTATAATGTATATAATTATAATTGAACATAGACAACTATAATGAGTATATTATAAAATAGTCTTGGGCAAACTTTAATATTTGTACGGTTTATAAACTCATTAAAGCACCATATCATGGGTTTTTCGTGGTATATCGTCGCTCCATTCCGCTATGTTCCACAGCTCTTATCTTCTACAATTCTTTAAAAATTGAGTTTGCAAGTTATATATTCTTGATTTAATATGTCTTACGAGTCTGGCATGTTAAAAACATTTTTAATTATTATTATACAGTCAAGTTGTATCTTTATACAACATGCGTCGTTTTTTGACAATAATATGTCAAATAGTTTAACAGATCTTAAGGGAGGTTTGTTAAAAACGTTCTTTATTTTATTAACTCATGACCCGATTTCAAAGTTTTTTTGCACAAAAAAATTTCTTTTGTTAAACCCTTTAAAATAAGTTGTTTCAAAGGTGGAGTTATCATTTGACATTTTAAATATTGTGTTGCTGAGGAGTGAGGCGGTGAAATGCAAAAATCTTAACGATGCTACATATATTTAAATGTTGCCCCGGAAAAATTAACTGATGCGGTTTTGTCTAATTTTGATATTGATATTTTGTATAGCTTAGAAGATAGTTGAGGTGGGATGTTGTGAAGCACGTTAACACACTGTATATATATATATATATAGTTACAAACAAAGGCATGAATTATTACACTAAAATTAGAGCACATTCTAAACTTACATTTAAAATGCATGATTCCTTTAACTCTGACGTGAAAAAGCCAGAAGCTGCTTCAAAAAATGCACAAGTGATCCTTTTTTTAGCTGAGCGCCGATTGCATATGTATTGCAATGATCCGATCTGTTATTTTCAAAATTACACGTAAGCATCTTGCATATTACAGGCTAGTAGTAGACATTTATGTTTTTAAGTTCGACATGGACAGTAAATCAAATACTCCCACATACTATAATGTAAAAGTTTTAAAGAGGTTAGTGTAACTTTTCTATCAAGTGCAACTTTCACTTTAAAAACCTTTTTCAGATTAACCCAATAAATAGTTCTTGTTCTTAAGTCTTTAGTAAGCTTAACTTTAGCTCTTTAGTTCATACGTATTTCTCTGTCTATAGATACAGGTATGTGTGTATGTATCAATTACGAAAATATATTCTGCAAAACATATCCAGAAGTGAAACTGGGGTTTAGGAAGTTTAAACCTCAATTACTTCAATAAAAGCAAGATGAAAAATGCACCAAATTTGCGTGTTGTGTAACAAATTTAACAACTATTTATAAACTAACAAACTATAAAATCTCTACCGTGTTAACTTCCTACTACATGTTTAAAAATATCTCTTCAGTATTTTACACTTATTGCAATTTTGAAATGGGTTATACATTTTCTTGTTGTGAAAGTGCAATAAATTACTTAAATCCATTTATGTCTTATAAAATTGCTTTAGATTTTGTTTAAATGTTTTAATTACTTGTCTTTATAAACTAAAAAAATACAGTTGATATTACCTTTTATTTATTTATTGTGTGTGGGGTAAACCATAGAGGTGTACAACTTATTGCATATGCAATAAAAAATATTTTTGTTAAAACCTACGCTTGTCATGAGATCTTGAATGCATTTCAGAATAACATAAAATCATAAAATGATTGCTTAAGATAAGACAACTATTATTTTCTCAAAGTTACACAGCAGTGTATGGATTTAATTTATTGTGATAGTTGAAAATGTCATAGTTCAAAAAGTTACAGATTACCTGGAGTGACGTCTGCTCATATAACATATACCTATAACAAAATTTTAAATAACTTTTTTATATCTTTATTCCGGTTTGTTTAAATTGATTTATATTTTTGTAAATGGGTTAGTTATTATACATATACGCAACACTGATGCATAAGTGGAAAGGTAATACTGAAGAACTTGAAACTAGTGACATAAATATCTATTTCAGACTTTTTTAAACTATGACATTATAGAAACAAGGTCTAGTAATTATTTTGCAGTAGTTCTAGACTGAACTTGAACCTCCTTCTAAACATTTGTTATACATGTGGTATTCCTTGTCCCATATTCTTTTTTTAACTTAACTGCAAAAAATAAATACGTTAGTGAGCAATGTACTGACTTATGTTAGCTAATTGTCAAAAATAACTGATTAAGTTAGAAGTAGTCTTTAAAATAAGTAAGTAGGTAAATAATAACATTAATACAAATGTTTTTTTCGTCCAGATCAGATACAACTAACATATTCTTCTATCAACGGTATAACCATTTACAAAAGGAGAAGGCATAAGCCTATGAAAATTCTACAATGGGTATAAAAATATGCTCATAAAAATTTCATATCATACCTAAAGATCCTGTGTATCATACATTTAAATAAGAAAACACTTAAAAATAATCGAATAATAATGATAATATAATAAGAATAATAATTCGATGCCAAGATTAAATGTACAAACATTTCTCCTAGGCTAGATGGTACACAGAGAAAAATGTATTTAAATTTCATCAACAATTGTGTGGTATTGTAAAACAAATTGGTCTTAAAAAAGTGACAGGGACAATTTGTGTACAATTATAAAACAAGATTGTGTCATTTAGTTTGTCAAGATTTTTTAAATAATGTTTTAAACTTTTTGTAAGGATGTGTATAAACTCAAATATAACATTTTGTGGAAGTCAATAGTAATTTGGTAGAATCAAATGAATAGTTGTGTATAAGTTTCCATAACAAATTGTGTTACTTATTAAAACCGAATGTGTAATGTTGTTGCATACAATTTTATACAAAATTGTACAATTGTTGCGCTAGTTGTGCCACAATTGCTTAATAGTATTTACATTTATACAAATTGTGCAATACTCTGGCACAAATATTCGATACAGAAGGTTAGGTATCACAAATAAAATATATATTTTTACATATATTAAAATATATGTAACTAATATGTATATAACTATACAATGTATAGTATATACAGGTATAACACTAAAATTTATTTTTGCTGTCGCCTGTTTATATATAAATCTCGAATTTACATTAATAGCGACAAATACAAGTGGTGACATCTATAAGATGTCATCCATAAACTTTGCGAAACACAATAATTAGTAGCAAGCAGTTTGAACACTGGAATATGATTTCATTCAAACAAAATATTGTATTTTTCTAAACATTCTTTACAATTATATTTCAACATAATATGCTAGCTTATCCTCTACAACATTGTTCCAAAGAATGCAGAACTAAATCTGACTGTGTTAAATAATTGTCGTACGTTCCTGTTAGACAATTCAGTAACGAAAACCTACACAACGCTGGACAATTTTCAGCCCTAAAATAGGGGTGATGTTCCCCCTATTATTAAATGACATGGAGTGGCAAAAGGTTACAGCATAACATTTGAAAGCTCAATGAATTTGCTTTACAGTAGTATTTTTATTTTTGGATTCCGAGAATTAGTTCCCTCGAAAATACAATTCAAGGAAACAATACAAATTCAAATTTAATTCCACATTTGGGGCATTTGTCAAGTGATAACACGCATTTGGTAGCGGCCATAATTTTGTTCTGTGGATAAAAATGCAATTTATAAACATCATAAATTCGGATGGATATAAAACACTATGATTCAATTGACTATAGTCAGTTGTTCATCTACTTTTGCACTTTAAATAAGTTTTTACGTTCATTTCGTAATAGTAAGTGGTCGAAGTTGTAAGTATCAGATTGAATATAAACTAGATGAAAATAATGGTATTCTTGTGGACTTATAGACAGGGATTTATAGATAGGAAATTCTACCTAAGAAAAGTGCGAAATTCTCAAATTTTTCAATCTTCAAATACCATAATGGCATTTTTTCACTTACTTCGCGTTTAACTTCGTCATCGTGAAATCACTGAAGTTGCGTTTGCATTAGTGAAAATGTAGGCTCTATGTAGAATTATTCTAACTAGAGAAGAAATTTTAGAAATCTCGTTGCCTTCTTTCTGTGGGTAATTGGTTTTACCAGGCTTATAGTATTTTCCATTTTTTACACAGCACGTGAACATTTGGTTTACAAAAGATAAAAATTAGCACTAGCAGCTTCAGTGCAATAGTAACAGGTTATAGAGACTTCTAATTGGTTTTACCAGGCTTATAGTATTTTCCATTTTTTACACAGCACGTGAACATTTGGTTTACAAAAGATAAAAATTAGCACTAGCAGCTTCAGTGCAATAGTAACAGGTTATAGAGACTTCTACAGATCTTCCATATACATTATGACTTCTGATATTGTTGCATTGTTTTATGACTAGTATGTATTGTAATTTTCCAATGGTTGCCCTCGTCAATCGCATTCTTCTAGTGATTTTTGCACTGTGGTTTTCTTTGTTGATTTTAATAAGGTGTCCTAGATGTACACTTTCTGACACCCTTGTGTATAGCTCTTGCACCATTACTACACCAATATTGTCATTAGTGTCAATGGCTTGGTTGTTGAGGTCATAGAATTTGTAGTTAAATACATGTCATGTAGGATATCATCGAAAAGTCCATTTAAAGGTCAATTCAAAAGCGCATGTTGGCCTATTATAACCGTTACTTGTGAATAGGTCACAAACGTGGCCATGTTACGATCTGGATCATGTGGATTATCAATGAAATGCCCGTTTGATGTCGTGACCGCGTGACCCCAAAATACTTAGTCTATTCATATTGTCACATTGCTAAGGGGCATATTTGCCAAAGATCTATCTTTCTAATAAACCACATTTACCGGTAAAACCAGTATTGCTCTTGCTAGAAGTTTAATGGTTGTGAAAACTTCCTTGAGCTTGACAATATTTAACTAACATAGAGAAAGCCTTAGTGTTACACCTGGCTAATTTCATGCCAAATCAACTAGACCCACGTGCTTCAATGTTCCAGATTTTGTTCAATTTTTTCCTTGCATAGATTGCAACACATTGCCTAAGTAAAAAAGTAGGCAAACTTTTCCAAAACTAATTTTTTTCTGAAAATACAAAAAATACCCTTTTTATTTTTTAACCCTTCCAAGCATATATTAAGATGATTCTATAAAGTTTCAATAGGCTGATAGTTGTAACACAGGAGCAATGTCAAAATTTATAAAAACACTAAAATTTGCCTTCGGAACCTGCTACTTTTCTACCGTGCAATATATTGGCACGTTTCTACTCTACTCCGAAAGATCCAAAACAATAATTTTAATATGATACCTGGATGAGCTAAATAACTCAAGAAATAAGGGAGTTATGACAATTTTAGTTAGATGATGTAGAGTGTCGGCCTGTCGGGTAGAAGAATTGCAAGTTTTTTAAAATTTTTACTGGAAAAATTTATTTAATGTTATTTCATATGTATCTATGGAAGGAAAAAAACTGACCAAAATCTGAGATATCGAAGCACGATCATGTTTTTAAATTATGTGATGTGGCATGGAATTAGCCACCTGCAATAAATATATTGCTATAAATCGTGGTACATTATCTCCATTTTGCTTCCGCTACTTCGTTACACAAGTTTTCGTTTCCTACTATTTAATTTGCCACAAAAAAACAATTTCAGAAAATCTCTATGAACAGTTCTTCCATATTAAACTTTATTTACATTAATTAGTAATAAACAAATTTCTGTTGGGTTGTAGAAGGGCGTGGTTGACAAGTGTTGGGTAGTAGTAGAAAACTTTTTTAGGTAGTTTTAGTGGCAGTAGAAGAAATGATTTAGTCAATGGGATTTTTAGAACTTTTAATCGATTTGAGGTATTCAGTAGAAAGATTCTAACATACTAAGAAAGATCAGATAAATGTGTATGATGACTGACGATGTCTTTCTTTCATTAGTCCCGTATAAGTTACGCTTGCAAAATTCGGAGAATAAATAAATGAAAACTAAGAATATTTTTGTTATTTTAAAGTGTGTCTTTGCATAAGTAAAGCAAAGTTATCTAAACCATTATTGCGTAAGGCCACTACAAAAATTTGTCTCAACTTTTGCGTGTTTTAAAAGAACAGATTTTTGTTAATGTAAAATTACTGGTAAACAGCTAAAAGTGACTTTTTTTTAACTTGTCCTTATACTAATATGTTAAACGGTATACTTTGTTTTATAGTTATCTGTGTATTTAGTGCGCAAAATGCTACTTTGGTGGTCAAGAATAAAAGTTTTTTGACGAGGCATAGCCGAGTCAGAATCTCATTCCAGACCACCAAAGTCATTTCGAGCGCGTTTTGTCTACAGAGTTATTGAAATAACCGAAAAAGTAGAAAAAATCATAAATAATAACACAAGGAAATTTTTATTTTAGCGCAAAGTGGACAGTTCCTTTGTTGCTACGGAAACGACATTGCTCAAATATGCACAAATTGCATAAATGCATGAAATATGTTTCGCTCTAAAGCGACAAATACTTCGTGCACGTTGTCAAGTAACCAAAACCAATGTGGCATTTTGCATACAGATATTAATGAAAAAATGTCCTCATTTTTTGACAGCTGTAGAATAGTTATTTGCATTATAAGTAAAGAAAAGTATTGTTTTTCATATTAGAAAGGCGATGAGTAAAGAAAAACTTACTTTTCTTTAAGAATAATGCATAACATTTTTTCGGACACTGAATGGAAATTGAATACATTACACGTTATAAGAAACAATTATTTAAAAAATACGTGACAAGCTCGAGAATCAAATTGCCATTTCCATCACTGCAGCAACTAAAAAAAAAAAGTAAACAAGTTTCGTTTTATCAAGTGTAATCGCGTGAAATCTTGTAAAAATGGAAATAAATAATGAAAATCATCCTGAAATATCGGCATTAGCGCTTGAAGCTGTTGCTAGTTTATTACCCTCGAAATCACGAGATAAATATGAGAAGACCTATAACATTTTCAACTCCTGGAAGACTTCAAAGAATGTAAGGGATATCGACGAAGAAGTTATGCTTGCTTTTTTTCATGAAAAGGTTAGTTTTCCTGAATACATTTATAAATTTTCTAGTTTTATTTTTATATTTGATTACAGGCTGAAAGGCTGAAATCTTCCACGCTGTGGTCAATGTACTCCATGTTGAAAAGTACGTTGAGAGTGAAAGAAAACGTCGATATATCGAATTATGGGAAGTTACAGTTATATTTAAAGCGCCAAAGTGAGGGATATGAAGCAAAAAAATCCAAAATTTTATCGCAGGATGATGTGTCAAAATTTTTGACACAAGCCCCTGACGACACCTTTCTTATGATTAAAGTGGCGGTAATTTTCGGTCTGTATGGTGCATGCCGTAGTGAGGAGCTAAGAAAGTTAAATGTGGAGGATATCGAGGATACCGGCTCTATTTTGGTTGTCACCCTCCATGATACGAAGACAATGAAGAAGCGCATATTCACCGTTATGATGGAAATGGGAGGCATTAATGAGATCGAGTTGTACAGGAGATATGTAAGCTTGCGTCCAAAACATATCAAACACTCAAGATTCTTCATATTTTATATGAACAATAAATGTACAGTGCAACCTGTAGGGATCCACAGTTTCTACAAGATGCCGAGTAAAATTGCTCATTATTTGAAACTATCCGACCCAGACGGTTACACTGGACACTGTTTTCGTCGAACGTCAACTACTTTTCTTGCTGAGGGTGGAGCGGACATCAGGAGGCTCAAAAATCATGGAGGATGGCGATCAAACACGACCGCAGAAGGATATATACAAGAAAGCATTAACAATAAAATGACGACTTCAAAAATGATTTTTAATCAGCCATCATTGTCAAACAGTGAATGCCAGAATACATCACATTTTGTCTTAGAACCTACTGCATTACAGTTGGCTCCAACGTGTAGCGATTCATCATTTTCTACATCAAATGGAGGAGCTAATCAGGAGGTTTTATCAAAATCGTCACTATCATTTAATGATTTGCAATTACAACAGTGTTCAAGTATAAGTTTCTCTAACGTTAATAATTGTACGTTTAATATTTATTCCAATAAATAATTAATAATTAATAATTAATAATTGTTCATTTAGTTGCTATAAAGAAATGGTTTCTATAAAGAAAAGAGATACTTTTCTTTACGATTTGTAATAAAGAAATGTATTCAATTTCCATTGAGTGTCCGAAAAACAATATTTATGAGCGGGTTATGTGTTGAACCATGGTTGAACTAACAAAAAGTAATTTTGGTTACTGCCATATTCTTAATGGCACTCAAATGCTGTATGTATGTACAGTCATTAGCAAATTCTTGTCTCGAGCAGGCAACACATTTAACAATTCTGGTAAAAGAAACGACGTACCTTTCGGAGCATAGTTTCTTTTGTTTATAAACAACACAGCAAATCTAACCAGTTTTAAAGGTTGCTACCCTACATAGAGTGGCTTTGTATAACAACAATAGAGTAATAAAAACTGCTATTTTCACTTGAAAATAGTTTCTTATTTTATTGGGATACAAAACAGCCGTTTCACTTCTACTACCGTTTCTTCTATTTTAAGAAATAAATATCGTATGCTTTTTGTCTATTTCATTATAAACTCTATTAATTTATTTACGAGTTAGATTTGTTTACTTACAAAGTTTAATTATTTTGTAAACACTAACAAAACTTGTTTATTGTTTTCAGCCTTACTTTGTGGAACTCCATAATCATGAAATAAATAAAGATTAGTAAAAGCCAAAATATCTATACCATATTTTGGCAAAATATCAGAAAAAATTGCACATATACTAATAAAAACCAACAATTATAAAATAACATTTAAAACCAACACTAACACTTTTTCATTTTTATTTAATGCTAAAGACAGAACACATGATATCATGAAATCGGGCATTTACCGTTTAAATTGTTCTTTTTGTAGTTCGGTATATATTGGGCAAACACCTACGCCAATTACGCGAATTACGCCAAACACCTTTTAGAACAAAATCACACAATGACTCCTCAAAATAATATTAAATTCCTACATTTTTGTAATAACAAACGCAAATTAGACATTTTAGAAGCCTTTGAGATATACAAACACAAACTCAGGGTACCTTTAATGAATGAACAACTTGAGCTCAGTAATTCTCCGTTACTGGAAGTATTAGATATTTAATTCTGATTATTATTATTATTTTATCTAGTTACCTATTTTTGTATCTACCTTAGCGACGTGATTGTTTATAATTATATTACCTTTGATAATGACAGCATAGCTGTCGAAACAATATTGTCAGGTTGTATTTTAATAAAACTGTGAAACTTTTACTAATCTTTATTTATTTCACTAAAAAAACTAAATTTTTAGTACTAACTGTAATCAGTTTTTATTGTAAAAATTAGTAAAAATAATAAATAATCAAAACTAATAATCATTCCCCGAGTTTCCAAAGTAGAATCAGATTGGGCATACAAACGAGGCATATTTAAACATTAAGGGCCGGTTTATTCACCTTCAGGCAAAATTCCCAGTAGTTGCCAGTCAAATAAATTAAGTTTAATAATAAATACAGTTTGGGTATATTCACAGTATTATATCTTGAAAGTAGTTACTGGAATGTTTATGAGAAATGGTCCAACTTTTGCACTCAGGTAAACATGTAAGAGAGAGATGGGTAATTGATAGAATAATGTGTTAGAGAGAAAAATTAAACCCATTCTCTACTAATCTACTTAAAAGGAGGCGGGATTTAAAAAAATCTGTAATCTTTCACAAATATTTTCCAAAAATTTTAAGTAAACAGAAATTAATGATATATATGATCTAAGGTTCTATGCTTTGCTAAGGGTGATTCTTAATTTTTGTTTTGTGACTGTTTTGTTTCTAGTAGTGACTATATCTATGTTTCTAGTTTTTTTTTAGTTTGTAGTATTTTTATTAAAACAAGTGGATATTTAATAACTTTTTAAATTTTTAACGTATTTACATAAATAAATGCCTATATTATTACTTTATTTTTATTTATCACTTACATTAATTTCTGCGATTACTTAAATATCTAAAATATTCCTAAACCTCTATTTCTTTGATGATTGTTTTCATTATTATTTTCGTTTAGTTATTTTTTATTAAAGGTAAAGAATGAAACACAAACAGGTTATATATAACTTTGTTTAACTATAGTAGATGCTTCCATTTAAAAGGGCTATTTTATAAAGTGTGTCAAAGAAATTTTGAATAGAATGAAGCGTGTTTTCAAAACAAGCTTTATAGAATTTAAATATCTTGCCCAGGTAGTTGTCCATCTCTGTTTAATTCAGTCTCTTTCGTACACAAAATAAGTGGTATTTCGATTCTTAAAGCAGCAACGCCTTTACTCGGGACAAGACATTTGCTAAAGACTGTACACAGTATGTATGTGCACACAACAGTAATAGTTCTAGGCAAGAGAGATCTAGAGTTTTAAATAAATAAATCATAATTCAAAGTAGTACCTGCATATATGAAATAAAATAATAAATATATGTTCAAACGTATGCATATTAATGCAGACGATACTGAAAAGTGACAAGAATATCAGAATACTATATTCAATTAATGTGTTCGACGTTTATATAAATAGATATCTGAAGATTATGATGATCTCTGTATCTTTTATATGTTTTAACATTCCCGATGTCTAATTTTCATCGCTTACCTCATTTTCCGTAGGTGGTTAGTCAGACAATTTGTTATTGAATAAATTTATTGTCTAATAAATATAATCAGTATGGTAGAAACTGTAACCTAAACAAGTCTATTATTCCATATTTGCAGTTTTTATTAAGTTGTTAATCGTTTTAATATTATTAAAATTTCATAATTTATTTAAATTAGGTCAAAGTGCATATTATTCTGTTAAGAAATTCTGCTACGGATTGTTTTTTACGGCGGCGTCTTCCTTAGGCGCTGTAAAATACCGACGCCGGCCGTCAGTAGCGGGTGGACTGCGTACGTTTTAGTTGACAAGACGTTTCTGTTTGAGATGTGCTAATTAATGTGACAGTAATTAGACGAAAATGGTCGGATATTATAACCAAGGTAAAATTTATTTTTACTCGTGACTAACTTTTTGGACTATTTTTAGGATGGAACATTTTGCTAATAAGATTTCGTACCACTACTAGTTAATGAAAATAAACAAAGTTATTTTCTTCTTGTTTTTACTTTTTTTTGAATGGCTATTTTAAAAGTTTTAAAATCGGTGAACACTTATTTATGTTTTTATATATAACACGGTTATTATTTGTTATGTTTTCGATAGAACATTTTGAATTATTCTGTTGAATAATTAATTTATTTACCAATGGTAGATACCTGATCGTCTTCTATGTATGGATTAAATTGTATTATAAAATAATTTCTATTAGAAACTACTTGGGAAAATCATCCTAAAAATATTAACCTTTTGTTTTTTCCTAATACTTACATATGCAGTAATAAAATATGTTGATGATGTGTTTTGTAATGAATGAATAATTCAAATTAAAATAAGTGATGATTAATAAATTATACATGTCATTCTTTAAATATATAAATTATTATAATTAATTATTAATAAATACCAATACAAACCACTCATTGACTGATTTTGAATTTTTAATTTTCCAATATATGAATGACACTTTTAGCGTTTCCTTTATTAGCTTAAATGATAGTAAACCAAATTTTACTATTTTCCGTTAATTAAACAATAAAACAATAATTGTTTATAAATTACTTTAAAAATGTAAATCATCTACATACATGCAAATTGTGTTTTGTACACATGAAAGATTTATTCGATCTAATTAGTCATTAATTATTTAATTATTTTGTTTAATTAATTACATTTAAAGGACAAACAGGTAGGTATTTTGGGTTGTATAAGTAACAAATTCTCAAATTTGCATTTAAATATTTCTTTCTTGATGCTACTTTTCCCCATGTTCCTTTAAATGCCACATATTTCTGATAATATAAATATTTCTTACTTCATTGACGAATCATTGAATTTAGATAAAGTTAAAATTGCAAAATCTGAATGAGTAAACGGTAGTTTCCTATTTAGAATATCGTTTATCATTCTTATATTATTATGAATGAGGTGTAAATGATTCACGCTCGATGATGAATTTTTGATAGGAATGATTGTATATGGTACCAGTACTATTTAGTAGTAATAATTCGTCATACTGTATCTTATTAATTTTTCGTTCATATATTTATTATTTTATAAATATTCATATTTAATTATTATTTCCATTATTTTAAAGTATTAATTTTGATCCTTTTGATATTTCGGCTGGTCTTGATCTTTAAATTAAAAGTATTTTAAAGTGTCCTAATGATTGTACTTGACTCTTGCACTTTAAGTAGGAATTATGTAAGTAAGAACAACACAATATCAATAAATAGAACCAGGGGAAACTGGCCTAAAGTTACATATTATCGGCAAGATTCATTATATTTTTTTTAAATAAAGTAACGTCGAAACAAAAATAACCGCGCTATTCCTTCTACATAATAATACTAATAAAGACAATCAGAAACTGAACAGAAATTATTACGTTTAACAGAAAAAAACAGTAGAGAATGCGCAAGCTGTATTATCAGAACGAACTTAAAAGCCAAACACTCTTTTTCTATAGTTGAGTAGTTTATCTCACTTTTTCATTTGACCGTCATTATGAGAGTGTTAAAGTGATAAAGAGCGTAGTAACTTATGGATTTCTGTAACGAGCTTTTAAATTCGTTGAAAAAATCTTCTTTTAGCTAAGTATCAGCCAGTGAGAATGAATGTCTTTAAAGATATATTGCGCTGCTTAGCTACGCGACTTGTGAGAGACTATACTATATAAGCAATGTTTTAATAAAATGCTTACTTTTTGAGATATAACGAGTTAAATAAATTAATGTTACCGCGAAGGAGCAATTACTCTTGATTTCCATAAATCGCGCAATAAATTGATTTAAAACTCATTTTAATTAGAAAAGTAAGCAATTTATCAATAGATGCTCAATATAAAACTTATAGTGTCAGAATACAACCAATAACAGCATATTTAATGTACAACAGCAGGAAACGCTATCTTTATAGGACATGTTAAATTTACGTAGTATGTCATTTCAGTGATCTGTGAGGGCTTTGTGCTAAGCCGTAAAACCTTGTATTTCGTTCGTAAATCCGATGAACAATAACATTCGGTACTAATGATTTCTTGTCTTGTGCGTTCATCCAACACTTACCTGCTGACTTTAGATACCTTTTAAAATAAAATGTCTACATACAAAAATTGTTGATTTCCTTGTCAGTATTTTATATATTTTTTCACAACAAATACA
The DNA here is from genome assembly GCA_929113105.1 of Agrypnus murinus. Classification (NCBI taxonomy): domain Eukaryota; kingdom Metazoa; phylum Arthropoda; class Insecta; order Coleoptera; family Elateridae; genus Agrypnus; species Agrypnus murinus. Next base: position 217,518,224 of record OV816024.1, on the reverse strand, counting down.
AAAAACTAAAGTATTAATAAAAGTATTAATTTAGACCCGAAAAATAATTTTTCTCGTAATTTTTTAAGTATTCGCGTGATTTTTTTAAACTTGTTCGATTGCTTTACCTAACCTAACCTAGATTTACCTAACCTAAGATTTACTGGTCTAACCTAGCTTAACCTAATCGAAGTCCAAAATTGCCTTATAACTTTTGCTGTTTTTACAAAATACTCATACTTCATACATCAAGTTTGATTTATAAAAAGAGTGTAAAGAGCCATCGAATGTTTGATATTTAGATATTACCCGGCAGCGGTGCCCAAATGAGGAGCAAGGGAGGACACTTGCCCCCCTCCCGAAATTCCTTAACCTGAATCGATACATGCACTGTTAGAAATCTTTGCAACAAAATTTTTATTCGATATAAAATAATTGTAAATTTACAGTAAAGTAAATTTGTTGTAATTTGATTACAAAATTGTAAATTTACAACACTTTTTATTATAAATCTAGAATACTTTCTCGTATTCTTTACAGTCTGTTTTATAATATTTTTTACTTCGTATTTCAGTTTCGTACAAAATCAATGACAATATATAATAAGTATAATGATAATATCAAACTTTCTTTATAGAAGATTAATTAAAATTCCTAATTTATAATGCAATATCTTGCTGCTCTCGCTTGTGATAATACAGACCTTCTTAAAACACATTTTCTTTCAACCCCCTTCTTCTCTCTCTCGCTCTGAACATTGGCTTTGCACCCACCTACAAATTGTTATATGGGTGCCCATGTAAGCAGATAAACAGCACACCAAATAAGAAGTCATAAATGCCATTATTTTTATTCCACACGAAACGAGAAGGCTTCAGGTAGACTTATGTCGGCGAACGAAACGCGACACGTAAAACAAGATATCACGTTTTAGCTAGTGAGTCATTCACTAGTTCCTCCTATAACTACTGGTAGCTAAACAGGTCCGGATTAACATTAAACGGAAGCCTACGAAGGTCGGGCTTCAGAAGCCATGTTTTTGGGGGCGCCAACGTCAAGCATTTCTTAATTCTTAAAATTAATTCGCAAATTCTTAAAAAGGTCTGAGACTGGACCGCCGGAAGTACTCGTAATTAATAAAATTGAATTGAAACCATGAAATTTTGACATTATGCAGCCGGGAAAAAATTTCTCACGAAATTTCAATCGTAGCTCGAGCTGTATGTGAAGTAGCACCGTCCTGTTGAAACTACATGTGTTGTAAACCCAATTGATCCAATTCAGGTACGAGGAAGTTTTCCAACATATCACGAAAGCGATCACCGGTAACTGTTACAGCAGTTGCCTCTTGCATCCTGAAATAAATAGGGGCCAATAATTTCGCGAACCCACATGGCACACTATACAGTCACTCTTCCAGGGTGTAAAGGTCGTTCGTATATCAATTTAAGATTTTCGGTGCCCCAACAACGGTTATTTTGTTTTACAATGTTGGATGGAGGAAGGTCAAGAAACGTTGACAGAAAGGTGTAACTTTGCAGAGTGACTACGTAGAGAAGATTTAATTTCGGTGTACTATACTTAACCCTCTTTGTAAATCTGTTTTTGATGATAATTAAAATATTATGATATCCCTTCGTAGTACACTAAAATCAAAAATGGTTACCTTTGTTTACGCCGTCTCCACAGTTAGTGTACGTACAGTTGGTTTCAAAAAAATCGAATACACTTTATAAATCAGTAGTCCATGATTATGAAAATTTTTTACAATGTAAAATGATCTTTATTTATTTAGGTTATGTTTTGTGACATAAGTTGACAACTATCTTTGACATTTTATTTGTCATTGTGACAACATGATTTATACCACTTAAAAAGGCTGTACTCGATTATTTTGAAACCAACTGTACACAAAAATTGAAGCAAACTGGACGTCCAATAAATGGTTAAATTCCATCAAATCAAAATATTTAGCCAAGTCTAAGATCGAATACGTACGAAAGAAAATAATACGCCCAGTCTACCTTAATGTCGGTCTATTGGGCCCTGCGTAAGGCCGAATATAAAAAAGATATCCTATAAAACCTTCAACACTTAATGAATGTAAGAAAATGTGGTAAAAGGCTGCTCAATCAGTAGCTGAAAGCTCTGGCGCGGCATGACTTTTCACACATTACAAAAAATATTCATTTTGCCCACTTAATACAAAAATAATTATTGAAGTGATGAGTTCAGCTAGGCAAGCAACTGACACTGCAACGATTGAGAAAAAGGGTTTTTCTGAAAATGTCAATTAAATTCCTATACTTTCCAGTCTTTTTGTTTTTTATTTATCTTATTATTATTATCTTATCATATTTTTGTTTTGTTTATTACATCTGGTTTTTTAAGCAAATTATTTTATTTTTACCTGTATACATAAAAATCAAGATAATGAATAAACGGGATTTGAATGCACAATCAGAGAATTAGCAGACGGATATCATACGAGTATATACTAGACAAGCTGAACTCGGTATTCGCTACTTACGACTACTTGACTACTATGCATTTAACGGATAACTGTAAACATATTTTTAAAATATAATTTGAAAAATCGGATGGACTGGGAGTACAAATCATTTTTTGTATGTTTAACTCTAACATACTAAATATAAGGCATTTACGCTGCCCATATTTTTTCAGCATAACTTGTGGGCCGCTGCCGGAAGCTTTCTTTGTAACTTAAAAATTCTGCTCCCTGTAGTATAACTTCTGATAGACCATTGTGGTTTTTGTACTACATATATTTGAATAATTTAGGATCAAAAGAGTATCCTCGCAACTTTTGTCTGCATGCCTCAATTGTAAAGTCAATTATAAAAATATTGTATGAAATCTGGACTGGTGAAAACTTTATTAATATCGTAATAAATAAATTAATTTTACAATTTTTAATGATCGTGAATGGACTTTAATCGTTTAAAACGTCTTATACATTCTTACTGGCGGGCCTTGTATTCAAAATCTATGGTAGATTTCTTAACTAAAAATTTTACCGTTGAATTCTCTTATCGTAAATTGATAATTACCAACAATAACTGGTGTTGGTACTATTCTATTTCTGTTGATTTAAGGTTTACGTACAAATCTCTTTAATGAAATGCAGTGAAGTATAAATTGTTTTATTGGTTTTAACTGAAAGTGCGTCAAAGCCTTAATTTAATCGGAAATTATTTTTTACTATTTTTGGTACTGCAATACGTACATCAGAGAAATTATTGAACTATGTATTCATAAAATATTCCATTTACTGCTGGTAAGTTTAAAAATAATTCCATATTTACAATAAATGCGAGATTTTTAAATGTTAATGCGGTCCTTTTATAAAATTACAAATGTCAATCAAATGTCACTTAAAAGGTTACTCACCTATAAAGCAAATTAGGTTAATATTTGACCTCATTTGTTTGGACAGCAGCTAACTGATTCTATGCAATTATTGTATTAGATTTCAAGGCGCAGATTTTCCCTTTCATTTCACTTCACCACTGACACGTACATTACTAATTTTCTTTAGGTGTTTTTTATTTATTATTTCATTTGTTTTAAATGCATTTTGTTTACTTATACATACTATACCGGTTTTTTACTTTTTTTTCGTGATAATTGCTTAATTATAAAGGGTGTAGTCTTGTAAATAAACAACATTGACAAATTGATTGGATGGTGATAGTGACTAATGCTTTTTTCTAATAGAACATATTGCAATTAAAGATTTCTTAAAGTTACAGAGACGGGAAGTAATATCGACTACAAAATTAGTTTTTGGGCAATTGAATTCATGCAAAGATCTTCACTATATAATAATATTCAGGTACGATAAGAATGATAGTTAAAATACAATGAGTTCATTCTTAATATTTAGCTGAATGGTTATTTTTGCATCACCATAGCTTGAAGTTTTCTTGGCATTGATTCTATTAATTGTAGTGCAATTTTACCCCATTCATCTAGAATAACAGTCTTCAGTCACACTCAGAAAAAAATAATACTTGTAGTAAGAAAATCGTACATTAAATTAAGAATTTTGATGCTGTTTTAGAACCTAAGAAGTTTCTAGTTTCAATTTAAGAAATAAATAAGAATAATATTCTTGTTTGCAATTCAAGAATATGAGAGCTTGAATGTAGAAGAATCTATTTAAATTATGTTCATATTTTTACATGAATTTGTTTTAATTTTAACATGAAAATTCTTAATTTAAAACATTTAACTTCTTTACTTAAACTTGAAACATTATCACTTTTAAATTATCATATTAACATATTAATTTAAGAATAACGAAATCTTAATTCAAGTTAACGCGTTTCTTATTATATACCATCTGATTCTTGAAATAAAGAATTGTTTCTTACTTTAAGAAATGACTTGATGATGTTTTAAGCATTTTCTTTCTCATTTCAAGAAATTCGTAAACGTTGTTTTAAGCACTATTATCTTGAATTTAGTGATTGGCTTTTAGGAATTAGTATTCAAAATAAAAGAAAACAATGGCACATGAAAGATTTATTTTAGATGCAACTACTTAGAAAAATACATACACATATTTCTTTACAAAATAGAAAACTTGCCAGTCTCGAATCACATCTTAAACATACCACAAAAAAGGATTCTTCAGTAAATAATAGGAATAAAAAACACATCCAGTCTCGGTGAATTGGCGGCTTGTAACGTTTACTTTCATAACCGAGTGGTCGCAGGTTTGATTTCCGACCAAGCTGGTAATTTTTCATATTCCCACAGATTCGGCTAAATTCTAGTATTCGACATCCCGAATCCTTGCCTAAAAATAAATAAATAAATAAAAATATAAATAGCCTTATATCTAATACTTAATGAATAATTATTAACACTTTAATTGATTAATTATGACTAAAGTTATAGAAAGATTACCATTAGCACACTTAACATGGCATATTTGTAAAGGAACCATTCTACTGTGGCAATCTCTTTGTCCCAATTTTTCTATTTGTCACTATTCTGATATCGAAATAAACAATAATGGATATCATTTATCAGTTCACCCATTGCGTTTGCCAAGTTATCAGTTTTAAGGTTAATACTTCACCACACAGGAAATGTCGCGCACTCGTGCTTCTATTAAAACATAAAAGAACCAACTACAAAAAGTGCAACTAAGCAATATTGAACTAGTGTAAACAGCGACACAGCTAGAAGCAACACTTTAACGTTCTTGATTTAACTGCACTGCACTCTCATTTCCAGAAGAATTATTGTAATATGAAGAATTTAACGATTTAATTTCAGAAATGTAAATGTTAACTAACTTAATTCAGCATAACATATACTTATTGGAAATTACATTGATTCTTATTTCAAGTACTGTAGTGCTTGAATCAATACACAGTTTTCAAGAACATGTTTGTTCTCACATTCAGTACAAAATTTCTTGAAACCAAAGTTAAAAATCTTGTTTTGGAACACACCTGTATAAATTGCAGAAAATAGTGTTTATTTTTAAAATGCAAAGATTCTTATTTGAAGTGGTTTAGTGCTTAAAACAATACTTAGATTCCAAGAACATATTTGTTCTCACATTAAGCATATTTTCTTTGTTACAATAAGTTAAAAATCTTCTTTTAAACTTGCTTCTCTGAACAGCAGAAAACAATGCTTAAATTGATAATCCAGTATCTCTCTTCAAGCATTTTATGTATTAACCTAACCTATGAATTAAAAATTATCTGGATCATTTTGATTTAGACACCACGTTTCTTGACTTTAGATTTCCAATATTTCTTTGAGTGTAAGCCTTGTTAGTACTATTGCTTCTAATTATAATTCTACAATCCAACTAGTTCCAAAGATTACATTGGTTTTACATCAGGAGACTATTCGCTATGTGCATGGCGATCTCTGGTCGTAGACTGAGTAATAAGGACGGAAACCATAACCTTGGCGTTTATGGACGGATATCGAAAGTGGAAAATAAATCAAATATAAAGACTATTTTTTGTTTACTTTGTACATGAGCGTGTACAGTAATTATTTTTATGCGATTGAGAAGAATAAGCATGCAAGTAAATTGTATTTAATATACATATTTTCATGTTATTATTTGACTTTTTGAGGTTATGTCCATATATGCACATTTGAAAATTCAATAAATGGTAAAAATGATATAAACTTGCACTTGCTATTTGAACCATTATTTTTGCAATTCACTACGCAACAAGTATTCCCACCCATTATATTTGCAAAGTTTACCGAAAGCGTCCGTCATTATTGCTCTATTGGTCCACCTAGCGCGCTTCGGGCGATTATCCCAACCCCTCCAAGCCGACGCACATAGCGAATAGGGGTCCTCTAGCACCGTTGGACAATTGCATAACAACTGCTAGCGGATAATTAATTTTTTCTTTTTAATTTTTTTGTTTCCTGTTTAATGTTAATTGTTTGTCGGCAAGTTTTTAGTCATTCATAGCTTTTACAAAAGATAGTTTTCCTAAATATAATGATTCATATATGATTCAGCCGAGCAAATATAATTTGAATAATTCGTTTGAAGTTTTGAAATAAAGAAAGTTTTAAATACAATCATCCATGTAAACTAACTTACTACTTACTAGAAAAAGTACTTGGTATTGCACTTACAACTTTTATTAATTCTGGTTTATTGAGTACTCATAAATACGCTCCGACGTATTTATCAGCTTAAACTTTCCTACAGCCGCATTTTTTGTACACCTGTAATTGATTATTTTTACCTGTTGCCTACATTTTGTGAAATTCTCGCTTAGAAAAAAATTAATTACGGAATTTCATTAAATGCATATTTTGCGTGCCATGTGCGCACAATAGAATTTGATTTATTCTCATGACCTTGAAACGCAAAGAAAAATCACAAGAAATTGCCTCATATCGCGAGTTACTTTTCCTGGAATCCGAGATAATAAAAAATTAATGAGAAAATTCTTAGGATACAATTCACAAAACTTCTTAATTCTTTTTAACGAACCACAGGCATAAACAGTTTAAATATTGTTTATAAATACAAATTCTTGATAGAGATGATCTTTTTAGCACAAAAAACAAAAAATTTCAAAATGTTAGAATGCAGATAATGTCAAATTTTACATTGTAAAAATACGATATTCTTTCTTGTTCTTCTTCAAATGGTAATAGAAAACTTTTCATCTGTTCTTTATGTTAAGTATTTTTCTGGTAATTGGCGTATTTTTAAAGTATGGCACCTGATGCGCGAAAACCTTTTTTTTTTCGTTACTTGTTTTAGATACACCGGAAACACGTATTGTATCGGCCAGAGATATATATGTTTGCAATAAAGGAGCCTCTTCGATGCTCGAAATCTGCATCCGATCCGAGTAGGGGTATTTCGGACACAGGGTATTTCAATTGGATTTCGGATAAGGATTCGTATCGGATACGACTTTGTCGGGTGTCGAATCGAATTTAGATAAATTTTTTCTTCAAGTGCAATCAGCAATTAAATATCAGGTCAATAACAAATATGCCAGAAAAGTGTTCCAAGTACTTTTTTAAAAAAGAACTTGGACGTTTCTAGAGTGATAATAATTTACAAGGTGGTATTTCTTCTATGTACCTAAATATAAATCTGTTTAAAGATAATACTCAAGCAGCTAAATTGTACTGTTACATTCAACCTAGTGCGTTTCTTTAATAACTCAAGGAATTACCATATTCATATTGTATAACGAGTATTTAAGTACCTATTTAAGTATTCAAATATAATTTTAACCACCTTTCGGTTAATGACTCTCGGAAGTTGAAGACACTTCAATCATTACTAGTTTTTGGAATAGTAAAGTAGTACAACTGGTTTATATTTATGTTTGTGCAGAATCAAAACCAAAATATAACAAAATACCATACCACTGCTGGCGCTGTTCGTGCATGTGTTAATGTTTAAGTTATTAACAATGTGTATGTTTGTATAATAATATATAGCTACATGTTTAGTTAAAAGTTCTACAAAGTAAGTTACTTTACTAAAGTAAAGTTTTCTATATCATTTAAGTAATATTTATTTATTTATAATTTACCTACTAAACTTTTCATCGTTTTATGGCATGATTTGATGGGGACATAGATACCCCATATTAATTCACTGTGAGTATATAAGATGAAGGGGGGAGAGGAGATCTTTGCAGGGTTTCCCACTTTTGCCTGTTTCACAGGGTAAACGTTTCGTGTTCCTATGCTATAGGAATTTTAGCTCGAAAGCAGTTTGTTTGGTACAGGAGCATGCTTAGTTTAAGGCTCATGACTTACGAGTAATTCCATTATCCCCGGCAAAAAATCATTTTTTCTTGCTTGTTGTTGCATTGTTTGAACACATACCGTTTATGTCGATTATTCGGCATCAAGAAGTATTTTTTTCTGGGAATAAATTCTTGCTTGTGCCCCATAAACTAATAATTTATTCAAACTTGAAAAAACTTGTTTCCCAAACAAAATTTCTTGGAGAGAAACACTTACGCTTACACTTTTATATTCGTATACCGAAAATTGATCGAACGCAGCTGATCTAACACAATTTACCGAAAAACAATTTATGGGCCCCACAATTTATCGAAACCACATTTATTTATCCACATCGATTTATATTATTTATTTAAATCGTGTAATTAGTATAATTAAAAAAGTTGAAGAGTCTAAATATTTTCCAATACTGAGTAAATTATTATGTAATCTTGTTTATTGTTTCCAGCCTTACTTTGTGGAACTCCATAATCATGAAATAAATAAAGATTAGTAAAAGTTTCACAGTTTTATTAATATCTTAACCTGACAATATTGTTTCGACAGCTATGCTGTCATTATCAAAGGTATTATAATTATAAACAAACACGTCGCAAAGGTAGATACAAAAATAGGTAACTAGATAAAATAATAATAATAATCAGAATTAAATATCTAATACTTCCAGTAACGGAGAATTACTGAGCTCAAGTTGTTCATTCATTAAAGGTACCCTGAGTTTGTGTTTGTATATCTCAAAGGCTTCTAAAATGTCTAATTTGCGTTTGTTATTACAAAAATGTAGGAATTTAATATTATTTTGAGGAGTCATTGTGTGATTTTGTTCTAAAAGGTGTTTGGCGTAATTCGATTTTTCAGGATGTTTATTTTTGTAATGACGTACGTGTTCTTTATATCTTATGTCAAAATTTCGAAGTGTTTGTCCAATATATACCGAACTACAAAAAGAACAATTTAAACGGTAAATGCCCGATTTCATGATATCATGTGTTCTGTCTTTAGCATTAAATAAAAATGAAAAAGTGTTAGTGTTGGTTTTAAATGTTATTTTATAATTGTTGGTTTTTCTTAGTATATGCAATTTTTTCTGATATTTTGCCAAAATATGGTATAGATATGTAATTTGTGTCTTCTGTTTGATTGTCAATGGGATATATTTTTTGATAGCTAACCTATAATCTTTTTGTTTAATTAAAGTGTCAATCATGTTCGGATTGTAATGATTTGTATGTGCTAATTGTTTAATGGTTGATATCTCTTTGCTAAAATCTGGTTTTGTTAGTGGAATAGTTAAAGCTCTGTGTACTAATGATCTGTAGGCTGCTATTTTATGTGTTTTATGGTGACAAGATTCATTTGGTATTGTTATGTCTGTTTGTGTTGGTTTTCTGTATATGGAAAATTCAAATAGATTGTGTGCGTTAACCTTGATATTTAAGTCTAGAAAGTTTATAGCCCTGTTTTGTTCTGTTTCTAGTGTAAAATTTATGTTAGGGTGGATACTATTAATAAGAATTAAAAATTCATTGATAACCTCAAAAGAACTGTCAAAACAAGCTAAAATGTCATCAACATAACGAAACCAGAAGATAATGTGTTTAGAGAGGTTTAATTCAAATATTTGGCCTTCGAACTTGTCCATAAATATGTTAGCTAATAGAGGACTTAGAGAATTACCCATAGGTAAACCATCTTTTTTTGGTAAATAAACTGTGTTATTAAAAGTGAAATAATTTTAACTTATACAAAGATCAAATAATTGAATTAACTCTAACCTTTTAACTAATTCTATATTACTATTGATCAGAAAACTATCTAATAAAGGAATACATTCTTGTGGGGGTATTCTGGAGAACATGTTACAAATATCAAAACTAACAAGTTTTGAATGTGGTGGAAGATGTATGTTTTGCAGCTTATCTACTAATTCTAATGAATTTCTAACAGAGTATTTCGATTTGTAACGTATCGTGTTAATAATCTGATTCAGTTTTTTGGATAAAATGTGATTAGGTGCATTGATGTAGGATACAACTGGTCTTATTGGCATAATCTGTTTATGTGTTTTGACTAGTCCATATAGTTTGGGTAGTTGTGAGTTTTTATTAATGATTTGTTGCTTTTCTAATTCTGAAAAGCAGATATTGCAGTTTTCTAAACCTTGTTTTATTTCTTTTTGGAATTTTATGGTTGGGTTTTTGTTTAAAGTTTCTAAATTTTCTTTATTAATAAATTCATTAACTTTTTGTATGTAGCTTTTGAAAGAATTACCAAAGCGTTACCCTTATCTGCTTTAACAGAAATTAGATTGTTCTCTGTGATTTTGTGTTTTATAGATTGAAGAAGTGATCTGTTAGATGTGTTGTACATTTTGTCCTGTTTCAAAGACATCTCTTTTAACAAATTCGAAATTTGGAATTTTGCATAGTTAATAATAATAACTATGCAAAATTATACCATACCAAAGAATACCACAAAAGCCGATCTCCTACCGTACGTAGGATGTTGCCTTTTGTCATCTAAGATACATTTGGGGTCTTCTATTTTAAACTCTGAATCTGCACCTAAGCTTTGTTTATAAGCAGCTTACTTCCCTGCAATGGTTTCGATATTTGGCGATATTTGAATCTGTGTTCGACCTCAATTGGGATGTATTGGCCGTTCACAACTTCCTCACAAACAACAGTTTAAAAACAACCTTACAGCGCACTCGAATATCTGATTCGCTGGGTAGACCAGTCGAAGAATCTGATAACTGTTTTATGAAATTATTTTTTTCGATCGATTTTATTTTAACAATTTTTTTTAATTGCTTGATTATTACAACTGCAAAAAAAAGCTTATGCTCAACATACAGTTATTTACTGTGCACTATTAAGTGCCGACAGGGCATAGAATAACTTAATATCACTTAACACCAGCAGTTGCATGTCTGTGTAGCGATATTATTTAAACCTCAATTTATTTAATACGACTTTTTAAAATCCTAAACGGCACTTTTTTTATAAAATACAAAGGTATAGTTTAACGAATAGAGCACAAAAATGGCACCATTTGAAGTTCGGTTTAGGGATAAATGAGAGCACTGCTTTATATGCTAAAAAAAGGACTGTGATGTGTAACAACCCGAGCCTTAATTAGAAAAGAAAACATTTTTTGTTTAGTATCTTGACATATGGAAAAAAACTACTTTCAGGCTTAGACAGCGTTAGGTTGACAACAATAATACATAACATCGTGCAATATCAGGTATCGTCCTTTGTCTCTTGACTCGGGGCATGAAAGTCTTGTGGTCATTTGTCATCACCAGGCATGAGTGTGACCTTGCCGATTGTGTAGTTAAGTACATAAACCCATCCAGTCGTGATTATAGAATTACGACATGTAGAGACGCTTTTCGTAATTTTATACGTAAGACTTTACGGAATGGACAAGGTCATGCCTGGGTCTGGTCATCACTTACATATTCAGTTGAGTTATGGTAAAACATGTTATCTGCCATTTTTGTGATTTTACAGAAGAAACAAAAACAATTTTCTATTAGCATGTATCAATATAGTACATAGTGATTTTCAAAAGTAATTTTTCGAAAGAACTGAAGTAAAAGTAACTAAATCCTTTATTAATCAACTAAAAGTATACTTTATTTGTGGCCTTTTAATGTCAAAAAGTGCATTTAAAAAAAAGCATGTTTTGCCATAACACTACTGCTATGTTCATAAGCAATAAACAAAATACACAGATTAATATTTTTAGTTCCATTAGAAGCTGGTTTAATAGATCATTCTTATTTTGTTAAGAAAAATAAAAAAATTTGGTAAAACCTATGATAATCGCTTAAAATAAATGTTGATTTTAATGTTTTTATCGTTATTAATTAACAATAGACAGAAAGGCGTAGAGCCTTGTTCTGATTTTCAATAAGACCGTTTTCTTTCATCAGCACCCTAGCCGTGTCCATTACCAAAGAGTAACATACTGCTATCTTTACTACATTATGATTGACGCGATAAGAAGGTAGCCAGGGTAGAATCAAAAATAAAACATAATTACAACGTAGCCATTGCATTACATGAAAAGAAAGAGTTTTTGAGCATATAGTGCAACTAGAAACTAATTAATCTTCTGAACAGCTAAGTTTCTCGCTTTAGATAATATTATCGGTGCCGGGGCTATTTTTCAATGCCAATTCCTATTTCCGTCTGTTTTGTACTCATCACCCCAGCAGATCTTTAAATGTGAATCCGCCCTTTACGTGACATAGCTATTTTTAAAGTCACTCCAAGAGCACGTGATATTGCAGTACCAGAATACAAAAACACAAAAAGTTCAATATGGCCGGTGTATTGACTATCGAAGTACATATGATTTTCGTAATCTAAAGCAGCGTTAATGGAAACACGATAAGTTTGATCACCAATAATAAAATCTTGATAATAATCGCTCCAGCCATTTACAACTTTTGCAACAATTTGCAAACGTATCTCACGATGAGTTGTTTTGTCCAAACAATAAATGACGCCGTTATAAATAAGCAATTGCCATCAGGACATCACCTAATATTTGTATAATTTACGAACGAATTATATTTTTATGAGTAATTGCAAAGAAAATATTCAATTAAATGTAGAAAATGTTACTTTTTGATAAACACGCTACCGCTTGGCCAGTCCGCATGCTACTAGCATGCACCTTACTTTCCTACGCAGCTCCATCTCAATCGATCGCGTCGTTTTAAATGAACGTGTTCAATTTGCATTCTTTTGATTTGTTTTCAGTTTTAAATTTTCAGTATTGGTTATTTTATTATTGAATTTTCTACATTTAATTGAACATTTTCTTTACAATTACGCGTAAAAATATAATTCGTTTTACGGCCATGCACATATATCTCAAATTTCGAGTTTAGTGCCCTTTCCATGGTCCAATTTTTGACAAATTTCGGATTTAGAACTATTAGGACCTAAACTTCAGTCGGTATAATCTTCAGCTTGTAACCTCGAGGCCCTCACAGAATTCATTTTTAAACGAGTTTCAAAGCATGCTCACTCTACTATTAGTCCGTGTATAGGATGCTTAAGTTTTAATTAAACTAGTAAAAGATACTGAATGACAAAGATTCCGACAGAGTTCCTCATACCAGAAGTCATACTAAAACCAAAACTATAAGAGCATACCAAGGAGTAATAAGAACCAGAAGAAATATTTCTTCTTTTCCAGACAAGTTTTATTTAGACTTGTCGTTACTAAACACTGAACACAATAAATCCTAACAGCTGATTAATCTTCTTTCATTGCCCATAGTATTATTAGTTATAGCTTTTGTGCTTGATTGTTTTAAAATGAGCTTGGGTTAATTTATGTGACAGTGAGTTAGGACATGTGCTCGATGCGTGCGTTGTATTAAAATTGGTTCAGTCGCTTCCAAATGAATCCTTAAAGAGTTTAGAGTAGACATTATCAAAAACAACTATCTATTTCGAAAACGTCATATACTATACAGTGTTAAACGTAAAAATGTCATATTAGTTCGAAATATAAGTTCTTGCTTACACAGAAAATGCAATAGAGATAGACATAGAAAAAGTTTGTAGAAACGTCTGGAAATTGGACTTCGGCGGAATGGGTTTTTTAAATTTAAATTCAAGCAATACTTTTATTCCATTAAATTCTAACAAAACACCCCTTTCGGGTTTAAAAGTGCGTCAAACTAAATCTCTTATTTATAATTCTATTACTTGCGCACCCTATCTCTAAAGGTCATGCAACACTTGGGTTATATTAAAGAAAATAGTTGTTGGTGGAAACTGACTTATTTCAATTTATAATGAAGGGTTTTCTTAGTTTTAAATATACTGACAGTTGGTGAAAGGGTAAAAGTGCTATTCAAACGTCAGTCTGAATTAATTTAACAATCTTTTGCAAAAAAACATGCATAAATATGGTTTTCAGGAGTTCTCAAGCCTTGTATGATTATGATTTTTTAAAAATTGTGTTAAAACGTGTTAATTGTGCTAAAACGTTTCATGCTTTACCAGAGATACACATTTGAACAATATCGTTGAAATTGTCGAAAATATCTTTATAATCAAGAAGGAAGGTAAAACGAAGTGGAAAACAGAAATTAAAGCAGTCCTGCTGAAATATATAGATTACATTAAGTATTTGTAAACAAGTAACAAAATTGGATTAAATTTAAATAAATGTCCCAGTCGTTACATAGAAACAACAATTTGAACTGTTAATGGAAATTTGTAATAAACTGCGTTTTATACATACAAACACCTAACATCTAAAGATAAACTAGGACTTATATCGTAAACTAAATAGGATCATAATATAATCAGCATCAAACTGTGCGAGCTTATATGTTTATAAACATGTAGTTAAATCAAAATCTAGAAAGTTGTTAAAACCGCGACTAAAAGAGTGGCTGTATCAATTTTGAAAGTTAAGATTACAATGTTGGTCTGCTGTTGATCCAGCTAGCTCGTCGTAGCAGGTAGGTTTTTTACAATATGTTACACACTGAATAGTGTCTAGTCGCACGCCCTTAAACTAGACACTTTAAACTTTTTAGCACTCAAAGGTTCATCCATTTTCGTCCAAAATCCGCCGAGTTATGACGGTTTGGAATTTTGGTATTTTTGGTGCGTTTTCAAGTGGTGCGTTTTTTTTCCTCGAGTGTAGTATGTCACCGAACTGAGTCTACAAGAGGAAAAAAAATTATTTTTCATTTTATAAAAAAATGCTACAGGAAAAAAATTTTGTTACTTGATTTCACCAGGTTAAATCTTTAATTAAAAGTTTAATATTAATAGTTTGTGTTCTTAAAATTAATTTTATTTTATTCTTTTTCTCGTAATTCCTTTGGTAATCCGTTATAATAGTTGCAATTTGCTTGAAAATATCTAATAATAATTTAATGTCAGAAATACTTGAAGACTAAGTATTTTTGTCAAAAATGTTAACGTTGCAACAGAAAATCTATTTAATACAATGTTATGGTATGGGGGATAAATGTTGCCATTATATAGCAGAAGAATTTAATTAATTTATCGATCTTAGAAAGCTAGTCAAATAAGTTTTAGAAACTGGTTCAGTACTGAGGGGTGGTGCGGTGGTGCGTTAATCGCATAGTTTTTTGAAAAACTGTATTAATATTGAAGTTCTAATTAGAGATTTGTGCTTTTGAAATTAAGTAACAAAATTTATTCCTTTTGGGATTCTTTGTAAAATCAAAAATAAGATTTTTTTCTCTATTGTATACACAATCCGGGGACATACTGTATATAGTATATACATACAGTGCTATTAAATTAAAATGTAATACGCTGGTGTAGTTTGTATGTTGCAATTTAAAATAATCATCTCAAATCATTGTATTTACTATATGTTTATGCAATTAACAACACATAAGCGCGAAGAAATTTTATTTCAATTAGGGATAATTTAAGACTAATTGAGTTTTTTAAAAATACAAACACAAATAAAAATACCATTTATTATAAAATAAAAGATGCAAAAGTGTGCTTTTTATAACGTGTGTTATAACGTTTGTTCGTGGTAAAATGCATACGTACTTGTCACAATCAATCCATTTAACCTTGAATTTAACCTAATGCATTAACTTGATTATTTTCAAATGCAATATACAGCATATTCCATGTTAATGTAATAGCACTGTATGTTGAAAAAGCTGTAAGTCTTGTCTTTGTTGAATACATAGAAATAGGGAAGAAGCCACGGTAACTCAGTAGGTATGGCACTTGACTACCAATCTTGAAATTCTGGGTTCGACTCCCAGAGATGATACATTGGGATTTTTAAAAATATCTTAAGCTTCCAGGTCGATTCAGCATGTGAAAGTCAATACCTAAGAAATAATTTTCTGGGGTAATAATAGGCGGTCTGTGCGGAAAGCTAACTACTTTACCACCCTTGCTCCCCCCTATTGCCGATGGGTCTTCATGGCCTGTGAAAGGCAACTATTATATTACATAGAAATATTCTGTGAATTTCTTTAGGAGTTACAAAACCGATGTTATTTTCTGAAAACCTTTATTTCATATAAATATTTCTCTTTCAGGTGTGCCCACTTCTGTGGAGCTTGAAAACAACAGCAACCAAAACAAATACACAGTCAACCAAAGTCCTAAAGGTGGCGTAACACTATCGAAACTTGCATTATTCCTTATGGCGCTGGGAGCAATTTTGTTAATTGCACTAGCCGTTGGACTGACAATATGGTTATATCCAAGTTCCTGCAGTGCATCTCCAGAAGCTCTGACACAAAAATCAGCGATAGTCGCTACACGATTACCAACACATCTAGAACCATTACATTACAGGTAAGCAAAGATTTTTTCATACGTTCCTCAATTCCTCTATTGCATATATGTACTCATACTTTATTTCAGACTTCAATTAATGCCATTTTTGAGTGAAAACAATTTCACAGCAAATGGAGCTGTGACTGTAACGTTAAATGTAAAAGAAGAAACTAATAAAATAGCAATCAATATGTTTGATATTACAGTAAATAAAGAGTCTGTTAAGATAAAGCATTTAAACAAAAGTGAATATATTGCTGTAACTGACCAAACGTTTGATAATGTTTCTCAAATATACACGATTCACTTAAAAGACTCTCTTAAAAAAAATGAACAATACGAACTTGAAATTAAATTTGTTAGTTTATTAAATGATAAAATGCAAGGATTCTACCGAAGTTATTATATTGATCCAAAAACTAACACCACAAGGTAGGTATCAAAAATTGCTTAATTTTATGTTTTTTTAATTGTAAATTTTTAGGTGGATGGCAAGTACACAGTTTTCGCCAACTGATGCACGTCGTGCTTTTCCATGTTTTGACGAGCCATCTTTCAAATCTAAATTCACAATTAGTATAGCAAGACCGAATAATATGACTACCATATCAAATATGCCAAAAAGAGCAACTGATACATTGTAAGTTGTTTAATTTTTCTATTTTGCTATTTTACAAATTAAAGTTGTTTACTTTTCATTAATGAACAAATTGTCGGTTTTAAAATAAATTATCTGCAAACATTAATTTCTTAAAGTGGAACAATGGACTGCATGATACAACTGCGTTTAATTCAATATATTTCTTTGCAGCACCCATTGCATTGTTTGCACTGTTACATAATACTTCAAAGATGATTAAATGTGCCTTTGAAGTAAATTAGTTAATAGAAATATACGTAATAAGTAAAGCTAGTTGAAGAATTCTTATGAAAATATTTGTTGCGAAAAGTAAAATGTATAGTTATAGCACGACTGCCACCAACATTGATTTTAAGTTTACTCCCTATTAAACGAATTTTCATCGTCCATAACTCAAATTTCGTTGAGAATATTCATTTCTTTCCTGACCGTGTACTATATTATTTTACTTTTATGTACTTGATTATTTGCTTTGCTGTGAATTTGTAATGAACGGATACTGATATGAGAAAAGAAAACATTTTATTTTATACGGACTGTTAAAATATTAAAGATAGGGGTGTCGAAATCGAGGTGACGATCTGAGAAGTCAGAGATTCTCTTGATTTTTTTGTGTAGTACGGATGTGTCTAACGAAAACAATGATAATGTAGATTTTTTTCTGCAAACTATGTAGAATTCTATTAAAAATCTGTGAAAAAGTAGAAAAGTAGAAAAAATGCACCGACTCCCATGTTGGAGAACGAACTGGAGAACAAATTCTGTCCAAATAGTTTATCTAGAGGGTTAGAAGTGTGATCTGGTACAAAGACGTTCAATTGATTGTCGAAATAACTCCAAAAAATGGGAAGTTCTCCAACATGGGAATCGACACATTTTTTAATGTTTCGGTAATTTTCAAATTTTTAATAAACACTTCGCAGCTCAGAAAATAAGATTCTACAGTGTCAGTTTTTCATAAGACGCTTTCCTAATCCAGAATAAAATTGAATCGTTTTACAGTGTATACAGAAAAGTCTACTACCATGTCAGTCCGTCCGTCTGTCGCCCGTCACGCATTTCTTTCCTAGCTAGAAAAAAAAGTGACAACTGAACTATATCTGAACTATATGTGTCTCTGGAGACTGAAGTGTTCGAGCATCCAGATACATACAGATATACATCTGAATCCATACGTACATCACGAACACACATGACCGCTGGCGACGCGAGCTTGAGCAAGCTTCCGCACCTACTTTACTTCGAACTGCAACGTCAGCGGCCTTCACTGCTTGTTAATAATAATTAAAACAATTTTAACAATATTATACTCGACTGAATACAGTTTAAATTTACTTGAAGAAAATTTACCGACGCAACGGTTTCACACGTCCCTAAAGTTAGCAGAACCCTTATACCAGGATAACAGGAAAGTGTATGGGAAATTAAGGACTATAACTCGGGCCGCTCAACACAGATAGTAATAAAAACGCCCACAAAGGATCGGGCGATTTAAAAGTTACTTTGCTATTGGGCCAATTGAAACAGCGCGCGAAACTGTGGAGTCCATTTCACACGGAAAAAAGACAGTTAGCGTCACTTTGATGCAGATCAGCATCATCAAATAATTATTTGATTAGTTTTTGAACATTTCATGTGCTATTAAATATTTTAAAATTGATAATACATAATTTAATTGAAATAATATCAAAAATATTCATTAGAAGTGGTTTATTATTAAAATCTTATGTCTTTTGAGGTTATGTTCATGTAGAATACAACAATGTTTCAGTTCAGTTGGGTTTTTAGCAGTAGCCAATCCGATGAAGTGGCTACGCCCCCTTACTTTTATTACTATCTCTGTTGAGCGGTCAGAGTATAATTAAATATTCCCAAATTTTTAAGGCTCAGCTAATTTTTGTAAAACCAAATATCAAATGTTGAATGCGCGATTTAAAAAAGCAACCTGGAGAATTAAAGACTAATTAAAGGACCCACAATAGAATCCTTAACAACGGTCTAGTTGATTTTGACGAAGTATATGTAAAAGTTTGAGACGTGTAAGCGGAATTAGCCTCTAATTCTTCATAGAATATTTGTTTTAATCGTGTATTCTACATTTGAGATTTGATCCCTTTATTTTTTTTGGCTAGCGAAACCCGCGGTTTTAGAAAAATTAGCGGAGCCTTAAATCTGAAAATAGGGCATTTAATCAGCCTTTATTAGCCTTTAATTCTCCATAGGCTGCTGTTTTTAATTGGGCATTCTGCATTTGATATTTGGTACGGGTCCCGCTAACTTTGTTCTAAAGCTAGCGAAACTAGTTTAAAATCAATTAGCTGAGCCTTAAATCTAAAACAGGGCATTAGTCAGCCTTTAATTTTCCATAGGTTGCTTTTTTAATAGCGGATTCTATATTAGATTTTTGATGAGGGTTTCGCTAACTTTTCCTAAAGCTATCGAAATCCGCGGTTTTAGAAAAATTATCTGAGCTTTAAATTTGAAAATAGGGCATTTAATTAGTCTTCAATTAGCCTTTAATTTTCCATATGCTTTCTGTTATCCTGGTGTAAGCGCTCCGTTAACTTTAGGGTCGTGGTTTCACCTCGTACTCACTTATGGAATATTATCGATAGGAAGAAGTAAAAAGTTTAAGCTTTAAAGTGAAAAACATTTGGCCATCGTTGCATAATATGTTGCCGAACCGGGTTTGAAATCATAATTTTATAATAAATCGTAAAAAATAAAAATAGCAAATTGTTTAATTTATTTAAAACTCAAAAATATGCTTTAGTTTTTTGTTAGAAACTGAACAAAAAGAGAAAGAGTCAAAATATGAATAATTGCCCATTAATTGGCAGGTTATGTTATTGACAGTGGCTTTTGCAGCTAATTATATCCTTTACGAGACTGCTGATTGAGCCTACATATAGTTTGTTATACGTTGTCGTTCCCGACAACGTATATCTGCAACCTGCCGTTACAAATAAAAATTACTGCTATAAAACTTAAACGGGTTTCCCACCAAGTCACGGATGGTTATAACGGACCGCGCCATGGACCATTGGCCTTTGATACATACTTGCTACCGGGCAAGATAGCATATCCGTAACATTCAATGGAGGCAGGTGGGCAGTTTAAGATCTGATGTCGATCTTTACTGGAGATCTCCTAATATAAGTCTTATTTTACAAGTTTATAAAATTTGATTTCCAATTAGTTCCCAATTTCCAACGGAGGGGTTTATATATTAGAAGTGACCTTTATGAGCGTATGACTCATGTTTCTAGAGAAGTTTTGGGGTTTTAAAAACATCTGTGGAGTTGGCAATGTTTCCAGCTGACTTTTACCCAGGCCATTAGCGGAAGTCACAGAACGCTGCAGTTTGTATTTGTACCTTTTGCTAAGTAAAAGACAGACGACAGCATTAAACGAACAGTAGTACAGAGCACTTACTCTTAGTAGTTACTACCTGTGGCTGATTTCTTTACAATTTTCAAAAAATAGCTTTTTTGGGATATGATCTTATTAAAGATGTTAAAAAAATTGCATATTATAACTATCTGAAGATGAATTGCATCAGCTATATGTGTATAAACTATAGTCCGATAACAAGATTATAGTTATGACTATTCCAAGGAGTATTTGTTGTCAATCCTCTGTTTACATGGAGAAACAATCTAATCATTGCAAAGTCTCTGTTACAATGTCACATATTTTCGAGTAATACTCATTTTTAAGTATGGCGTTAGAAAACCGCAGTTCTAATAATTACTGCAATCCATAACCTGGAAACCAGATCCCAGAAGCTAGTTCTAGATACTTAGTTTCGAGTACTTACAGTTCGAAAGTTTCTATCCTTTTCTGAAACTTTTAAAGGTATATGGAAGTTTTAATGTACCAGTAGGTTGAACATTTTGACAATAAGAATTTCTAGTGTATTTATTTTTGTAGAAGAGTTTACAAGACAGAGAAAAGTAGGAGTTTGTCATTGATCTTTACGGGCAGACGTACTTTTCTTTCGCATGAACTCTATAGTACTCTGAATTTCTCAAGTTTATGGTATTCTTGGTGGTAACACGTATTATCTATCTCTGAAGCCATATCCTTTTTGTAAAACTTTACCAGCTCTTTTACTCTCTTTTTACAGAAGGTCCGTTTCTTCGGAGCGAGCTGTTCTTTTTTTGAAATAGTCATATCACGTTACTACTCTCTTACTCTCCACTTCTGCTAAGTCTAGCAACTGCTTTGCGATGCATGTCATATAAATCTTAATTGCATCGAGGCCAAGCAAAGCGATTTTCAACATGCATGTATACTATACTAAGAAATCCACCACACGGTGTGAAAGTGTGTGACAATTTTTGAATTAAATCTTGATTTATTATTAAGAAATTAATAGATTAATCGTTTTTATGAGATCGGACATTAGAGGTTTCCTATTTTGTGAATATTTGTATATAACGATAATAATATACAAATGGATTAAACCTGTAAGCTTGTAGATTTTTTTTTATTTTATTCTTAATTTCAGAATAGATAGAACAAATTGGGAATGGGATCATTATGCAGAAACTCCACTAATGTCTACATACCTGGTAGCGTTTGTACTAAGTGATCTCCAGGCATATAGATACAATTCATCTGGAAGACTATTTACGGTCTGGACTAGGATGAAATCAGCAGATCAAACCAGACTCGTAATCAATTTAAGTCCAAAGATTTTACAGCATTTTGAAAATTACTTTAATATTAAATTTCCACTTCCTAAAATCGATTTAGTTGCTGTTCCAGACTTTGGTTTTAATGCTATGGAAAACTGGGGTTTGATCACTTTCAGGTAAATAAATTTCAAAATGATTACTAAAGTATAAAAATAAATTTATTATGCGTGTTCCAGAGAAACAGTTCTACTCTTTGATGATAAAACAGCAACTATTGAAGAAGAAAGAAATATTGCTCGAGTATTAACGCATGAACTGGGTCATCAGTGGTTTGGAAATCTTGTTACGCCAAAATGGTGGGATGATTTATGGCTTAAAGAAGGCTTTGCCAACTATTTGGTATATGAAGGAGTTCAGCATGTAAGCGTTATGTATACTTCTAAAGATTTTTTTGATTTTGCAATAGTAAGAAAATAAATATTACAAAATTCTTTTTAAGGTGCTACCAGAATGGAATATCCGTCAGGAATACTTACTTTCAGAACTTTATCCAGCATTTGCAGTTGATGCCTTAAAATCATCACGTCCAATCTCATTTGATGTAATTAGTACCGAAGACATTAGACAAAGCTTTGATAGCTTATCCTATTCTAAAGGTAATGTTATAGAAGATAGCTTAATAATATAGAAATTTTTAATTGTAACACTTAGGTGCCTCAATAATACGAATGCTGGAACACATCCTTGGGGAGAGTAATTTTAAATTAGGATTAGTTAAATATTTAAATGAACACAAATATGGTAATGCCCATCGTGATGATTTATGGGAAGCTTTAACACCCCAAGCAGAAGGAGTCCACTTGGAAACAAGCGTTAAGGAAATAATGGATACCTGGGCAAGACAAGCTGGTTTTCCAGTAGTAACTGCTATTAAAGATTACACTTCAGGAGAAATACAAGTGTCTCAAGTAATAAAATTCATTTATAAAACATAACTGATCATTTCAATTTGTGCATTTTTATGTACAGAGGAGATTCCTTTTGACAAAAGAAACAGATGATAAGACATCATGGTGGGTTCCAATCTCATACACATCAGATCTTCAACAACGACAAGATGATACTAGTCCAAAGGTTTGGTTGAAGAATAAGCCTGAAAGTACTACATTCAAATTGGATTCAAACAGATGGTGGCTTCTGAATGTTTTCCAAACAGGTAAACTGTTTACACACTACTTGTAGATATACATATGTAATAAAGTGGATTATTTTATCTCTTAGGTTACTACGTAGTAAATTATGATGAAACAAATTGGAAAGCATTGGTAGATAGTATCATCGAATTTCCTCCATTAACAAGAGTACAACTTATTAGTGATTCAATGAATTTAGCGAGAGCCAATTTGTTAGACTATGACATACCCTTAAGAATGCTTATAAACATAGGTGTTAGGGATAACGAATTTTCATTTATAGTTCATTGGGCATCTTTTGACCAAGTTCAATATCTCTATAATATGTTGGTCTCAACACCAATTTACTTAAATTTCGAAGTAAGAGCCGATATCCATGTATTCTATAATTTTCGAAACAATCTTACAAACAATATGTTTCAGGATTTTATTTATAGAGTCTTTAATCATGTGTTTTCCAAGTTTAATTTTAATGAATCGCCAAGTGATGACTATAGCACACAAAGACTTCGGAGGATTATTGTTGACTGGGCTTGTAAGAAATCTAGCAGTGATTGTACTAATGATGCACGTTTGTTATTCAGAAATTGGGTTGGAAATCAAAATCAAGCAATGTACTTGTAATAAATATTAGGTCTTACATGAAAGGTTACTTTTGTTGTTTTGTAGAATACCTCCAAATGTCCAAGAAGTAGTTTTCTGTACTGCTATCCGTGAAGGAGGAGAAACAGAATGGGATTTGGCTTACAAATACTACATCAAAACCTCATCTATTAATGAAAAGAATAGAATTTTAGATGCCTTAGGATGTTCTCAGAAACCATGGATTCTTTCCAAGTGAGCATTCTATTTTTTGTACGATTTACTTTTTAAATGTCTAATTTCAATCATTTTTTGTTTAGGTATTTAGAATTTATCCTGAGAAATGACACTGGTATTCGTAAGCAAGATAGCTCACGTATATTCAAATCAGTTGCAAACAATCCTGTGGGTTATAACCTTGCTTTCAACTACTTGAGAACCCACTGGAAGGATATCAATGCTCAGTAAGACGCTTGTTTATTAAGGTTTTATTTCTTGAGTTCTTTAACATTACTCTTTTACAGCTATGGTCCAGCATTTGGTATAGTTAGTAAAATGGTAGCAGAGCTTCCAAAGTTTATGAATTCGCCATATCAATTGGCAGAGGTAAATTTATAATTTAAGCTACATAATTCTTCATCTGTATAATAAATCGATAATCTCTTTCAGCTGGAAAGCTTCAAGAACAACAATCAAAACAATTTAGGAACATCGACGCAAGCTTTTAATCGAGCTATTGAGATTGTAAAAGGAAATATAGAATGGATGGATCATAGTTACAAATCTATAGAGAAGTGGCTGAACGACCATATAAATCATTATGGTTTGCGAAAATAAAATGCATTTTATCTATACGTAACATTAATTTTAGATTATTGTATAGTATATGTACGTATTAAATAATAAATGTTTTTAGTTGTATTAGTTTATTTATTTTGTTTATAAAGTACAACTTTTAAGAACCTGATGAATTGTTAAACTTGATGATACTGTCTTAAACAATGCGTGCATGCGCCTTTTGTGGGGGGGGGAGGTCAATACTTCAAGTTTCATTTGAACTGCAGATTGTGTCACCTTTACCGTGTCCGTACAAAATCGAATTTCATTTAGCGACCCCCCCCCACACTTTCCCCGTACAGAGAAAATGCAGTTCCATGACCAGCAGCCTGAATTTCTACTTTTGATTTTTTTGGTGTTTTGAAAACGGTTGGTTGTTTCTTGAAAGTATTAGCCTTCATTAATATTTTGACTATGTAATTTTCTTCTAAATCAATGGCGGTGGGTGCATACATCACACTCGGGGCACACGACAAACTGGTATATCGCTATCATGCTTGTACGCACACATTAAAGCAATATAGCATCATGTGTTTCACTGCGAGTGCCCCGGGTGTGACGTATCCACCCACCGCTACTGTTCTAAATTAGACTATTTTGACGTGAACATAATTAGCAGTGAATTAGTATTTTCTACTTTTATTAGTTCTTTTCTAATTTACTTGATGTGAAATAATTACCTTTTTTAAAGTTTCCTTTGACTTCTTGAACAAAGAAAATGCCACGACAAAAATATATAATTTATGTGAGTGGCGTGGTGATACACTAAAAAATCACATATTGTAGAAAAAAACATTGAACAGTATCTTACTACCACTAGTCACTAGTTTATGTGCTTTGTGGCGACAGGATTCGTTTGGTATTGTTATGTCTGTATGTGTTGGTTTTCTGTATATGGAAAATTCAAATAGATTGTGTACGTTAATCTTGATAGTCAAGTGCAAAAATTTAACAGCCCTATTTTATTCTGTTTCTAATGAAGAATTTATGTTTTGGCGGCTACTATTAATAATAATGAAAAATTCATTGATAACCTCAAAAGAACTGTCAAAACAAGCTAAAATGTCATCAACATAACGAAACCGAAAGATAATGGGTCGTATTACAAGTGTCGATTAAAAGTGTCTTTAACCAAGGTTCTGTTTAAGTTGAACAAGAACAGAGATAGCTTAATCTGATTCTAATAGGTGGGAAAAGATTAGAATTAGTCACCATGGTAATTAAATATGCTGTTAATTTAATAGTAAGATGCACATGCAGTTCAATGTGTTTAGAGAGGTTTAATTTAAACATTTGGTCTTTAAAATTATCCATAAACATGTAACTAACAGAGGGCTAAGTGAATTTCCTATAGGCAAACCATCTTTATGTAGATATGTTAATTTATTGAAGGTAAAATAATTTTGACTTATATAACGGTGAAATAATTGAATTAACTCTAACTTTTAACTATTTCTCTATTACTGTTAATCAAGAAACTATCTAATAAAGGAATACATTCTTGTGGAAGTATTCTGGAGAACATGTTACAAACATCAAAGTTAACGAGTTTTGAATGTGGTGGAAGATGTATGTTTTGTAGCTTATCTACTAACTCTAATGAATTTCTAACAGAGTATTTCGATTTGTAACCTATTGTATTAATTATCTGGTGAAGATTCTTGGATAAAATGTGATTAGGTGTATTGATATATGATACAACCATTGATAAATATGTGCGTTAAAGTTGACAATTCACAGAAACATTTAGATACATTAGAAACTTATGTAACTTTTCGTATTACAACTAGAGTAGCTAGAATTGAATTTTCTGATAATGAGTATGTTGTTAGACGACGTTATAATGAATTCGTTTGACTTCGACAGAAGTTAGTCGAAGGTATTGTACCTTTAATGACAGGTAAACATCTTTAATTGGTCACCTGGATAGATATTCAAAGGAGTTTATACGATATGGTTTTAAAATACTATGTGGTTTTTCTTAATAATTATTATTCGGTTCATTCATAATAAAACTTTAAAAATACTAATATGAAGTCTTTGGGGGTGCTTTATGAATTATTTAGGATGGTGCTTGACAAAAGCATCCTCCTAAATAATTCATACATTATGATTTCTACTTCACCTGTTCGCAAACTCTCGAGACGCCACTGGTTTCTAGCCTTACTTTGTGGAACTCCATAATCATAAAATAAATAAAGATTAATAAAAAGTTACACAGTTTTTGAAAAGGCTTTAAACACAAACGAGGAAATACAAGAAGAAGAAAGTGCGATGGAGAAAAAAGGACTGAAGGACAACTGGGAGAAGTACAGGTAGAAGAAATTAATGAGCCGGGAAAGGATGAAATTAGAGAAATAATACATAAAATAAAAACAACAAAAGCCCAGGGGGAATGGAATAGCAGCTGAAAACCTAAAGTATGGGGGCGAGATTGTGGATGATAATGTGTACGAATTAATAAAAACAATATGGAATACGGAAAAAATGCCGCAACAGTGGACGAAAGCTGTATTAGTCCCAGTATTAAAAAAAAGGGGATAGAGCAGAATGTAGCAATTATAGGGGAATTGCAATATCTGACACAACATACAAAGTTTTGCCGACAGTGATAAAAAAAAGATTGGAAGGATATATTGAAGCAGATATATTGATTTTGTAAAAATCCAGTAAATTTCTACAATAAAACAAATCTTAATAGGGGCATATGAGTATGAGATTCCGACCCAAATGCTGTTTATAGATTTCAAGTCAGCATACGACTCCATCATTAAGGGAAAACTATTTGGAACACTAAGAATAATGAGAATCCCAGAAATGATAATAAGATTGGCAAAAATGACACTAAAAGATACCAGATGTACAGTTAAGATAAATGGAGATATAACAGACAGTTTTGAAGTTAAAAGAAGAGTAAGACAGGGCGATCCGTTGTCTACCTAACGCGGCATTATGATAATCAGGAAAAGCGGGATAAACAAAAGCGGAACTCTTCTGAACAAGAGTCACTAGTGCCTTGCATACGCTGATGATATACTGTTAGTAGCAAAAAGCAGAAAAAAACAGAAGAAAGTGCAAAAATTTGATTAACGTCGCAAAACAAATAGGTTTGCAAATTAATATCAGCAAAACTAAATATATGGAACTGAAGACTAAACAAGGAACAAATCAGACTAAGCAAACTGAAGGTGCAGATGGGAAAAGAGGAAGTTATGGAATTCAAAGAGGTGGAAGATTACATGTATTTGGGAGTATTAATAAACAACAAATGCAGAGAAGAAAGAGAAATAGACTTAAGAATAACTAAAGGTAGCAGATGTGCAGGACGCTTAAATCGCATAAAACGATCAAAGGATATCTCACCAACCACAAAACTTCCTATTTATAAAACCATATTGAGACCAACAGTTCTATACAGCTGTGAGGCATGGGCTATGACGAGGAAGACACAACATAGCTTTGAGGTGTGGGAAAGGAGAATGCTGCGTAGAATATACGGCAGAAAGAAGATAGAAGAAGTATGGGAGAGGCGCACAAACGCAGATATATATGAGCTGTATAGCGACCCAAACATAATCCAGTTAATTAAGGCCAGAAGACTCCAATGGCTGGGACATCTGGAAAGATTGCCAGATAATAGAATAGCAAACGTAGAGAATCCCCGAAGGACGAAGACAAAGGGGAAGACCGAAAAAAAGTGGCGGGAAGCAGTGAAGCAAGACTTAGAGAAAAGGGGGGAACACAACTGGAAAGAAATGGCAAAGGACAGAAAGAAATGGAAATTATTCACAAAGCAATGGGCCTAAAAGGCCTGTGAACGCTACATGTATATAAAAAGTGTCACAATATTTATTACAATACAACCTGACAATATTGTGAAATGTGCATAGAAAGAGTCCTCGGTCGACGAAGCAGAAAAAAAAATTGAATTTATGGGAGGGCAATTTTAAACCTTGAATACATTCTACCAGCCACGGTTTACTACTCACCAGCCCCTATTTCGCTTGGGTGAACTATAAGCTACAGTAGTTTCGATCAATCACATGCTTTCCATTATGACAAGGGCAGCCTTTTTTATATTGCCGACTTCATTTATCAACCATTCATCTTTGGCGGTCCAGAGCCGGAATAAGAAAAAGCAATTTATTCTTCTAAACTATTACAAAGAAAGTAGTTACCTTTAAACAATATGTGTTAATTGAAAAGCTTTCTGATTTTAGATTTAAGAAGAAATAGGAATTATTTCAATAAAAATTTAATTGGGCGCCATCAAATTGTATGTAAATTATCGTAATTTTAATTTCTGTTACATTTATATCTACCCTAATTCAGAAAAAGCGAAAATCAGTACAAAATTATTACAAGGAAATATTGCACGACTAACAATTTGATGTTTTCCAAACGTGTATTGACTATTATTATTTATCTTATCATTAATACTATATTATCTTTTTAAAACATTTAAATTCGTAAACCAAGTAACATCATTAAATCGGATAACCATGGTGTAATGTTGATCTTGAAGGGTTTAATTCTAGAATCAAATTTGACCTGTGTCTTGACCTTCAAGAACTAATTGCAAAATTCTCCATGTACTTAACATTAGGCATTTTAGCTAGTCTCGGTGTATTGCCACGTGGGGTTTTCGTGACTGGAGGTCGTAGTCAGAGGTAGAAAGGGAAAAATACACAAGGCATAAAAACAACTATATACTAACAACAAAGTAATGAAATACAAAAGGTATTACACATAATGGTTATATAGATTGAGGACGTACAGGTCCTCTTAATCTAAGATTAACGTGAGGGCAATCGGAACCACCCTATCTACAAACTAAGCATAGGAAACTGGCTCTTAGTAATCTACAACTAAGCACATAGGGATCCTTGTCACAACTCCCTAATAACTAAGCAGAACTAAGCAGTAAGGGGTCCGGTAATCAACGTCCTTGGACGTCAGATTCCTCTTACAATAAATAATAAAAAGGTTGCTTACCCGCTTGCTACTGGATGTGGCTTCTTCGAGTCATGGCACTGACTGAATTCTAAGCCAGAGCAAGGTTTATATACTGTTCAGCGCGGAAGAGATTAGCATAGTAGTGGGAGGCCGTAGGTTGGTGTTCCGGGTATGGTAGGTGTTTTCTGCAGAGGCGAATTGGCCGTGCCAGGAACGGAACTGAGGTTGCCGTGGGTTGACGTGGGCTGAAGCGGAAGGCGAAAGCGTTTCTTTGAATGAGTGCTGGCCGTGGGTGAACGTGGTTTATTCAGCATAGACGACAGCAACCTTGCAGTTGAGATTAACATATAAATGGCCAGTCGTGGGTAGTGTGGCGGCAGCTGGTCGAATAACGTGGGTTGTTGCTGCAGTTGTTGGAATGGCGTAGGCAGCCATGCACATAACCTAGGCGTAATATTGTACGAACGGAAGATGAGTTGAAATTTGTATGCATTATTTAATTGCGAATAATTCCGTTTGTGACAGTATTAGCGGTTTGTATATTTACTTCATAATCGCAGGTTGAAGGTTCGATCCCCAATCGAGGTGGTAATTCTTCATAGCGGAGAAAAATTAAAAGCATGCCTTCTTTTCAGATAGAAAGTAAAACCGTAGATCCCGTGGAAATTATATGCTTGGCACGATAAACATCTCTACTAGGGGTAGAATTTCCCCAAATTAGAATAAATCCTAGTAGAGTCTGCCAAATGATCATAGTAATCGGTGCCATTAGGTATGAGGAATGCCCTTTGACCTTTTGGTTGTTTTACGCATACTAATTCAAAATACTAATTAATATTTAAATAATGGAAACAAATTATAATTATAAATTACTTTTATGTTTATTTTGGGCAGTCAATTGGGCATGTAAACATTTCGGTTTAATTAAAAACCTATATTTTGATCCGTTTTAGGAGCATCTTCAGAGTATTTGTAATTTTTTTAAGCGGATGTAAAAGTAATTAATTATTTTGTAAAAACTAACGAGAATTTCTTCATTCTTTTGTCAAAGGATTCAGAAGTTTTTTGACAAACCAGAAACATAACTCCAAGTGGATATTCGTTCTACATATTTGTAAGAAAAATTGTTGTGTGTTACGTGTCTGCTCTCATTGTGGCGGTAAATCAACAACTTTACTACCGAGAAATTCTTAAATGACGACAAATGTATCCTTCGCGTTCGTCCAAACATTGCGCACAACTGAACTCTCCGTTACGGTAATGTACTGCATACTCTGCATGGCAGTTTTTGTCATCCAATGACAATTTCGTGCTAATACAGCCGTCTTATTCACACGATCACGTCCCTTGTGTCTTTTATTATCTCCAAACGGTAAATTGATAGTGAACGCCGTTTTGAAACAGTCGAGGACGCCCAACAAGCTTAAACAAAGACCTTAAATGACATTATTAAGCCTGAGTTCCAGAGCTACAAACAATGGAAGAACTGTTGAGGTGTGAGCAGGCAGAGTGGAAGAGTTAAGTGGATACAGTAGCTATGTGACAAAATTTAAAAATGAAGAATAATCGATTATAAGTTTGTAAAGAGTAGTGTCGTGTGTGTAATA
The DNA here is from genome assembly GCA_929113105.1 of Agrypnus murinus. Taxonomy (NCBI): domain Eukaryota; kingdom Metazoa; phylum Arthropoda; class Insecta; order Coleoptera; family Elateridae; genus Agrypnus; species Agrypnus murinus. The sequence goes on along the minus strand of OV816024.1, from coordinate 217,487,147 downwards.
AACCTCCTTTATGAATTTAAATTTTTAACCCATAACCCGGACCAGGGCAAACGTCCCTAAGCCTCCAAAATATGCAAAAGCAAATTCGATTTTTTTTCAACCTAACCTAATTTCATACCCTCATTTCATCATAGTAACTTAACGTAATTATTATTATTCATTGCCATGGAGAGTAAGCCTGTTTTTACTTTTGAACCCAAATTTGGGGCGTTTGGGGTGTTTGCCCCAAAATTGATTTACATATTCATAATCAGTATAAAAATTCATTAAAATGACGACAAAGAATGTTCGGTGAGGAAGTTCTTTAATTATACCTAAAAATTTAGAAAATGCTATTTTCCCACGACTGCAGTTAATGGCCTAATTAAGGTTAATTCATCAGTATTTCGCGTGCGTTACATAACATCTAGATGAAATTTACAGGATTTGTAGAGTAATACTCGTACTTCAAGAATATCTTTGTCAGCCTTACCCCATCCTGGCTGTTTTTTAAGGAGTAGTAGTTCTTCAGCACCTTAAGAAAACCGGTCTACCGCACATTTATACCAAGTTTTGCTCAGAATGATAAAACTTTTTGTTGTTTGAGCAGTTTAACCTTCAATTTAAAAAACAAAGCAAGTGGATATTCCATCACAGACGCTGGAAAACCTGGTCAGCTGGGAACTTCGACCAGGATGGGGTAAGGCTGACAAATATATTCTTGAAGTACGGGTATTTCTCTGTATTATCGTAAATTCTGTAAATTTTAAGTGGATGTTAAGTAACGGGCGAGAAATACTAATGAATTAACCTTAATTAGGCATTAACTGCAGTCGTGCCAGGATTTGTTTATAGATCTATAAGAGATTTTGTGTTCGCTATAATGTCTACTTCCACATTTTCCATAAATTATCCGTATGTTCTATGACGGTCGAAATATTGCGGTCGCCGCTTGGACTAGGTGTTTTGATCGACCAGCGCGGCCTAGGTGACTAGATGTAGTGACTACACTGACATAGAGTTACTAGATTGAGAGAGTAACGCGATTGGTATCGCCAATGTATTTGGATCATAAATGGCGGTTTGTAACTTTAGCCACTTCAAAAGACGTGATTTCTCAACTTCCTGATTTTGCGCCGTCAAGTGATTGGATAAATTTTGACATTTGACGTCGGACACTTGCCACTTCACTTTTCAGTTATGCACCAGTTATGTCAATTTGTTAACCTTCGGTCCCTTCGGTCTTCGTTTTCTTTTTGAGCTTCGGTGAATCGTAAAATGCCAGGGTGTTGTGTGCCTTTTTGTAAAAATCGCAGCGAATCTGGTTTTCGACTGTTTCAGTTACCACAAGGTGAAAAGAATGGACAAAAAAGGCGTAAATGGTTGGCGTTTATAAACAGAACTAATTTATGTTCAGGAGCTCGTATTTGTGAAGTAAATCGATATATACCCACATTATATTAGTAGATTACAACAGATTTACAATTAATCTGAATCGTTAATTAATTGTTCTTCAATAACAGGCACATTTTGAAACAACCCAATTTGAATCCGACAGACAGGATGGAAGAAAACTTTTAAAATGGAATGCGGTACCTACGATTCAGGTCAATGAATTTCAAAGTCCACCTCCAAAAAAACGTGATGGTAATATTGCGTAATTTGATTTGATGCTGTTATACTAAGGCATGTTTTCCCTTCAGAAACTCAAACGAGTACAGAATTCCAACCACTCCAAAATGAAGTTGAAAGTGAGGATGTTGAAAATGGAAATGTTGAAAGTTGTTGTGGTAAGCATATACTTTCAATCAAGGTATGTAGTGTAAGTAATTTAATAAAATCTATAGGTGAAGTAAAAAGAAAACTGAAAACAGCACAACGAACCATTCAGTTGTTGAGAAAACGCATCACAGACATGGAGGAAACATACAGAAAACTGTTTGATCAAGATCAGATTCACTTATTAATAAAAGGTTCTCACCGAGGGGTGGAATGGTCTGACAACACAATTACCAGAGGTCTTCGGTTATATATGGCATGTGGACGGAGGGGATATGAAGAAGTCAGAAAACAAAAATTACCCTATCCAAGCATTAGAACATTGCAGCAACGCATTCAAAACTTCAAGTTGGAAACTGGTACGGTAGATCACGTTTTTGAACTTTTAGCAATAAAAGTATGTATGCTGTTTGAAACTAGAAGCCAGTTCATATGGTATATTGAGATCTTGTATTTTCAGATTTCAACATTTAACCCGCAAGAAAAGTTTGCGTCATTAGTACTGGATGAGATGGCTATTCATCCACAATTACAATATGATAACAGTGTACATAAAGTGATTGGAAGACCAACCATGTCATTATCAGGAAATTTAGATAGTTCACTAGAAGTTGCTACACACGCTTTAGTTTTTATGTTGACAGGCCTAACTAGCCGTTGGAAACAGGCAGTAGGATACGAATTTACAGCCAATTCTTATAGTGAGAAGGAGGCTTTACAGAAAATTTTGGACATTGTCTGTAAAGCGAGTGCAACAGGCTTGAATGTTAGGACGGTGATATCAGATATGGGTCCACAAAATCGAGCTGTATGGAAATTATTGAATATAGTAGCTCATCGACACGGAAAAATCTCGAATTTTTGTGAACACCCTGTCAATCCTGAAAAACGGCTGTATGTAATGCCTGATGCCGTACACATATTTAAAAATGTAGCAACTGCATTGATAAAACACAAAGTCTTTGATTTAGATGAATCTATAGTGCAAAAGTATGACTTGCCTTCAAATACTGTTCTTCTGAAAGCTGTTCAAGAAGTCTTCAAGATTGAACAAGAAAAGGAATTAAGAATGGCTCCCAGATTGAAGGACTTTATGTTTAGCCCGACCCATTTCGACAAAATGAACGTGAATCTAGCCTTTGGCTTGTTCAATAATGATACGGCTGCTGCTATAACTTACTATATGAAGACAGAACAGCTGGATCCAACGTATCAAACAACATCTTGGTTTTGCAAACTGTTGTTTCATTGGTTTTCTTTGATGTCTGCCCGCCATCAAAAACTGGGTATATCAAAAACCAATGCGGTGGCTTATGAAGAAACCATGACATTTTTCAAAGACTTTATGGAAATAATTCGTGGACTCCGTGTTAGCAATGGAACATGGCAGCCCTTCCAATGCGGCTTGCTATTGGCAACGCAAACGGCTCTCGATCTACAAGCTGAGTATTTGGTAGATGAAAATTTTAAATATTTGTTACTAGGTCGTTTGACTCAAGATTGCATAGAAAATCTCTTTTCACTTTGTCGATCTCGAACACCTGTACCCGGACCACGTGAATTTAAAACCTCATTACGGTTGATTTTACTATCGCAATATGAAACAGAAAGTAAGGGCAACTACTTTGCAGACAACAGCGAAGCTATCGTTAAATATTGCAAAGAAATGCAAACCAACGAACCGAATCAAAATGAAGATAGCATCATAGAATTTTCTGATCTTGAAATTTATGATGAAAATGCAGAAATAAGTGAAAATGACTCCCAGTGCTTGTATTACTTACTTGGTAATATTCTCCACAAGTTGAAAACAGAAACATGCATTAATTGTTTCCAACCATTACTGTGTAATAATATAGAGGAAAAGCATCACATCGCACTATTGACGCAGTTAAAGGATTATAAAGAAAATTTATTAATCTATTCAAATTTGGAATTGGTTGAATTCATTAAAAAGGCGGAACTTTTTTTTCGAGCAATTAAAGAAAAGTTGCTGAATAATAGAATGAGTTCCAAGGAAGCAGCTGCATTGTTTTTAGATAAAAACAGTTTTGTGCACTTAAACTGTCATAATGTAATTGAAAAAATTGTTTCCTTGTTTATGCGAACAAGATTTTTTTTCGCATTACGTGACTTTAATAAAAAGTATAGTAAAAATAGCAAAGAGACTGCCAGAGCTTCAAAAAGCATTGCAATGAGAAGTGCTTTAAAAGATTTAAAATAAAGTTTTGAATTTGCAAATTTTCGTTTTTCTTTTCAGTACTCGACAGTTGTTTTTGACAGGACACTGTGTGGTTATGTACATTCAAATGTCCCGTCAATTTGTGGACCAACAATGGCCGACTTTCGCGTTACTCTCTCAATCTAGTAACTCTACACTGACAAATGTGCTAGCGCCATCTATTGGCATGTACTTGGTTATATGTTTACTTTGAATTCGATACAGTATTACAGTTTTTGGTTGGTTATGTTTTTTTATTGTTAAAGTTCGTTTCAAAAAATGTTGTGCAAAACTCGATGCGAGAAGTCATCTTCGACACATTCGCGCAAATGAATTACTCGCTTCTTCGTCGCTCGTGCTTCGAAAAACGAGCGAATAAAGACTTCGCGTACTTCGTAAACAACTATAATGAGTTCTATGATTCTATCGTAATACACGAGCATGTAATAATGTGTTTATAATAATTTATTTAGAATATTCTTAAGCCAAGTGCCTTTTTGAACCCGGCCCCGCAAAAGCTTACGCCGGTCCTGATTTTAAGTGGCAACTCAATTCATTTGAAAAGGATAACATCGAGTAGGGGGAATGAGCAAGGAAAAACAAAATTCTAAGACATCAATTTACATATTACTTTTATAATGTTTGACATTTGTCTGTAGCATATTCTACATACAGTTTATTGTTATTTCATATTTTATTTCTGCAAAAATGATAACATCTACAACAGAACTTTTAAATGAAATTGCCGAAGTTAGTTCTCAAAGCGAAACGGAAAGTAGAATATTTCCTCGTTCAAGTACTTATATCTTTTCTAAATTTCTCTACGGGAATTAATAATTAAGATTTTAGGTCACATATCTGCAGCTTCAATTAAACTAAAAAAAGAATTTGCAGTGCGTTACGACTGCATGCAAGCGTGGTTCTTAAGATGTTCTTGGTTGGATAAGATGGAAAGTCTTGTGACACTGTTAGGAAGTATCAACAACACCGAGTGCTTGTCGTTAATCTTAAACACTCTTAAGATGTCTGCATCCAAAGCAACGGTTTACGCGGAAGCTCAGTAAACATCAGTAATAAAAAAATAAACATTACAATACAAACTAATTTTTACTAATAATGCAGGCCAAGTACCAACTTTGTATATGACAAGACACTTCACGATCACTGCCGATCGTTACATTATGGAGAATTCCTGGAAACAAGAAAATCTGATATAGAATGGTTTAAAACTATTGAAGATTCAGAACAAATCCTTATAATAATTGGTAGATAGCTGCATTAAGATTCATTAAAAAAACATTGTTCACTTTTTATTTTTTCAAAGGATTAATTCGTTTGGGTGGAGGATCAGTAGTACACCAAATATACAAACGTGGTGTAGAGATCTATAATGAGAGAATTCAAGGAATAAATAAAGTAAAAACGGCACCAGACATAATAGAAATAAAGTCTCCAACACCAAGAACTTTTACATCGGAATTGCAATTTGAAAAAACTAAAGTAGCACCATCTTCGGATTCACAATTACCTGTAGATAAACCAAGGCCATTGAATATAAAACCTGATAATGTGGCTAGATTCGAAAAGGACAATCCTAATGATCCTTATGTAATAGAAGTACAGAGGAAAAGAAAAGCTTGGAATGAAGTGATATCGAAATATAGAATGCAAGTGGAAGGAAACCAGCCTAAAATCTCGTCAGCTTCGGCAAAAGGAAAAAAGGAAGATAAGTCCGCGAAAAGTTCTGCTAGCAAGAGTCCGTCAAAAAGTATAAAGTCAAAAAGCTCTAAGAGTGCAAAAAGTTCTAAAAGTTCTAAAAGTTCCAAAGGTGGCAAGAAGAAGAAAGAAAACGAAGAGTTAGATCGAGTACGTTCACTTTAGTGTTATTTATTGGTGGTTTCTGGAAATATTAAGATAGTTAGGAATGTGTAAAATTCGCATATATAGTACTCCAATTAAATAGTTAACGCTATCACGAATTACGCTACTGATCACAATCATGAACAGAATAAATAATTAGAGTTATTTACTAAGCCGACTTTCCACTTTGAGGAGAATTTTAGCATGGAACGAAAACTTTGATCTTACTTCAACTTGCATTTTCTGAACATGCTCTGATCTTCAAACAATATTGAGATTGAGAAGTCTTCACATTAAAAATCAAAGTTTGATCTTGTCTCAAAAGGTCAAACAGGTAAAAGAAATTAAGGTCAATTCCACAAAACCTTTTTATCGACATATCATTCGTATCCATATCTGATAGCATAGAAAAAACTAACTAACATTTTACGTTTTTCTCCAACCATCTTAAAAGAAGTGTTTTAATACTGTTATTTGTCATTAAAGTTAACATTTTTGTTACTATAATATAAAAAACTACGTGTTTGCAGGCTACACTTTTAATGCTAGTTCCATTAGAAAGTTCTCTTTTCCTCCTCGAAATCAAGTATCAGAATGGGTACTTCTTCTCTATGGAGCAAAATATATCCACTGTGTTTTCATAGGGAGAAAATTATTTATTTTGTCGCTAACGGTGAAAGAATATCCATTTTGTCTCTCTAGAGAGGGGTTCCTTGACTCGCAATTTTTGCAGTTGCAGTATAGTGCAAACATAATTGCTGATAGAGTGTCACGTTTGATCGCAACCATTTTTTAAATAGTATGTTTAAATTAATAAACTATTTATCTAAAAGAACATTGAACACCTACATTCAAATTTTTGCATATCTTCGATTTTAATGAAATGACACGAAGGTTCCTTGAATCAAGACAAACAGAAAGTTTTCATGTTACAACATGTTATAAATGTGTGATGGTCTGTGATCTTCAGAGATCACCAAATGTCGAAAGTCGAATTTCAACATAAGCAATCAAATCCGGTGTCATTAAGAAAATATTTAACTACTATAGAAAGACCATCGGCACCCAATCGACAAGAATCTACACTTTACTACACATTCAATGTCTTCTCGTGAAGTGCGTAACTACCATTATCAACTGTGGTTTGTTCCGACAGAACCCTTTCGTAGTAGCTTAAACTTGTAGTCAGGGATTATTTCATTTTAGCCCGCCGCAAATTTTTATTCCTTCAATTCGGCCCGCTATTGAGAATGTTTGCACATCCCTGTATGTAGATAATGCTCGCTTTCTCGATTGTCTTTACTTTTCGCCTTATTGTTGAGTTTCAGTGATGCTTCATGACTTTCAGATGTTGAAAGGGGATTTAAAGGTCTACACGTACACATACCCATATAAGATCGGGCGTAAAAAGGTCTCGTTCAGAAATAAAGTTTATATCTTACTTAAAATATAACCTTGGTGCTTTAAGTAACTTAAATATTATGTATATTATATTGAAATATTACAAAGGAGTTTATAATTTGAATATTATTGAATATAATTAAAATATTGTGCTTTACAATCAAAAGGGAAATATAATGAATTCTAAAATGAAAAGCCTATGATATGTAAGTATTGCAAAAAGAGAAGAAAATACATAGATACAATAGGTCTTATAATACGTAAGTATAATTGAGATAAAGGTATTTTATGTATGGAACAACACTTACATATATATTAAGTAGCGTTCGAATGGCATCACGCCTGTTTCTGGCTGTTAAAGTTCGAGCTTTGATCTTGGTCGACTTAAGTCACTGTGGCAGTTTTTATTGGATGACCTCTGCAAGGTCTTTCTCAGTAGGTTAGTAGCTTTTGAATGGCATCGCACTTAATTATTTACATTGTAGTTCGACTTTTGACCTTTGGCGAACTCTGACGCTCACAGACTTTCACGGGTTGTGACAATAAAGATTTTTGTTTAACATGGTCTAAGAAGTATCTATACCAAATTTAAATCATGTCTGGTGTGCCATTTAAGTCTAACGGACGCATGCCCTTTGAATATATAACCTCATAAATAAGAACAAATATTTTACAGGTACAGCTACTCCCAATTTGGATAGTAAAGCAAATATTTAGCTACTTAGATACAAAAACCTTGAAAAAAGTACAGGATGTTAATAAGTATTGGGCATTCGCTGTTGACGACTATACTAAGGAACTGAAAGCTAGAAAGACTTTAGACAAAGTCATATTCAAAATGGAAGTAAGTACTCAGACTGGATAAACAGCGTTAGATGTAAAACGTAACAACTTGAAAAATATACTATGGATTATGATTTACATAATGATGACTTACTCATGATGACATGACCAACTCTTAAATCTATTGCAACTTACGGTTTATGTATGACTATATTTATAGATCTTAGTTGTAATTATTTATACTGTAAAACATTTAAGATTAGAAAAATACGTTTTAGGAAGATCTGGAAAAATCAAAATCTCAATTACAAATGAGTATAATTGAAAATGCACCTAAAACTCTCAAAGAGGTTCGCGATGCGTCAAGTCCTAAAAAGAGATTGGTCAAGCTTTCTGAACGTGGTGCTACTTTACCAAAGATAGTAGGAAAACTTAAACGACCGTTAAATAACAATTCGTTATTAGCAGATGCTGCCAAGCAGGTAATTTCAGTTTCCTAGCGGTGAATTTACGTCATGGTCAAAGGTAATGCAACTTATGATAAAGATTAAACCTGTGTCATTGGATAAGGCTGTATATGTACTGATAAATATCCAAATGACAGAAAAGTTTTAAATACTAAACTTAATCTTTAACCAAAGTTGTGCAATGGGTTGGTTACAACCCAATACTACAGCTTACTGTCAAACTTTTACTATCGAATTTCAGGAGGCCGAATGTTTTCTTTTACCTGTTGAGAATTTGACCTGTTTTCCGAGATATTCTGCACTTGCAGCTCCTTTGTATAAAGTGCGTTCTTGTATGGTAAATGAATTAGGTTTCAATAAAGTTGACTTTGATGACGGTTTTGAAGAACTTAGTATTGGCACTTTTGTCAGTACAACTATGCGATTTGCTTCTAAGTGTGACAATGTTCCTCGTAAAGAAGGAATTCAACAGAGCGTAATGGGAAAAACACTGAAAGAAGAATAAAATGTACTTTTAAAAAGAGAAATAAATACACATCAGTTACATAAATTGTACCTTGTGAACCAGAAATACTATCGCCTGTTTGAATTTGGCGTGCAGTAGATCTAGAGATTTTAGCCGTCATTTTCATATGTATAGCTTGTGGTTAACGAAATGTTGTTCATCAAGGAGGTCTATAGATGCCAAGATTTAAACAAGCGATAATATTTCTGGTTCACATGACATTTCTTTGTATTTGCTTGTTGGTTATAAAGGCAGCTTAGGGTTGGTCTTGGGTTGGTACATTTTGATTTGTTAAACACGACAAAAATAAATATTGAATAATTTGAAGTAACTTGATCTCCTTCCAAGTCTTTATACGTTAAGAATCAATTTCAACGATAAATTAACACTTGAAGAATGCAGTTGTGTCTATCGCTACTTACAATAAGTAAAAGATAACTAACCGCGTAAGAACAGTTGATGTTAATAGGTATGGGCATGGTATGGGGTTAAAATTCGTATGTTCTATGCCATGTCATAGAAACTTAGGTAAGTATATTAAAACTAAGTCATTTATTTTAATTCAAATTTGACAGGAAAAACTGAGTATGGTTCATTCTTTGTCCTGGATGTAGCTATCGCGATAGCTCAAAGTTAAGAAGATGACATGTTAATCAAAATTAACAGCTTCTGAACACAGCATATTTATAATTTATACGCACATATATAAATAAATCTAAAGCAGGAATTTCATTTTACTGCACTTCACCGATTAGAATCTAGAAATAGAATATTATTAAATAACTATCTTAAAACCAAAAAAGATTATTTTTTACATTAGTATTGTAATGCAAAATACTACAGTAGCATATACTTGTACGTGAGCAGCGTGCAGTGCATACGAAATAGTGGAAGAAGTCGCGATACGACGTATGCGCTATTACGCTCGTACGCAATGTGTACGAGCGTGATAGCGCATACATCATATCGGGACTGCTTCTACTGCCTCGTATGCACGACATGCTGCTGTTGTGTACATACAAAATTTAAACATATAAAAATCTAAAACTGTACTTTATCACACCCACTTTTAATCACTCTGCACATGTGCTTCAACAGCTAGGCTGTCATCTTCAGCAGACAATGCATACCTAAACTAAAATCTAGAAAATCTAACCTTATATAACTACAGAACGTCATGGTTCGTCGCTAATCGGTCAAGAAAGTAACCGTCAAGCTTGACTGATTACTGAAGCAATTCTAAAAGACTGGAATTAGTAGGACCTAAATCAGAATTCATTGGCACTTTTCTATTCTTAATAATTTCTAAGCTTTCAAAACAATTAAGCTCTGTTGGGTTGTTTACATTTCTAATTAATTCTAAATATTTGATTTATAATTCTAAATTGATTAAAACCGAATGTATGTAGAAGAAAACTGCAGCTTTAACAACAGTAAGTTTTTGATAATTAAGGCAATACTTATTTTTTTATCTGGACGGCATTCCTAAGCTGGAAAATTTCAAGCAACACCAACTTCAAAAAGTTGGTCAGTTTCAAATGGTTAGTTTCTAATTTGTCAAATAGAAACCCCCTACTTTTTTATTGCAGATTAGGATTCTGCGCAAAAAATACATAACTTTTACTTGAAATACTTCTTTGTAATCATCGTTAAAAACAAATCTTGTGCTGCTCTCGAGAAATACAATTTCAATTCAAAAAACACAAATCACACATTTAATATTTTATTAAAGTTACCAATAAGGATCGTCGGCATTAGCATGACCCGATGTGCACCACAGGGAGGATGCCTGAAACTGCTTTGAGACTAAACAGTTGATCGATTCTTAGAGCAAATGTTCAAATTGACCTCCATTCTCAGTTTGCCAATAAGTTAATGGTAGATAGAATTCATGCAACACATTTCGTCGCATCGCTGCCGTGATTAGATCGACTTGGTTTATTACTCGGAGTGACTATTCGTACACACTCTATGTACGAATAGTTTGCAGCGGCAAGCAGAGACTGTGATTTATGCTACAACCAGTCGAACCTAAACCGAACACTAATGATGGCATGCGGAGGGCGTATTTGGGGTCAGGGAAGACGATGTTGATGGGGAGGAAGAAGCTGCTGGTGAGAGTGATGATGACGAATTTAGGAACAAATTTTGTGATGATGGTAAGCCAGAGGTTTGTAGGAAAGAAGAATATCTTGGTAGATTAAGAATTTGTGCAGGCTCTCTATTCTCAATGCGATGCTGTTGAACTTTTGTCGGACGAGATTTTAATACATGGCCACCATCTACTGCTAAACAAGTTCTGAGCTTCTGATGCATTGTCTAGCAGGTATAATCATGTCTTGTTTTAGATCAAATGCTTGAATAATCATGTGCTAGAGTTCCAAAAGCGTTGTTGGATTGGTGCGATACACCTCATTCTTTAGATTACTATAAAGCCAGTAATCACATGGGGTTAAATCTAGCAATCTTGCATGGCATTTCAATGCACCCGGCTCCGTCACTCCCCTTCCGATCCAACGCGATCCAAATTTCTGATTTAAGAAGCGTCTAATGGTCAGCGAGTAGTGAGGAGGGGCTCCATCTTGAAGAAAGAAGAAACTTTCAAACTCTTCATAGTTCATAGGCTTCAAGTTTTGGAAGAATGTATTTCTTGAGCATCTTGAGATAGTTTTCTCCTGTTACACTGCAAAGCTCGAACGTGGGACCGTAGATGGGTAGACGAGTGCGCTTATCATGACCAGGAATTTTGTGAAAGATGTAGGGGCCAATTATTCCCAATACTGAGATGGCATCTGTTCCGAAAACAATGTTGATATTTACAATTTAGATTTAAGTTATCCTCATCTAAAATTAACTGCCCCATTATTATTACTAGAAATATCGAATTACGTTATGCCACTCTATATTTGACAAGTAAATTCAAATATATTAACCGGTTACATAATACAGTTAGGATCTACCAGTGAGCAGCACCGGTAAGTCTGCTGAATGCGGCCAATGAATGAAGGGTTGTTCGAAATGTTCCACAATAGCTGGTTGGAGAATTGAATTCTGCGGATAAAGTAACATAGGTAAGGTAATTAATTAAGTCATGTTAAGGTACATTCATTCAGGTACATTGAGTCGATTTGACTCAAACCGACCCAAACTGACCAATCGTATGACATCCGCCTGCGGATCCGCTGCTGTGAGTACTTACCTTTAGTCTTAACAAATCAGTAAAAGCATCCTACTGCTATGGAAACACACATGGTAAACATGCAAACAGAGCTCGATTGTGCAAAAATAATTTTAAACGTCAATACGTCATCTTAGATGACAACAAAGCATAGACTACAGCCTGGAGATCATTCTACATAGTGTGTGTACGAATAGCATCCAGACTATTCGTATGCACGATGTAATTATTCGTATGCAGTAATTATTCGTGCACGATTCGTATGCAGTGTGTACGAATAGTCGCTCCGTTTATTATTTGTTCCCTGAGATCTGCTAAGTTCTCAGATTTTGTAACTTAGGCGTTGTTCTTAGTTCAGATGTTTCTCACCGTTTAAATTCCCATCGAAGAAGAATGGCCCTGTAATGCGACGTTCACGTGGCACCATGTAGAATTATTGTGAAGTTCCCGTCACCTCAGATGATTATAAACAAGTGTTTTAAATGAAAGTTAGGAGTATGTATTTTTTACCGCAGAATTCGAATCTGCAATAAACAGTAAGGACTCCCATTTGAAACTTTAATGTTTCCCCCCTCCAAACCTAATACAAGGAAGGGAGGTGAATGCTTTATTTTAGCATAATTGACAAGCTCTCTTTAATGTGTATTAAAGTACGTGTACGTACTTACGTACGTATTAAACGTGTGATTTACGATTTTACAATTTGACGTATATTTCTCAAGCTATTTGACCGTTATGACTTATGGTACACCCGGTATATTAATTATAAAAAAATATAGCAACCACATGCATCTGATTAAGGATTACTTTCAAATAATAATTTTTTAATGAAATGAATAGTATATTAAAGAACGAGTTTCATAAGGCAAGATTTATTGCACAAGTGCAAATTTATAAAATAAGCCGCTTGCGGCGAGTTTTCTAAAGGACGAGTGCAATAATGACTTATGAAACGAGTTTTTTATGCTATTCTTTCTATTTTACGCCTTTATTCCCTTTCTAAATAAAAAAATCGCAATATCAAAATTTAGGGAATTTTGTGGTAGTTGACAATACTGATGTAACATTTGAAAATTCAAATTTTTTATAGTAAAGTTTTTGTCAATGTTACCAACTTTGAAAAAGTTGGGATATTAAAGCACTCCAATGAGCTATTAACGCACTGTTTTGGGTGCTTTAACAGTTTTTTTCTAATTTGCGTTTGTAATGCGTTTATTAACGTCTATCAGTAGGAGTTGCTTATGGCTATCTAGAAAAGTACACTGTACTTTAATGAATTATAGGGTTATTTAGTTTTTAAGGGTTGGATGGGTAATGCGTGGAATGTGACAACTTCAAACTGCAAGTATCTGTCAAAATTGTCAACCTCCGATAAATTTTTAATTAATATCGTTGAATTGGTTCGCTGTTTGTTGATTGTTACTTACATGAAATTTCACTTGAAGTTATGGTCTATTTTTACTTGGAAAGAAGGTTAGGTTTTGAATATTCCTAATTAGTAACATAAACAAGTCTCGTACCTACATCAAATCAGTAAGTTCAATTCACGTTTGTAATTTAATGGTATCTACTATAAACAAGACACGTATCATCGATTTAATCATCTTTGCTTTTTTTCGCGAATTTCGAGCGGAGTGCAAATTAAGTTGTCTTCGCTCATATTTTATTTATTTGTAACACTAATAAAGTAACAAAAGTAATAACTAATTTATTTGAAGTGACGGATGATGACAAATGATTCAAAAACTCAAGTGGGCGCCGAGTATTACCAACTGTTACCAACTAGCACAAAATTCTCTAGACGACCAAAATATTTTTTTTGTATTAAAATAAGAAAAAAGGGGGCGCAAATTTGAAAAAATAGCATAAAATACTCGTTTTATAAGGGCATTGGCGCACTCATCCCATAGAAAAACTCGCCTGCGGCTCGTTTTCTAACTTGGGATTCGTGCGCCAAATCAACCCTTATAAAACTTGTTCTTTAATATACTATATTACAGACGCAAAATAGAAAAGTTCTTTTATAATACGGGGTTATTCTATTCATTCATACGATATCTTTATCGTATGAAAGAATAGTGTATTACACTCATGTCATAATTCCTTGCATTATAAGTTAATTTCATAATATACATAATATACTATTTTCTTCTCTCATACTCTAATTTAGTTATTATTATGGAATAGCGATTTCATTATAAGGTTTATAACGATACGACTTTTCATAATGAAATTAATTGGTGCCCAATAAGAGTTACGAATAACGAGTTGTAGACGTAGTGCAATGCATTCAGCAGACTTACCGGTGATAAACCGGTGCTGCTCACCGGTAGATTTTAACACAATGATGAAATATTGGTTACCGGTTGATATATTTAAATTTACTTGTCAAATATAGAGTGGCATAACCTAATTCTATATTTGTAATAATAATAATGGAACATCATATTAGATGATGATAATTTAAGTCTAAATTGTATCAACAGTTTTTTCGGAAAAAATCGTAAAAATATCTATTAAGCACTTAGAATATAATATTGTAGGAAGGAGCGTAACTACCCGGCGCAATAAGCTTTAAAAGCGACGGATATAACGTCACATTGGCCGCGATTAGACATCATCTAAATCTGCTTTTCTCTCAAACTCCGACAAATACGAAGCTAAGAATTACATTTCATAAGTAAGTATTTGTTGGTTAAAAATATTAAATATAAAATATGTATTCTAGGAGTAATTTTAAAATACTGTGTTTTAAAATTGAGGTTATGTAGTTTATATGCGTATTTGGAGACAGCGAGAATCGCCAATAGAAATATCTCATTACAAAACCGGAAACACCTACTCCGCTATATTGAGACCCCATCCCCGCCGCATGTGGTACATAGATGATTATGTTCCTTCCTACAGTTTTATATTCTAAGATTAAGCTCAACAAAATAAACATCAAGGGGCGCTGTTGTAACCTCACTTTAATTGTACCAGTACGGTATGTAAGCAATCCGTATTTAAAATGTAGTGAGCAAACGTGACCGGTAAGTCTGCTGAATGCGCTCATTGAGAGCCAACAATTATAACCATTCTGTTATTTTCTTGTTGTCATAGCAATCGGCAACGATTCGGTAACATCTTCTTATTACATGTGGCAAGAAAAATCGGCAAACGCATAAAAACAGGTCGGTAGCGCAAAAATAACTATTAGTAATTAATATTACTCTAAATCTAAATTACTGTTTTAATAATTATTTTTTTATACTTGCGTGTCCTAATGAACTCCATTAGGACACGCATTTGCGTGTCCTAATGAGATTTATTAGAGTACTGGAAACAGTAAAATTTTGTTTTTTAAAGTTGGTAGCACCTAACAGCTGTTCTTAAATGTCAAACTTATTATATTTAAAAGTGCGGTTATGTTGTTATGTGATAAAATGCCAAACTTTTAAAATATAAAATAAACATACACAAAATAAATTAATTAAATTAAAAATTATTTAATAAATTCACAAATTATTCTTTATACATCTTTTGTATTAAAAGTACAGTTATTATACACTTTGATAGTAACAGAAGAAGTGTCCTGGGCATTAATCTTAAATGAAGGTAAATTTTGCCCCTCAACAATATTTTGTTGACTCGTTATTGGGTTGCTGCTAAAAGTGTGTGATTCTTCATGTAAAAATGAAGCAGTGGAAGACTGGTCAATTACCACTTGAGCCGTTGAAGTGAAAGTACATGGCTTATTAGATAGCAATTCAGCTACCTCAACTGAAGCATCAATACAGCCCTCAGCCACAGCTGAAGACTTCCAACCTCCATGCCGTTTTATAGTTATTAAATCGCCACCTTTGTTTGCCAATTGGGAAGCACTTGAACGTCGAAAGCAATGACCTGTAAAAAGCTTCGGGTTGGCTAAATGCAAATAAGTGGCAATAATAAAAGGAACTTTTCCCATGGTGTTTATACCGATAGGAATAGCAATACATTTTCCATTACGGTAGGTTATAAAAAACCGCCTGTGGTTTATTTTCTTAGGCCTTAGGCTCAAATATTGCTTAATTAAATCAATCCACAGTTTCTCTGTAATTAAGAATTCTCTTCGAACTTTATTTTTTGTTTTTGTTACAGTCGCAGTGAACACATCATCTTTGACCACAATATCGTCTAATAACATGTTGGTCAATTTATCTCTTCGGCAGGCACCACAGATTCCCATTATTAACGCAACCTTAAATAATTGAAATATATTAAAAATTTAGCACAAAATTTTACTTACTTTCATAGCTAAATGTTGGTTATTTTCTGCAGTTGTTATAAATCTATCAATATGGTTAAATTCCAATATTTTAATAAGATTAAGATTAATTAAGATAAGTTAATTCTTTTTAATAAGATGGAGGGAGAGAATATCTGACCATTTTACCTTCTTGTCACAGAAACTAAATTAATTTTATAAAAACAAAACAATTTAAATAACAAATGCTGAAGTTGAATTTTCAGTGTAGCCAACTGTCAAAAGTACTTAACAAAATTTCATTAACAAATCTTATTTAAAACTAATTTATTTTTTAATAATTAACGAAATAACGACGCAAGTATAAAAAATAGTATAAAGTATTCGTTTCATAAGGCGTTTTAGCTCACTTGTCCGTTAGAAAACTCCCCGCTTCGCGGGTCGTTTTCTAAACTCGGACGCGTGCACTAAAAACGCGTCTTATGAAACTAATACTTTAATATACTATTATTGTTAATTTTATTAAATCTTAAATTAAATAAAAAAATTTTGATTATAGTGTTTGGTACCTATATTTATCAATTTTGTAAGTCTGCCTTAAGAAGTAATCATTAAATTCTTCATCTTCATAGATTTCTATAACATAATGAGAGTTAAGGAAGTCTATTTATTTGCGTAGGAATGCCATCATTTGATCGTCACCCAGTTCATAGTTTGAGATTGCAGCTAATAACAGTTTTAGAAAGTTCACTTAGGAGTAATAAATCAGTTATGTTCGAAGAAGAAATATGCAACTCGCACGTAATGCTTATTAAATACACTCATATGAATTACAACACTCGATGCGCTCGTGTTGTATATGTCATACTCGTGTATTAATTACCATCATTATGTGCTCGTTGCATTATGTAGTAATTGTTGTGCTATAAATCAATTAATAATAGGCAGCTAATAATACCTATTTCTAGACGAGATTTGTATTATAAATATATTTATGTCCGATTGCATTATAAAGTACTGTTTATTGTATTGTTTTGCGGCAATAAAATGGCTTATTATTGTACTCGTAAAATAAAGTGGTAGTAGTAAAATAAAGTATGATAACTGTATATTACATGTCAAATTTTCTTCTGTCAAGAATAGATGTCAAATTTATAAACTGATTTTTTTTATAATTAGCCAATTTTAGGAATCGAACTTAAAGCTTTGTATGCAACTCTTACATAATCGGACCTTTTTATAGCCCTTTTTATAGGGCTTGCTCGCTTCGCTCGCTCGGCCATAAACTGGACTTGTCTATAATGTCCTACATTATGTACTTGTTACATAAATAGCTATTACTATACCTAATAATATGTCGGTACGGATTGGTCTTATAATAAGCGTACAAGTAGTCATAATTTACAATAGTAGTTAATATCATCTATCTATCAACAAAGTAGGTAGTTCAATTGTATTTTTGCAAATCAATAATAAAAATAAAGAAGACACCGGAAATAAAAAATGCTGTTATAAAGAGCTAATAATTTGTAAGTGTACGAATTGTTGACAACATTGTCTTTAATATGATTCTTAAACACACCATCTTCTTTTCTACATTTTTTATAGGGTATGTCTGCACGTAAAATAATACATTCGGTGAAATGTCGTGTTGAGGTTATGTTACTTTTTTCTTTTCAAACGTTGACAACAAAATTGTTAGCTATCCATAAATCGAAATTTTGTCTTTCTCGAAAGAATAATCAATATAAACGTTAGTAATTAGTTAAGATATTCAATCAGGCTTAAATTATTCTGCTGGAAAAGCTTAATTCTTTTTACAAATAAATCAATCACTTTTAACCAGTATCTGTTTTACAGGTTATTTCGGAGAAATTTAATCCTTGCAAGAGAAATGTCTGGTGAATGTTCAGCGAATAATAGTACCTACATTGCTGGTACACATTCTGTAGCATACGTAACAACACCTAGCGAAGAAATTGCTAAAAAGTTAGCTCATGGTTTAGTAAGCAAGAAACTAGCTGCTTGTGTAAATATAATCCCAAAGATCACTTCAATTTATGAATGGGAGGGTAAAATTAATGAGGATCCTGAAGTTTTAATGATGATTAAAACACGTACATCTAAAATTGATGAATTAACAGATTATGTTAAACAGAATCATCCTTATACTGTTTGTGAAGTAATCTCATTACCTATTAACAATGGAAATGATGCATATTTGAAATGGGTAGGCGATATGGTACCTGCTCGTCAATGTAACTAAAAATTTTAAAGTTCAATAAATTATTATCGATATGAAAAAAAAACAAATATTTGTAAAATAGGATATATAATTGAATAAAATATATAAAATATGTTAGCGGTTTTTTTACTTTGTATATTATAATGCCTACATAGCTGCGCTGCTTCGACTGTCACACTCATATCCTCTTTGCATCTGACACTGAAAGGTATAAGAGGTTAAAGATTATACATACATATTATATTGCATAGTAGTAAATGAAAGCACCCTGTAAGCCAAATTAAATTAAATTCTTTTTTTTAATGCTTTTGTCTATTCTGTCATGATTTGGAGTAATGACAAGTGATTACCAGCAGTGGGTGCATATGTCAAACCCGGGGCACTCGCAGTGCAACACATGATGATATACTGCTATAATGTGTGCGTATGAGCATGATAGCGATATACTAGTTTATCATGTGCCCCAAGTTTGACATATGCACCCACCGCCACTGATTACCAGTTTTGTAAACTGACCCATTTAGAGTCGAATGTACCCATTATCATCAAAATTCGTAAATCACTATTAGATGTACTACATTTTTTTTTGAAAAGACATTTCTGAGTGTATTTTATGATATATGAGTGATATTTTAGACTATTTGTTGCACCTGCATTAGTTGTCTTAACTTGCAAAATTAACAATTCAATTGAGTGTCTGCAGAAATCTTTTGTAGGAATTAAATTTTATTGTTCAAGTTTAAAGTACTTTTTCTGTGAAATAAATCTTAATAAAGCCAGCCTCGGTGGATTAGTGATTTGCATGTTTGCTTCATAATCCAAGGGTCGCAGGTAGGATCCCCGGCCGAGCTGGTAATTTTTCATAGCGGAGAAAAATTAAAACATGCCTTCTTCTCGGATAGGAAGTAAAACTGTAGGTCCCGTGTCAATGCGGAATTGAGCCAATAAAAATCCCTATTGGGGGTGGAATTCTCTCAGATTCGGCTAAATTCTAGTAGGATTGGCCAAATGATCATAGCAATCGGTGCCATGAGGTACGAAGGATGCTCCGCTATCTCGATTCCTCGTTCAAAAATAAATAAATCTTAACAATAATGTTTTGATAAATATGTCCTGAACAAAATCAGATAGTTGTCCTAACAGCTCCTCAATGAATAAATGGTACTTTTCACAATGACTAAATGCATCATTTGAAAAAAAACTGTTGGATAGTATCAATTTTATGAAAATGATGAAGCTGGCACACATATGCCTCTAATAAATACGCATCTCATTTATGGAAATAAATACTATCTACATAATTTCTTTTGTATAATGTGGCATCTGCCTAAATTAAGGTGTTTGCATAAGCAGTTTTATTGGAAATTTTTGCATTATATTTGGCAACAGCTCCAGAGTGGAATGGATTCACTAAAACCTATTTATAACAGGTTTTCCAATCTCTCATGTGAGCTGCGGCTGTTTATACGTACCATTCTGCATGTTCTGTTAGCTCCCAGCAAGGATATTAACCTGTTGCTAAGCAGCTATTTACAGGGATACAATGTTTGCCACTTGCTAACGGAACATTCAAAAGGGTATGTAGAAACTGGTGCTGCATATGTGAGCGTTGTGAGCCATCTTCAAAAATCAAGACAGAAATATATCCCTTCTCCTGTAAAATTCTAATTTTATCACATCGGAGGTGTTACATGGCCACTAATGATTTGAAAATTAATCATTACATAAAAAATCAGGTGTTTAAAAGTTTGTGGACAAGTTGTATTTAAAATGCTTATCATGTATATATTAAAATGCATTAGGGCAGTTGTATTTCTAAACACAATATATTTGATGGCTCTCAACCTTCGTATCCTTGTTGATAAGTCTAATAAGGTAGGGAGGTACTAAGAAATAAAGCAAAGTTAATGCATCTCTTTAACATTCTTTAATGAAAACTTTACTCTGAATGAAAACAGAATTATGATGAAAAATTTTACAGTGATTTTCATAGAGTAAAGTCAAGTACCAAACATAATGTTCAGAAGTCCTTTGAGATCAAAATGGTACCTTTTAAATAATAATAATCCATTTATTTGTCAGTTTGTAAAACAAAACAAAAAATTTATGTAAATATTACAATAAAGACCCTGAGATGGGGTCATACAATTAAATTTCAACAAAATCAATTATGTGGATAAATAAATCAAGGAAGACCTTCATTCATTCAGAAATTCATGTTTAATTACTGTATCAACAAAACTAGTGAAAATGTAGGAATAAGAAATTCATAATCCTACTTGGCACAGCAACCCATTTTTACGATTAGTGTTGCTGCTACTTACTATGCACTAACACTATGATGATGCATGATGTATAATTATAATAATAATTGCTACAATCCATAACCTGGAAACCAGGCCCCAGAAGCTATTAAGCTTGTGCGGGAGGGAGGGGGCGATTGTTATTATTACGTAGGCCCAACGTGTGGCTGCAACCCACTTACAGATGGAACAGTGCAAATCCTACATTTGTGTCACAGCTAAGGAAAAACTGCAGAAAACCTTAACCAGATCTGCCGGTACCAGAAGTCGAACATGGTCCGCTAGAGTGAAAGTCTGGCACGCTAGACAATACACTACCAAGGCTTGAGGTTATTTTGATGAATTACTATGATGCATAGATAACATAGGTTTCTGACCTCCTATTTTGTTGCTTGAAGAGTGCCTAAAGTATACATTACCAAACACTTAGAAGACATGTACAACTTTCACCAACCACTTGATACGGCTGTTGTTGAGTTGGCTGGTGGGATGCTGTTGAGTTTACTGGAACTCCTTGATTTTTATTTGTTAGTTAGTTTTTGGTTTATGTTTCACCATAGTTAAAAACAAATTGTTTCAATTTGAGACTTTTTTAATATATTTTCATGGGTTTCATGGAATAAACTAAAATGTAAGTTGTGTTTTAAGTTTCCCTTGTATTTGTTAATTTAGATGTATTTATTTTAGCGAATAAATATGCCCTTAGACCTGTATAGACTTTGCCTTGCCTTGTAATTGTCTGCATGTGAGGGATATTTTATTCATTAGGAGATTCCAGAAATTGATAACAACGGCCTGGGTGCAGCTACTAATTTTGGAACTTCCTACCAGAATTTTGTTTGAATTTCCTTAATGTTAAGAAATAAACCAAATATTCTTTAGTTTCTCTAGATGATAGATTTAAGTTTAGATTATTGATTTTAAAATATTAGTTATGTTAGTTTTTTGCATTATCGAATAGACAAAATAAATATTGAAAATATGTGAATTAATTTTCTAATTCTATCAATAAGCATTTTATAAACTAATGTTTTATCAAAAAGCAAACATGAAATTGAAAAATTAAACAAAAAATTTAGTGTAAGGACTGTTTATCGAAAAGAAAGTTGACATTTTTAAATAATTACAAAAACAAGCTGTGGAATACTTTTAAAATAATATTGATAAAAATTTGTTTATTGAGAACAGCTTCATACGAAAAAAAAAATTCAAGTTGTGTACAAGATACAGCAATGACACCAATTTATATAAATGAAAGAAAAGCAATTTTCGGCGAGTAGTTTTTATGCACAAATTTCCAAAATTATTAATTACACTGATGGGTCTATAATTGCAAATTTTTGTTTCGTCTCCAGCTTTGTGAATGGGGCTATAGAAGCTTTAAACTGATGAGAAGGGATCGCACGTTTTAGAAAAATTAAATTCACTGTTAACAGGAGTTTCGACATTCAAATTTTAAGGTCTCTGTGGATGTAAGAACGCCCTTAATAGATACTCTTCAACATTTAAATTAATATACATAGCTACTCAAACAGCATCTTGATGTCGAAATAAGCCGTTACGTCCTGCAGAGTGTAGCAACAAACAAATCGATCTAAAAAGTGCAGTATTATAGAATTATGTAAATTAAACTGTATTTGTTAAGATTGTTAGGTGGTTGCATGTTAATAGATTGTGCACATTTTTAAACTAACAAGAATAACAATAAACTACCTTTTATATACTTTTAGCAGATTAAAAAGAATTAAGATAAAATTAAAATTGCATTGTTTATCCTATGCTATTTTGTTGTAGCATTTATTTACATACATCATATTAGAAATAAATAATTATAAAAAATAACGACATTTAAAACCCATAAAATGTTTTATGTAATATAACCTAAAAATTAAACGTCATAATAAAACATCAAACAGCTGGCAAAATAGCTTTTTAAATTGCCACTCTTATTTCAGTGCAACCAATATTTAAGCATCAAACATTCCCGCAAAACTCAACCTCTCATTGGTCAGTTTATGTTGAATACAGTTGAAGTTTAAATTTGTATTTGATGGTAATGACGGTTAGAGTCTTCTGTGTCTATATATTGTTTTCATACAATTTTAATGTAAAAACCACACTTTCAATCGATTTTAAAAGTATTTTTATTTAACTTTATAGATTTAGTGTTAGTGTATTAGAATCTAAAATTAAATAACAAGGAGAACACGCACAGGAGTGTTGTCATTGTGTGTGTATACATATGTATTATATTTAACCAACGAAGAACTTATTGTCCTTTCGGACAGCTTGTACGATTATTTTTGACCATTAAAAAAAATAATCTAAAATGAACGAAAAAGTGTCGTTTCAGGTAAGTTTATATTTTTCATAAGAGTTTTTTTTTTATAAATATTTACTTTTTCTATATTAGAGCAATTTCTATCAAATGAATAACTTGAATATTTCTTTTAATAGAAGTTCTAATTTACATAGTATTAGTAGATGATAGACATACAGTGGCTCACAGTGAAAATGATACAGTTGAAGAAATTTTGAATTTCAAAGGGAAATAATTAAATAAAATAATATTTTCTTCTAATTTAAATAAGGTTTTGTAAAATAGGCTTTTTGTTAATCATACAAGACCTAAAAGAAGATTATTGATAAATTCCTAACAACCAAATATAAAAACAAACACATGCTGGCATAAAATCTACCTCACAATGAAAATGATACATTTATCATACATTTGTATGGAATGATTGTTTCTATTTTAGATATGAGCATGCATCTGTTGCTACAAATGCATGCACATTTAGTTGATATTTTAAAACAGTTTATTGTATTGTCTATTCAATTATTCGGTTCATTTTTATGTTCGTGCAAGATGGGCCATCATAGTACTCTAGAAGAAAGGAAATTAATTATTTTTCATTATCAAAACAATAAAACTTTTCGTAAAATTCCTGAAATCTGTAACAAACCACTTGCAATAGTCCAACACATCATCGAAAAAATTTAAACAAGAAAATAGAATCAAGAGCAAAATCAGAATCAGTCCCAAAAAAATTTTTACTCTTCAAGATGAGCGATGGTTAGTAAGAAAAATTAGTCAAAATCCGAAATTAAGTGTTCCTAAATTAACTAACGAAGTAGAAAAATATTTACAAAAAAAAGTGAATCCAGGAACTGTACGAAGAGTCTTAAGAAAAGAAAATTTTCATGGAAGAATTGCCAGGAAAAAACCATTCATTAGTAAAAAATAAACAGTTACATATAATTTATGCAAAAGAACACTTAAATAAAGATATAGATCTGAAAAACCGTCATATTTAGCGATGAGAGTAAATTTAACCTAATGGGATCCGATGGACGAGTAAATGTTTGGCGAAAGCCAAATGAAGAATTAAATGTAAAAAACCTACAGGCAACTATAAAACACGGCGGTGGTCATGTAATGGTGTGGGGGTGTGTATCTTGGAATGGGGTAGGAGCTTTGCATTTCATAGAGGGTAATATGAATAAACACGTGTATTTGGGTATTTTAAAGCAACATTTGAAAGCTAGCTCCGAGAAAATGGGATTAACAAACAATTTAGATTTTATCAGGACAGCGATCCCAAGCATACCTCTTACCTCGTGAAGGAATGGCTATTGTATAACTGTTCGTTTTTAATGAAACCACCACCTCAGTCGCCAGACTTAAATATTATTGAGAATTTATGGGCACAATTGGAAGTGGGAATACGGAAATTAATATTTCAAATAAACATGACTTAAAACAAGCATTGCAAGAAGAATGGTTAAAAATTACCTCAGGTTCTATTAGAAAATTAGTGGAATAAATTCCAAATAGACTTCAGCTAGTTTTGAGAAGTAAAGGAAATCCCACAAAATATTAATTATTCATACAAAATATTATTATCATATTACTATTATATTAATTATTATTAATTGTATCGTTTTCACTGTGAGACCTTATTTTTAACACTTTCATTGTTAATATTCTTTTCATTTCCATTATTTTTTTCTGAGTTGATATTTTATGTGAATTATTTAATAAACACTGTATTATAAATGTGCCTTGAATATTTTTCAAAAACCTTCTTAGATGAGTTATTCTAGAAATTACTTTTTAGTTTACTTGTATCGTTTTCACTGTGAGCCACTGTAGGTTTTTGCCAAGATCAAAATGCAGTTTGTGTTAATTTCAGTTTACAATTTCTCCTGGAGCTCGAAAACCAAAGTCTATGTCTAAACCTCCTAATGAAAAGGAAGAAGAAATTCCATGCCTTTCTTTGGCTCCATTTACCCCAAATGTAAAGATGTGCTTTGAGAATGTCGTTATTGGGACGTTACGTACACAGAAATTGTTATTAGAGAACCCTAATCCCAAGGATATAGAGGTTTGTTGTAAAAATAAGTAATAGTCATTTCAAATTTATTTCAATTTTAAATTTAAGGTTACCATTAATAACTTGCCTTCACCAGAACAGCAAGTAAAACTAAATTGGTATAAACAGCTCATTGCAGCAGGTGAAACAGTAATGTTGGAAATAACATGGACACCAATAGCAGAAGAAGCATTTAGACACATTTTTACCTTTGAAGTTGGTCGATTTTTAAAGAAGGATGTAGCTGTTTCTTTTAAATCAGTGCCTGTTAAAGTAAGTACTTTATTAAAGTTGCCAATTTCAGTATTGACAATATAAATATTTAACAAAAACTTCATGAAAACCGTTATTTAAAATGTAAATCCTATTAAATAAATCAAAGTAAATTATTGCGAACTAGAAAAGTTAGAAGAAAAAACTCGAAACTAAACTCGTTAAAATTTTATTTTAAATGTTTGATCATCTAAAACTTGCACTATGCGCCCGATGTACCATGTGTCACATGCAGTGTCTGCCATAAAGTTGGATCCATATGGAAAAGTTTTTAATATTCTGATTGGAAAAAGACATTGTGAGGCAATCACCTCTGTTTCCAAAATACATGCAATAAGCCCTTCTTCTCGGATAGGAAGTAAAACTGTAGGTCCCGTGTCAATGCGATGTTTGGCACAATAAAGATCCCTACTGGGGGTGGAATTCCCCCAGATTCGGCTAAATTCTAGTAGGGTCGGCCAAATGATCATAGCAATCGGTGCCATGAGGTACGAAGGATGCTCCGCCATCCTGATTCCTCGCCCAAAAACAAACAAACATGCAATAAGCCATGTCAAAGTTGACAGGTGACATGTCTATATTTAATCAATTTCTAATAATCTCGAAACAGATGGTACACGTTTTAAACAATCGTTTATTTAAACATTTCAATCATGGTACAATAGTATATTATTATACGAGTTGTATAAGACGGTCTATTGTAGCACGAGTTGTTTGGGACACGACGAGAGAAGTGAGAACTGTTCCAAAGGAATGACAGCGTTACTATATATCAAATGCAAAAATGGCTAGATTGGACACTCTTCGCTTCACTCGTTGTGTCCTAAACAACTCGTGCTACATATAATAGATCGTCTTATAAAACTGTATAATATACTACATCAGGAAGTTGTTTAATTGAAAACAAATATTAATCATACAAATAATTATTTTTATTTAAAACCATTGTAACAAAGCCATAAATATATTTTTAAAAATAAGAAATAAACTGTAACTCTTCTCATCTAGTCGTGTTACATATACTAACTATATTATGACATACTATAATAAAGAAATTAAAGTAAAAATGTTTTTAAAGTTCTTCACTCAGTGTTCAAGTAACTTTGATGACAATAAAATAAGCCTCGACAGAATATATAAAAATGAATGTAAAAATTATTAAAAATAAACATAAATTCATATCTTTTTGAAGACCTTATATATTTTCTTATTTCAGTGATTTAATTCTAGTAAATTTATTGGTCCATGAAATATGAATTTTTTCTACTTTCTGTATGTCATCTGGCTTAGGCCATTTATTTATGTTTAGAATTCTGCCAATATACCACTGATCGTCATACTAGACTGCATAGTACTTTTCTGTTTCTACTAGTGTCTCATCAGTAGGTGTCTCATCATCACTTTCTTTTTCTGATATAAACTCTGTATCACTACTTTCAGATTTATCAGATATATACTCTATTTTAGTGTCTGTATCACTTTCACCTCTACTTTCGCTCTTATTTTTCTTTGATATATTTATAGTAGTTTCAGAATCTCATGGCACGCGAGAAAAAATGCGCACAAGTGCAGAACTGGTCAGAAACTTCCAGGTAGATTTGTACTGACTAACTTAAAAATATCGTCATTTCTATTAGCACTGTCGATCACATCGATCGTTTGTCTGCTACTATTACTTCCATCATCATATTTTTTCATTATCATTTAAATTTTTGCTAGTATCTTCTCAATTTAAGAAATATTTATAAAGAAAAAAGTGTAAATATAAGTGCAAATAAAATATCTTTTACTCCTCTTCATTGATGTACCGTTTGTTGTTGTAGATTAATCGATCAATACCAATATGCTATTAGGTGGGTTTTTTCATAAAGTTAAAAACAAACGTAATTAAACATTTAATTCTAGCAAACATTTCAACTTGTGTATGGTTTCACTGGTAGAAAATAAATTCTTTTTAATAAGTGCATTATATTTAACTAAAATTGTTAAAATTTAAATACTTTTTTTATAATTTTCTACATTCCCCATCTATCACTACGTAAAATGAGAGATTTTGATTTTTGGATTAGCATAAACTTGTTTATCTGACTGTGGGTTTGTGCTTTGTTATTGTTTGCTGTCTACCTGGTCATAGAAACACAAAGACGGTAGGGTGCCCAAGAAAGGAAATCCCCTAATCCTAACTAATGCGAAAAGCAAAATCTTTCATTTTACAGAATATATGTTAAAAATACTTACTGAAACAAATTTATTCAGAATGTCATTTAATTAATGTAAAACGCCTTAAAATTGGCATTTTTTGTTAAGAAACAATCTTGATTTATTTTGTAATTGACATTCTTTACAAGTTTGAGACTTGTTTTTCAAACAAAATTGCAAATCTGCTTCTCGTGTGAGATATGTAGCAGCACATTTTTAGGATGGTCTTTTTAGTAATTCTTTTAAAAATGCTAGGTAGTTTGTACCCTCTCTACTGAAGTAACCTCTGCCTACGCGCATTTCGCGTGCCATGAGATCCTGAAACGACTATACTTTAACCTTTCTTGCTTATGCTGCTGATATAAGAAGCCGTTTTCTTTTAGTTTTTGATGCCAGGCCCTTTACTCTGATTAATCGATCTGTAGACAGTTTTCCACTTATTAAAGTTATGATTAGAAATGGACTATGTTTACCACAAGTATTATAATAATAATAATAATCTTTATTTCATAAACAACGTTAATGTAAAAAAATAACAAACATAACATTAGAATGAAATAGTGTTACAAAAAAGAGTGCATTTACAGTCTAATTAGACATGGTTTATTAAGAAAGCTTCGAGTTTATCGATTGTATTCGATATATTCCGTAGGGACTGAATATTTTGATGGAAAATTGACACCACCTTGATTTTTTTGATGTATGTTTTGGTTTTCTTCTATGTCTTGTATTTGTATGTTTGTTGTAAGTGTTGATTTTACATAAAATCCACTGCTCTATTATCTTGATATTCTCGATATTTCCTAAAGTCAAACCTTTTAAAAACGACACTTTTGGGACAGGATGTAGGTTTGTATATTTCTTCTTTGTGACTCCAGTCAATTATTAAACACGTTACTATAATCCTTTAAGTTTAAATTTTGTAAATCCTTTAGAACATTGATGTCTTCTAATACATATTCAGAAATATAATCAACTTCTATAATATTAGTATCGCCTTCTGATTCAGTAAGCTCTTCTGTATGTCTGCCGTTTGATTTTGTGACGTTTTCTCTTAAATGAATGGTTCTGAAGTGTTCACCAGTTGCTTCAATTCCAAGGCAGGCAACATCCAATCTGGCTTTTTCTTTGGCACCAACAACAATCTTTCTTATTTCTGTCATCACCAACAAGTAACTAGTTTTGGTTTTCAGAGCCTTATATTAGTCTTATATTATTTTCTCTTGGACAACAGAAAGAACTCCCTGAAAGTATTCATTTGAAATTTTAAACATATAACTAATTCCATTTAAATACACTACTGTTCATGGAAAGCCGAACACCTGTAAATTTTGAAAATTATAAAATCAATTTTATGTTAAAACACTTGTAGGTCCCGTGTCAATGCGATGTTTGGCACGATAAAGATCCCTACTGGGGGTGGAATTCCCCCAGATTCGGCTAAATTCTAGTAGGGTTGGCCAAAGGATCAAAGCAATCGGTGCCATGAGGTACGAAGGATGCTCCGCCATCCTGATTCCTCGCCCAAAAAACAAACAAAAAACAAACAAACTTGTCCTTACAGATATTAGAAACTGATAAAATTTCATTGTGACAGGTTTTGCAGTTTTGTTGCAAGAAATGGTTGGTCAAAAATCTGTGAGATACGGTATAATTCACTTTTTCGAAATATCAAAGATCTTTGGGGCGGGTAAATAAGGCTTGCAATGCTGTACCTCAAGACAGTATTCAATACCTGTTTGACTCCATGCAAAACACAGGAGCCCTAGTTATCAGAAGATGTGGTAGTCACATTCCGTATTGATCAAGTGCCTTAAATGTAATTCAATTGAGTCCATTCTTTTATATTTTTTCAATAAAGACATTATGATACTTTAGACTCACTTTTGAGTTTTAATTTTAATTTTCAACTCCTTCATGGTGTTCAGCATTCCATGAACAGTAGTGTATACTAACCTAAATCATTCACAATCTCATTTATTGTTTGAATTCTAGATAGATGACGTAAAATATTTAACATTGAGAAACTGACTATTGTAGAGAATACAGTCATCATTGATCTTGTTTGCCTAAAAACTTTCTCGCAAGGTTGGCTTGAAAAAAGTCATGGCAAAAACAGCTCTGGATTCTTTGTTAACTTTTCAATTAGAATAACCAAACCACGCTCATTTAATTCAATTCCAGTGTATTTGATGTAATAAATGATTTTTCTGAATGCTTGTCTCTATAGATCCAGTGTCTCCAGGCTCTTAAGAAGAAAATTGAGTACCACATGTGAAATATTCTTTCTCTATATGTTAATCATTTGTCTAAAAAAGCTTTTTCAATTTTTTGCATTAACTTCAAATACAGAACAGTTGCTCCATTTTCAACTCTCGAGCTGCTTCAAAATTCATTTTATCTGCACCTGTAATAGATATTCTATTTAGAATGACCTACATACGTGTAAGAGTAAAATAATCAATGTTAGAATCAATGGGTTACACTATCCAGACACCCAATTAACCAATAGAGGAAGAATTCTTAAATTAGGTACACAATTAGAAAGAGAAGAAAAACTTAAAAATACTTATTATGTAAGTCAGATTTACATAAACAATGAACATCTTTAGAAAACTTTTCTATCATATTCCTGATTAAGTTGGGAGTAATCATACCATTTCCCATTTGCAAAATTGAATTTGGCTTTAAAAGCTTTGTTTTCATTTTTGTTAAAATATGCACAGTGCCTTGAATAACTGTGGCGGATTCTGTATCAAATGTATCTGAAAAAGAAAACATAATACAATATAAAGGTTGGCGCATAATTCCTATCTTGAATTTCAAATTACAGTATTAAGAAAACCAAAAAAGTAAATTGAAAATAAAAGTTTGTTCAAAAACAAAATTTATTTACCAAAAATGTACAGTGTTTAAACAAGAGTATCGACACCATAATCTCCAACCAAATAGATATTCTGCTTGAAGTATCAAAACAGGTTTTTCCCGTGCTCTTGAGCAACTTACTTCAAGATTCGAGTCCATTCTTGCTTAAAAGCAATCTGACCAGTGAACTTTTTGCCAGATTTAAAGTACCCAAGCTTGCACAGCACCCAGAAGCGCTTGATCGGACGGCATTGCAGAACACAATCAGTTAGTGCGAAGTCCATTCAGAATGGTGATTTTGTAAATTTTGCTGTTCAAATTGGTCCTGAGTACAACTGGTTCATTGATCTTACCATCCTGATTGATCGCTTGCCAGTTTAAAAATTTGGCTGAAAATTTTCAAAATTGTTTACAAGGCACGTAAGTCTTGTCATCCATGACCACGAACTTTTTGCCACCAGAATGCACCAGATGCTTATACAGCTTTTTGCAGCCTTTTTTGGCTCTCTCAGCTTGACCTTTTTTATATTTTGGGTAGATGGTTTTCGTTCGGGGTTACCATTGAACGTCACTGAAGTCAGGTCGGGAATTATGCACCAACCTTTACTGTTTTTATATAGACATTAAGGTTGTAACATAATATACGAAATATCTCTTTTTTATGAAATAAATAAAGATTAATAAAAAGTTTCACAATATTTATTATAATATAACCTGACAATTATTTCGACAGCTAAGCTGTCATTATTAAAGGTAATACGATTATAAACAAAAAGTTGCTAAGGTAAATACGAAAAACCAACTATTACAAAATAGGCTTTAAAACCAACATGAATACTTTCTCATTCTTATTTAAAGGCAGAATGAAATCGGACATTTACCATTTGAATAGTTCTTTTTTCATATTGGACAAACACTTCGAAATTTTGATGTAAGATATAAAGAGCACATGAGTTGTTACAGGAATAAACATTCCCCGAAAAATCTAACCACACCTTTTAGAACAGAATCACACAATGACTCCCAAAAATAATATCAAATTCCTACATTTCAAACACAAATTAGACATTTTAGAAGCTTTCGAAATATACAAACACAACCACAGGGTACCTTTAATAAATGAACAGATTGAGCTCAATAATTCTCCGTTATTGGAAGTGTTAGATATTTAAATTATTTTTATTTTTATTATTTTTATCTCTTTATCTAGTTATCTTTTTTTCTTTTGTATTTACCTTAGCGACGTGTTTGTTTATATTCATATTACCTTTAAAATATTCTTATTTTAAACTAATTTTATAATTCATTTTATTAATCTTTATTTATTTCATGATTATGGAGTTCCACAAAGTAAGGCTTGAGACAGTAAATGCTATCTCTTTTTTATTTACTTGAAAATATGTTGATTACTTGTTTTCAGCATTTGTATCAGGGAAATTGCAAAATTCTTTCATTCCCTTAAAAGGGGTGTAGTGCAAAAATCGTTTTTTTCATTATCATTTGAAAATAAGAATTTTAAGAATGAAAATAAAAACCACATTTTTCTAGTGATAAAAGTTTAGTATATATTGGTATATTTAGTGTGTGACGTAATACCGACATGACTGCCCGACTTGAAGTTAAAGAAGCGATGCACACTGTGGATCCACACGTTATTTACCGCGCAGCATTTTTTTACGTTGCCTTATTAATATTGACTTACCCTTGCACTGTAATAATAGTTTACATTTTCAGCATAATTTATTGTTAAAATGTTTAACTGTTGCATTGTTGGGTGTAATAACATTTTAAAAAAAATCTATCAGTCTCTTCATAATTTCTCTAGAAAAGAAAAAGAACGAAAGCATTATAAAATGTGGAAAGATAAAATTAATCATACAAATATTATTCAGAGAAAAAGAACATATTTGCAAGAGTGCAGCAGTGGTTGTTATTATAGTGTGATATGACTACCCCACCACACACAAACTACTGGAAACCTGACTAGTATTTAGGAAGATCAACGTATGGGAAAAATCATAAAACCCTAGTTTGAGATAAACAAGCTACAATGAGAAATATAAGCATGTAATGGTAAACAAAACAATACTGTACGACCTGTATAAGGAATTCAATGTAATTATAATAACAAAAATATTAAATTTGTAAATCATATAACTTCATTGTCGATGCCTAAAACTCGCCTTGATCTGAAGAAAGGTGAAGATCATAAGATGTTCATTTTAGATCATTTTGCAGCTAAAAGATATCGCTGTGGGACAATTTATCGAATCGTTAGAACCGTATAAATCAAGAAAAATCTTGGTAGGTAAAAAATTTGAAGTCACTGTTCTGGAAATATTAAATATTTAAAAAAATGTAAACATTAAAATCAAACCACTATTTTTTTAATCACCCTGTATATGCTAGGTTAATTTTAATGGCAGCATTTGAGGTTTTAAATGAAGCAGAACTTTTTTAAAGAGCAACTTTTTTTTCGAAAAACCAATAATAAAAACGTTTCCCATCTGGCAAGAGAATTTACAAACACGCTTATACCGGGTGTCAACAAGATCACTTTCCGGCTGCCATGTCTGTATTTTTTAATCAAACAAGATGAAACTTGGCAGGAGTTATACGCTATTACAAAGACACTTATTGAGGTATCTGTCAAACTTCAACGACTTCCGGTTCAGCCGGAAGTGACTCCGACTTTGGATTTTTAAATGGAACACCCTGTATATTTTTTGATTTTTGGAATCTAGCATTCATTTTACATACAACTGTAGAATTTTTATTACTTTTTGTGTCAATTTGACATTTTTAGAGAAAAATTTTATTTTTTAATCTAGAGTACCATGACCTTCCTTAAATCGTTCTAATAGACGTTTACATCTGCACAAAAATATTTACATAATTTTATCACGTTTCGTTTGTCTTACCAGAGCGTTCAATGTTGACTAAGTCACATTTTTGACAATAACGTAAAAAAATTAGATACAACTATACCACTTTCATAGTTTAATTAGATGTAGTTTTTTAAGACGAATCCAACGGTGTATCACAACATTAAAGTTCTCTTGGATGTTCTATAGAAAACTTAATTTTTGAAACATGCAACTGCACGACGATCAAAAAATGTTATATCTAGTTAGCCATGAGAAACAAGTAAATAATAGCTGTCTAAAAAGTAAGGAGATAAAGCCTTAAAGTATCTACCAATTAAGTTTGCCATGGAAAACAGCTGAATTCTAATTCAGGATAAATGATTGGATTTTACGTAAACAATTATTATTCTCTCAGTTTGTGTCAATTATTTTGGTTAATATTAATTTATTACGAGTATGTTCACCAAAAGCGAACAAGTCGATATTCTCA
Source organism: Agrypnus murinus (assembly GCA_929113105.1). Lineage (NCBI taxonomy): Eukaryota > Metazoa > Arthropoda > Insecta > Coleoptera > Elateridae > Agrypnus > Agrypnus murinus. The sequence continues at coordinate 217,453,128 of OV816024.1, read as the reverse complement.
TTATTTATGGATAGTGTAGGGAAAACGCGGCCAAAGCTGCGAGAATGTACCAACAAGAGTATCCTGATCGAATTAACCAGCCAAGTAGGCAATACATTATCTATTTAATTAGAGAAATGTGAAACGAGGCCGATGATCTTCAGGAATTTATTATAAGTGAGGATATGGAGATAAATGTTGTGGCTTTTGTAGAACAAAACCCAACTAGTTCTACAAGGGAAGTAGGCCAAGAATTACATATTAGCCACGAATCCGTTAGGAAAATATTAAAGAAGCATGGTTATCGTTCTTACAAATACCAATTGCATCAGCATTTATACGAAAACGATTTTTATAGAAGAATGGAATACTGCAATTGGTATTTAAATAACAACAATAATAACAACGACTTGGCAAATTCAATAATGCAGTCGGATGAACCCAGGTTTACCAATAATGGTATGTTCAACAGACAAAATACAAGGTACTGGTCGTTGGAAAACCAACATCGGATGATTCAAGGAAATTTTCAAGAGCAGTTTGGAATCAATGTTTGGGCTGCAATAATTGGCACTAGAATAATATGACCACTTTTTTTTGAAGGGCGTTTAACCGCTGAGAGATATTTGCGATTCTTAGAAAACGAAATTGAAGAGTATTTGGACGATCTGCCCCTGGCGATAACACAACGAATGTATTTCCAACAGGATAATGCCCATGTGGTAAGAAATTATTTGGAGGAGAGATTTAGGGATCGGGTTATTGCCACCCATGGGCCAATACAGTGGCCACCTCGTTCCCCGGACCTGACCTCACTTGATTTTTTTTATGGGGCCATATTATGAACCAAGTTTACATTACACCTCCAGCAATGCTGGAAATTTTAAAGAACAGGATACAGGAAGCTTTTGGAAGTATCACCCCGGATTTGCTACTAATGTAGTAGAAGAAACCGTTCATCGGGTTAGAATGTGTAGAGATGCCTAAGGTGGATATTTTAAAGACCAAATTTGTCATTAAGTTAAGTTTACAAAAATTGTTAATATACGCTATTATTTACTTGTTTCTCATGGCTAACTGGATATAACATTTTTTGATCATCGTGCTATGGAATAAAATTAAGTTTTCTTTAGAACATCCAAGAGAACTTTAATGTTGTGATACACCGTTGGATTTGTCTTAAAAAACTACATCTAATTAAACTATGAAAGTGGTATAGTTTTATTTAATTTTTTTACGTTATTGTCAAAAAAGTGATTTAGTCAACTTTGAACGCTCTGGTAAGACAAACGAAACGTGATAAAATTATGTAAATATTTTTGTGCAGATGTAAATGTCTATTAGAACGATTTAAGGTAGGTCATGGCACTCTAGATTAAAAAATAAAATTTTTCTCTAAAAATATTAAATTGACACAAAAAGTAAAAAAAATTCTACAGTTGTATGTAAAATGAATGCTAGATTTCAAAAATCAAAAAATATACAGGGTGTTCCATTTAAAAATCCAAAGTTGGAGTCACTTCTGGCTGAACCGGAAGTCGTTGAAGTTTGACAGATACCTCAATAAGTGTCTTTGTACTAGCCTATAACTCCTGCCAAGTTTCATCTTGTTTGATTAAAAACTATAGAAATGGCAGCCGGAAAGTGATCTCGTTGACACCCGGTATATAGCCTCAATTTTGGATGTAGCATGATACCCTAAACCAGTGGTTTCCAAAGTGCGGTCTGCAGACAAGCGTTGAAGTCTGTAACAAGTTGTAGGGGGGTTTGCGAACAACACAAAAATTATGTTATAACTAATCATATTTTTGTTAAATCCGGTTTTTTTTGTATTAGAAGTTATTGTAAAGTCTTTATCAAATTTAATTAATTAAGCTACAATTGTTAGATTACGGGCTTCCGAAAATACGAAAATGATCAACAATACAACATGAAACCCGTAACTTCGACGACAATAAGTGGACTGTATTTCAAAACGATAAATTAAAGGGTAATAAAAGGATTTATAAGGTTAATGATATAAACCTATAAAGGGACTTACCGTAAATGGCAATGTTACTGCAATCCCAATTCTCCCGGTTTCCCAATTTCTAGTATTTGGGGCCCCAATTGATGTCCGAAAGAATGATTGTATTCCCGTCGCCCAAATCGAATGTTGTTTTCCAATTATTTTCCAATTATCAAATATTTTTATCACCTCACGAGAAGTTCCAAGAAACACTCACAAATGAATCATGGTAAATTATGGATAATTCAAAGAATTAAATTACGTTTCTTAAGACCAAATATCGAAAAACTAAAAGCCCGTTCAAAATTAAATCCAATTTCAAAATTATGAAAAATGCGATTCGAAAGCAATTGTTATATTTTGTTTTCTCGATAAACTATCTTTTAATACAAAATGGCGGCTCGAACGTTCGTGCTTGATTGTCTTTGCATAAACAACAATCATATTCAGATACACGCCTTTGCTCTCCTTTGTTTGTAGTTTGTTAAACAACTTCAATGCTCGAATATTTCCCCACTAACTCAAACTAAGAGAGCAAAGGCGAGGCCCGATATAGACCCTTCTTTATTTTACTAGCGTGTTCCTTATCATACATACATATGCTTTCGTAGATACTTCGAAGTTGTTTTTCCATATCTGTATACTATATACAACTTACTTAGTAGTACATATACTTACTGTAGTATATACAGGGTGGGATTAAAGTATGGAATATTAAAAAGAAAAGTAAACTCAACCGTTTTTTTTAAAACGCTGAAACACGTCAATTTTGTTTTTTAAAAATACACATTAATATGTGCGATTCACCTTCCGACTTTCATTTGTTTCTAAGTTATGACGTCATCACAAAAGAATTTAAATAACAATATAGATTTTTAATAGTGGAATCCGATAGTGATTTTTCTTCCCTTTATGATCATGCAAATAAAGCATAAGGTTGCATAACAAAAATTCTGAGAATTTAATAAGAATAAAATCAATCTTGAAATCATTGATGCTGTAAACACATATTTTGAAGACCTTAACGTTTCCTTTTACGGGGATTGTTTGAATCGTTTAGAGTATTGCTGGACCAAGTGCATCGAGCTCAAAGGAGATTTTATTGTGAAATAAAATCAAAATCAATCCCTAAAAATACTGTTTTCCACCTCAGGCCGAGAAGTTTTCAACCCATCCTCGTACATCAGTAAGAAAAAATGTAAAGAGAAAATAGTAAAGTGTGAAAACATGTTATGTTATAGTTGACCAATTATGCTGAACCTTAATTGAATGTTTTATCCGAATTTTAATCAGATTTTTTATGTAGTGCCCATTTAAAAGTAATTTTTTATTTTTCAGAGGCCAAAATCAATGAAATCGACAAAACAGGGAAAATATACAGTTATTTCAAAGAAAATAAAGTCACCTCCAAAGAAAATGATTTCACCTAAAACATCTTCACACAAAACCAATATATTTCCTAGGAAGCAACCATCTTCAACTAAACAAAAACAAAACATATTAATAAACAAATCTTCAATCCAAATTGTTAATGGGACTTGGAATAAAGAAAATCTAAATCCATGCTTACAAAGTATATCGGTACCACAACTTACTTACTGTGGAACTGATAGTTTTCATTCCTCAAAAAATGCTACTTTTAATATAGAATCTATTAATAATGATAGTCGAAGAAGTACATATACAGTGAAAACTTTAACTTCTAATGTCCAAAAGTATGCACAGGGGGATGTATATAATGATAGCTTAGAAGACTCACCAAATCAACCAAAACATTCACCTACAAATTGTTTTACTTATGAAGTAAGCGAACAAATATCAACAAAAGCAACTTCGGTATTGCATGCATTAAATGTTACACCAGTGTTAAATAATGTTAACACTATTAAATCAAAATTAGATTCATCTTTGTTTACATTCACTCCCATTAAACCTACATCTACAGAATTTATTCCAAATTTATGTTCTACTACAACTAAATCAAATAATAATTCTGATACAAAAAAGCATCAGTCTGCAAATTTTAAAAATAGTGAGAGCAAACCAATAGAAATAATTATTAATGATGAAAATAGTTTAGGTAATATTAGCTCTGAAACGTATATCAAGGGTAACATTAGTTCTGAAACGTATGTCAAAGGCAATATTAGTTCTGAAACATACAATTTAAATGGCAATTTGAGTTGTGGACTTCCATTAACTTCCATTAAAGATAACTCAATCGATAATTTAAATGGTGTAGATCCTATTTCTCATTTCGCAAAAATTGAATTGGCTCCTTTTAAATCTGCATTATTTGAAGAATCTTTTAGTGACGTTGATACTAGTACTCTATCACCAATAACAAAAGATTCATCAGTAGTACATCAGGCAAACATGTCGGGAGATAATATAAAAAATATCATTGCAGCAAATTTATGGTGCAGTGATAAAAATAAAAATATAGATTCTGTTAACAGAAAATTATCAATAATATCAGAAGAAACCTTTGCAGACAGTCGATCACTTAAAAGAAAATGTGCTGCCCTATTTGATGTTTCACCACCAAAGAAATTAGTGTTGGATGGTTCAAAACGACAGTCTGATCATTTTCCCAATTTAAAATGGAATAAAAGCAAACCAGTACCAATAAAGCAGGTAGTTAGGAGATCTGTTGAGTATTTAGATCCATTTATGACAGTATGTTTGTATCATGATACACAATGGATGGAAGAACAAGAAATACGTTTCCAGAAATGGCTAAATGCTTTATTGACACCTCATGCTGAACTAGATAGTGCTATCGATGTTCATCCAGTGGATGTTGCTAAATTGTGGCAACAATGCAAAAACAAACCTGTACCTATGGCACCAACTAAGGAAGTTATATCAAATGAGTATCACACAAATAAACGATTGGAAGCACTACGTAAAGCTGCTACTGATCTATTTAAATCACGTGAATTAAGTGAAATCCTATTGAAAGTCCAAACTATGATTGAAAGTGACAAATTAAGTATTAGGAAAGACAGAGATGTTCATTTGGATCTTGGACTGCAGGCGGAAGTTATGACTTTATTTTTGAGTTATAATCCGCTATGGTTGAGGATTGGTTTGGAAACTATTTACGGTGTGACTATACAATTAGCATCAAATTCTGATATAATGGGCTTAAGTAGCTTTATAATGCACAGGTTTTTTAAAGATCCATATTTAGTAAAAAAACATAAAACTATTCATACACCAAAATATGTTGTGGATATTAAAAAATTTATTTTAAAAAAGTTTTTGACCTTGGTATACTTCTTAGATGTGGCAAAAACTAAAGTTTTAATTGCTCATGATCCATGTTTGTTCTGCAAAAATGCACCTGTAAAAGAGAGCCGTGAAGTACTTTTGAGGTTTTCAAAAGAATTATTGTCTGCTGTAGGAGACGTTACGAAATTTCTTCGATATGCAGGTTATGTAGTTTCTCATAAACAGAAATACATACATGAATTTGATTACAGTGTGATGCATTTAGGAACTGATTTAAGAGATGGTGTTCGTTTAACAAAAGTGATGGAGATAATTTTGATGGAGGCTGGTATGATGGATAATCTAAGAGTACCTGCTATTTCTAGATTGCAGAAAATACATAATATGAAAATAGTTTTCGATGCATTACAGAAAGCTGAGTTTGAAATTGTTGGTGAAATTTCGCTAAAAGATATCGTAGATGGACATCATGAAAAAACCTTATCGTTCTTATGGCAAATCATTTATAAATTTCAAGCACCTCGCTTTATAAAAGCTTCAACAGTTATACAAACATGGTGGAAAAGTTTAAGTATTGTTATAAAACGTAGAATTGTATTTAAAAAGAAAAGTTGTGCGGCTGTAAAGATTCAGCAGTGGTACAGACGTCGAAAGATGGCTTCTAAATTGGAAGCTCTAATACCAGTAATTAAAGGTTACTTAATACAAAATAAGTTAGAAATGAACACAATTAAAATTCAGAGCTATTATAGAATGCTTATTCAGAAACGTAATTATAATAAATTGAGATATACAGTAATATGTTTACAAAAGTATATTCGTGGTTACTTAGTAAGATACAACAATCAAAAGAAAGTCAATGCTGTAATTAAAATCCAAGCGTATATTCGTATGTGGATTGCTAGAAATCAATATTGTCAACTTCGGGCTGCTGCAATTCATATTCAACAAATTTATAGAGGTAATCGTTTAGCCTTAGCTCAACAAAATACTTATGTTAAACTAAAAACTCAAGTAGTATTCCTACAAATACTGTTTAGAGCAAATAGAGAAATGAAAATAGTTAAAGAAAGGTATTTTACACTAAAATCTGCAACAGTTACTATTCAAAGGCATTTCCGTGCTATTCGACAAATGAGAATTGAAAGATCAAAGTATCTTAAACATAAAGCGGCAGCATTAGTGATACAGTCTCGTTTTAGAGGCTTAACGCAGATGAAGATGGAACAAAATAAATATCAACGTTTAAGAAATGCTTGCATCTACATTCAACGACACTTGAGAGCACATAAATTAATGAAGACTGAACGCATCAAATATCAGATTTTAAAAAGATCAGCAATTGTTATTCAACAACATATTAGAGCTGCAAATAAAATGAAGATTGAACGTGAACACTTTAAAAAATTAAAGGAAACTACTCGAATGATACAAAGTCGATTTAGAGCTAGAAAAGCTATGGTGATTGAAAGCACTAAATTTAGAAAGCTACAAAAAGCTGCGCTTACAATTCAGAGAATCTATAGAGCAAAGAGAGCCGGAAGAATTGAACATGCGAAATTTGTAGCATTGAAAACAACCTCTATAAATATACAGAGGAGGTTTAGAGCAAACAAATTAATGAAAATGGAACTGAAGAGTTTCCAAGATTTAAGAAAGTCAGCTATTGTTTTACAAACAAGGTTCAGAGCAAATCAAGCAATGAAATTTGAGAGGACTAGATTTGAAAAATTAAAGAGAGCTGCTAAGACCATGCAGGTCAAATTTAGAGGGACTAAACTAATGAAAAAAGATCGTATGGAATATTTAAAATTAAAACAAGTTACTATCAACATTCAAGAAAGATATAGAGCACAAAAAGCTATGAATATTGAAAGTAAACGATATACAAACTTGAAAGTTGCATCAATTGCAATGCAACGAAGATTCAGGGCAAATCAGGCAATGAAATTGGAGCAAACCCAATTTAAAAAATTGAAACAGTCTGCTCAAATCCTACAAAGTAGATTTAAAGCAAATAGATTAATGAAAAAACAGCACAATTACTTCTTGAAATTAAGAAAATCTGTTATTGATATTCAAAGAAGATTCAGAGCAAACAAAGCTATGAAACTTCAGCGTGAGCAATATCAACACTTAAGGAAAGCTGTGATGATAATTCAGAATAGATTCAGAGCAAATCGTGCAATGAAAATCGAACAAGCTAAATTTAACCAATTGCAGAAAGCTTGCACTATTATACAGATTAAATTTAAAGCAAACAGACTCATGAGAACAGAATTTGCTAAATTCCAAGAAATGAAAAAAGCTGCGATTATTATACAAAGAAGATTCAGAGCAAATAGAATTATGCAGATTAATCGTACTCACTTTTTAGAACAAAAGATGGCCGCCATTAAAATTCAAAGAAAATTCAGAGCCAATCAAAAAATGAAAGTTCAGTTTATCCAGTATGAAATCTTAAAAGAAGCAACAACATCTCTTCAAGCCAGATTCAGAGCTCAAAGATCCATGAGGAGTGAAAGACGGAAGTATTTAAAGTTAAAGAATGCTGCAATCATTATTCAAAGGAGATTCAGAGCAAAAGTAGCTATGAGGACAGAATGTAGCAAGTATCAAAAACTAAAACAGGCTGCTACAATTCTTCAAACAAGATACAGAGCAAATAAATTAATGAAAATTAATCATTCTGAATATCTACAATTAAAGAGATCGGTCATAAACATTCAAAGACGATTTAGGGCTAATTGTCAAATGAAACAGGATGCTGCAGAATTCCATCAATTAAAGAGTGCAGCAATTGTTCTTCAGAGAAGATTTAGAGCAATTAAGACCATGAAGGTTGAACGTAGCAAATTCCTCCAATTAAAAGGAATCATCATTTTTACTCAGAGAAAATTTAGGGCCACTCTCTTAATGAAGGTGTGTGTTACTGAATTCCAACAATTGAAAGATGCTGCTATTATCTTGCAGCAAAGATTCAAAGCTAATAATGTCATGAGAATTGAACGTGGTAGGTTCTTGGAGCTACAGAAAGCTGTTTGTGTAATCCAAAGAAGATTTAGAGCAAATCAAAACATGAAGGTAGAATGCACAAGGTATCAAAGCATGAAGAAGGCTGTCATTACCATACAGAGAAGATATAGAGCAAACAGAAAAATGAAAGCTGAACATCTTAAGTTTCTGGAATTGAAGAACGCAGTTATTAATGTTCAAAGAAGATTCAGAGCAAATAAAAAAATGAAAGTTGATAGTACAAAATATAAACTTCTGAAGAATGCCGTTATTACTACACAGAGAAGCTACAGATCTAGAAGAATTATGAGAATTGATCGTGATAAGTTCCTCAACTTGAGAAAAGCTGCTATTACCATTCAAGAAAGGTTCAGAGCTTACAGCAATATGAAAATTGAAAATTATAAATTCCAAAGAATTAGGCAGGCAGCAATTGTTATACAAACAAGATATAGAGCCACCAAAGCAATGCAAAGAGATTGTTTAGAATTCTTCGCCATGAAACGAGCTGTTATTTTACTTCAAAAACATTTTAGAAGGCTAAAAGAAGTTCAGGTCGAACGAGGACAATTTCTAAATGTTTTAAGAGCCCGACAGGGTGCAGCATTGAAAATCCAGGTAATTAATTTAACTTTACATTTTATACCGATATAAAACTATAGATACTTTTTCCCAGACTATATGGAGAGGCCATCATACTCGTAAGCAGCATCCTGAAATTAGAAAAATACGTGAAACTGTTACAGAAATTACTGCAAAAGCTTCACCTCATGATACTTTAGGTAATCGTAGAGAGCGTGCATTACAGAAATTAATTAGCGAAACTCCAACATTACTACAGATTATTCGTGCTCTAGAAGACTTGGGTATGTATTAATTCTAGTTTAACATGAAAATATTTTAAACATTTGTTTTCTTTTTTTCAGAATTTATTACACGAAGATGCACAAAAACCTGTGTTCAAATGAGTCGTTTATTATCTGAACAATTATACATTACAATCAGTTCAACTAATCGTTCTCCAGCAGAAATGCAGGCTTGCACAGTTGCCACTAGTATTCTTATAAACTTTTGCAAGTATCAACCAGCATCGTCAACTGCTTGGATACCAGAATATATGGATAGTATTATCACAGTAATGAGTCACTGTTGTGACAAAGAAGAAAAGCTCTTCCCTTATTTGTGTACATTGTTGTGGTTATTTGCACACAGTGAAGAACACAAAAAGGTTATTTTATCAATACCAAAATGCTCCCACAAATTTATAAAAATGAAAACACTATGTTTAAGAAAACACAAAATGGTATCATTGCATCAACATAAAACTGCTTCATATTTCTCTTCCTATTCTAACCTAATGGAACCATCTTTATTACCTGATTGGGGTTTGGAGTATTTAGATCGGCCAAGGACATTTAACAATTCTTTGCATGGTTTTAAATGTGTATTAAAGATTTTAGGTTTAGATGGACTTAAGTAGACTTTTTGATAATGCGCGTGTTATTTTTATTTATACAATGAAATGTTTTTTACTGTTTATGTTTTGTGTATATAATCTGTAATGAATTTTTATTTGCTGTTTAAGATTATGTAATTCTTATATCTAATTTTTCTCATTACTAGCTTTATTTATCATGTTTTTAATTTGTGAAAATAATTGTCTTCACTTAAGGCAATAGATTTTTCCGTCATATTAGTAAAAAAATGTTATTGAAATTATTCATTTGTTATAAATGTAATCATTAATTATTGATTTATATCCAACTTCTTACTGTATTATTAGTATAGAAATGGTTAATAATAAAAACAAATGTCCTAGTAGTGTAAAAAATAATTATAAATCACAGTTGAGAAGTCTTTATTATAGCATTTTACTCTTATTTACAGCTCGGCTATAAAAAATGTCTTCTCAATCTTGGTACCTATGTAATTGCTATTAAGATTTTATAAATTTTTCTAAACCTTTTCCTAAAGTTTACTAATGTTTTCTTCTGTGCTATTAATATTATTTTTATATTTTCACCAAATCTATAATTAAATGTAATCTTGTAAATAATTATGTTAATAGTTTTGTATTACATGGACCAATGAAGTACAAATTCATACGTATATTTCCAGCATTGTTTTATTTAGCAAGTCTAATGATAATTTTAGTTAATTTGTCAGTGTTAACATTTTGTCTCTTTTGTAATGACTTCTTTTTTCTGTTATTAAATAAAGCGTAGCAAAATAAGCTAGATGAAAATATTTTAACCGCCAGATTTAATTTTGCTACTGTTAAATGGCCGGTTTCACAAATCTTGATTACAGGGACGTCGGAAGTATTTTTACTTAGGGGGGGGCGAACTGATTTCACATATAAAATAAACAATAAATGAGAACTGGACATATTGCCAAAAGTGGATAAATAAATAAGTGGAATAGATCTGAAACGTGGCGTCGATACCGGACTCTCAACTTTGTCCAACTCAGACAGATTGCTCTGACCAAACTACCGAAAGAGACTAAGTCGCCGAATGACACATGTGGGCAAATTGCCAAAGATGATCAAAACGCCGAAACATATCTGCGGACAAATCGCTGAAAGTGGTCAAAACACCGAAACTCATCAGTGAACAAATCACCGAAAGTTTTCAAAACGAAGAAAGGTACAATTGCACAAATCGCTGAACGCAGGAAAACCGCCGAAACGTGTTTGTAGACAAATGGCCGAACGTAGGCGAAACGCAGAAAAACATAAAACGATAGAAAATAGATAGTTATTTACCGAAATTAATGAAGCAGTTCCGAAAACTTGGAGCAAGGTGTTTTCATTTTAAATTAAAGTTCCAATATTGGTATGTAACATAATGTAACGTTCTTTTTGAAATAATAACAAAAATGCTGTTTAATGGTCTATTAACAACAGAAATATTATTTACATACACCAATTTAAGCTTAACTAATTATTTAACGAACTTAAATGCTAGATATTTACAAACTTAAAATAGATTATATAAGGACTATTTATTTATTATTGCCACAATTATTAAACATTTATTTATTCACTAATATATTTGATTCCTAATTACACAAAGCACATTTCAATTTACTGGTTGAACACTGATTGATTCTCTTACTCGCGTGACAGCCTTTATATATGGATACGGAAGTGTAGAGAACATACTAGAATGTTCTCGCGGGTGTATGACGCTGTCGCTCTGGAATGTTCTGCCGCCCGTGTATAGGGGTTTCCCCATTCATTACAATAATATAGTTTCATAAGAGTTTTTCATGTTTGGCTATTTGTGCACAAATACATATCAATTTGACCACTTTCGGCGATTTGTTCACAAATGAGTTTCGGCGTTTTGACCGCGTTCGTCCAATTGTGCAGAATTACGTTTCGGCGATTTTACCACAGATGAGTTTCGGCGTTTTGATCGCGTTCGGTGATTTGTCCGCGATTGTTTCCGATCTATTCGTCGTTTTATGCTTTCGGCGATTTGTCCACTTTCGGCTATATGTTTGTAGCCTCTTTCGGCGTTTTGAACAATCTTCGGCAAAATATGTCCACAGACCATTTTCGGCGTTTTGACCAATATACAGCGTTATCTCCATTCGACGATATTCCGCAGACTCCAATAAATAACCTCAAGTATTGACAGGAGTGGTCTTTTATACGAAAAAGTTGAAATCATTTTCGAAGAGAGTTGGCATCTCCGCTTTTATGAATCAAATAATTATTCTAAATTAATTATTATAAATAATAATTTTTATCTACGATCATACAAAAAGTAACCACTTTTTACATTGATTTTTGTGTAAAAAGTTAACCTTTATTGAGCTAGTGTTATCAAATTTTTATTGCACGCTAATATCAACAAGAGATGTATGATAAATTAATGATTTAGGAATATTTTACAAACTGGTTGCTAAACAACTAAGCACATAAAAATCTAAGCATGCTTAAAACATACGCCTGAAACACTTAAAAAATATATCAAATACAATAAATACTTAGTAAAGCGTTATGATCGTAAATAAAACGTAAGATATATGTGTAAAAAGTCTCTTCATTGCACTCACATCTTTTAAGACACTCGCTAGTACCTCGCTCGTGTGTTAAACCGTTCATGCAATAAAGAATAGCTTTTTACACATATCTTAAATATCTATTAAATTATTAAGACTAAGTAGCTAAGATGCAACAAATATACAATAATTAAACTCCAGTTAATAATAATCTTATTAGTAAAAACAGATGAATCGCACAATAATTAAAATAAATGCATATATTCTATATTTTCATGCTTGTTTCTAAAGGGGCGACGCCCCCTCCCCGTTTAAAAATAGAGGGGGCATTCCGCTCCCTCTGACCCGTACTTCCGACGCTCCTGCTTGATTAAGTTTTAATTAACTTAATCATAATTAAGTTTTAATTAACTTAATCATGATTAAATTTGAAATCCAGGAAAATAATTGGATAAAATTTCAGGTCTCGTAAATTTCAGCCAATGAAATTTGTGGATTTCAAATTTATTCATGATTAAGCTAATCAGAACTTAATCAAGCTTTGTGAAACCGGCCATTAGTCACTTGTGATTACTATAATCAATAGAGGATTTGGGTTTTAGAGCTATTGTTTTAAAGGTAATAAAAAGTTCTATTAATAATGGAAATCAAGCTGTTCAAACTGATTTAATAAAAAGTAATGTAATCATTTTGGAATTTGGAGAGCACTCCATATTCCAAAATGAGAAGTCCTCAAGCAGTCTCTTGTAGCAACAAGATACTGCTTGAGGAACCGTTTGTTTGGGTCAGCCCAAGAGAGTGGTATTTATTTTAATCGTGGGTTCTAATAGTCTCACTCAAGGTAACAGGATTTGTAAATGAAAATTCTGGCTACCTCAATTATAGGTGTGTAATCGGCTTTGGATGTTAAATGGAGGGAATATAACTAGCAGTTGGTTCCTCTGTAGTGTAGGTGTGAAATTAAAAAAATAATCAATCACTTAACAAAAAAACTTCCAATTTATAAAACCCAAATCTGGTGACGGTAAATCAGATGTTATATGTGCAAAGTGTTTCATTTGTCTTTCTGTGACTCATAGCGGGGGGGGGGAGCGAAAAATTGCATACCTGACTGAGCGTTTCATATAAGGACTGTAATGACCTGGGGTCCCTACCCACTAGACGATCACGGCCCAAATTACTCTACCCATGTAAAATTCAAATATTTAACAAAACGGAAGTTGACACAGCACTATCAACCTTACAAATGACAAACTTTATAATGATAAATACAACAAAAAGAACAAACTGGATCCTAAATTGTGATTACTTTTTTATAACATGTGACCAAGATTGATAACGATTGACTTACTTCATAAGGACGGAGAAAGAGATAAACACAAATAAAAGAACAATTATATATGATTGTAGTATTTTATTAATTTATTTTTAATCTTGACCGAGGGGGACGTATTTAAACTGATACAAATGAAATGGCTAGTTCTGTAAAAACCCCCTTGAAAATATGCTAGCCCAGCTTAAATACGTACACGCTTCAAGTTTGATAAGTGATCAAATGATTATTTAGTGTGGTTACAATGTTTTTTAAATTTCAATGAACAATACAGATCAATAAATCAATTTATCAAGTTGATATACAGTTGCGTGTTTATACAAGGTATTTATAAATAGTCGAACGCAAATCTCTCAATGACATAAAACATCAAAAATATTGCATGATTCATGTAAAGGTAAGTACAAACTAGAAATGGTAAACGTGCCAGTTTAAATAGAATACACAAGAACTACCGAACAAAAGTTATATCATAATTGACATAGCAACAGATATGTTGTGACCATACATTTATGTATATAAATAGAAGAAGTCTTTTGCAAGACATAGTTTCACTGTCAGCAACAGGAACGATTACCTATAGATAAGCAAGCAAAGCAATAGGCACAAAGAAATAACACATAAAAAATATATATAAACATGCAAGTGTACACAAAATAAAAGTTTTAGGGTTCTTTTTATACACGGCCTATCAAATGGGCTTCAGCCACCGTGGAGATTAATACTCTCTCAAATAATAAAATCAGTTTATCCCCAGGGATAAACTGATTTGAACCAGAAGATTATCCTGACATTTTTAGTCACAAAGTAAAAGCATTTTGTTAAGTTAGAAAAATTAACCTAAAAATTAATAAGTACTGACAAGTTACATAAACAGTAGTTGTATTTAAATGCACTAATAACATTTCCAGTTAGCAATAAAATATCTGTAATGATACTGTAAACGTTAATAAAACATTATTTTTTAGTAATATTTCCACTTCAAAAAGACAAATTATTAAAACTTGTCAAACGAATCTTTTAAAAAAAAACTTACCAATTAAATTTTGATTTATATATATATATATATATATATATATATATATATATATATATATATATATATTTATATATATATATATATATATATATATATATATATATATATATATATACATACCCGAGAGACTTGGGTATTAGATTAATTTAATAATATAAATTTCACATCACAACTAGAATCAACATAAATTAAACAAATAAAAATGAACTTACAGGAATAAAATTACAAAGCAAAACTCCAAAAATGGCTACCTACTTCTTGTTCCCCTTTCAAAAATTTTCCTCCCAAAAACAAAACAACATCGTCCCCTAACAACAACCTAGCAACACAAACTACCAACATTAAACAACCTGTAATAAACATCCCTAAACGTAAAATCAAGTTACCAACCCCAAAGAAACTGTAATAAACATCCTCAACATTTTATATTGAACCAAATAGTTGTTATTTTTAAAATCAATTATATATTTTGCCTAAACCTGTATGTAATAACACAACTAGGTAAATTGATTATTATGCAAATTGTTTTGTGACTAAATGACTTGCTACAGCTACTTTGATAATTTTGGTTGACTGTAGGTCTGACCACTACAGGACTGAACCGAATAGTTTTGTCATAAATACTTATCTAATTTTTAAAAATGTAATACAATGGTACTCTTGTTAAAACAAAAAAATATTACTGTAGCTAAAAATATTATTGTAGCTTTTATCACTTTCTTAGTATACTTAGCCCACTTATGTTTAAAATCTTTTATAGTTTTTACTTGTTCTCTACTTTTATCGTATTAAGTTTCTGCTTTACAAGAACCAAGTATCACTCGATAGGACATAATTTGGGTGTGTGAGGCGGATTTAAATCTTTGATTACAAAGTTTACATTATTTTTGGTGTACCGTGCCATGGTTGGTTTTGCATAGTTGGCAATCCCTAAGTTCAGCGAAAATGCTTCATCACTCATTGTAATTTTATATGTGCGATTGCATGGGATTATGTACTCAATATACACAATCGGCAAAGCAAAGGCAAAGATTATAAATACTACAATAGGAATAGCATGCAGTCTTTTTAGGGCCACAGATTTGACCTTTTTTGAATTTTCCAGGATTAGGATATTTTACATTATTCTTGGGCGGCCAGAAGACTCCATGGCAAATTGCAACTTTCTAGGTCACTGGGAAGTATGAAAGACAGACATACATGACATGGCTTTTATATATTTAGATTAATAAAAACCACTTTTTTTATATATTATCGGTTTTGTTACATAGGTGAATAGCATCTAAAAGCCCAATTTCTCAAACATTGGTTCCCATAATTATTTTAGAGGAAAGGTCAGTAAAGAAAAGTTGTAGATCTGATTGGGTACTGTTCAAGACAACCCCATTTTAGCATTGTGTGTTAAATAGTTTCCAAGATGTAAGTATTTTCTCTGATTATGATTCTGTTCTATGAAACTGTGCTTAATAATTCCTGTATGGAGTGTTTTGAACAGTACTCAAGACGATTTCAAACTTTTCCTCTCGCATAACCAGGGAAGTCAATATTTGAGAAAATGTGTTTTTACATGCTATTCGTCTAGGTAATAAAACCGATAATACACCCTGTATATTCTTAATCTATGAAGTTACTTCTTATTACTATTCACATATGGAGAGTAAGCACTGTGAACAGTATACATACTTACACAGGCTGTAGTTGGTGCCTGATGCTCATTGAAAACCCTGTTCTACACAAAATCTCAATAAAGTTTCCGTTTTTTTTTGTATTTTAGGACAGCGCTTTAAAGTTCAATCTTTCTATGACATTTTACGACAAGTTCTATTATCTCTTTAAACACTTCAAAAAAATCCAAAAAACCTTACATGCATGGTGGAGGATTTTCAGTTTCTTATTTACAGGAGAAATCTTGGTCGTCTACGACTAAATGACTACTGTTACTATGACTGAAGCAAAATACTTGTCGTATAGTGTTATCAGTTTCAAACACACAAGTTTTAGATATTTTTTTAATATTCAGATTTGAACACTTAATGCCCAATATGCCATGCCGAATGTGAATATAACGCCCAAGTAACTAACACTAATATTACCATATCAGTCTTCTATACATATAAAAGACATTCTTTGTGCAGGTTTAAAATGACCTAGTTTTTTATTATTGGAAGTGTATTCAATAATTTAAATACCTTCATTACACGGGCTTGTTTACTCTAAACGTAGAGTAGGCTTTAAATTTTTTGTTTGTTGTCATCCATGCCAACGTAGGTAGTTGTTTTGTTACTCTTAAAACAAGTAAAAACTTATTCAGCATGAATGTTAAACCTCCTACACAATGTAAACATACTGTACCTTCCCACAAATACATACTATGAAAATTAATTTTGTTCCTATTTGTTGGTACAAATTAATGTGCTACTATAGTTTTTAGAATTAGTTGTTCTTCTGTTTGAAACAGCTATACTAGATTTTGATGACATTTTGCTTATACTTACGCATGGGTCATTTCATGCGAAATCGATCACTAAAATAGGTCGATTTCACCGATTTCAATGAAAATCAACTATGAGCATACAACTAAAGAACATAACTTTCATTCATTTGCTAGATTATGCAGAACTTCGAAAATATCTAAACAGAGAAAATTATCAAAACTGCTTGCATGTCTTTAAAGAAATATATAAATATCTCGAAAAGTATTTATCCTAGAACAAACAGTTTTTTTATGTCTTATTTGGCTCCATACCACTTCGCCCATCCGTATTTTAGTACCATATTGCCCAACGGAAAGTCCACTTTGCCCAATTATTGAAATGTACCACATCGTATAACACGACCATTTTGCCCAACTTTCCACGAGGAACACAACGCCCACTAGGACCACTTCGCCCACCTGTTCGCTAGGGACACAACGACCACTTCGACCAACTTTCGTATAGACCCCAACGCCCAAAACAACCACAACGTCCAAAATTCGTTCGTTAGAAATCGGCTATTGAACACATAAAGTGTTGAATAATAGTCATGAAGCGATATGACTACAATTTAATCAAAATAATATTTTAGATGAACTCACAAGCTATAAAAGTTTGAACGGAAAGGTTTCATTAAAAAATATTAAATATTTTTTAATGAAATGCATATCATATATGGCATAATTTATCCACAATTATTATATCTTATATAATTGTAGTCCATGCGTTCCTTAGTAGTTACATATAATTTAATAAAGCTTGTTTCTATTTTCAAAGGCCTTTAGGAGACGGAAGGATAACGACATTAAATAATTCTGAATTTCTCTATTTACTTAACTGGTTTCTACTACTCGAAACTTATTTAAATATTGTATGTTGTTCTGTGAATAATTTAGAAGAAGGTACCGCTTAGGATTTACAAAATTATTTTAAGAATAAGATGTAAAATTCTTAATATTTCAATTTATGCATCCTTACGCAAAAATATTTTTTTCCCAAAACCTAGTGTCAATATATATAGATGTGTTTGCCGATCGTCAATAAAATTATATTGCTTTATTACTTTTAGTTGCTCAGTTACTATCCGCAGATGCAACTCAAAAATCCCACGCACATTTCGGCATTTTATTATGCCCAATAAATATGCATTTGTCGGCAGTATTTTAGAGTGACTCACAATACTGTGCATTGAATTTCTGCACCGATGCATTCTGCACAGATAGAAGGGAATGTAAAAAATAAGAAAATTATAAATAAAATTAAAAGACCATTTTTCAAAAGGCCTACGTAATAATAATAATAATAATCGCCCCCTCCCTCCCGCACAAGCTTATAGCTTCTGGGGCCTGGCTTCCAGACTATGGGTTGTAGCAATTATTGTTATTATTATTATTATATGAACTGGAGAATATCGTAGTGCGCCTTTTTTCCGAACGATGAGATGAGGCACCCGTTATATTCATTTTTCATATATGGTTAAAATTATAGGAGTTTATTTTAAGAGATGCTTACATTTTAATAGTCATAAAAATAAGCAGATATTGAATTAAGCACTACATATTCATGTTGTTGCTGTCACCGCAAAGAGACTTAGCCCTCGTACACGAGATGATCGTTAAGACTGTTCATCGTAGCAATAAGACAATGATAGGTAGTACGTAGCATAAGATAATTTCAATACCTTAAACGTTATTGTATGTATTTGTATACAATAAAAACAATGACATAATATAACTATTTAGTTTGTTTATTAAAATATATTGACTAAATTAAACCTTTTCCTCTATATTAGTTGATAGTATTCTAGTAGTCACTAATTTATATTAAAATAAATTTAAAATGAATAAATCCTGTTAAAGTCTTCACGACATATTTACGACTAAACTTTTGTATAAATTTAATGTGTGATAGTACCTACTCGCCAATAGGAACAAAAAATTCTTATGACATTTTTGATTTTAGGCACATCGAAAAAAATTGCTAAAAAGGTTAACTTTTGGGAACTATTGAAAATAATAGTCAAACAAAAACTGTGACATCAGCTAATAGCATCATGCTTCAATGTATCAGATATATATCACGTTGAAAATGTAGTTAGGTATATCACGCTCCAACTGTGATTCCTAAACCAGTGAGCACCAATCCACTTTTCAAAAACATTTTTCTCGGTTATTATGAAAGATAGACACGAATCATATTAAGCTTTTTTGTTGCATTTTATGTAACGAATCTTCAGTGAATCTTCAGTAAGTTTGAGTCGTGTATTAATCCAATACCTACCAGATAAAATGCCGTAGCCTTTTGTATAGATATTGCTGTGACGACACGCTAAAAGTCATTCGCTTGCAGTATTCCTATATAATACTGTCAGCAATAAGAGAATAGTATTTTAAATTTTGAAGAATAAATATAAGCTATTTGGTTGTACTAACTTATTAAAACCTGTATTTTATGGCAATTTACTATAAAATATAAATAAGATTTAACAAAATAAAGATTTAATTGAAATTGTTTATATTTATCATCTTTAATGCATATCCTTTATTAGTACTGATAAAGAATATGTATTAAAGATGATAAATATAGCCAGCTGTTGGTTCCCTTGTAGTGTAGGCGTGAAATAAAAATAATTAAGTATTCGCCAATGTAGAAGTATTTCGTTTTTAAAGATAATGTCAAGGTTACGTTATAGCTAACCAAAACATGTCCCTAAAGATTAGTAATGCAATAATAAAGAATTGTCTGAATGTAAACACATCATTTCTTTCAGGCATTACTCATTCTTAACTACAGAGATTAAAATCACAAACAAAATTAAATGTGCTACCGTCAATGCGTGTAATTGTCCAAATATTGTTTTTAAACCTTAAGTTTCGTTAAACAAGGTATTTGATCTTATAGTAACGTAGTGCTAAAAATGGTCAAAATGATTTTTTCACATTCAGTTTATACGAGAACTAAGTGATACACCCTGTATAGTCGGCATTTATTAAACTCTCTATAAAAAACATACGAGACCGATTTATAATTTGAATAAACTAATTTTCAATTTATTCGGATACTATTTTCATTATTTTGGTAGAAACTGAGAAGTAAGGGCATATTTTAGAAAAAGGCCTTCGAGCTAAACTCACGATTTTTTCGTGCTATTCTCGAATATTTATTTACCATTACGATAAACTCTCCATATGAAACTTAAATTATCCGATAAAAAGTGAACCTCTCATGTAGTCAAAGTGTAATTCATTTATGAGCCACTTAACTCTTTGTATGATCACTTTTACAGTTTTAGATTTTGTAACAAGTTGGCTTACACAATGAAAAACTAAAACTAAATATTTTCGAGTGGTAGAAACCAGCTAAATAGGGAAAATCAGAATTAAGTCATTTCGTTATCTTTCCGTCTCGTAAAGACCTTTGAAAATAGAAACAAGCTTTATTAATTTATATGTAACTACTAAGGAACGTGTAGACTACAATTATTATATTAGATAATAATTGTGGATAAATTATGCCGTATAGGATATGCATTTCATTAATAGTTATTTAAGATACAAGTGTAAAAAGTCTTCTTTATTGCGCGAATGGACTGGTTTAAAACGCGAGCGAAGTACGAGCGAGCGTTTTAAAAGCCGTGAGTGCAATGAAGAGACTTTTTACACGTGTGTCTTACAACGTTTTATCTACGATCATAACGCTTTATTAGAGTAGTTACCTATTCATTTTACTGGATATTTCTGTAAAATTTGTGACTTGTATCATGTCCATATATCAGTATTCTTTAATTTTCACCTGATACGTTGTTTAGCAACCAGTTTGTAAACAAAGTAGACAAATTGAAGGCGCCATTACTGTATTCTGAACGTAGATAATAAATTTTCATTAAACTGCAAAAAAATGTGCGATAGTGATGAAAGAAATATTCCTCCGAAAGTGTTTGAAGCTGCGCGTTTTGCCACCCTAGGTTTACTACCGAAGAATTCCCGCCAACAGTACGAACTGGTGTTCAAGAGGTTTATGAATGGTGTGTTAGAAATAAATTGGAAACTAACGTAAAGGAAACTGTGTGTCTGGCTTATTTTGCCGACAGGGCTAAACATCTAAAGCCATCAAAAGCCTTTGGTCCGAATACTCCATGGTAAAGGCTTCACTGTTGGTACAAATAAATATTGATCTCAAAAGGTTTTTTAAATTAACTGCATTTATGAAACGACAATCGGCAGGCTATCAATGTAGAAGTCTAAACAGGAGCCAAATTTATTAATAAGGCACCAGACGAAAGATATTTGATGATGAAGGTAGGTAATTTAATTGTAATTACTTTCATTAAATTATAGTATTTTAAAACTTTAGGTCGTGACTATTTTTGAAATCGCGGGTGCGTGCAGAAGGAACGAATTTGTCAAGATGAGCATTAACGATGTAGAAGACACTGGCTCCATCTTAGTGTTGTATTCACATTTCCTATTTTGTAGTCACCCTAATAATCATAGACATATTACAGAAAAAGAAACCAATACAAGCTTAACTAATCCCAATTTCACGCTTCGAGCACTACCCCGCACCGATAGCCTACTACCGATGTCCTTTGTGGTGCTGGGTAACATTCTTTCGTTGTTTTTAAAACATTCATTAGTAAAGTGGGGTGCGTGAATGTAGCAGTCGAACCAATCTTATTAATTTTTAGTTTGAATAACATTATTTAAGTGTTTATTTAAAATTGAAGTTTTAAGTGTTGGATATAAAATATTGTAAGTACCGCACGCTAATGTTTTATTTATAACATAATGGCATGTTTTCCTTTAATTACTTTCACGGGAGTATTCATCTATTAAGAGAAATACTATTTGTTGATGTCCGTGAGGGTAGCGCCTCTCTTACATTTAGTTGATCGCTAAATGCTGGGACCCAGGAGGAGCCCCGTTGTTTTTGTGGCAGCATAACTAGTAGACTGAGTGCGCTACTGGTTCTCGTTAAACTGCGTGTTTTAGCGACTGCCTATTTTGGTGTTTGTGTATGCCAAAGTGCACTTTGCTTATACGGGCTACCACCCTGGCTCCCTTGGACAAGCTAACTTTGATGAATATATGATTATTATAGACTCTCGTTTTCTTTGTTTGCAATATGTTGCCGAAGGGGCAATTGATGAATACTCTCGATCACAATGTACATGACGCGTCGTAGAACTATTAACCATTTTGTGCGTACTTACTGAGATTGAAGTCTCACGCAATTTCTCCTTTGTTCCAGAGACAGGCCAATCCGCACGTCTATCCTGACCGACGATTTTAAATTATAAATTATTTTATTTTATTTTTTTAATTTTTATGTAAGTTTATAATATTATCATTTACAGTTTGTTTGTGTTACTTTTGCATTTGTTTTCATTATCATTTTTTTCCAATATATATATTAGTATGTTTACATTTATTCAATGAACTGTTTTTATTTTGTTTTTGAATCCCCTTGTAAATAATTAACACGCGATCTCGTAACATTAGTAGTGAAAATACCTAAGACGAAAACCAATAAACCACGAACTTTTGTTATTGACTGCGAACGTGAAGACATCAAAGATATGGTTGAAATTTATTCCTTAGACCTTTACATACACCACACGAACGGTTATTTATTTCTTATAAATACGGAAAATGTTCCATCCAACCAGTCGGGATTAATACTTTTGGAAAGATACCAAGCGAAATTGGTAAATATCTTGGCTTGGAAAATCCACATGAGTATAGCGGTCACAGTTTCAGAAGGTATTTATTTTATAAGTACCTTATACCTTATTATTAATAATAATATTATTTATTATAGGTCTTCTGCCACCTTGCTTGCCGACGCTGGAGGAGATATATTATCTCTAAAGAGGCACGGGGGCTGGAAAAGCACCACTGTGGCAGAATCCTATGTGGAGGAATCTATACAAAATAAAATTTCCATTTCTAATAAGATTCTGGGGCTAGCTGAAAATAAACCTAGTAGTTCTGCAATGAGCCTTGCGAAAAGTAAGGTGGATACATCCACTGAACAGCTAAGCACAAGTGCACGCTCACCGAGTTTAGATGTACAAAAATTCTCATCGAATTCTCATGTTTTGCCCAACATTAATATAGAAAATTGCACGAACTGCAAAATCGACGTACATATAAACAGCAATTAATTGCGTTATGTTATAACTATTAGTATGTGTATTATGTTATTAATGTGTTATAGTGTGTTGTATTATGTTTACATCAATATGTTTTATTACATTAAAGCTTAAATAAATATTCATAAATCAGTATCATAGATCTCTTGTTGACATTAGCGTGCAATAAAAATTTTATAACACTAGAGCAATAAACGTTAACTTTTTATACGAAAATCAGTGTAAAAAGTAGTCACTTTTTGTATGATCGTAGAAAATAGTATATTATATACCCAGGGACTAAAGTGCATCTTTTAATCCCGAATGTGAGTTTATTTAAATAAACACATGAGGGATTAAAAGGCACTTTAGTCCAGTGGTATATACGCTACTTTTTGCACGTCCTAAAGGACTTGCAAAAATTCAAAATTTCGAAAAATTTTTCCGAAAATTTCATTATATGTCATTCTGACAATTGAATTCTGCAAACATCAAAAACACATAGTTACAGGATAATAAATCCTAACATGTACCGCAATTACTTTTTTTTGTTGTTTACTTGTTGTTGTTGTTGTCATGGAAACACTTTACTCCCTCAGGGAGTAAAAGTGCTACTTTACTCCCTCTTTTGGGGGACTAAGTAGAGCCTTATATATATATAGGACGTGCAAAAAAATATTAACCTCTCCGTTTCAACTTTTATAGAGTGTGAGTTTGCCTAAAATATTATTTTAATTAAATTGTAGTCACACAGCTTCGTTACTATTATTCAGCACTTATGTGTGCAATAGCCGATTTCTAACGAACGGATTTTGGGCATTGTAGTCCCGTTTTGGGCGTTGTGGGTCTATACGAAAGTTGAGCGAAATGGTCGAGGTGGGCGTTTTGTCTCTAGCGAACAAGTAGCTGAAGTGGTCCTGGTGGGCGTTGTGTCCCTCTTGAAAAGTTGGGCGAAATGGTCGTGTTGCGAGTTAGTTGTGGTAAATTTCAAAAATTGGGCAAAGTGGACTTTCCGTTGGGCAATATGGTACTAAAAGACGGGTGTGCGAAGTGTCCGGATCCCTTTTATTTTATATAATATCTTTTTTATAGCATTTTATAGCAAGAATCTTATGAAGAGAATTCACTAATTACCTTTGTATTTCATACATCAATAGACTATAATAATATAAGAAAAATGGTTTTTACATGTTTTCCATTTTTGAAGGGTAGAAACATCGATAATAATCTTACTCGGTTTAACTATGAATATTATTATATTTAAATATGAAAAATAATATTTAACAATAATCAGCTTACTCTTATGAAATAGTCTAATTAAAATGAATTGGTAAAGACTTACCTACACAATCAACGTCTCCATAAAAGTCTCCACGGTCAACATTTTTGTCTATCACGCAAAGACAAATTGTATACTCTAAATGCCTAAACATCATTCCATCCTGGGCTTTTGTACAACGCACACTCGACATATTCACTCAACTCAAAAGCAAAACATTTAACAACATTAACATAAGGTATACAATAAACAGACATAAAGTTACCTTGGGGCTCAGTCTGCATCTATTAAGCACAACAGAGAAACTTAATGATTTACCCAAAAGTATAGAACTTTTTCAGGAGAAAATAGCAAAGCTCCTCAGAAATTTCCTAAAGGATAGTTTTCCTTAAGGATAAGGAAAAATAAGGAAGTGCTTATTTCCTCAGAAAACGATATAAACTATTGGAAACGAAGAGGAAAGAAAGATGGGCGTAACTCAATATAGTAGGTATAGTAATATCACAGCATAAATATATATACAGCATATCCACTCGCGTGTCAGTACTGTAGCGAGGTGTAACACTTGGTGGTGTTAGGGCTACATATATCTCTTGTAGGAGTAATAAAACACAAGTTTACTTCTATGAGATATTTATTTTACTATTTTTATATAACTTGTTTATTATTCTTGTTGCCTAGTACCATTCCGTATCTACGCAATGAATGCAACTTGTGACCTATTCACAACATTACCCCGCCCGGTCTGAAACGATGGTAATACATGAAAAGAAAAAAATACGGAATAGTATTTTGGAGAAAAAATAGAGTATTTTAAAGGAACTTGAATAAAGTTGTAAAATGCTCCAGCTACAAAAACTCCACTAGGTAGGATACAATAAAACACTTAAGTTAACTAACAATACGGAACTTGCGACGGCAACTCTTGGAACCTGTAAACAGAAAACTTTTTAAATTTTCAAAGTCAACAGATAAAAGGTTTTCAAAATATGCCTTCGCGTAGCATTTGAAATCAGTTCATTGTTGGCTTAACATTATAAAGTAACTAATCTAAAAAATATGCAGGCTTTAGCCTATCTAAAGAGATAGGGCCAGTGTGATTTTCTAAAGTGGCGTATTTAACTGTCCGTTCTAACACTTTATAGGGGCCTAAGTAACTGTCTTTCATGCCCAGAGTGTGCGTGTCATTACGAACGTATACGTGTGTGCAGTTGGTCAAGTCGCTGGGGACGAAGGACTGACCGGAATACGTTCTTGTAAAAAAATGATTCTGCTTCCTCATACGACGTTTGAGATTGGCTATGAAATTAGGGAGGTTCATGTCGTAAGACAGTTGTTCTTATTCAAAGAAATCTCCAGGTAGTCGTAAAGGGGTAGCATACAGGATTTCTGCAGGAGAAACATTAACTTGCGATTTCAGTGTTGCACGTAAGCTCAAGAGAATCCAAGGGAGATTCGTTAACCAGGAGGAAGTTCCTGTGGTTTGAATGGATTGCTTGAGTGTCCGATTAAAACGTTCGATAACGCCCTGACTAATCGGATGGAAGGCCGTGCATTTGACGTGTTTAATTCCTAACATGGCCATGAAGTTGATCCATGCATGAGAAAGGAATATTCTTGCATTGTCCGTGGTGAGATACTTGGGAATTCCAAAGCGGGACACCCACGTGTCGACAAATGCAGTGATTACTGACTCCACGGAAGAATCCTTCAGAGGAATTGCTTCCGGCCACCGGCTGTAGCGGTCAATAATGGTAAGGAGGAATTTATAACCTCCCGAAGAAGGAAGGTGTACTAGGTCGAGATGGACCTTAGTAAAACGTTCATCTGGTTCTACAATAGATTGTAGAGGGGTTTTCGTATGACGCCGAACTTTATGTTTCTGACATTCAGCACAAGATATGACCCACTTCTGAATATCGTGGTGTATAGATGGCCACAGACATCGCTGAGTAATCAATCTTTTAGTAGCACGGATGCCAGGATGTGCGATGTTGTGTAGTTGTTGGAATAAGGGATACCTGAGTTTGAGCGGGATATAGGGTCGTGGTTGGCCTATACTAACATCCACCCAGAGGTTTGATTTGTTGGCAGTTTGAAGGGAAATGAATTGAAAGTTACTACGAGATCGGAGCTGGTTTAACTCGGGATCTTGTTCTTGAGATAGAGCGACTTCGTCGTAATTAAGATCAGATCCAGGGACGTTAATAAGATTAACTCTTGTCAGAGCGTCCGCCGGAATATTCTCTTGACCTTTGATATATTGAAGGTCAGTCGTGAATTGAGAAATAAACTCGAGTTGTCGAAACTCGCATGGTAAATATTGATCACTATTATTTTTGATCACTGTACACAAAGGTTTGTGATCCGTAAAGATTTGAAAGTCTCTGCACTCAACGTAGTAACGAAACTTCTTTAAAGCAAAATATATTGCAAGAAGTTCCCGAGAAAAAAATACTGTACTTTTGCTCTGTGGTGGTTAACTTCCGGGAACAGAAAGCTAGTGGTTTCCACATGCCATCTTCAAACTGTTGTAATACTCCAGCTATAGTGGAAGACGAATTGTCTGCAGCTATACTGAGAGGGTTATTAATTCGCGGATGTACCAATAAAGTAGCGGTAATCAAAGCATTCTTCGCGTGCCTAAAGGCTTCTATTTGCTCATGATTTAACAGGACAGGCTTTAGCGAAGCTTTACCAGGAATAACTATAGAGGTTAACGGTGCCAAAATTTTCGCACAGTTTGGTACAAATTTATGGTACGATAATACGAAATTAAGCCAATAAAATTGCGGAGTGCTTTCTGACTTGAAGGCAATGGGTAATCAATTATAGCCTGGCCTTTGGAAGCCATTGGTTTGATACCGCGTGTATTAACGCGATGTCCTAAAAAATCGGGCTCATTGACTCCAAAGAGACACTTTGGTAGTTTTATAATTAGGCCATTGTCTTTTAATCGGAAAAACACTTAGTGTAAATGTTCAATATGTTGCTGCGAATCAGCACTAAAGACTAGGATATCGTCTAGATAGGAAAAACAAAATGGGAGCCCTGATAATACAGTATCCATGAAACGACTCCAGGTGCTGGCTGCATTCCGTAGTCCGAAACACATCCGTTTGAACTCAAAGAGCCCCATAGGTGTGATAATAGCAGTCTTGTGAATGTCCTCTGCTGCGATTGGTATTGCGAAGTATCCCTTTTGGAGGTCCAGTTTCGAAAATATGGTTGCGCCAGCAAGTTTTCTTGTAAAGTCCGTTAAAAAAGGAATCGGGTAACGATCTGGTACTGTCACTGAATTGAGTTTTCTATAATCGCCAACCAAGCGATAACTGTCTGTTGGGGCGATGGTGGCTGTGATGCCTTGGTCGTCGCCAGGAGGTAGCGTCTCTGCTGTGCCTACTACCCGCTTCCTGACGATGTGAATTGGCGTAGCGTAGCTAGATGATGACCGCTGTACTACGTCAGCGTCCAAGAGCTCATTAAGATGATCTTCTAAAAAAGAAAGATGATTAGGGTTCAGTTTGCGACAGCGTGCTTTAACCGGAGGGCCGGTTGTGTCAATGTGATGGACTACAGTATGTTTTACGGGTTGATGGTAGTCGAACTTACGTAAAAGCTCTGGGAAGTGTGTGTTTAGCATCTTGCTATAAACATTAAGATCGCTAGACATGTTGTTAACAGTACCTGAAGAGGATACGTTAATGGGTGAGGGTAAGGGAAGAAAGGGGGAAGAAATCATAGGAATAACGATTGACTCGGAAGGAGGAGTCGAAACATTAGCCTGAGCAGAAAATAGTTTGCGTTTACTGCCAGTCTTAACTGGGGGGGGGGGTTGTGGAACCTCGACTGCGAATTCGGGCGGGCTGGACATCTGCTGTACAAATGACCCGCTGAGAAGAGCAGTCAGTCTTAACTGGGAGGGTTGTGGAACCTCGACTGCGAGTTCGGGCGGGCTGGACATCTGCTGTGCAAATGACCCGCTGAGAAGAGCAGTCAGTGAGAGGATTCACTGTTGGAGCTGGAAATTGACAACCCTGGCTGCGTTTTCGGGCGAGCTTGACATCTGTCTTGCAAATGACTCGTCGAGAAAAGCAGTCAATGGTTAGGTTGTGCCGCTGTAAAAAATCCAGGCCTAGAATGGCTGTAGATATGTCAGCGACATAAAATTTCCAGGGGCATGGGTGTAGGCCAGGAATCGGGAAATGTAACCTTAAAGTTACAATACCTGTCACAGGAATTGACGTGTTGTTCACGGCCATAAATGAAAGGTTGGCAGGCGTGATTGTTTGGTTACAGGAAACTGCAACGTGGGTGGGTAAAATGGAATAATCCGCACCAGTGTCAAACACAAAACTAATTTTGTAGGTTAGGTCCTGTAAAAAGATTGAAGAATAAGTGATTGGTAAAGGAGAAGTTGGAGGGATTGAATTAACCCTGCATGGCCCTCCCTGGAGGCCAGGAGAGTGCGAAGTTAGTTTTTTTGTTTGGTATAAACAATTTCCCGTACAATTACGTGCATTATTTTGAAATCGTTTGTGATAATAGTACTGTTGCAATTGGGAATTGGAATTGCTCGATGGCATGGAACGGCGTTGTTTGAAATGCTCAGGATTTTGGGGGTACGAAGAGATTTTGGGAGTTATAGGGGATTGTTGCTTGTGCATGGTAGAAAGCTCATTGGAAATGGTTGTAAGATTGATCGTCAAATTGTCTAGCTTAGCTTCTAATGCAGGAGTAGTTAAAGGTTGTGGTGCCTTTTGCATAGAATAAATTAAATCTAATTTTTCTACAAAGGATATTAACGGTAAGTCATTGAAATTTAAGGACTGAATCTTAAGTTCTGATGGTAGTTTAGCTATTAAAAAGTCTTTGGTTAATTCCTCAGTTAGATCGAGATCGATTGCTAACTTTTGAATGTTAAAAAGTAATTCTTTGACACTACCAGAGAATTGAAGAGTCTCCAAAAGATTATTAATTCGAGATTCTCGTGGTCCTAGGATAGATTTTATTACTGCCCGTTTCAAGGTAGTGTATGGTCGTTGCCTTGGTGGGTTAATGGTCAGGTCGAGATGAGCTCCTAAAACGTAAAATGGTAAGTTTAGGGTTAATAAGTTTTATTTGGCGAGCTCATCGTTGATCAGCATACGAGTAAAGTATCTTTCTACTAAAATAAAATACAGGTCGATATCGTTACTCGTAAAAACTGGAAATGGAACTTTGACAGTCGCCATTTGAAATATTAAATAAGTAAATAAAAATTTGAAACTTATCGGATGAGAAGGAGCACTAGTTCTGGTTCCAACGGTCACCTCCAACCAGCCACGACAAGTCACGTAAGCGAAGCAGGTAGCAGTATCTCACGATGACAGGAGTCGAGTAGCAGCTGATGACAGATGATGAAAGGAGAACTAGCGGATGTTCACCTGGAGAATTCAGTGCAGCAGGCAAAGACCATTACTGTTAAATTCTTCTTCAGGAACGTCGGGATCACCAAATGTAGCGATGGTTTATCACTGTGTGTAGTGTTAGGGCTACATATATCTCTTGTAGGAGTAATAAAACACAAGTTTACTTCCATGAGATATTTATTTTACTATTTTTATATGACTTGTTTATTATTCTTGTTGCCTAGTACTATTCCGTATCTAAGCAATGAATGAAGCAATAGTTGTGAGCTATTCACAACAGTACTTTGAAGCCGTTAAGCTAGCTTCGAATATCACGCCCACAAACGATAATTCGTCGAGGTTTGTAGATTGTTATCGTCTGCGTATGCAGTAGTAAACAACAAGCAAGGACGTATTAGATAAAATTGTATTAATGTGGCAAGAACATTTTGTAAAAACTGAAGACTCTTGTTATAAATGGTAGTGAAAGAGGAAATAAAATTGTGTGTAAGAGCAAAATTAATTGACGTCTTTGAACAATTAGTTTGTATTAACTTAAATAGCTACATGCATAATTCAACATTTGCAAAACTAAAGCTTTCTTGTGAAAAAATTCTTTATTATGATAATTTTGTATTTTGAGGATTGGTTTATAAATTGGTTTTATTTCAAATGTTACAATTTGTCTTTCCTATTATTTATTTGGAAATGAGATCATGGCTAGCACACTGTACACACAAATTAAACATAGTAGATATATCCTTGGTTGAGCTATACTTCAATGTAGTACTGTGCTACTTTAACATCCGTAACAATTTGCGGAAATAATTTAGATTTAATGATAAACTCAGAATGCGAAATCTTTGCTTCTTTATTGTTTCCATTTTATTTTGAATTTTTATTACAATCGTTTAGATATCAATAATGTCATCATTTAGACTAATGATATTTTTTAAACGTGTTTCCACGTTCTGATGTTCCTCTGCTATTACATTGCTTTTCTATTCTGACTAAGTTGTCCAACAAGCATGGAAAACACTTTTTTTATTTCTCTGGTATTTTTTATCTGTTAATCTAATTTAATCTGTTTTACTCTAGTTAGAAGGTTTGCTCATCTGTATGTGTTTTATTGTTTGTTTAGTCACCACTTTTCGTATTTCGGGGTGCTTAAATTAACATTTAACTATTAAAATCATGTTAAATCGACTATTTATTAACTTGAATCGTACACCGCGAATATCGCAAACACTGTGGTGCTCAACAAACTTTAAGCGAGCTCCAATTTTAGCAACTTTACAATTCCCACAGCCTGTCTGAATTTGATTAATTTTAGTTGTTTTATGTATGCTGGCCATAGGTTAGTTTAAATATTAAACATTAATTTATAATTAATTTATTAAACTTAATTGCTTTACGTCTTACTGGGTTATTATTACTGCACTAATTTCACACTGCCTACTACCACAGAAAAATAGATTTCCCGCTTTTTCTAGAAAAATCTATTTTGTAAAAACGCAAAATCTAAGCCTGCAGTAAAAGTCTATTTCGGGAAATCACAGTTATTTACTGTAATAGGTACCTATATGAACCAAAAAAAAACCAGAAAATAAATGAATTTTCTGCTAATGTTGATTTTCTCCCCGACGGCAGTGTAAGTAGCAAATAAATATATTATAGAGAGCTTATAATTAACCTTGAGATGCCCACGTTGCGCTTTAATGAAGTCAATTAGAAATAATAAATTCGAAGACTTTATAGCTTTCACAGAATCTTTAACTATAGTCTAATTTAGCAATTATGAACATAATAGGAGATCCCATAGGATAGGTCGATATCAGCTAGAGACAGAATAAGTAAAAGCAAACAGACATATATGTTAAGATGGTTTCAAAGATGGATAACGCATTATTATCGATTGTCTATTATGATAAAAATTGCATGCATACAGTGGCGTGCGGTGAGAATTTAGGCTAGGGAAGCAACAACGATTTTAATTATAATACACCTAAGTACAGGCGCGGATTAACGGGGAGGGAATAATCCCCCCCCAATTTAGAAATAAGTTTACATATAGTAGAAACAAATAATGTTTGTTTAATTATTATTTATTAAAACAATTATTTTTCCAAAGATTTCCCCCTCAAAATACTTCTCTGGATCCGTTCCTGCTAGGTACAATAAAAAACAGTGTTATAATTATTAAGCTTAAAAGTTTTTCAAAGAAGCACTTTTACACTTTATACTTATGGAATTTGTTGACTATCATTCTTTATTTTAAAAAAACTACTACTACGTATCAATTTTCTGGTCTTTCTTAGCAAAATACCGGTACAGGTTTTAATCTTTGCTGTTAAATTTGAAAGATCTGGTTTTGATCTGCCTTTCTTAGGTCTCTTAAGCTGGCTCAGCCAAAATAGCACAACACAAAAAGAAATATATAATGATTTAGTGCTAATTAATTGCTATTTAATTGCGCTAAATAAAATTTTATTGCTCTGTTTTTTTTTAAAGAAACCATGGCTAAGCTGACAAAAACCGTGTGCTGGCTCAATCGAAAAAAAAAGGAAATAAATATTTTTTGATTTAGTGAGAATTAATTGCTAATTAATTGCAAATTAATTGCGCTAAATAAAAATGTATAGCTCTTATTTAAAAAAAAAATCATGGCTGAGCTGGCAAAAACCATATGCTGGCTCAATCGAAAATAAAAGGAAATACAAATTTTTTTATTTAGTGAGAATTAATTGCTAATTAATTGCAAATTAATTGCGCTAAATAAAAATGCATAACTCTTATTAAACTGCATAAAAACGGCCGATAAGGCCGTCATATATAGTTAAATAGTGGGACTGGAATAGGTGCGATAGAATAATTAATTGCTCCAGCACAACACACTAAAATGTATTCTACCAAGTACTGCCAACTCTAGAATACTTAAAAATAAACTCTTCGATTTAATTGCTACCAGAAAACTGCATAAAAACCGCGAATATGGCCGTTATATAAGATTAAACAGTGCGACTGGCATAGGAGCGGTAGAATAATTAATTGCTCCAGCACAACACACTAAAATGTGTTCTACCAAGTACTGCCAACTCTACAATACTTAAAATTACACTCTTCGATTTAATTGCTACCAGAAAACTGCATAAAACCGGCGGATATGGCCGTTATATAAGATTAAACAGTGCGACTGGCATAGGAGCGGTAGACTAATTAATTGCTCCAGCACAACATACTAAAATGTGTTCTACCAAGTACTGCCAACTCTAGAATACTTAAAAATACACTCTTCGATTTAATTGCTACCAGAAAACTGCATAAATACGGCGCATATGGCCGTTATATAAGATTAAACAGTGCGACTGGAATAGGAGCGGTAGAATAATTAATTGCTCCAGCACAACACACTAAAATGTATTCTACCAAATACTACCAACTCTAGAATACTCAAAAATACACTCTTTGATTTAATTGCTACCATAAAACTGCATAAAAACGGCGGATAAGGCCGTTATATAAGATTGAACAGTGCGACTGGAATAGGAGCGGTAGAATAATTAATTGCTCCAGCACAACACACTAAAATATATTCTACCAAGTACTACCAAATCTAGAATACTCTAAAATACACTCTTTCATTTAATTGCTACCAGAGAACTGCAGAGAAACGGTGGATAAAGCCGTCATATATGGTTAAACAGTGCGTCTGGAATAGGTGCGATAGAATAATTAATTGCTCCAGCACAACATACTAAAATGTATTCTACCAATTACTACCAACTCTAGAATACTCGAAAATACACTCTTAGATTTAATTGCTATCTGAGAACTGCAGAGAAACGGCGGATAAAGCCGTCTTATATGGTTAAACAGTGGGACTGGAATTGGTGCGATAGAATAATTAATTGCTCCAGCACAACATACTAAAATGTATTCTACCAAGTACTACCAACTATAGAATGCTCAAAAATACTCTCTTTGATTTAATTACTACCATAAAACTGCATAAAAACGGCGGATAAGGCGGTCATATAAGATTGAACAGTGCGACTGGCATAGGAACGGTAGAATAATTAATTGCTCCAGCACAACACACTAAAATGTGTTCTACCAAGTACTACCAACTTTAGAATACTCGAGAATACACTCTCTGATTTAATTGCTACCAGAGAACTGCAGAGAAACGGTGGATAAAGCCGTCATATGTGGTTAAACAGTGCTTCTGGAATAGGTATGGTAGAATAATTAATTGCTACAGCACAACACACTAAAATATATTCTAACAACTACTACCAACTCTAAAATACTCGAAAATACACTCTTTGATTTAACTGCTACCAGAGAACTGCAGAGAAACGGTGGATAAAGCCGTCATATATGGTTAAACAGTGCGTCTGGAATAGGTGCAATAGAATAATTAATTGCTCCAGCACAACACACTAAAATGTATTCTTCCAAGTACTGCCAACTCTAGAATATACGAAAATACACTAATCGATTTAATTGCTACCAGAAAACACAATAAAAACGGCGGATATGGCCGTTATATAAGATTAAACAGTGCGACTGGAATAGGAGCGGTAGAATAATTAATTGCTCCAGCATAACACACTAAAATATATTCTACCAAGTACTACCAACTCTAGAATGCTCAAAAATACACTCTTTGATTTAATTGATACCATAAAAATGCATAAAAACGGCGGATAAGGCCGTTATATAAGATTGAACAGTGCGATTGGAATAGGAGCGGTAGAATAATTAATTGCTCCAGCACAACACACTAAAATATATTCTACCAAGTACTACCAATTCTAGAATACTCGAAAATACACTCTTTGATTTAATTGCTACCAGAGAACTGCAGAAAAACGGTGGATAAAGCCGTCATAAATCGTTAAACAGTGCGTCTGGAATAGGTGCAATAGAAAAATTAATTGCTCCAGCACAAGACACTAAAATGTATTCTACCAAGTACTGCCAACTCTAGAATACTCGAAAATACACTCTTAGATTTAATTGCTACCTGAGAACTGCAGAGAAACGGCGGATAAAGCCGTCTTATATGGTTAAACAGTGGGACTGGAATTGGTGCGATAGAATAATTAATTGCTCTAGCACAACACACTAAAATGTATTCTAGCAAGTACTACCAACTATAGAATGCTCAAAAATACTCTCTTTGATTTAATTACTACCATAAAACTGCATAAAAACGGCGGATAAGGCCGTTAAATAAGATTGAACAGTGCGACTGGCATAGGAACGATAGAATAATTAATTGCTCCAGCACAACACACTAAAATGTGTTCTACCAAGTACTGTTGTGAACGACTCACAACTCATATAATTTTGCATGGATACGAAATGGTACTAGGCAACGCGTATCAATAAACTAGAAGAGTCAAATAAATAATTCTTAGATATAAACGTGTGTTTTATTCCTTCTAAAGAATTAATAATAAGTGTAACATTAACACCGCCCAAGTGTTAACCCGTTACAAATGGTGACCCGACGTTCCTGAAGAAGAATTTGGCAGTATTGGTCTTTACCTGCTGCATTGAATTCTCCAGGTGAACCACATCTAGTTGCTCCTGCGTTATCTGTCATCAGCTGCTGCTCGACTCCTGTCATCCGAAGAACCTGCTTGCGTGACTTGTCGTGGCTGGCTGAGGGTGACCGTTGGAAACGGAACTAGTGCTCCTTTCTGATCCGATAAGTTCAAATCATTTTATTTACGTTAATATTTAATATTTCAAATGGCGATTGTCAAAGTTCCATTTCCAGTTTTTACGAGTAACGATGTCGACCTATATTTTATTTTGGTAGAACGATACTTTGCTCGTATGCTAATCAACGATGAACTAGCTAAATATAACTTATTAACACTAAACTTACCTTTCGACGTTTTAGGCGCTCATCGCAACTTGACCATTAAAACTCCTAGACAAGAACCATACACTACCTTGAAACGGGCAGTAATAAAATCTATTATAGGCCCAAGAGAATCTCGCATTAATAATCTTTTGGAGACTCTTCAATTCTCTGGTAGTGTCAAAGAACTACTCTTTGACATCCAAAAATTGGATCTGGGATTAACTGAGGAATTAACCAAAGACTTTTTAATAGCTAAACTACCAACAGAACTTAAAATTCAGTCTTTCAATTTCAATGACTTACCGTTAATATCCTTTGTAGAGACATTAGATTTAATTTATTCTTTGCAGAAAACACCACAACCTTTAACTACTCATGCATTAGAAAATAAGCTAAACAGTTTGACGACCAATCTTACAACCATTTCTAATGAGCTTTCTACCATGAACAAGCGGCAATCACCTGTAACTACCACATTCTCTCCGAAACCCCAAATTCCTCAGCATTTCAATAAACGCCGTTCCATGCCTTCGGGAAATGCCAATTCCACATTTCCCAGGGTTAATTCAATCCCTCCTTCTTCTTTACCAAGCACTTATCCTTTGATATTTTTACAGGACCTAACCTACAAAATTAATTTCGTGGTTGACACGGGTGCAGATTTTTCCATTTTACCAACCCACATTGCAGTTTCCTGTAACAAAAAAATCACGCCTGCCAACATTTCATTTTTGGCTGTGAACGACACGTCAATTCCTGTGACAGGTATTATAACTTTGAGGTTACATTTCCCAATTCCTGGCCTACCGCCATGCTCCTGGAAATTTTATGTTGCTGACATATCTACAGCCATTCTAGGCCTGGATTTTTTACAGCAGCACAACCTAACTATTGACTGCTTTTCTCGACGAGTCATTTGCACAGCAAATGTCAAGCTCGCCCGAAACCGCAGCCAAGGTTGTCAATTTCCGACCCCCCCAGTTAAGACTGACTGCTCTTCTCAACGGGTCATTTGCACAGCAGATGTCCAGCCCGCTCGAACTCGCAGTCAAGGTTCCTCAACCCAACAAGTTAAGACTGGCACTAAACGAAAAATATTTTCCGCACAGGCTAATGTTTTGAATCCTCCTTCCGAGTCAATCGTTACTCCTGCGATTTCTTCCACTCTTCTTCCCTTACCTTCAAACATTAACGTACACTCTTCAGGTACTGTTAACAACATGTCTAGCAATCTTGATGTTTATAGCAAGATGCTAAACACACACTTCCCAGAACTTTTACGTAAGTTCGACTATCATCAACCGGTAAAACATACTGTAGTCCATCACATTGACACGACCGGACCCCCAGTTAAAGCACGCTGTCGCAAACTGAACCCTAATCATCTTTCATTTCTAGAAGATCATCTTAATGAGCTCTTGGACGCTGACGTAGTACAGCGGTCATCATCTAGCTACGCCACGCCAATTCACATCGTCGGAAAGCGAGCAGTAGGCGCAGCAGAGGCACTACCTCCTGGTGACGACCAAGATATCTCAGCCCCCATCGCCCCAACAGACAGTTATCGCTTGGTTGGCGATTATAGAAAACTTAATTCAGTGACAGTACCAGACTGTTATCCCATTCCTTTTTTAACGGACTTTACAAGAAAACTTGCTGGTGCAACCATATTCTCGAAGCTAGACCTCAAAAAGGCCTACTTCGCAATACCAATAGCGGCAGAGGACATTCACAAGACTGCTATTATCACACCTCTGGGACTGTTTGAGTTCAAACGGATGTGTTTCGGACTACGGAATGCAGCCAGCACTGGAGTCGTTTCATGGACACTGTGTTATCAGGGCTCCCATTTTGTTTTTCTTATCTAGATGATATATTAGTTTTTAGTGCTGATTCGCAGCAACATATTGAACATTTACACCAAGTGTTTTCCCGATTAAAAGACAATGGCCTAATTATAAACCTACCAAAGTGTCTCTTTGGAGTAAATGAGCTCGATTTTTTAGGACATCACGTTAATACACGCGGTATCAAACCAATGGCTTCCAAAGTCCAAGCTATAATTGATTACCCATTGCCTTCAAGTCAGAAATCACTCCGCAATTTCATTGGTTTAATTTCGTATTACCATAAATTTGTACCAAACTGTGCGAAAATTCTGGCACCGTTAAACTCTATTGTTATTCCTGGTAAAGCTTCGCTAAAGCCTGTCCAGTTAAATCAAGAACAAATAGAAGCCTTTAGGCACGCGAAGAATGCTTTGATTACAGCTACTTTATTGGTACATCCGCGAATTAATAACCCTATCAGTATAGCTGCAGACAGTTCGTCTTCCACTATAGCTGGAGTATTACAATCTATTGTGGAACCAGATGAACGTTTTACTAAGGTCCATCTCGACCTAGTACACCTTCCTTCTTCGGGAGGCTATAAATTCCTACTTACCATTATTGACCGCTACAGTCGGTGGCCGGAAGCCATTCCTCTGAAGGATTCTTCCGTAGAGTCAGTAATCACTGCATTTGTCGACACGTGGATATCCCGCTTTGGAATTCCCAAGTACCTCACCACGGACAATGCAA
The DNA here is from genome assembly GCA_929113105.1 of Agrypnus murinus. Lineage (NCBI taxonomy): Eukaryota > Metazoa > Arthropoda > Insecta > Coleoptera > Elateridae > Agrypnus > Agrypnus murinus. The sequence continues at coordinate 217,414,764 of OV816024.1, read as the reverse complement.
GAATATTCCTTTCGCATGCATGGATCAACTTCATGGCCATGTTAGGAATTAAACACGTCAAATGCACGGCCTTCCATCCGATTAGTCAAGGCGTTATCGAACGTTTTAATCGGACACTCAAGCAATCCATTCAAACCACAGGAACTTCCTCCTGGTTAACGAATCTCCCTTGGATTCTATTGAGCTTACGTGCAACCCTGAAATCACAAGTTAATGTTTCTCCTGCAGAAATCCTGTATGCTACACCTTTACGACTACCTGGTGATTTCTTCGAAGAAGAACAACTGGCTAACGACATGAACATTCCTAATTTCATAGCCAATCTCAAACGTCGTATGAGGAAGCAGAAGTATTTTTTTACAAAAACGTATTCCAGTCAGTCCTTCGTCCCCAGCGACTTGACCAACTGCACACACGTATACGTTCGTAATGACACGCACACCTTGGGCATGAAAGACAGTTATTTAGGCCCCTATAAAGTGTTAGAACGGACAGTTAAATACGCCACTCTAGAAAATCACACTGGCCCTATCTCTTTAGATTGGCTAAAGCCTGCATATTTTTTAGATTAGTTACTTTATAATGTTAAGACAACAATAAACTGATTTCAAATGCTACGCGAAGGCATCTTTTGAAAACCTTTTACCTGTTGACTTTAAAAATTTGAACACTTTTCTGTTTTTTTCTTTCTGTTTACAGGTTCCAAGAGTTGCCGTCGCAAGTTCCGTAGTGTTATTTAGCTTAAGTTTTTTATTGTAACTATCTATACTGCCTAGTAGAGTTTTTGTAGCTGGAGAATTTTACAACTTTGTTCAAGTTACCTTAAAATACTCCATTTTTTCTCTAAAATACCATTCCGTATTTTTTCTTTTTCATGTGTGTAATACCCACGTTTCAGATCGGGCGGGGTAATGTTGTGAACGACTCACAACTCATATAATTTTGCATGGATACGAAATGGTACTAGGCAACGCGTATCAATAAACTAGAAGAGTCAAATAAATAATTCTTAGATATAAACGTGTGTTTTATTCCTTCTAAAGAATTAATAATAAGTGTAACATTAACACCGCCCAAGTGTTAACCCGTTACAGTACTACCAACTTTAGAATACTCGAGAATACACTCTCTGATTTAATTGCTACCAGAGAACTACAGAGAAACGGCGGATAAAGCCGTCATATATGGTTAAACAGTGCGTCTGGAATAGGTGCAATAGAATAATTAATTGCTCCAGCACAACACACTAAAATGTATTCTTCCAAGTACTGCCAACTCTAGAATATACGAAAATACACTAATCGATTTAATTGCTACCAGAAAACACAATAAAAACGGCGGATATGGCCGTTATATAAGATTAAACAGTGCGACTGGAATAGGAGCGGTAGAATAATTAATTGCTCCAGCACAACACACTAAAATATATTTTACCAAGTACTACCAACTCTAGAATGCTCAAAAATACACTCTTTGATTTAATTGCTACCATAAAACTGCATGAAAACGGCGGATAAGGCCGTTATATAAGATTGAGCAGTGCGACTGGAATAGGAGCGGTAGAATAATTAATTGCTCCAGCACAACACACAAAAATATATTCTACCAAGTACTACCAATTCTAGAATACTCTAAAATACACTCTTTCATTTAATTGCTACCAGAGAACTGCAGAGAAACGGCGGATAAAGCCGTCATATATGGTTAAACAGTGCGTCTGGAATAGGTGCGATAGAATAATTAATTGCTCCAGCACAACACACTAAAATGTATTCTTCCAAGTACTACCAACTCTAGAATACCCGGAAATGCACTCTTACATTTAATTGCTACCTAAGAACTGCAGAGAAACGGCGGATAAAGCCGTCTTATTTGGTTAAACAGTGGGACTGGAATTGATGCGAAAGAATAATTAATTATTCCAGCACAACACACTAAAATGTATTCTACCAAGTACTACCAACTCTAGAATACTCGAAAACACACTCTTTGATTTAATTACTACCATAGAACTGCAGAGAAATGGCGGATAAACCGTCATATATGGTTAAACAGTGGGACTGGAATTGGAGCGATAGAATAATTAATTGCTCCAGCACAACACACTAAAATGTATTCTACCAAGTACTACCAACTCTAGAATGCTCAAAAATACACTCTTTGATTTAATTTCTACCATAAAACTGCATAAAAACGGCGGATAAGGCCGTTATATAAGATTGAACAGTGCGACTGGCATAGGAGCGGTAGAATAATTAATTGCTCCAGCACAACACAGTAAACTGTGTTCTAGCAAGTACTACCAACTCTAGCATACTCAAGAATACTCGAGAATACACTCTCTGACTTAATTGCTACCAGAGAACTGCAGAGAATAGGCGGATAAATCCGTCATATATGGTTAAACAGTGCGTCTGGACTAGGTGCGGTAGAATAATTAATTGCTCCAGCACAACACACTAAAATGTATTCTACCTAGTACTACCAACTCTAAAAAACTCAAAGATACACTCTTTGATTTAATTGCTACCAGAGAACTGCAGAGAAATGGCGGATAAAGCCGTCACATATGGTTAAACAGTGCTTCTGGAATAGGTATGGTAGAATAAATAATTGCTCCAGCACAACACACTAAAATGTATTCTACCAAGTACTACCAACTCCAGAATACTCGAAAATACACTCTTTGATTTAATTGCTACCAGAGAACCGCAGAAAAACGGTGGATAAAGCCGTCATAAATCGTTAAACAGTGCGTCTGGAATAGGTGCAATAGAAAAATTAATTGCTCCAGCACAACACACTAAAATGTATTCTACCAAGTACTGCCAACTCTAGAATACTCGAAAATACACTCTTAGATTTAATTGCTACCTGAGAACTGCAGAGAAACGGCTGATAAAGCCGTCTTATATGGTTTAACAGTGGAACTGGAATAGGTGCGATAGAATAATTAATTGCTCCAGCACAACACACTAAAATGTATTCTACCAATTACTACCAACTCTAGAATACTCGAAAATACACTCTTAGATTTAATTGCTACCTGAGAACTGCAGAGAAACGGCGGATAAAGCCGTCTTATATGGTTAAACAGTGGGACTGGAATTGGTGCAATAGAATAATTAATTGCTCCAGCACAACACACTAAAATGTATTCTACCAAGTACTACCAACTATAGAATGCTCAAAAATACTCTCTTTGATTTAATTACTACCATAAAACTGCATAAAAACGGCGGATAAGGCCGTTATATAAAATTGAACGGCGCGACTGGCATAGGAACGGTAGAATAATTAATTGCTCCAGCACAACACACTAAAATATATTCTACCAAGTACTACCAACTTTAGAATACTCGAGAATACACTCTCTGATTTAACTGCTACCAGAGAACTGCAGAGAAACGGTGGATAATGCCGTCATATATGGTTAAACAGTGCGTCTGGAATAGATGCAATAGAATAATTAATTGCTCCAGCACAACACACGAAAATATATTCTACCAAGTACTACCAATTCTAGAATACTCGAAAATACACTCTTTGATTTAATTGCTACCAGAGAACTGCAGAAAAACGGTGGATAAAGCCGTCATAAATCGTTAAACAGTGCGTCTGGAATAGGTGCAATAGAAGAATTAATTGCTCCAGCACAAGACACTAAAATGTATTCAACCAAGTACTGCCAACTCTAGAATACTCGAAAATACACTCTTAGATTTAATTGCTACCTGAGAACTGCAGAGAAACGGTGGATAAAGCCGTCTTATATGGTTAAACAGTGGGACTGGAATTGGTGCGATAGAATAATTAATTGCTCTAGCACAACACACTAAAATGTATTCTAGCAAGTACTACCAACTATAGAATGCTCAAAAATACTCTCTTTGATTTAATTACTACCATAAAACTGCATAAAAACGGCGGATAAGGCCGTTATATAAGATTGAACAGTGCGACTGGCATAGGAACGGTAGAATAATTAATTGCTCCAGCACAACACACTAAAATGTGTTTTACCAAGTACTACCAACTTTAGAATACACGAGAATACACTCTCTGATTTAATTGCTACCAGCGAACTGCAGAGAAACGGCGGATAAAGCCGTCATATATGGTTAAACAGTGCGTCTGAAATAGGTGCAATAGAATAATTAATTGCTCCAGCACAACACACTAAAATGTATTCTTCCAAGTACTGCCAACTCTAGAATATGCGAAAATACACTAATCGATTTAATTGCTACCAGAAAACACAATAAAAACGGCGGATATGGCCGTTATATAAGATTAAACAGTGCGACTGGAATAGGAGCGGTAGAATAATTAATTGCTCCAGCACAACACACTAAAATATATTTTACCAAGTACTACCAACTCTAGAATGCTCAAAAATACACTCTTTGATTTAATTGCTACCATAAAACTGCATAAAAACGGCGGATAAGGCCGTTATATAAGATTGAACAGTGCGACTGGAATAGGAGCGGTAGAATAATTAATTGCTCCAGCACAACACACAAAAATATATTCTACCAAGTACTACCAATTCTAGAATACTCTAAAATACACTCTTTCATTTAATTGCTACCAGAGAACTGCAGAGAAACGGCGGATAAAGCCGTCATATATGGTTAAACAGTGCGTCTGGAATAGGTGCGATGGAATAATTAATTGCTCCAGCACAACACACTAAAATGTATTCTTCCAAGTACTACCAACTCTAGAATACCCGGAAATGCACTCTTACATTTAATTGCTACCTGAGAACTGCAAAGAAACGGCGGATAAAGCCGTCTTATTTGGTTAAACAGTGGGACTGGAATTGGTGCTAAAGAATAATTAATTATTCCAGCACAACACACTAAAATGTATTCTACCAAGTACTACCAACTCTAGAATACTCGAAAACACACTCTTTGATTTAATTACTACCATAGAACTGCAGAGAAATGGCGGATAAACCGTCATATATGGTTAAACAGTGGGACTGGAATTGGAGCAATAGAATAATTAATTGCTCCAGCACAACACACTAAAATGTATTCTACCAAGTACTACCAACTCTAGAATGCTCAAAAATACACTCTTTGATTTAATTTCTACCATAAAACTGCATAAAAACGGCGGATAAGGCCGTTATATAAGATTGAACAGTGCGACTGGCATAGGAGCGGTAGAATAATTAATTGCTCCAGCACAACACAGTAAACTGTGTTCTAGCAAGTACTACCAACTCTAGCATACTCAAGAATACTCGAGAATACACTCTCTGATTTAATTGCTACCAGAGAACTGCAGAGAATAGGCGGATAAATCCGTCATATATGGTTAAACAGTGCGTCTGGACTAGGTGCGGTAGAATAATTAATTGCTCCAGCACAACACACTAGAATGTATTCTACCTAGTACTACCAACTCTAGAAAACTCAAAGATACACTCTTTGATTTAATTGCTACCAGAGAACTGCAGAGAAATGGCGGATAAAGCCGTCACATATGGTTAAACAGTGCTTCTGGAATAGGTATGATAGAATAAATAATTGCTCCAGCACAACACACTAAAATGTATTCTACCAAGTACTACCAACTCCAGAATACTCGAAAATACACTCTTTGATTTAATTGCTACCAGAGAACCGCAGAAAAACGGTGGATAAAGCCGTCATAAATCGTTAAACAGTGCGTCTGGAATAGGTGCAATAGAAAAATTAATTGCTCCAGCACAACACACTAAAATGTATTCTACCAAGTACTGCCAACTCTAGAATACTCGAAAATACACTCTTAGATTTATTTGCTACCTGAGAACTGCAGAGAAACGGCTGATAAAGCCGTCTTATATGGTTTAACAGTGGAACTGGAATAGGTGCGATAGAATAATTAATTGCTCCAGCACAACATACTAAAATGTATTCTACCAATTACTACCAACTCTAGAATACTCGAAAATACACTCTTAGAGTTAATTGCTACCTGAGAACTGCAGAGAAACGGCGGATAAAGCCGTCTTATATGGTTAAACAGTGGGACTTGAATTGGTGCAATAGAATAATTAATTGCTCCAGCGCAACACACTAAAATGTATTCTACCAAGTACTACCAACTATAGAATGCTCAAAAATACTCTCTTTGATTTAATTACTACCATAAAACTGCATAAAAACGGCGGATAAGGCCGTTATATAAGATTGAACGGTGCGACTGGCATAGGAACGGTAGAATAATTAATTGCTCCAGCACAACACACTAAAATATATTCTACCAAGTACTACCAACTTTAGAATAGTCGAGAATACACTCTCTGATTTAAGTGCTACCAGAGAACTGCAGAGAAACGGTGGATAATGCCGTCATATATGGTTAAACATTGCGTCTGGAATAGATGCAATAGAATAATTAATTGCTACAGCACAACACACTAAAATGTATTCTTCCAAGTACTGCCAACTCTAGAATACTCGAAAATACACTCTTAGATTTAATTGCTACCTGAGAACTGCAGAGAAACGGCTGATAAAGCCGTCTTATATGGTTTAACAGTGGAACTGGAATAGGTGCGATAGAATAATTAATTGCTCCAGCACAACACACTAAAATGTATTCTACCAATTACTACCAACTCTAGAATACTCGAAAATACACTCTTAGATTTAATTGCTACCTGAGAACTGCAGAGAAACGGCGGATAAAGCCGTCTTATATGGTTAAACAGTGGGACTGGAATTGGTGCAATAGAATAATTAATTGCTCCAGCACATCACACTAAAATGTATTCTACCAAGTGCTACCAACTATAGAATGCTCAAAAATACTCTCTTTGATTTAATTACTACCATAAAACTGCATAAAAACGGCGGATAAGGCCGTTATATAAAATTGAACGGTGCGACTGGCATAGGAACGGTAGAATAATTAATTGCTCCAGCACAACACACTAAAATATATTCTACCAAGTACTACCAACTTTAGAATACTCGAGAATACACTCTCTGATTTAACTGCTACCAGAGAACTGCAGAGAAACGGTGGATAATGCCGTCATATATGGTTAAACAGTGCGTCTGGAATAGATGCAATAGAATAATTAATTGCTCCAGCACAACACACGAAAATATATTCTACCAAGTACTACCAATTCTAGAATACTCGAAAATACACTCTTTGATTTAATTGCTACCAGAGAACTGCAGAAAAACGGTGGATAAAGCCGTCATAAATCGTTAAACAGTGCGTCTGGAATAGGTGCAATAGAAAAATTAATTGCTCCAGCACAAGACACTAAAATGTATTCTACCAAGTACTGCCAACTCTAGAATACTCGAAAATACACTCTTAGATTTAATTGCTACCTGAGAACTGCAGAGAAACGGCGGATAAAGCCGTCTTATATGGTTAAACAGTGGGACTGGAATTGGTGCGATAGAATAATTAATTGCTCTAGCACAACACACTAAAATGTATTCTAGCAAGTACTACCAACTATAGAATGCTCAAAAATACTCTCTTTGATTTAATTACTACCATAAAACTGCATAAAAACGGCGGATAAGGCCGTTATATAAATTGAACAGTGCGACTGGCATAGGAACGGTAGAATAATTAATTGCTCCAGCACAACACACTAAAATGTGTTCTACCAAGTACTACCAACTTTAGAATACACGAGAATACACTCTCTGATTTAATTGCTACCAGAGAACTGCAGAGAAACGGCGGATAAAGCCGTCATATATGGTTAAACAGTGCGTCTGAAATAGGTGCAATAGAATAATTAATTGCTCCAGCACAACACACTAAAATGTATTCTTCCAAGTACTGCCAACTCTAGAATATACGAAAATACACTAATCGATTTAATTGCTACCAGAAAACACAATAAAAACGGCGGATATGGCCGTTATATAAGATTAAACAGTGCGACTGGAATAGGAGCGGTAGAATAATTAATTGCTCCAGCACAACACACTAAAATATATTTTACCAAGTACTACCAACTCTAGAATGCTCAAAAATACACTCTTTGATTTAATTGCTACCATAAAACTGCATAAAAACGGCGGATAAGGCCGTTATATAAGATTGAACAGTGCGACTGGAATAGGAGCGGTAGAATAATTAATTGCTCCAGCACAACACACAAAAATATATTCTACCAAGTACTACCAATTCTAGAATACTCTAAAATACACTCTTTCATTTAATTGCTACCAGAGAACTGCAGAGAAACGGCGGATAAAGCCGTCATATATGGTTAAACAGTGCGTCTGGAATAGGTGCGATGGAATAATTAATTGCTCCAGCACAACACACTAAAATGTATTCTTCCAAGTACTACCAACTCTAGAATACCCGGAAATGCACTCTTACATTTAATTGCTACCTGAGAACTGCAGAGAAACGGCGGATAAAGCCGTCTTATTTGGTTAAACAGTGGGACTGGAATTGGTGCTAAAGAATAATTAATTATTCCAGCACAACACACTAAAATGTAATCTACCAAGTACTAACAACTCTAGAATACTCGAAAACACACTCTTTGATTTAATTACTACCATAGAACTGCAGAGAAATGGCGGATAAACCGTCATAAATCGTTAAACAGTGCGTCTGGAATAGGTGCAATAGAATAATTAATTGCTCCAGCACAACACACTAAAATGTATTCTACCAAGTACTACCAACTCTAGAATGCTCAAAAATACACTCTTTGATTTAATTTCTACCATAAAACTGCATAAAAACGGCGGATAAGGCCGTTATATAAGATTGAACAGTGCGAATGGATAGGAGCGGTAGAATAATTAATTGCTCCAGCACAACACAGTAAACTGTGTTCTAGCAAGTACTACCAACTCTAGCATACTCAAGAATACTCGAGAATACACTCTCTGATTTAATTGCTACCAGAGAACTGCAGAGAATAGGCGGATAAATCCGTCATATATGGTTAAACAGTGCGTCTGGACTAGGTGCGGTAGAATAATTAATTGCTCCAGCACAACACACTAAAATGTATTCTACCTAGTACTACCAACTCTAGAAAACTCAAAGATACACTCTTTGATTTAATTGCTACCAGAGAACTGCAGAGAAATGGCGGATAAAGCCGTCACATATGGTTAAACAGTGCTTCTGGAATAGGTATGGTAGAATAAATAATTGCTCCAGCACAACACACTAAAATGTATTCTACCAAGTACTACCAACTCCAGAATACTCGAAAACACACTCTTTGATTTAATTGCTACCAGAGAACCGCAGAAAAACGGTGGATGAAGCCGTCATAAATCGTTAAACAGTGCGTCTGGAATAGGTGCAATAGAAAAATTAATTGCTCCAGCACAACACACTAAAATGTATTCTACCAAGTACTGCCAACTCTAGAATACTCGAAAATACACTGGTGCAATAGAATAATTAATTGCTCCAGCACAACACACTAAAATGTATTCTACCAAGTACTACCAACTATAGAATGCTCAAAAATACTCTCTTTGATTTAATTACTACCATAAAACTGCATAAAAACGGCGGATAAGGCCGTTATATAAGATTGAACGGTGCGACTGGCATAGGAACGGTAGAATAATTAATTGCTCCAGCACAACACACTAAAATATATTCTACCAAGTACTACCAACTTTAGAATACTCGAGAATACACTCTCTGATTTAAGTGCTACCAGAGAACTGCAGAGAAACGGTGGATAATGCCGTCATATATGGTTAAACAGTGCGTCTGGAATAGATGCAATAGAATCATTAATTGCTACAGCACAACACACTAAAATGTATTCTTCCAAGTACTGCCAACTCTAGAATATACGCAAATACACTAATCGATTTAATTGCTACCAGAAAACACAATAAAAACGGCGGATATGGCCGTTATATAAGATTAAACAGTGCGACTGGAATAGGAGCGGTAGAATAATTAATTGCTCCAGCACAACACACTAAAATATATTTTACCAGGTACTACCAACTCTAGAATGCTCAAAAATACACTCTTTGATTTAATTGCTACCTTAAAACTGCATAAAAGCGGCGGATAAGGCCGTTATATAAGATTGAACAGTGCGACTGGAATAGGAGCGGTAGAATAATTAATTGCTCTAGCACAACACACTAAAATATATTCTACCAAGTACTACCAATTCTAGAATACTCAAAAATACACTCTTTCATTTAATTGCTACCAGAGAACTGCAGAGAAACGGCGGATAAAGCCGTCATATATGGTTAAACAGTGCGTCTGGAATAGGTGCAATAGAATAATTAATTGCTCCAGCACAACACACTAAAATGTATTCTTCCAAGTACTACCAGCTCTAGAATACTCGAAAATTCACTCTTACATTTAATTGCTACCTGAGAACTGCAGAGAAACGGCGGATAAAGCCGTCTTATTTGGTTAAACAGTGGGACTGGAATTGATGCGAAAGAATAATTAATTATTCCAGCAGAACACACTAAAATGTATTCTACCAAGTACTATCAACTCTAGAATACTCGAAAACACACTCGTTGATTTAATTACTACCATAGAACTGCAGAGAAATGGCGGATAAACCGTCATATATGGTTAAACAGTGGGACTGGAGTTGGAGCGATAGAATAATTAATTGCTCCAGCACAACACACTAAAATGTATTCTACCAAGTACTACCAACTCTAGAATGCTCAAAAATACACTCTTTGATTTAATTTCTACCATAAAACTGCATAAAAACGGCGGATAAGGCCGTTATATAAGATTGAACAGTGCGAGTGGCATAGGAGCGGTAGAATAATTAATTGCTCTAGCACAACACACTAAACTGTGTTCTACCAAGTACTACCAACTCTAGCATACTCGAGAATACTCGAGAATACACTCTCTGATTTAATTGCTACCAGAGAACTGCAGAAAATAGGCGGATAAACTTTCCTGGAATACAATTAAAATGTTATAACAGCTCATTGAAGTTATCATTAATATTTAAATAAAGTAAACAAAAATCTGTAAGCATGTTTGAAACGGAAAAACTACAAATTTCCTGGTACGCACTATAGAAATCCGAGTATTCCGGACATAATTCCGAGTAATATCTATAAAATTCCCAGAATTTTGTTCTAATTTCTATAAAACGGTACATTTTATTTAAAATCAAACTGGACTCATAAACTTTCCCGAAAAACAATTAAAATGTTATCATATCTCATTAACATTATCATTTATATTTAAATAACCTTAACAAAAATCTGTAAACATGCTTGCAACGGAAATATTGCAAATTTCCAGGTACACACTATAGAAATCCGAGTATTCCGGACATAATTCCGAGTAATATCTATAAAATTCCCAGAATTTTGTTCTAGTTTCTACAAAACTGTGCATTTTTATTTAAAATCAAACTGGACTCATAAACTTTCCTGGAATACAATTAAAATGTTATAACAGCTCATTGAAGTTATCATTAATATTTAAATAAAGTAAACAAAAATCTGTAAGCATTTTTGAAACGAAAAAACTACAAATTTCCTGGTATGCACTATAGAATTTCGAGTATTCCGGACATAATTCCGAGTAATATCTATAAAATTCCCAGAATATTGTTCTAATTTCTATAAAACGGTACATTTTATTTAAAATCAAACTGGACTCATAAACTTTCCCGAAAAACAATTAAAATGTTATCACATCTCATTAACATTATCATTAATATTTAAATAACCTTAACAAAAATCTGTAAACATGCTTGCAACGGAAATATTACAAATTTCCAGGTACACACTATAGAAATCCGAATATTCCGGACATAATTCCGAGTAACATCTATAAAATTCCCAGAATTTTGTTCTAGTCTCTACAAACCTGTGCATTTTTATTTAAAATCAAACTGGACTCATAAACTTTCCTGGAATACAATTAAAATGTTATAACAGCTCATTGAAGTTATCATTAATATTTAAATAAAGTAAACAAAAATCTGTAAGCATTTTTGAAACGAAAAAACTACAAATTTCCTGGTACGCACTATAGAATTCCGAGTAATCCGGACATAATTCCGAGTAATATCTATAAAATTCCCAGAATATTGTTCTAATTTCTACAAAACTGTACATTTTATTTAAAATCAAACTGGACTCATAAACTTTCCTGGAATAAAATTAAAATGTTATAACAGCTCATTAAAGTTATAATTAATATTTAAATAAAGTAAACAAAAATTTTTAAGCATGTTTGAAACGGAAAAACTACAAATTTCCCGGTACGCACTATAGAAATCCGAGTATTCCTGACATAATTCCGAGTAATATCTATAAAATTCCCAGAATTTTGTTCTAATTTCTATAAAACGGTACATTTTATTTAAAATCAAACTGGACTCATAAACTTTCCCGAAAAACAATTAAAATGTTATCATATCTCATTAACATTATCATTAATATTTAAATAACCTTAACAAAAATCTGTAAACATGCTTGCAACGGAAATATTACAAATTTCCAGGTACACACTATAGAAATCCGAATATTCCGGACATAATTCCGAGTAATATCTATAAACTTCCAAGAATTTTGTTCTAGTTTCTACAAACCTGTGCACTTTATTTAAAATCATACTGGACTCATAAACTTTCCTGGAATACAATTAAAATGTAATAACAGCTCATTAAAGTTATCATTAATATTTAAATAAAGTAAACAAAAATCTGTAAGCATTTTTGAAACGAAAAAACTACAAATTTCCAGGTACACACTATAGAAATCCGAGTATTCCGGACATAATTCCGAGTAATATCTATAAAATTCCCAGAATTTTGTTCTAATTTCTATAAAACGTGTACATTTTATTTAAAATCAAACTGGACTCATAAACTTTCCCGAAAAACAATTAAGATGTTATCATATCTCATTAACATTATCATTAATATTTAAATAACCTTAACAAAAATCTGTAAACATGCTTGCAACGGAAATATTACAAATTTCCAGGTACACACTTAAGAAATCCGAATATTCCGGACATAATTCCGAGTAATATCTATAAAATTCCCAGAATTTTGTAGGTCTCTTAAGCTGGCTCAGCCAAAATAGCACAACACAAAAAGAAATATATAATGATTTAGTGCTAATTAATTGCCATTTAATTGCGCTAAATAAAAATTTATTGCTCTGTTTTTTTTTAAAGAAACCATGGCTGAGCTGGCAAAAACCGTGTGCTGGCTCAATCGAAAATAAAAGGAAATACAAATTTTTTGATTTAGTAAGAATGAATTGCTAATTAATTGCAAATTAATTGCGTTAAATAAAAACGCATAGCTCTTATTAAACTGCATAAAAACGGCGGATAAGGCCGTCATATATGGTTAAACAGTGGGACTCGAATAGGTGCGATAATTAATTGCTCCAGCACAACACACTCAAATGTATTCTACCAAGTACTACAAACTCTAGAATACTTAAAAATACACTCTTCGATTTAATTGCTACCAGAAAACTGCATAAAAACGGCGGATAAGGCCGTTATATAAGATTGAACAGTGCGATTGGCATAGGAGCGGTAGAATAATTAATTGCTCCAGCACAACACACTAAAATATGTTCTACCAAGTACTGCCAACTCAAGAATACTTAAAAATACACTGTTTGATTTAATTGCTACCAGAAAACTGCATAAAAACGGCGGATATGGCCGTTATATAAAATTAAACAGTGCGACTGGCATAGGAGCGGTAGAATAATTAATTGCTCCAGCACAACACACTAAAATATATTCTACCAAGTACTACCAAATCTAGAATACACTAAAATACACTTTTTGATTTAATTGCTACCAGAGAACTGCAGAGAAACGGCGGATAAAGCCGTCATATATGGTTAAACAGTGCGTCTGGAATAGGTGCGATAGAATAATTAATTGCTCGAGCACAACAAACTACAATGTATTCTACCAAGTACTACCAACTCTAGAATACTCGAAAATACACACTTAGATTTAATTACTACCTGAGAACTGCAGAGAAACGGCGGATAAAGCCGTCTTATATGGTTAAACAGTGGGACTGGAATAGGTGCGATAGAATAATTAATTTCTCGAGCACAACACAGTAAAATGTATTCTACCAAGTACTACCAACTCTAGACTACTCAAAAATACACTATTTGATTTAATTGCTACCATAAAACTGCATAAAAACGGCGGATAAGGCCGTTATATAAGATTGAACAGTGCGACTGGCATAGGAGCGGTAGAATAATTAATTGCTCCAGCACAACACACTAAAATGTGTTCTACCAAGTACTACCAACTCTAGAAAACTCAAAAATACACTCTTTGATTTAATTGCTACCAGCGAACTGCAGAGAAACGGCGGATAAAGCCGTAATATATGGTTAAACAGTGCGTCTGGAATAGGTGCGGTAGAATAATTAACTTCTCAAGCACAACACACTAAAATGTATTCTACCAAGTACTACCAACTCTAGAATACTCGAAAATACACTCTTTCATTTAATTGCTACCAGAGAACTACACAAAAACGGCGGATATGGCCGTTATATAAGATTAAACAGTGCGACTGGAATAGGAGCGGTAGAATAATTAATTGCTCCAGCACAACACACTAAAATATATTTTACCAAGTACTACCAACTTTAGAATACTCGAAAATACACTTTTTGATTTAATTGCTACCAGAGAACTGCAGAGAAACGGCGGATAAAGCCGTCATATATGGTTAAACAGTGCATCTGGAATAGGTGCGATAGAATAATGAATTGCTCCAGCACAACACACTAAAATGTATTCTACCAAGTACTACCAACTCTAGAATAATCGAAAACACACTCTTTCATTTAATTGCTACCAGAGAACTGCAGAGAAACGGCGGATAATGCCGTCATATATGGTTAAACAGTGCGTCTGGAATAGGTGCGATAGAATAATTAATTGCACCAGCACAACACACTAAAATGTATTCTACTAAGTAATACCAACTCTAGAATACTCGAAAATACACTCTTTGATTTAACTGCTACCTGAGAACCGCAGAGAAATTATTCTACCATACCTATTCCTGATGCACTGTTTAACCATATATGACGGCGTTATCCGCCGTTCACTGCAGTTCTCTGGTAGCAATTAAATCAGAGAGTGTATTCTCGAGTATTCTAGAATTGGTAGCACTTGGTAGAACACATTCTAGTGTGTTGTGCTGGAGCAATTAATTGTTCTACCGCTCCTATGCCAGTCGCACGGTTCAATCTTATGTAACGCACTTATCCGCCGTTTCTATGCAGTTTTATGGTATCAATTAAATTAAAGAGTTTATTTTTAGCATTCTAGAGTTGGTAGTACTTGGTAGAACACATTTTAGTGTGTTGTGCTGGAGTAATTAATTATTCTATCTCACCAATTCCAGTCCCACTGTTTAACCATATATGTCGGTTTATCCGCCATTTCTCTGCAGTTCTCAGGTAGCAATTAAATCTAAGAGTGTATTTTCGAGTATTCTAGAGTTGGTAGTACTTGGTAGAATACATTTTAGTGTGTTGTGCTGGAGCAATTAATTATTCTAGCGCTCCTAAGCCAGTCGCACTGTTCAATCTTATATAACGGACTTATCCGCCGTTTTTATGCCGTTTTATGGTAGCAATTAAATCAAAGAGTTTATTTTTGAGCATTCTAGAGTCGGTAGTACTTGGTAGAATACATTTGATTGTGTTGTACTCGAGCAACTAATTATTCTATCTCACCAATTCCAGTCCCACTGTTTAACCATATATGACGGTTTATCCGCTATTTCTCTGCACTTCTCAGGTAGCAATTAAATCTAAGAGTATATTTTCGAGTATTCTAGATTTGGTAGTACTTGGTAGAATACATTTTAGTGTGTTGTGCTGGAGCAATTAATTATTCTATCTCACCTATTCCAGACGCACTGTTTAACCATATATGACGGCTTTATCCGCCGTTTCTCTGCAGTTCTCTGGTAGCAATTAAATGAAAGAGTGTGTTTTCGATTATTCTAGAGTTGGTAGTACTTAGTAGAAAAAATTTAGTGTGTTGTGCTGGAGCAATTAATTATTCTACCGCTCCTATTCCAGTCGCACTGTTTAACTACATATGACGGTTTATCCGCCATTTCTCTGCAGTTCTCTGGTAGCAATTAAATCAGAGAGTGTATTCTCTAGTATTCTAGAATTGGTAGTACTTGGTAGAACACATGTTGTGCTGGAGCAATTAATTGTTCTACCGCTCCTATGCCAGTCGCACGGTTCAATCTTATGTAACGTACTTATCCGCCGTTTCTATGCAGTTTTATGGTATCAATTAAATTAAAGAGTTTATTTTTAGCATTCTAGAGTTGGTAGTACTTGGTAGAACACATTTTAGTGTGTTGTGCTGGAGTAATTAATTATTCTATCTCACCAATTCCAGTCCCACTGTTTAACCATATATGTCGGTTTATCCGCCATTTCTCTGCAGTTCTCAGGTAGCAGTTAAATCTAAGAGTGTATTTTCGAGTATTCTAGAGTTGGTAGTACTTGGTAGAATACATTTTAGTGTGTTGTGCTGGAGCAATTAATTATTCTATCGCACCTATTCCAGAAGCACTGTTTAACCATATATGACGGCTTTATCCGCCGTTTCTCTGCAGTACTCTGGTAGCAATTAAATCAAAGAGTGTATTTTCGAGTATTCTAGAGTTGGTAGTACTTGGTAGAATATATCTTAGTGTGTTGTGATGGAGCAATTAGTTATTCTACTGCTCCTATTCCAGTCGCACTGTTTAATCTTATATAACGGCCATATCCGCCGTTTTTATGCAGTTTTCTGGTAGCAGTTAAATCGAAGAGTGTATTTTTAAGTATTCTAGAGTTGGCAGTACTTGGTAGAACACATTTTAGTGTGTTGTGCTGGAGCAATTAATTATTCTACCGCTCCTATTCCAGTCCCACTGTTTAACTACATATGACGGCTTTATCCGCCGTTTCTCTGCAGTTCTCTGGTAGCTATTAAATTAAAGAGTGTGTGTTTGAGTTTTCTAGAGTTGGTAGTATTTGGTAGAATACATTTTAGTGTGTTGTGCTGGAGCAATTAATTATTCTACCGCTCCTATGCCAGTCGCACTGTTGAATCTTATATAATTGCCATATCCGCCGTTTTTATGCAGTTTTCTGGTAGCAATTAAATCGAAGAGTGTATTTTTAAGTGTTCTAGAGTTGGCAATACCTGGTGGAACACATTTTAGTGTGTTGTGCTGGAGCTATTAATTATTCTACCGCTCCTATGCCAGTCGCACTGTTCAATCTTGTATAACGTCCTTATCCGCCGTTTTTATGCAGTTTTCTGGTAGCAATTAAATCGAAGAGTGTATTTTTAAGTATTCTAGAGTTTGTAGTACTTGGTAGAATACATTTTAGTGTGTTGTGCTGGAGCAATTAATTATTCTATCGCACCTATTCCAGTCCCACTGTTTAACCATATATGACGGGCTTATCCGCCGTTTTTATGCAGTTTAATAAGAGCCATGCATTTTTATTTAGCGCACTTAATTTGCAATTAATTAGCAATTAATTCTCACTAAATCAAAAAATATTTATTTGCTTTTATTTTCGATTGAGCCAGCATATGGTTTTTGCCAGCTCAGCCATGATTTTTTTTTAAATAACAGCTATACATTTTTATTTAGCGCAATTAATTTGCAATTAATTAGCAATTAATTCTCACTAAATCAAAAAATATGTATTTCCTTTTTCTTTCGATTGAGCCAGCACACGGTTTTTGCCGGCTCAGCCATGGTTTCTTAAAAAAAAAACAGAGCAATAAATTTTTATTTAGCGCAATTAAATAGCAATTAATTAGCACTAAATCATTATATATTTCTTTTTGTGTTGTGCTATTTTGGCTGAGCCAGCTTAAGAGACCTGCCTTTCTTAATAATTTGTAATTTCTCTCCAAAACTGTATGCGAAAAATTCCTTATTAATAATTTACAAACTGAACAAAAAATCGTCCCGATTCGGCTAAATCGAAGGTACTCGTACCTTTCACCGAAGCAGTTGAATTTGCAGTCGTGACGATAATGCAATTTTAAATTTGCATACAGGCAAACTAAATAGAACTATTTGTATGTATCACATTTGAATCGGTATTACCTTTCCGTGCAAGTTTAATGAGCTTAATTTAAAATAGTACTCTAAATAATTATACTTTTTGCTGTACAGAGTTGATATTGAGCTTTAATTTGATAAATATTTCAATTTAAATAAACGATAACCATAATTTTACAAGAGTATTTTTGTTAGCATTGTTTTTATTTTTAATAAATTCTCAAGGCAAGCATTGCTTCCATTGCTTCCATGGACCGCACGCCACTGCATGCATATTCAATTTTTACCCAAGACCTAATTAAACTATAATGTAATGATAGAGACGATGTGTTTTAACAAACGTTTTTGATCCTTGGAAATCAGGAGACATACAAGATGGATGCTATATTTTTATTTGCTCTATATAATGTATTCTTTTTAAATCAAATAATTAATAAAATTTATAATAAATTATTGATTGTTTAATAATCTAATATTACGACTGTAGGTACATTTGTACATGTTTATTTATTTAGAATTTATTTTTATTTATTTTTGGGCAAGGGTCGGGATTCATACCTCGTACCTCCAGGCACCGATTCATATGATCATTTAGCGATGCTGCTAGAAATTAGCCGAATGTAGGGAGAATTCAATCCCCGATAGGGACTTTTATAATGCCAAACATTGTATTGACACGGGATTTATTATTTTATATTTTAATCTTTCTAAAGAATCTTTATAAGAAATAAAAAAACAGCTCAGGCGGGAGTCGAACATGTGACCTTTGGATTACGAAGCAAACATGCTAAGCACTAAGCGAATCCATCGAAGCTGGCATACTCGTTACTATATATTAGTTTTAAAAGCTTCCCATATCTTTATTTTATCTTTATTTATCTCATTTAATTATAAATTCATAACTGTTATAGTCTCAAATGCTGGTAACAATCACACAATGAATTGTATACATATAGACGAATTTAGTAGGTTGTATGTATGTATTTTCATAGTTTATTCAAAGCAATTGATCAGTTTACAAATAATAATGAGATACTGAGAAACTTTCCAAAACATCAATAACCTGAGTTTTGGGACTGAGACAATTTAGACTTGAGTATTTCTTAATAACGCTCATAACTATATTATAATATAGCACTGAATGTGAGTTTAGTTCATTTTTGTAGTCATTGAAACGTTACTATGGGAAAGAGTAAATTCCAATAAATTTTATAAGTACGGAATGTTTTGAAAGCTAGAGGTATTTTTGTGGGAAGATGATATTCTAGTGGTTGTGTCTTCTTCGGTATTGATAGTGAAAAATTGAAACATTTAATACTCTAACTCTTATTGAAATTTATATTGTGTTAGAATTATCCAAGGTCTACTAATAAGTATAGTATCTACACATATCATCCTGAATCAAAGCGCTGGTGAGTACATACTTAATTTTATATAAATCTATATGATCTTGTGTAGATCATATAGAAGATACTG
Organism: Agrypnus murinus; assembly: GCA_929113105.1. NCBI lineage: Eukaryota > Metazoa > Arthropoda > Insecta > Coleoptera > Elateridae > Agrypnus > Agrypnus murinus. The sequence continues at coordinate 217,395,179 of OV816024.1, read as the reverse complement.
TTACTGGAGGTTTATCCTTCACAGAGCTGTGTAAAAGCTTGTGGTATTTACATTTAAATTGTTTTTAAATTTTCTAAATTTAAATAGAGCTACTTTTGTTATAGATAATATTGGTTGTATGTATCTTGAATATTTAATACGCCACACAAGGCAAGTACTGGCAATCCCCCCACCACCAGCAAATGTAAACAGCAAACAATGTATATTTAATTCATACATCCTCCAGACATTCTCTGAGAATTATAAGCTAATTATAATTTAATCGGTATTTGCGAAACTTACTAAGTGAAACATGTAAGCAGGTTTATAGTTAGTTACGAATTTTTGTATACACGAATAATCTATAACAGATTATGAAAGAAAAAAACAACTGGTCGTTGATTATACAAACTTCTGGAAAGCATTTGATAATGTTGACTTTTAAACGTTACTAATTAAAATGTTAGGAATTGGACCGACTTGTTAACGTATCCACTAAAAGACACTTTAAATAGTATATTAAAGAACAAGTTTTATAAGGGTTGATTTGGCGCACGAATCCCAAGTTAGAAAACGAGCCGCAGGCGAGTTTTTCTATGGGAATAGTGCGCCAATGCCCTTATAAAACGAGTATTTTATGCTATTTTTTCTAATTTGCGCCCCCTTTTTTCTTATTTTAATACAAAAAACATTTTTGTCGTCTAGGGAATTTTGTGTTAGTTGGTAACAGTTGGTAACACTCGGCGCCCACTTGATTTTTTGAATCATTTGTCATCATCCGTCACTTCAAATAAAATTTTTCAAAGCACTGTTCAATATAATAAAAAAGACCGGACAGTTTAATTCATTTCAACAAGTTCACAAGTATCTATCTAACAATAAAAGTAAAAATAATCCTCTATTATCAATTATACATAATGTAGGTGGGTATCAATTTCTTGACATTTTTGAACTTGGATGCTTCATATTGCTTGAAACGGCTACAATATTGGGTGTCATCGGCACTTGTTCCTTTTACATAGCAGAATTTGTCTTTCGAGTACATAGCTACTAGAAAAGAAAATAAAGAAGCAAAGATGATTAAATCGATGATACGTGTCTTGTTTATAGTACCATAAAATTACAAACATGAATTGGACTTATTTTGACAGATACTTGCAGTTTGAAGTTGTCACATTCCACGCATTACCCATCCAACCCTTAAAAACTAAATAACCCTATAATTCATTAAAGTACAGTGTACTTTTATAGATAGCCATAAACGACTCCTACTGATAGACGTTAATAAATGTATTACAAACGCAAATTAGAAAAATTAAATTATATTATATATATTTCAAAAGGTAATTTTAAGTACCTTAAGGGGCGTCGGAAGTATTTTCACTTAGAGGGAGTGAACTTATTTTGACTAATGATGATGATTCAATTGGACGATTTCACAAATAAGATAAACAATAAATGGAAACTGGACATATCGCCGAAAGAGGACAAATCGCCGAAAGCATAAAACGACGCCGAATAAATCTGAAACGTGGCGTCGATGCCGAACTCTCAATTTCCTCGAACTCACATGTCTGTGAGTTGCCTGTGAGTGAGTGAGTGAGAAGCCTGTCGGCTTCTCTGGCCAAAGTGCCAAAATAGGTTAAGTCGCCGAAACTCATCTGTGGACAAATCGCCGAAAGTGGTCAAAATGCCAAATACGAAATAAAAGATTTATTTAAAAAAAATCTTAAAAACAGATGGTAGGTCAGGATGACTAAGGGTTGATTGGCGACTTCGTCGTACACTGGATACTCTGGTAGGTACCCTCGACCAAGCTCTAGAAAAAGGTCTAACAAATCGGAACATGTATAGGACGCGATGTTTTCTAAATTAATGTTCCAATATTGGTATGTAACATATTATAGTGTAATGACTTTACAACTCGCGCTGCCACCCACGTTGGGCGACATTTTTATATGTGAAGTAATTTGGTATCTTGCAAATTGTCAATAAAACTTTCATATCTCAGGGTCGAATTACTTGATGTTCAATCGTAAAGGTTACCTATAAATTTTTTTTATTATTTACCTTAATATGAGACTCTTATTATAATCTTTCAATATTGGATTCGTTTATTGAAAGATTAAACTGTATAAATAAAATATTTAAATTTTTCACACTTCATGCAGTGATTAGTATTTTTCAATAAATAAAGGTTGGTTATTACTAATAACCATTGACACATATCTGAAATGTCAAACCTGACAGTTATCAATTAAAATATTTCTCAAGAAGGAATAAGTAAGTATAGCATATATTTTTTTATTAGCTCTTTATTTTATAAATCTTTATTTTAGGATTTTAAAATGGAAAGAAATCTTACCCTTGTCAACTTACATGTAAAATCTTTCCTCAGGTAAGTCTTCCTTGTATGTCTATCCAATAGTTTCTTAAAATTTTGACATATGTATCTTTTTTCTCTTTTTCCAACAATTACCTCCACTTTCACAACCTACAATTTCCACAATATACACTTTCCACCAAGAACCGTGATCACAGCCGTCGATTCTGCAGACCTCACATCACCGAACTACTGGACTACCTCGAAACCTGCTTTCATGGTTTTCTTATTATCTAGGGCTGGAATGATGACTGCCAGCTCCCCAACACCTCAGTAAGTATCTTCAAATCTATTTCTTATGATTAAGTTACATTAATAATTATTTTCTTTTACAGGATAATGAAGACTTCAAATCTTCCACACCTTGATGAGTACCAAACCCAGCTCAAAGACAGTTTTTTAAATTTTATTTTCTTCTATCGATTACACTTACTGTATCATAATACCCTTTAATTTTGCTTTCTGTAATTAATGCACCGACTCTTCCTTTATTCAATAAAACCCTGAACTTTCTTTTTATATATTTTAATTTAACAAATTTTCTTCTTGAACTTTATCAATTTACATATTCTATATACACATTTATTTTATTTTCTATTATATAGACAAATTTCTTCTTTTAGTAACATCGCCCCGAGATACCCCTCTTTTTAAATATTTTTTTTATGTTTTTCCTTTTTATTAAGATACTCCCTATCTTTGGTAATTCTTTCAGTTTTCTTACTAACAATGCCTATAACCATAGAAGTGATTTATACCTTATTATTGAAGTACAGAGAGAATTTTAAATATACTATAGAAAATCAATATACCTTTAAATTATTTACATGATTTTTAATTTTCAGGTTGACTTATGGCTAGGATATCCTTTCCTTTTATTATCCTTGTTAATTTTAATATTGTATCAAAATACTATAATAAATATATGCTATTACATTCTGTTTCATTATTTTATAATTATATACTAAATTTTTGTATTCTTGGGATATCATTATGACTTTGTATGTAAGTTTATATGTTTTTATTTATTTATTTATTGATCCTTAATAACCACATCTGTGCAATAATGATTCTCTAAATTTTTCTTTATCTTATGTATATGCTCATATTAATTTTTCCACCTCACATAAACGTGAACATCACAATATAGTTTCAATAAACAGCTCTATCCATTTTCTATCGTTTTATACTTTTCGGTGTTGATTCTACGTCGGTCATTTGTGCACAAGAAGTTTCAGCGATTTGTCTACAGATGAGTTTCGGGTTTAGACCGCGTTCGACGATTTGTCCAAATATACCTTTCGGGGTTGTGACCACTTTTGGCAATTTGTTCAAGATGAGTTTCGGCGTTTTGATCGCGCTCGGTAATTTGTCCAAATATACCCTTCGACGTTTGACCACGCTCGGAGATTTGTTTCCGATATATACGGCGTCGTCTTTATAGCTTTCGGCAATTTGTCCACTTTCCTGTCCACAGGCCTTTTTTCGACATTTTGACCAACTTTCGGCGACATGTCCACTTTTTCGGCGTTTTGTTCGTTCGGTGATAAGTCATAGACTCCAATAAATAACCTCAAGAATTGACCGCAGCGCTCTATTATACGAAAAAGTTGAAACCATATTCGATGAGAGTTGGCAACCCAGCTTTTTTAATTCAAACGACTGAGCGGAAAATTAAAGTACTAATTTTGAAATTATTAAGCACGAGTAACTAAGACAAAATAAACAAACAATAAAATCAATTTAATAATCAGTAAGTAATTTTATTAGTAAAAACAAATTAATCATAAATAAATATATTTTCTATTTTCACCTTTATTTTTAGGGAGGTTTTAAGTTACCCGTACTTACTCTGACTGATTTCATGGATTATGAAAAAGTCAGTCAACGGTCAATAAAACAGTAAAATGGGATGAAAAGCGAATTGGCAGAAGATTGGAATACAGGGTGTAAGAATTTACGACGCATTAACTTTAAGAGGTGGTAGAAGAAAGGAAAAAGGAACAAAAACTTCTTAATAAATTTTTTCTATCTTAATTAGATTTCGAGTAATTTAGAAAAAACCATTGCCATATCTGGCAACCTTGCTTAAAAATAATTGCATATTACAGCTGAAACGCCTGACCTTGTTTCTGAATTCAAATTGTTTAGTATAAACAATCCGATGAGCTTTGTTTGTTTTGTAGTATACTTGTTGAATTTCGCTTTAATAATTTACAGCTATCCAAAATACGAAAAACATTTTAACTTAAAATAAATACACAAAGCAATTTATTTACTTACTACTTACTTGGTCCAATATGCATTAGCTGTGTTATTAGTAAGACTACCATTTAAATGTCTGCAAAATATCACGTGTGGTAACAGTGGTGTAACATTATAACAGTTGAGGAAGGTGCACCTAATTCGACAAATTAATGTGAGCTATAAATACCATTCATATTTACAATTGCAACTTCTTCTAACTATAAGTGTAAGTGTAGATTTTAAACTTTTAAAGATGCCCGTTCTCATTGTTGAAATGAGAAATTTTGTTTTTTTTCGAAAGCTTTTATAGTGCACTAAACATACAAACTGATCCTTCAAAACCCTTTTATACCATCATTTAAAAGATATGAATCACTTCCCGTTTTTAAGTTCTGAATATTTTTGCTTGTATTCTCGAGGCGGTTAAATAAATAATTTATAAATGTATGTTTGTTCCTTCTGAAATCAACATATGGCTCATCAAACAGATGAAATTATTTACGAATAAGTGTATGTGTTGTATTAAAAGAATGTATTAGGCGAAATAGACATGGCTATGGACCGGTTGCCATTGCAAAAAATAGGCTACGATACTGAAGTTCGTGATTTCTTCTCCTTTAAAAACATCAATTAATTTAATACAACATTCAGTTAATTCTATAAAATTATTATTTCTTTAATTAATTTAATCAGCTAAAATATATCGGATGCCTGCGGATTTTAGCGTACGCCGCTGACAACAGGTAACTTGCACTATTAAATTGTTTCACTCTAAACCGATATTATCTACACAGCTGTATATCAGGCGTTAGCCCAGATCCTTCATTAAATTGTAAGATATAGTAATAGTAGCATAGACAAAATCGTGCTTTATTGACAAATTATTTCAAGTTCAACAAACTACAATCCTCAGCATTATGAGACATTTGGAGAATGCCGAGCAGATTGTATTAAAGATTGTTGTATTGTAGGGTTGGTAAGTTTGCTAATTTTTTTAAATGAATATTTAAATGTAAAAATAATCCGATTTTACCCATAAACGATTGATCATACGAAGAAAAAATGTTATTTAGGTTTCTTGTTGTGTTAGATGAGATCCTGACAAAGCCCCATAATCAAACTGTATTAAACTATTATTAACGCGGCAAAATGATGTTAAAGCTTCCAACTTTATTTTTTTCTGAAAAAGTAGTACGTCCTAGAACAAAGTTGTATGAAACTTTTTTGTTCCTTTTAATGTCTCTATCATCCCTAAAATTAACACATAGTAAACCCTTACACGCTGTATATGCACGTGAATATATTTATAGAAAAGACGGCGGCTAAAATAAAAAGTTCTAAATAATTCTAAATAAAAAATAATAGTGAAGCGGGTGGTCGCGAGGTAAAGAGTCCAACTCTTACTCAGACGGCTGGGATTCGATTTCGGGAACCGACGAGAGGATTTTCGTCGCCAATAAAGCCTCAGTACACTTCGCCGTGCTGTCGGATGGGCACGTTAAGCAGTCGGTCTCGATTGTCACATAATCATCTTTCTGTGGTTGTCGTTAAAAATAACCGGCCTATACCACGCACAAGCATGTTTTTACTTCAGTGATTTGGCAATGTTAAATGCAATTAAGATTTATACAAATTACAATTACAACAAATTCGATTTTGATAAGTTTTACGTAGAAAACGCAAGAAACCCTTTTCATTGCTTATAAAATACCTCACAAGCTGGCCTTTGTTGTATTAGCTGCAACTTAATAGTTTCGGAGATATAGTATCAACAATGTAAGCTGTGTTTCCTATAAGAAATGCACAGAATAAGAATCTTGTAGCACATCTTTGAAATTACATCTCCGAAATTAAAAGTCGTTGCTAAATACAACAAAAGTTACGTAGCTTTGGAAAATGTTGGCTGCTCAGGCTCAACTACAGACTCATCGGTTTTTTAAACAGTGAATAATCAATGACACCTACGCCGATATTTAACTTTCCTTCCTATTATTTTTTCCGTTATTCCCTTTTGATATAAGTTTACTGTACGTTAATCTTTTCATGTCCGTATTTACCATTGGAAAGTATTTAAAATTACCTTTTAAATGATATTATAATATGATGTTTATGTGACTTTTAGTGGATTTGTTTAAAAGTGTGTTCTTACTGCTCGTTTGTTAGTATTTGGGATACGAATCAGAACTTTTAGGTGTGCCTCAAGGCTGTACTGTAGGCTCTTTGTTTTTCTTGCTTTAACTATGCGTATCTATTATGTTTATAATTATTTATAATTAATTATAATTAATTACTTATTATAGCTAAGTGATGCCACGACTTACAGTGGGATACTATTTATAAATGAATTTGTTATTTAATATTTAATTAAAATATTTGACAGTAAACAGTAAAAGTGGGATATCAGAAGATGATATGCGATGAGGAACTATGGACCTGGAGCAGGGAAATCGGTAAATTGGAGAAGTACAGCACCAAGCAAAACAAACAAGATCAACCACCATCAAAAAACGATTAACGAAAAAAAGTACAGGACAGGATAAAATGGGTAACAACATACGCAATGGACATAAGAACATATGAAAAAACATGGAACATAAGGAGTTTAAATGGTAAGGAAAAGGAACTGATACAAGAAATTAAGAAGTACAATCTGGAAATATTGGCAATTACTGAGACAAAGAGGAAAGGAGTAGGAGAAATAATAATAGAAGACTATGGGCTGTTATATAGTGGAGTAGCGGAGTGCGAAAGAGCCGCAGCAGGGGTAGGCTGAGTGGTAAGTCCGGAGTACATGAAGAGGCTAGTGAAATGGAATGCAGTGAGTAAAAGGACAATGAAAGCAACATTTGCACAAAGCAATAAGGAGAAAATAGATATAATAATAGCATATGGACCGGGAGAGAATGATACGAAGAAGGATAAGGAACAATTCTGGCAAGAAATACAAATGCTATATGATGAAGGGGACAACAACACTATAATTCTGGGAGATTTTAATGGAAGAATTGGGAATGAGATAGTAGGGAGACAAGGGGTAATGGGAGGATATGGAGAAATTACAAGTAATTCGAATGTAGAGAGACTAATAGAATTTTGCATACAGAATGGTCTTGTAATACTAAACTCTTTCTATCAGCATACGGACAAGCATAAATACACTAGAGAAGAACCAGGAAGAAACGAAAGATCTATTATAGACTACATAGTAACAGAGAAAATAAATAGAAGAATTATGAATGATGTGAGAGTTTACAGGGGAGCCGAATTATCGACTGATCACCTGGTAATAGCAAAAATAAAAAACAAGAAAGAAAATGAAGATGAGAAGGTAAAAGGGGAAGCAAAAAGGAAGGAAGTGAAGATGATTAAAATACACAAACTACAAGACCAACAAGTAATAGAGGAGTATGCAGAACAGATCGCGAAGGGGATACAGGAAGCGAGACAGGAGATACAGAAATTGAATATCGAGGAGATGTGGAACAAATTTAAAGAGATTATCTACAAGGATGGAACAAATGTATGCGGGATAACTACAACTGGAGGATCTAAAAAGAGAACCAGCTGGTGGAGTGAGGAAATTAAAAATACTATTAGATTGAAAAAGAAAGCGTGGAAGTCTTTCCACGCTTACACAAGAGGAGCGATGAAGCTTACGCGAGCTATAAAGCAGCGAGGAAAATGGCAAAGGAAAAGGTCAAAACAGCTAATGCTAAAGAATGGGAAGAATTTGGGACCAAGATGGAAAATGACAGAAGTGCGAACCAAAAGCTTTTCTACAGGGTACTGAAGAATATGAGAAATAACGGAAAGAATATCGGAACGAGACAAATTATGGACAAAGAGGGAAAGATACTAATGGATGATGACAAAGTTATGGGGAGATGGAAGCAATACTTCCAAGATATGTTAGAGGTTTCAGAGATAACTGAGGAGGAAATGGAAGCAGAAGTAGGCAAACAAAATGATAGAAAACCTGAAGGAGAGAGAGACAGTGGACAGACAGAGGAAGCACGTGACAGTATACAACTAGAAGAAGTTAAGAAAGCGATAAGAAAGCTAAAAAATGGGAAAGCGGCAGGAGTTGATGGTATAAGAGCTGAGCTACTTAAAGGAATGGGAGAGGAAGGAATGATGTTTCTACAGAAAATCCTTAACGAAGCATGGGCAACACGAGCAGTACCTAATGATTGGAAAGTATCGGTAATAGGACCTATTTTTAAAAATGGTAACCAGAAAGATTGCTCAAATTACAGGGGAATATCGCTGCTCTGTACCGCATGCAAAGTATATGACATGATATTGGAAGGAAGATTAAGAAAGGAAGTAGAAGGAATGCTACATGAGGCACAAAGTGGATTTAGGCCCGGTTACTGCACACACGACCATATATTTACTTTAAGAAATATAATAGAGAAACCGCTACCTTATAACAAGGAAGTTTATATATGCTGTGTGGATCTGGAAAAAGCCTTTGATAAAGTCGTGAGGGAAGACATATGGGACATATTGGAGAGAACTGGTATTACAAAGAATTTAGCAGAAGAAAACGGAGAATATAGTAAGGAAGGACAATATGGAGTCGGAAAAGTTCAGAACGACACAGGGAATGAGACAAGGAGGAAACCTTAGTCCATTACTTTTTATCACTTTTATGGATGAAATAATCAGAAAAGTCAGCAGTGAAAGTAAGAAGATGACGGTAGGATACCATAAACTGAAATCGGTTGAAGTAAGTGAATGTGTATTTGCAGATGATGTCGCGATAATAACAAATACGGAAAAAAGCTTACAATACAATGTAGACCTATGGACAAAAGAACTACAAAAAAAAGAAATGAAAATAAATATAAGCAAGACAAAAGTAGTTGTGATAACAAATAATAATGAGAGAAGAGTAAACATAACAATAAGCAACAAGGCAGTGGAGCAAGTAAAGAATTTAAAGTATCTAAGAATAAACATAGAGGAAAGGGGAAAACAGGAAGAGGAAATCAACAACAGAATAGCGACAACGGTAAAAACATTCCACAGCATGAATAGGGGGTTCATAAGTAAATCAGAAATTAGTGATAAAACAAAAATGACAATTTATAAAACCATATATTTGCCGACGTTATTATATGGATGTGAGACATGGGTACTGACCGAAAAACAACAAAAAAAAGATACAGGAAAGGGGAAAACAGGAAGAGGAAATCAACAACAGAATAGCGACAACGGTAAAAACATTCCACAGCATGAATAGGGGGTTCATAAGTAAATCAGAAATTAGTGATAAAACAAAAATGACAATTTATAAAACCATATATTTGCCGACGTTATTATATGGATGTGAGACATGGGTACTGACCGAAAAACAACAAAAAAAAGATACAGGAAAGGGGAAAACAGGAAGAGGAAATCAACAACAGAATAGCGACAACGGTAAAAACATTCCACAGCATGAATAGGGGGTTCATAAGTAAATCAGAAATTAGTGATAAAACAAAAATGACAATTTATAAAACCATATATTTGCCGACGTTATTATATGGATGTGAGACATGGGTACTGACCGAAAAACAACAAAAAAAGATACAGGCTATAGAGATGAAGTATCTCAGGAAAGTAGCAAAGGTGACGATAATGGACAAGATAAGGAATGAAGAAATAAGGAAAAGACTGGACATAGAGTGTGTTAGGAAGTTTATAGAGAAAGCGCAGTTAAGGTAGTTGGGGCACATGAAAAGACTCAATTCAGACAGGCAAGTTAGAAAAGTATGGGAGGCGAAAACTATCGGAAGGAGAAAGAAAGGAAGACCAAGTAAGACGTGGGATGGAGAAGTTGCAAAGATAATGAAGTCAAAAGGAATCTCATGGAATCAGGCAGAGATTATAGCGAGAGATAGAGTCAGATGGAGAGCAATGATAAAAGAAGTTAAATAGTGTTTGAAAGAGGTAAATAAGTGAGTGGGTGCGAAGTCAGAGTAATAAAATAGTGATAAAACAGAGTTGAAAAGATGAAATGCGGAGAGTTATGTTAAAGTCAGAGTGAAGTTAATTACAAGTGATAAATAATAGAGGCACCTTTAAATAGAGACTATTAAGCTATTTAATTGGATAGAATAAGTATAGAATACAACTGTTTAATGTAATACTACATATACTTTTATAAGTTTATACGGATAGAATAAGTTCAGTTACTGTAAACGAGGAAAAAAAATTATGCATCGAAAGGATTAACATACCCTCTACACTTAACAGTATGAGAGGGATAGATTATATATAAAATATTTGAGAATAATATCAAAATTTAAATTTCAATATTCACTGAAATAATCTTATCGCTGCTTTATACAAGACCCTGTGATTTTCAAGTAAAATTTCTTAAAAATAGAAATACTTTTTGTCATTGTTAAGTAAATTATTCCATTGGTATTGAATTATTTATCTGTAACCTGGGACCGTTTCTACAGGTATCAAATAATAGCTATTGATCGTATATAATAATTATGTTTAATGTTTTGTTTTTATAATTTAACATAAGTGCAATAGAAGCGGCATTGAAATGATTTCTTAACTTTTTAACAACACTATCTAAATAAATTTGTTGTGCATTGCGGTGAATTCGCATAAACAGAATAATTTTGATTTCTTTTGCCCCACGTTGGGACAAACCATATTTATATGCGATGAATTCGCATAAAAAAGAAATATTTGAACTTTTCCCACATTGGCTAGCAAAATATAAATATATGCGATGAATTTGGCTAATTAAAAATAAAAATGAATTATATTCAATTTCATCAGAATACTTTCAAATAACGAATAATTGCTGTTAGATTGTAGATAATTATTTTATAATTAAATTGATTTTTAAAATGACTGTGTACTTTGGAAATGCTTTTCAACTTCCCTCTTTTATAAATTCTTATATGATTCAAAAATAGTTTTTAATAGATTTAATAATGCACTAGTTACATAAAAATGTTACGTGAGTTCTTGACTAACTCAAGTTTACGTAATAATAAGTTGGGCGCCAATTAAATAACTTAAAATAACTGAATTAAAATTAATAAGAAAAACTCATTTCAGGGCGAATGTGGATTCTTGTGGTTTTTTTAAAATATAAATAAATTGAAATCACTTTTAAAATTGAAATCTTAATTAAGTTTAACTATTACTAAATTGTTCAATTCACTTAACTACACCTCACAAAATTGTCTTTTCTTTCACAATTACCATTTACAGAAGGAAATAACTTCCTACCTTTTTATAACGTTGCTTCTTTCCTTTAGTATAGTCCTCGTATCCAAACCATTGGCAGAGTAAGTCACTTCATGTTGTCCCAGTGCTGGTTTCCAATTCCGACTGACTTTCCTTTGCATGGATTCCCAAAATAACACCATCCATACACTTGATTTTGGTAACTCACTTTTGGTTTAATTTATAGCTGGTACTATTTCCCTTATTCGTAGAATATTGTAGTATTTGTTTTATGTGTTTAAATAAATAAAACACCAATTTATGGTTTTAACGAAGGTTTATTGACTAGCAATAACTTTAGCTAGTAATTTAATTAGGTGGTTCTTTATAGCCTTATATTTAAACTTTTACAATTTATAACTTTCTACACTTTGGCCGTATACAATTCACCAACCAACTTAATTTGTCTATGCAAGACTAATTATTTGTACAATATTTGTATTATATTATTTCTTAACGACTTTACTCTGTCGCTTTATTTAGTGGACTGAACTTTACATACGTTCACGTTCGTCGTCTATCAGGAAGTGTTTTTTACATTTATACTATATTAATTTGACTGTGTCTGTACGCCGTTTATCATGAACTGCCTTAAAATATGATTTTTCTAAGCTTATATACTACTTACTATTTACATCATCATATTACACAATTTGACGTCACCTTACCATCTAATACAATTACTACACTATTTACAAACATAATAGCAGATTAAAACATAATCATAATATTTGACTCAATCTATTACAGATTAATTACACAATACTTTTACGCAATAATAACGATCTATTTACATAAACAAAACCTTTAAAGAATCACATAACCCGTCGATATACTCATTTGAAAATTAATCATAATTGAATTATATAATAACAATAACTTGCGCACAACTGGATGTTACGTATACTTAAGTATTTGGTGAGTAAACTGTTTGATAATAAATAAACATGTATTACTTAACCTTATTAAAAAGTATACACATTGATTGTATAATCAATGACACACCAGTAAATAACTTAAAAATATTTTTAACTGGAAAAATTGATAAAATATTTCTAAAGTGTTAGTTTTTAACAAAGATTTTAAAATTTCCCAAATTTTGGATACAAAATCTACAGCAGCATATTATGCCAGAGGCGGATCCACGGGGGTAGGAGGAATGGGGGAAATTCCGCCCCCCAAATTTTATAAATAAATATACATAGGATAGAAACAAATAATGTTTGTTTAATTATTCACAATTTTTTCCCAAAAGTTTCCCCCCAAAATATTTCTCTGGATCCGTCACTGGCATACATATGCATCAAAAACATCAATATATTAAATAAGATATAGTCATCATGCAACATAGTTCATCAAGATGTGCGATTCTGTCGCTCTCGATTGCTTAGATCCAGTATAGCGCCATCCTTTAGAGAGCTACTTTGACCGCGAAATTACTGTAATAATTAACGTTTAGTGAGTGTAACTATATCTTGCTTAGTATATCTATGATCAAAAATTTGTCATGCTTCCCTCTGTATTTCAACTCTTGCACAAAAATATCTCAAAAATGGAAAGTTTGCAGTTTCTTGAGATTCTTAAAAATCTAAGGCCTTTGTACTAAATATGTTTTTATTGAGTGATAACACCTACAACAAATAGGATATGACAACGTTGCAAATGGAAAACTTGTACAGTTCAAATAGCAAACAAGAACATTCAAAAATGACCAAAAAAGACTTAAGATTCTTTAAAATATTTCTCAACAATATCTTAAGAACTATAGACCATCAAAAATTGGGCACATAAAAAAAGTTCAAAAATCATCAAAAAGGGGCGGAAATATTTTAAATATTTCTTCATTTTTAGACACCCTAAAATGGCTTTTTATTGAATACCAGGGCAGTTGAGTGCATGGAAAAAGGGTTAAAATTAGCCAAAAAAGGCCTAAAATATTTTAAAATTGAACACAGAAAAATTGTTAAAAAAACATCAACGAGGGTATAAAATTTCCTCATTTTTGGACACCGTACAATGGCTTTTTTAATTTCTGAACCAGAGCATTTGGACGCTTTAAAAACCAAGTAGAAATTATTGAAAAGAGGCTCGAAATGTTATCAAAACACTTGACACTGACAAAACACTGGACTAAGGCAATTGGGCACATGAGAAAATCTTTTAAAAATCACAGAAAATAAAGTCTCAAAATTCTTAAAAATACTCTAAGTTCTAGACACCCCAAGGATGATATAAAAGACTATACACATTAAAAACTAGACACATGTAAAATCGTTGAAAAAGGTTTAAAAACCATTATTTTCAGACAGCCCACAAGGATTTCATTTCTGGACCATATTCTCAACCGACCTCTCGATTTTCAGTTCCATAATAATGAATAAGTTTTACTATATCATTAGTTTTTATTAATATATCTTTCTTGAGGAAGGGACTAAAATCATATTATAGTCGCTCATTTCTAGACACCCCAAAATAGTTTTCCAATTTTGGACCAACGTGATTAAGGCACATGAAAAAAACAGTTCAAAAATTAAAAAGAAGTCTTAAATTCTATTAAAATCTATCTTTTGCCCTAAAAAATAGTTTATAATGTCTGGACCAACTAGCATCGGGCACACGAATCAAGTATGTCGCATCTACTAGTACTAGCATCAATGTTGTCGCCATTATTCGATTTCTAAGGTCATCCAAGTTTTCTGGTTTTGTTTTGTTTACTATACTTTTGCAGTATCCCCACAAAAAATAATGTAAAGATGGTGCCTCTCCTTCTTATCCACCTGATTTTATTTAAATAATTTCGAACGGTGAAACTAAAATATGGTGATGCACCATGTTGCTGAAACCAAATATTATTTTATGTTATGTGATGTTATGTTTTAAAATTATCGCCAACAACATTTCCTATTGCAGGGACTATTTGATTTTGCAGCATGTCTAAATACTTTACTCCGTTTAAATCGCCTTCAACAGAAAAATGGGACAATAACTTGGTACTGATAATACCGGCCCACGCATTTACTTTTAAGGGTTTTTGTGTTCTATGTTCCCACATCCACCTGGAATGGGCGTCATTCCAATATCGACAGTTATGGCGATTAACAGTACCATTTAACATGAATGTGGCTTCGTCGGAAAAAATTATGTTATTTGTGAAATGGGGATCGGTACTTATCTTTTGCATTATGGTTTCACAAAATTCCAAGCTGCGATCATAATCATCTTCGAAAAATTCTTGTACTAGCGAATTCTTCTACTTTAACGGATGAAACTTATTTTGCTTAAGAATGTTATAAACTGATTTTAAGCTAACTTCATGTTCTAATGTAGTTTTACGACGTTTATGGATTTTCTACAAACGTTTGCATAACGTCCAAGCATTTTTAATCTTTTGTTGCTGTTTTTGGTCGTTACGTATTACAATTCGCCAAACTGCAGTTCTTGTAATAAATCACGGTTTGGCAAAGCATCATTAAATAAACAAGCTACTTTCCCAGAACTTCTTATTCGATGGCCGTACCCTTTCATCATTAGAATTGTTATTCTTTCTTGTTCTGTACACATACGGTATATTATCAAGAATCTTACAAAAATACGTTAGAAACACGAACACTAAAGTAATTATTATTTTCAGTATCAACAATAAGTATTACGGGTTTTTCAAATCTTTGACACACAGCTAGTACTTGGTTACAGTAAATAATTACTTTTTAAGAATTTCTCTCTTTTTCGGCTTGTACTTTAGGGCGAAGAAACTTGTTTTTGTAGACTTATCAGAAAAGGAGATATTGACACGTTATTTTTTATACACACTGTATAATTGAATTCAAAGCAAATATTTTTCAGTGATGACAAACAAACTTAACTGTAGCTTCTGTTTAAAAAATTAAGTTGGAGTTGAATATTAAAGATAATAAAAGAAAAGAAAAATAAAAAGTTGGTTTAGTGCATACTGGGAATCTTCTAGTGTACAGGGTGTTTCACTTTACAGTTTGACATCCCTATAGCTTTGTTACTTGCGAGTCCTGACACACATGAATTGGGCCAAGCAATAAATTTTTTCGCCTACCTGATCAGAAAGTGCTTTTTAAATGTCCTGTTTTGAGGGCAGTTAAGGCTTCTTTGCGGGCCTCTTATGTCAAACTTTTTACTGCCCTCTTATGTCAAATACATAACCTCTACACTACTACTAGATGAAACAACGATTTATTTATGTTAAGTTGGAGATACTGTAAAAATTGTAATTGTTTTTTAAATTGTCATACTTTGACCACTCCTGTGCATTATCCTAAAAAGGTTTTAATCAAAAAATGAAATCATTAGTTTTTAACATTAAAAATATAACTCATTCGTAAAACTTTTAGCAACAGAATATGACGGAAAATGTAATTTCAAACATATTTTTACATAACCTTTAAAAATATAAAAAACATACGTCAAATTTTTCTAGGCTTCTTAGATCATAACTTTGATTTTCATGTCTTCGTCGATAAATTTGTCGTTTGTTTTTTTCTTTTCACAGTGTCATTGTATGTATAAATGGAGGTTGTGACAATTAATTAATAAAAAGAAAATTGTAATTTCAATAAATTATACAATGATAGATTAATTACTCATCCTAATTAAAAGTCATATCCTGTTCCTTTTATTTACCAATAATAATGAAAACATTTACTATACGGCCGTGTTGTATGTAGTGTAATGATTATTAGGTTAATTTAGTTAATAAATTACTAAAAACGTCTGGCGTTATTTTCATTTTCATTCATTCCCTCTAACATATGCCTATTTAATTTACTAATAAGTTACGTTACTGTTTAACTTTTGGAATTCTTTTTTAAACTTTAAAACAGGTAGGCGAAAAACTTTTGTATGTCACTCGGACCGAAAAGCATTTGTAGCCCTAAGTTGTCCGCTGCCCTCGCTACGCTACGCTTCGCTCGGGCATCAAGCAACTGCGGGCTACAAATGCTAATTTTCTGCCCTTGAGACACAATATACTATTGTTTTTAATTTGTGTTTGACATTTTATATTTCATCACCAATTAAAATGATTTATTTGTTGCTGATATCATGCACAATCAAAAACATATTCGTTTAATCACTGATAATTATTTGTTGAATAATAAATATTAATTACAGAAACATACAGTGATTCAATTCATGTGAAACAAGGCTTGTATAATCGAATCAATTCCAAATTTTTAAAATTAGAAACATCATTTATTATAAACCACTAGCCTACCACAATCAAAAATAAATTCAAACAATCGAGGAAATATACGTAGTAAGCCTTATCGTAAAAGTCGTTACAGAAATTTTCACTTGACTAACTGAAAACCGTAAAACTAAATTTTGGCTAAAAAATCATGAATGATGACTATTACAATTAAACAAGGCCTACTATGTGTTTTCAATTATGTGTACTTATTTTAAGTCTTAGTATGCTGGTGGTTTATAATAAGTGGGGGTTTAATTACACACAAATCTCATTTAAGGGGTTCTATACCTGATAAAAATTTGGAACTAATTCAATTACAAGTAACAAAGATACATGAGTGTCAAGCTATGAAGTGAAACACTGTATATACATGTATACAACTTTGTTTTAGTATCTGAAACTGTTTCCGAGATGTTCAACTGCTTCTACATAGTAGGGTTTTTGTATAATAACGTAGAAAAATAGTAAAACCAGGATTCGGAGCTTAGCTTATATTTTTGTACAAATTAATACATGGACTTTAATATATGGTTTGTACTTATCTCATGACAATTGACCACCAATAGACCAGTCTAGAGTAAGACAAGTCGTTTTTGCTTTAATACTGAGTCTCAAAATAAACAAGCAATAACGCAGAGAAAGCATTAAAGAGCGTCAGATATATTTAGAATCTAAAACTAAAGAAATAAACTTCTTTTTTTTTATTTTTTTTATTTCACGCCTACACTACGGGGGAACCATCAGCTAAGGTCATCTGTTCCCCATCTAATATGCAACACGAATACACACACCCATAGTTGAGGTGGCGGAATTCTCCAATTAGAAAAATCCCGTCGCCCCAAGTGGGATTCGAACCCACGACCCTTGGAATACTAGTGATGCACTGACACCACTCGTCCAACGCCGGCCTCAAAAAAAAACTTCTTGAAAACACTTTTATTTATTTGTTAGAAATTGCTTTCAATGCTTTTAGCTTATACGGTGTTGTTATATCTTGCTTCGATTTAGTAGTAAATAAAAGTCGTCGAGCACTGAGATAACCAAAACTTTGTAAAGTGATATGTATTAGCCTGTCGAGTTGTCAGGAAATCCGAGAACGTCGAATTAAGAAATTGAATATTGGTCAAAACCAAGTCTTTGCATACTATGACATCAACGTAAGCGTTCTTATTATCATAAATTTCAACTATCATAAACTGTTTATGTTTATTATCTACGGTTTATTCGATGGTGTTTATCTTTTTAAATAAAATTGATTAATAGTAAACATTGCTAGCACTTAATTTAAAAATCACCCTTTAATTTAAGATTAATTCACACTAAATCTAAATGTAATATTCGTAAAGTTCGCCGCACATTCAACCTTGAAGGTTGAATAATAATAAGAGTAATAAAATATTTAATTAAATTTATTAAACATTTTAAAAATGAAAAGTGGAATTTATTCTTCTTTATTCTTTTATTTATTTTCGAATGTCATTAAAGAACGTAAACATGTATTCATGTTGTGTATACACAACTGTCTTGTGCATTCTGATTTTATTGTAATATCTAATAACCGCAATAAACTATTTACCGTAATGAGAATTAGGTATCCTTTATAACTCATAAGCTAGAGCGAAAGATTTTATTTACAGGCACAGAGTACGAAAGAAAGATTATTTAATACAAATTACTGTTATCAAATCATAAACAGTACCTAATATTTTTGGTTATTGACACGTACCACTTAATTCATTGAAAACGTTCGGTCCCAAGATCGAATCAGTATTTTGTGAAATTTTACAAGTATATTAATGGTATTCTATAATGGTTTTAGTTGCACTAAAAAGGATTACTGGAATCAAGTATACCTTCAGGTTGTAAATAATGTATATTTATTTCAAGATCAACAGTCTTAGTATTCTATAGGTAGAGCATAAGCAAAATCGTGCATTATTTCGCATTTATTATCGACAAATTATTTCAAGTTCAAAAACTACAATCCTCAGATTTAAGCGACATAAGAGAATATCTATTAAAACGTGCAGGACCGGATTCAAAACTTGAACTTTAAATAATTTGAAAAGTAAACATTTTAGAAAAGAAGTTACTTATATAAAAAGTTTTCTTCACAAGATGAACTATCTTGTATCAAGTATTGATCGTCATTTTTGAGACGCTCTGTATACAACTCTACAAAATAGTACAATATTATCCAAAGAGGCATTGATATATTTGATATCGACATAGAAAAATAAATTTTAACATATTATTTGCATGCTATTGTTCTTCATTTCTTAAATGCCTTAACCCTATTTTTTACAATGTCCAAGATCCAGTGACAATGAGAGAAAACTGACAAACATCAAAACTGAAAATCGATTTAAACTTTTTTAAATATTTCATACAAGAAATATGTAAAATATGTTTATCTACGACCACATAGAAAGTTACACATTCCGCACAATCTAGTAACCGTGAAAACGACCAATTGCAAACAATCTCCAAACTCAACGGTAAAGACCGCGAGGAATGATTTCTCACGATCAGTAGTTCTATTGAAACGCTATAGATGCCAGCACTTGCAATATTATAATATTATTAATTATTTAAAATAAAAAATGTTATAAATTTTAGTTAAAAGTTAATTTATTTTATTTCATTTCGTATTTCAAACAATTCTTTATATACCACAATTAGTAATATAAAGTATATCTTGATCTCCGTTGTCAATGATACCGGAGTTCAAGACGTTCTTGATCTCCGTTGTTGTTGGCAACGTAAATAATTTGATGTTGCATTATAGCCACATGCATGCATGCATGCTGCTTTTTATCTCCTTAGTTACGCGTATGATGACACAGACAAGGCAACTTGCTTCTTCATACAATAAATTCGGATGGATTTTAAAAGGGAGAAATTAGGATTGAAATACGAAATAAAATAAAACAACTTATGCAATACGGAGATCAAGCTTCTTTAAATCCTCGAAGATGTTATAACGCCTCGGCTGGCGCCTCGGCGTTATACATCTTCTTGGATTTAAAGTGTCACTTGATCTCCTAATTACATAATATATATTAATTATTGTTTTACATTAAATTATATTTTGAATGCAAATCCATTTAGAAAAATTATCGCTTTCACGGGGAATCGAACTCTGGACCGTCTGATTGCTAAGCCAGGCCTCTACCGTTAAGCAACGTAGCCGTCTTGACATGAGTTGGTTATTCTCATTATAAAAAGTTATTAAAAATTTTTATTTCAATTAATATAAAAATGATTAATTTTTTACGTTATTATATAATTGTTAATATAATATTATTCATTATTATTGCTAAATTACAATAAAAATCATGAAAGCTTTTATAATTTGCTACATAATTATTCACAAAGTGCAAGCGCCATCTAACTTTTAAAGCTACGTAGGTTTTATCACAATACCTAGAGTTATTGCATCTAGTCACATAGGCCAGCTGGTTGATCAGAGTCCGCCAACCGCCGCCATATTGGGGCAGAGAAGTGTGATTTTTAATAATGGACAAATTAAAACCAAGTTTTACGTGTTTGACATATTAGAGGCTTGATATTTCAGAATAAGAAAAACCTTTTAAAACAAAAGTGGATTTGATTAAATTCAATACAGAACAAATAATGAACAATTTCGTGCTTCGTTTGCCCCAATATGGCGGCGATTTGCGTTACTCTGGTCGACCAGCTCTAGGCCAGCTGGGTCTGAAGCAGCTTCAAATGACTAGAATTTGCACCAAGAATTTTCTTGCAGATTTCGAATCGGTGTATTGAAACAAGCTGAAATCGAGCCGTTTTTGAGAAAATTCAATTTTAAGGTCGAAAATTACTAAAAATCAATGGCGAAATCTCAGATGTAACTTTTACTCATTTTAATGGGCTTTTCTGTGCGAAAATTGCAGGTTTTGTATGAATATGTCTATTTTTCAAGAATTCAACACCAATTTAAGTATAATCATATGTATGTATATTTATTTATTTAGTTAATCATTATTTTCATGGAAATATGCATTTTTTACGAAAAATTAAATGAAATATAACTTTAGAATGATGTGTAAATGAAAATAAAACGCCCAAACTAATTTTTAATTTTACAAAATTATGAAACACTGAAAAATGAAGATTACATAAAATGTAGAAAACTCTCTATTCATTACATATGTCCAGCATTATATTCCTGTACTGCCCGAAGTAGTCTATATGCATATTCTGGATGCTCCTTTGGGACTTTGTAATTGTTCCAGATTTTCTTGAAATCAGCATGTACAGAGTCTATAGCTATACTATAGAACCCAAGACTTTGTTGTCTTTTTTTACAAAAATCGGGGACATGAAAGAATCTGCATGGACCTTAAGAGCGATACAAATCCCTAAGTATAGCTTTCTCTTAATTTCTTTAAGTCGTCTTCGTAACTTGGTTTCAGCTCAGCAGAAAAACATGAATTAACCACAGTATTAAAGTCTCAAAAGCATCGAACATACTTTAAGCACCCCATGGAACATGATCTGCGTAAATGATCCACCTTTCCTAAAAGTGATTTACACGCATTTCCTGTGAATGCAGGACCTCCTTGGACGAATTGTTGCATTACGTTGCATTCTTCAGCCCAATCAAGAGCATCTCTTTCAAACTCCTTGAGCATATGGTCATAGAGCGTATTGACAACGCCCAACATTAAATGCAATTCGGGTGGTGGAATTAAATCTACGTACTATTTTTTTGTATTATTCCTAGTTGTAATGACTGGTAAATGCATACAGTTTTCAAAATTCTTAGCACGTGCTTTCTTACTACCGCTTTCTCGCCAGGAATTATAATTTATTGAACAACTCTCAATGGTTCTGTATTCTCCGCAAATATCTAAGTGATCTTTGTGTGCAGAACACCATGTACAAGGGAAACAATTGGAATGAGACATAATACCTGTAAGAACATTGGCTAATTTTAAGTCCGTTGTTATCGTCGCCGTCGCCTCATATCTATTTATTTGGAATAGTGATCATACCATCGCTACATTTCATAATTTTCTTGGGTATGAGCGACAATTCCGAGTAAACATAGCTTCTTGACGCCAGTGTCCTTAAATTTAGTCGTCTTGCTAGTATTCTTTTATGAGATTCTTCGTGTTTCTCCACTAGTTGTTTCGTTATCAATCGCTTGAACCGAGAGACAAATTTTTAAAAATTCAGCACCAATGACGAAATTTAAATGCGTTTCACTAACACTTCTTTTTTCATACATTACTTTTAAGAGGCCTTTAATATCCTGCAATAAATTAATGTTTCTGTACTAACATTTCTCTGATTATTCTTTTCTGTATGAATTACATTGCAATCCTTAACAGTAAAATAATTGTCTAGTGAATGTCTCATGACACGCAATTTTCCCTACAAATTTCGTTCAAACATGTGTCTATTTCTAGTGGAAATACGAAGAGCTTAAGCAACACCGACAACAGCATTATGAGAAAGCCCGAATTTCGTTCCGATTTTCAAAATATCTTCCGCAACCATAGGCTCATGTATATTCTTAGCATTAAAATTAAAAGCTACTTTCAGTGGTTTCCCGCACTTTCGAGACAAACTAAAACAAACACGGTCCTTGAAAAATAATAATTATATTTAAACACAACCTGCAATTTTCGTACAGAAAAGCCCATTAAAAGGAGTATAAACTACATCTGAAATTTCGCCATTGATTTTTCATAATTTTCGGCCTTAAAATTGAATTTTCTCAAAAACGGCTCTGGGAAAAAAGGCGAAATTTTTTACAGGTACAAGTCCTGTAATAGTAGATTACTTACGCGGAGAGCAATGCTGCTGCCCGAGGCGCGAAGCGCCAAGGGCAGCAATTGCTCGACGCGTAATGTCTTCCCGCCGAGGTATGTATACTATTTTATTCACAATCGTACATAATTATGTTCTTACATTGATACCTTATACTTGATATATATGTAGGACACAACACCAGCGTTTTTATTCAGGTGGCGATAAAATGACAATTGCTGCAACAATTGTCAAAGTAAATTCGTGTCACTACTAAACCAAATTTAATTACATTGCTCCTAATTGCAATTTACACGATTTAAAATGCCTGATAGTGAAACTGATGTAAGTTGCACACCACCGGAATAGCGAGAAGTTGCTAAAACAGTGACTGACTGTTTGTTACCTGATAAAAGTAAAGATAGATACGAAAACTTCTGCCATCTGTTGAGAATATTTAGAACGAGCAAAAGGTAAATAATAGATATTACTAACCAAGAGAACTCATTACTAACCAAGAGAACTTATTACTAACCAAGAGAACTTATTATTGACTCTGATGTATAATAAACTACTTTCTAACTTTTTAAACGTCAGTAATGAACACATTATGTATCGATTGTGAATAAATTTTTTTACAAGCATACTAGACCGTAAAATCGCATGTTCTGGACTAAAAAGTTTGACGTAAAACTGACAAATGTGACAGAGTATGAAATAAAAAATTTTACCGGACGCAAATACAATCTATCAAATGGACAATGTTTTAGTATGTAATAAGTTACCATGGACACTGGTTCTTCGTAGATGTCCATATTTTGCATTCGGAAATTTATTTTATATAATTTTTTTTAAATTAAAGCAATAATTCAATAATTGCATTATGAAATAAAACGCATTATGTCATACGTCCTGGAAATGGTCTTACAGGTTTCGATGTTCCGGACTCGGCTTCTTTGTCGCCTTGTCCGTAACATCTTACTCGACTGTAAAATTCCATTTCCAGGACTTATAACGTAAATTACTATTACGTTATAAGTCCTGGAAATGGAATTTTACAGTCGAGTAAGATGTTACTATGACAACTATTAGTCGAATTCAAAACATAGACATCAACGAGTGTCCATGGTAACTGAATACTAAAGCATTGTTCAGTTGATTTATTTTATTCGAGTCCGGAAAAACTCTTACAGTCATAATAGACCGTAAAATCACATTTTTTGGACTGTAATCGTATACTGTGTATCATTGAGGGCTATAACTTTACATACCTAAGTTACTTGATGACTTTTACCATTCTACGAAATTTCACGAAAATCTCAGATGAACGAGTTGTGAGCAGTGATGGCATGGAATGATCCATTACTCAAAATCTCGTATCAATTAAGTTCAATGCAAGATTCTTAGAAATGCGTTGCTAAGAAAGTAATGGTTCAATCGCCTAATAATTAGGTGCTGTTTATACTAAATATTTAAATGTGAGTTCCAAAATTGCGCTGTTTTAATGTGTATAGATTTAAAACTCAATTATTTAACCTCGTTCATTCAAACTCATTTAAATAATTAATTATAAACTTATATTAATGTTACTAGTGAATACATATGGTAAATGTAAAGAGTTTCTTTTTAATAAATAATAATAATACTAAATGTTTTATCGACTGCAAATAAATAAATAATAATATTAAATTGTTTTATTATATTAAGTAAATAAATTGTTTAAAAAGCCTTCTACCAAAGAATTTAATAAAACTAACATGTAATGCGTAATAATATGTAACTAATTACATACATAACCGTACTTCAAATGCAAATATTATAAAAATTATGAGGTTTTGAAATCTGGTTTCTGTAATAAAACTTGAGCATAGATATGATCCACGTCTGCGTTAAGAACTATCTTTTATAATAATTACACAGTGTCTATCTACTGTTATCAGTGAATGTTCATATATTTTAATTAAGGTTTGTAGATTTTTTCTAGATTTATTTTTCTTTTCTACTAGATTAACTGCGTTAACAACAAACCCATAGTGATACATCCGCATATCCATAGTTTAATAATAGGGGCTATCATTTAATTGTTTTTGAAAAGTGTTTGTTTTTAAGATTGGTAACATCTATTATCTAGTGTATACAGGATGCCCCAAAAGTCAACGCTTGGAGGGCTGTTAGGCCAGCTCATGACTGACCAAAATATCAAAATTATTTTAGTAAGAAATTGTTAATTTTTGAGATATTTGGCACGTTTACAAATTTCGTGAAAATCGACACCTTTTAGATCAGTTCTTCGAGTGCCACAGTTACAAAATTCCATATAATAATAATAATAATAATTGCTACAATAACCTAGAAACCAGGCCCCACATTTTAAGATTCTAATGTTTGTTACACAACTCTGAATAGCCCTGCAATCGATCACAGTCCAAAATAAAATTAATAGTGCCATGCCTTTGGAAAAAAAACATTTTTGCCCGATTCATGAGTTTTTTTTTAATAGCTAACTTAGACTCTTCATACTGCAAAGAAACTACTACGCTAACCTGGCAAGTTATTCTAAAAAATAAATTTTCTGTGTTTTACGTTAATTTTACTTTTTTACTGATCTAAAGTGTCGATTTTCACGAAATTCATAAAAGTGCCTATATCATAAAAACTAACAATTTTTTTACAACAAGGTCATATTTTGATATTCTGGTCAGTCATGGGTTCGCCTATCAGCCCTCCAAGGAATGACGTTGAGTTTTAGGACAACCTGTATAACACATTTGAATTTCACTATTTTCAACTTCTCATAACGTCTAATATCCTAGACAACTTTAATTCTTACCTATAAAATAACTTCAAAAGATAGACCTACATATTCAAAGAATTAAAGTTAATCAAGCTAACAATAATTTCCTCTCTGCCAATTCTAATTAATTTTACCTTATACTGATATGCCTATAAGAAAGGCTAGAACAGGTAGAGGTATCTTGTTTGAAATCTTGATTTCATTGATTGATGATTTTGATGATTTTAACTACTTAATGCTTTACCGTAAGGAAATTATTTCTTTGAATAAATAGTATTAGTTTTCTCAGAAAATGAACTTAAATAATGAACTACTTATTATCAAGTAATTATAGCGAAAACTGCATTACTCTTTAAATTACTTTCATATTAAGGAAGAGGAAGGTACAGTAGTTCTAAACTTTCACAAATGGCATTCCTTTCTGTTCGATTGATACTGTGGATTTTGAAGAAACACTTGTGACAATGCTTATTAATTAATTAATGGCCTTGGATATGATTGTTTCAATAAATGTTTCCTGATAATTAACCTCTGGTTAAAGATGACTTTTAGTTGATGCAATTGTCCCTCAGTGGTAGAATATTTAGGGATTTTTAAATTAATACTTTTCGCAATCCTACGCATTCTGATACTAACGTACTCAACTGATTATGATTTTTTTAAATGTGTGATGTAAAGATAATTATTAAATAAGGACCGTTTTCTCCAACTCGGGTTATTTCTAACTTCTAGTTACTCGCCATGGATGTAATTGTTGTGGCAACTATTGCTATGGAAAATAACCACGAGTTAAAAAGGAGTTGGAGAAATCGGGGAATAAGTTTGTATAATTACTAATAGTATTTAAAAATTTAAATATTTCTCCTGTTAACGCAAATTCACACATGATAGCTATCTTAGAAAAACACTAGCGTTACAAACGAAGATTAGTTTAATCTAGTTTTTGAATTAGACATTATCTTGTAAATCTTGAGTGAAAGACCGTGTATTGTAGACTAATCTGTTTAGTATTTGAAAGGTTCTTTGGAAGTACTTTGTGAATAACACATGTTCAGCATAACAAGGCTTTCGTACTTTTGCTTTATTATTTTATATTTACTTTTGTTTAAATATCTTGGATATCCTTGATAATTGCGTGTTACGAATATGAGAATAAAAACATTGGGGTTATTTTTGGATGATTGAAAATAATTCGCTTGATTAAATATTAATACTCATCAATTTAATTTGTTAAGGTATAACTTTGCTATATTTATTATTATTTGCAGATACTGATACATATTTAAATTTTCTTTTAATTTGGCTCTTGCGTTGAGACCTTCAAATGATAAATGTTTGTAAAACATGCATGTAGGGATATCATATTTTTATAATTAATCGTTTAATTTTAAATAAACTAAATCTCTTTTTAAGTACCATGTAAACTACTTAAACTTTTTATAATACAGATATTCTTGTGTCCTTCGTTACCTACACTGGTTCTATGGTACGGAGCAGTGTAGCAAAAAAACAATGATTTTGGAATAGTACATGCGAGCCCTGTCTTACATCAATTTGGCGACACAATAAATTTTATTTTTAATGTGCGTTTGACATTTTATATTTCAACTCGAATTAAAGTGATTTATTTATTGCACAGCCAAAAACATAATCGTTTAATCACTGATAATTATTTGTTGAATGATAAATATTAATTACTGAAAGGCTCGTATGTGTCTTATGTATTGTATAGAATACACTTGTCTTATACAGCACATTAGCCGACAGACCCTTGAAATTGTTTCAAAAAGGTTAATACTAAAAGATTGCATTGAAGCGTAACAAATAATTTATATTACAAGTCGTTCATTTTTATCTAAGATGAAACAATGTGATTTAGATGTTTTTTATAACCTCATTTATTATTTTTTATAACTTTATAAATATTTGCAATACTCTCATATCCGACTTGATCTTATCGCGAAATATAACTTGTCGAGATGGCTGGTAAGTTTTAAGAACATTTTAATGTGAATAAAGCCAAAACAAACGTATTGACCTTGACTTGACGATCCAACACAACAAAGTTAGGCTGATGGGTGGGTAAGTTCGGGTGGGTGGGTAAGTCGAGGGTATTTGTTAAATAACGCATCCAGGACGTGCTTTAGTCGCAAATAAAGCTATACAGTACCCTTAAAATGAATGACAGTTAAGTAAAGCTAGTAGTAAGTGGGAATTCGTATAAGAAGAATTCGTATAATTTGATAAATATTGTTTTGTTTACATCTAATTTAGATGAATGCTTATTGAATATTATTATTTAAAAATGTTATTGCTATACCAATTTCCAATGTTGTAATAAACCTTCTAAGAAGATACCTTTATATTTAGATTTAGAAGATTAGATTTTCACGTGTTATCGCTTATCGGTTTTTTTCATCTTTTTTCCATTAACTTCTTTTTTAATGTTTTTCTATTCAGTTGCCTCTTGCATAGAATATTTATTTAGTTTATTTCGTTTTTTTGACTGTCGTTTTTTTTAAACGTTATTATTGCAGTTGCAGGGTTTTAATAAATATCTTTTCTTGTTTTCCTGTTCTACTTCACCCTTACCCAATAAACTTTTTTTGTTACTTATGGTAACACCTGGTTATATAAAGAGTATATAAAAGTACTAAAAGTATATAAGAAGATCTACAGGTTTATGAGAATTTTATAAAATAACTGTAAGCTCTAGATATAAAATGAAGTGAGATAAATATTCCCATCGCTATTTTATAAAACCTATAGTAACCGTTATCATAGTGTATATTAACAAAGGACACCGCAGAATCCTTATAGAAAATGTCTTTCACCATATTGCTCTGAAACTTTGCTGAAAGATAGTTTTCGATGTGTAGATAAAAGTGCCAATAAGAACAAAGTCCACAAAATTATATTTTTGAATTACAGTCGTTTGAAGTTGACAATTTCTGCGCCAGGTACAATCCTAATGGAAATGGTTTTTAGCTAAAGTTCTTGAAACTTTGGTAAATAATAGTTCCTAATGTGTAGATCAAGTGCTACTGGGCAGAGTCCAAAAAATTATAGTTTTTGAATTACAGCTTTTTGAAATCTCTTTTAGCAACGTTTCAAAGCAATCTGGTGAAGCAATTCTTTCTAAGGATTCTGCGGGGTCCTTAAAGATATTAAATAGAAGAAGCCACCTGATAGACCTCTGCGGCAACCCCTCGTTGGATTATCAAAAATTGTAGCAGCATTGGTTTTTGTTTACTATTACGTTCTGTGCATTGATTTGTTTCGAAAAGGTTGTTTCGAAACCATACCAGCGGTCTCTCTAAAATCACAATAGTGAAGTTTGAACAGAAGCAACTCATAATTCACACTATCAGAGGCCTGATTGACGTCACAAGCTGCTAAAACATTATTATTAATTTTTACCAATGCTGTACCAGAGGCATAGGCTTTGCGAGATCCTGACTGTACAAGTAAAAGAGTATTATTATTTTCTATGTATTGACTAGCCTAGTGACTAGATACTATTTTGGACTATACCGATGGTAGGATATTAATGGGACGTAGATTTGTTAGTTCCCTAGAATTTTCTTTTTTTCTGCTGTGAATTTTTTTTTAACAATTTGAAAATCTTAGATGATTTTCAAATTGTTGGTTCGTGTCCATTACACAACGAAGAATCATAATAAAAGTCTGTCACATTACAAACTTTGATACATTGAAAGAAAACCTAACCTCAATAAATTTTAGTATTTCATCTTTTGTGCGATCCTTTTATAATTATAATGTTATTTAAAATTGTACAAACGAAAGAATCGGGGATGTGAAGCTCTCATTCTTAAGATTACATTCATATTTTCTTGTAAATTGTACCTTCACCGTGGAAAAAATGGGTATACTTTTTAAGACTTTCCGTTGCAATGTATTGCTGTATTTACCTTTTTCTCTCCATATATTATAACTTTTTAGTAGCTACTATCCATATTTAAATTACAACATTCAACAAAGAATTAAGATTATGTACAAAGAACTTAATTATTGCAGCCATATTTTATTATCTTCTAGTATTTATAAAAATAATTAACAATATTACTATGTAATTGCACAAATAATAGGTGTATAATGATTTAATGGCAAACCGTATATAAATGTTAATATACACTGATATGATATGATAACGGTTACTACAGGTTTTATAAAATAATGATGGGAATATTTATATCACTTCATTATAGAGCTTACAGTTATTTTATAAAACTCTAATAAACCTGTGAAACTTCTTATATACTTTTAGTACTTGTATATGCTCTTTATATAACCAGGTGTTACTATAAATAACGAAAAATGTTTGTTGGGACAGAGTGAAGTCCTACAACTGGAATACAAAGTTAAATAAATAAATAATAACGTTTTACAAGAAAAAGGTCTGTTAGTAGAAGATTTAAATATTAGATAACTAGATTATTGGGTAACTTCCTTCAGAGTTAAATCTTTACGTTTGTAATTTCTTATGGATGATTTGTCTGCCAAACGTATTAGACTAGCCAAACCGTATCGATTTTACAAGGCCTTTTCTTGTAAAAGACGGTAAACCTAAAAAATAGAAAATTGATCCAAATATTATCTTTGTTTGATCATATATTTATATACTAAAACTCTTCATTCGTATCTTCCCTACAATTTCTTGTTAGTTTCGTTCTTTAAATTACTTAAGAGCTAACGCATGGTTTATAATTTTCTAATGATGTATTAACTATTCTCTCTAAACTATACTCTAAAGTTAGCACTAATGCTGCTTTTTCATACTACTATGCTGAAGCATTTGCACCAAATATCCCACTCTAAACTCCCATAGTTCATGGTCTATGCGTTGGAGTTCCAAACAGTAACATTTTCAAAGCTACAAAAACATTAATTATTTCTGAATCTTGATTTCCGGTTTCTCGAGCGTGTATTCTCGAATTTAATGTTCAAACATTAATTTATGGTTTAAATTGATCATTCACTATCTTAAATAAAACAAAAAACCGATCAAAAATGTATTTATGTACTTATTATAGCATATATTATGCTGTATTTGATATTATTATTGTTTATCACTTAAGGAATATTTAGTAATAATAACAATAAGAAAACTTCTCATCGAATCAATTTTATCGCAGCCATAACACAATAAATTGACATAAAAAACCAATTAAAAATGAAGGATAATTTCGTAAAACTTCAGTAGATTTGATCACTTATTCAGTAGATTGATTATTTGAATGTTCCTGAATCTGAATATTTTACTATTTATTATAAAAATGGCTTTCTAGAAAAAAAACTAAATAAAAATACTAATTTTCCAAGATAAACAAAAAATAATAAGCATTGGTACATAAATATCTAATTATTTAAAATAAATATATCAACATCTTGTATATGGATGGTCGTATTCTCGTATTCTAAATAAGGCTAACTAAACAATACTCATCTTTCAGAAAAAAACAGAACCGAAAAAGAACTTTCGAAATTCATTTCGCAATTTTCAATTAAGGTGTCAAATTTATAGTTGTCAAAATAACATTCTTTTCACACTTTCTCAAAAACTTGCAGTTGTTCACCGTGATGGTAAAGTATGAAATAATAACATATTCCATACATTACTTTTTGGCTGTCGTGGAAAATCCACACATT
The DNA here is from genome assembly GCA_929113105.1 of Agrypnus murinus. Classification (NCBI taxonomy): domain Eukaryota; kingdom Metazoa; phylum Arthropoda; class Insecta; order Coleoptera; family Elateridae; genus Agrypnus; species Agrypnus murinus. The sequence goes on along the minus strand of OV816024.1, from coordinate 217,363,862 downwards.
TCTGTTCGACGAATTGCTCGAGAGTATAATTAAAAAAAATCTTCTGATCATCAGATTCTAAAAAAAGAAAAGTAGCATCCGTATAAACTTTGTGCCGTTCAAGAATTATTTGTAGCGACTTGAATCGAAGGTAGAAGGTTTGCGAATAAATAATACGTCGATTTTAAGCAGACGCTAATTTTCGTAAAAGTATCCTCTTCCCCTTTTGTTTCCAGTTTAAAAAATCACGTTACTGGTCCTCACAAAACCATAACTGGTATCTGGAAAAACACACTAAACACCAGCAGACAATCAATGTTTGGGCGGTAATTATTCGAAATCGGATTTTGAAACCGTATTTCTTTGAAAATACTTTGACTGCAGAATAGTTATTTAGATTTTTTTAAGATTTGAAGTAGTTCCCGTGTTATCTGTTTTAAATTCAAATGAAGTAGATTTAGATATACTTCATAACAGAATATGGCTCCAGCAGGATGGGACCCCTCATCATTTCGAAATTAATGTCCGCTATTTTCGGAATGACACTTTTGCTAAGCGATAGATAGGTAGAAGAGGTGTAATATAATGGCCAGCTCGCTCGCCGGATTCAATTCCGCTAGACTTTTTTCTTTGGAACTACCTTAAAGATAGAGTTTACATAAATAGGCCAAGGGACCTTGAAAGATTCAAAGATCGCATTCGAATAGAGATAAGGACTATCACACCAGAAATGTCAGCAAATGCTATTGGTGGATTTGAACGACGAATTTATCATTGCCAAACTGTGAATGCAGCACAGTTTAAACAACTGCTGTAGTTTCCGAGGCAAAACTCTGATATCTTACGTTGTTATAAAGTAATACCTACTATTAAATAAAATAGACCTAAGAGTAGATTGTTTCGTTTTTTCCGAATTTAACTTAAGTATAGACATTAAAGTTTAATATCATCGGAAAGAGAAGAAAATCTCTATCTAATGAGTATAATATAGGGGTATATTGCCATTTAAAAAAATTGACATGTTATGCGTTGCGCTTTTGTTTTATGAAAAATAGGTTTAAATATTACCTTATAATAAAAAACTAAATAACTTTTATTTGAAACATTTTTCCATAAAATGTATATTTAATGCAGTATATAACATATTCCATACTTTTCGGGAACGGTGTACATATATTAGGGTGTTCCTTATTTATACATGATATTTTTGTTTTTCGAACTTACTAGGTCTCACCCCCTAAAAAGTTTACATACGAGGGCCACGCTGTATATTGTAAGATGCCACGAAACTAGAGAAGTTAGAGCTGGCAACACGGCATTGTTACATACCACCATCCTTCATTAGTAAGCTCTGACAACAGTCGAGTCGCTGCTGTCACAGAGTAAACGTGGTACCACGACCTTCTAGATTTCACGAGACTGTCTCTTATCCGGCCTGCGCACTCCATTAGTTCAAGTGTTTCACCGCTGGCGCCACCAAACACGCAAAAGGCGGAAACGGATATATAACACGTAAACGCCAATTTCAAACTACGCTAACTTCGCGCGCTTTTATATTTTTGTCGGTTTTGCGCGTATCGTCAATAAATTATATTTTCCTAATCTTCTAAGGCAGTTTTCTTTACTTTTTAATATAATTACGTTATTTCCTTGTTATTTGTTTAAATTTTCGTAGTTTTGTTGCTGTTTTTTCGTTCACTTTAGTAATGGAAAGCACTAGCAGAAAAAAGTATAAATGCAGCATTGCAATGTGTAATAGTAGGAAGTGATCCTACAATATCATTTCATGAATTTTCTTTAAATTTTACCTTACGATAAAAATAGTTTATATTCTTACGTTGGGGTTATGGACACCAACACTCAACAGCAAAATAACATATACTTCCTTATTTCGACAGATCAACAATTACAGATACCTGAAAGAATACATTTCAACATCGAACTTCCTAAAAATATAACAAAATTAATAAAAGAACTTCAAACCTTATCTATGCATCTCGATTACGGAATTCTTTCAGCATCTGTACCCTTCTGGCAGGATTCACTGCAAAAAAACTGAAGAAAGGATTGAATGTCAATAGCCTGTTAGATTCTCTGTTAGCTGCCTCGTGTTCAAATTCACTGATAGGATTTGTAAATCTTCAAGACAGAGGTGCATTAAAATACTCCACTAGAAGATTTACACTTTTATTCAACCAAATAATCGAACTTGTAATACAGATTGTAGAACATTTACCTGGAGAATGTAATCCGTCTAATATTCTAACATCACTAGGTACTTCTAACTCCAATTGCTTCTTCACAGTTCTTTGTTTGCCACGACCACAAGGACAAGGAGGAACTTAGTAATATAATTCTTTAAAAATTCCTAAAACCTTGTTTGGCAAACAGAAACATCGCAAAACGTGAACAGATAATGTACTTACTGCTCACTTTCTCTATATCCTAAACCCAGCTTACGGAAAGTTATAAAATTGTAATTTCAATAATGTTATTAAACCACTTACCAACTTGTAAATTAATTTTAATAACATAATTAATTTAATTATATAAATTTATTTAATTAATTCCCAAAATATTTACGTAAACATGCAACGCTTGACATTTGTAAGGGTTATCTAACCTATACATCATCAAGTGACAAATAAACATCAGCGTGTCAGCTAGCGCCAAAACGGCGAAATTTTGCGTTTTCTCAAAAACAAAGTTTATATGGGAAATCGTAAAAGTGCCCAGGCCGGATAAGAGACGTCGTCTCGTGAAATCTAGAAGGTCGTGCGTGGTACATACGATTTGTCGTGTCAAAACATGGATTTGTCAAGAGAACATGTGGGCACTGTGATTTACTACGATTTCAAGGTAGGTTTAAGTAAACAACAAAGTCTTGAACGGTTGCAACGCGCATTTGGTGGTGAAAGTCCTTCACGCTCAACTGTGTTTCGCTGGTATAGCGAATTTAAAAGAGGACGGATACCGCTTGGTAATGAGGCACGTGCTGGAAGGCCCTTTTCGTCAGTTACTGTTGGAAACATTGGAAGAGTGAGACGTATGATCGAAGAAGATCCAAGATGCACCTATCAAGCGATTGAGGCAACTTTTGGTGTTGGATCCGCAACAGTAAATTCCATTTTACATGATCATCTTCATATGAAAAAAATTGTTACTCATTGGGTGCCACATACGCTTAACGATTCCCAAAAGGCAGAGCGAGTAAGGCTCGCGCGGGAAACGTTAGAAATGTTAAATAATGGTGGGCATGGTATTCTTTCTAAAATAGTAACAGGTGATGAAACATACATACCATTTTATGATATTCCTACCCGCCAGGAGAGCCGTGTTGGATTCACGAAGATGCACCAACACCAACAATGGCGAAAAAGCAAAGGTCTGACAAGAAAGTTATGTACGCAGTTTTCTTTCGTAGTACAGGATTAGTGAAAGCAATTAAGCTAGAAGATCAACGTACAGTTACAGCAAGCTGGTACACCACAAAATGTTTACCTGCAGTGCTTGAGTCAGTCAATATTCGCGGGTTAATGTTGCATCACCACAATGCATTGTCACACACTGCACAGCAGACAGTTGAATTCTTACGTGAAAATAATGTAAAAGTCATTGAACATCCACCCTGTTCGCCTGATTTGGCCATGTGTGATTTCTGGTTGTTCTTTAACTTAAAGAAACATTTACGTGGTCGACGTTTCACGACGGAGGATGAGATAGATGAAGCAATTCATCAATTTCTTGAGAGCATTCCAAAAGATGACTGGCTTTAAGTGTTTAAGTTGTGGAAGCTTCGGTTACAAAAGTCTATTGATGTAGGTGGTGATTACTTTGAACATAAATAAAATCATTTTCCTAAAAACGCTTGTAGTTTTCTTGTATCTCAAAATATATAGCGTAACCCTGGTATTGTATAAGCACACTGCACAAAAAATTTCATTGACTTAACTTAATCCCTTCCCGTGCCGACAGGCGCTTAAATGTTGAAAAAAAGGATTTTTTAACCTGTTTTTCACAATTCAAGCGCCTGTCGGCAGGGGAGGAATTAAGTTAAATCAATGAAATTTTTTGTGTAGTGTGCTTATACAATATGTAAACTTTTTAGGGGGTGAGACCTAGTAAATTCGAAAAACAAAAATTTCATATGCATATAAGGAACACCCTAACTTATATACAACACGTGTAAAATTAGTCTTTTTCCACTAGTCGTAGAAGTTATACAAGGCTTATCGAGTTACCTTTACGTTACCTTACCTTCTGCAACATAAATGATTAGTATTTTCTAACACCTTAGATATTTTTTCAACATTATTCAAGTTTATACTCATCCAACATTATCGTTAGTTTAGTTATTAGTCACTAACAGTTTATGAAAGGTTGCTGCAATTCTTCTCGGTATAATTGTTCTTGACATCTATATTTTGGAAAAAATAGTCAGAAATATAGATAGCCATATTTGACACTAATAACTATTTTTTCTTCAAACGTCAGAGAAGTACCTCATTATTGAATTGGGTTGCCATAGTTTAAGTTTCACTTCTTCGCCCCCGTCAGGAAAAGTACTTTTTCTGCCGCCGACAGCAAAAGTGATTTTCTATTGGTCAATTATAATTTTTCTATTTATAATTAAACCATAAATATCATGAATTTATTAACAATAATTAAAAAATAGTATAACATTAATTATTTGTTACTAAAGTTAAAATTGAAAGTACAGTTATGTAAACTTTGAAAGTTTATGCCGCTTGACGTAGCTGCTGATGATGAAGCAGAAGAGACGTGAACGTTACTTGGAGTCGCGATCACAGCTGCTGGAGCATTACTCGTGAAGGATTCTAAAGATAAAATTCGTGATGAAGAAGCGCCAGTACACAAAATTTTTTCGGCGGTTTCTTTTTTGTTTGTTAGAGACTCTGCAATGTATCCTTCGGCACATGACGTGCTCTTCCACCCTCCTAAACGTTTCAGCCCGGAAATATCTCCCCCTGCGTCTATAAACATTGTGGCTGACGTTCGTCGTACAGAGTGTCCGGTGAAGAATTTCCAATTTGACAATTTTAAGAATAAAGCAACTTTCTGTGGTACACTTCCAATAGTATGGATGCCCATTACTGACTTGTAGCATTTCCCGTTTTGAAATTTCACAAAAAATCGGTTATCCTTCATATCCTTAGGCCTTAAACTGGCATATTTCCTGTATATATTAATGTTGCGTTCGCCCACAATAGTAAAAGAACGTGGTTTCTCCGTTTTGTTAAATGGAATCTTCACATGTATTAGTGATCCTAAGTCTTCGATATACTCAACTCTCATGTTGACAAGTTCATCGCATCGACACGCTCCTGCGACTCCGAACAAAAAAACAACCTAAAAACAAGAATTTATAACAATACTTACATATTAGTACAAAATCATTATTACCTTTAGTGCTAAATACTGTTGATCAGGAGCATTCTGCAGAAACTCTTCAAACTGAATTTTTGTGAACACTTCTGCTTTCTTAGGAATGTACCCTTTGTTTTGCTGCTTCAAATAAGCCCGCAGTTTTAAGTACTTGCTTACGTCTACACCATTTTTGATATGTAGCATGGTTCGTATCATCGAATATTGTGACCACAAAGTCGAACTCTTCATTTTGAGGTTCTCTGTTAAATTCGGAAAATAAGCGAGCAATACGTTTTCTGAGTAGTCACCAGTCACGGAATTTGCAGTATGCCAGGTTATAAAGTTTTTCTGACTTTTGTGGAACGAGATTTTCTATTGCTTTTTGAGCAGCTTTTGTGATTTCACTCATTTTTTTGGCCTGGTCGGCGTCACCGTCTTCCTTAAGATTCCAACATGTTGATGCATTAAAAGTAAACAAATATAAAAACTATAAAAACGCAAATATTAATCATTACTTACAATTTCAAAACGTGAAACGAAAACTTCAAGCGAATTTTTAGTTGTTTGTGCAAGATGGTAAAAATGACCATTTTCTATTTGTTGCAAAACCAAAAATCCAAAAAGACTACAAAGTAAGTTTAATTATAAATTTTATTTTAAACTACACAGTTTTATTACTACTAATAAAGAATAATCAAGAACAATGTTTTTGAAATTCGATAATTCTCATTTAACAAAATAACTTCCAATACATTAGTTACCACAGTTTAACACCCTAAAAACCTTTTCCACTTTAACGTTGCCGCCAGAAGAACACGGGACAGTTATTGTTAAACTTTGAACTTTCTTCATTAAATAAATCTTTAAACTGTACAATCATTTCTACCTTTTAATTTATTCAAGTTTTGTTTTTTTAGCTTGGTTGAATTATTACCGGAACGTACATTCAAATCACCTGTCAGTTAGTTATTGAGTTTTCGGAAAGAAAGAGGATATTTGTTTACGTACTTATTAGCATTGGAAATTATCAAAGTTAAGCGTTTATTCTTTCCGCAGAACTAAAAACTACACCCGGATTCACTTCATATTAACGAACGTGTGTATTCACACTAAAGATTAACCTACGGAACCGAAGATGTTCATAACTTAAAACTTAAAACAGAAGCAATTACATTCAAGACAGTTCTAGCCAACCACAACTTGGACCTGATATTTTGATAACCAATAACAAAATTGAACCAAATCTTTCTCTTATATTTTATTAAAAGAAGTAGAATTTCATAAGAAGAGATGGAGTTTATCAGAACGAAATCCAATCTGTAGTGTAATTATGCTTCATGAAATATAAAATATAGTTTCCAAGGCAGTATATTCTTTTGTAGATATTACTGTCGAAGATACAAAAAACAAAAAAAAATAAAGATAAACAAACTATTTACTTGAAACGTGATAAAGTAAAATAAAATAAGACATTTCTAATTTTTTTGCGCTAGATGCAGAACGGAGAACATAAAGTGTAGGACATGTCTTCCCAAAATAAGACGTTTGGTAACCCTAATTTATCAGATTTAAACCCAATCCGTAATGTAATTATACTTCATAAAATATAAAATATAGTTCCGAAGGCAGTACATTATTTTGTAAACATTTAATAGCAAAGAGGTTTGACTCAAGATAAACAAATTATTTACTTGAAACGGGATCATAAACTGCTGTATATTTTTGATGCGAAAAATTTATTAGCGTACTTCAATATAATATTATTCGCAGATAATTCTGTTGGCTATATAATAAACGAAATAATCTGAATACGTGACGAAAAGAGGAATTTGATACATGTGTGAAACAAAATTGTTTTTACACAAACGGTAACCTTTATCTAAATGTATTACTTAAAATAAACATTTTATTTAGCTATGTTTGGGTCGTAAATAGTCGTCTCTTTGGATGTAACATTAAAACGGAGTCAATTACATATTAGTAATAATGAGCGCGTTACATAGTCAAGGTACATAATGAAAGGTAAGAAATGCTTCTACTACACACACACGTGCTCAGATTTGAAGTAGGTGTTACTATCGCATCTAGACATCTGTACACATCTGATACCATCAATTGGTTAATTTTGTCGTAATTGACCAGAAACTCTCGGATACCGAATATAGTGAAAATTGATTGAAAAATAATTCTTTTCAAATTTTCGAATACCATTCAGGTATCGATTTAATGCCAGGTAATAGAAATTTCAAAAAATAACAGGGTCGTGTATAGCAGTGTTAAAGACCGCTCGAACATCGATTTTCAACGCTATTAAGCAAATTTTATTATTCGGGGTCTTTGAATATCATGGAGTATTTTTAGGGATACAGGTTCGGTCCCTTTTAGAGATACAGGTTCGGTCCCTTTTAGAATTTTCCTCATTCTTTTTCTGCCTTTCACATTCTTGGGTTAAGTACAGTAACAAACTTCAACCTTCTAGGTGACCGGAAAACAAAAAACCCCTCTGTAACAAATAGACAGACAGATACAACATGTTTTTATATTTGTGCAATTTTAATTTTGTTATAATTAACCACGGATCCCTTATTATACCAAATTTCGTAGAAATTAGCTGAAAAATAAAGACTTGTAACTCTTAGATATTGTTCAGGTACTGATTTAGGGTCGGCAGACAGAAGTTTCGAAAAACTAACAGTAACAGGCTCGTATTCAGCACTATTGAAAATCCCCGAATATCGATTATCAGAGCAATTGAAAAAACTCTGTTTTATTAACCTATTGAATAGCACGGGGCCGTTTTAGAGTCATAAGTTTGTCTGCTTTTCGGATTTTCTAGATTTGTTTGATTGTTTCTCAGTGCTTCCAAGTTACAGACATCCAAAATTCAGGAAAATTTGTTTTGCAAAAGATAATTACAAAAAGTTCAAAAATTATACCTTACCTCAAATACTTTTTTAAGCTAAACAAAATAGTAGATAGATTTTTCAGCATTTTTAGCATTAAATTAAAAAATTATTTGATGCTAAAGACAGAACACACGATATGATCAAATTCGGTATTTACTGTTTGAATTCTTCTTTTTGTAGTTCGGTATATATTGGACAAATAACAGGAATAAGATATAAAGAGTAAGTGCGTTGTTACAGAAATAAACATCTAGAAAAAATCGAATTACGTCAAACACGTTTTAGATCAGAATCACACAATGACTCCACAAAATATTAAATTCCTACGTTTTTGTAATAACAAACGCAAATTAGACATTTTAGAAGCTTTTGAGATATATAAACACAAATTCAGGGTAACTTTAATAAATTAACAGATTGAGCTTAGTCATTCTCCGTTGATGCAAGTGTTAGATATTTAATTTTTATTTTTTTATCTAGTTATCTATTTTGTGTATTTGCGCTAGCGACGTGTTTGTTTATATTTATATTGATAATGTAACTTAGTTGTCGAAACAATTGTCAGGTATAATAAATTTGTGAAACTTTTAACTAATCAGTTTTATTTATTTAATATTTTATTATTATTTATTAGTTGTTCTCCAATGGGAACTTTTGGGGAAAAGTGATTAAAGGATTAGTTAAATTTATTTTAAAAACGAATATTTGAATTTTTGTATTAGGTACCTGTGTAAAATTACTATCCGTGATTTTGATCCGGAAATTTCGGGACTTTAAAAAAGTATAGAGTCCCGGGAATATAAAAATTGTCAAAACTCAGAAACTCTAGTACGTGGTTCTATATTATTAGTTGTAGTAGTTTATGTAAATATATAATAAGTCACACGTGAACTCCAGGAGCAAATTACGCATAAAATGCATCATTATCGCATATTGCAAAAGTAAGAAAGGAAATTGCACTAAATTCTTTACACATATGAACATACTTTAGCATGTATTTTTTTCATGTCAGCTTATTAACTTTTTGCAATCTGATCGAGCTAATCAATAAGTGAAATTTACGTATAGTCCAGTCAAACTAAACATTTGAAATGGAAAATAGAAGTACATAAGATTTTTCTTTTCCAGCATGCAGGGGGGTCTAGAAAGCTTAACTTGAAGTTTTCGACCTCAAATTCATATGAGCTTTTCCCGCCATTTTGAAAAGAAGGGATGCAGTGTTATTTTGAAATTATCTCTGTGACAGTAGGTCCGACAAAAAATTTGTAGCAAGCATTTTTGTCGGCAATACGATTGTCTACAGCTTTTTCATTTTTATATTACGCGAAAAAGTTTCAAATAGCAACATTAAAAATAATGTTGATGATAACCACGATCGCTCTGTACTTGTTGTTCTTCTCGATAATTTACTATCATGGCCTTGTAGCTTTGTTTTCGGCCATATCAACATGTGCACAAGCCATTCTGATATGGGCAATAACGTTGGTATGTAGATAATTACTAGGTTGATGGAGGCTGTTGGCGTTGTAGAAGAAGATAATGATGAGATTAATGAGTTATTGCAGCAGTGGGCCTAATGGTGATGAGTCGATGTTAATTGGATTGTTGATTGGTTGATGAGTTGGAAGTTGTTGATAGAATTGAAGTTGAATTGATGGAATTGTAGTCGGCGTATTTGGTTGATTGATGATATGTTGATTGGTGGTAGAGTTGTCAGAAAAAAAACTGCTCTTGCCAGGACCACCCCCCGAATTATGGCTTTCGGGGTGTCTTTATGTTGCACCAGGCGACTGGTCTGTTTTACTGTCGTTCCGTTACATAGGCCCCTAGCTATTGTAATGGATACGAGAGTCTACCTTGGACGGGAGGAGAGGAATAAAAACAAACAATCGCTAGCCAGGTTAATTACTCGTGCGTGCCAACTACGAATCCCGCTGAAGTTACCTCTTCAATGCTAGCGACTGTTCAGGGACAGAAGGAAGGAGCCGCCTCAACGGACTTACATCGGCGACCCTTATACTGTCTCCCCAAGCAGTAATAAGGGACGCCGGAATGTGGTAAGGGTTAGGTTGCGTAGAGGATCCTGCATCTTGGAACTAGATTTTATCGACTCACCGGTTAACACTACATAAACTGACCGAGAACGGTTGACGGTTGCATAGTGGGCGCATGACTAGCATTTCTACTCAGGTTCGCGACACCTTTCGAGAAGCTAACTACACGTATGTTCACTACACAGACACCAGCACAGTACTGATTACGTACCACTACCACCGATAGTACTATAACGGTAGGTAGTTTACCAGAAGTTATATTATTCTTGGAGTTAATAAAAAACGTGTTTATTTTAGATATCTTTTATTACTTGTTATTTATTCTTGTAGTTATGGCAATCACTTAGCATTCCAATGCCTTCTTGAGATAATATCTATGTAATGACTGTCCTTATGACTGAATATCATTACATGACACTCCGGGTAAAAAAAGGCTGAATCTGTACCAAAAGAATCTCAAGTCATGAGTCAAAAGGGCATTTAATGCATTCCTCAACAAAAAAAAATAGCATACATTAATGTCATACTTGTATGTATTGGCATGTTTAATGTATACTAGCTACAAAAAATTGAGGTCATTTGCATCTTTTCAATAATTCTTTACATGCTATGATAATAAAATCTATGCTGAGGATTAGGTGCTAATAACCAAAGAATTGGAAGTCTTTACTTTTAAAAGTAAAAAATATTGCTGAAGGCGGAGTAATATGATAAACTTAACCTAAGTAAATTAAACCTGGCAAATACACAATGAACACTTGAATTAAAATTGAATAACTAAATTGAACACAACACTAATTTTCATTATCAGGTGCAGTTCATCTCTTGAAGGTATTCTTTCTAGAATGAAAAGAGAATGCGAATGAAAATTTTATTCATGTAAAATAAGCAGGCTTAAGTCTGTTTATTGATACAGGTTGATCTAGTCCTTCTAGCATAATATACTTTGCAGTTCTGTTTAGCACTGTATAGGGACCGACATAGGTGTCTTTAATGTTTAAATCATGTGTATCATTTCTAATATAAACATGTGTACAATTATGCAATTCTTTGGGAACGAAAGAATTTGATTTATATGCCCTTGTAAAAAAAATTCTGATTGCGCATTTGATATTTCAATTTACGAAGAAATTGAGGTATGCGGAAATCTTCGTCGAGTTTCTTTTCTTCAAAGTAATCTCCGGGTAAACGAAGTGCAGTTCCTTACAACATTTCTGCAGGTGAAACATCTAACTCGGATTTTATCGTAGCTCGTAGACTAAGTAATACCCATGGTAGGTTCTTTAACCAAGAAGATATACCACTGGTGCGTATGGCCTGTTTGAGTCTACGATTGAATCTCTCAATTATCCCTTGGCTTATGGGATGCTACGCGGTGCAAGTAATGTGTTTTATCCCTAATGTATTTGTGAAATGCTTCCATAAATGAGAATGGAATATTTGAGCATTGTCTGTTGTTATATAATGGGGGATTCCAAAGCATGTTATCCATGTGTTGACAAAAGAATTTATTACTGTAATTGCCGTAGCATCCCTTAAAGGAATAGCTTCTATCCATCTGCTGAAGCGATCTATTATGGTCAATAAGTACTTATAACCATCTGAAGGTGGCAAATGTACCTACTATACTTCGGACACTGAATAGATATAGTTAAAAAAAATCAAGGCAGCACAGATTGTTCTGATTGGTTTTATGTGAAAGTTAAATTTACAATAGAACATTTTTGCATATGAATTGTTAATTCGTTATAAATGATGTCACTTCGAGAAATTTATGCTAGTATAAATAATAACCATACATTTTAAAAAATTGCATTTTATTAATTTAATCAAAAAACCACTAAAAGTTCGCGAGTGCTATGTGTTTATACATATTATAATATATAATAAATATTTTTTACAATAAAACAAAGAAATTACATGCAAACATACTATAAATACGTCTGTAACACAAAATGTTTTATACAAAATAGAAAATGCAGATTCCAAAATACAAAATACATAAAAATATACGATATGCAAAATATAGAACTGTAACTGAAACTACTAAACAAATACAGGATACACAGGAATACTATAAAATATGTACACACGAGAATAAGTCGGCAAACTGGATATAATTTTTGGTTGAATTAAAAAATAGATATTAATCAGAATCTGAGCTTGTTTTTACTATTATTATTATGATATGTGATACCGCTTTCTTCCAGTTTTCGGAGGAAACATAGCAACTCCAGTAAATAGTAAGTTCTGTACATCTTGGATTTTAACCTTTTAGTGACTGATATGTGAAAAAATTAATTTTTCATCTTTAAATTTTTACATGTTGAAGAGATTACATGTTGAATGGTATTAATTAACGAAACAGTTTCGAAAATACCATCTTTGTTTTAGTTTTTGTAAAAAACCATGTTCCCTTTTTGGGAACTTTGGACACTATTGGTATGGAATAATGTATATTGCTCATTATATGTAATTATGTAAAACAAGGGAATATGGGGTGTTTACTTTTTATTCATATGTGCAATTATATTGTATTCTACTAATTATTTTTGAAAACAGTGGCGCTTCCATGTCTATCGATCTGGACCTACAATCGTTTCTTTTCGGAAGACTGTGATAGCCACTGATCAACAGTAGAAGACCTAAGAATTGCGATATTTCTTCAGCTGGTACCGTAAAACTATGCTGACTTTTGTCTCTTTTTGCATAGGTTTGTTTGTTCCATCAAGTATGACATTAGTTATTTACACCAGAATAAATAAAATATTTCATACCAATTCTTTCCAAATGTTCTCTTCCTACTTTTTTGAGGCCAGCAGCAGCAGCAATCGCGATTACTATATTTTCACATTCCTTATATACATACACATGAATGGACCTTGGTTGTTATTGTTGTTTTGTTCATATAACTTTTGTTCATATAACCAATAAATCTTCACCATTTTAGACCATCATTTTTTAATGTGTTAATGTTTTCGAGGTTTTATTCAGTAGTAGTAGTTAATATTACTCAATAACAGAAGATAATTCGAATGCCTAAAAATATTATTTGTTAATAAGTTAATACATAGTATTATTGATTTGTTTTAATTAAAAAATTCGTAACCTTTTCTGTATGTTATGTAAATATTTGATTTGACAAATTCATGACAAATTAAAATTGCCGCCAAAAAGGCGCCATTTTTGAGCCCATTTCAAAAGCCAATAGTGGAAATGGGTGGGATAACCTTTACTTTGGATATAATTATGCATGCATCAACGGACCTTGATAACAACTAAAGCGAATATTTTAACTGCGATACAACTAATTTATTAATGGTATCCTCTTCAAACAGTATTTGAGTTTCTCTTTTTTGTTATCCAAATATGGCAGAAAACCATATAAAAGACGTGGACGGAAATCTAACTTCTGTAAATATCTGTACAGAATGGAGTATGATGCCAGTGGATGCTGCAACTATTTTTTAAGCTTTTGTAACTTTTCCAACCTGCTAAAAATTAAGAATATATTAAGTAGGTAATTGAAAATTATCCTGCAAATCGTATTTGTACTGCCATTTTCAAAATTTCCAGAGGCCACATCGGTATTTTTAAAACCTGAAGTGAATAGTGTCTCTGTTCCTTTTAGAATGTGCATGAGAATGTGCCGTAGTATTATCTTTTAAAGTATATCGAGGCTCTCTCTTTCAATCCTTCCACACTCTTCAATTATTTTAGGCTTTTCTTTAACATATCCAGTATTATTTGATGATTGTGTTTGGCAATTAGATGGCCTGTTTCCTTTATTGCCTTTAAAAGTTTTAATTTTTTTTATTAATTGCAACTACATTTATCTCTTCATTTAATCTTTTACGTTTCTTATTAACTGTAACTATATTGGAAACGTTAAATAACGTAGGAATTGTGTTTCATTTCAATATTTACCATTCCTCTTTTCTTCTTGTTTCAAATTGCGTTTCTTCAAAATGGAACTAGAGGAAATGTAAAACGGTAATAAAAGAGTGTGTAATCTAAAGACTATCCTTTCTGTATGCTTAAATAATTTATATTATTTCTACATGTAATTTTATTAAGACTCAAACTTGCTTACTTTACATAACCTTGAGTATTCAGTAATTCCCAATTCTGACTTCTACGCATATCTATATCAAATTTGCCTTATTTTCCTATCTTTTGGAAAAAGAAACAAACTTGCACCATTCCGGGAATTGCTAGAATAGTTTGGTGCACTACAACCAGTCATTTTTTGGGAATAGACTTCCGCGTTTCACTTATGTCAGAAACTGACAGATCGAACTTGGGCTCAAATATGGCCGTCTCAACTTTGATGAGATGACCTATGTATGCGTACTAGGTATACATACACATGAATGGACCTTGGTACAAATAGGTTACAATTAAGACAATTATTCACCGTTTTATCTATAAGTGCTGAGTACTACATTAAAAACGGTCTTTAATAGAACGCGTCTATTTTGACATCAATATCAACAAATATAATGACTGTCTATTATGTATTAGTTAGAAATATAATTGTGGACATGGATACAGGTCCATTTTAATGTTCACTTGTTTTCTAAATCCAAATTGTGATAGAGGAATCAAAATAAAAATGGTATATACTTTTACCTTCTGTGTATGTATATAAGTAAGTTTAAGTACTTGGCTAATAGCGACTACTTCTAATAGAAACCTGAAAATATTAGCATGTAAATGTAAAATATCTTTTGTTGTTATTATTATTAATTTAGAATGTGAAGGGGTATATTTTCAGAATAGGAGGAATCGTGAATTCTCTTCTCATTGATTACTATAGTAGGGATTGTATATGTCCATATAACTTAAGTAAGCTTTACAGGAAGCGCTTAAATACATTTTTGCCGAAAGTAGATAATTTAGTTTGTTTACCGTTATTTAGTATTTTCTAACAAAGAAATATTTTAGGATTTGCCGATTTTGCAAACATCTGGATATTTTATTGTAGCTGTAAAGCTTATGTACCTTTTAGGTATTTTATTCTTGTCGATAAGTTTTCAAATGTAATATTTGCATTCCGAACAGTCGGATATTATACCCTCTTTCTAGAAATTTAGGAATTTATAAATAATAAATATATTGACACTGTACACAAAAGTAGCCGTACAAGTGTTGCAGTGTTTATTCGTTATATTCCGTTACATTCAGTATAACCGATATAACTGACCGTATCGTTTCATTATTTTGGACGTTTTCTATTGTTTTAGCAAGATGTTAATATGGAAAATGTGTATACCAACAATATTTTATATATCATTCTTCGATCTCCAAAGGCAAGCTTCAAAGATTGTAACAAGTTGTATGATATCACTCCGTATAGTTTTACATATTTTGCGACATGATATATCAGCATGTATGTAAAAAAGCTTGTCTAATAACAACTGCTATAAAAAATGCATTAAATATGTTATAACTTATCGAATGCTTGTGCTACATCCTAAAATTTTGTAAAGCAAATTTTCTTTCTTCGAATTTCTTTTTATTACACAGGTGATTTTTTGCATCTAATCTATGATTACGTGATTATTGTGAAGCTAAATTGATGAGTTGGCATTAAATATTTTTCTTCAATTATTGATTTAAAAGTATTTGAGTACTAGCTTCTCAAAATGCTTGAACAATATCCAGAGTAAGGAAATTGGCCGATAGAAAGTCACCTCACTTGGGGATTTGTCAGATTTTGTAATCATTATCACATCTGATGCTACCCATAGTCCTGATACATACCTCAACCGTAAAACAGTATTCATCAGATGTGTTATCTTTAATAGCTTTTTTTCACGCCTGCACTACGGGGGAACCAACAGTTAAGGTCATCTGTCCCCCATCTAACATGCAACACGAATACACACACCCATAGTTGAGGTGGCGGAATTTTTCAATTAGAAATATCCCGTTGTCCCAAGTGGGATTCGAACCCACGACCTTGGAACACGAGTGATGCACTGACACCACTCGTCCACCGCCGGCCCGAATATATAGCTTTTTTTGGTAATTGTTTTAAAACAACGTCAGTGATCAGGTCGAATCCCCGACGTTTTCTATTTCTGTAGCTACTGCTATCATGATAATGCAAGGAAGAAACCACGTGCAAAACTTTCTGGCATAGAGAAGTAATAATTCCATAAGCAGCATATTTATTTGTGTAATTATTAATTACATTTTATTATGATGAATTAAATATATGTTGACGGGAGTCAAAAGGTATTGAAGAGTAAAATATGAACAATAAATATGTATTGCTGCTTCTAAGTTGACACAAAGAATTTCTTGTAAAGGCGTCAACTACACAGCTATAGAGATTATACTAGGATAGTTTTGCTTTCTAGTGTCAGTAAAGGTGTAAAGAGATTATGCGTTCCGAAAATTCAAAACTATACAAGTAATCTATTAAGAAAACCCGGTTGTGTGTTAATTATTTCCTGAGACTCGCTGCATAATGAAAAATATTTTAAAAAACTATGAACTTTTTTTAAATACAACACTTTTTCTACTTTGAATACAATACGTTCTAGCGACCAAAATCCAAAACGACGATGAAAATGTTTCACACCACAATTAAATTAGATCAAAAAGACTGGCACTCTGCATCTACGAGTGATTTAAATTGTATCTTTCCGTTACAAAAACATGCAACCGTGTAACATGAGTATTAATAGTACTCCGCATTTCTGTGCTTAAGTCTTACAATATAAAACTTTAGGAAGAAGTGTAACTACCCTGCGCAATGGGCTTTAAAAGCAACGGATATGACGTCACACTAGCCGCCATTACACCACCTGAATCTGCTTTTCTCCGACAAATACGAAGAAGGGAACTGATTTATTTTTATTTTAACTGATTTAAATTACTTATAGAAATAATTAACGAGTTTACTGAAATTCGTAGCTTATTTTTGTATTGCAACACATACAGTTATTCGTAAATAATTTGATAATCATGTGGTGAATTACATTTATATTTATAAGAATATTTATAAAGAATTATATTTTAAATAATTCTTTAACCACTACAGTACGGCATTTATGACCCCGGTCTCTATTCAAGCATCTTTATTTCCAGAACCCTTATTAACACGGGTAACACACCGATACCATGCCCGATCCACTAATTATGATAATTATATGATCGAAGAGTTAAAATGATTTCTGATTCTTTTTGTCACTAGTTGTGAAGGTTAGCCAAGTTATACAAAGTATTATTATTTTGTAACTGGTTGTAAAAAGAAACACATTTTAACCGATTGATTTTGAAGCGAGATTTAATAAGTTTTAAGTTGTAGTAATACTAGTAATGTAAAATTGTGGAAATTACCGGATGTGTAAAAATTTAGGTTATACCATTTTATTCTTGTCGGTATTTAAAGAATATGAAATCGATGGTTGTGAAAAAGTACGGTTGTATAAATTTCCGGTTGTGTAAAAATCCAGTTGTAGGAAATTATTTTTGTGAATTTTTACAGAATATGAAATCGATGGTTGTGAAAAAGTATGGTTGTATAAATTTCCGGTTGTGTTAAAATCCGGTTGTGTTAAAATCCGGTTGTAAGAAATTATTTTTGTGGATTTTTACTGAATATAAAATCGATGGTTGTGGAAAAGTACGGTTGTATAAATTTCCGGTTGTGTAAAATTATTCCTTGTAACATTTATTTTTGGGTTAATTATTTTTGCCCTTTATAGGGTTAAAAGAATCTAAATAATATTTTTGTGGATTTTTCCGGAACATGATATTTCGAGTTGTGGAAATATACGGTTGTGGAAAAATACGGTTGTGTTAAGATACTGGTTGTAAACTTTATTTTAGGTATAAATACGGTTGTGTATTTTTTCTGTTGTGTATTTTTCTAGCCCCCGGGCATTGTAGGTATAGGGGATTGCATACTTACCTGCTGTCTCTTAAGTAAAGCACTATTAAATTATATTCAAAAAAGTTTTTCCGAAATCCGGAATTTTCCTACGTAAAACTGTAAAAATTAGTTAGCTTTATGAATGATACGATATGGTTTTCCTTAATAATTATTCAGTTCATTAAACTTGAAAAATACTAGTATCAAGTCTTGGGGGGGTGCTTTTGCCCCAAAATCAACCCCCCCCCCCCACTAAATACGCCACTCACCTGGGGTATTACTCGTAAAAATCATTTTATGAATTGCTAAGACGAACTTCGACTTTGAGTTTAGCAAAATGTCTGAAGTAATTTGACTCGTGGATTCCACAAAAAATGCAAAATATAGGTATTAGGATTTTTAACAAATCCAGGTGAGTGGTATTTCCGGCGAAATTCCGGAAAATAAGACATTTCCTGTTAGTAAATCCAAAATCATGTTTAATAGTCAAGTACCAAAACTCCACATGAATTGGTTTATAAATGAGATATTAGCTTGGCCCTGTTCTATCACCCGGCATATAGGGTAGAGGAAATGTTCCAGAATGCTGATGGTATACTTGAAGATATCGAAAAAAAACAGTCTGCACGCCCTTAGTTTTATTTGGAAGGTTATCTTATTTATAATTGATAAAAAGTAAAGTAGAATACATCTCCATATTACCAACGCAATATTGAAGTAATAAATTGCATTTATGTTTTTATTTCATTTCGTATTTCAAACAATTGTTTATATACTACAATTAGTAAAATAAAGTTAACTTGGTCTCCGTTGTCAATGACACCGGAGCTCAAGACGTTCTTGATCTCCGTTGTTGTTGGCAACGTAAAAATCATTTGATGTTGCATAACAGCCACACGTAACATGCTGCTTTTTATCTCCTTGGTTACGCGTATGATGACACAGACAAGGCAACTTGCTTCATTATACAATAAATTCGGATGAATTTTAAAAGGGAGAAATTAGGATTGAAATACGAAATAAAATAAAACAACTTATGCAATACAGAGATCAAGCTTCTTTAAATCCTGGAAGATGTTATAACGCCTCGGCTGGCGTCTCGGAGTTATAATACATCTCGGATTTAAAGTATCGCTTGATCTCCTAATTACATAATATATATTAAATACTTATTCATAAATATAGGTAACTAGTTATTTATCAAACTGACAAGCATTTTGATATTTTAATATATTTTTGCTTGGCTTGGGGTGGGAGCAAAATCAAGTCAAAGGCAATAAATACTTGATTCAGTCTTCTTTAACATTTTTAATTTGAGAATATTTTATTGGTGATATTTAATCCTAATTATAAAAGATTTGATAAATAAGAATGTATACTTAATACTTATAGGTTCAGCTTTATTTAAACTATTTTGACTACCCCTTTACCCTTGTTACTATTAGAAATAAGAAAAGAAAATTATACATTTTTAACATTTAACTAGTATTGGTCTATAATATATAGTTTTTGAGACATTTGACTTTAAAGATGCAAAAACCCCTATTAAAAGAACAGTAGGCTATGTTTGCCAAGATGCGAGTGAACTAAATGGACTTTTTCAGACTCATTATAACCTTTTTGATTAAAACAATGTCAAACAATAATCAAATCATTATTTTCATAGCCTTCTTTGTTATTTTCGGTTTACATTACATTCATTAGAATCTTTTGCATTTTTTAAGTCAAATATCTCAAAAAGTATTAATGATAGACCTTCGCAACATTATTTACATACTTACAGAATTGGGAAACTAAGGGGTTTTGGAAAATGCAACAATATAGGTATAATTTAAAAAGTATATAGTATTTAGAGCCATTGCAAGAAAATCTCTCCAATTAACTCAAAAAACATTTAAAACAATATTACTGCAACTTATTGCTATAATCAGCAGAGCTCAATACTAAAGTATGAATTTTTATCATTTCTGACATCGTAGTTAGCGATCAAAAAGTCCACTATGTCACAATATATTAATAATTCGTAAAACAAATTGAATTGGTATAAGTTTATTTTCTTATACAGTATTTCTTGTTTATCGGCAGTTCAAATGATGTATGCCATGTATTATAGGAATCTTTTTATTTTGGGCAAAATTTAATTTATTGGTTCGACTATGTCACAGCTAGGTCTACCGCGTCACATTCTTCAACGTTACTAAGTGGACATGTGACTTAGAGGATAATTAGCAAAAGATTATGAATAAAGCAATATCTAAATACGCTTATTTGATTGTAGATGGTTATTTCAGTATAATTTTAATTCATTAATATCCTAGAAGCTCACATTAGATGGAAATTATTATTATTTATCAAGATATTTACGTGACTAGCAGACATGCAGTTTACATACGCACTCGCCAATGCATCCGTTCTTGCACTAATAACTCGAAGTTTTGATTTTAACTGTCAAAATTATATCGCGAATCAAAGCACTAATTATGCGTCATTGAACGTGTTTGTTAGTTTCGCATTTGGGTACTCTACCTTTTTATTAGGATGGCACAACTTAAATTTTGTGGCACAACGGAAAACTATAAGGACTATCTGGGGACATGGGGTTTTGTATAGCAGCAGGAGAAAAAAACGCGCTTTTTTATTTGTTAGCATAATTTTTTTAATGAGCAGTATAAAATAAGTTTGGTATATCTATACTATGATGATTGTGTATACGATATATAATATAAATTATGTATTGTAATCCCAATTATTGATACATTTACTGAGAGACATAGTGAGATTCCGAGTGGATATGAAATAGTTTATTGACTCATATAATATTTCGTATCACTTGACCTATGCATACGTGCAATTGGTTTTTAGGTACAAAATATAACTTTTGTACGAAACTTTTATAACTCCATATAACAATAATCTTATAATAACAAAAATAAAGAGGTGGTCAAAATATAATGAATAACCCTGTACTTAAAATAGGTGTCATACACAAAGTAATTAGACACACGCGTACAGATACAGAGAAACTTATTTAATTACTTTGGTAAGTAAATACATACTTAAGTAGTGAACAGGGTACGTAGTGTATCACTTGTGTACCTAGGTAGGTACGTACGTTACAACAGTGTATTATTAATTCTCTCTCTTTTTTTTAAATAATTATGCAGTAGTTTCTCGCAGTTTTTGTTTCTGGTATTGCATTCCGCAATCATTTTTTTGATACAGGTTACAACGGCAATGACACCAAAATAAAGAACTTTTTTATCATTGTCGATTTTAACGATATTACATAATTCGGTTCACTACCGGATTTATATTCAGAGATATCCACATTTTACCCCATATACAACAAACTCCCTAATTGAAATCTTATAAATGTCACAAATTGGCCAAGACTAATTAGATAATTATTTTAAAAGCATTTTTGCTTGTATTTCTCACACAGGTAGTATTTCATGCATGAAGGGCATGTTTTATATGTAAAATGCAATAGATACAAAACAAACAGTAGCAAATTTATTAAACCATTAATAATAATAGCAGGGCGTGCACTGTATAAATTGCCGCAGGTGGGAAAAGCACCGGCAAAAACCGCGAAATCGACTGCCAATGCTCAGATAGAGAACACCTTTTGAGTAGTATTGTTGGTTAAGTTTAAATTTGGGTGCTAACAATCTTTTACGTAAGTAAAGCTTTTATGTATTATTATATGATGAACACGTGAATTAAAGTTGATTTCGTTTAATTAAAAGATAATTAAGGAAATTTTGTTTTTAAAATTCCAACGCTTTAAAACGGGAAAGATAAATGGGTTTAAGTTGGTATTATTATATCTAATTGATACTATGTAACTTTGATGAGTTTTATATAACGTAGAAATGAAAACAGACACTCCTTGAGCTAGACAATAGTGCTTTAGTTTCTGATGTTTTTTCTCAACTAATTTAAAATTCAAATTTTCTATTAATTTGCATAGCTCTATGTTCTTTCAATAAGAAACGCAACATGCTGGGATATCTTAATAAGAAAGTAACCTTAACGATAAAAATGAAAAAGAAACAAGATTAAAATAAATAATAAATAATTTTGTAAATGATTGATTGATTGTGATTTCATATTTTTGCGAATTACATAATTTAGTTTAATTGAGGTTGTTTTTTTGTAAAATTATGTGCGAAGTAGGTTTAGGTGTAAAACTTTTTGTAAAACTATAATTGGCAAAATTATAGTCACGGTTTTGTGAAATGTTGACATTTATATTTGGTCTTGTGTAACAAATTGCTGTTTATCGTTAATGAATATATTATAAATAATCTTGATGATGTAAATTGTTTAAAAACGAGGTAAATTATTTAGAAGAATAGCATAATTGCCCAGTTAATTTATTTGTTTTGTTTGAACTCGTATAAATGATTAAATATTACGTTATTTAAATATTAAATATATATGCACAGTAAATCAATAGCACAATTACATTTTTATTTTTACATAAACAAAATCAGGACACTTGAGAAAAACCATCAAAATCCAATATTTATACTTTCGATTTCGGAGAAAGTTATATTCTCGTTTTGGAATCATTTTTTATCTCACTTTTTATTATTGTACAGCAATTCAAATTCAATATAATCTGAAAATGTTTTCGATATGAACCTTTACTTTCAGGTTGCATTGTGGTAACGTAGAAAAACATATTAAGGAAGTTGGACAACAGTAAACAAATACAATTTTTACGTAGGAGTATTTAATTTAAATAAAATAGGTAAATTAATTTTTAATCAATTTTTATGGTTTCGAATTGGTAAATTGTGGAAAATATTGTGAATCATCTTAATTAAAAACATCTTATTATAAAACCAAACCAGTTCACTTATTAAATCCATAAAAATAATTACCACAAAATAAACAATTAATAACTTTAAGATTACATGTTTGTAAATTATTTAGGTCTAAAATAAAAAATACTTTTCTATTATTTTTGTAATATTTTCCGTATCGTTAAAAATCGTACAGTACAAAGACACCATGATAAACAAGATTTTTAAAAAATAAAAATAATAAGATAATATATTATTATTTTCTAACATTGTTTTCTACGCTGTTGAAAATGGTTTTACAGGGCATTAGAATTCTACACAAGATCAAAAGAAGCAGAAATTTCCCAACCAATGGGTTTCAATTGGAATAAAAATAGAATAAGTAGAAGCGTTTTTACTTGTAATATTTAAATAGTAAATAATTATCTAAAGGTTTGAAAATCTGGTGATATAAAATATTAAAATTTAAATCATATAAACTGTTAATTGATGTTTTCATGTTTGATGATTGTTTATGATTTTGTTGATACTGACATACTAAATATTAATTTAAATTAGATCATTTATTTTATTTTTTATTGGTAGTTCATTTTACAGTTTCTTATACTGAAAAACTTTTAAAAAATTATTTTTATTTATTTAAATATTTGTAATTATTATTACGTATTAAATGGGTTCTTTCTCAGTATCTAAATACGTAGATGGAAAATACAATTTATTACAATATTGTATCAAATAACTTTACAAAAATTATTATTTCTTTTAGTTAATTACAGACAGTAACATCTTAGGTCATACGGCCCCCATGAGATTAATTTCGGAGCCGAATAAACATTTCCCGAATCCAGGTTCGATCTCATGTCGGTTTGGGTGGCTTTGCTCAGTAAGCCTGATCATTATTGTTTTTAAATTATAAGTTTTTGTTTTTGTTTGTGTGTCAAGCAAGACATAATACTAATTATTACGAAAATATATAAAATAAAATTTTGGTTGCAATGAGAAATAGCCTTATCCCAAAAATAAAAAGAAATAATTATCCACATTTGCGAACTAGCAAATATTTTTTTCAAAAGTATTTTTGTCAGAAGTCTTAGAATTTTAAGTTATTGCTTAAAAATGTCCTTATACATTGTACAGGGTGATTCAGGAATATATTAACCCCATGTATTAATTTTTTAAATATAATGGATCGTTTAAAAAGTAATTTAAAAAAATAGTATGTGCAGTTCATATACTTATCACATAGTTATTTGACCGAGTAGTTTTTAAGTTAAAGTTAAAAAATGATAGTCAATTGAATATTTTAAATTTCTGTCTAAATCATAAAATATATGAACAAAGTTAAATAGAGATACTTAGCAGCTTAAGAAACTTTTAAGAAATGAAATCCGGTTGCTTAATTTGAATCCAAACGAAATTCAGAAAGGAAAAACTAAATTCATAAGATCTAGAAATATCTCGGAAATAATGCAGGTTATGTTGAACATCTATAGTTTTTAGTTTTTGTAAAAAGTTTTCTGTTTCATCAAAAAAAATCTTAACATTGAACTATTAAGAATAAAATTAGGCAGTAATTTGGGGTTAGTTGTGGTTTCGAAAGGCATCTAAAATATTCAGTTGGCTATCAGTTTTTAACGACAACTCAAAAACTGCCCGGTTAAATATGCGATAAGTCTATACATTTGAAATCAGAAAATAGAATTATTGAAAAATATACCGGGGCATTTCATTTAAAAAAAAAAAAGATGCACTTTTTCTATTGCCCTGTATAATATACGAATTTTTAAAAACTTTTAGTATTAATAAAAACTACTGATAATATTGTTTAAAAATATTTTTTGGACGAATCCATACCTTAAGCATAAAAAAAGTAATATAGGGTTTAGATATTCCTGAATTATCCTGTACAAAAAAAGTAGAAACTGTTTTGCCATGTTTTTATTTTTTGACTTTTTAACAGTTATCATTATATTCCGATTGTAACGAAGACTAATATTATTTTCATAAAAATTTAATATAATACAAATTTCAAGATTTTCAACAGAACAAGCGTTAACCGAAGTTAAACTTAGTTTAGTTAACTTTACTGCCTTGTCCAGCTCTTCAATTTGAATAGTTAAACATAACAATTTCGTATGTTGAAAACCTGTGCTATATCGATTACTTTTGGATGATCTTCAGATCATTAAAATAGTATAAAACCCTACCATACCTCGACTAGGAGATCTGCCTAAGTGCCTAATGATTAACAAATAAGGTTCTTATTATGATTTATTTTGAATGAATATCTCGCGAAGTGTAATACATTTTGTACTAAGAATCGTAGATGCCTAAATAATTTTAATTACAAATTAATCGCTCGTTAGAGAAACCACAAACATATGTCTACAACTTATTAGGAAAATGGAGTGCGAGTGCTTAGACGCACCTTTGCATTGAGAAATCACACATGTTCTTTGCAGAAAAAAGCCATATAATTAGTCTACTGTCTATAAGTATCGAATGCGTTTTAAAACAACCCACGTCTAGGAGAAAACGCATCGCAATTATTCTTTGCACGCAAATCAACTTTTTGCGAACTTCCTGCAAGGACATCGTTAGTAGATAAACCAACTATGATAAATACACTATCAGACCCTTAAAATGATATTCGAACCACGACCCCCCAGTCAATTCTTTTAATATGACATGACTTTAACAAAATATGTACTGTAAAATGTACTGCTTTTATAATCAAAGATTTATTAGACTGCGTGACAATCAACAACTTCTAGATTTATGGCATTTTTACGTATGCTAATCTGATCTGTCTTTCAATCTGAAAAAACATATTACGCCTTTGTTTGTATTTAAAGTATCACAAATTGTTATGACGACATTATTAAGCAACCTATAAACCTACACGTCTTTTAAAAAACTCTCTTTTATTTGTAACAGTAGGTACCTATACATTATTTATTAAAAAAAACGAAGTAATCTGCATAATTATCTCTCTAGACTAATCAATCATTATTGTATTAATTACTTGTTACAACATTATAAACTACATTGAGTTAGTATTAAATTAATTCCAAAATAATAAACTTTTGAAAAGTAAATCATAACCCAGTCTGTCAAGGGACTGGGTATTGGATGAAATCTTGTTTGTTCGAAAGTAGAAGCTAAAAATAGAAAACTAATTTCTCAGTTTTGCCGTTCTCATCTGGTTTGCGAGTAATGAGTTATTTACTGTTGTTTTGATGAGATGCCTTGCTGTTGACTTGAAATAGGGAATTTCTCACTAGTGCATCTATGGGTTTTTGGGTACGAGAAATTCATTTTTGATATTTGCTTTTACCTACGACAAACGGTAGGAGGTGCTAGTATTGGGAGGTTTTTAAGGCCGGAGAATTCATTGTAAAGATTCACCTAGTATTTAGTTTATTATAGTCACAGGAGGTAAAAAATTGAGACACACAAATAATCTTGATTTATATTTTTTTAAATGTCATTGTTTTTCATTTTAAAAAATATATACCAAGATTTTTTTTCCTCGGCTAAATTGTAGTAGTGTCGGCCAAATGATCATAGCAATCGGTGCCATGAGGTACGAAGGATGCTCCGCCATCCTGATTCCTCGCCCAAAAACAAACAAACAAACAATCCAAGATTTTTTGTTTTCTTTTGTATCTCGATTTTTCAGCTTTTAGGTGCTTTAACGGACCGGCATTTGGAAATTAATGAAAAGTAGTTCATTTGAAGATTGTTTGGATTTATACGAGGTAATTGCGTGGAATAACTTGAAAGTAGTAATAAAAAATATGTAAGGGACAGTCCTGTAATAGGTACTTCTTATTTAGCACCTAGGTACAAGTATACGTACCTTCTAAAATAAGTACCTAGATACAGCTCCAGGTACATTAAGTCCTAGACACATATGCAGTATGATACCATACAAAATACCAAAAAATCATAAACACTTTAGAAAATTATAGAAAAGTTATAAAGTTTACAAAAAAATAAGAGGAATGCATTTTAGTTGATAAAACATTGATTACGATTGATGGGGAAATTGCAACAATATATTCCAGATACACAATTTTTAACATTTGCCAACAATGAATAAAGGTTTCACAACTAGTCCGAATTTCAGATCACAATGACTACTCAGGACGATGTTTTGTACAGTAGTACATCTAGGTCAGTAGGTTACACAAACCAAGTTTCATCGGATTCTAGTGGGTTAAGGGGTCAGAGAGATAGCAGGAAATCGAACCTTAGCGAGCTATGGGCATTTTACAGTCAAGAGTTTGCTTTTGTCGTATAACAGTGGATCATATTTTCTTTACGGAGCCAAGTTCGAGGATCTACCAAGGGTATTCGATAGATTGCTGAACCCAGTTATAGCAACTATAATCTTAATGCAGACTCTTTCTGTGTGTTTATATATGTTCAGGAGCAAGTCAAGGGTACTGAATTCAGTGCTCTTTAACAGAATTTGGGAATATTTCATTGGCGATATTATATTGTAACAAGTCTTGGAATTAAAAAATATATATACACCTAATACTGACAGGTACTTAGGTATCATAAAAAAAGTAACTAGGTACAGCTACAGATACACTTATTTATAAGTACCTTGGTACCCAAAACCACCCTTTAAACGGAAAATACTAGAGAATTCAGAAAAATTGAACGCTAGAGCTCCTTAGTGTTCGTCGTAGGAAAGACAAACATCAAAAATAAATTCCTCGTACCCAAAAATCAATGGATGGACTTTTTTGTCTAGTTAGCACTAAAGAAAACTCTATTTCTTGCTTAGGTCAAAATCTAGCAAGCCATCCTCTCAATAGAACAATAAAAAATTAGTTACGGGAAAAACTGAGAAATTAGTTTTCTTTTTTAACGTCTACTTTCGAATAAACAAGGTTTCATCCAATACCCAGACTTCATCCCTTATTTTTACATGCAGTGTAATAAATGTAATCAAAAATTTCATGCTACTGAACGAAAAAATACTCGTAGAACGACATGGAGAAATCTGAGAAGATTGAAAACATTTACTTCTTTAACATACGTGTTACATCATGATTCCTTACATTAGTACAGAATGCAATAAAGTATCAGAAGTATGTAGTTCCAAAATAAGAATGTCACCATACGAACATTACGTTGACCACTTTTAGCACACAACTTCAATTAAATGATATTTCGTATAATTCCAATGTATTTAATGTATATTGCATTGTACAAGTGTACTATAATGAGAAAAGAATAATCTTTTTAAAGTGATTAATTGTGAGTAAATTTACAAAGCTTAAAATTATCTTAGGCCACAATAAATTGTCAGATACTTTAAGACTGCCATTTCTAGAATTAAAAACATAGATATAATAATTTACTGTTTATTGTCAGTCATAAAATAAATAGAAATACATGACATTGTCTGCTACGGCACCAGTAAAGTACCAGGTTTCATCTTTTGATTTTTTATATACAGACTGGAAAGGCATGGGCTTGATATAGGGATATATCAAAAGCGTTTATAAAAGTTATAGTGGGATAGAAGCAATTGATAAAAACTTGCAACTGGATGTTGTATACTGACTAGATATGCATGCACTTGGTATTAATACTTTAAACCCGTTCATAAAAAGGTTAAGCACTCGCATCCCAGTGCTTAAGTTTGTTTGCATTTTAACCCAATAAAGGTCTACTAGTAATCTTGATGGTAGGAAAAGTAGTAAAACAGTAGAATGAAACTTTTCCTTCTATCACAATCTTCACTATCCTACTACCTTTTATGAACGTGTTTAGTATATCCCTATACCAAGCCTATGCGTTTCCAGGCAGTATAAATTAACTGCTTACTGCATAGATACTTAATTATGTAGTTAACATTTTGATATTTTCCTAAGGCGAAAATGCTAAACCATCCCATTGAGTATTTCTCTTGTTTTCTCAATTTATGTTTCATTGTCATTGGAGCTTTCTAAAGTTTGCTTATTAACTTAGAAATACCATGTACAAATACGAATATAACTAGGACAGTCTTTCATCTACATTTCAACTTTTGAATGGTGT
This sequence comes from Agrypnus murinus, assembly GCA_929113105.1. NCBI lineage: Eukaryota > Metazoa > Arthropoda > Insecta > Coleoptera > Elateridae > Agrypnus > Agrypnus murinus. The sequence goes on along the minus strand of OV816024.1, from coordinate 217,334,770 downwards.
GAATAATTCATTGCTTATTTTTATTATATACTTAAATGCCTACAATTGAGTTCACATTTCACATTAGACTGTAGTCAGGTGCAAAGGTTCCGATCTATTTAATTCTGATTTACAAGAAAAAAAATAAAAATAAATTCCTTACGACACATTTATTACAACGTCCAAGTCTTTGGTAATGGGAAAAATATTACGAATTATTCATTTTATTTCACGTTTATTCGCTTCATTCCACCTAAAATTTTATGTAATTGTATAAATAAAACGGTTATAATTATTTGACAACGTAAATAGCCTAGGACAGTTAGTTTCATCACTTAAAAGTAACTGTTATTAAATTAAATGTTGTGTATACCGACCTGCAAGAAATGCATATTATCATTTTTTCCATGAATTTGTAGGGAGATATCTAGTAGTACTCTCAGACCTGTATACTGCAGGTATACTCTTGAGACTTTTTACTACGCGAGGCTAACACACATTCACATCGTTCAATGAACATAATGAATGAAAGCAGGTGAAATAAAAGTTAAAAACAGAAAAAAAGAACATAATTATGGACAGCGAAATAGAAATAACAGACTGAATAAGAACTGGAAAAGGTCAAGAGAAGAGGGAGTAGTAAATAAAATATTAAAGTATACAAAAACGAATATAAATAGTTCAGCGAAAATAGTTCTAAATATTACCTTGAACGACACAATATTTGATTTTAGGCAATGTACTCTGGAATACAGTAACGCAATTTTTCTGTAATTTTTGTAGATCTTTAAAAATGCCTTAGATAAAATTGAACCAGGACTCGTATTCATATCCTACAATCTTGAACTTGCAAACAGACTGTTTTACAGTTGAACAAGAGATATTAAGCTGTAAAACTGCAACTAAAAACGTTAAACTCATGAATCTATATTGGAACCTTCACTTTCTATATACAGTGTGACCCGTTTTAGAAATACATCCCGTTTCTTTTCTATTGCTTATCGGGTTAACCATGTTTGTCTTTTCTGAAATATATACAATAAATTACAGTTAATAATAGATTAAAAGTTATTAATAAAATGTGTTCAAAATCATTGAACACTACTATCCATTTTTTTTTCTAGAGTCCTCTGACTTTGAAAGCGTATTCCTCTGGAACTACTGAACCGAATTAAATATTTTAAAAACGAACAAATATTAAATTCATTTTTACATACTACAGTAAAATATTATATTTCTAACTGGTATACTTTTGTTTTTATCGGACGATACGTAATAAAAGGTACCCATTTTTAGGGACAATTTCATTGAAAGTAAGTTCACTAATTTCTTTCTCAGAAAGTATATGTCATATATCTATGAGATTTTTGTATGGGTTAGAAAGGAACCTTGCGGTTCTTATGCTATTAATTTTTAGACAAAAAAAGCGTTTTATTTAAGATTTATGTGAAAAAATAGGAAACTATGCGTTCTTGTTTATTAATAGAGATAGCGTCAAATTGTTTTCGCTAAATCAACACTTTTCATGTGTAGACATTATTGTTTTCAAAAAAATGTTCCTAATTTTAATAATAAAAATGCGGAAACAAAAAAACGATTTTTGATTACCAGCGGTTTCGACAAAAAATGTTTTTTTTGTTATTGCACTTTTATTGTTAAAATTCGGAACATTTCTTTAAAGAAAATAATGTCTACATATGGATAGTGTTAATTTAGCAAAAAAAATTTGCCGCTATCTCCATTAATAAACAAGAACGCATAGTTCGCTATTTTTACATATATATCTTAAATAAAACACTTTTTTGTCCGAGAATTAATAGGATAACAACCGTAAGGCTTCGTTCTAACCCCTACAAAAATCTCATAGATATATGAAATATACTTTCTGAGAAAAAAATATTTAACTCACTCTCAATGAAAGTGTCCCTAAAAATGGGTACTTTTTATTATGTATCGTCCGATAAAAATAAAAGTATACCAGTTAGAAATATGACATTTTACTGTTACATGTAGAAATAAATTTACTATTTGCTCGTGTTTAAAATATGTAATTTGGTTCAGTAGTTTTTGAGCAATACCGTATCAAAGTCAGAGGACTCTAGAAAAAAAATGGATAGTAGTAACATTTCCGAGCTGATAACAGTACTTCTGTAAGATGAAATAAAATAGTAAAGTTTGTATGCGAACATGCAATTGAAAAAATTATATAAATCTTCAATATTATTCTCAAAAAGAAACGGTAAAATAGGAATAGTCCAGTTTATTTCATATCGTAGAGTTTCTCTTCTGATGAATGATTTTAAATTTTATTTAATACAGTATAAGAACCATGTATGATTAGTATGAAAGTGATTTCTTAAAATTAAAAGATATGATTCATTTATTTATAAATTAAACATGCTGCCTTTCTTTCGTGTACTGTACTTATTTATTACTTAAGTACAGTGGCGTGCGGTCCATGGAAGCAATGGAAGCAATGCTTGCCTTGAGAATTTATTAAAAATAAAAACAATGCTAACAAAAATACTTTTGTAAAATTATGGTTATCGTTTATTTAAATTGAAATATTTATCAAATTAAAGCTCAATATCAACTCTGTACAGCAAAAAGTATAATTATTTACAGTACTATTTTAAATTAGGCTCATTAAACTTGCACGGAAAGGTAATACCGATTCAAATGTGATACATACACTTAATATAAGCACTGCTTACAAATGCTCTTCTCTTAACCTTGGCGTGAATCAGCGAGCGCGGGATGTTATAATAGACGGATGCTGTTTGGCTGGTTAACATTGTTTGGTCGTAATTTTTATTGTGCTTCGTTCCCAAATGTTTATTTATTATAATTTGGTTATTTGTTCGATTTAGTGTTACTTAAGTAATGTAAATCTGCGAATGAGACTGTATTTTGTCGCATTTTATTATTTTAATTTATAAGTTGTATTTTTTTAAAGACAAATAGTTCTATTTAGTTTGCCTGTATGCAAATTTAAAATTGCATTATCGTCACGACTGCAAATTCAACTGCTTCGGTGAAAGGTTCGAGTACCTTCGATATAGCCGAATCGGGACGATTTTTTGTTCAGTTTGTAAATTATTAATAAGGAATTTTTCGCATACAGTTTTGGAGAGAAATTACAAATTATTAAGAAAGGCAGATCAAAACCAGATCTTTCAAATTTAACAACAAAGATTAAAACCTGTACCGGTATTTTGCTAAGAAAGACCGGAAAATTGATACGTAGTAGTAGTTTTTTTTTAAATAAAGAATGATAGTCAACAAATTCCATAAGTATAAAGTGTAAAAGTGCTTCTTTGAAAAACTTTTAAGCTTAATAATTATAACACTGTTTTTTATTGTACCTAGCAGGGGCGGATCCAGAGAAGTATTTTGAGGGGGAAATCTTTGGAAAAGTAATTGTTTTAATAAATAATAATTAAACAAACATTATTTGTTTCTATTCTATGTAAACTTATTTCTAAATTGGGGGGGGGGGATTATTCCCTCCCCGTTAATCCGCGCCTGTACCTAGGTGTATTATAATTAAAATCGTGGTTGCTTCCCTAGCCTAAATTCTCACCGCACGCCACTGCTTAAGTATGATAAGTTATGTTATTTATTTAAAAGTAATCTTATAAAAATGTTACAAAAGGTTAAAAATCTAACGAAAGCTTCAAACTTTAGCTTTTATATTTTCTTAACGTAGCAGGAAACGGGTATTTTTAACTTCATTGATCGTGTTACATTTTCCGATCTTCGAACAAACAATATGTAACAATATGGAAATAATGGGTAGGTCGTTTGGTAAACTTCCTACATGGAACGTTGTGAAACCTTATTAACTGATGCATATAAAAAAGTTTCATTGATCAACAACACAACAGTGAAATTAGTATGTCAGGTTAAATGATATTAATGTAGTTTGTTGCTTAATGTTTAAAACACAGAATTATAATAATATAAGCAGGATATGTCGAGTGTAACTTTCTTTTTTCAATTTTTTCTATTGTTTTGTGTACGGACATAATATGATGACATAATTTATAAAACGATAGAAAACAATAAACAAATTTATAGTAAAAGGAAATTATTATATAAGAATTTAATAAAATAAACAAACAAAATGATAATGACAATTATAATAATATGATGTTAAAAATTAAGCTCCAAAATGGTACTCATTCACTTCATTATATGTATTTTGAATTAAACAGCAATAGCATACCTATGTTGGATATGTATCTGAATTACACTCTATCAAAAGTAATGGGCTATGGTAATGGCAATTTCTACGGGTAGGAAATTTTATTCATAATAAAAAAAATGATTAATAAACTGAAAATTGGAAGTTTTAAAATATAAAATTTAAAAGGTACTCGTAACAAAAATTTCAGTCGTTTAGAATTAATTTCTTTAATGGAACACCCTGTATATTTATCCCGCAATTTATCTTGAAACTCTGCTTATAACAATGCTTATGTAGTACTATCTAATTATCTACGTATCAAAATTAGTGAATTTTTCGGTTTCTTCGTTATTTACAATTATAGCTGATAATAGTGAACAAAATACTTTCTATAGCGATTAATAATTTAATTTTAATTTTTCTTATTTTATATCAAAAACGAACTATGCCAAAAACAAAAAAAAGATAAAAAAAGAGCAGTGGATAACAATGAACTTATTGTTAGTGAATCGATTCTCTAATAGTGAACCTTGATCAAAGGCGTGATTGGAATCAGTTTATTAAACTTTTCTGTGTTTTAATAACGATTTGCTAACACAGTCCAAGTTATATTTTTGTTAATTACGCCATTTACAAGTATAATTTGATCGAAAAAATTACTTGAAAAGAAAATATAATCTCATTCGCTGTCATTGTCGTTATTTCAAGTTTAGGTACAAAAGTTGATCAAACCTTAAATTTATGTTCTCATTATTCAATTTAAAAACCATAAAAAACGTCGTCACCCATCAGATTTTGATAACAATAGACATAATGGATGATAAACTTTTATGATGAATTTGTTACTTTTTATCCAACGTCATTCATTCATTCCTTTTTTTAGTCCATGAATGTGACTAGGTTGTTTAAATTACTTTTTTGTATTAAGAAAAAAGTCTCGCTATTAGATCATGAAACATAGTTTAATATTATTTTGGATTATATAGAGTGCCCCTAAAATCTTGGATATTCATTCTGAATAATTCCATATCAGTTTACCAACCATTTTCCAAGAAATATTCATTCATTTTTTAGTTGGTGAATGTGTCAACTTTATTCAAATTAGTTTTTAGTATTAACAAAAAAGTCACATTATTAATGAGTTGTACTTTTTATAATATTATTTTCTATTATACAGATCCTTAAGCGTTCAGTATGTACAGTCGAGGTCCCAGCCGGTCGGGAGCGGCTTGCACAAGCCGCTCGCTGTATGAACGTACTATACATTTCCTGATCTGTATAGTGTTCATAAGATCGTGGAAAGTTGATTCCCTGTATTTTTATCACAATCTTAAGCAAAAATCTTGCTTCAACGTTTTCAATTTCCACTAGATTTGTACAGTTATTAGGACTACAAAGAAAGTAGAAAATATAACTTCTTGGCTTTCTACGTTTATTAGAAGAAAATATGTTTTTAACTTTTCTAAATGATGTTCTAAATAAATAAATAATAATAATGAGACAAACGTTTCTTTATATGTAATGTACAAGTCAATTCTTATCAGTTTCTGAGATATAATATGTTAAAGTTTCATTCTAATTTTTCAGTTTCTTCCTATACCTTGGAAAATATAATGGAATGATGTGATAGTATGATATTTTCTATATACTATATAGTTTTTTTGTTAGAAATGTACAGTATTTAACACTATTTATGGTCAGTATTGCGATCAGGGCTTAAGGTGTAGGGAAACCCACTTACTTAAACCTTAAAGTCATTATCACTCCACTGGAAAGATAAATTATTATTTTATCGTTTTTAGATTTCATAGTGCAATTAAGTATCTCATACTTTTTTGTATTTCTGTATAAAAAAATTAAATCGTTTAAATTAGGTTTCTAGTGCGCAAAGGATTTTGGAAAATTCTACTTTATTCTATTACTCTGCCAATTCAATGTATCCTTTTTTTATGGTCTCTCAAGAGTAAAAGTTTTTTATATGTCAATGATTTGATATGAATGACTGGATCTTCCTGGCCATTACCGTTCAACTATTTCACAAAAAATAATAGAATTTACTCTATGCTGACTTAGCAGAATTTTAGTGAAGATCGACTAATTATCACCTCTATTAACCTATAACCTAATTTAACCTGATCTAACCAGAGAATACGAAACTCACTTATGTACACAGTTAACATAAATTTCTTTTTAGTTACGTAAATCGGGTTTTCTTAAATTAGTTAGATTGAATTTAAATGTTAAGGTGTTATAAATATAATTATCACATCTTAACATTTAAATTACTATTATTGTAATATTTAATTACACGAAATCCCACAACTGAATTAATTAGATTTATTTCTTCGATTTACATATGTATTAATTATAATTAGTTAACTAGATCATCCTTCACACGGGAATTCCTAATCAAAAGAAATTACCAATTAGGTTACAAAACAAACTGCATAGACATTAGGAAAATAAATCAATAAAATTTAATTTATAGTCTAATAAAATGTTTGACAACTGAACTGTCTTTATTATATACTTCTGTAGGTAATGCAGGAACTAATAAAATGGTATTGTAACTTCAAAATCCTTACAGTATAATAAAAAAGATGTACGAAAGATTTTGTACTCTTTATTGAATCGTGTGCAAAAATAATTTTTTTTAGTAAAGCGTACTACACACCAATCTTACTGGCATTGGTCACTATTTGTTTTTTTTTGGTGTAAGCATCTGAATTACTTTAAAATTTTGTTTACGCTATTCAAGCATGCATCAGATTTTTTGAACAAAGATTAACGGATAAATGTAGAAATTTAATTAGTACTAGTAAAATTAATATCGATTGTCTAGATACGAGTCGCATACCGAGAATACAATTATCTGAAAAACTGTATGTTTTGAATTTATATTAATTGCAGTTGAGAGCATTGTGTAACGTTCTTTTTGAAATAATACTAAAGGTGCTGTTTTAATTGTCTATTATCAAGAGAAAAGATTTAAACTAACAATAATTACAAACACAATTATAAACTATTAACACACTTAACTAAATTAATTACAGATTATTTATTACTACAAGATTTATATATACAAATTTATTTTCTACTACCACATGATGCGCGTATTTAATTAACACGTTGTTGACTAATCCCCTCCTTGCGCGTTAGCGTTTTATATATCGGCAAGTTCTGGAATACTGTAGAAGGCTGTCGATACGGCGAGAACTCTCGCGTGGTTTCCCCGTTCAATACAATATATTATTTTCATTGAAATAGAAAGGCAGGAAATCCCCCTTTTTTTAAACAGAATTGATAACTACTATCGAACTAGTAGTTACTAGTAACTCAATTCTTCCCACCATTTTAACCCCCACGAGAGTCACTTCTACCTCCAGCACATGCATCGACAATGTTTTGACAAACAATATTGATACACTCTAAAAAATTACCGGTGAATTATACCCTAAAAAATGGAGGCAACTATGTTACCTCCATTTTTTGGGGTAAATTTACTTCAAAGTGTAATTTTCATAGGAAGTGGGGAAATTTCAACATTAGGTTAAATTTGCATTGTAATGTTTCCTTTTTAAGTAAATTTACAGATTAAAATTACAATCTCAATGTAATTTTACATTTTAACATTAAAACACCTGTGTAAAGTTACATGGCAAAGTTAATATTTCATGGCAATAGTACTTTTCAGGGTTAAAATACAAATGTGAAAATACTTCTTGAATGTAACGATGACTTGCGAAAGTACTTGCAAATTCAATCGTTCCTCTGAATATTACTTACATAGGTAAAGGAATTGTATGAAACAAAATAAAATCAAAGTAATTTTTATTGAACGTATGTACTTATATAAAATATAAGACATTAACAGAACTTCTTTTCAGGGGCTTTCGGAAATATTTGGTCTCTCAAAGACATTCAGATAAAGTTTCGATTCCACCTAGAAAATTAAAAAATTATAAATTATATAAACAATTATACACGAGTACCTTTCTCAATTACAGTTATGCTAGTTTATTTCGAATTCTTCAATTTTTGATTCATCCTAGAAAAACATTAAATTAAATATTTTTATTTTATTGGTTTAAATTTGTAATTTTAACATATAGGTACTTACCGATTATTATTTTTTAACTTCTACTATAAAATAAAATTCTTCCCATCTTCGGTCATACGTGTAAATATTTGCCTTTAATAAATGCGCACTACACTACAACGAAAAACAAAATATTAATGAGCAACAGAATGAACACTTCGTTCGATATCGATAGAGTACGCCTCGCCGAAATCATAAAAGAATGGTACACACCATTCCGACCATTCCCCAAAAAGCCTATTTGGACTGTTCATAATGGATTCCTGAATTATTTCACGAAACGAAGGTCACAAACAAGTGCGATCAGCGAAATATTAATTAAGGGTAAAATTACACTATTCTTGTTCAAGTTCATCTTATATTTAATATTACACTAAAAATGAATTAAGTTATTGAGCAATTATACATTTGTAAGGAAAAAATTGTCTGAGTTATGTAAATTTATATTATGGATAGTGATTTTAACCAGTTCAATGTAGTAGAATTACTTATATTTGTATAATTTTACATAATTACAGGGCATTTTACCACAAATAGTAAAAATACTAAATGTATAGGTAAAATTAATTTTAGGGTAAAAATACCGCAAATAATAGCGAAAAGTTACCTCTTTCCCAAGGTAATTTTACCTCATTTTTTACAGTGTAGGATTGAGGGCATGCGAACTCTCAATATTAGTATTAGTAGTAGTAGTGATTTTTCGGATCATCACGCGAAATATTAACTATAACAGTCTCTCAACAACAAAATACTACAATTTGCAATTGGTTTAGAACTCAAAAAATAACCAGAAATTGTTAGAACTTTTGAAGTTAGTTCAAGACGCTTTTTATAAAGCATATCCATTAACCCGTAAATCGATAAAAAGACATAAAAACTGGATCACTGCAGGCATTAGGACTTCTTCTAAAACAGTGATTCTCAACCTATAACGCTTTTGGGGACGCAAAATTACAAACAGGGAGGCGCGAAGATGAAAAAAAATCAAAAACCAAAATAAGGAAAGATGTATTGTGTTAGTACAAAAATAAATGTCACCTTTAAATAGGTAAATACATATAAGCAATACAAAAGGTAACTTCCGCTTGTAAAAAAAACATTGCCAAGTGTGACGTAATTTCGATATACCTGCGAAATCTTAACCTCGTTGTTCAATAATACTCCAAACAAATCAATGTAAGGGGGGGCACGCTTAAAACTGATTCGAGAAGTTGGATCTCAAATATTAAAAGGTTGAGAACCGCTGCTCTAAAACAAAGAGAAAATTACACAATTTTAAAATTTTTTCCAAATGAAGTTTTACGTAATTATTATCTGCGATACAGCTTAATATTAAAGAACGTTTGTAAAGAGTCTAAGAAAATGAACACCGAACATGTAATTTCACGGTCTAACAATATTGCTAAATCTACTTGGCAAATAATCAATAAAGAAATAAATAAAACCAAATCTAGTCACAACAATATCATCCTTAAAACTGATAACACCATTACTTCAGATCCTGATGTAGTTTCTAATTGTTAATAACTATTTTGAACTACCTTTGAATTTAACCAAAAATATTCAGAATAATAATTCAGTGCTTGATAAATTACATTCTTTTAAAATACGCAACGGCAATTCTCTTTATTTCATTCCTACATCTCCACAAGAAGTATTCAGTGTCATCCAGAAACTTAACAACACAAGTGCTGTTGGTATGGAAGACATTTTAATACGAGTGATTAAAATTTGTTCAGTATACATCTCAGATTTGATATCACATTTTATAAATAGTTGTTTCAGTGTAGGTTATTTTTCAAGTCAATTTAAAACATCGAAAATTATCCCCCTTCACAAAAGTAAGGACGTCTTGAGTAGAAAATTGCAGACCAATAGCTGTACTCTCTACTTTTTCTAAGATCTAAAGCGGTGTTGCTAGTTTTTTCTTTGAAGGAATAACTATGTCTTGTTATAATTAGTACAGGATTTAAAGCAAGCAAAAGCTTTTTTGCACGTCCTATATACATATGGCTCTACTTTACTCCCCCAAAAGAGGGAGTAAAGTAGCACTTTTACTCCCTGAGGGAGTAAAGTGTTTCCATGACAACAACAACAAGTAAACAACCAAAAAAGTACATGTTAGCGGTGCATGTTAGGATTTATTATCATGAAACTATGTGATTTTGGCGTTTGCAGATTTCAATTGTCCGAATGACATGTAACGAAATTTTCGGAAATTTCGTGGAGTGTTGTTGAGATTTCTCATATGCACTCCGTCTGGGAACACACTGTGAACACACTCATTAAAAAGAATCAAGGTTTCAGTTTTCTTTATTCACTTGTTTTTCTGGTCTATTACTTAAGTTAAGCAAAAAATATCTATAGGTGGTCTCACTTTGGGACTACAGCGTGTGTTCGTATGGACAACGGGGTTGCCAAACATCTTGCAAGCTACTTTTAAAAACACTTTCTAAATATTGTAGTAACTGCATAAACGTTTATTGTTAGAACAAGTTATATTTTCAAGTGTACTTCAACCATACATACATGAAATGAGTCATTTTCGTAATCACACCGGAATAAAGAAATACGACCCAAGGTGAGATAAGATAAGAGTGCAAATTTCACGTTGCTAAAAATTCAGTGATGTACGCTAGAACCAACAGATTTTCATTGCTTCATTCACTTTTATTTTTAATTAAAAAGGGTTTTGTTCCGCTAATGAATCTTTCTAGCTCATTTATTGTTTATTTTATCATTTAGATTACAACGTGGCCTTCGCGTAATTCTAGATGCATTTTACATTTTGGACCACGTGTTTGTGATGACTCATTTCTTCTAACTTTGGTTGAACTATAGTCACTCCTTTTAGAGCGGTAGTAAAACAAAATTTCAAGACTTGCAGTTTATATGAATTAAGATTGGTTTATTGTTTACTAACATCCTTTGCATTTGCTGCTAATCTTAAATTCCCGTTTTTGCAAGTTTCTTTTTAAACAAATGAATGATCTTATCATGATTAATCATTTTACCGTTAAGATGAGTTAGGCGTTTGAGACTGGGTTTTCTTTATTTACCTGTGAATTAAAAGATTAAAAAGATCATACAGAAACCAACCAGCCGTTTATTTAGATTTTGAAAGAATTTGAAGATAAAAAATTAAACAAAAAAGTATAAGTAATAAAATAACGAATATTTAGATATAGCTACTATGCAAGAATCCCAAGTAATGTTTAATAAATACATGTTGCTGTAAAATATGTTTCAAAACATTCTTTAAAAATTCTCCTTTTGTATGGTTACGATTACATTTTTTCGGTTAAGTGTTTTGAACTTCTGGAATCTTAATCTATATTTTTATAGATTCGTACAGTAAATGGGTGGCAACAACGAAGCATATACTCCCATAAGAAATACATTGGCTATCTTTCCTTCGCTGCAGTCCCAAACTGAGACGACATATAGTTCCTGTAATGCAGATCTATCTGAGGTTCATTTTTAAAATCTTAAAAGTATTATGGAAACCTTAAAAAATGGAAGAATAAAAATGAAGCCAGTTTTAATTCCTACATAAATTCTTTACCTCATACTCATTTTTTTCATAGTTTTTTTTTCTAAATGTTTAGTTGACTATTAATTCATAAGTAGTTAAGGTCATTGTTATGACCAGAGTAATGACCAACCGAGGTTTAGAAATTCGTAAAAAATGCATTGACAATATATTGATTATTTTTGTTATAAATCACATTACACTTTGTAATGTAAACAGATTAATGTATCTGTAATCAATTAGTAGTTTTACTGCGTGTTTTGTAAATAAAAACAGCTATTTAACGTAAGTTAATAATGTCAATAGAATCTAATTTAAAATTTTGTACAAAAAACACAACCTTGCAAATAAGAATAGAATAGAAACAATTTCAAGTTATAATTAGTAATAAACATTTAATGCAAATAAGAAATAACTGATTTGAATCGTTGATTGAACTTACAAAAATATTTATTTAAAAAAAAGTTTCAAATAAACGCATGATATTGCAAATTCCGGTGCGGTACCGAATGCTCCATGTAAATTTCATTCCCTTGACCGAAATGTACAAAATGAAAATGATTTGCTACATTTATTAAAACAGTTTATTGTCTACTTAATTATCATACACTTTTACAGAAGAATTGATAAAATCCGTAAAATAATGGCTTTTAAAAGAGCAAGAGGTAACCTAGTTAAAAATTAATTAACAATATAGTTCGTTAAATGCGTCATAAAGATCAGTGAATTACCCTTTACTAAACCGTCGATTACACTAATTGAAAAAAATTGTTTCCTGTTCGTTGAACCTAACCTTGATATTTACCAGATCAATTAAATATTCGTTAAATGAATAATCTACAATAATAACGAAGGGTTCCACAAGGAACAATTTTAGGGCCGCTACTTTTTAAAAGTCGGAGAATACCAATGAAAAGTGATAATACATATTACTACTTAATTCTGGTTTCTTGATACGGTACGTAGTGGCGTAACAAGCTGGCTAATTGTTATGTCCATGACATAACCAAAGCAATTTATCTAAATGATAGAAAGTGATTAATTAGTACATATTTCTAATAGTATATAGAATACGATACGCTAGAAACTATATAGAAATGCAAGAAATATAATGTGTAGAAAATAGAAGCTAGAAAACTGGTATTCACCTAAAATCTTCGTGTCTCTGAAAATATGTTATACATACGTAGTTTAAATATCTCGCCTTTTGTGACATTATGTAAATTGTCATATCTTAACACGGGATCATTCTGCTTCAGCAGAGCGAATCTTTTGTTTACAATAGGCAGACATTACAATTATAAGGGAATTAATACACATCATCATTATTCACAATCATCAAAACCAAATATCCTAATTTTAGCACATTATAAGTTAGTTTTTACCTTAGAGTATTAAATACAGATTAAATATTGTTTTAATAACTTATCCGAATATGCATGCACAAGATATCATCAACTTAGTCTTATCAGTCATCAAAATTAGATTATCTATAACTTTATGGCAAATATCTTCATAGTGGATTTATCTTGCCTAGGAGCTCAATCCATGAAGTCATAAAAACTGATTATGTAATAATTTTATTCATCATCAGAGCCTTTAGATTCGCTTTCAAAACTTACAATTTTACTTCTTTATCTAAGAACAAGTCATTATATTTTTTCCACAAACCACTTTTATATTTCTCTTGAGAAAATGACCATTTAAAAATTTATATTGCAATGATCACATTTTAATGGAGGTTAGATCTTCGAAGTCGTTTCTGGACCTAACAAATTAATGAAAATGATTATAATTCCCGAAAGTAAGCCATCAAGATAAATTAAAGTTACCTGCTCAATGCTGGAGAAAGTTGATAATGTGATAACACAGGCCCACAAAATAAAAAAAGTCTTGAAAGGTGAGGTACCATACCGTATGCTTTTAGGTGTGCTGAAAACGAATCCGGGGTCAGAATTGACCCATCACTCAAGGATTTTTTCAAATGTATTTTTATAAACTTTTTGAGGTATTTTTGAGGTTATGTCGAAATCCTTGAGTGATGGGTCAATTCTGACTCTGGGTTCGTTTTCAGTACACGAGAAAACATACGGTATGGACCTCACCTTTCATCTACAAAACTTTTCTTTTGTGGGCCTGTCACCAACCCAACCCACCAAAAATGTATTTTGGGATGCTGAAAACGAATTGGGTGACCCGTCACCCAAGGATTTTTTTTAGATGTATTTTTATAAATTTTTCGAGGTGTTTTTGACGTGTCTTTTGAGGTTCGGTGTCGAAATCCTTGGGTGATGAGTTAATTCTGAACACCAAAAAGCATACGGTATGCTACCTCACCTTTCAACTGCAAGACTTTTTTTTATTTTGTGGGCCTGTGTAATTATAGGTCGTTAATAGAAATATTTTGCAAATATAAAGTGAAAAGCAATCACATGTTGTACCTACGTGGACTAATTTTGAACAATAACTCAGAGGCGTAGTTAATATATTTATATAACAAAGTATATTTTTCTTCTTGAAGAGTATACTCATAACTACTATACAAAACAGAGCTTATTGCGTTATCGTAGCCTTTTTATACTTTCTTTGTAATACAAATAAACACAGATATTTCATAAACAAATTACGTTCTAAATATGACATTTTTTGGTACTGGATATAGAGAACTATGGCTTTGCGCTATTGTAACTTATAGCAAATTAAAATCAACTAGTATTTGTATGTAAATATTTAAATTATAAATGTTTTGTGTGTCTACTATACGTGTATGCAATTGTTATAGAAAATATAGAATAATCAATTTTTAATTAGACTTATTTTTAGTGATGCCCACGAGACTAGCGAGACGAGACTTTTGTTAACTCTCATCTCGTCTTGCACAAAATAAAACGAATCTCTTCTCGAATCTCGTCTCGCACCAAACAATCTCGTTTCGTCTCGAATCTTGTCTCGTCTAGAATCTCGCGAGTCGCGCAAGTCTCGCACTTCTTCTTTGGAAGATATATCAGAATTTAAATAAAGAATCAAAAAAGAATGTAATACTTAATTAATAATTAAATAAAGTCTAAATCTAAATTATTGTGTTTATTTATAAAAGTTAAATCTTTTAAACGTTTTATACTACTTTCTTCGCGGTCTGTTATTGAGAAATAGTCTTCAAATTTACTCTTTCTCTTTGATAAAGTCTTGATAGTTGTTGCCGAACTCCTAGTTGACACTTGAAATTTTCTCTTGTTCTTTAATGTTTTTGCGTTTTCGTTTTGAAAAATTATGACTCATTTTAAACAAGCATAATTTTAATAATCACCTATTACCTACATTAAACTCAAAATTTATAATCTGTTTTAAATCTAAGAAACTATTACTAACCTTAATATTTCCGAATCAGAGCAAAACTAATTTTAAAGTTATTAGATTTAAAAAAACCACCAGTATTTAAGTAGGCGTCTTAAAAATCAAATGTTTACCGTGACCGTACAACAAAACGGGAATGTCCAAAGACAAAACTTTATATTACACTAAAAACACAGATCCAAGAATACTTTAAATCATAATTTAATGACTTTTTATTTAACTCATTTATTCTAGGTATTTAGTTTCCTTTCTTAACATCTCATAACCCTTCTTTTATTAATAATATCAAACATTTCTTTAAACAAACCTCTGAAAAAACAATTCGGTGCCAGTTTTTGGCTGTTTATATATGTAAACATTTATTAATCCTTTACTTTATTACACGATACAGAAACGGTTAACAAAACAAAATTCATACACACATAAAAAAATGTTTTCTCTATAACGAAATAATATATATGATTATTGTGAGTTCTGATATTTTATACTTTATTATTTTTTCTTTGATTTTATATAATAGAACTGCAACGTAGACCGCAACAAAGTAAATTATAAGATTTATGGCTCAACAGTAAAGTATTGTATAAGTACTCAGATTTTTAATAAAACATAACTTGATTTTTAGCTTGTTAAAGAAATAATTTCCATAACGCGAGACTTTTACGAGATTTCTAGCGGGAGATACGAGACGATATTTAAAAAATCTCGTCTCGTTTCGCAAGCAAAAAGTACACTCTCGTCTCGCATTTGCGAGACTCTCGTCAACGAGACTTATCGTGGGCATCACTACTTCTTTCAAGACATTTGCGACTTTCCTAAAATCTAAACAAAGTAGCAGCAGAATTCCGGATAAAGTCTATAAAGATAGTTTTATTATGAACTTCTTCAAAAATCTGCCAATACTTTTAGTAATTATTTTGCTTCAGTTAATAATGGTAAGAATTTCAAAAATGTATTCTGCTATTAATGACAACACATAGGTGTTGATGATATTAAATACTCGGACTGTTTCTAAATTAAAAATATACCTACTTGCAAGTTACAATCAAATACCCAGTTTTCTCGTTAAAGAATTAGTTTATTCCATTTCAGTTATCTTAAGCCTTATTATCAAAACTTCTACATTTTCCAGTTTAAAAGAGTGGCGGGGCTGATAATGTGCCAAATTATCATCCTATACCAATTCTTTTTTATTTTACTTACCAAAACGAGAAAACTATTACTTTCTCGTCAATACCGATTTGTCAAAAAGTGCCCCACTGTTTTCAATTTAACACAGTTTACAAAATCTGCCTCAAAGACTTTGGACCAATAGTTGCCAAGGCGCTGTTTACACTAATTTATCTAAAACATTTAATAAAATATCGCACGAGATTATTATGTAAAAATTATGTACATTTGGATTTAGTACTTATTGATTCTGGAATATAAGAGGTCTGAGAGGAAAAGAATACGAATTAATAGAAGAGTTCGATAGGGCTGGTTTAAAAATCCTAACAATAACGTAAACTAAAAAAAGGGGCAAGGTGAATTTGAATTTGAGAGTGGCCATATTTTGATATATAGTGGGTTACCTTAAGATAAACCTGCAGCTGCAGGAGTAGGTTGTATTGTAAACATACGAAATTGGAATGGAATTTCAGAAAGAATATTGACATTAGAGTTTGATGAAATCTATCGTGAACAAACTAGTATAATAATAGTATACGGACCGAATGAAGATAATCCTGTAAGAAGTAATGAACTATTTTGGGAAGAGTTAACATTGGTTACAGAATCATGCAAGCGCAAAATTAATGTGATAGACGATTTCAACAGCAGAGTGGGCAAAAGTGATAATATAGTCACTGACGTAATTGGGGTACATGGAGAATGGAAAAGGAATAACAATGATAAACGTATGACAGACTATTGTACCTTAAGTAAATAATTATATTTTTGCAAAATTTATAATTGCAAATACGTTCTTCGAACACTTAGATATTCATAAGTACACTAGAGTATGGGAGAAAAAAATAAACGATCCATAATTGACTACATTCTAGTGAAAAGAAATAATAAAAGGCTAATAACTGATGTTAAAGTAAATAGAAGTGCAGACATATCTAGTCATCATTATTTGGTGGTAGGTAAAATTAAGAAAAGAGAAAGTGCAAAATTCGTAAGAAAAGTTGTACAAGCAATACCCATTAAAAAAGAAAACATCAGATCATACATTTTGAGGGAAAAAGAAATTGCAAAAAGATACCAAGACATTATTGAAGAAGAAATCGGAAAAATAGAGAAAGATACTAAACAAATGAATACTGAAGATACATGGCAATTATTTAAGGGTATACTACTGCGAGCAACCAAGAAATCGTGTGGGACAATTATAACAAGAAATCGTAAAACAAACATCTTGGTGGAACGAAGAAATAAAAAAAGGAAGTAAAGATTAAGAAACAGTTATGGAAAGATTATTTAAACAACAGAACGAACAAAAATACAATGCTTATAAAGTACAGAGAATCAAGGTAAAAAATAAAGTCCAATAAAGGAAATCGTAAACTATTCTACAGAGTAGTTAAAACTTTCAGGAAAGGAAAAGAAAACAGATCCATAACCATTAAAAGTAAAGAAGGTACATTAATTAATGACAAAGTAGAAATTATAAACAGATGGAAGGAATATTTTAATGAACTACTAAACCCTGCAGAAGAGCTTGATGTCGAAGAGCAGATAGACAGTGATGCTGCTAATATTGAAAAAGAAATACGTACCTTAACAAAGAGGTGTTAATAGAAAATTAATTGAAGCAATAAAAAGCCTCTATCAACATAATGTAAATTACGTCAGAACCCACAACATGTCTTCTGAAGAGTTTATAACAAAAGATGGCCTACGTCAAGGTGGAGTACTTAGTCCATTACTCTTCATTATACTAATGGACGATATTATTAAACAAGTATCTACCAAAACAAAAAGTCTAGATGTAGGTTATAGGAATCTGCAGAAGGTGGGTATAACAGAATGTGCATTTGCTGATGATGTTGCTATAATGGCTAGCTGTGAAAAAGACTTACAAAATAACTTAAATATGTGGAAGGAGGTACTCGCACAACATAAATTAAGGATAAATGTCAATAAAACAAAGGTGATGGTTATAACAAATAATGAGGATAAGGAAACCAACATACGACTAGAGAGATATCTCTTGAGCAAGTTAAAGTTTTCAAATATCTAGGAGTTGTAATTGACGATAAAGGCAATCAACAAGTGGACATTAAAGAACGCATAGAGAAAGCAACAAAACCATACTACAGTATATGTAAAACAATAGTCAAGAAAAAAGAAGTATCAAATAACACCAAAATGCTTGTCTACAAAACCATCTTTCAGCCAATTCTGCTATTTGGAAGCGAATCGTGGGTCCTTTCAAGAAGTCTAAAGAGTAAAATACAAGCAATTAGATGAAGTATCTAAGAGGGGTAAAAGGAATAACAAGACGTGAACGTATAAAAAATCAGGACATAAGAGACGAATTAGGAGTTAAAGCAATACTGGAAATAATAGAAGATAATTAGTTAGGATGGTGGGGGCATCTACAAAGACTGGGTTCTAATAAACAGGTTAGAAAAATATGGAACGCAAGAGCAGTGAATAGGAGACGCAGAGGCAGACCAAAAGTAAAGTGGGATGAAGAAATTGGAAAAGTACTAAGTAGGAAGAAAATAAGTTGGCAAGTAGCAAAAGTACTCGCTCTGGATAAGAAAGAATGGAACAAGTTATGTTCATAGTGTTTAGGGTAAATGTGAAAATAGTTTATGAGTGACTAGGACTGTGCATACTAAACCCGACACTTTAGGGTATAAGGGTTTTGATTATATTATATATATATATACTTATTGACTCTAGCTGATTTTTATTTACATAATCATGCTCTCTACATCTACTATAATAACGGCCTTACATCCGATAGGTTTTCCGCACCATCAGGGATTCCCTAAGGCTCGAATTTGGGTCCTCTGCTTTTTCTATTCTTTAATGGATAGGTAATGAAATTAATTGAAAAATACTAATGTTTGCAGATAACAACACTTTTTTGTTCTATTATCCCACAATTAAACTGTTATAAGCAGGTTTCGATACTCTATAATTTGCGTAAATTAACTGTAAATAACCTTAATAAATGTAGCAAAATGCAGGATTGTGTCATATACTAGGAAACATGCACCAATAATATTTCCTTACACAATTAATCAAATAGAATTTCCTCGTGTTTACGAAACTAAGGATCTAGGTGTAATTTTTGATAAAGAATTCACCTTCGTTAGTTTAAGTTACCATGAAACATTGTAAACACTTTAATGATTAACGCTTTCAAAATATTGTACGTTCTAAGCTTGAATATTGTGCTTTAATCTGGAATTCTCTCTACAAGTGTTACAAAGATTATATCGAACGTGCACAAAGATATGTTATAAAATATTTGAAGCTTAAAAGACGAGGAGCATTTTCAATAAGAGGTTCTGATTACAAAACTATCTTAGATAAGTGCTTTTAAAATTGAATCTTGTGACTCTAAAATCTGTCAAAGTCCTGCCTTTGTATATAAAAACTATTGCTTGGTAAATTTTACTGCCCGGCGGATATTTTGGTGTTGGAAGAAAAGTAGAATGCTTGCCTGAACGTTTTGCGAATCTAATGTCCTTTTCAAATTTCTTTAATTTATTAAATTTTTTGTGTGCTTTTGCATACTTAATGCACTTCGGATTGTACTAGAATGTTAAAGGTTTTTTTAAACATTGTGTTTTACATGTTGTACTTTATTAAAAATATGCGAGAAAATGTATTTCAGAAAAATAAATTTGACCTCGATTACTGTCTATGTACACTACTTTTAGCTGCAAACAAATAGATTTTACTTTTAAATTTAGTTTTTGAAAAAACTGCGGGATATTTCCTAAACTATCAAGAACTTATGCCAAGAAAGGACAGTGCATGGAAAATTAAGCAATTTTAACATATTTTATACAAAATCAACAACTTGATAACACTTGTAAATTTAAAAGTGCGAATAGAACCTTATTAACAAACTAGCGTCAATTATAAATATCTACATTTAGTACTTCTAGTTGTTTGTAGATAATTTCCGCTTAATAAACAGACAAGCTGGAAACAAAAAAAATATCTATCTGCTAACTGTAACCTCTGTTTTTTTGCTAATTTACTATGCAAATAACCTTAGAAACTGCAATTTGAATGCGTTTGAGGCAACTGTTATATTGACTTGAATTTTTATTGAGGCATTGACATTGGAAATATTCAATAAATTAACCGTGAGAGGATACCTACAAATGAAGTTGTGCAAGTTTTTATTTATTGGTGTATTTTATAAGCACATGGCATTTTAAAAGGAAACGAATAAATTAGAATTTTTATAAACAGTTTGTTATATAACATTGAGCTATAAGCTACAATCTAGTATGTTTGACTAGCCAAAAAGGAAATTAGGAATTTATTTTTTGTCCGTTCGGGTTATTTTGGCCGGTTTATGGGCCTGTTTTTCTAAGGCTGTAAAAAGTTTACAAAAGTTTAAATATCTCTACAAATATTAATATGAACTTGGGGTATAGTTAAATCTCTGGCCGTAATTTCTTGTTCTTGTTGTTGGACAGCGAAGTTCACGGCAGAAGAAGTATTCCACACATCCGATGTTACCGACGCTGCTTTAATGCTATGATTAATAGATGTTGATCGCATCTGATTGTTAGTTTGACAATTTCCACAATCTTCTTGGCCGTTTATATTTTATTCTGGATCGAGTCTCCAAGATATCATTCAGCTACCGTCGAAGAACGTCAGTCCCCATGACGCTTTATATTAAGAATGTCTCCTCTGTGATCTGCCAGACTGTGTAGACGAATGACGATAGCAATGGTCAGTGTACGATGAAGGAATCGGATGTCCTAAGAACGCATCTACTATTCTTGATTGTATAACTCCAAACGTATGTTTTCCAATTGGTTGTGTATTACACTTTTCATTCTTGAAACAAACAAAAAAACAATTGTGGTTGGGATGTGCTGGCCGTAGAGCTGCATATTTTCAAAATAATCCAAGAAAATTCAGCTCGTTTTTTATAATTGTAAATTTTCTCGAAATTCTTGTTTTGGTGTCGTTCATAATACTTTAGTTCGTAGGACATAAGCTCTTGTCGGCGACAAGCTCCATCAATTCCTACTATGAAGGCCACATCAATAATTTGAAACAAATTTTAAAAAACTTTACACAGAATTTAGCTTAAACATTAAGTATATTTCGTCTCGTGCGTTCTGAATGAATTTTTAGGCATAGGGTTTTTAGATTTTCATTTTAAAAAGCTTGTAGTTTTTTATATGCTCTTATATCAATTACTTTTCTTATTACAATGAAGCTTTTAACACAAGATGTCGCATATTTTTCTGACTTTTCCAAAAAATAGGCAAGAAAAAGGCATCTTCGAAAAAATCTGTTGTGTTCTTAGTATGACACCATTCCACAAACTTTTCGTATTCTTTTTCATACTGGCCCCACGATTTAGGTTCTTAGTTAACTAAGTTCTAGTTCTAACTTCTCTTAGTTAACTTATTACATACAAATTTTCTGTTTCTGTAAAATTTACATACAAATAAGTGCTGTAATATAGCTATAGCTTACTAATTATAAGTATGTAAAACCACAAATAATATCCTTGGACAGCTTTTATTTATTTATGAATATTTTTGCTTGTATGAATTTAAGAAAGGAAGAATAAATAAATACGTCATTGCCTGGTATGCAATGTGTAAAACGCATAAGAAAATATACTTTGTTTACTGTGGATGAGACACAGCTCCATGTAGGCATTATTAGCGTGCTAAAATCACTTTTTCTTTACGAACAGCAAAACCGGGTACTCTTTACGTTGTTTTGCAAATATCTTTGCTTGTATAATACTTATGACAAAAATAAAAGCACCATAGTGTTCACCAAAAATCAATGCAAAACGTTTATTCCAGTCATTTTTTTCAAAATATGTACTAGATTTGAAGATGTTAAGAGAGAAGAAGATTTATTTATTTATTTATTTATCTAGGGAAACTCTTTACACAGATAATCATCCAATTAAGTATCTACAACCACCAGTATAATTTATAATGCTTCAAAATCACAGGTTACTTTTATATATATTAAATAAATCACAGTAAGAAAAAATCAATCATCAGATTGAAGAGTTAAATGTAATTTTGTTAAATCTTAAAATTGCCGTTTCGAGAAAATCGACTTTAGAATGTAAGAATTTTCGTAAGAAACAATATAAATGAATTTCTTAAATGTATTTTTAACAACTTAAATTTCGATATAACCATTTACAGTTTGGTCACAACGTGACGAATGATGTCTTACAACGAATAACATAAGAATTCAATTTTACCCCTTTTTTTATTAAAATCCCCGCCCCCCCCGGCCCAGGTATTTTTTTTGATGACAACTAAATTCTGCTTAACTTAGTGATAGACTACAACATGACCTAGGTTGCTAATTTTTACAAGGAATGCTTAACGAAATAAGAAAACAGAAACTTAGATAGTGTGAATCTGAATTGTCAGTGTGATTTGAATTCGCTGCCACTGTATTTATATTTGGTTAAAATGGTTTAAGTTTAATTGAAACTTTGTACATATGTGCGTACTAATTAAAAAAGGGGAATTAATTAACAAGTGCACGGATAGAAATATTATTTAATAATACATGTTAAATTTTAAAATATGTACACTTTAATAGATTATTATAGTGACCAAGTTATAGTGTTATTAAAAACAATAAGAAATGTATTCAGTATGTTTTACCGAACTAGTATTTCAAAGCGGAACGTGAACTATAGCCATAGGTGAACTATAATACCCCGCGAGATCTACATTATACTTGTGTGTGTGATATCAGACTGAAATTTACCGAGCGATGTTAAATGAAAAATATAAAGAAACATGAATAGTTTTGCAAACTATACCTAAACCAAAAAATGAAGGATCTAAACCGAGTGAATCTAGCAGGCGCAGATTAGCAGTCGGAGTTGATTGTGAGCGAGCCTTGTTCCCAAATTGTCAAATTTAGACAGTTTGAAATTAAAAATTGTCATTGCAATCTGTCAAAGTTTTGAAAGGTTTTTCACAACTCCAATTGTTACTTATTAAACTACTATTAATAAATATTAATTGGAGTTGTGAAAAATCTTTTAAGCAGCAACTAATGTCGTACACACTTTTGCTATCAGAATGTTATTTATTAATAGTACAGTAATAGTACAGTAACTAATGTCGTACACACTTTTGCTATCAGAATGTTATTTATTAATAGTAGTTTAATAAGTAACAATTGGAGTTGTGAAAAACCTTTCAAAACTTTGACAGATTGCAATGACAATTTTTAATTTCAAACTGTCTAAATTTGACAATTTGGGAACAAGGCTCGCTCACAATCAACTCCGACTGCTAATCTGCGCCTGCTAGATTCACTCGGTTTAGATCCTTCATTTTTTGGTTTAGGTATAGCACAATAGGATTAACAAGTGGAAGTAAAATAAAAGATAAGAATAATATATTAAAAGGTTTTGGAAATCTGGAAGTTTGGTGAAAATAGAAAATGGTTTAGAAAAAAGACTGCATCGAAGATGTACACAAGCGGAATAAAATACGATCAAAGAAATTGTAGTAAACAACATAGGGTGTCCGCGTTGACAGCTTTGTTGGAAATGAAACGTAACGTAACGGCACTATGAAATAGACGTCTGAAAAAATTAAACGTTTTCCCAAAAACCATCTGAAGACTAGCGTGTAGCCCCCGAGTACTTATCACTCAAACATCACGGACGTAACCGTAACCCATGCATTTTGTGTAGTTATCTTGTTTACCGCAAAATAGCTAAGTAGCGTAAATCTTCCAACAGTAGCCCCCGGCGTCTATTGGCAAGATGTGGCGATTTATTTACGGTATAGATTTTTAGAAAAAAATGCAAAAAGAGCATAGAGCGAAATGATTTTGGTATGCAATTAAAAAATAAAAGTAAAGAAAATATAAATGATGAGAACAATATATTAATACAAAATTCTGGTAAATAACATAACGATAAAAGAAGTGCAAGATGCACTAAAAATCCATTAACTGTAGAAATTAAACTGGCAAGAATAAAAGCATAAATGATAAAATATGCGGTAGAAAATTGATAGAATGGATAACAAATATTATACAAATGGATCCAAGGAAAAGTTCCAAAAAGTTGAGAATAAACAATTGTTTTACTATTACATAAACAGGAAGTAAAAAATATCTGTGTTAATTGTAGAGAGATAATTAAACTTTACAAAGAAATTTTAGATACTATATATTAAGAGAAAAAGTAACAGCATTCCTAAAGTATAATGTGAAATAGATGTTAAATAAGAACAAGGGAGAGGCTTATCAGTGAATGGGCAGTATAATTATTCAGAGAATAATAAAATTAATCGACAAGATAAAATTAAGCTACACCTTTGTTCTGCTTTAAACAAAAAAAGTAATAAGATAAATATAGTCTTAAAAGTGTATGTAGGCCGCTACGAACCACAACCGTTCTGTGCCTTCGTATATTATGTGGGTTGTAGTATTGCACTAGACAAAGGGGACCTACTCAATACTTTCAGTACTACATTCGGTACTCCTGATGGCATGATCTTGTCCTCCGGAAATAAGTCCCGAGGCCTAAATCCAAGAATTGCATGAGCTGAGAGTATAATACGAACGTGGCCACGTTTGATGGGTTGCCTACCTTAATTTTTGTGACTGCTCCAACTTCTGACTATCCATTATAGGTTCGGTACTGCTTAGTACTGCTTTTAGTAATAAGAAGATAGGAACATAATTTACGAGAGCACTATACATAAAATGTAATGGTCTTTCAAGGAAGCACTCAAAAAGTATCATTTTATTACAACACTGTGGTGCAGAACTTGTTTTATGGAAGTATCCTATTCAGCGTTAATAGTACTGTTAGAGCAAAACTTCCGGAAGATAGGCTGCTTGAAAGAAGTTTTTATTTATTTTTGGATTGATGCTTAAACTTTATTTCGTTAATTATTCAAGAAGCCAGATCGAAATTATTAAAAAGTTGCTATTATAGTTTGACGCAATATCTACATACATGTTTGGGTTATTCTTGTATAGACTAAAATAGTACACCCCCTTTTAGAACCTTATTTTGGGTAATTGCGTAATTTTATTCCAACCAATTGTTTTACACATTTAGCAATTTTTCTGGACTCCAAAAACCGTAACTTATACGCTACGTAACTAATAGCAGAGCCTAATTAGAATTTTTGATTCTTGTAACTTAAGTATTATAAGGTAGTGATGAATTCAGGACAATTTACTAGGTTCATTCTTTTGTAGTACGAATACCGGGCAGCAACTTACTAATGATGGTTGAATGTGGACGACGCAGTCCTAGGACAACTGCTTGGACTTGGTTGACTACATTATTTACAGCTCCATACAAAATCTTTTTTATATTATTTACTAGTTGATAATCATTTGTTACTGGGGGATGCAACAATCCAACTATGAATTAATTTCTAAATTATACCCAGTTATAAGAGAACATATTATCTAAAACTGACCTTTACCTCAAAATAAGTCAGTTTTGAAAATACTGTGTATCAGTAACCCTTCGATGTTGTGGCTTGGATGATATTAGATTCATGTTCTTTTATAGTACCTATTAACGCACGCGTTCAAGTTTGACAAAAGCACCAGCGCGCTATAAACTTGAAAAAACAAAATGTTACTGTTGCCAGTATTCAACTAAATCTCTTTTGGACATATAATAGATATTTATGCATTAAGGGAGATATGAATGTTTTTTCCACCGAGGTTGACGTGTTACAGACCAAGGGCCGAAGGCCCGCGGTCTGTAAGTCTACCGAGGGCAAAAAA
Source organism: Agrypnus murinus (assembly GCA_929113105.1). NCBI lineage: Eukaryota > Metazoa > Arthropoda > Insecta > Coleoptera > Elateridae > Agrypnus > Agrypnus murinus. Next base: position 217,308,646 of record OV816024.1, on the reverse strand, counting down.
CAGAATATCTCCCGTAGTGCATTAAATATTTTATTTTTTAGTAACATCATATTCTTTATTTTCAACTTAAAACGTAAAAAAACATTCAAAATTAAAATAAATTGTGAATATCAAAGGTGGTTTGACTGTGCCGTTGTTACGATGGTTGCTACAGTTGCATGAATTTGTTTTTCAATCAACAAAAAAAAATGTCTGAAAGCAGCAGCGTTATTCCTCACAGTGTGATTATAAAAGCGGAAAAAGCCAGTGAGTTATTGGTTCCGAAGAAGTCTGAACATTTGTACATCAAAGAATATGACCGATTTCATGTATGGATGGTGTTAAAACTCCCTTGGGAGATATGAGTTGCTTTTCATAGTTGGTATCTAGGACGAAAATAATCCATATCATGTTACTAAAAAATAAATGCTCTTATCTTATTGATGCTCGCATTGCAAATGATCTTATTGGATGTTCGTTGTTGTTCCATAATGAAACGCTTTAGAGAACTAGAAAAATGATTTTGAAAAAATAGTTCTTTAGAACCTTGAGAATCTAATTTCTGTATAACTGCCAGCATTATCCAGTATTTCTAAGAAAATACATGGAAGAGGTAAAATACGAAGAATGGTAAAAGGAAAGCGTGTTCTTTAAAGTGTAAATAACATTGATATGTTGTTAGTTTGCCCATCATCGAACATACGGATAATTTATGAAAAATGTGGAAGTAGACAGTATAGGGAACACAAAATCTCTTATAGGCCTATAAGCAAATCCTGGCTCGACTGCAGTTAATGGCCTAATTAAGGTTAATTTATCAGTATTTTGCGTTCGTTAAATAACATCCAGATGAAATTTACAAGATTTGTATAGAAATACCCGTATTTCAAGAATATCTTTGTCAGCCTTACCCCAACCTGGCAGAAGTACCCAGCTGATCAACCTGAAGATTTGCAACGTCTCCCTTCCGTGATAAAATATCCATTAACTTTGTTTTTAAATTGAAGGTTAAAATGCTCCAACAACAAAAAGTTTTGTCAGCCTTAGCAAAACTTGGTATAAATGCGCGGTAGACCGGTTTTCTTAAAGTGCTGCAGAGCTACTACTCCTTACAAACACATTTCTACCAAGTTTTGCTCAGGCTGACAAAACTTTTTGTTGTTTGGGTAGTTTAACCTTCAATTTAAAAACAAAGCAAATGGATATACGATCACGGAAGAGAGACGCTGCAAAATCGCCTCTTCGGGGTGGTCAGCTGGGCACTTTGGCCTGGTTGGGATAAGGCTGACTAAAGATATTCTTGTAGTACGGATAATAGATAAATTGAACTAGTTTAGTTAATCAAATCACCACTAGGTGCGCACAGTCGGAGTTAGGTATTTAAACATTGACAGCAACGTTCCGTTTATGTATGTCGTGTGTTGTATGTGAATTTTAAGTAATTAAAACACTAAAGATAGACTTAAATTGTTTATGCAACGAATTAAAAAAACTAAGAGCAAAAACAACAGGTTCCAAGGAGGTTTTAAAGCGTCGGTAAGTTAATATATTTTAGTTTAAGTTCTATTTTGAACTATAACCTACAAATTGCAGATTGTCCATTTGGAAGGAAAACAATTACACAAAATTCTCATATTAAACGCGAAAGTGGTTCCAGTTAAAGAAGTAAGAAGTTTTCCTAATGATGCTTATTTTAAACCATTGAAAAAGTCAGAAAAACATATTTTGAAGGCAACAGATGTTATATCGATATCAAATCAATATTATATAAAGTTACAATGATTCTATTGAATAAATCAAAGCAATTTGGCATAAATACTTAATTGTACTTGTTCTTGCCCTGCCGCTACAGGCTGGTCAGCAGCATGTTAACATATTGGAGCATTGTGTTAGTCTCTTGAATATTTTACACTGGCAGATGAGCAGTTTTCTTTATTTTGTTGATACACAAAATTTAAATATTGTTTGCTATAGGCAAAGTGCAAGAATATGTTTTGTGCACTTCACAAGCCATTAGTTCGGAACAAAAGAAAAGCTGGAAAAGCTTATTATTCTATGGAGCCCTACTACAGGAAAACAGTTTGAACAGAAGTGTTTGCTTTTTGTTTGGAAAGTTTAGCAGGAAATTATCAATTATATATCTAGCAATGTCCAAGTCGATAGTTGCAGCTTTTTCGTTACTACTGTTTTGTCTTTAATAATAATAATCTTTAATAGCAATCACTGCTATACATAAAAAAGAACATCTTAAAATTGTAGAGACATCAATAAATTAATTAATTTTGTATTGGGTAGTATTAAATCGTTCTCTGATGTGACCCTTGTCAAATTTTCTTACAGGTAAACATTGAGAGGAAACTGCAGTTTTGTAATTAAGAATTTTCCATTGTCCTAAAAATAAAATATGTAAGCTTAGATATAAAATAAATTACAGTTACAAAACTTACCCATATTGGTAATTTTATAATTTTTTGGTAGAAAATGCTTAGAGCAAACTTTTGTATATTTTGTTGGTTTTTTTTCCTGATCTAATGATAAACAACCATTTTCTAATTAAATATTTATTAGTAATAGATGGACACTGAAGCACACAACAATTATAAGGCATTTTGCAGTTACAATAACAATCAAATCTACAGAAATAAATAGTCAGAAAAAGTGAGGTTATGTTTCTATACCTAACATCGATTGCAGCGCCACCTAAATGAAAGTGATCTATTCTCTACAAATCCTGTAAACTTCCTGTGGATGTTAGGTAACGAACGCAAAATACTTATTTAGGCCATTAACTGCAGTCGTCCCAGGATTTGCTTATAGGCCTATAAGAGGTTATGTGTGACTATTTCTATTGACTATTTCCACATCTTTCATAAATTATCCGTATGTTCGATGACGGTCAAAATCTTGCGGCCGCCGCTTGGACTATTATATCATTAAACGTACACTATTTTTCATTGTTACAACCTTATAGTTTCTATAGCAATAAAACAATAAAACTCCAACTAAAAATTTCTGCAGTTTTTTCGGTCGGTTCTACAGAACCATTACAATATATTACTTTGGATGTAAGGAAGTGAGATTAATAAGATTTGAAATTAGAATTGCTATGAACTAAGAAACCTACAATTTAATAAAAAGCATTATGCAGTTCAAACCAACAGAAAACTGAAATATGAAGAAAAGTGAAGATGACGTAAACCTACATTAATGAAACATCGTATTTGTAATCGTTTTAAGCGTATTTTCATTTGTATTGACCTAAACCGATTATGAATTAAGAAATATTGTGTTATTTCCAATTAAAACTGATAAATTGATAAAGCATAAATACATAATAGAAAAGAAAACGGTAGTTTATAAAAGATCCCCTGACGTAGTTTTGCAGAAGTGTTTTAATTAAATTAAGAAACTATTTGTATGTAAACCATGTATTTTTTAATAAGGATATTTGGCCCAGTTATAACCTTAACCTTAAATTTTATTTGTTTATACATTGACCTCTTAAACAGAATTGTTTAAAAATAAATACTAGATGTGATAAGAATACAAAATTAAAATCTCCCTTTCAGTTTCTCGTTTGGAAACTCGGTTAAGGTGAAACTCTATCGTTTTTTATGGCATTAATCGCATTTTTGACATTAGTATTTCATGGTTTTGCGAAATGACATAATTATATTAATACGCGGTTATAAATGTAAAAAAGCAGATTTGCATTTGCATAAATAATCTGTTTTCTGTTTTGTAATGTTTGTTTAAAACGTAATAAATTATTTATTTTGTCATTTACTGTGACTTATTTTCTAACTGACTTCTTATTTAATTTTCAGGAAGAAAAATTTGTACGTAACGGACTTGAAGACAATTCCAAAATATTGCATTATGTCTAATTTTTGTCATGACTGGATTATTGGAATTTTGATTTTATGTTATATTTTGACATGTACATTGGCTACAAGTAATTCTTCATATCGACTACCAGAAGCTGTTATACCTGAGCATTATGATTTAAAAATTGTAACTCACCTTGGAGATAATGACAGCTACAGCTTTGCTGGTAATGTAAAGATAAAGGTAAGAAAGAAATTAAGATTACTATTATTTCCAATTAATGTTAGTACACTTTCTGATTAAAGAAAATGAATTAAGGTTAATTAAATTAAAATAAAAATCATCATGTCACATGTCATGTCCTCATATTACATCGATCGCACTCACCATTAAAATATGTAATAAATTATACTGGATGTTCAACAAAGCCCGAAGAAAATGAATTAAGGTTAATTAAATTAAAATAAAAATCATCATGTCACATGCCATGTCCTCATATTACATCGATCGCACTCACCATTAAAATATGTAATAAATTATACTGGATGTTCAACAAAGCCTCTTTTGTTTGTGGTATTAGTTAAATAGACATGTAGTAGCTATCCGTGAAGAAGTGGTAGAACAAATATTAGAAAGCCTATCCTTCTATACTATGCTATACTGCTTAAATAATTAAACAAAAATCTGACTGTGCTGTTTCTCAAAAATATTGCATGCATCTGTAATTCTAACAATAACAGTTAAACAGTTAACAGTTTTATATTTATAACTGACTTAAGTTAATTTTAATTAATTTTGGACTCAAGTTAGTACCTGAAATAGGTGAGTTTCTATTAATTGAAACTCAGATACGCAGATTGTCCCGTTGTTTGAGTAACTTCAGAGTTTGTTTTTACGATAGCATCATCCAACTCTGCGGTTCTATACAGGGTGCCCATTATGTATGGAAGATAGCATTCAATTGTTTCAGAAAACAAATGAGTAATGAATAACACTTTATTTTTTTAAATAGCAATGTACCCCTTCATTAGGCTCATTTGATAGAGATTTTTCTTTCTCTTTTTCGATGACCTAAAATCTTAGTACTCTTATATCAGAAAATTTTTGAAAAAAATGTAAAAAATATTTAAGGTAATTTCACCAATAACATGAATCTAGATATCCGAGTTCTCTTTCATTTGTCTTAACAATTGATTGTAGGCTTTTATTGTGACAGAAGTTTGTGTATTTAATTAAGTTGTTGGTACATTGAAAAATAAAAATGGTTCATTTAACAGAAACCTGAACGTATAGAAATTTTAATTATGGTCGGTTATGGTAATCGCAAACGAACACAATTAGAAGTATGTGAAATTTTTAATGAGCGTTATCCACATCGAGAACCAATCACCCAGTCAGTAGTTAGCAAAACCTTGAAACGGTTTAAGGAAACTGGCAATGCTAAAGATCTGGTGAAGACTGGTCCGCAGAGGTCTGCGACAAATGAAGATAAAAAGCTCGATGTTTTAATAGAAATCGAAGAAAATCCAAACATTTCAACTCGTCAGTTAAGTTTAAACCATGCCGTAAGTAAAGGTTCAATACAGAAAATATTACATTCAGAAAAATTACATCCGTACAAACCGACTTTATTGCAAGAATTATCCGAAGATGACTACGATCGACGTGTTGAATTTTGTGAATTTATGATGGAGCGAATTAACAACAATCCAAATTTTCTTAATAATATTGTTTTTTCTGACGAGGCTACGTTTTGTTTAAATGGAAATGTAAATAGGCATAATTGTCGATATTGGGCCGCTGAAAATCCCCATTGGATGATCCAAAATCATACCCAAACACCACAAAAATTAAACGTATGGGTGGGAATTTGTGCAGATCACATAATTGGACCTTTCTTTATTCGTGGTACTCTAACTGGTGACCGTTATTTGCAATTATTGCAACAGCAAATTATTCCAGCTTGCCAAGCAAATCTTGATGATCTTTGGTTTCAACAAGATGGAGCACCGCTCCACTATCATTTAGATGTACGCCGATATTTAAATGTGGTATTTCCGACCCGTTGGATAAGCAGAAGAGGATCTGTGGAGTGGCCTCTCCGATCTCCGGATCTTGCACCTTGCGATTTCTTCTTCTGGGGATATTTAAAATCAAAAGTGTATACAAACCGACCCCAGAATCTGGCCGAATTAGAGCAACGAATACAAAATGACGCTGCAGCAATTTCTCCCAGATAGCTCAGAAATTCTTTTCAAGCTTTTCGTGATAGGTTGGGCCACTGCCTTGCAGTTAATGGTGAACATTTTGAACACTTATTGCCATGAAAAACAGCCTTGGTAGTGTAATGTCTGGCGTGCCGGACTTTCACCCAAGCGGCCCGCGATCTACTCCCGGTGCCGGCAGATCTCGTTAAGGTTTTCTGTAGTTTTCCTTAGCTGTGACACAAATGTGGGATTTGCGCTGTTCCATCTGTAAGTCGGCTGCTGCCGCACATTGGGCCTACATAATAATAATAATCGCCCCCTCCCTCCCGCACAAGCTTATAGCTTCTGGGGCCTTGGTTTAGGCTATGGGTTGTAGTAGTTATTATTATTATTATAAAACCATTTTATTGCTAATTTCGTTTTGTCTTCAAGCTTTATAAGAGACGTACATAATTTTCTGTTCATTTGTTTTGTTTTTTGTTCATTTGTTTTGTTTTGTACATTATGTAGATGCACATCTGTTTATTTTAGGGTAATAATTCGAGATACATTACGATCTCGGATGTCTAGATACATGTTATTGGTGAAATTAACTTAATAAACATTTTTTACGTTTTCTTCAAAAATTCTCTGATATAAGGATACTAAGATTTTTAGATCATCGAAAAGAGAAAAAAAAAATCTCTATCAAATGAGCGTAATGAAAGGGTACATTACTATTTAAAAAAATTAAAGTGTTATTCATTACTCATTTGTTTTTTGAAATAAAAACAATTGAATGCTATCTTATTATGGAAAATAAAATGTTAAACAACTTTTATATAACAAATTTTTTTATAAAGTCGATATTTACCGAGATATATACTATATTCCATACATAATAGGCACCCTGTATATATATTGTGTACAAAAAGTTACTTAACGTATCAATATCTGGTCTTCTTATCAGAAGACGTCGACTTATCAAAAGAAAGTTTTAAAATGCTTTAGGCGGCATTGGCGTAACTATAGGGTGGCCAGGGTGCCCCCCCCCCGATGATGGCCATGGCCTACCCCTCAGGAAAAAGCCAATTGAGCGCCTGGATGTTTAAAACTCGCCGCGCTCTGTGGGGCCGTTCATAAACCTGCCCCCCGAGAAATTCTCTAGTTACGCTTATGTTAGGGGGTTACTTAAGCTACCAATCTGAAATACTTTTAAATACACAGGGTGATTCATTTGTAAGGAGTACAGCAAGGTTACTTTTTTTAAATAGCACATCTTGTATATTTTGACTGATAATTTTAGTAACATTAGTTCTCAGCAAGATGATATGCAGCACCACATTGTAATTTCGCTGTTCGAAATATTTAAATAAAATTTTTTGAAACAAGTCGATAGGAAGGAAGGAATAAAGTAAAAACATTAAGTAAAATATTTTGTTTAGTTTTGACAATGTTGGTTAAATAATTTTTTTATTGATAACTTTATTTAAATCTGCTCTTTAGAAGCAATAAGCAAATGAAAATATTTTTCATTCTTTTAGCTTGTAACTTTAAAACGAATAAACTTAGAAACAAGAGGTTTTATTAACAATTGAATTTGTAATTTAATACAGTTTCAAAAACTGGAATCAAAATTATCAAACATATATATATATATGTGCTATTAAAGAATGTAACCTTGATGTATTCCTTACAAATGAAACACCGTATGTATTCAAAAGTAATTCAGATTGGCGGCTTAACTGCCTAAAACTCTTATTTGAAACTTTTTTTGTAGACTTATTAGAAGACAAGATATTGGCACGTTACGTTAATTCTTGTACACATATTTGCGTAGACGTATGCTTATATAGCAGTAGGTATAGGTCCACATGGGCCAGACAGTTCTAGGGACCCTAGATTTTCTGTCTCTCTCTAATCTGGTGACTTTTTGTCTGTCTCTCTCTAATCTGGTGACTTTTTGTCTGTCTCTCTCTAATCTGGTGACTTTTTGTCTGTCTCTCTCTAGGTGCGGCCATTTTGAATCGCCATTTTGAATAGCCAGTTTGAATCGCCATTTTGGATCGCCATTTTGAATAGCCATTTTGAATCGCCATTTTGAATAGCCATTTTGAAACGCCATTTTGGATCGCCATTTTGGATCGCCATTTTGAATAGCCATTTTGAATCGCCATTTTGAATCGCCATTTTGAAATGTCATTTTGAATCTGTCAATTTTGAATCTGTCATTTACATATCCGCCATTTTGTATCTGTCATTTTGAATCTGTCATCTTGGATTTCCCGCCCTTGGATTTGAATTTTTAGTAATTTAATTCGCGGGGTCATTAGCGGATCATTTTTTTTTATCTCGCGGGATCATCTGCATATCTCATCTCTCATCTCCCTCTCTCTCCTCATTTCCAACTTGCCATCATTTCCCGCTGAAAGATTTGAATTCCTAGCGCTGCTAATGCCATCTATCGGTGACGTCATATGATCGGTATAGTAGATTTCTATACGCCTGTAGATAGGCAACCCGCTATACTTTTTTACAAAACCAATGGAGCCGGCAGGGTTTGAACGCTCGACCGTCTGGTTATAAGCTTAGGACTTAACCATTACACCATGAAGGTAATCTATTAAAGCACTGTAAACGGGTTATAAAAAAAAATTGTTGACTATCGACCACGTACTCATAACATAATACATGTTAGTAATTTCATATTATCAGATATGATATCCATTATCTCAACAAAATCATTAGCAAAGACGTGTTTTAGTTATAAGTTTAAGCGATAACAAAATGTCCATAGCTTAACCCCGAGACCACGGAGCTTGTCTTTTAAATTACTGCATACGAGTTATTTCTAAAAATGCTTTCACGTATATTTGATTAAATACAATTTATTTAAAAATAATTCCCGGAAAATATTTATAAATATTGTACATTAATAATATTAAATCTTTAGGATTAAAAAATTATAAGCCAATTATGATTATTATCATGAGTCATTGAGATGAGACAATTATTAACCTTATATGAGCCAATCGTGAAGAAACTCAAGAAATTTTTCTTGATACATCTTCAATATAACAATTTGAAAACTATATACAGATATTATTACTACATGAGGCCCGTAACATCAGTCGATCCGCGGCTTTTTATATCAGTACAAAATAATTAGATATAGTTATATTTACTATCTATTCTTTTAAACAGCTGTTATACTTTCCATGATTACTTTATAGTCGGGTATGTAGTACCATTATTATCCTACATTAACTTATATGAAAAATGAGATCGGTAAGGTAAAAACATGACGTCTTGATTGTAAACGATGATTTCACCATTGCTAATGAATTTCCAATTAGCGGGTGTAGAAAGTTAAAATTCAAACATGAAAGACTATTGGTTTAATCGAAATATTTTAAAAGTTGCCGACGGCTAATTATGATTTAATAACAACCGTAAATTCTGAGTAAATCTGTTTGGATATTTCCTGAAGCCTAAATCAATTTTGTTTGTATTAAAATCTAGAAATTTCAGAAAAAACGGTTTTAAAATAAATTGTATATAGTTATACATTGTGAAATAAAAAAATGCAAGAATAAAATACGTACACGGATTAAACTAAACTATATATTAAGAAATATTAATTACGGCTTTTATAGCATCTTACAGGAAAAAGATTACAGTCAATCAAGATCACAACACATATCATTAACTAGATATCATAAATAAATATATTATATATTGAAGGTAAAGACATGAGTATATACATCGTTTGACTAATGTCTATTTATTAAAACAAATAAGTTATGAAATGAAGCAGGGAGTCTATTCAATGAACATTGCCTAATACTTTTATGATTTTTCTAGCCTATAGATCAGCAGTTAGAAACACGGGCCTGCTAAATGCCTGCAATTCACCTACCCTATCAATATTTTGTACAATTTTAGATATGTAATGTATACGTTTTGTTTCTTACTTAAGTCTATTTTGTTTGTATGTTTGTAATATTTAGACATTTACGAAAATTAAATCAAGCTGAACAGCAGATTACTATTTTAAATTTAATAGATCATACGAATTATCTTACCCTGTTCTGAATTACTGCTTTGTATAAATTGTACATTGTTTGTAAATGCTCTCTGAACTAAAATATTCATATATGAGAGAAATGTTATATAAGTCAATACAGCCCTATAACTATCATTTATTGAGCTATACAAAGAGATTTATATCTACGCTAAACTAAAGATTAATAGAAGTATTGCATTCCTGATATCATAAGATAACGATAAAACACATGATTATTCTTAGACTAAGGTCTAATTTAGGTAGTCAAAATGTAGGTAATCGAATTGTAGGTACATATCATGATGTGATATCATACAATTATATTCTAGTAAGAATTGTAATAAAGTCACTGCTATAAATAACATCATTCTTTATCACGATCATCTATCATTATCAAAATCATCTAATGTCATGCAGAGTCAGCAGCTAGCTCCTAAGTTCGTATATGCGAAAAAACTCTCTACCCGCTCTGAACAATCAATTACAAAAACTGGATGAGTTTCGGACGTATAGGTAGATAATTCCAAATTTTAATCCGTTTTCATTAATGAGTAGACCTAACATAACATTAGTTTTACCGTAGGAAGAAGGACCGCTCAGAATTGCTCTACAGGAAACAGTCTGACACTAGGTTATTCAGATCAAATATTACTTACAAATCGGAAAGGATATCTATGAAACTCGTGCTGAATTAAATGTAGGAACCTGAATGCGTGGCAGCATCCGTCGCTATTGCATCAACCGTTTCTTCGCATAGCTTTTAGTTTATCTGTGAGAAATTCTATTTTATTTAGTACATAAGGCGTAGATTAGATTATTAATCTACCCAAAAGATTCACCAAACATGGACCTGCTAAATGCCTGCAATTCACCTACCCAATCAGTATGTCGTACAATGCAAACATTTAATATTATTATTAAAATTTTATAAATAAAAACGATAAAAGAAGTTTATAGTTTTCATTTATTTTTATGTTAAACATATACGGTAGCAGGATCTAGATCGATGTATACAAATTCATATATGACAGAAATGTTATGTATCTCAATACATACCTAAAACGTATTCTTCGTATATTCAGTAAGAGCTACCCATTTTTTCTAGACATTCGAATTTTGAACAGCTTAATAATATGTTTTCTCATTTAATCATAATTAGGTTGACTTTATATAGCATTTTTCAGGAAAACCTTCTTCAGAAAAACTCTAATGATTATTTAATTTACATAAAAAAAAATTTAAAACATTTGATTACACAATAATCCCATTTTCGATACCTTCGAAATATAAGTCTATAACATATGTTTGTAATAGGTCTTTATAACTTTCAAACACAGGGTAGTTACCTCTTGCAAAATTTACAGTTATGAGAACCCTGAAAACTTAACCTGGAGAAATAAATCAGATAAATATTTTACTTTTATTGAAACGATAAATTTGCATACTAATATATGAAAATAATATAATGTATAATGCCTGATAAATAAAATTGAAATTATTCTTATTCTTTTACAATGAAATTATTCTTTTACAATGAAATTTGTTTTGAAAAAACACGATGAAACGTTATGTATATTAATGCAGGAGTTCTGTTAACGCATTCGTTATTTAGAGATTCACTTATAAGTACACTATCTATTTAGCTGATTCAATAGAAATTTCGTTATTTTAAAATTCCTAACGAGGGACCTACTGATAAGCGTTATATTATACCAGGTACGTATGATACTCTACTACTGATTGCATACCTGATGAACGCAGTTGTACAAAGTAATATAGGATATACGTTACAGAGAAGTTTAATTTTCCGTGCAACAAATGACCTATATATATATATTTTATGTACTACAATGCTGACATTAACATATTTAGCGCATACCTGTTGAACATAGCTCTACAAAGTAATATTTAAAAGACTTAAAAGGCTTATATTTTAGAGATCGGATACAGGCGCATATATTCCTGTATATTACCTCTAAATTTTACTTTAACAATACATGTAGTCAGGTTTGGCGTAAATAACAATTAGGGATATCAAAGCCATACTAACTGAACGCTAACATAATATGCTCTACAGGTCAAACTCAATTAATTAACCCTGGGGCTATACATCCTTAGACTAGAAACAGTCTTGAAACAAAAATGGCTGAGTCCACCCTGTTAGACAAGAAATCAGAGTATGGGCGTGATAAATAAAACATAAAGTTATTTTACAAACATTTATTTAGTATACATAACATAATACAAGAATATAGATCATAAGTTGTTTTCTATGACGACTGTTGTAGTTCTACGGGTCTCTGAATCGTCGTATGCCCTCGCAGCAATACTAATACGTATAAAGTCCGACGACTGACTCATTGGAACTGTACCGGTAGCCCTTTCCTTGTTCAACTCTTCGTTACTATCATAGTTGGTAAACGAGGAACCACATTCATCAATACCCCAAATGCATGGCTGAAGTCATATCTTCTTCTTCTTCTTCTTCTGTCTCATCGATATCAATAGGTCCATTTTCTTCCTTTACCAGAGCCGTCTTTACAACATCTGCGTTATTATGTACGTTTTTAAATGCCTTTTATAGCTGTCGATGCGTGAAAGATATTTGAAGCAATTAGAACACTGGACTTTGATTGATTCGTGAACGCTTTTCGTATGTCTTTTAAGCTGTCAGAGCTTGAAAAAGTTTTGACACAGCTAGAACAGCAGATTCTGTTTGAATCGTGTATGGTTTTTACGTGTCTCTTGCAGGTGAATGGCCTCGCGAAAGACTTGAAGCAAACCGGACACTGTATTTTGCAATCCTGTCGACCAGAGCCATTCTTCTTCTTACGCTGCTCCATCTCGACTAATGAAGGAACAGGAACACTATCCGTCTATTTATACTGATCGACCAGAGCAATCGGTTGTTCTATCCTACGTTGAGAAAATAATTATACTATGTAAGCTTAGATACGCTACATATGATTGCGAGCCTGAGTATAAGCATAAACCCTATACTACAGATTTTTATCCTTTTTTCATTATATCTGCTACAGACGAGGTGAAGAATAGGTACATTTAACATGCGTATGCTACAATTATCTAATTTCTAGTTTTCTAGACGTAATGTAATTTTGAACAGATTTTAACCCTTTTCGTTATATCTACTACCCTTGTAAGCGATTTCTACATATACGTTCTTATTGTTTATACACCATATAGATATTCGTAGCATCTAAAGTAAACTCTTATTTAAACGTTATTTTACAATATATCATACATTTCAGCAGCTCGTATGATTATCCGTCTCTATCGTAACCCAGTATGTAAGGACATTATGTTAAATACTATCTCATACATGTAAATAAACATTTCTTTAAAGAGTTTGTTAGGTCACCTAATCTGTTATAATATTACTATGATATTAGATCTCGTCGATTACAGTTTTACCATTAGGACATACTTAGTAGGTTATATGTGCTAAGTAAAATAATAAACAGATATTTCGAAAATTTTCTGCATTCTTGAGAGAACGGGGTATAATATTTAAAAACACACTGTAGAAAACATATCAGCAGAGAAAGGGAATACATAAATACAGTATGTTTTGTATGATGAGTTGTCGTCAGTTTAAAAGAAATAAGTTCGTCGCCATATTTAAACGTTATTTTACAATACATCATACATTTTCAATAGCTTCGAAATACGCAGATATGTAATAATATACTATATACTCTTGTAGGTTATTCAACGTATCTATAGTAAACTCTTATGATTAATAATAATCTGTAACCTTATTGTTTTTTATTACATCACAGGTTAGAGCATACGAATATAATTTAGGTTAGATTAGGTTAGAGCCTACGAATACATTTTTAGGGCAGAACGTAGGGAGCAGAGTAAGTACAAAACAACATACTTTCATACAAGAACGTTTATTGATACGAGTAGTTTCGACGCTACTTAAAACATAATACATAACTTATATATATAATATCTATTAAAATAGTACATTTCGTATACACTAATAATGGTACTACATACCCGACTATAAAGTAAACATGGTAAGTATAACAGCAGTTTAAAAGAATAGATAGTAAATATAACTATTGGTATATAACTTAGGTTCTATGTTAGATTTAGGTCGCGCGCGCGACCTAAATCTAACCTAAAATATATTCGTAGACTGTAACCCAACTAATATTATATGTAAGTTTTTCGAATGTTAATGACGATTTTGTAAGTAACTACATTGGTCTAACCTAATAAATATTTTATGAACTAATCTTAATAGAGATTTTTTGTAAGTAGCTACATGCTCTAACCTAATAAATGTTTTATGAACTAATCTTAATAGAGATTCTTGAATCTTTGCAACAACCGGAGTCTAAAATCTATAACCTTAATATAATTTTTGGGAGTCTAACCTAGATTGCTTCATTTAATTTAATCATTTATATTAATATTATATTGATTTATCATGCAATCTTGGGTTTTAAAGTAAAGTAAAGAAGAATTAATGTTTTTATCACAGAATTTTGAAATAAACTTCTAAACTTTGTATTCATCGTTTTGTTCCGAGCTATCTCAATTTCAAAATCAAGACTACAGCTATGTTGTTTTTCTTTACGGCGCCAATCTTACAAAACAAATAGTTTCTAAAAACGATTTGGTTATAACACCCTCTATTAATCTGACCTGACTACTAAAAACTTCTAACTTTAGATGTTTTAAAGATTACATCTTCAGTTTCTACAATTGAATTTCTGTAATAATTAGATTCAACCACTAATTTTAAAATATCAAGTAAGCTCTATTATATTACAGGTGGTATAATTGTTCATGATTTTACTGTCTATCATCTATAGTCTAGTCTAGTCTGGTCTGGTATGGTCTGATCTGGTCTGGTCTGGTCTGGTCTGGTATGGTCTGGTCTGGTCTGGTCTGGTCTGGTCTGGTCTGGTCTGGTCTGGTCTGGTCTGGTCTGGTCTGGTCTAGTCTGATCTGGTCTGGTCTCGTCTGGTCTGGTCTGGTCTGGTCTGGTCTGGTCTGGTCTGGTCTGGTCTGGTCTGGTCTGGTCTGGTCTGGTCTGGTCTAGTCTTTACAGCTATGTTGTTTTTCTTTACGGCGCCAATCTTACAAAACAAATAGTTTCTAAAAAAAAACGATTTGATTATAACACCCTCTATTAATCTGACCTGACTACTAAAAACTTCTAACTTTAGATGTTTTAAAGATTACATCTTCAGTTTCTACTATTGAATTTCTGTAATAATTAGATTCAGCCACTAATTTTAAAATATCAAGTAAGCTCTATTATATTACAGGTGGTATAATTGTTCATGATTTTACTATCTATCATCTATAGTCTGGTCTGGTATGGTATGGTCTGGTCTGGTCTGGTATGGTCTGGTATGGTCTGGTCTGGTCTGGTCTGGTCTGGTCTAGTATGGTCTGGTCTGGTCTGCTCTAGTCTGGTCTGGTGTGGTCTGGTCTGGTCTAGTCTAGTCTTATGAACCCTCTAGAGGTCGAATACAGGCGTATATATTCTGTATATAACCTCTTAGTTAACATAGTATTTTATAAAATAATTAGATATAGTTATATTTACTATCTATTCTTTTAAACTGCTGTTATACTTACCATGTTTACTTTATAGTCGGGTATGTAGTACCATTATTAGTGTATACGAAATGTACTATTTTAATAGATATTATATATATAAGTTATGTATTATGTTTTAAGTAGCGTCGAAACTACTCGTATCAATAAACGTTCTTGTATGAAAGTATGTTGTTTTGTACTTACTCTGCTCCCTACGTTCTGCCCTAAAAATGTATTCGTAGGCTCTAACCTAATCTAACCTAAATTATATTCGTATGCTCTAACCTGTGATGTAATAAAAAACAATAAGGTTACAGATTATTATTAATCATAAGAGTTTACTATAGATACGTTGAATAACCTACAAGAGTATATAGTATATTATTACATATCTGCGTATTTCGAAGCTATTGAAAATGTATGATGTATTGTAAAATAACGTTTAAATATGGCGACGAACTTATTTCTTTTAAACTGACGACAACTCATCATACAAAACATACTGTATTTATGTATTCCCTTTCTCTGCTGATATGTTTTCTACAGTGTGTTTTTAAATATTATACCCCGTTCTCTCAAGAATGCAGAAAATTTTCGAAATATCTGTTTATTATTTTACTTAGCACATATAACCTACTAAGTATGTCCTAATGGTAAAACTGTAATCGACGAGATCTAATATCATAGTAATATTATAACAGATTAGGTGACCTAACAAACTCTTTAAAGAAATGTTTATTTACATGTATGAGATAGTATTTAACATAATGTCCTTACATACTGGGTTACGATAGAGACGGATAATCATACGAGCTGCTGAAATGTATGATATATTGTAAAATAACGTTTAAATAAGAGTTTACTTTAGATGCTACGAATATCTATATGGTGTATAAACAATAAGAACGTATATGTAGAAATCGCTTACAAGGGTAGTAGATATAACGAAAAGGGTTAAAATCTGTTCAAAATTACATTACGTCTAGAAAACTAGAAATTAGATAATTGTAGCATACGCATGTTAAATGTACCTATTCTTCACCTCGTCTGTAGCAGATATAATGAAAAAAGGATAAAAATCTGTAGTATAGGGTTTATGCTTATACTCAGGCTCGCAATCATATGTAGCGTATCTAAGCTTACATAGTATAATTATTTTCTCAACGTAGGATAGAACAACCGATTGCTCTGGTCGATCAGTATAAATAGACGGATAGTGTTCCTGTTCCTTCATTAGTCGAGATGGAGCAGCGTAAGAAGAAGAATGGCTCTGGTCGACAGGATTGCAAAATACAGTGTCCGGTTTGCTTCAAGTCTTTCGCGAGGCCATTCACCTGCAAGAGACACGTAAAAACCATACACGATTCAAACAGAATCTGCTGTTCTAGCTGTGTCAAAACTTTTTCAAGCTCTGACAGCTTAAAAGACATACGAAAAGCGTTCACGAATCAATCAAAGTCCAGTGTTCTAATTGCTTCAAATATCTTTCACGCATCGACAGCTATAAAAGGCATTTAAAAACGTACATAATAACGCAGATGTTGTAAAGACGGCTCTGGTAAAGGAAGAAAATGGACCTATTGATATCGATGAGACAGAAGAAGAAGAAGAAGAAGATATGACTTCAGCCATGCATTTGGGGTATTGATGAATGTGGTTCCTCGTTTACCAACTATGATAGTAACGAAGAGTTGAACAAGGAAAGGGCTACCGGTACAGTTCCAATGAGTCAGTCGTCGGACTTTATACGTATTAGTATTGCTGCGAGGGCATACGACGACTCAGAGACCCGTAGAACTACAACAGTCGTCATAGAAAACAACTTATGATCTATATTCTTGTATTATGTTATGTATACTAAATAAATGTTTGTAAAATAACTTTATGTTTTATTTATCACGCCCATACTCTGATTTCTTGTCTAACAGGGTGGACTCAGCCATTTTTGTTTCAAGACTGTTTCTAGTCTAAGGATGTATAGCCCCAGGGTTAATTAATTGAGTTTGACCTGTAGAGCATATTATGTTAGCGTTCAGTTAGTATGGCTTTGATATCCCTAATTGTTATTTACGCCAAACCTGACTACATGTATTGTTAAAGTAAAATTTAGAGGTAATATACAGGAATATATGCGCCTGTATCCGATCTCTAAAATATAAGCCTTTTAAGTCTTTTAAATATTACTTTGTAGAGCTATGTTCAACAGGTATGCGCTAAATATGTTAATGTCAGCATTGTAGTACATAAAATATATATATATAGGTCATTTGTTGCACGGAAAATTAAACTTCTCTGTAACGTATATCCTATATTACTTTGTACAACTGCGTTCATCAGGTATGCAATCAGTAGTAGAGTATCATACGTACCTGGTATAATATAACGCTTATCAGTAGGTCCCTCGTTAGGAATTTTAAAATAACGAAATTTCTATTGAATCAGCTAAATAGATAGTGTACTTATAAGTGAATCTCTAAATAACGAATGCGTTAACAGAACTCCTGCATTAATATACATAACGTTTCATCGTGTTTTTTCAAAACAAATTTCATTGTAAAAGAATAATTTCATTGTAAAAGAATAAGAATAATTTCAATTTTATTTATCAGGCATTATACATTATATTATTTTCATATATTAGTATGCAAATTTATCGTTTCAATAAAAGTAAAATATTTATCTGATTTATTTCTCCAGGTTAAGTTTTCAGGGTTCTCATAACTGTAAATTTTGCAAGAGGTAACTACCCTGTGTTTGAAAGTTATAAAGACCTATTACAAACATATGTTATAGACTTATATTTCGAAGGTATCGAAAATGGGATTATTGTGTAATCAAATGTTTTAAATTTTTTTTTATGTAAATTAAATAATCATTAGAGTTTTTCTGAAGAAGGTTTTCCTGAAAAATGCTATATAAAGTCAACCTAATTATGATTAAATGAGAAAACATATTATTAAGCTGTTCAAAATTCGAATGTCTAGAAAAAATGGGTAGCTCTTACTGAATATACGAAGAATACGTTTTAGGTATGTATTGAGATACATAACATTTCTGTCATATATGAATTTGTATACATCGATCTAGATCCTGCTACCGTATATGTTTAACATAAAAATAAATGAAAACTATAAACTTCTTTTATCGTTTTTATTTATAAAATTTTAATAATAATATTAAATGTTTGCATTGTACGACATACTGATTGGGTAGGTGAATTGCAGGCATTTAGCAGGTCCATGTTTGGTGAATCTTTTGGGTAGATTAATAATCTAATCTACGCCTTATGTACTAAATAAAATAGAATTTCTCACAGATAAACTAAAAGCTATGCGAAGAAACGGTTGATGCAATAGCGACGGATGCTGCCACGCATTCAGGTTCCTACATTTAATTCAGCACGAGTTTCATAGATATCCTTTCCGATTTGTAAGTAATATTTGATCTGAATAACCTAGTGTCAGACTGTTTCCTGTAGAGCAATTCTGAGCGGTCCTTCTTCCTACGGTAAAACTAATGTTATGTTAGGTCTACTCATTAATGAAAACGGATTAAAATTTGGAATTATCTACCTATACGTCCGAAACTCATCCAGTTTTTGTAATTGATTGTTCAGAGCGGGTAGAGAGTTTTTTCGCATATACGAACTTAGGAGCTAGCTGCTGACTCTGCATGACATTAGATGATTTTGATAATGATAGATGATCGTGATAAAGAATGATGTTATTTATAGCAGTGACTTTATTACAATTCTTACTAGAATATAATTGTATGATATCACATCATGATATGTACCTACAATTCGATTACCTACATTTTGACTACCTAAATTAGACCTTAGTCTAAGAATAATCATGTGTTTTATCGTTATCTTATGATATCAGGAATGCAATACTTCTATTAATCTTTAGTTTAGCGTAGATATAAATCTCTTTGTATAGCTCAATAAATGATAGTTATAGGGCTGTATTGACTTATATAACATTTCTCTCATATATGAATATTTTAGTTCAGAGAGCATTTACAAACAATGTACAATTTATACAAAGCAGTAATTCAGAACAGGGTAAGATAATTCGTATGATCTATTAAATTTAAAATAGTAATCTGCTGTTCAGCTTGATTTAATTTTCGTAAATGTCTAAATATTACAAACATACAAACAAAATAGACTTAAGTAAGAAACAAAACGTATACATTACATATCTAAAATTGTACAACATATTGATAGGGTAGGTGAATTGCAGGCATTTAGCAGGCCCGTGTTTCTAACTGCTGATCTATAGGCTAGAAAAATCATAAAAGTATTAGGCAATGTTCATTGAATAGACTCCCTGCTTCATTTCATAACTTATTTGTTTTAATAAATAGACATTAGTCAAACGATGTATATACTCATGTCTTTACCTTCAATATATAATATATTTATTTATGATATCTAGTTAATGATATGTGTTGTGATCTTGATTGACTGTAATCTTTTTCCTGTAAGATGCTATAAAAGCCGTAATTAATATTTCTTAATATATAGTTTAGTTTAATCCGTGTACGTATTTTATTCTTGCATTTTTTTATTTCACAATGTATAACTATATACAATTTATTTTAAAACCGTTTTTTCTGAAATTTCTAGATTTTAATACAAACAAAATTGATTTAGGCTTCAGGAAATATCCAAACAGATTTACTCAGAATTTACGGTTGTTATTAAATAATAATTAGCCGTCGGCAACTTTTAAAATATTTCGATTAAACCAATAGTCTTTCATGTTTGAATTTTAACTTTCTACACCCGCTAATTGGAAATTCATTAGCAATGGTGAAATCATCGTTTACAATCAAGACGTCATGTTTTTACCTTACCGATCTCATTTTTCATATAAGTTAATGTAGGATAATAATGGTACTACATACCCGACTATAAAGTAATCATGGAAAGTATAACAGCTGTTTAAAAGAATAGATAGTAAATATAACTATATCTAATTATTTTGTACTGATATAAAAAGCCGCGGATCGACTGATGTTACGGGCCTCATGTAGTAATAATATCTGTATATAGTTTTCAAATTGTTATATTTAAGATGTATCAAGAAAAATTTCTTGAGTTTCTTCACGATTGGCTCATATAAGGTTAATAATTGTCTCATCTCAATGACTCATGATAATAATCATAATTGGCTTATAATTTTTGAATCCTAAAGATTTAATATTATTAATGTACAATATTTATAAATATTTTCCGGGAATTATTTTTAAATAAATTGGATTTAATCAAATATACGTGAAAGCATTTTTAGAAATAACTCGTATGCAGTAATTTAAAAGACAAGCTCCGTGGTCTCGGGGTTAAGCTATGGACATTTTGTTATCGCTTAAACTTATAACTAAAACACGTCTTTGCTAATGATTTTGTTGAGATAATGGATATCATATCTGATAATATGAAATTACTAACATGTATTATGTTATGAGTACGTGGTCGCTAGTCAACAATTTTTTTTATAACCCGTTTACAGTGCTTTAATAGATTACCTTCATGGTGTAATGGTTAAGTCCTAAGCTTATAACCAGACGGTCGAGCGTTCAAACCCTGCCGGCTCCATTGGTTTTGTAAAAAAGTATAGCGGGTTGCCTATCTACAGGCGTATAGAAATCTACTATACCGATTATATGACGTCACCGATAGATGGCATTAGCAGCGCTAGGAATTCAAATCTTTCAGCGGGAAATGATGGCAAGTTGGAAATGAGGAGAGAGAGGGAGATGAGAGATGAGATATGCAGATGATCCCGCGAGATAAAAAAAATGATCCGCTAATGACCCCGCGAATTAAATTACTAAAAATTCAAATCCAAGGGCGGGAAATCCAAGATGACAGATTCAAAATGACAGATACAAAATGGCGGATATGTAAATGAC
Source organism: Agrypnus murinus (assembly GCA_929113105.1). Lineage (NCBI taxonomy): Eukaryota > Metazoa > Arthropoda > Insecta > Coleoptera > Elateridae > Agrypnus > Agrypnus murinus. Next base: position 217,287,079 of record OV816024.1, on the reverse strand, counting down.
AGATTCAAAATTGACAGATTCAAAATGACATTTCAAAATGGCGATTCAAAATGGCGATTCAAAATGGCTATTCAAAATGGCGATTCAAAATGGCGATCCAAAATGGCGATTCAAAATGGCTATTCAAAATGGCGATTCAAAATGGCCGCACCTAGAGAGAGACAGACAAAAAGTCACCAGATTAGAGAGAGACAGACAAAAAGTCACCAGATTAGAGAGAGACAGAAAATCTAGGGTCCCTAGAACTGTCTGGCCCAGGTGGCCCTATACCTACTTATAGCGTGTGGCCCAGGAATTGCGGAACATCGTAACGTTGTAACACATGTAATAGTAGTTTACATTGCAAGACCGTTACTTAGAACTTTACGTGCGAGGGTGGTACCTAAAATGCGAGCGATTAGCGACCTTGTTATCCGTGCAAGCACGTAGGGTTCGTGTAACGGTCGAGCATTGTACAACGTTTTATGGTATACTGAGTCCTAAATCCTTAATAAATTATTCTTTCATTTACTGAAGCAGTACAGCACAATACGTAACATATATATGAATGTTTTAAATAAATATGTTTGTTGCTATGGTATTGATGATAACGAGACCGTAATAATTTTTATTTCATACTGTCCGGTAAAAGGGTATTTACCGGACTCATTTGAGTCCGGTAAATGAATTATTACGTTACAAGGCCGGTAAAAAATTTTACCGGACTGAAAATCCAATTTGAGTCCGGTAAAAAATTTTACCGGACTGAAAATCTAATTTGAGTCCGGTAAAAAATTTTACCGGACTGAAAATTTTAAATGCATTTTTTTTTAAATGAACAATGTGAGGCAGTATGAAATAAAACGCCTTACGTCATACTTCCGGTAAACCATTACAGTAGCTCGTTTCAACATTCGAGACTCGGCTCCTTCGTCGCCTCGTCCCGAAACGTTTTCAACTCGCTACTGTAAACTTGGGTTTACCGGACTTATAACGTAATATACTATTATTTCATTTCGTATTTCAAACAATTGTTTATATACTACAATTAGTAAAATAAGGTATGTTTTTATCTCCGTTGTCAATGATACCGGAGTTCAAGACGTTCTAGATCTCCGTTGTTGTTGGCAACGTAAAAATCATTTGATGTTGCATAACAGCCACACGTGACATACTGGTTTTTATCTCCTTGGTTACGCGTATAATGATACAGACAAGGCAACTTGCTTCTTTATATTTAAAAGGGAGAAATTAGGATTGAAATACGGTATAAAATAAAACAACTTATGCAATACGGAGATCAAGCGATACTTTAAATCCGAGAAGATGTATTATAACGCCGAGGCGCCAGCCGAGGCATTATAACATCTTCGATATCACCACGCCCGCTTATTCACGCCAAGGCTAAAAGAAGAGCACTTATAAGCAGTGCTTATATGCAGTGTATGTAACACATTTGAATCGGTATTACCTTTCCGTGCAAATTTAATGAGCCTAATTTAAAATAGTACTCTAAATAATTATACTTTTTGCTGTACAGAATTGATATTGAGCTTTAAGTTGATTAAATATTACAAATTTAAATAAACGATAACCATAATTTTATAAAAATATTTTTGTTAGCATTGGTTTTTATTTTTAATAAATTCTCAGGGGAAGCATTGCTTCCATGGACCGCACGTCACTGTGTTAGACTATGAATAGGTGTAGCATCGAACAATGATACAAATAAGGCAGAAGAATTTCAATAACTTTCTCCACGTGTTGTTTGAAACACAGCGAGTGCTCCAAAGCAACGAATGCGACAATTTGGATCTTATTAAACAATATAACATTTTTACTATTATAATTACTACCATTTGTAGATTTTTTTTAAATTCTGGCTGCTAAAAATGTTGCATTACAATCTTGCGTTTTTTGTGTCTGATGTTTTACGTATATAAATTTAAAAAAAAACAAATAATTTCCAAAAACAGTCTAATATTAGCCTTTATTATTAAATTGTTTTGTAAAACAATTTTTGCATTTTGTAAAATTTCCAAAATTCTGAGTTTGCAATCCACAGCAGTACATAGAAGCATTCTTGCTCCTGTGACTGTATCATTGCAAGAGTGACTTTCTTTATAGTAAACTACTGACGACTCATTTTCTAGTCTGGCTCAAGGTTTTATCATAGGTGTCTTAAGATCACCACAAACACATTTTAGCCATGACCAAAATTTCGTATCCACTGGAGAAATCCCCCATTGTTTTTGTGTATGGACATATTACTTAGACTAAAATTTATTTTCACAGTGTTAACAGTTAAAGTAAGTTCTATAATAACAAAAATGCAGTAACAATAATGATCATTCACACATACATACACAACTTAATGTGAGAATCAAAACATATATAACCCACATAAGATAACACGTGCTCTGGGGAAATTGGATTTAACTTTAGATGACGGTTTTCTTTGGTTGATTTGGATTCTTACTTACCTTATTTTGATACATTTTGGAACATCAGACCCATAAAATTTTGGATTAAAGTATTTTACACCAAAGTGTGTTAAGCTAAGCTCAGTTTAATTCATAATTTTTCCCCTATTCAAGTGAGTGAAATCTTAACTAACGAGTATTGTTAGGTATACTGTACAATTTTAAAATTGCTTTTTAAACTCATTTAGTGGTTAGTATGTGTCTGCAAAGGAAAAAGATGATATACAAACCAATTAGTTTTGCATTCCGGATTCAAAAAACGAGACTATGGGGCCAAAACACAAGGAAAACAGAACAAAAGTTTGAATGTTAACAATTTCTAAACTCTTGAAGTTGAAAACTTTAAGCTCCTTTTTCTCCAATTTATATTTCATAGATATAGAAATAAAGAAGAAGAAATATAGAAGAAAGAATATAGAACATATAGAAATAATTACAGTTTGTAATCCCAATAGAAAATAGAGAACCCCACAGTTCAGATTTAGAACGTCAAGTATCAGATAGAAACTTTAGGAAATTACAGTCCTTTACTGTCGATTTAAACAAAGTTTTAGTCAAGTCAAAAGTATTTGATGATTTCATTGGCTAAAAACCACAAAACAAATTTGAATTACTTATACTATAATAAAAATAAAAACCACCGAAAAGAGCAATGAGTTAAAACAATGTTTACTAGATAACAGATCTAGTTGAAGAGGAGTAGATATGTATCAGTTGAAGTCGGCGTCTGAAGTTCCTGGCCGTATTCAGTCGCTTATAAATGTCAAAGTGAAAAGGTTGTGGGAGGTACGGGAGCATTATAGTTTATGAGATTATTAGATTATTAAATTTACACATGTTTTACTCATGAATATTGCGAAAATTTTATCGATATCATGTCAAGACTTATTAAAGCTGTTGAGAAGCGATTACTACGTACCCTTTTGGATGTTCGCGAGCGGTAAACGTTGTATTCGTGTAAGTTGCCGCGAAGAAAAACCGGTTAATATGCTTGCCGCTTGCTAACAGAACATTCAAACAGGTAAGATAGTAACTGCCACTGAAGCTGTTATAAAGCGAATGGGGAAATGACAGTAGAAATCTTTAGAATATATAAACACTACCTTATCTTAGTACATTTTCTCCGTTTGGTATCTTTTAGTTAAATATATCTAAAAACTTTTTACTTGTCTTAAAGAAAACATACTTAATAGAATGTAATAAATTATAATAAAATTATATTTAACTTTCAATAAATTATTTAAGTGCAATATACAAGATAAGCATTTACCACAGTACAGTGGATGTACTATTGGTTTCATAATGATCTAGGACACCAAGGCTAACATGATGCTATTTTTTATTATTTTATCATATGCATTTACACTAAAAAAATGAATGAAATAGCATCATGTTAGCCTTGTTGTCCTAGATCATTATGAAATCAATGATACGTTTTTGTCGCAGGCGCAGTAACACGTGCACACACGGTATATTTTAGCTCATAAAATAGCTTGTTCTTTATTTTTCTGTCCATAATTATATATATTTATAACAAATTAGCACAGTATTGAAGCAAATAAAGAGCGCACACTTTCAGTTCATTTTACTCAATTCTTAACTTCCATTGGCTTACAAATCACTGTGACACAATTCAAATCTTCATTGATAGATTGCGGCACAGATGCGTTTCCAGAATAATAACTACCAATGATTAGTACAGGTCAATAAATTTATTTAGTTTTTAATTATAAGTTGATAATTAAATTGTTAATTTTTAATTGCAGATCAACAAATAAAGTAAATTAATTATATTAATTATGATTGTTTTGTTTTCGGTATTTCTTTTTTTTAATTATTTTATTGTTTGTTTTGTTTAATTAACTAATTAAAATCATAAATTTAGAACGTATTAAGAATAAAATTATTTGTTTATTGGTTTTACAATTTTATGTTTTTTATTAATCTTTACAAAGAAGTTTTCTTTGATTTATCTTATTTTAATATTTATGTAAGGTCAAATATTTGAAACGATTTAGAGCCAATTTAACAGACAAACCAATATTAATGGTGACACACTGTATCGGCAGTATTTTATTAGTCTTTCGATTACTTTGACTGTTTTATACTGCTGAACCGCTAGAAGAGTAAAATTTGTACTATTCTATGGCTAACACCATTGATAGTATCAAAATGTAGGTGGATGGAAGTACAACCACCATTAAGTTTGTGCCCTGCAACTACACGGAAAATTAATATTGTTAAAGATTTTCTTCGGTGATTATAATAAAATGCTTGGTAATACCCTCGTCGACTTCATCATTATTTATGTAATTTTTTGATAGAACCCAGATAGCAAAGGCACATGTAAATGACGTCAAAAACTGGTCATTGAGTGACGTAAATGTTAATTTGACGTCTTTTTCAAGTTATATTTGGTACCCCCCCCAGATTTCTAGAAACACATGAAACTACACAAAAATAGAAAAATATGCAAAAATTTTACATATATTCAAAAGTTATATAGCACTAAAAAAATTATTAAAAATTATAAACAAGAATTTGCTCATTAAAATTAAAGATAACATAGTACACAGTCTAGTTGTATTGATCATTGTCTCTTTATTTCTAATGAATGACATATAAAGTTACAAGTTTCCTTTGAAATCTTACAAAAATCTTGCCACAAAACTTTCTTTAAAAGTTACAAAGCATTTACTAAATATTTCTATAATAGGCCATACTTTTTCACAACAAAAATGTTCAATTCGCTAGAAGAATATGGAGACTTGCTCATTGACGATTAAAATTTTTCTTAAACTTTCAAATCAAAAATGGCGGAGGAAACAAACCACAGAAACGACAGAACAAAGACTGGTACTGACAACCAAGATGTACTGCGCGCCATCGTAACGGCAATAGCTCGGTGCGGAATTTAATGTATTGCAGACCATGAATTACTATTGGAATTTATCAAATATTAGAAATGTACTAAAGATAATAATATTTGTACGAAAAATAAATAGATAAATGTTTGTCTGCTGCAATAGCACGCTTTGAACACAATGAGCCTTTGCAATAGCCTTACTGAAACATATACTGTTCTGGAAATTATAACAGAAACTGAAAAAAATTAACTTCGAAATAATAATGCTAATATTACGTACGATACAAAGAGCCGTATCAAAACACTTAGTTTTTGACTTCGGAATTCGATAAAATATATAAATAAATCTTATTATGCAAAAAAGACGACAATCTGACGTGATGTGTGGCACGTCATTTTAATGTCATTTACTGGACGTCATTATGTCGTCGACTTTTGGTGCACTGACTTCTTATGACGAGTTATCACCAGATATTGACGTCATTATGATGTACCTTTGCTACCTGGGAATTATTTGGTGCAGTACTATATCACTTATGTAATTGTTAGCAATAAATTCATACTGTGTAAGCAATGCGTTGTAAAGTTAAGATTTTAAGATTCCTATTTATACAGAAAAGTTTTATACCAATACTAAGCGCGTTATAACGAGCGTTCAAGGAGTAGCTTCAAGGAGTACTTCTAGAAGTATCACATTAATATGAATTGATTATAAATACCCATTGCTATACTGTTACATTTTCCTCTTAGTAATCTCACTTTTTTGTTACAGACAAAATGCATAGAACCAACAAAACAAATAATCCTTCATTCAAAAAAATTAAATATCGATAAAGATAGAATCACAGTTAAAGATTTAACAGATAATAATTTGAAATTAAAAACAGAAAGCTTTAATCATATAGAAGAAAACGATTTCTTTGTCATCGATCTTCAAGATGAATTAAAAAGAGACCATCAATATGAAGTATTGATACCGTATATGGGTAATTTACATGATGGTTTAGATGGTTATTATAAAAGCAGTTATGCGGATCATACGACAGGCCAGAAAAGGTGGCTGGCAGTTACACAATTTGAACCAACTGATGCTAGAAAGGCCTTCCCATGCTTTGATGAACCTGCAATGAAAGCTACTTTTAGAATTAGCCTGGGAAGACATCGAAATTATAGTTCTATCAGTAATATGCCTCTCGTCAGAACGGAACCAATGTAAGTTAAAAAAATAAATACAATGGCAAAACATTGATGAACATTTAAAAATATTATTTCAGTGAAGGTCTAGAACAGTGGATGTGGGATCATTATGAAAACACTGTTCCTATGTCAACGTACCTACTTGCGTTCGTGGTTTCTGATTTTGCTCATAAAGTAGCACCTCCACGCAACAATAATGTTACATTTAGAGTGTGGGCAAGAAAAGATGCCATTGATCAAGTAATATTCACTATTCTACTTAAGTGCTATTATTAAATGTAATAATAATTTTATTTTATAGGTTGACCTAGCTGTAAATGTAGGACCAAGATGTTTAGAATACTATGAAAAATTCTTTAATATTAGTTACCCCCTTCCAAAGCAAGACATGATTGCAATTCCCGATTTCAGCTCAGGTGCTATGGAAAACTGGGGATTGATAACCTACAGGGAAGCTCTCTTATTATTTGACAATAACACGTCTTCAGCTTTTCACAAGGATTCCATAGCTAGTGTCATAGCACATGAATTAGCTCATCAGTGGTTTGGTAACTTGGTAACAATGGAATGGTGGACAGATTTATGGTTAAACGAGGGATTTGCCACATATATGGCAGGCTTGGCTGTGGATCATTTATTCCCCGAATGGAATTCACTGGAAGAGGAGATAGTCGGCAATTTACTATCAGTATTTTCACTTGATGCTCTGAAAACGTCTCATCCGGTAAGTGTTTTATTTCTAGCCGTGATTGCATTATTCTTCTATGTTTACAACAAATTTGTGTAATCTGATTTCAGGTATCTGTACCAGTAGGAAATCCAAAAGAAATAAATGAGATTTTTGACACAATTTCTTACAAAAAGGGCTCATTTTTGTTACACATGATAGGTCATTTCTTAGGAATGGAAACTTTTAGAAAGGGAGTAACTCGCTATTTATTAAAGCATAAGTTTGGTAATGCCGAACAAGATGATCTTTGGGATGCTCTTACTCGTCAAGCTCATGAGGACCAAATATTGCCGTTAAATTTAACTGTGAAGACGATTATGGATACCTGGACATTGCAAACAGGTTATCCTGTAGTAACTGTGATACGTGACTATGAAAATAAGTCGGCTACACTTCTTCAGGTACTGTGACAGTTATGTAGTAAAATATTGTGTTATCAAATGTTTTATTAAACAGGAACGATTTTTACGCGATAGTGTAAAAGCACGTAACGCATTAACACAATGCTGGTGGGTACCTTTAACTTTCACTACAGGTCAAGAAATGAACTTTAATAACACTCAAGCAAAACATTGGTTGCCTTGTCCATCCAATGAACACACCATCGAGAACTTAGCTAATGAAGATCAATGGATTTTATTCAACATTCAAGCTGCAGGTACGCAAAAATAAGTATAATCAAGTACAGAAATATTTACTAAAATTTCAAAAGCACGAGTACTAAACTATTTCTTCACTTATTCATCTTTAGTATTGTACCATATTGACTTAAATATAAACTTCATATATCATGTGAGCTGTTAATGGTGCGAAGAATTTTTTACTTATTATAAAGATTCTACACTGGTATCCAAAAGGGCTGCAAAACCTTGCAGATTCATCTACTAAAGCTATCTCCCGATTCAGCTATCATGTGTTTTTTCAAATATCAGTTAAATAACACGACAATGTAGCTACGAGTATCTAATTTTTTTTCTGGCGGTTTGCAGCGTTATTGTTTATGTTCCTATATCAAAATGATTTATTTCATACGGATATATGGTTTAAGGACTAAAAAAGCTTCAGATATTATCTTCAGTACATGTTGTCTTCGAAGACAAGAACTTGGCCAAAAATGATGTAACCACTATTATAGGTTTCCAAAAGATTTCAGAAAACTACTGCTATATTTTCTTATTTTCAAATTTACCCTTAGATTTCTATTCAAAGCATAGATATACGCCTGGTGCTGCTGCTGCATTATCCTCCTAATTGCGTGAATAGATCTGCATATCAGACTTCGAGCTTACATTTCAAACAACTTATATAAGCCATTGCAAAAAATTCTCTAATTTAGAACACCCCGTCCAAAACTCTTTAAGCTCCTATAAGTTTCAAATAATAAATAAGTAATAGTTGTAAATTTCTCAATTTTCTTTCTTCTCAGAGCGATACCAGACCTAACTTGGTGATAGCGATTCATAAAGCTACACAGCCGCTTACTTCAATGCTTTATGACCTTAATTCTTACTTTGAAGACTTACTATATTAATGTGTAGGAATTTCTCAAAATGTTCTGACAATGTTTTCTTTCTTAACAATTTGTCATCAAAATCTCTATTTGTGTCTATGACTCAAAGTTCTTAGTACTGAGGTTAATATTAGCTAAACTGGAATTTTTATCACTTCTTACTTTATTAAAAAGTTTATTGCAATTTTATTTCTTTATTGCAAATGAATGGTTAAAGCTGGATCTTTGACTAGGCCAATCTCAGCATGTTTTGACAAATTCTTAGAAAATAACGTAACAGTCTTCAAAGCTGCAAACTGTTTAGATTATTCCAAAAAATTTTCATGTGTTTCAGGTTTGTACAAAGTTAACTACGACGAGAAGAACTGGAACCTTTTGACTTCAGCACTAAACAGCGATGTCTACGAACGTATTCCCATTTTAAATAGAGTACAACTTATTGACGACTCCTCAGATTTAGCATGGATAGGAGATATAAATTACACGATACATTTTAATGTGCTTGGGTATTTAAAACGAGAACGAGAATACTTACCATGGAAAGCAGCTATGAGTAACATAGAGTTGCTAAATAGGATGCTGAAACGAAGTTCTGCATATGGATTATTCCAGGTAGGCATATTCAACTCTAACGCAAAGAAACTAATTAAAACTATTCTTTTTCTAGATATTCATGAAGAGGTTACTTACTCCAGTGTATGAGCATGTAGGAGGTTTTGAAGTTAGGAAGAATCTTAGAAATAATCTAGAGGATATTAAGTATCAAGTAATGATAACAAGTTGGGGTTGCAAGTTTGAAGTTAGTGATTGTATCAAAAACGCAAAACTGTTGTTTAAAGAATGGCAAACCAAACCAGCTGAGAAAAACCCGTAAGAAGATAAAGTAAGAACAGTGATTATAATATTGCTAATAATCCTATTGCAGAATTCCAAACGATCTTCGGTCAGTTGTTTACTGTACAGCAATAAAGACTGGTGGTGAAAAGGAATGGAGCTTCCTTTGGAAGCAGTATCAAAAATCCAATATAGCAACTGAAAAGTCCACTATTTTACGTGCCTTAGGTTGCACTAGGGAAATATGGCTAATGAGCAGATATTTGGAATGGGCTATAAAAGAAAATTCCGGGATTCGACGACAAGATTGTTCTAGCGTATTCCAAGCAGTTGGTGGAAATGATGTTGGTTACTATGTAGCAAAGAATTTCCTTCAAAATAGAATTAAGGATATCTATCAGTAGTAAGACGAAGATTAACTTCTAATTGATATATTTATTATTAATTTATTTTTGTTTACAGTTTATCATCAGGCAGTAAAAGATTGTCTAGATACTTGTCAGTTATTGCTAGTCAAATGATCAATGAACAAGATTACCGAGATGTAAGTACAGAAAATATTGTTGCATAAATCCCTGCTTAAGTTAAAATTAACTGTTAACAATAACTACATACTTACTATCCAATGTGTGATATGTTACACTCTTTCAATTGAAAGATTGCGTGGTGCTGACGCAATAGTAATTAATTAATATGAAATCAATAAAATAAAAATATTATAATTCTAAACAACAACATACTAACAACAACATTTTCAATAACAACATAGATGTTTCATATACGTAAAAACAACTATTTCTCTGCAACTTGATTTTTTGTTATTTTTACTCTGTTTATTTTTTTTATATTAACTGTTATTACACTTACAGGCGCCATCATTTTGGTTCTTTATAGAGACTAAGATTTTTAGAGAATATTGTTATGACTACGAAATGATTGGCATACTCTTTTTGATTAACTTTAAATTCTTTCTTCAACGAATCTCAATTTCTGTTAATCAGTCAAACCATCAAAATCCGATTTTTTCAATCTTCTTCATAGTATCCTTACAGTGTCCCCCCTCCAATTTTAGTTCCTGTAACCCCACAAATCTTTACAGGCAACAACCTATCTTTCAAATAAACAGTGAGTAATATGACAGCGCCTTGGGAGGGCTTTTAGACGTTAATAAAAAGTACTCCTAGTAAAAGCAAGAAATTGAGAAGCAAGAAAAAGCATCAAAGATTGTGGGGCATTACAGTTTTGTAATCTTCTGACCTCATCTCAGTTTGCATAAAATCCTCTCTAGATTTATTCATATCGTTCAAAATTTGCCTTAAATTTTCGAAGATTTCCTGTAGTAATCTCTTCTTTCTGTCCTACACAAATTTCTTTTACTTAATTCTTTTAATTTTCTGATTTACTTTGAATTGTTTTATTAATTCATCTTGACAGTTATCTTGTATTTTTTCATCTTGATTTGCTTTGAATCCCTTCTTCAACTCATCTTCATTTTTGTAAATTTCCTATTTTAAATATTTTTCTATTTTCTCTGTTATTTCTTTCACTGCTTCTATATCGTCTACGTTTTTGGTTTTTCTTAGTTGAATGGCGTTGATTTACTTTGAACGCCTTCATCAAATTATTCTGACTTTTAAAAATTTCCTCTTTTAATTCTTCTATTAGTTTTTTAGAGCCATCAAATTCTCTGTCCTTTTCTTTTTTCAGATGTCTTTTAGCTCTTTTGCTAATTTTCTCACCTCAAATGGATTAGATTCTCAGATCATTTTTATTTTTACTCTTATATTAATTTATTCGCGGTTCCGTCTCTTTGTCGTCTGTTCTTTCTTCTTTTCCTAGGCAGACATATTCTAGTTCTTCTTATAATTTTTGAAATTCTTCTTTATATGTTTTGAACTCTTACTTATAAATTACTTTGTAATGACTCTTGCGTATATACTTTTTTAATTCTTCTTTCATTCTCTCTATTAATTTCTTTAACGCGTCCATATTATCTATTCTCCTTTTACTACACATATATGTACCGTTGATGATTTTCCTGAAGGAATACTTTACAGCAGCGTTTCCCAACCACCGGTCCACGGACTGGTGCCGGTCCGCAGAGAAATAACAGTATTTTCAAAATCTTACTGAAAGCTTTTTTTAATTCGTGTTATCCTGGAGCTAACGTAGGGTCAAATAGCTTATCGGAGTTGACCAACAGTAAACTCTGACTTTTATACGGAGCCGACACTATATGTATACATACATTGCTACGTGATATATAACGCACCGGCTCCGTACCTATGTGGTGGGGTAATATCCAGTAACAGGTAATAAGGAGAATCTCCCATTTTTGAATTTTTAAACGGGTTTGGCGCATATGGATCTAAGCATACCAGAATCGAAAGAATATTTGTCTAGCGTCCCCGATTAACGCAAACGGTGAAAATCCGGGTTTCGCGGTTTCAAGGGGCCGCAAAACTTGCTTCAATCCGGCCCTTTTTTTGTGCATCGATGCGTTGGGCAGTTACCGTCTCAGATTTGAAGTCTCGACTTTTATTTGTTTTTCGCTCGAGAATCGTGCTAAAGTAATATCGCCGCCACCAGCCTAATCGGGTTTCTAAGTGGAAACCACTTCTCTTATATGATTGCCTCCTGAGACGTTTGAGCCCATTCTCGTTTTTGACCGCCACTGCCGAAACCGACTCGCCGGCGTGTTCGGTTATATCTCCGCTCCCTGTCAGATAACTTGTTCTGGTTTTGAACAATGGACCGTCTTATGTATCTAGAACCCGGTTATAGTCTTTGGCGCCGCACTCCGCCCTGCGATTCGGACCGGTTCCCGTTTTCGTCGTTCAACGTTCGGTATGCTGGAAGCGGATGAGGTACGAAAACCGACTTTTGTTATTATAAGGTATATTTTGCGAAATGTTTTCTTTAATTTTTTACCTTACCGCGGTCTGCAACAAATGCTACGTCGTTTGGCGGTCCGCGAACGAAAAAAGTTGGGAACCGCTGCTTTACAGTAAATAAATTCTAACACTTGTGCTAAAAACAATTATGTTTTCAAATATTTTTACTCTTATTGGAAATTAACGATTGATAATAACTGATAATGCATTAAGTAAAAGTATTTAATAGTAATGGCACATACGTCTATTACAATTTCTCCACTGCACTTAAATACATTAGTTTTGTATCAGAATATTAGTATTTAGTACATTCAGGACGCAACAGTAAGTTGTATACTTCTGGCGGGTTTTGGCTTTTCGTGGTCGGATTTGATCATGCAATAAATAATTCTCCTTCGCGTAATGATTCGTGGTACTACTTCGATTTTTTTATTTTTGTATTTAAGGGTATATTTAACTTTATAAGGTATTAGATTCCAACTGTGCATATTTTAACTTAAAATTATTTAAATAATGCGTTCTTTAACGTTTGTTTGGTCCGAGAATTGTCCTAATTCGGATACTATCGGTTACCCAAATTGTCCATGACAATTTTGGAGCTCGAAATACGTTAAATAAGGCGTTATTTGAATAATTTTGTTTTGAATAATTTGGGTGCCCAAATGTCTTCTTTTTTAAAATTTGTAATTTGGCCCAAAACTATACAAATGAAATGACTTTTGCGTTGTCCATCATGTTTCAGATCCGAGAATTATTCTGGACTTATTTATTTCGACTAATCACCTCCCCCCCACATGAACATGTGGAAAAAATGTAATTTCTCTTACAGAATCATCAAATCTAGCAAAATTTAACAACTCACTCATTCAAAATGAACCATTTGTAGAATATGATGAATACTTGTGACCCCCAATACCAAAAGTGACCTCACTTTGGTACAATGCGGTACCATGGTTGTACATTGTACTATCACAATCATCCACGTTTAAAACTACGTTCCAGATTTCAAAGATTTAAAATATATCCCAAATGTTAGAACTTTTGATCTTTAAGATATTATAGTTTACATCTTATAGTACTTGGAAAATATTTAAGGTGTTGCAACTTCTAAACTTGGAAGATTCGAAACTGTAAAGTTTTTTCATGTTAGTCTAATTCTAAAAGTTTCTACTTCCAAACTCTGTAGATTCTGTTTCATAGTTTAGAGATCTTTCAGAATGTAGATGTTTTCAAGACTGTCTAAACACAGAGAAATTAAATGTTTCGATGTTCCAAAGTTATCTAAACAAAATTAGGAGATTTAGGTTCAAAGTTTAAAGTTTTAACAATTATACAGATCCAGATTTCAAACCAACTTCGAAATTTCTGAGTTTTAATTTTCACAGATTAAAAGCACAGACATTTGACTAAACAAAGCTTGTAAGTTTAAAAGCTTCATGATTTCAAATATTGAAAGTTTTGGATATTGAAAACAGACTGTAGAAATCTCTATTCATTTCTAACTATTTCTAAACTAAACTAAATTTAAAAACATGCAGTTATACCGGATATCCCAAAATTCTCTTGAGAAGATAAAGAAATCAAACAAAAACTATTGTGAATGAAAAAATGACCCTTCAGAAAATATCATTAAACGTTGGTTGCATAGCAACATTTAAGAGATTATGCCAAGTTGATTAATTTTTCAAATTGCACTCTTGTTTTTTCTTCATGGAAATGTATTCTTCACTTCGTTCTGCATATGGTAGTATGCAGTACTTAATTATCTATATACATTTCAGTGGCGTAACTACGTAAGATTGCGCGCCCCTGCGAGACTAATGTTTACGCCCCTCATATACAGGGTGGCTGTTTTTTGATTGTCCAGGTTATATCTACTGAAACATTAAAGGTAGAATAAAAAGTTAATGAGAGACTTGTTTGCATAACCTGATCTATAAAATAGCGCAAAAAGTTTTTTGATGGTCAATTTATTTTCCGGAAAAATATTCAACTTTAATTTTTTAAATGGAACTTCCTGTAAACTTTTATGGAATAAAGTTCACAATGAATTTCTCTTTACAATGATATATCGCAAGTGACTTTTTGCTTTTAAATCACTCTGTCCACTGATGCATTTTATGTCTCACTTGGATATTGTTTGTTGTTTATACCTGTGATACGAACTACATAACAACCAGGGCATTATAATTCATAATTAAATTTAAAAAAGGAAACTTTTCAAGATAATATAATTCATAACGCCCGCTCATGGTTTACTTTACAATCGTTGCCGGAGCCACACAGGGCTGAAACCTGATTCTAGCTGGTCAAATTATTTTATAGGCTTAACTGAAAGCAAATTACTGGAATAGTATAAAAATGATAAAATAATAAAAAAAGAAAGAAAAAACAATCCTTTTGAGCCACTAGAGCTGATCAGTTTGATACTTTTTTACTTTTTCTAAGAAAAAGTTAGTTACATAATTACGTTATTAGGAAATAGGGCAAAGACGTAACATAAATAGCATTTTACACGAATTCTTCTTTATTTTAAGAAATATTGCACAACTTAAAATGCTTTTTTAATATCTAAAAATGAAATAACGTGCAAAAATTATATTGCTAATCGTTTAATAACTACCCCTTTTCATTTCGATTGTATTTCAGTTTATACATCATTGTGCATGTTGATTTTTAAATATGTTATTCTTTATACTATATCAAAAGCATATTAAAAATACAAACGCAAGAGCTTGCAAGAATTCTAAGTTATAAACCACAAAATAAAATATTTATTATTCGGAAAGTAAAACTCACCGTCTTCTATATTAGAAGGGTATCAACTTACCTTTTTATAAGACTTTTTACTACTTCAATTCAATAAAAGAAATCAAATAAAAAATCAGTTCCACAAAAAAACACTTTCACGTTAACGAACAAACTACCAATACATCTACACAGATTGGCGCCTTCGGAAGTGTTTTAATACTGACTTGCACTTTACCGGAATTGTCGGATTTTTTTATGGTTAATATTTGCCGTAACGGTAAACGGCAGATAGTTACGAGTTCACTAAGCTTTCTACTAAAATGCTAATTCTTAGAATAACTTTGATTTTAACAATGGTTTTTGGAGTTTTGACCGGCTAGAATCAGTGTTCAGCCCTGTGTGTGGCGTTACGTTCAATTACGAGGTTTACCTCATATACTCTTATTATTATGTCTTCGAGATAAATTTCGTGGAATTTCAGATATTGATAAGACTGTTTGCGCAGAAATACCACATGCTTCAACTACAACGTTGTACAATTTGGTAAAAACTCATATGGTACATGGTCCTTGCGGTATCCTCAATCCTCATTCTTTTTTCTGCTGTGCTTCTTCTTCTTTTGTGCTGACTTAACTGCCGACAAAAATTTCTTAGCTAAAATTAACTTATTTTTTAGATAACATTAGAGCTATTAGGATATTTTGTGTTTTTATGTTAATAACAACTGCAAAAAACATTTGAATTTAAATTGTCAGTTATCCGTTTGACTTTTGTAAATTTAGTAAAAGTCGTCACCATCCGACAAACATAACAATTCCTAGTTTTATAAATATATAAACAACGCCCTTGGCATCGCCAACAATTATAAATTAAAACTAATTTTCTACTTATACATATTCTCGTGAAATAAAATAAAATTTTGTATGCACCACGAACGTTACTAGATGATAATACCCATCGGGCGACTTAGTTGCCTGCTGCCCTCGCGTCGCTCGGGCATCAAACTGCGAGCTGCAAATACTAACTTTCTGCCCTTTAGACACAAAATACTATAAAACTTTATTCCGCAAAAATATACAGGACGTTCAATTAAAAAAGTCTTTCCGGAAAATAAGAAAAAAAATTCATTTATGCTATTTTATAGAGAAGGTTATGCTAAACAAATCTCTCAGTTAACTTTTTCCTCAACCTTTAATATTTCAGCGGAAATAACCTGGACAATGAAAAATCAGTCACCCTGTGTACAATTATATGTAGGTAACTTTTGATAAAATAAAATATTCAATAATTAATAATAATTCATTACCGCAGAATAGTCTATAGAATATTTTTTACCTCTAATGCTTGTTTTAAAATTTCTACTCCCAACGAACTAAAGTTACACGAAAGCAGCCGGCGCCCTTCGGAGGATTGCGCCCTCCCGCGTCGCAGGGTCTGCGGGGGCGGTAGTTACGCCACTGATACATTTAGGAGGGATTTAAATATATTTTATAAATTGTACGAATTTATCTTCAAGCAAATGTTAAAACTGCCCTCCTGTGGACACGGCTTCAAAGTGCCTCAGTAGTTCCCTTGTAGATATGGTTCTACTCATATTTTAAATAATTTAGTTAGTGAACATGAAGTGTACACGAAGTACAATTTATAAAAAACATTTTTCCAACCCCTAAATGCACATTAGATAATTAAGTAAGGCATACTACCATATGCAGAATGAAGTGAAGAATACATTTCCATGAAAAAAAAACAGAGGATGCAACTTAAAAAATTAATCAACTTGGAATGATCTCTTAAACTTTGCTATGCAATCAGCATTTAAGGATGTTTTCTAAAGGGCCATTTTGAGTTATTACTCATTTAAAATAGTTTTTGTTTGATTTCTTTATCTTTTCAAATAGGGGAGACATTGTCTGTAAAAGGCATTTTGGGACACCCGATCTAGTCCATTCTTTTCTATGGTATCAATAAACTAGAATGACTATTATGTGTAATAAAAATTATGACAGATCCTAAATACTCAACAACATTCAAGAAGCATAAGTAGATGGCTTGAGGATTTCTTTACTGTAGAAATGTAACAAAACCTCAATACTTTGTGCAAATATATTGGATTAAAATGACTGTCACAATCTGTGTATAAAATCATCTGAGAGCACAACCATTCAGTCTTCTTCTTAAGGGCTTTTTATCAAGTGCAACTATTTATGATCTGTTGGAAAAATGTTTATTATCTATTGTAGGGAAATATACATGGGAAAAAGAATGGACTATATATGTACAAGTCTCAACATTTTAAAATTTTCTTGTTTTGGAAATATTACTTACAGGTTTAGATTTTTCAAAATTTTCATTATAAAGCATTAAACAGTTTAGTGTTGTGCTTTGCTAATTTTAGAAACTACAAGAGTTTCGGAACTATAAATCTGCAAAACTTTAAAGAGCTTCATTTTCAAAATTAAACTACAAAATTATAACTCCAGATTGTTAATAATTTTGAGGCACCAAAAAAGAGGAGACTCAATAATCCACTACTTTGAGATATTATTTATTTTAAATATTCAGTTTATAGTGAGTAAAAATTTAAGTTTCAAAAAATCTTAAAATTATTAGAATCGTATTTTTCTTAAAACAAAGTAGTAAAGTACATTATATCATTAAGCCAGTTTCAATGGATTAGTGGTTTTATTATGATAATCTCATAATCCAAAGGTGTTCTGATTTTGGATGTTCTGATAACAACACCTGATAAGTACACTAATAGTAATAGTATAGTAGGTATCTTATCCATGGACTCTCATTATTTTTTTCATTATGTATTTATTCATTGAGTGTTTTAATTACGTATTTAATATAGATTTTTGTGGTTTGTAATTAGTCATCAAGACTAATCAAGACTTAGTCAGTTGCGATTGGCCCCCTATTTTCATAGGTACTTATAATTTGGTCTCAAATACCACTCTAAAGTTAAAGGAACAACAAATTTTCCCTGTAATGTAGTTGATCTATTTACAGAATCTGAAGTCGTGTACTGGAATACTAGAAGTTGGTAAATTTCTCATATTTCGATAATCGAGATTTTTACATTTTGAGGACAAAAATCAAACAAAAATTCAAAAATATATATGTATTTACTGCAAAATAAAACTAAACAGAATAATCATCACCTTTGAGATGTGTATGCTTGTTAAAACAAATAAATTACACATTATTATAAATTACAAGAAATTATTAATTGTTGTGATAAATTGTTGATATTAATAGTATATTATTCAATGAGTAGTCATGTAGGCAATAACTCACGTGGATAAAGTTTGCAGCACAAGCTACAGGCGAGTGTTATAATCATTCAAGTGAGTTATTGCGATTGCCGTGAGTTAATTATTATACTTTATCTACGATTATAATAATCTTCAGTAAAGATTTACACCGAAAAGTTTTAAAAAGAAGCGATTGACAATCAGTATTTAAATGCTATTAAATTGAAATTCTATTTACCTGTTTAACACACTATTTCTTAAGCATTATCTTTATTAATTGTAAAATGAGAGCAATTTGTGATCTTCATGGAAGATGTAGAATTACATACCGGGTGAACCATAAGTTAAGCCACAATCTGAACAACCTCTCGAAAACGGCTAATCAATGAGATATATCTAAAACACCTTCAAAACTTCATAATATTAGTAATAACGGACCTTAAACTAAGAATTAATAGAAAATAGTATTGTTAGAGTGTGATGTTGTTTCTTTTCTGTAAATTACTGAAATAAATCTACCTAATTTAATCTTGTGCCTTAACTTATGGCGTTACGTAAAGTTTATTTATCGGATTAGCAAATTAGGTGTTGTTACTGTGGCGATTTGTCTGTCTTTCACCTCTGGCTGTGTGCACATTTCTGATTTACTCCCCGAACTCACTTTTTTACTTCCTTTAAATATTATTTCTCGTTCAACAATTTTGTTGTGAAATTAACAATAATTCTTTGACATTAGTCACCTGAATAATATTGCTTCTGTAGTTACTATGGCAATCCAATAGATAAACAGTGAGTTATGGTTCATAACTCATGCTATGCAGTTATCTGTACCATTCATTACTTGCACAATGGCAGTTGAATAATGAATATACAACCCAATAGGAGTAGATAAATTGATTTTCTAATAAATTATAAGTAATTTTAATTACACACTACTTATTATAAGACACACTGTAATGGGAAGTGGGTGTAGACAACTCGGTCAACTGCTCCAATTGGCGCATCACGGGAGAGAAAAGCTCATAAGAAGCCCCTCACGAGGCTTTCTGTAATAAAAAACGCTCCACCATTTTGAGCACTAACTGAAAAATAAATAAACATACAGTGAAGACTCGTTGATCCAAATACAACGTTAATCTGAATACCACGATAATCCGGACCAGCAATTTATTTACACTGATTTCATTGTAATCCGGATTTAAGGTTTGATAATCCAAACTTTAGAATTGTTTTTATTCATCAAGTTTTGTTTATAGTAACGAATGCAATGGGAATTCAGATGTGTAATTTGATACAAAACTACCATTGTAGATAAGACAAATAAGATATTTTTATTTATGTTTACGTTATAGGATGTCTGACAAATTCTTATTATAAAAAGTCGCGTATTTTTTAAAAGTGGTTACATTGCAACTTCACAATTCATATTAGTAGGAAAGAATTGATACGTCTTTTACGAATTACAACTTTATTATGTATCTCCGGTATCTTTCAAAAAGTATAAAATTCTCAGTACTTATTTCCTATTATACAAGAAAATAGATGGCATCAAGTGTTCAGGTGACAATTATTAGTAGTACAGATTGTAATTATCTTCCAAGGTTATCAGGTTATGACCCATATTGTAAACATGATTTGTAAAATTAAGAATCAGTCTCTACAAATGCAACAAAATATTTATTTTACTAGAATCAGCACATTCTTGATGAACAACGAAAAAAATGATATTTGATACCTATGTATATAATAATTTGTCCATTGACCTCTCCTACACCAAAATCAGCAGATTTTTACCAGTGTCCTTTTACGTAACGTCCTTTTTAGGAAATTATTGTACATCGTTTGCGTACCAGAATCCTAAATCCTGCGTTAATTATATCCATTTTTAAACTAAATTAAGAATGAAATAAATAAAAAACAAGAGTTTTCGTTGCCTAATAAAGAGTTCATTTGTAATTCTACCGATGGATATCAATATTATTCCGCTTATGAAAAGTTTTGTTAATTGCATAAGCTATTTCGAAATAGTTTAAAGAAAGAGACTCAGGCATTTTATTATGCTCAATAGTGCTTTCTTTCATTTTGATATTTTAAAGAAATACGATATTCATAATTTTATTATAAACAGTCCAGCTTGGAAGTAGAAGTTGTTTATGCATTAAATTATAGTAAATGTAAACATTACCTCATTATCTCGACCTTGTCCCCGACGTCGTCTTCGCCGACGTTGTCGGGAGAGACCGTGTATGCCCTATTTTAATTTTAAAAAGACACAATTTGCGTGTGTTAAAATTCGCGGGAGAAAAGCTGTTCAATGATTCGCACGCAGTGAAGCCCTTTAAGAAACAGTTTCAAAGCGGTTGCTTTGCAATGGGCTATAGAAAATTTGAAACAATTGTGATGCCGGAAAATTTAAAAGAAAAATCATACCTAACGTATTAAGTTCAAAAAATACAAAACAAGCAAAAATCACCGCCTTTTTTGTTAACGACATATTAACGTGGAATATTATTTTTTGTGTTTTTAAAACAGTTTTTGCATTAATATTTTTGTAGTTTTATTTATTTTTAAATTAATGTTTTTACAGAATATATTAATTGTATATATATTTACAAATATAACATTGTAACTGTACAGACTCTCGGCAATCTGGAAACGTCCGGATTGCTCGTTTTCATTAGTGCCTCTTCACTGTATTTCATGTTTCATATTTAGTCCCAGCCAGCACATTGACCGGCAGTAACAACGTCAAATTGTTGTAAAACTGACCTCATTATGACACAGCCCAAAGACGTCAATATAAGACGTCATTAAAACGTCCTACACGAGGACTAAGACAGGAATTATAAATAGTTGAATATTGGAAATAACATTTATTATATACTACAGTCAAAACATCTCCAAATTGTGTCCACCTGCTTAATATGACCAGTATTCCTTGGCCCCTGTTAAAATAATATCTTTTTAATGAAACTTGTACTTCCAAAAGACGTCGTTTTGAAGACGTCTACGTATGTCCCATTATATGACATCTTATGGACATCATGTATTAGTCATATGACGTCGTCGACCAATAATGACTTAAAAATAACGTCATTATAACCTCAGTGTGCTGGTTGGGGTGAACTTTCCAGTCAAAGAAAGACTGCTTTGACACTTTTAAGTATTATCTATACCTGGACAAAATTTCCTAGGTTGAAAAAAAGCAGTTATTCCATGTAATATAGACTTAATTTTATTTACTTTATTAATACAAGAGAAATAAAATACAAACCATTCTTGTTTGAATTTTATTTATAGATTTTAAACAAAATTTACATATCATTAATATTAATAAATTTTTCTGTTTCAGCTCAAGCAATTTACAGCTAATAATAGCAAATACTTATCTGAAAGTAAGCAAGGTGTAAAACAATCCTTAGAAACTGTACAAGTAAATATTCAATGGCAAAAGAAGCATTTAGAAGAAATTCGTCATTTACTCACAGAATACGTTAGCAAGTAATTCTTAGTAAATATATTAATTATTATTGTAATTATACTGTATGTGTATTATATTAATCATATAAGATTTAATTGTAGTAGAAATAAAACAGTACAATCCTGAAAACAAAATTTATTATTCGAAAAAATAATAATTACAAAATGTACATAACAACAAGAAGCAAAACTTAATTTTTAGATAAACTTAATACTGGTTTCCTAATTTTGATTCATTGATCTTTGCAAGACTATAGATACTTATAACCTGTGCATATTAATGTAATCTAATCATGTTTTTTTTTCTTTTATTTGTTTTCTTATGGTGATATGTACAAGAAATAATGATGAATTTGAAAAATATAATTATATTCCAAGAGAGATTTCTTTGTGGTATTTATTATTATTTAATTATTATCATCTATGAAGGAGATGAGAAAAGGCGCTTTCTATAATCATCACCTTTCTTTTTTATTTATTTTTAATATATCATTTTAAAATTTATTTTATAATTACTATGTAATTAATTAATTACAGTATACTTTTAGCAAAGGCAGGGGTTTACACAATTGCAGTGATTTGTTACTTTAAATTTGCACAAACTGTTACAGCGACAGACACATTTACAAAGTCAATTATTTATTTATTATTAAAGGGCATACAAACATTTTTTCTGATTTTGAATCCTTGTAATAGTAATAGTAGGAGGTTAGGTAGGATTGAGGAGTTCAGATAAGTAAACATAGTTCAGGTGTTTGGTACATTATTCTATCTAATTTAACGAGTACAGTATATCTTGAATTCAATCAAAAAATGGGGTTTTCACAGTTATTAACTCGGATGGAACAAGCTACTTTAGTACTTGCACTCATAACGTTTTGTTATTGAAAATAAAGGCATTTTTAAATATTTTTCATTCGTAATTCAATGGTTTATTTTCATTTTAATTCGTAGTTGACGTCACTGGTTTGGAGTTATAAGATTCTATGTCATTTAGAAAATTTAAATAACATAAAACTTTATAACTCCAAACCAGCGATGTGATAAACAGATCAACCTCATTCAATAATTCATTTTCTAAGATTTGGATTCAAAGATGTACCTATATGGCTGCTTATGTTGTGATTCCTGTTGATCCGATAATATTTACTACTGCGTTTCTGGGAACATTCAGAGCCTTAGAGGAACGTTAATTTATGATCATTGTATTCGCAGTCCTTGTTACAATGATCTTCATAATGGAAGTGGCAGTTGGAATTTCAATAATGAGATATAAAGACTATTTCGAAGATGCCTTAAAGAACAGAACAAATGCATCTATGAAAAGATATTGGAAGGATGACACAGAAAGAAAAGCTTGTAATGGGATACGATACACACTAACCTGTTGTGGAATTAATGGGAATGAAGACTGGATTACAACAAACCAAAAAGAGATTCCACACAGCTGTTGTGCCTGTTTCATCAGGAAAATATATACAGTTGCTCTGATTAGTCTTTGAACGTAGGTCATAATGTGCGTAATAAGTGGGCACACGTTTGCATCTTTATTATTCATTTATATCATAATTCATTTGTTTAGTCTACCTTAGTCTTAGACCAAATGACAGTACAGAGTTAGGCAAAAGTACTGCTCTCAAATTTACACATGCATCATCTGAAAAGTATTATTATTAAAAATTTTGATTGTAAAGTTTTCATTAAAATCATTTGTATAAACAAAAATTAACAAGCAAAATGACTGCATTTGGAGCATCAAAACCTGACTGGCCACTGTTAGACTGTTACACTTGAAAAGGATCATCAGTTATGACGTGTTTATTGGTCTTGTAACCATGTGCAGATTATAAGGAGCAAATCATTGAGAGTCTAATACCTATGACCAGAAGGAAAAAATTATCAATGGTTATTGGAATATCGAAGATGGCGTTCAAACTCATTGCACATATGAAGATTTCCAAACTATTGCTGAAAAGTTTCAGTTCAGAGACCAAACGTAAACTCAAGAAATGAAGTTCGCTTCAATGTTTCTACCAGTTTTCAGTTATTTCTTACAAGTTTTGAAACTGGAACATGTCAGAAAAAGTTTTAATATATTTTTATACAATACTATATGCAATGAGTTTGCTAAGTTTATTAAATAGTAATGATACCCTTGAAAAATTAAAACTAGGCTTTTGGAACTGGTCCACGGAGCAGTGGAGTCACAGCTCAAAGTCAAAGCAGTGAAAATGGATGATTTATAGTATTTCATTTAAAGAAAAATTGATATTTTTAGTTACTTTCATTTCATTTTTTAAAATTATTTTGATTATAGCAATTACTGAAATATCATAAAGCAGCTGTGTAACTTGAAAATTATCAAGCCGTTCTCATATACAGGAATTTTGTGGATATGTAAACTGCAAAGGGATCTTCTGTTAGGCCGTGAGAATTTGTTTTCAATCACAGAATGGAACAATTAAAATCTGTTTACTCCATATCCCTGACTAAAACAATTCCATATATTTGCCAAAATTATTATATGTGGGTTATGCTGAATTCAACGCTGACCCTATTCTTCAAGAAAATTGAAGCTAATCAAAATAAACTTGAAAAAGTATTTAGTCAAGTATTAAGTCAAGAGTCAGTCCAGACTCTTCAATACAGACATAAAAGTAGGATTTGGAAAATTCATTTCTCGTAATTTTCTGAAACTTACATATGTTAAGCAGGAAGGAAGATTATGGACCCTATATTTTTTGTCTTATTTCTAAAAATGTTTTTGACTTTTTTACAAGGGGTTAAAAAAAGGCTATTTTTTCAAAGTTGCACATTTCTTAAGCTTTAAATTGAAATATCTGCAAAACTAGAAAAGATATCTCGATGCAGTATTTTAAATCTTGAAGAACATAGTGTTACCTTCATTTTAAGTCATTTTCATGTTGTATAGGTTCATAAACGAATGAGTTATGGAACATTTATCTTTCAAAATATATATTTTTTTTCCTCGAAAAGATCATCAACAAAAACTCCTAATACAACAGTTTTGTTATTTTTGAGTAGTTTTGTGACGGTTTCTGATTGTAAACTGTAAAGATTCATCGGTCACAAATACATGGGGGAATTTTGTTGGCTATATGCACTGAAAGTGATAAAAGGACACCTCCATAAATGATCAACGTTTTGTTGGCTTTTTTATAACAAAACCACGACTTGTACCTCTTTAATAGGACCCATTAGGACCAAGAACATGTGCTTTAATATGCATTTTTATGTAAAAACACCTTTTAAACAGACCATTATTTAAATATTTTACCTGTTTATAAAAGAGGTTTGAAATTCCAAATGAAATTCTTTTTTGAATACAATAAGAATTGTATAGCGCTTTCTCATTGAATGACCAGGTATCCAAGGGTAGTTTCTTGGTTAAGTTTCAATACTTTTATTTATAGATACCTTTATTATGCTTCTCCAGATTACTACATTTGTTTCAATTGGCAAAAGAGGCCTTACAAGGAAAAACAGATTCTCCTGAAGAGGAGCACACTGCAAATGTGAACGAAGACTTTGATGGTGATATGCTGCTTGAGACAACTAAACAAAATTAGTACTCATGTGACAGCAACCATGACACTAAAAAAAATTGAGAATTTTTATTGATGGCCTTTTTGAGGAAAAAAAATTTAAAAATAGCTTTTTTTTCAAACCCTTTAAAAAAGTCAAAATAATTTTTTGGAAATAAAACAAAAAATATATGGTCCTTAATAGGATGGCCTTTATTTTGCAAAGTTAGAATTTTTTAGGTCCCTTTAAAATGTCAAAAAAAACGTTCTGTGCAAAATTTCAGCCCATTTGGTCAATATTAACCCATGCCACAGAGGAGTTAAAGTTGTAAATGCGATTTAACATGGGTTTGGTGCACTGTTAGAAACTTTGTGGCATAACTTTTTTATCTTCCTATGTTTTAGCGTGAAATATTGTATACTTATGTTGTTGAAGTTGCTTAACACGAATCTGAAGCGAAAAATACTTTGGCAGTTCCGCAAAATGCTAATTTTAGTGAAGTTTTTCGATTTTTTTACAGCTGGAAACTGTCAAAATTTTTTCTGACAGTTTGAATTTTATCATATTCGTGTTCAGCAGCTTCAACAACATAAGTACATAAATTTTCAAGTTAAACCATAGAAAGATAAAAAGTTACGCCACAAAGTCTCTAAAAATGCACCAAACGCATGTTAAATCCCATTTAAACTTTAACCTCTCGGTGGCATGGGTTAATATTGACTAAATCGACTGAAATTTTGCACAGCTCAATTTTTTGACATTTTAAAGAGATCTAGGTGGGGGGGACCTAAAAATTTTTAACTTTTGCAAAATAACGGGTACCCTAGTCCTTAATCTTCCTTCCTGTATAACATTTGTAAATTTCATGAAGTTCTGAGAGATAAGTTAGGTCAGTTCTGCCGGAATGGATTGACCCTAAA
The DNA here is from genome assembly GCA_929113105.1 of Agrypnus murinus. Classification (NCBI taxonomy): domain Eukaryota; kingdom Metazoa; phylum Arthropoda; class Insecta; order Coleoptera; family Elateridae; genus Agrypnus; species Agrypnus murinus. The sequence goes on along the minus strand of OV816024.1, from coordinate 217,260,632 downwards.
TTTAACTTTTTACCTCAGACTAAAAATTTAATAATATTATCTGCTGTTCAAAAGTTTTAGGCATTTGAATCCATACAATAGCTTATCCAATAAAACTCACCATAGTGCTGATTGCCAGTCATTAAAACTGTTGCATGTTGCAGTTTAGTGTACAGTTTGCAGTACCATTTTCTCAATCATTTCTGAGGAATCAGAAGTGTTTGGTTAATTTTAAGAATAAGATAGATGGTTCAGACATTGTCCACTTAGAAGATACTATTTTCCCATATGAGGTTACTTCATGAATCTGCATGGCGAAGACTAGCAAAATTACTTAAGATTGGACATTGAAAGAAAATTTCTGTAAATACTATCCCAGCACCAATATTGAAAGAAAACTGAGCAATGTGTTGAGAAGATGAGAGCGTCCAGCAGCTCGTGGTCTGTTCTTCGATTCCATTCTCCCAATGTCTTGGACAGCATGTAGACTTGCTATTAGAATATATTAAAAGCCCTAGGCCAATAAACCATTGATTGATGAAAACATTATAAAGGTATGTTGCGCTTTATCTTTTCAAATAAGTTAGCCAAATAGGGCATAAACAAAAACAATAGCAAATCTTTTTACCATTAAACTTATCTGAAAAATTAGTTCACAAGTTCCAGAGTTAATTCAAGTGACCATTTGATATCAATTCAGCACACACTATACTTAACATTATTTTCTTAAAACAAACCAAAACAATAAACAGACAAAAAATAGTCTCATCTAACATATCGCATTATTCTAATAAAAATATAATTATTGGTGTCGTTATATTAGCTATTTATAGTAATACCCAATAAATGGAAAGGAGTCTCATTTTCAGACTGGCTCATTTTGGAGTTCCATCATATATCACTGATGAAATTTGCATTAATTTGTTTTGACACTAGTTAACCAGAGGATCTGTCCGATTGCTTTAATGACCTGTCCACTACTATTTTCAGAAGTAGAAGAAAGGAATCTTTGCTAAAAATTTAAACTTTAAATATTCCGCTAATATGAGATTTAAACGTACTATTTAATTATTATTATTATTAATTACTATTGTATAAACACTTTGAAAGTTATTATAGATATCTATAACAATCGAAGTTTAGATTTTCTGAATAGAATATCAACATTTTCCATTATATCACATGAAATCACTACCTTATTTGTTTGTACTCCCAAAAAATGAAAATTGATTAACCAATAATAAGTGATTTATTCGCTGGCTACAGGATCGTTAATTTTTGAGTAAAATAACAAATACGGAGTGGAAGTCGATTTGGGCTTATAACTGAGTAACTCTTGGAATTCCTTATTTGACAAAGGGCGTACATTTTCATCATCACACTCCAACCATACGTCTTCTTGCACATCAGGGGAAGTTAGTTGCCACCGTTTTGCATAACTGTTAACCACATTTTCGACAACATTCTTATTCAATTTTATACCACAGCAATCTATACTTTTACATACTCCAATACCACCACCACTTTTGGAAGAAACAATACCATTTTTATTTTCGATGAAAGCACTAGTAAACGCTCTCGGTTTTAAATACTTAAGAATATTTATGGATTTCTCGCTGCTACTTGCAGATAAAGTGCCTCGTGGAAGATCTCTACTACAGTCACTGTAATCTTCGAAGTGATCAGTTACTTTGACATAAGCGATATAATGACCGGAAGCCAACGTTCCTCCCAAATGCATAATTACACAACAGAGTTGATAACGATGTAACGATTCATTCTCGTTACAGCTTACGCAAAAACATTCCAATTTTAAAGGAGTTGGTAAGTAGCTGTTGACTTTTTGAACACCTGCTGCAGTCGTTGTAAATCTCTTCAATTGTAAAACCAAAATATTTGGTAATTTCTCAAATAATACTTCTCTTTTAGCTTCGTTATATCTTTGACAATTCTCACACAAATATTTATTAGTATCACAAAGTTTTTCTATCGTTAAGCATGCTTTTCTGTATACTTCATTGGGATTCGTATCATGCTCATTTTCACTAATAGTAATTGGTACAGGTATATCAAAAAATGGTTCCTTCTTTTCAGAGAAATTCTCACATTCTAAACACGTGGTGCGTCTCAAGGTTATACCCTCGAAGTCTTCTATTACAAAATTATAGCCTACTTTTTTCTTAGAATTTTCTGGGTTACTATCTACAGATGCTCCATCATCATCTGTACTATTTACAGGCTCCTCGTTAATTAAATCTTTTGGATTTTTATCTTTCTTCTTGTTCGTGATTTTCCATGAACGACGCACATTCCAAAGCTTACTTGTGTTAGACGAATGCGATGTTTCAGGATCGTTTAATAATTCCGGCTGATTTTCGACTAACTGTGTTAAAAATTCACAAGTCTCCCTCAAATTATCCAGCAGATAAACTAACAATTCATGAGCATCCTGTTGATGATTACCTTCAAATATAAAATTAGCATCTCTTACTGCTTGTAAAAACGTTGATGGTTGATACGCATCACTAGAATCCTTCATTTCCAAATTATGCATCGTTATAAATAATTCGTGCAACTTTTCTGTGACGATTTGAACTTTAGATTTTGGAATTATATCGCAGTTACCTAACGAAAGTAAATCTTTACTACTGGTGCTTCTTGAACTAGGTCCAGATATACTACCAACAGTACGGCCAAGTGAAGAGCTTTTCGCTTTATTCTGATTCAAACGTGAGTTTACCAAAGCAAGATCAACGATTAAATGATGAAGGTTATGAAGAAATGTTGGAGCAAAACGTAAGGTATATAATACACTATTAAGAAAACATGTATTACCCATATTCGAAAGTGTTGCTACTGGGCATTCTTGAGTAGTATCAGAGGAACGATAGTGATTATCATTGGAACGGTATCCGTTTAACATGTTTTCAATCACTAGTTTCTTTTTAGGGTGTGTGTCGAAATCTAAAGAATTCTTTCGTTTCACTGAATGTTCTGCTGTATTTATGTTTCGTAGATCCTTAGTGGGTTTTGATAAAGACAGTTTATTGCGAGCAAGAATCACCTCATCCTCCAGAACTGTCATCTTCCTTACCAAACCTGCAATACAAAATATATTTTATGAAAATTTATCACACTATTAACTGGAATAATTTTTCATTATGCGTTTCTAGTAATTTTTAGCGAATACAAAACTATTACTTACATGTGTAATATTAAAAAACTAGGCAGAAATAGTATTCTTGTAATGCAATTAGAATTTAATATAAACTTTTCATTACAGTCTTTAAAATTTGTGATTTACGAAAATCTAAAAGAGGACAAGCGACGATATATAAAAATGAAAACGATAACAAAAGTTACTAACTTTACCGGAATTAAAGGAAAAATCCCTAGAATATTATTGAGTAAATTTATTATAATTGTAAAAACTTGTCCGGTAATTTGCAATAACCGAAATACTTTATTGTATTTATAATTATTTATAAACGTTATTCTCAATACAGTTATTTATCGAATAAGAACAATATAACCTATTCAACCTACGCAACACATGAGAAATGGCATTGATAACAGTCAGTGGCGGAGTGTCACATTTTTAGTATAGGTTTTTATTTTAACAACCGTTGACGGCAAAAGTCATTACAAGAAATTCCAAAGATTATAAGTACCTATTACTGAGTGCCTCTTTGCGGTCATTGCACACATACTTCGAAGAAACAACTGGTGTTACAAGTATTGAAGTTGGAATGTTTTTTACTTTATTACCTATTTCTGAATTAATAAAAGTTGAGAACAATTATTTATAAACATAACAAAATAACAAAATTTTTACATAACAGCACCTTTTCATTTGCTTAATTTTTGATTTTCTTCTCATCGCACCATTGGCACAAATAATCATAAGCTCATAGTTTAGTACATTACATACCGAGACCGAAAGTACTCCATTCCTGTCGAGAGAACAATATAGTTTACCGAGACGCCAGCGTATAGTAATAAGAAGTACGGACAGTTGCTACCGGCGTCTTTGATGTTCATGTACCCAATTTCAATGGCCTTCAAAGGCTTTGGCGTGTAGGTTCAGCTAGCAGTAAAAGATGTCGCTGTAACTTTTTTCTCGCTACTTTTTTCTATCAATTTAGTTTTCAGCAAATTTAAATTTTCAGCACGTAGAAATGTTTTTTTCGCGATTTATAATTTTTAAATAATTAAATTAATTAAATACTTTTTTATAATTTGTCATTATTTAAAGCTAAAAGTAAAATTTTGCTCTGCTTTTACGAATGATTACAGCGACATCTTTTACTGCTAGCTGAACCTACACGCCAAAGCGTTTGAAGGCTATTGAAATTGGGTACATGAAAAACGAATAACTGTCCGTACTTCTTATTACTATACGCTGGAGACGCGATAGCCTCGAGGTGAACTAGTTCTCGAGACACAGGAATGGTACTTTTGCCGAGGTTTGTATACTATTTTATTCGCAATCGTCCTTTAAATACCGAATTATCTAAAATTCTTGACAGATGCAAAATGTCATCGGTTGGGATTGGCATAACGTATGTCGCCACTTACATCATCAAATTCGATCGCATAATATTTCGAGGATTTTATTGAATAGGAGTATTTATAAATTAATAATAATACCTGGGTACTCGTTCTTTAGCAGCCAAGGTCCGCATCATTACCAAACATGATTTATACAGCCATTTATACACCGCATTTGGCGATGTAAATTTTTGCGCGCCACCTAGTAGCTGAATTTAAAGACACGTAGAGGTGCGAAAATAGGTCGTTTCGGACCATGAGAATGTCAAAGTTACAAACAATGATGCATTTTCGGACCTCTAAATGGTCAGGAATGGACTCATTACCAATACGATTGCGAATAAATATATTTATTTATATACAACTATCGACTTTGTCATTCAGATCCCACATTTGTTGTATTTGTTGAGTGTGCTGGGCAATTATTCCTTCTACTAGCAAATCACTAGCGATTAAGTCGCCCCACCAATATCTTTGCATTTGGTTTGTTTACGCTTTCCTAATAGCTAACGTGACCAGACTTTAGTGCAAAACGATTTTAAAATATTTTAAAAATAATACTAAAATTTTTCAAAAATATGTTTAATATTTTATTGACAATCATATTGCAATATGTACATTTCATATGATGTAAAAACCTTGGAAAGTAAGCTGTTGCTATAGCAACACCCAAGATATATAAAACACTGGTAGATCAACTCCCCTATGCTTGCCATAATAAATTTTTCACCCAAAATTGAAACGAGATCATTAGTTCGAAAGACGCCGCTAGATGCCGCAACAGTGAAACCGTGAGTGTCAAACCACATGTGTTAACCTTCAAAATTTATTAAGCTTTTTTAATAATAATAAAAGTTATATCGGGTCGCGGTTCATTTTTCGAAAACGTGAATATCGAATTTTTTTTTCGAACGATTTTATTTCGAAAGTCAATAGTTTCGAATGACTCATATTTCGAATGACCTTTTGTTCGAAAATTTTTTGTTCGAAATCTTTTATTTCGAATTTTGTAATAAAACGTTATTATATTTTGTTTGTTTTTTTATTAAAGTTAGAATAAACAAGTACTGAACAAAACTAAATGAAAAGAGCTTTACAAAATATAAGCTAACCGCTTAATGAAGCTAATTAATTCATTGTCTGATATTTCTTCTTCTTCTGTCAACCCATTACGGAAGGTTTTACACATTTCTGTTAGACGTGCACTCAAAGTATTAAACTTTTTGTAATTTGTGGCTTCCCCCGTTTGTAATTTTACAATTTTTGCCTCCGTCAAATTTTGTTCTTTTTTTATTCCATTTATAAAATCCCAAATCGACGGTTTCGACGCGGTGATTTGAGCAAATAAGCCCCTATGCCAGCCCTCCACTAAATTGTTAGTTATCTTGCTGCTTTCCAATAACTGCGGAAAATAGTTCCACATTGAAACGGGAAAAAGAGGTACTCGTCTGGTTCTCCAATCAACGGAGCCTAGCCAAGTGTTCTCGAAATATCGTGCGAATGGCTGTAGACTGCTTGGCAACAATTCGCTTTGCAGAATGAGGTCGAAGCCTCTCAGAACTGTATTTGGAGGTACAAAGGCCAAGGCTTTTAACAGTTTTACAGAAAAGGAAAATTCTGCGTCGCTGTCCATCTCCCTTTTGAATCCCAACGACTGTATTTTTCTATATAAACATTGGGAGAAATGGAAATAGCATCCGAGATGCCTCACGCCAGGAAAAATTCGACCTACAACATTTTTTATCGCCATTTCAAAATCCGTCACGATTACTGTCACTTTCGGAGCGATAGTCAATTCCCTAACTTTAGTTAAAACTGATTCGTACGTCGCCTCCGTTTTGTCAGGTAGCAGCATGTAAACCAATGGAACGACGGTTTGATCGTTTGCGTGCCCGTGTATAGTGTAGAGTTGATAGAAGATTTTAGGGACATGCTGGAAAGTTCCATCCATGAACCATCGATAGGACTTCGATAATATATCCAAATTGCTATCGGTTGCAAAAATCAAAGCACGGTTGCTGCAAGGACCGCCGTCAAACTGCAGAAACCTGCGATTATTGTTTGTTACTTGAAATCTCTCGGGTAAGATGAGGTCCTCTCTTGTAGCGGGTAGAGTCGGAAAAGCGTTTTCTTTATTGCGGGATAAACGCACTGTGCGCTTCATGTTGCTGATAGAAGGTAACTTCGCGACAGCACTAACAGAGGCTTCTCCAAAAGCATCAGATATGATGCTCTGGGGAGTTTCCGTCGTCGATGTCGCCCTATCTTTGATGTTGACCATAATTTTGCATACCTCCAATTTTTCCGGGCGCCCCGGATGGTTGTGCTCTCCTTTTATGACGATGCTGCTGCCCTTCGTGATAGCTCTACCTTTACACTGCAACCCTTTGAAATCCTCGCACTTCCAGTATGTTGTTGGAGGTACGCTTTTATCTCTTACGTAAAAAAAACCATCACAATAAACTTTGTCTTTACCTTGCTTAGATTTAATCAACTCAAAACGCGACATTTTTGTGACAAGGGCGACTGACGTTAACTTTTAGGTAACTGAATTCATATTTTGTTTTCGAAATTAATGTTTCGAAAAAATTGTCTTTCGAAATAAAAAATTTCGAAATATGAGTCATTCGAAACTATTGACTTTCGAAATAAAATCGTTCGAAAAAAAAAATTCGATATTCACGTTTTCGAAAAATGAACCGCGACCCTATTTTTATTATTGTCATTCGAGAATTTAATTGATGTTTCTTATGCAGCTTTGTTTCTGTTTATTATAATTAACAAGCCAGAATTAATAAAAGATAGTGCGTTCTCAAATATACAGGTAAGTATAAATGAACACTTATTATTATTTCTAAACTAATTTTTCTGGTTTGTTTTCGATAGCAAAACGCCATTCGTATTATGTGATAAATTTTACCAGTAAAAAGTTTGATGTTTAATTGTTCTATTAAAATTGCTCTTTTTAGGGATTCCACCTTTCTGTATGTGGCTAATGGTAATGGAGTGAGGGCCGTTATGTATTTCTAAATCACAATATAAGGTATTTAGAAAATCAGTTGTCAAAATGTAATTTTTAAATTTATCATAAAATGAAATCGCTTTAATCTAAACCTCTTATATTTTCAGGGACATTGCATGGAAGGTCGTATGGATTCTCATGGAAGTGACTGAGGTTCTTAAAATAACTTTAAAATTTAGTTACCAGAAAGAATTTTTTGTTTTCAAAATATGAATATGTCTGTACTACAGTGTGAAACGAATCTTTACGTACATTACTTTTATGTTTAGATTTTATTGTAATAGTGATTGATGTCGACTTCACTTTCCTTGCCAGACCACAATTGGTCTGGTATATCATCATCGATGGCCTTATTTTATAAATGGTTGTAAATAAATTTTTAAAATATAAATATTTCATGGATAGTTTTGCTGTAATTGATCTTGTTTGTTACAGAGTTAGATGCACAATAATATAATTGTTATCAAGTCAAAAAACTATTGCTTTTCAGTACAAAAGTCTGTGTTCTGCTGCTGTATTTAATATTTTTGTCCCTTTCACATGTGGACCATGTTTATATTGCTATTTAGCTTCTTGTTGCCATAAAAATTATGCTGAGATGTGTGCTTTATTGCTATTAATTACCAGTAACAGTTTTACTTAACCTGCTTAATGCATATAATTAAAAACATGTTTAAGCATTAAGTATATATAATTCAACCTATACCTACCCTTTTTTAATACTTGAAATCTTTAGAGCGTCTAATAGGTTTGAATTTCGCATATAGATTTTTTTATAGTGGCACACAAGGTCTTTACTTGTTAATAAAACTCCTGTTGCATCAATCCATGCTTGCAATTTATCTGCTTTCCGTAAAATATTACAAAATAATTGATGAATTTAATTACAATTCTCAAAAGGAATGTTTGCATAGGTCAATTTGTATTCTTATTATTTAAGTTAAATGAAAATAAAAAAAGATGTTACCTTAGTTTGCTGTAAAAAATAAAATTTCAATTTAGTTTTATTACCAAAGATGTTTTAAATAAAGAAGAGTCACAATTTAGCATTTTAATAGTGCCAAAGAATCTTGTACCTCTATCACCATGAAAAAGTTTATTTAATTTGTATTACGAAAAATATGCCAAAAGTAAATATTCATTATTACAAGTTATGTTGCTGTAGAATGACAATCATGCTTCGCACGTCGCGCCATCTATCAGAAATTTAGCTCGCGTCAAAATTGGTTGACGAAATGACGGCGAGTTGACATACCATATGTTATATACAGTGAGAATTTTATTTCACTGAACATAGGACTATTGACATTCCCTATGTTCAGTTTTAAAAAAGCCAAGTCAATGCATTGCGAGCAATTAAAACATATCCAAGCAACCTATAAAACAATTGCTATTCGTAGTGTCATTAGAAAGTGTCAAAACTGTGTTTTTTTTCAAAGTTTTTGCCAAGACAGCTGCAGATCCTGACCTGACCTGAAGCTGTCTTTGGCATCAGTGAGGACTTTATGCCTTTATTATGATTAAATGAATATTCGTGTCGATAATTATTGTCAAGGATTACAATCATGTTGCAAACATTGTCGCTGGGTAGGCAACCAAACTTGCAGGTCATACCTAAAAATTGTACCAGCGTACAATGGCAATCTTTTCATCTTTTGAGTACATATTGCAAAGCACAAGTTGAAAAACTTTTTAAAAAAACAGTTTTGACTTTTTAATGACATTAATGGCAATTGTATAAGAAAGCTTTCAAGAAGTATAAATACAAACCCTACAAATTTTCCAATCACCAGCAGCTTTTTCCTATTGACAAAATTAAAAGAACAGATTTTTGTGAAACAGTATTTAATTTACTAAATGAAAATGAAGATATTCTACAAAAAATAGTTTTCACAGACGAGTCGTCGTTTTGTTTAGATGGCACTGTCAATAAACAGAATTATCGGTTTGTATCTAACACTTTTCTCTCCTTTCTCCTTATCCTTCTTTGCTAATTCCTACAGGTATTGGTCACGTACAAACAAGCACGTTCAAAATTTAACACACACTCAATACAATAGGAGTGTTAATGTTTGGACTGGAATAGTTGACGGTACCCTTATTGGTCCATTTTTTATCGATGGCACCCTAAACGCTGCCAAATTTCTGGAACTTCTGCGGAGAAACATTATACCACGACTAGAAGTTTTAAATATTGAAAACCCATGGTTTCAAATGGACGGCGCTCCACCACATTCCACGGGCCCTATTACACGCTTCCTAACCGAAACATTCCAGGATCGCTGGATTGGAAGATTTGGCCCCATAGCTTGGCCACCTCGGTCCCCAGATTTATCACCAAATGATTTCTTTCTCTGGGGTTATATCCAATCCAAAGTCTACAATAATAGAGTAATAGAGCATACAGAAGAGCTAAAGAATAGAATACTTACCGCCTGCAACGAAATAAATCCAAATTTTTTTAGAAATAGTGTACAAGGATTTTACAATCGGTTAGCATATTGTTTGGAACAGGAGGGTGGTCACTTTGAACATTTGTTAAAGTAATTTAAATAAAAGTTTCTGTTTAAACTTGTTATTTGGATGTAATTATACTTAACCTAAAACTAAATAATTTCAGTTGTGTCAAAAGAATGTACAATAAAAAAAACACCAGCTACCAGCAGACCTGCAAGTTTGGTTGCCTACCCAGCGACAATGTTTGCAACATGATTGTAATCCTTGACAATAATTATCGACACGAATATTCATTAATTAATCATAATAAAGGCATAAAGTCCTCACTGATGCCAAAGACAGCTTCAGGTCAGGTCAGGATCTGCAGCTGTCTTGGCAAAAACTTTGAAAAAAAAACACAGTTTTGACACTTTCTAATGACACTACGAATAGCAATTGTTTTATAGGTTGCTTGGATATGTTTTAATTGCTCGCAATGCATTGACTTGGCTTTTTTAAAACTGAACATAGGGAATGTCAATAGTCCTATGTTCAGTGAAATAAAATTCTCACTGTATATATATTGGCAACACCAAAGTGGTTAACAATCTCGTTTACATGTCTGTAAAACTTACATGTAAAGTCTTGGCCAATTTTTTTGTTAATAATTTAAAACAGGGCGTTTTATCCGATTTAAATTTAGGTTTTATAAATGTATTTAACGCTAAAAACATTTTTTTTATTTAATGTCAGTTTTATTTTTATTTTCCGTATTTTATATTTAATAATTATGATGGAATTAATTACTTTCTAATTTTAAAATACTAAGCGTATACATTGCTATCTAGCGGTGAAGAATCAAACCTTACTTAGAATTTATTTTGGTAGATAGATGGCTCTAATTGGAATTATGACAGTTTATAAAAAATTTATTTTAAAATTTAAAATTAATTTTTATTTTGACTATTTAAGGGCCGGTATTATAAAACTTTTTACTTCCTAGGTAAAATTTACTTTGAGAGTAAATTAATTTATTCTGTCAATTTGCATATGAAATTGACAGAACAAATGAATTTACTCTCAAAGTAAATTTTATCTAGGAAGTAAAAAGTTTTATAATACCGTCTCTAAGTCTAATTATTGTGAATAGAATAGTATACATGTTTCGTTGGTAAAGTTTCCAAGCCCCGCGATATTGTTTCACCTCGACGTACCGTCTCGGTCAAACAATTATCGCTTGGCTTGTAAAGATATCCTTTACCAACTCAACATGTAATATACTATAACTTATACTACCTTAATAGGCCTTAAGACGGAAACAAGACAAAATTCATAAATTGTAGGGGCGACCACTTTAATTTTGCACCTAGGCGGAAAGCACCCCAGGAACGGCCCTGCTCATAATATAGTTATTTATGTATTAAGGGCGTAGCAAGGTTTTTATGGCTGGAAGCGTTATGGAAAAGGCTGTGAAGCCATAAAAGCAAGTTACGCCCGCTATACATACACTATTATTTTAAGCACAGATTAAGTTTTTATCTCAAATCAATTCTTGTGTAAAAAATATAATTAAACGGGTACATAGGTACATCAAGCCGCTGTGTTTATACTTGAAGTACATTATTACTATAGTAACTATTCCAAAATATTTAATTTTAGCTTATTTTCATTGGTGATAAGTTAAAGATGATGACAATGCCAGGAGGCCGACGATGTGCCAGCCCGACGGCCTAAAGGGCCCGAGGGATACAAGTCGCCCTATGGGCATTATCATCTAGCAACGCTCGTGGTGCATACAAGATTTTATTTTTCACGAGAATATGTACAAGCAGAGAATTAGTTTTAATTTATAATTCTTGGCGTTGCCAAGGACGTTGTTTATGTTTATAAAACTAAGAATTTTTATGTTTTTGTCGGGTGGTAGCAACTTTTACTAAATTTGCAACAGTCAAACAGATATGAAATTCTAAATTGAAATCTTTTTGTAGTTGGTTGTTACCAATATGAAAATAAGAAAAGTCCTAACAGCACATGTCATCTAAAGAATAAATTTTAATTTTATCTAAGAAATTTCTGCAGACGGCGCCTAGAAACTACGTTGCAAATACTCGTTATTTGTTGTGTTGTAACACACTCGTACACAAACATATAGTTTCTGACCTAACAATTCAAATTAATATTGAATGTAACGACGGCTCCGATTGCAAAGTAAACGACTGGTGGGCGTTATAGAATAGAACGCCCGCTTATAATGCCCTGGTTGTTCATATAGTTCGTATCACAGAGATACGCTCAATTAGCGCGCAATTACATAGCAATTGCTCCCAGTCAACTCACTGGTCGGAGCGAGGTTGCCTATCCACCCTCTACTAGCTATCCAGGCTAGTACCGGAGCGATCGACTTAACACGTGCTCACCCTCCGGTACCCTCCCGTCCTCTTTCATACGGGGTGAAGTACCTCGTCCAGCAATAGGACTATTCCCCCAACTTAACTCAGTTGAATAGAGAGAGCCCTCCAGTCCTATTTCATACCTTCACAAGCTCCTCCCCGAGACAGGGGTTGGGGCCACTGCCCGATCGAATCCAACCTCAATTGTGGCGGGACTTGGTTTTTTAATGGTTTTGCCACCCCGATCTACCAATATACATATAGGCTTGGTGGGCCCTCGACAGAGCTTCGTTTAAGTCTACACGTTATAGACTCCCAGTGTGCACCCGTTAAGGTGAAGTTGTCTTGATTGTGAGAGGCTATGTATTCGCTTCAACTCTCCTTAAGTGTAATGGCATTTAGAGCTTCTCCCAATCACTGTACCCGGCTGCAGTCTGGATCATAGGGTGGTCGGGATAGCTCCTATGCACATTTACCTGGCGGCATGCAGTTTCCCATATGCCAAAAGGCGGGATAAACCTCACTTCGATTCTCCTCACTTAAGATTCAGTCAAACAGCGGGTTCCTTTGGTGACCATAAATGACTTCGGTCAAACAGCGGGTTCCGTTGGTGACCATAATTGACCTTATCCAAAGCGAGATTCGAATCCGCCCACACCGGTATCATATACCAGGGCTCCCCCTGATCGGTATGAGTAACCGTCGAGAATTCTCACGAATTTCTCTACCACACACTTGACCTGACAGCTTCATCCATTGCCCAGTTTCCAAGGAAACAAGGATAAGGTAGAAGACAGCCAGTTTTATGGGTGAACGTCGTGTGGTCTCCCGAACACCCAGTACGTATCACAGATATAAACAACAAATAATGTGCCATAATAAACTCCATAACAACCATAAGGGCATTATAAGCGGGCGTTATAGTCTATAACGCCCGCTTATCGTTTACTTGCATTTTGGATCATTAGGTCAAAAACAATACTGTACTATGTTTGCGTACGAGTGTGTTGCGACACAACACATAACGAGTATTTGCAAGATAGCTTCTGGGCGCGGATCCATGAATTCTTTTGTGCCGACATCTGCATAGATTTCTTCAATAAAATTAATTTATTTTTTAGATGACATTATTGCTGTTAGGACTTTTTTATTTTCATGTTGGTAACAACTACAAAAACATTTGAATTTAAATTGTTATAAATCCCTGTTTGACTTTTATAAATTTAGTAAAAGTTGTTACCATCCGACAAACATAAAAATTTCTAACTTTATAAATATATAACCAACGTCCTTGACAATGCCAACAATTATAAATTAAAACTAATTTTCTACTTATACGATATATTCTCGTGAAAAATAGAATTTTGCATGAACCACGAACGTTACTAGGTGATAATGCCCATCGGGTGATTTCCATCCTGGCATTATCATCATCCTAACGTCCTTGGTACCAAAATAACTATTATGATATTCTCATAAATCTATTTCAACTTTTTACATAATAAAGTTTTCTTCAATTATAGGCAATCGTAGATAAAAAGTTGTATTTTAGCACGGGTGATAAGTCCTATTAACATACTTATGCTCTTACCCCAGCCAGCTACTGACGTTATTTATTTATTTATTTAACCCAAATAAAACGGGCATGGCCCAATTACAAAATTTGAGGATTCTCACAAATACTACTTATACAATTACAATTATAACATTACAAAAATAAACTCATCTGTATTATAATATAAAAAAAAGATGTTTTTACTATTTTTTTACTAGAGGTCAGGGTGAGTTGAGACATACTATAGAGTCACTGCATCTAGTTATCCAGGGCAGCTTGTCAACCAGAGTACCGCAAACCGCCGCCATATTGGGGCAAATGAAGCACGAAATTGTTCATTATTATTGAATTTAATCAAATCCACGTTTACTTTAAAAGGTTTTTCTTATTCTGAAAGATCAAACCTTTAATACGTCAAACACGTAAAACGTGGTTTTAATTTGTCCATTATTAAAAATCACCCTTCTCTGCCCCAATATGGCGGCGGTTTGCGGTACTCTGATCGACCAGCGCGACTTAGGTGACTAGATGTAGTGGCTCTAAGACATACTAGAGTGGTACCCTCTGTTTCTTTCCACGGAAATGTATTCTTAACTTCATTCTGCATACGGTAGTATGCCTTACTTAATTAGCTAATGTGCATTTAGGGGTTGAAAAAAATATTTTTTATAAATTAAATTTATCTTAAACCTCAAGCAAATGCTCAAAATGCCCTCCTGTGGACTCAACATGAGCTTTAAAGTGCCTCAGTAGTTCCCTTGTAGACACGGCTCTAATCATATTTTTTGAATAAATAATTTAGTTAGTGAATATGAAGTGTACAATTTATAAAAAATGTTTTTTTCAACCCTTCAATGCACATTAGATAATTCAGTAAGGCATACTACCGTATGCAGAATGAAGTGAAGAGTACATTTCCGTGGAAAAAAACAGAGGGTAAAATTTGAAAAATTATCAAGTTGGCATGATCTCTTAAACGTTGCTATGCAACCAGCGTTTAAGGATGTTTTCTGAACGTCCACTTTGAGTCATTCACAATAGTTTTTGGTTGATTTCTTAATCTATTCAAATAAGGGAGATATTGCATGTGAACAGCATTGTGGGACACCCTGTATATTAAATATACGCTATTGACATATCTGATTTGCGTGGCGCACGCGCTATCTGCCGAATGGCGGCGTAAGTAACTAATCACAGAACACGTACTTTAGAACTGAAAGTTAAATGTACCAACTTTGGACTATAATTTGGAGGTTTACGTATTTGCTAAAGCTTTTCCCCGCAACCGTCGAGAGGCGCCACCCTTTAAAACAATCATGGCCAACTGCATCAATCATAGGTTAGCTAAAGCAGATGGCCATGAAACAATCGAAGGAAATTTTAAAATCTTGAATTGTCGCCATTCGCACATGATGTGCATGTGTTAAATTTGCGGATTAGGCGTTATTGTGATCAGTAATTAATTTTGAAATGATGCAAACAAATAATTTTGTTATTAATTTGTGAAGTCTGAATTTAGTGAATAGATTTAAGTGGTTAGTTTAACAAAAATATATTAGTTTAATGCTGTTCCTTCACTGTGTATCTACATGCTTGCAGGAAAACATGGATACCCACATGATATATAAAAATAAATTTGCGTACCTGGTTGTGAAGATCATTACATTAAACGGCATCGATTTCCTAAAGATGTCAAGTTATTAAAAAAGTGCGTAAAGAATATCAATCAAGCACGTTTAAAAGATCTAACTCTTGGTCAAATATACACTGGCTTGCAAAAAACTCGCGTACACCTATTTTTGATTGTATTAAGTCGGTCTTAATTTTTAAGTTGTCAGTGTCAAGCAGTTAATAGTATATTACATGTTGAGTTGGTAAAGGATATCTTTACAAGCCAAGCGATAATTGTTTGACCGAGACGGTACGTCGAGGTCAAACAATTATCGCGAGGCGTGGAAACTTTACCAACGAAACATGTATACTATTTTATTCACAATAATTAGACTTAAGATAATTAAAATAAAAAGTAATTTTAAATTTTAAAATAAATTTTTTATAAACTGTCATAATTTCAATCAAAGCCATCTATCGACCAAAAGAAATTTTAAGTAAGGTTTCATTCTTCGCCGCTAGATGGCGATGTATGCGCTCAGTATTTTAAAATTAGAAAATATTTAATTCCATTGTAATTATTAAATATAAAATACGGAAAAATAAAAATAAAACTAATATTAAATAAAAAATATGTTTTTAGCGTTAAATATATTTATAAAAACTCAAATTTAAATCGGATAAAACGTCCTGTTTTAAATTATTCAGAAAAAACAGTTGGCCATAACTTTACACGTCAGTTTTACAGACATGTAAAGGAAATTGTTAACCACTTTGGTGTTGCTATAGCAATAGCTTACTTTCCAAGGTTTTTATAACATATGAAATGTACATATTGCAATATGATTGTGAATAAAATTATTTTTTCTGAAATCGTCAAGAAAGCTTGTCATGACAGAACTCAGGTTGGTCATGAAAGTGTCACTTTAAAGACTAGTCACTTTCATGATTTTTACAAGACTCCTGTCACTTTACAAGACTCATCTGTCATTTTTAGACTGCAATTGAATTAGAAATCGTCACTTATCTTATGAAACGTTTATTTAATATAATTAAAAACACTAACAATCAAATACAACAAAATATTTTTGATTTGTTGTTGATTCATTGTCATGGATATTAACTTCTCATACGACTCTGATGTTGATATATTTTTTCAGTTTAAATCTATTTTTAGTTTTGAAAAACGATTTCAGAAAAAATATAATACATCACTGGTCATGAAAGTGTCTCTGCTTGACTCGGAGGCTTTAAAGAGATACTCGGATGCTACGCATCCTCGTACTCTTCAATAAGCCTCCTCTTCTGCAAAGTTTCACTTTCATGACTTGTAATGTAATACACTATTGTTTTATTTTCCTAATGACAGATTTATCCGTCAAAAATGTAATGTCAAAAGTCAGAAAGGTCACGTTTACATAGCAAAAACTACATAAAAACTACCACATACTACGTACGTAATCAACATTTCTTACAAGATAGTATATTATTGCAATTACGAAAAGAGGACTGAGAAGAAATACAATACCTTCGCTGGGATTACCAGGTATTTTAGTCACTATAAAATGTTTCTACTTTCATTTAATTAATTTTTTACTTATGTTTAAATATTTATGCAGATGTTAATGAAGGAAGTCACAAAAAATCAGCCACCCCAAACATACACGAAACGATGGTTCCCTGCTTTAAGATTTAGATTTTATCTTATTTACATACATAACAAGTAGTGCAGTCTGTTAATATTTATTTGTATATTTACAAGCTAAGCTTCTGCAAATATTTTACAATTTATTATTTTAGTTGTAAGTTTTATTTTGTAGTCTCAAAAATTAAACTTTAATTAGTATTTGTATCCAAATATTTATATAAATATAAGAATTTGTAAGTATCATATTTGAGTATATTTTTAAAACATTTAAAAATATTTCTCTATACTATATCTCATTTCTAGTATTCCAATCCATTTTAAATTTCTAGGGATTTGTGTGGATGTTCTACTCCAAACTGATGTATGTTAATATCATTACTTATCATTTAATAATATTAACATACTTAAGTTTGGGGTAGAACAGTGCATCCACATAAATCCCCCTTAAAATGGATTGCAATTATAGAAATGAGATATAGTATGATTATTATATTTAAACCTCCCGCCATCCGATTTTAGTTTTCCCCGCAACCACTTTGGTGCTGCAATTTGTCCAGTGTTAATACAGTACTTACTTATCTAAAGTGTTTTATTTATGGTAAATCATAGACATTTAAATTTTACGTTTGACATAATGCAAATAAAATTAACGGAACTAAAAAATGGTGACTATTATTTGCTATTATTCAGCGAAAAGCATGAGTATAATTGTATTGCAAGTAATATGCCTAATTAAAGAATAGATACGGGGCATGAATTAAACGGTTTGTCGAGAAATGTCTGTGGTAATTGCATGCGATTTTCAATCTTAAATATAAGTATTTGCCGACAAAAACGTTTATCGAAGGTTTAAATGTTAGTTAAAGGCCCCCTGAAGGCATGAAGCAGCTAATTAAAATATGATATAGTCATCAATTTGTTTTGTGGGGTGCCCTCCCCGCATAAGTTTGTAGTAACCATCAATTCTTATAAGATAGTCTTCGACAACATCCCTTAGTAGAGAAGACGAGAAAAAACAATTTTCATAGCTATGAAGGACTATCGGGAGATCGAACCTACTACCCTTGGGTTATGAAGTAATCATGCAAACTATTAATCTATCGAGACTGGCTAAACAATTGGGACGCACCAATAAATTCGCATTAAAAACCGCCCTTTTCATCATGCAAAATGAGAGAGATATGAGCATTTAAAAATCTTCATAATGTCGCTTCTACCTATTCAACCGGGGCGTCGAAGTGTCGAAGCTCTGTCTAATGCATTCTTGGCCGGTAGTAATTACGTCATCACCCTACATGGCAACAGGTTTACAAGCGTTTTTCTCGTAACGATATGTATTTTAAACAAACCGTTTTTTTTTTCAACAAACTAATTTCTTTTATTCCTGACTATTAGTAACCTGCTAAATAAAATAAAATAATAAGTAACCCAAATAGACCTCAATGACTTAAGGGGGCCTTTAACAGCCATCGTGTAGGGCATGTGAAAGAGGAGATCAAAAGAGAGTAACAATAGTAAAATAAGTGGCACTGTGAAAAAAGAAAACTTCTACACACCCATTGTGGAAGCATGTTAATGAGATATTTTGTAATGTTTTGATAAATTAAAAATGAGCGTGCAATACTGCAATAATATTGCACTTTTAATATTGCATATAGAAATATTGAAAAATATTACACATGGCTCAGTCAAATTAGAAAAAATAGCGGAAAGTTGAGGTAAGTCTTTGGATTTGCATAGGCCTTTCTTGTGAGCTGTTAAATAACCCCTTACGCCACCGCTTGTAGGTGGTGAGCTCGAAGAGATAATGAGCATAAACCACGCGAATTAACGGTTTTTGACATTTATCGGAAAAAATCGTTGAGTGCCGGACGCGATTGAGCTCCAGTCATCTTTTACCTTGGCATTTCTTTGGGAAAATCCATCAGCCGATATTATTATTATTCTTGGTGCCAGTCAGATGAAAGTCTCGTATTGGCAACTTAATTCTTACAAGAGTACAGTGTACTAGTCGTTTTTTATCCAACCCAATACGTACAAGGAATTTCGCCTTTTTTGAAATCCTAATTTCCTTTATTTATAAGATCTTGGTATCGAGTAAACTTTTTTCTAGAAAACGAAAATAAGAAAAAACGAATAGAAATGAACACTTTATTTTCGCTTACACCCCACGACATAACATCCGCGTGTAAAACCCTTTTTTTTTGTTGAAATCATTCATTTCTCAAAGTTGCTGCATTGACATGAATGATATTTTGTATATAATATATTGCAAAGTATTGCCAACAGAGGCGCCACTATCAATGTGTCAATAGCGTATAATATTTATATGTATTCTAAGATTAATTTCAAAATACCATGTTTTAAAATTGAGGTTATGTAGTTTATGTGCGCAATTTGAGACAGTGGGAACCGTCAAATGAAATAATTATCTAATTACAAAACCGAAAACACCTACTCCGCCATATTGAGAATCCATCCCGGTTGTTTGAGGTAAATGATTATGCTCTTTTCTAACGTATTATATTCTAAGGTCCCAATTAAACCTAAGATTTGTTGTAAGACGGAATGTCAATAACATTCAATATTGACATCGTCAACATCGTTCTGGTGCTTTTGCTGCAGAACGGCGAGATCAATCGTTGTCGTTACTATTTGAAAATAGAGGGGATATATGTATTTAGTAAATAACGTAATACGGTTGTTTAAGTTTGTTACTCGTAACGTAATTAACTATGTATGCCTTATGCACTCTTATGTAATAAAACTTCATTCTCTAAATGCCCATTAGTTATAGTAAGAATAAATGATCCAGAGTAATCATAGGAACGAATTTGATTGGTGAATGTTCTAGGGCTATTCCTAATATACAGGTACCTAGCAAAACAATTTTTTTTCAAATTAGTATGAACAATTAAACCTCAAATAGTATTTAACGATTAAAATGTTTGTTGAAAAGTCAATTACAGTAATCATCTTCGGCTTCTTCTTCCTTCACATTCCCCTTATTTTCATCCGATTCTGACCTCTGATGCACTGTGATCCGAAACAATATTTTAGAAATTAAAAAAGAAAAAATTTATCCCTAACCATTTTTCACGAATTTACTTTTTTTAGTTACACGAATAGTTAGCTGGCCTAAAATAATTGAAAGTTTTCTATTGCAAGTTACAGCTGGTGAATATCGCTTTACTGAAGTTACTGAATTTCATTGTACATTAACTTACTGAATTTCATTGTACGTTAACAAGGTTTAAAACTATCCTGTTATCATTTTGTTTATGCGCGGATAGCTTAAAGATGTTTGGTTTGTAAATTGTGAAAAAAATTGTGCATATTATTAAAGGTATATGTTCTCTAAATTCGTTAATTTCATATGTGTTAGGTAAAGCCATTAATTTCTAAAGCTTGTGAAGTTTTGATAGAAACCTGTTGTCGTGTTACCATTAAGGAATGTTTAGGAGACTAGTACTTTTGAGTAACACAATATAACAAAAGCATGTTATTCATTTTATATTCAGTATTTCATCTACAATCAGCATGACCAAACATCGCAGCCCTTTTTTTCCTTTTTTTAGAGTAAGTTCAATTTTTCTAAGGTAATGTATCAAAATACACACTTTGGAAACAGTTACGAAACATGAGAAAACCTCAGTCTGCTACTCCAAAATCAAGAAGCTTTTTACTAAATTATGTTATATGTGACCACGAAGGTTATTTTTCCTGTACATCTACAGGAACAGCGCAAACACACGATATAGAGAACATACTCTGCATGTTCTTCCGCACTTTCATTTAAACGCCTTTCGAACTGGTTACACACAACCACGAAAGTTGTTTTTTGTTTCTTGCACATGTATCGATCGCCAGTAACATCATACAAAAGATCTCATGGCAATTTCTCACATCATCTGCAAGATTCCGGAGAACCTCAATTATTTTGTTTCCGATCGCTTAAAAATGACTTCGGAGTGAAGTAAACACACTTAACCATAACATACAATAAATTACGTCATTTAATAAGGTACCTGTATATTAGGAATATCTATGTTCTACCCTATTTCTGTTATGTACCCTGTTTACTACGCTCATGAAAGTTCTTTTTCTAAATCACCAAAATACGCCTAGAATTCACATTCATAGAAACTTTCAGATTGTTATGTTTACAAACCTGAGTGTAAGCACTGTAAGCTCAATGTCTTTTTAAAGGATTTTAATCTTGAAATAAAACTTTATTTTTCTGATTTTATGATTATTATATAAAGATATTACACAATGGGAATCTTAGACAAAATATCTGAAATTGAAAAGGAAATCTCTAGGACCCAAAAAAATAAAGGTAAAAAAATGTTAACCTCATTAACCTAACCTTCATCTTCATCATTGATGAATTAACCCGGTATATTATCTTGCTTTTAATTTTCCTTTTAGCGACCGAATACCATTTGGGATTGTTAAAAGCAAAATTAGCTAAATATAGATCACAATTACTTGAGCCTTCTAAAAAATCGGAAAAAGGAGAAGGTTTTGACGTCTTGAAAAGTGGTGATGCTCGAGTGGCTCTAATTGGTTTCCCATCTGTTGGAAAAGTATGTGTCCTAGTTATAATTTTTAATATTTTAATTTTTTTTAATTGATTTTAATATGTGCAGTCTACCTTGTTATCAACACTAACAAAAACTGAGAGTGAAACAGCTGCTTATGAATTCACGACGTTGACGTGCATTCCTGGTGTCATTGATTATAATGGTGCAAACATTCAGCTTTTGGATTTACCTGGTATTATTGAAGGAGCTGCTCAAGGCAAGGGTAGAGGTATGTAGCAAAGAATGTTATTTAGTTATGAATAAATTAATGTTTGATAAAATGTTTTCATAGGAAGACAAGTAATTGCTGTTGCTCGAACTGCAGATTTGGTATTGATGATGCTTGATGCTACTAAACAAGATGTTCAAAGGCAATTATTAGAAAGAGAACTTGAAAGTGTAGGAATTCGTCTAAATAAGCAAAAACCTAATATCTATTTTAAGGTAAGTCTTAAAGATTGATGATCCAACCAGTAGGTATGTAGATATACATTTTAAGTTTGAAAATACTTCAAGGATTCTTATACAGGGTGTTCAAATTGAAGTCGGCACTATTGCCAACGTAGTTGCCAACTACTAAAGATACGATGTTGGTTAAATTACCAAAGTAGTAGCGTTTTTTCTTCCGATTACGATGATAAAATTTTAAAAACAATTGAACTTCGCGTTTTCGAGATATTAAAAAAAACAAGATTTATTTAAATCGAATACCCTGTATATTTTTGCACATTTTAAATGAAAATTTAATTTTAAACAAAATCAGCAGTACGGCAGAGTGGTTATAGTGGATTTCTATCGCTTAACAAAGTTAAGTCGAGTTTGTGTCGGTCAGGACTCGGATGGGTAAACCATGAGCGCAGTGTACTTGCCTATATGGCTCCGCTGTCTCGTCTCACACGCACATATCCACTCTGCGGCTCGGTGTGTCTGACGCTTCGACACCGAAAGGTATATGAGGTTAAAGATTATGTATGTATGTAAGTCTACACTTTTTGACATAATATTCGGATATACAGGGTGGTGTGTTCAAGTGTGGTGACTTCATCGGCATTTTTTTTAAATAGCAACTTCCATTTTTTTCCATATTCTGACACTTCATCCAATTGCCAACATGGTAATGTAATAAGCTTGTTACCTTACAGAAGAAAATTTTTGAAAAAAATAATTATGAAGACGGTAAAGTGCTAAGGCGGGTACTCAGCAAAATTCTTGTTTGGAATTTGTTTGAAACCAGTGATACTTCTGTAGGCTCTATTTTCGGATTAACTTCTTTTGAATTTTAGATCAGTAAATGAGTGTGCTTGGAACAAAACCATGTTGACTGGGAGATAAATACAAGATTTTTCCACATGATCCTAAATCTTTAAAGTTTAAAATAAGTTGATATAAGTTGAAGATCAGTGGTGATAATTTTCTTTTCCCGATCAAGATCTATTAGCTGGTAATATAATTAATAAAAATTTCAGTTTTGAAAATTAAACCTAAAAGCAAGCCGAGTTAAATAAAGCCAACAATTTAGTGTGCTGAACTTTTGCTGGACACTGATATATTCCATTTAAAAGTAAATGCACTACTACTAAATGTTATATTTGTTTGTTACAGATTAAAAAAGGTGGTGGACTTTCATTTAACTCTACATGCAACTTAACTAAAATCGATGAAAAGCTTGTCCAAATGATACTCCATGAATATAAAATCTTTAATGCTGAAGTTCTATTTAGAGAAGATTGCAGTGCAGATGAACTAATTGATGTTATCTGTGCTAATCGCGTATACCTGCCTTGCTTATATGTTTACAATAAAATTGATCAAATTTCCATTGAAGAAGTTGACCGAATTGCACGACAAGCTTACAGTGTTGTTGTTAGGTAAGTAGATACTAACTATTAAGAAATTACAAAATTTTATAAATGTTATACATGTATTTGTTTTTAGCTGTAATATGAAACTTAACTTAGATTACCTGTTAGATACACTCTGGGAATACTTAGCTCTTATTAGAGTTTATACTAAAAAGCCAGGACAGCCACCAGATTTTGCAGATGGCCTTATTTTAAGAAGAGGTGCAAGTGTGGAACATGTTTGTCATGTCATACATAGGAATTTAGCTCAAGCTTTTAAGTATGCTCTAGTATGGGGTACTAGCACTAAATATTCACCACAAAGAGTTGGTATTAATCATATTATGAATGATGAAGATGTTATACAAGTTATAAAGAAATAATAATATTTATTTAGGACTTTATACTTGTTTCCAACCTAATTTTTTTACACCTAATGAGAAATATGAGTAAATAGGCACTTCTTGTATATATTACATCTTTAGCATAATTATGATTGTCTTTATTAATTTTACTTTTATGTTTAAATAAGCAAATGTAGATTATATCTTAATTTGCGTTTATTTGCATGCCTTAACGAATAAAGAAAATTGTTTAATAAACAGATATGATGTTTTCTTATTTTTTTGCATCTACCTTTGTTTTTGACAAGGCTAAGTATTACAATTTTATATTGTTTGTATGTACCATTTTGTGGCATAATAGTTATAAGTCTGATCTTTATAATCAGTAGAGCATTTATATCAGATTGTGATGTAACTTGCTGTAGTTGTAGGTAGAATCAGTTTTACAAATAGCTTTTGTTTAGACACTGTCAAAAATAATAATTAATCTTTCATATCTTATTATTATTTTCGTGAAAGTTATCACATTTGGTCCTCATATGGGGTCCCAAGTAGCAATATTACCTACATGAAAATTTCATAAAATTTGCATGTCTGAAATTACCAGAATTTCAAAAATGAATGGCATGTAAAAAATGATGTAATCTTTATGTGCCATACGGACCATGTTTTTTTTTTCGTTTTGCAATGAATAGCTGTGCACAGCAAGAATGCACTGTACATCTGTCCTTGAGGATCTAAGCATGGATTCCAATAGTTCTTTAATGCTGAATGCAAATTGATTTTCCAAACTGTCCAATTCATCGATTTTTATATATAAAGACTAAAAGTGAGTTTTTTACCTAATACAAACGAATATTTCTCAGCAACAGTATGGTGTAAAAATTCCAATATAGCAAAAAATCAAGTTTATGCCTTCTAAATAACTACAATTCATTAATTTTGATGAACACAATATTAAAAACCAGACGCTGTTTAATTGCTTGACACCCAAACGCTTGGGTTGTTTGTTTGTTTGTGTTTGGGCGAGGAATCAGGATGGCGTAGCATCCGTCGTACCTCATGGCACCGATTGCTATGATCATTTGGCCGACCCTACTAGGATTTAGCCGAATCCGGGGGAATTCCACCCCCAGTAGGGATCTTTATCGTGCCAAACATCGCATTGACACGGGACCTACAGTTTTACTTCCTATCCGAAAAGAAGGCATGTTTTAAATTTTTCTCCGCTATGAAAAATTACCAGTTCGGCCGGGGATCGAACCTGCATTATGATTATAATTATTTTGAATGCTTAATACCGACATCTCTTTTCAATAAAAATAAAATAAATTCTTCACAAGTATTTGTTACAAATCTTTTATAATTTTACTAGCATTTGAAAATAATAAATTTGTAATGGGTATGTGCAACAACTAAACAACTCTGACATTTCATATTGTAATATTTTTCAAAATTATTGATTTGTATTTTTTATAAGGAATCAACTTTATTTTTTGCTGTATTACATGATATCTAAGATCTCGATGAGATTATGCATGTTGATAAACAAATTTGAGGAGCTTAGAAAAAACTATAATAATTAACACTTTTAAATCTTCAAAGGCAGATGTAGGGTTCACGTTTGTTGTAAGTGAACTAAATGGTTTATAATTTTCAGATAAGATGTAAATATTAGCTCATGATGAGGGTCTTGCTCAGTTTTATTTTTCTTTTTATTAATTTTAAGACATTTTCTTCTTTTGGCAATAGTTTGAAGATATGCCAAGCAATGCAGCCTTCACCTCCGTTTTTATTTGTGTACAAGTCCTGTAAATAAATAATTTGAATATAACTGTTAGCTAAATAAATAATATACAAAAATGTATGTACATAACCATCTTTGGAACAAGGGTCCCGTAATTCTGGAAATAATGTAATAGTAATTGCTTTTGCCAACTGAATTTTGACATATTCAAAAACAATAGTGAGTTTTTCGATTAGTATAGAACAACAAATATTTAACAATTTTTTCGTAATATGTATACCATCTAACATATTTTCTGATTGGTAAAATATAAAAATAACGAACCCCCTTTTCCAATAGTATATTGTGTTATTAGGATTAAAAGTGGCACTTTGTTTGACAAGCAATTACATTCATATATTCGACAATTATTCTCTCGGTACGTTAAAGGAAGGTTTCGTGGTACTATTGGTACAAGGTACTATTGGTAACTAATAAGGTTAGGATTAAAAATACTAAAGGGGAGGACAGTGCCGGGCAAAAACGTTAACTTGATCTTTTAAAAATGTCATTAAAAGTGAAAATTTGAATAAACAATAACAAGTAAAACTTAAATTCTTATAGCTAGCCTAGTCTACTTTTCATAAATTTGTAGTAGCGTTTAGCTTTTGGTGGAGTTGGAAAGTCAGGTGCTTATAGTTCCAGCAGTATACTTTTTCCTAAAACATTTTATTTTCAAATTAATTTTGCTCAATTCAACTTCTATTGAATTGTTTTTTCTATTTTTATATTATTTATTTTCATTCATAAACTAACCTTCTTTTTGGTTGAGAGGGTTGTAGTGTTGTAAATGAATGAGCAGATGCTCTTTCTCTGCATCTTCAGGACTCCTACAATAGAAAATTGACTATTCTAATAGCTTGCTGAACTTCCATTTAGTAATTGATAAACATTTTAACGTAAACAAAATTTGCACTAGACTTACCTCATGCCTTGGAGTAATTTTGTACTCTGAATGTTCTGTAACACACTATTTCAAAAGCAGTTAATAATGTGGTAGATGAATGGGCAGATACTTGACCTGACTGACTGTTATAATCACGATTTCTGTGATAAACAATTATGGCAGTATTATTATACCGGGTGGGGCAATAGTGTGGGGAAGTCCGATAGCTCCTAAACGGTAACAGCTAGAAAAATCGTTCTAATACGGACGTAAACAGTGGATAGAGACGCATCTAGAGAAATTATTTTCAAATATACAGGGTGTTGCAGAAAAGTGTGGCACGCTTAAGGTAATTTTTTTAAATAGAATTCCCCAAATATTTTTGCATATTTAACACTTCTCTTGGCAGGTTTATTCATATCTAAGATTTTAGCGCCATATAAAGACCAGTTTAGAAGTTTAAATTTTTTTCAAAAAAATTGAGTTTTACATTATCCCACTTAACAGTTTACCACTTTCACGGCCGCAACTGTGAAGACGAATTTAAGTAGGGATTTTGTTGCAGGGGCTTGTAGGGTGTTCTTCCTTAAAAGAAAATGATGTACAGGGTGTTCAAAATTAATTTTTAAATTTAGAGAACTTCAAAGCTAAAATTCACAACTTTTTCAAATGGAACACTCTGTATATTTTGTACCTTTGTGATGCAGAATTAAATAACGAACATTTTTTGTATGTACGTCCCTATAGCTATCTGTAATCACTTTTGATTTATTGAGAAAAAACTGCAAGAAGTACACAATTAAAAACAATTATTTATTTAAAAAAATCAAGGTTTTTCAAATAAAACAAAAGATGCATTTCGATGCGCCTTTGGAACGATCTTTGTACGTTTCTTAACATTGCTGGCGTGATACTTCTAAAAGCATGTATTATTCTATCCTTCATA
The DNA here is from genome assembly GCA_929113105.1 of Agrypnus murinus. NCBI lineage: Eukaryota > Metazoa > Arthropoda > Insecta > Coleoptera > Elateridae > Agrypnus > Agrypnus murinus. Next base: position 217,233,051 of record OV816024.1, on the reverse strand, counting down.
TTTTGGATTGTAGTTGGTGTCGGTATAAACAATTTCTTTCACATATCCCCATAAAAAGAAATCCATTTTTGTAAGATCAAGAGATCTCGCAGGCCATTTAGTGGGTTCATTCCTTCCAATCCATTGATGTGGGTAGATATTATTTAGGTGGTCTCTTACTGCATGTAAATAATGCAGTGGAGCACCGCCTTGCTGAAGCCACATCCCATTTCGGATCCTTTGAGGAAGGTTCGCCAATAATTGTGGCAGATAGTTCTCCAAAAATGAAGATAAATAGCTCCAGTTAATGTACCATCAAAAGAATGTGGCCCTATTACATGTTCTCCAATAACTCCCCCCCCCCCAAACGTTTATGAACCATCTGTGCTGGTTATCAAGTTGTCTGAAACAGTGGGGATTTTCTGTAGCATAATAATGGAAATTGTGCCTGTTAACAAATCCATTTTTATGAAACGTTGCCTCTTCAGTGAAGAAAACATTGTTGAAGAATGTAGCATCGTCTTGCATTTTACCTATGGCCCACTTACAAAACTGTAAATGTTTTAGGAAATCGTCATCAGTTAATTCCTGATGCATTTGAATGTGATATGCATGAAACTTATTTTTCTTTAAGATTCGACTAACAGAACGTCTACTTATTCCTACAGATGAACTCACTTCTCTCTGACTAACATGGGGATTCTCAATCGTTGCCATCACAACAGATAATTCATTTTCTGTGTTCACAACATTGTTAATTCGTTCACTTTTTCATACTGTACATTGCCGATGCTCGCAAATCTATCGAGCAGGTTTTGAAAGCTGTGAGCTTTAGGGAGCCTTCGTTCAGGATACCGTTGGTGGTAAATTCTGCGGGCAAGCAAACAACTTCTTTCCGACTCGCCCAAAACAAAAGTCATGTCTACAAGTTCTTCATTACTAAAATTCATTTTGAAAAACTAAAACACCTACTAGAACTAAACACGATGGTCGATAACTGCGAGAAATGTACGTTTTGCATACGTGCACAACAATTGCTAGATGCTTTAATGTTTTGTTGAACAAAAACAACCAACACACTTGACAACTAAATAAATAATTTTATTTCATACTGTGTCACATTTGTCAGTTTTACGTCAAACTTTTCAGTCCAGAAAATGCGGTTTACCTAACCTAACCTCTTACTCGACTGTAAAATTCCATTTCCAGGACTTACAACGTAAATTACTATTTTAATTGTGTACTTCTTGCAGTTTTTTCTCAATAAATCAAAAGTGGTTACAGATAGCTATAGCGACGTACATACAAAAAATGTTCATTATTTAATTCTGCATCACAAAGGTACAAAATATACAGGGTGTTTGTTCCATTTGAAAAAGTTGTCAATTTTAGCTTTGAAGTTCTCTAAATTTAAAAATTAATTTTGAACACTCTGTACATAGTGGGTCCATTTTCTTTTAAATAAGAGCACCCTACAAGCCCCTGCAACAAAATCCCTACTTAAATTCGTCTTCACAGTTGCGACCGTGAAAGCGGTAAACTGTTAAGTGGGATAATGTAAAACTCAATTTTTTTGAAAAAAACTTATAACTTCTAAACTGGTCCTTAGATGGCGTTAAAATTTTAGATATAAATAAACCTGCCAGAGAGGTGTTAAATCTGCAAAAATATTTGGGGCATTCTATTTAAAAAAAAAATACCTTAAGCATGCCACACTTTTCTGCAACACCCTGTATATTTGAAAATAATTTCTCTAGATGCCCTCTATCCACTGTTTACATCCGTATTAGAACGATTTTTCTAGCTGTTAACGTTTAGGATCTATCGGACTTCCCCACACTATTACCCCACCCGGTACATATACATTTTTAAAATCATGCAATTAATTGTAACTTACAAAAGTAGAACTCGTATTTGGAAAATCTCACTTTCAGACTGCTCTATCTACAAAGCAGCAGTGAGTTCTGGGTTCTCAAGAACACTGAGATTCTGTGATCTACCTGCTCTGCTACAAATTGTACAACTGACGATGAGCTGCTTGCTGCTGGTATGTATGGGTGCTGGATAAACAGTCCATGCACACATCGTTTTCTGAAACCAAATAAAATCAAAATGTTTCTTTTATGCCTATGAATTATTTTTTTGCTTAAAACATCTTTTAAAACTATAAATATAATAAGCAGTATGGAATAAGTTTAAAGTTAAGTTTATCAATATTATATTACTGAATCTTGTGTTCGTATCTTGTCTTATTAATTTGTTAGAGAAAAATTATAACACCCTACCTATTGTAGTGTGTAGTTCATTAATAGCTTCTAAAAAAAGAAATCGGGTCAGCAACTTTTCTCAAGAATCTTTTCTTTCTCTCGCCCTTTTAACTTTAAATCACTCTCTGCAAAATGGGATGAGTAAATACGGTAATTTGTTTATGCAGCTTTGAAATGCAAGATTTGTAACCCTTTTTTGTTTAGGATTGCTATCGGTAGGATATCTGAAAAAAATTATTAATTATTGTTCCTTATAATGTTTAATATTTGCAGACTATTTTCGGTCAATTAATCACGTCACGTAATCGTCATTAGTCACGTGATTTACTTTGTAAACATGTTAAGATGAAAATCGCACGACGATGCCGAGAACCAATAGAAAAATTCAAATTTGAATTGCATCCATGACAATCACACAATTTTCCGGAAATTTGTATATCACGACCTTCTAGATTTCACGAGACGAAGTCTGCTTCGTCTCGTGAAATCTAGAAGGTCGTGTTATATATATACAGTGCTCGTCTAAAGTCCGTTCCCCCCCTACTAATTTTTGAACCACCTGGTATATCGCAACGAAATTTGGAGGGCTTAAACAGGAGATAAGAACCTAATCTTTTATGGAAAAATGACAGCTAAAAGTTTCAAAATGGCGGCTGAGCGCCCTCTTGAATTACTTTTTTAAATAGAACACCCTGTATATTATTCCATTTTCGAAATCTGCTCATAATTCTTAACATTTTTCTCTCATACACTTTACTTCTAAATTTAATTGATTTTCAAATATTAACGTTTGAAAAGTGACATTTTAGTTAATTTCAAATCCAACAGACACGAATTCTGCTATCAATCAAGTTTGCATTGAAAACAAAAATCGTTGTTGGGGTATCTTACATCTTGTTTACTGTCAAACTTAACTGTTAGCTGTCAAATAAAATTTAGTTAGAAAAATGTTTTACCGGAAGAGACCAAAATCCCTTGCAAAATCCATACTTCATTTTAAACCGGAATGCGAAGTGTATTAGAGAAAAATGTTAAGAATTACGAGCAGATTTCAAAAACGGAATAATATACAGGGTGTTCTATTTAAAAAAGTAATTCAAGAGGGCGCTCAGCCGCCATTTTGAAACTTTTAGCTGTCATTTTTCCATAAAAAATTAGGTTCTTATCTCCTGTTTAAGCCCTCCAAATTTCGTTGCGATATACCAGGTGGTTCAAAAATTAGCAGGGGGGGAACGGTCTTTAGACGCGCACTGTACTATATATGCTACCAAGGAGTAATTTTTTTGGAATTTTTTTGGAAATTATACTTGTAACATATGTAGCTACATAAAACATGGAGTCTCTGTACATAAAACTTGAATCAATAATTTATTGAAATAATGGGTGCCCTTTTTTATATTTTGATATTTTGTGCGTCGTTCGATTCTCTTACCGAATATCGCCTCGTGCATTGATTCTGCCTGGAAATTTTGATTTCGTGCATTTCTGCAACGTAATTGCACTCCACTCCGTGTCGTGCAATTAAGACGTTGCAGAAATGTCACTCAAAAAATTTCCGGCAATAATCAATGCACTTGGTAATATTATAAGTGAGAATGCCAATAATTTCCGACATTTAATTTTCAAAATTAGGTTAGGTTAGGAGTGTTCGTGAAATGATGTTTATGTCCGATTGCATTATAAAGTACTGTTTATTGTATTGTTTTGCGGCAGTGAACTGGCTTATTATTGTACTCGTAAAATAAAGTGTTAGTAGTAAAATAAAGTAGATAGTAGTAAAATAAAGTATGACAACTGTATATTACATGTCAAATTTTCTACTGTCAAGAATAGATGTCAAATTTATAAACTGATTTTCTTTTGATAATTACTCAATTTTAGGAATCGAACATAAAACTTTGTATGCAACTCTTACATAATCGGACCTTATAGACTCGCCCTTTTTATAGGCCTTGATTGATGTCATGTCTGATTTTGTTACTAAAACTTGAGCAATTTTAACTCCATATTGAGTAAACCTGGCGTGGCATAAGACTGGATTACAGCTGCCGTCACGTGCTTCTAGCCATATCCCATATCCATAGCCATATCTAACATCCTATAGTTAAAATAATACATTTATGTTTTAAAATATAATTAGAAAGTGTTAGTAGGTACTACAAAATATTACTTGAGGAAACTCACTGTAGATATAAGTAGGTAGTATTACAAATAAAGTTTCTGGCAAAAAAAGACGCTTAACACAAAAAAATACCTACAGGGAAAAAAGCAGTTCCTTATCTCAGAAAAGAAAAGAAAAGTCATAAAGGTTGTCTGTTTTGTATTACTTAATAATTAGCAATAGTGATAGGGATATCTGTTCTAAAAATTTGCAAATAAGTGCAAAATGTAGTCTAAAACGAAAATATAAAAATCTAGTAAAATTGCTAAAGTATCTGAGACGATGTATAGAAAAGATGACATAATAACTTTCAATATTTTATTTATACGAAGTGATATTTTTAATATAGCAAATTCAGTAAAAAAGAGAACCAATAACAATTAATTTGGAATTTTATTGAAAATGTTATTTTAAACACGAGAAAGCACTGTTGAACGCTCGTAAATATTTGTTTCATCTTCGTTATAAAGATTGAAGTATAAAGATTGAAATATTTGTTTACCTTTTGTGTGTGATCCTTTGGTGATAAAGTTTCTGTCATAGAAAGAGACTTCAAAAGTTCCTGGGTCAACTTCCGTTTCCCAAAAGCCACAGCTCATGATGACCATTATACATTCTCTCGCAGTATCTCTTTGTTCTGGCATTCTGCGACCTCTAAGCGAGCAAAGGAAGAAAATTTTGTGTATTTGTGAATAGTTTAAAAATATTTATAGAGTTATAATTATCTTAAAATGATAATGGCTATTATTTTGATCACGACCTTCTAGATTTCACGAGACGAAGTCTCTTATCCGGCCTGCGCACTCCATTAGTTCAAGTGTTTCTCCGCTGGCGCCACCAAACACGAAAATGCGGAAACGGATATATAACACGTAAACGCCAATTTCAAACTACGTTAACTTCGCGCGATCTTATACTTTTTGTCGGTTTTGCGCGTATCGTCAATAAATTATATTTTCCTAATCTTTTAAGGCAGTTTTCTTTATTTTTTAAGATAATTACGTTATTTCCTTATTTGTTTAAATTTTCGTAGTTTTGTTGCTGTTTTTTCGTTCACTTTAGTAATGGCAAACACTAGCAGAAAAAAGTATAACTGCCGCAATGCAATGTGTAATAAATAGTACTGATCCTACAATATCATTTCATGAATTTCCTTCAAATTATACCTACCTTACGAGAAAAATGGTTTCAAATCTTACGTTGGGGTTATGGACACCAACACTCAACAGCAAAATTATATATACTTCTTTATTTCGACAGATCAACAATTACAGATACCTAAAAGAGTCAATTTCTACATCGAACTTCCTAAAAATATAACAGAATTAATAAAAGAATTCCAAACCTTATCTATGCATCTCGATTGCGAATTCTTTCAGCATCTGTAGCCCTTCCGGCAGGATACATTGCAAAAAACTGAAGAAAGGATTGAATGTCAATAGCCTATTAGATTCTTTGTTAGCTGCCTCGTGTTCAAATTCACTGATAGGATTTGTAAATCTTCAAAACAGAGGTGCCTTAAAATACTCCACTAGAAGATTTACACTTTTAATCAACCAAATAATCGAACTTGTAATACATAGTATTGTAGAACATTTACCTGGAGAATGTAATCCGACTAATATTCTAACATCACTAGGTATTTCTAACTCCAATTGCTTTTTCACAGTTTTTGGTTTGCCACGACCACAAGCAGGAACTTAGTAATATAATTCTTTAAAAATTGCTAAAACCTTGTTTGGCAAACAGAAACATTGCAAAAACGTGAACCGATAATGTACTTACTGCTCACTATCTCTATATCCTAAATCCAGCTCACGGGAAGTTATAAAATTGTAATTTCAATAATGTTATTGAACTTGTAAATTAATTTTAATAACATAATTAGTTTAATTATATAAATTTATTTAATTAATTCGCAAAATATTTACGTAAACATGCAACGCTTGACATTTGTAAGGGTTATCTAACCTATATATCTTCAAGTGACAAATAAACATCAGCGTGTCAGCTAGCGCCAAAACGGCGAAATTTTGCGTTTTCTCAGAAACAAAGTTTATATGGGAAATCGTAAAAGTGCCCAGGCCGGATAAGAGACTTCGTCTCGTGAAATCTAGAAGGTCGTGATTTTGATATTTATATAATTTAATTTTGTTTATATTATTTGCTCACGATTTAGTAAGTTTATTAAGTATTAAGACGGTTAATTCTGTAAGTAAAAAATGTCTTATTGTATTTTGACAAATAATAGAATGAGTGAGTAAATAAAGACCACAAGAATAGGTGCTAAACAAAACATTAAATATAAAATATTGAGATGATATAAATTCATCTCGTTGAAAATTTAATGAACGTAAACGTAAAAATAATTATTTCAAGCATAAAAATAAAAATAAAAAATAGACATGCTAGGATGTTAGGTCTAATTAATATAAAGGCTACACATTGGGCTACAGTTAGATTCATTAATATTTAAAATAGAAATCAAGAATAAGATCTCATGCAAACTTAACCTCAATTTTCATATGTAAAAAAGGGTTTGATATTTAAAAAAGGATATCAATCATTTAGATTGTTTCATGATAATATATGTTTATGTAACCCAAGTTGCATATTGGGATGGTTTTTCCATTTGTCTGGAAGATTTAGGCAGGAATCACACTGCTCGACCATGGTGTAAATATAGTATGGTGTGCTCGCTAGCCGGCCCAGTTTCGTCCTATCCGCGCATGACGTCAGCAACGAGATAAACTCTGGTTATGCTTGACTTTTACCGGCTTGTACACACATGGTACGTACACACGCCATCATTTACATTCTTGTGTTAAATTTGCGTTGTTGAATAATATTCTTTTTCTAATTTGCGTTTGTAATACGTTTATTAACGTCTATCAGTAGGAGTCGTTTATGGCTATCGATAAAAGTACACTGTACTTTAATGAATTATAGGGTTATTTAGTTTTTAAGGGTTGGATGGGTAATGCGTGGAATGTGACAACTTCAAACTGCAAGTATCTGTCAAAATTGTCAACCTCCGATAAATTTTTAATTAATATCGTTGAATTGGTTCGCTGTTTGTTGATTGTTACTTACATGAAATTTCACTTGAAGTTATGGTCTATTTTTACTTGGAAAGAAGGTTAGGTTTTGGATATTCCTAATTAGTAACATAAACAAGTCTCGTACCTACATCAAATCTGCTTGGACAAATCAGTAAGTCCAATTCATGTTTGTAATTTTATGGTACTATAAACAAGACACGTATCATCGATTTAATCATCTTTGCTTTTTTCGCGAATTTCGGGCGGAGTGCAAATTAAGTTGTCTTCGCTCATATTTTATTTATTTGTAACACTAATAAAGTAACAAAAGTAATAACTAATTTATTTGAAGTGACGGATGATGACAAATGATTCAAAAACTCAAGTGGGCGCCGAGTGTTACCAACTGTTACCAACTAACACAAAATTCTCTAGACGACCAAAATATATTTTTTTGTATTAAAATAAGAAAAAAGGCGCAAATTAGAAAAAATAGCATAAAATACTCGTTTTATAAGGGCATTGGCGCACTCATCCCATAGAAAAACTCGCCTGCGGCTCGTTTTCTAAGTTGGGATTCGTGCGACAAATCAACCCGTATAAAACTTGTTCTTTAATATACTATATAAAGACATTTGTAAAATAGGAATTTCAACGTTTATGTTGCTTGTCATTTGATGAAACTTATATTTCCAATACGTTATGTATCGATCAAAAGGAGCAGCAGGTGTTTGGATCACACAATACATGTCAGGTGGTAATGGTAAGGGGTTTATGTTCACAGTGGAAACAACCGATTTTTTACAACTTCGATACACCTATGAAAAAAGATATTTTAATCGATAATTATAACTAAATTACATCATGCTGGTTATACTGTAGTTTCTATTACAAGTGATATGGGTTCTGGAAATGTTTCTCTATGGTTACAATTGAATGTTAGTTACAAAGAAAATTGTTACTTCGCTCATCCTGTTATTTCGTCCAAGAAAATATTTGTGTTCGCTGACGCACCACATTTATTAAAGCTTGTGAAAAATCATTTTGTTGATCAAGGATTTTACACAGATGGAAAATTAATTAACAAAAGTTGTATTCAAAAAATTATTTGGTCATCAAGCGATGAGCTAAAGATTGCTCACAAAATAAATGAATATCATTTGAATGTTAAGGGAAGTGAACGACAAAAAGTTCGTCCAGCAGCACAACTTTTGTCAAATGCGAAAGCAGTGGAATGGTGTGGTTTGGAAGGTTTCCTTGAGCACATGAACTGGAAAGAAACCAGTAAGTTTTTAAAACTTATAAATGACTGGTTCGATATCTTTAACGCTCAGACGAAATATGGTGCCCATCCAGGAGCGAATGCCTATGGTGTTGATTTAGAAAAGCAAATATGGATTCTTAATGAAACTTCTGAAACAATATCCAAAATGACTGTTGGAAAACATAAGACTCTGATACCATTTCAGAAAGGAATTCTACTGAGTAACAATTCGTTGTGTGGTCGACCGATTTTTTTAAGCCGATGGTGGACGGTCGATGCTGGTCGATCGAGCAGTGTGATTTCTTCCTTAATCTTCTTGTTTAAGTTTACAGTCTACGATCTTTAACGCAGGATGAATTTTTCTGTTTTCCAAGACACTAACTTAGCTTCGGACTGCTAGTTAACTAAAAACATGTAAATTAGGTCAATCTTGTAATGACTAATATAGCACAATAAGTTTATAAACTCGTATTTAATAATCTTGAGCATTTTTATTCTTGAAGGTTTCGGTTTTGTGATATGCTTCGTATGTCACACTTATTGATTCTTATACTACTTTTCTCACCATTGTTTTAATGTAAACACTTGGAGGACTATATGCTGGACTATTTGACAATAATTTGACTTCATTAGAGTTAATGTAAAAGATGGATTTTGTAGATACATCATTGGGTTTATAAGACCGTAGAATGGAATCTTAATTTATGTTTTTCTTAAATTGTAAAGATGTTCCTGTGTAAAATTTATATGTATTAGTTATATTGTGTAATTATGTATCCATTTTGCAAAGGATAAAGCTGGATTTAATGAATTTTGTGTGTAATTAGGTCATAATGAGATTTGTTCATTGTCAATCGTTTTTGTCTAATATCTTCGTTACGGTGCATTTTTAGGATATGAGTGTGTTATATTGTTTTAATCCTTGTTTTACCAGCTATAATCCTGTGTTTATAAAATTAAGATTCGTGAGAGAATCTATCAGCTGTGTGGAAATTGTGACGTCATAAAAATCTTTCGCGTTGCGGTTGTTTAAAAATATGACAGTGTTGGCACTTGTTTCTACTAAACCTATATAAGCTTCAGCCAAAATTAACAAAGTCAGTCGCTAAAAAGCTTTTGGCAAATCTATGCTCGACTCCGGATTGAAAATCTGTAAATTAAAGTTGGGTTATGTCATAATCATATGGTTGACCTTGTGTTTATGTCAACAAATAAAACATAAACAAGATTGGAATAAATTTGAAGAATTTACCTGAGCATTTTAAAAATTAAAGAAGATTTAATTGTTTTCAATAAGTATATGGAAGTGTGAACGAGTTATTTTAAAATAAATTCTGGAGAATTTATTTTTCATTATTGATTTCAAGAATTGACGTTTTCACAATACAAAATCATCTGATAGATGAATGCAGTAGTACCAATATCGAATAATATTTGAAGAAATTCTATTTCCATTATATACCAGGTTGGTCGAAACAAAAGGTTTTTGATTTGTTTTGTCAATTACAAAATTTATAAAGTTAATCTGAATAATTTCAGAATTTTATTTTTTAACCTTAAAGGTTTTCAAGAGAATTTATTTCTCATAAATAAAACAATTTAATTTTTTTTTATTAAAATTTATTTATAATAAAGTAAAGCTATTTGAACATTTGTAAATATTTTCATTTGAGTATTGATTTATGTTAGTTTGTTCAAGTGAATATAGCCCTATGTCAGGTTATTACGACTATTTAACACTTGAGCAAGCTTGGGAATTAATTTCCTATTTGACTTTATTGTTCTATTTTGAATAATTTTTCTTTTTAGTTTCTTTTAAATTTTGATTTCCATTCATTTTCATAAATTAAATAAAGATTGTGTTTTTCAAGTTATTTATGTGTTTAATTGATGTACATACAAGCATCCATTTCTTTTTCTCTCCATATTTAGAATTTAGCCTGTGGTTGTCCAGTTGCAGAAGCCCGAGTGTCTGCAATATAAGTTTTTCTTTTCTTTCAGGTACAAAAATCAATAAGATTTTAATAATTCAAACAATTCATGCTCTTTTATATAAAACCTGAGTTAGCCGATTGGGAAAAGAAAATATTTGGGATGTATTTTATTTTATTTTATTGTTGAATTTTTTATCCTGTAAATCACCGCATATATTTTATGTTTGCCTTGAAAGTGGGGCATATTATATCAGTTAAATCACCGCAATATACACCACTATAATATATACTCGTATCAAATAACAATTAAAAAATACAATTTTAAATACAATTATGATCGTAAGATTATAAATTTATAAAATATAAATAAGAAGATTAACATATAATATTAAGATATCAATAATATAATATTGACCAAATTAAACCATACACATACCAATATAGAAATGGAAGATAAAAGAATATAAGGTGTTTCAATTAACTTTCGTATAAATTTAATGTTTGATATTACTCGTCAATAGGAGCAAAAAATCCTTATGCAATTTTTGATTTTACTTACATCGAAAAATTTACTAAAAGGTCAACTTTTGAGAACTGCTGGAAACAATAGTCAAAACAAACTGTGACACCAATCTACTTTTCAAAGACAATTCTTTTCTTGGTTATTATGAAAAATAGGTACTAATGATATTAAACGTTTTTTGTTGCATTTTAAGTAGGGTTCCGCAAAATAAAGTTATAAAAAGTTTATGGTATAATAAATAAAAAAGTTACCAGGTACTAGCCAATTAGCAAATATTACCGAAGTACATGCCAATCTACACAATAAAATAAACCATAGGATAATTTGTCCAAAAATGTTAATAAGCTGTATAATGAATTGTAATGCTATGAAAAAAAAAGATAATAATAATAAAAATGATACACATGAATACTGCATCGAAAATAGATATTAACTCGAAAAATGTTAACACATGTCGACTGAACCAGATATAATAAAAAAAATACAACGCAAATAAGTACATGAAGGAACGGCACCGCACATATGGTTAAAATGGCTCTTGTGAGCTACATTTCAAAGGAACAATAAAGAAACAAAATTTATAAATTTCTTAGATATTAATAGATACGTAGACAGATAAAGCATAGTATTTTTTTTATTTCACGCATACACTACGGGGGAACCAACATCTAAGGTCATCTGTCCCCCATCTAACATGTAACACGCATACACACATCCATAGTTGAGGTGGCGGAATTTTCCAATTAGAAAAATCCCGCCGCCCCAAGTGGGATTCGAACCCACGATCCTTGGAACACGAGTGATGCACTGACACCACTCGTCCACCGCCGGCCCAAAGCAAGTATTAAAACTCTACTTGTTTGGTGTACTAAATCAATTAAGTTAGCAAAGTAAATAATTGGATTGAATGAATCCACACTTTGTGCTTACTGTATTTAAGCTTAGAAAAACAATGAAATTGCATAAAATGCAAAAGAACAGTTGCTGTTTTGAAAAGTTGTAAGTTCTTAATACAATTTAAAGGTTCACTAAATAAAATTCCATAATATCATTCAATTAAATTAATAGAAAAAACATTACGAAATACGGACGTCGCTACCTAACAGACTATTAATCTACCTCTAGTAACACTAAAGCAATTAGAAAAGCTTCAAACTGTTCGCTAGAAAGCCACATTAATCTTTTTAGATCAGTATTAGGAAACTAAGATCAATATTGTAGGTAATTTTTCTTGGTTGTTATAGTTCAGGCACGTCGGAATTATTTTCACTTAGGGGGGCGAACTTCGATTTCATAGATAAGATACAGTAAAGCTACCATAAAGTTCTAATAAGTAAAAAAGAATGATATAATAATCAAGACAGAGATGCGCAATACTGCTAGCTATTTGAAAATAAAGTAAAAATGTTTTATTTTGAAAAAGTAATTTTTCTAATTTGACCCAACTATCTTAATAATATATTAAATATTTGTTTACAAGTAATAGACTATGTTATTTTATATAAATATCATGTGCCTTTAGTAACTAGATGTTGATGTTTATACACTAAACCAGTGGTTCTTAGCCTTTTCTTTTCAATGGACCCCCTTTAAATCTTTTTTATAGTGGACTCCCACTTTTCATTATCCTGTATATAGAACCGTAGTAGATATTGTATGCGAGATCTAGGGCAAAATATTTTCTTATGAAGTTTTATTTTGCATTTCAAGGTCATCCTCCGGCGTTTATCGTTTATCGAAAATGAATGAACGTTCATAAGAAAATACATGCGATTTCGTGCTAGAACTCACATAGCATATCTACTGACCGTACTCATAAACTAGGGGTGTTCGGGAGACCGCACGACGTTCACCCATAAAACTGGCTGTCTTCTACCCTACCCCTATAAAGGGCAATGGATGAAGCTGTCAGATTAAGTGTGTGGTAGAGAAATTCGTGAGAATTCTCAACGGTAACTCATACCGATCAGGGGGAGCCCTGCTAGATGAGACCGGTGTGGGCGGATTCGAATCTCGCCTGGGATAAGGTCATTTATGGTCACCAAGGAACCCGCTGCTTGACCGAGGTTATTTATGGTCACCAATGGAACCCGCTACTTGACCGAGGTCATTTATGGTCATCAACGGAACCCGCTACTTGACCGAGGTCATTTATGGTCACCAGTGGAACCCGCTGCTTAACCGAGGTCATTTATGGTCACCAAAGGAACCCGCTGCTTGACTGAATCTCAAGTGCGGAGAATCAAAGTGAGGTTTACCCTGCTTTTGGGCTAATGAGAAACTGCAGGCCGCCAGATAAATGTGCTTAGGAGCTATCCCGACCACCCTATGATCTGGATTGCAGCCGAGTACAGTGATTGGGAGAAGCTCTGAAAGCTATTACACTTAAGGATAGTTGAAGCGAATACATAGCCTCTCATAATCAAGACAACTTCACCAAAAACGAGTACACACCGGGAGTCTATAACGTGTAGACTTAAACGAAGCTCTGTTGAGGGCCCACCAAGCCTAAAATTGGCAGATCGGGGTGGCAAAACCATTAAAAAACCAAGTCCCGCCACAATTGAGGTTGGATTCGATCGGGCAGTGGTCCCACTTGCACAGCGCATAGCTGGGGAATAGTCCTATTGCTGGACGAGGTACTTCACCCCGTATGAAAGAGGACGGGAGGGTGCTAGCGGGTGAGCAACGTGTTAAGTCAATTGCTCCGGCACTAGTCCTGAGTTAGCTAGTAGAGGGTGGATAGGCAACCTCGCTCCGACCAGTGAGCTGATCTGGTAGCAATTGCTGTACTGCCGGTTATGCAACTTGAGCGCTGATTGGTCGTATCCCAATCACTTCCTTCTGGAAGGGAACGTGGGGGTAAGTTCACACAGGTACCCCACGTAAAACAATCATGACATTCGTACTCATAAACTTAAGTAAAAAACTGTACGGAGTACAGACATCAATTAATTGTTTATACTGTAGTAAGCCGGAAATTTGCTATTTAGAAATTTGCGATTAGATACGGTGCACGTGTATGCGCGTTCCTGAGACAAAGAAATAGTCGAACTTTTATGTTTACGAATACTTTTACTTTCCTTAAAATCGAGTTTTACGCACAAAGAAATTTTATTAAACGGACACTAATTTATTGATACAAATTTTAAACTTTTCTCCAAATTTCACTTATTCTATTTTGAAATTACAAATCAACTTATATTGACGTCTATTACTTATATAAGAAATGATACATATAAGCAACGATAGGAGTTTCGAACTTTTGCTCGAATACCAGCCATAAGCCTTTCTTCGCTGCAATTTTCCGGCTAGCTGCACCTCAAATTTGTTTGAATTCGTGATTGTTTTAGCTGATCGGCCACTACTTCTCAAGTTTTGTTTGGTAGATGTCCTGTCTTTTTTCATAAAATTGACATTTTTAAAATTCAAAAGTTCCAGGGTCGTACCAGAGTAATAGGCAGATATCAAATCTGCCCAAAAGAATAAAGAGAACGTGTTTACGATATAAAGTAGGCGTATTAAACGTTTCTGTATGCATTCTTTTCTGTAGACGTCGCCTCCAATAGTACCAGTTTTAAAAATATTGAACTTTTAAGGCCATAAGAACGCATGGCCTGCCATACAAAGCTTTTCTTCCCGAATTCATCTATTTTAATTGTTCTTCGTGTACAGTCAGGGAAGTTTACATTTTTATAAATATGTTTACCAATGTTTTTAATTTTTGCATGTTGTATGTGGTTTATCATAGTGGTTGCCAAGCTACTGAATTTTTGTGAACTTAAATTTACACTGGCAAAACTAAAGTAAACTGTATTGATTCCCCGACTGTACAACTTGTCTCACAACTGCATTGTAAAATTGAAGCCCTGGTAACGTACTTCTGTCCATTTTGACGTACATTTCGTCGTCCATAAGAACGCAACGAGTTTTGTTTAAATCAAAACGCTGCACAACCTTCCACATAGTTTCTTCGACTGTATTTGTTGCTCCTCACTTTTCTTCGGCATTTCTTGTCTTCTCTAAGTTGGTATGTTATAGTTCTTTTTGAAATTATGTACAGTACCTATGCCAATGCCTTCATTTCTAGCTATTTTACATACAGCCAAACATTTTTGTGGCTTTACCAGCTTCACAACAAACATTCTTCCCGACTCTTGCATTTACCAGGCCTCTTCAGCCCCGCGACTTAGGCAAATCATCAAGCATGTAATGTTTCTCAATTTCTTTTGATAATTTGTAAATCTGCGACTTTACACATTTTGTCAACATCTTGACAATGATTGTAATTTTCGACAACGTAAAGACAGAATGTTTGTCGCAATCTTTTCTTCGTACTTATTATTTTAACTAAATGATATAACACTATAATAATTGCAGTCTTCGTGGACCACCTATGAAGCCATTATAGACCTCCGGGAGTCCACGGACCATAGGTTAAGAACCACAGCACTAAACGATGGGCAAACTAACGAATATCGCAGATAAATTTACCCTCTAGCAAACCCAAACAAATAATTTAATCTCGATTATTGACCGCTCTATTATACGAAAAAGTTGAAAGCATTTTTGCATCCCTGCTTTTATGAGTCAAATAAGTGCTCGGAAAATTAAAACAATTTGTAAATCATTAAGAAGAAATAACTAAGAAAAAATAAATAAACAATAATTAAACTCAATTTAATAATAGTAATTGTATTAGTAAAACCAAATTAATCGCATATTTAATTAAAATAAATAAAATATATTTTATACTTTCACCCTTGTTTCTAAGGGGGGGGGGCGATGCCAACGCCCCCCTGTTCTATGATAGAGGAGGCTGACCGCCCCCTCTGACCCATACTTTCAACGCCCCTGGTTATAGTTAAACATTTTACGTTTCACTTTTTGTCAGATATACCACAATTTTTAAAATTAATTGTTCCGCATATTAATTATGTTTATGTTTATAATTTGATGATTCGTATCATTTAATGAAGTTTGTTAATAATAATAATAATACTAATTATTTCCGAAAATTAAATTTCCAAAAGTGAAAATAATTTACATTAATGTACCAGATAAAATAAAATCATGTCATTATAACAATACAAATAGATAATGAGTATAAGTAAACAGAGTAATACCAATGAAATTTAATAGTAAACAATTTAATGCTTAATTAATTTTTTGTTATAAATCTTGATTTTCCTCTAGCCTCATAACATGGTTTTTTTGTCAATACCGAATGATGGTGTAGTATAAAGGATAACTAATAAAAATATAACAAACATAATAATTATGTTTGTTATATTGTATTTAATATTTTACATACTAATAAATGAAAATAATAATGACTGACTTTGAAGGATTTAAAGTCGAAGAATGTTGCAATGCAATGGTAAATATTCTATCTAAATCTGTTTAAACATCAGCATATATATGAATTTTACAATTGCTAATTTGATTTCCGAGATCTAAAATTGTGAATAAGAGTGGTCTCAATATTGACCCTTGCCTTATACAGGCCAAGGACGTATACCGTATATACCGAGTCAGAAGTATTTTTACTTGGGGGAGCGGGCGAACTTCGATTTCATAGATAAGATAAACGAAATATGTCGATGCCGAACTCTCAACTTTGTCGAACTCGCCGACAGGCTACTCTGACCAAACTGCCGAAAAAGGTTAAGTCGCTGAATCTGTGGACAAATCGCCGAAAGTGGCTAAAACGCCGAAACTCATCTATGGACAAATCGCCGAAAATAGTCAAAACACCGAAAAGTACTATATTTGGACAAATCGTCGAGCTCGGGCAAAATGCTGCAACGCATCTGTGGAGAGATCGTCGAAAAGAATTTGTGCACAAATGGCCGAACGTGGAGAAAATGCGGAAAAGTCTAAAACGATAGAAAATAGATAAAGTTGTTTGCCGAAACTATATGTTACAAACCATCATTCACATCTTGGCTTCATCAATCTATATATTAACATCTTAGTCCAAATTTTCGGAATTATTTCAGGGGATTTATTTTATTACAAAATATTAAAAATGCTATAAAGAAAATGTAGTATGTAAGATTGTTTAAAATGATTTTGTGAGAATGTTTGATATTAACACTCTTAAAGTTATTGATAAACGAACAAAAGTCTCTCGAAGAAAGTGACTAGAACAATATTTTATTTAATGATAGACGCACGATAGACAGAAAATGAAGATTTCGGAAAAATTAATCAAAAACAAGTCTAGACCTTTATAATTATAATCGGGGCTGGGAGCGGGGTTTCGCGTCGGGACTACTACATAAACTACATTAAAAGCATAGAAGTTCGCTATGTGTTGGCAAGCAATTTTTTTCTATTGGCTTAAACAATGTAAATATAAAATATGATAATTTTAATTAAGGGAAGTTTTGGTAATGTGTAGCAATTCTATACTTTAAAATATACTAGAACAATACATACACGCCCTCTCCAATATTTTGTATGTAACATATAGGTTCAGTAAAAAGCTTTATCCATTTTCTATTATTTATGCTTTGGTGGCGATTTGACCGCGATCAGCCATTCGTGAACACATATGTTTCGGCGATTTGTCCACAGATGAGTTTCGGCGTTTTGACTACGTTCGACAATTTGTCCGATTTGTTTCCGATATATTCGACGATATGTTCACATACTCTTTTCGGGTTTTGACCAACCTGCGGTAATACGTCCATAGATACTTTTCGACGGTATGTCATTTAATAAGCTCGAGTATTGACCAGGCTCTATTATACGAAAAAGTTGAAACCAATTTTGAAGAAAGTTGGCACACTGCTTTTATAAGTCAAATAACTGAGTGGGAAATTAAAATAATAATTTTTAAATTATTAAAAATAAGTAACTAAGAGACAATAAATCAACAATAATTAAACTCAATTTAATAATAATTTTATTGTTAAAAACAAATTAATCGCATAATATTTAATTAAAATAAATATATATATTTTATACTTTCATCCTTGTTTCTAGGAGGGCGACACCTCCCCTCACCTTGTTGTGAACAATTAACTTTCAACCTTTGTCTTTTAGATTCTTGACGGATGAAACATACTAAATATTAAAACTGCTGAGTTTCAGATTTTTTGGACATGCGATCTCCCTGGTAATGATTTTTGAAAATTCAACAATACGTCAATTTTTCTGCTATCTTGATTCACGTTAATAAATTAATATCTAGGCACTTATTTGAGCTAAATAGCTCATATTGGGCTCATGTTAAAGTCCTTTTTAAGGGCCCTTCTAAGATATACAACATGACTTACATTGAAAGAAAATTATTTTCTATTTCTTTTTCCAGTTTTTGTTTTTTTTAATCTCAAAAACACCAATTTTAAAAATTCTCGAAAATTGATATATTAAGAGAAAGACCTTTTATAAACACCTCTGTAAAGTTTCAGGATGAGACAATCATGGAATCATAGTCAAAACAATTTTTTTCTTCACATATACACGAGGTATTGCATTATATAGTATGAGTAGTTAAGTCTATCTATTTGACCTAAATTATTTTTATTGGTATTAGAGAATAGGGTAATAATATTTTAATGATTTTTGTCCTATTTTCTTTAAGCCTAATATTATGCTACAAAAGACTTAATTAATGCCTTATTTCACTTAACTGTCAAGTTCTGTTGAAATTGTAGTGGGTAATCTTTTCTACAATTTTTAATAATAATAAAGCTGCTTCATATGTCAAATCCCTTCTAAACAGCCCGTTTAATTCTTAGGGGCAAAAGGTGTGATGACCTCTGGCTTTTAACTTTACTTAAGATGTAGACATGCCCAGTAGATGTGACAGGTCCCACTTGTATGAACACTGCTTGTATAAATATTTCGTATGTCCGAGAGAACTGGGTAAGCAAAAGAAGCAGACGGTCCTCTAGGGTGCAGGAAGGTAACTTTCAGATTACTAGTGTTCTTATGTGTTGCAAGGAAGCATGTTATCTGCTACCCACCATACATCATCATATGAAACAGTTACATGTAGTCTAAATTTAATTCCGACAACTCGCAAGATCTTTGGAGGAAAACAGTTTCAGAAACTATGTGTATTTCTTCCATTCCTGCCCCAATGATGTCGCTTGAAGCAACTTAACTCCCACTTTACTGTCTGACCTAGGAATATAACTATGGAATTTGTGATTTGTTCAGCATCCTGGAAACGAACAGTCAGTTCAAGCTCACTATTTTTGTACTGTCAACTCAAGAGTTGTTGAATACTCAAAGTTGATTCCCAAAATGCTTTGTTTTGCAAAGTGGAACAATTTACTAGCTGTCAGGATTTGGTTGTTGTAGGGACGCTTTTCTCATGAGTATAAGCAAAGACTGCCATTCAGCCTTAATGGGAAATCATTTTGATGTTGGAGAAATTCAAGAAGTTATTTCAATTCTTACATTGTGCAGCACTGCCGTTAGAAATGTAACAGATTTTTCTTAGAGCTGGAATCTTAGATTTTAGAATTAGCATTAGCTTCTTCATAAATGTGTATTAGGGTGCTTCTTATTTCGGTCATGTTGGAATTTCGATTTTGGCGGGTTCCCATTTGATTCTAAAAAACCCAAAAAGTTACCTATTTAAAATACACAGTTTTTTCAATTCTTTTGTACATATTTGATTAATGGAACAAATTGTTGAGAAAACATTTGAAAATTAATTTTATGAAATTAACTGGTATCGATACTACTTTTAGATTCAAAAAGTACCATCGATGCCCGTTCAAGCTACAAAATTAATTTTCAATTTTTATCTCAACAATTTGTTCCAATGGTCAAATATGTACATAAGAAGAAAAGACTGTGAAAAACTGTGTATTTTAAATAGGAAACTTCTTCTCGTTACAGTGAACGATTAGAATAGAGATGTAGTGCGGGCGCCTAGAGGCTTTCCGTATAATAAACCCGCTGGATTCATTCTGATTGTTAATATAGGTTGCGAAATACTAAGCATTTTTTTGTCATCCCCCATCATAAAAGTTAGGTTCAATCCATATGAAGTGGTGCAGTACTGGTCGCTAGACCATTTCAAAACAATAATTTTTAGGTAGATCAAAACCACTGTTATTTTATTTTTATTCTATTTTATTGAAGTATGGCAGCCATATTTGTTTTGTGGTGCACGACGTTTCTTGCAGGTTTCTGATGTAAACGTAAATCTTGATATCCCTAGATGGTTGGTCATAGAGTCATGCGGAAAAAACCATCGAATTGCTCACATGTCAGACTACATTTTTTTAATCTGAACATGATTTTCGTAGGATGCTTACTTATGGGTGTGATGTAACCCCGAAGTATAACAACATTTTTGCTAAAATCTCCGCTTTTTGCAGATAAAGGTGAAGTCTTAGGGCTGGCTTTTTATATAAAATACTTCAAATCCGAAACTTCACTATTTTGGTATTTATTGGCTTTTGAAATTTTCGTTCCTTTCAGTTTTGGACAACTCTGGCCCTCATTATCTCGGATGGGCAGGAATGGATTTTTTTACATTACGTGCAAATTAAGAAGTATATGTAGCCTAAGTTATGTAGTATATTTTTACGGAGCATATTTCCAGATAAAGGTGAAGTCTTAGGGCTGATTTTCTTTTGATACACGATTAGGAGCATTTTATGTATACCTAACATTTTTTAAATCTTAAACTTCACTATTTTGGTATTTATGGGCTTTAAGAGGTTCTCGTTTTTCTCATTTTTGGGAAACTTTGGCCCTCAATATCTCGAATGGGCACGAGTGGAGTTTGTTTATATTACGTGCAAATTAAGTAGTATAGGATGGTAAACCGTGGAAAAATCTAAACTTTGATTTTAGCCTGAAAACAGAGTTATGTTCAGTTGAAAACTGTAAATAAATCTGTGCGCCAAACGCATTTCGTATTAAAAACCCGTTGGACTCAATCTGCTCATTTTAACGTTTATCTAAGACCCTAATTCAGTTAACAGACCCTAAGGTGACGCAGGTTGTCGAATCTTGCAATAGGTGCTTTATTGTCCCGCACTCCGGTGGTAGAATATATCTTCTCCAAAATAGTAGAGCGTGCTGCGCTGTGATTATTAGGACGTTTCCGATGTCGCCCGTCTGTTGGAAGGATTGTGGGGAGGGAGGTCCGGTACCTTCTGATACCCCTTCCGGCAAAAGGTGGGGGGGGGGGAACTGCGAAAAATTCGTTGTGGCCTTCTCCGTCATAAAATCGGAAAATGATCATTTTAATCGGCCAATAATTAATAACGGGCCGATCAATCTGAAATGGTCCAGAAAAAATAAATTGTTCGTTCGACCGTTTCGAAAAAGGATAATTTCTTATATGTTAGCACTCGTAAGTACTGGTAGTGTTGAAACAAAGCATTTTTACCGGAACAAAAACAAAGCAAATCACTTTAACTTCCAAAAGTTCTTACTCAAACTGTACAACACAAAATTTTGTCCCCTAATTTTGAGCCCTAATTTTAGCAAAAACGTTGTTAAGCTTCGGGGTTAAATTACACCCATAAGTAAGCATCCTACGAAAATTATGTTTATGTTTCTAGGACCATCCCTTCTTGGGCTATCAAGATTTACATTTACATAAAAAAACTGCAAGAGACGTCGTACACCACAAAACTAATATGGCTGCTATATTTTAGTCAAAAGGAATAAAAGGAAAATAACAGTGGTTTTGATCTACCAATACTTTGGGGTGATAACACACAATAAATATAATGTTTTGAAATGGTCGGTCGAGCGAACAGTACTGCACCACTTTATAAGGATTGACCGTAACTATTATTATGGTGAATGTCAAAAAATGGCCATTGATTTAATTCGACAACCTCTATAATATCAAAGCTCAGGTATTTCTCAACTTATATTAACAATCAGAATAAATCCAGCGGTTTTTTTTACGGAAAACGTCTTGGTGCCTGCACTATATATTTTTTTGGTTATTCTGTAATACACATAACTTAAAAATTTAACAGCAACCCTTTAGAAAGTACTTTTTGATCATACTTTTGAATTTATTTTGCAATATTAATGATTTACCGAAATAATTATTATTTAAAAAAACAGATTAGTGGTAGAATTATTATTAAGGATGGGAATTTTATAGAATTTTATATTTGAGGCGTACAGTTGCGAAACTCACTCATTGCTACTTTTCTTATTTTGAGTTTTTTGCGTACAGGTGTTTTGAATAGCCATTAAGTTTTGTACAAATTTTCAATAGTATCGACTAATTTTGGTATCACAGAATATTTTGTTCTAAATCCAGAATGATTGTTGAGTACTATGTAAATTCTTGTAATTTTGCAAAGAGTGAGTTTTGCACCTCCACTACGCCTCATTTTTAAATTAGGGCTGTTTTCTTTGTCCTGTAATTAAGTAGTAACTAGTGTGGATCCAGAAATTTAAATTAGTTATTATATCCAATGCCTCGTCCAATATATTCTTACAGCAGAGCCAAAATTCGTGAAGTGGATCACGTATTTATTTATTAGTGGTAGGATATTCAATGTTAATATGAATTTCCCTGTCATTTAATGGTAGTAACCTGATCATTAATTTATCGATGTTACAAGATTTTTGATTTTTTGTGTTGTTTTGTGAATGAGTGTACATAAAAATAAGAAAAGGTTACACTGATAACAGGGTAGTTTCTTCAAAAAAAAACTAGACTATTGGTTAAAAAAAACCGTTTCTTTTAAATATTTCCGAAAGCGTTACCCTAATTTGCCGCGGAAACATTTAAATGCTCCAAACTGACTTTTTGTGGAAGAGTGCCTGCGCCCAAGTGTACCGGCGCTGAAGTATGCCTGCACCGAACTGTCCCGTGCCGAGATGGCCGCGCCTAAACGGCCATGCCTAAATGTCCTAGACCGTTCTAGCATTGTTAATATTAATCTTAAATTTGGATGATTAAATTTAATTCCGTGTTCCAGTTTTTAAATTGCCATAAAAATTAATACCTTTCATAAAAACAGGAAGTCATATGCTTAAAAGAGCTGTCGACGTCACAGTAAACTTTCAACATTAAATATTGAATTGTTGGATCTTATTTTTTAATTTACTTAATTAGTATAATGATTAGTATTAATGTAGAGATATTTTCAAGGTCTTAGATACGACAGATATGTAAACCATAAACATTTTGTTAATTTTCCGATTTTTCATTTGAATTCATAAAAACAAGGTTATGAATTTATTAAACGCGATAATTGATTTGTTAAAAACTCAATGAGAAACATAAATTACAAATCTGCCTTAATCTACCTTAACGAGTGTAGATTCTGAGAAACAATGATTAATTGGCTATGTAAAGTTTGAAGGTACAGGTGTACAAGCAAGGCCTAGATCTAGATTCTAGATCAAGAATTTAAGGTTTTAATTTAAAATCATCTTTGATCAAATCTTAACTGGCCCTCCTCAAAGTTCGTGGATATGGGCGGGCACGAGCTTAATCGGGAAGTGCGTTTTCACATTATTTTAATTTAAACTGCAGATTGAAGTGATTTCGCAATTCGGGGCAGTGGTGTCATAAAATTAATCCCATAAAAAGCTAATTACAATCCAAAGATTGAGTTATGATTAATAACATAAGCAACAAGTACCATAAGATATTGCAGTCTGAAATGAAGCGTGCCTATTCGTGCCGAACCCAATATTCTTGGGGCGGCTTTAAGCTCGTCCAAACCAGTTTGATCAAATAATTTGAGATACCCGCCCGACCCATTACCCTGCGAGCGGACATGTGCGCTGCTTATTTGACCTATTTGAGACTAATATCGCGTTGTTCGAGTCTATATAATAGTATATACAAAAGTGGAATAGTAGAATTGACCATAAAATGATTTGTCTGACGAACTAAATATTTCTAGTTATCTATTTCAGTAATTTATATTCACGCAATATTTTAATTAATGTTTTTGGAGGATGTTTAATTGCACGGGCGGTTCCAGGGTCGGGCAATTCGGGCAAATGCCTGACTAGCGGGGCCCGCACTGGCCCTTTTATTACAAAAATAAACAAAAACACAATTGGGTTTGACATTTGCTTGCGCGTGTTCTGATAACAGTTACCTATGTAGCGAGTTGCGAGTGAGCCGTAGGTACATACGTGTACATGCCCAATATTCTAAATCATTTACTGTAAAGATAAGAGACCACGGTGATTTACTGTAACAACCGTTTTCTTCAATGTTATTGCCGAAACTCCAATAAAACAGGAAACACAAGCCAAAAGAGGTTTTCAATTAATCACCGCTGGCACCGCACTAGAAGAAAACAGAAAAAACTTACTTTATGATTATGCCCTAGGCTTATAACGCGCGGGGCCCAGCAAAAAAACTAAACATGCAGGCACCGCTCTAGAAAAAAAAACCTACTTACTTTATGACCTTGGTTTATAATCAGGCGAGCAAAAACCAAACACGGTTGAGATAATAAAAGAAAAATTACACGAGGCCCTAATAAAAGAGGAATCGCGGAGCCAAACAAGGTTCTAAAAAGAATGAAATATATGTGGGCCCAGCTTTAAAAGAAAACTGGAGATTGGAGTTTCTGATTTAGGCCTATACGAGACCCTGCTCTCAAACACTTGATTAAGACCAATTTTAAAATTAAATTTGCGTTGTATCGTCCAAATTGAAGTTCCAGGGTGGCTTAAAAACGTTGTTTTAAAGAGTTTATTTTTCAAATTTTCGGACCCACCTTTTATCTAGAGGCTACTCCATACCCAGCAGACCACCCTCCAAAATATTAGGAACCCACAAAAGCAAATGGCCTAAGACCCCGTAATGTCTAGGGCCGCCACTGTGTAATTGGATTCCGTAATATTAACGTAATTATTAATCAGTACACCTACAGACAAATAAAAAATTAATACCTGTTTATCAAAAAATGAAACATTTTTACATGTACGAATCTTAATTCTGATGGGGAAATTATTATTGTTGTTCACTCCATATTGGATATAAAAAAAATTTATGCATAAACAGATGATGCAATTATTTGAATGGTTTTATGTTCTTATAATTTTTCAATTACACTTGTTCGTATTCTTTTGTAATACCGTGCATGTAAAATTTGTGAAAACATTCTTTTGGTTATTTATTTTTTTAATAATGCAAAAGTAAAAATAAAACTTATCTATAATTATGGATAAGATATTTATTTTTTGTTGTTTTTGTGCTGTGGTGTGTAAAATGCTGACGGTCACCAATGCAAAAACTATTAGTAGTATATCGATTTTGTAATCGGATTTTTTACTTATTCTTATCTTTTCAGAAAAAGGCGGAGTTAACAAACAGGAAAAACAAGAAATTGTTAAAATCCATAATGAATTAAGGTTGCTACTAGCTAATAACAAAGTGCCAAACCAACCAAGAGCTACAAATATGAAGGAAATGGTAATTATTTTTTTAATATAATTATTTTTAAATTAATATAAAATTTAAATGGCATGGGATATATTACCAGTTGTTCATAACTATCCTACGAAGTTTAGAAAGTTAATATAGTCATGTATGGCTGAAATGAGGAAACGTTACCTTGAACTTTCGAATTATATGAAAATCAGTTAAAGATCTCCGCTTATATAAAAATCCTCCAATCCATTTAATTTAATACTCAGAAACATCGTAGAAATGAGCATGCTAAGTTCGGCGGCAAGCGACCGCTAGAGTCCAAACATGAAATACGCTGCAGTCCGCAGTTCGAATCTTATTCTTTTGAAATATTTTATCTTATTGTATCGAATGACTTGGCGGACCCTCTCTGTAGATGGGGTATTTTATATTTACCAAACTTTATTAAAATTGGCCAGCCTAAGGTCAAGTACTCTACTTGAGAATACCCTATATTAAATCAGTAAAAAAGTGTTAATTAGTAGAGCTGAAATAGTATTTTAATATTTTATTTATAAATTAGTCTATTTAATCTGTTATTTTAATTATTTGACAGTGTTGGGACGACCATTTAGCCAAAGAAGCTCAAAAGCATGCAAATACTATGTTATTTTCGCATAAGAAACCAGAAGATAGTTAGTATTATTCTCAATATTTTTATAGATCTCCCACAAATCAACTTATGATTCTAGAAAGATGGACTGCTGGCCAAAATCTAGCTATACAAGCGAGTACAGTAGATGAGGATAAACCCAAATGGGAACATGTTGTTAAAGATTGGTATAAGGAAGTCAAAGATTATACGTACGGAACTTCCAGCAGCAAGTACGTTACTGGACATTATACCCAGGTATACTTAATCTGTCTTGCTTATTTTTCAGCTGAGATTTTATGTTTAGTTTAAAGAACTTTTAACTTATGCTTTTGCTATTATATGACGAGTTTCATTTCTTATTTGACTACTAATTGTGAATAATCTTAGGTTGTTTGGGCAAAATCATTCTATATTGGTTGTGGTTACACTTATTATATCGATGAAGAAGAAAAACATAAATATAGGAAATTATATGTTTGTAATTATGGGCCAGGGTAACTCAATTATTTTTGTTTTGTTTGATAAAAATAGTTACAATAGTTGGTTTTCTAGAGGAAACGTTCAAGGACAGTTGCCATACAAAACTGGTAAATGCGGCTGCAAGGGATTGTGTAAAACAATAGAATGCAAGAAAGGCAGAAGATTACATCAAAAAAATGACCAAACGGAAATTTCTAGTAGATTTGATGATCTATTCTCAATAATCTACAGATTCTTTGACTAGACTAAATTTTAGATGGTCTAGTATGTGAAGTATCTTCTATAAAAAGAAAACTTCAGTAGACCAGAAACGAATAAAGTGAGGAAGTCTGTAGTTGTTAACTGTCAGAAATAATTCCAGGACGATTATAATATTTTAAGTTTTTATGTATATAAGTAAAAGTTTTCGGTGAAGTTTTGTTGATAAAACAAACTGTATAAATACACAAGTATAAAACTTTGTAGTAGAGTATAAAAAAAGTAATAAAGCTACTTAATTTCTAAACAGATTTTCCTATTTACAGCTACACTACCCGCCAAAGCAACTGTTGTATTCATCTTCCTTGAGCCTAAATCTTGACACATAAACCTTGAGCTTATACTATCAATTTTTCTGCTGGAATCTTCTGTCTTTGTATTGCTTATGAATTACTAAACCAAATTAAATATTTTTATGTCTCATTTGCATATTATTTGTTGTTTATACCTATGACACAATCTACATAAACAAGTCTATAACAACCACGGCATTATAATTCATAACGCCCTCACGTTTACTTTGCAATCGGAGCCGTCGTTACGTTCAACATTAATTTGGATAGGCCAGAAACTATATGTTTGCGTACGAGTGTATTGCTACGCAACAAATAACATGAGCACTTTTGGCAGGTAGTTTCTGGACGTGTGGTTCACGAATTCTTTTTGCCGACTTAAGCAGAGTTCTTAGATAAAATTAACTTATTTATTAGATGACACGTGCTATTAGGATTTTTTGATGTTATCATGTTGGTAACAACCAACAATAAAAACATTTGAATTTAAATTTTCATATTTCTGTTTGACTTCTCAAATTTAATAAAAGTTGTTACCATCCGACAAACATAAAAATTCCTAGTTTTTCAAATATAAACAACTTCCTTGGCAACATTAACAATTTTAAATCAAAACTAATTTTTATCTTGTACCATTGATTTCATAATGATCTAGGACATCAAGGCTAACATGATGCTATTTTATTCATTTCCTTCAGGCCCTCGAGTTGGAACATTGTCGCCCTCCTGATTACGCGATTTTATTTATTTATTTTAAAACCCCACACCTGACATCACTGTAACGTTATTTTTTAAAAATAATAACAAAAATGCTGTTTAAACGTCTATTAACAAAAGAAATATTATTTACATACACTAATTCAATCTTAACTAATTACTTAAGACTATAATTATAAACTGTTAACGAACTTAACTAGATATTCACAAGCTTAAAGTAGATTATATAACTAGACTATTTATTTATTATTACAACATTTATTAAACATTTATTTATTCATTAATATTACTAATTACACAAAGCACATTTTAATTCACCGGTTGAACACTAATTGATTCTCTTCTGTGCGCGACGGTCGATTTATATCCCACATATAAATCGTGTCATATATTTCGAACATCGTAGATGGGCCGGGAATATTCTAGTATGTTCCTCGCGGCGTATAGGGGATTTTCCCATTCGTTACAATACGACATACGACCTATTAACTAACCACAGCTCACAACTATCGAAAGAGACCATAAATACGTATTGTTGATAAATTTAAAAAGCAATCTTGTTGAACACGAAATCTTTTTATCTGAAGATTTGCAATTATCCGTGTATTAATAAAACTGCATTTTTACATATTGTATAAACCTGCGTTGTTATTCTACTCACGAATGTTTCATACGCGAAAAAATCGTGAACAATAAATATTTTTAACTCTCAACAAATATGATTCGCTCACAATCGAAAATGTATTTAACCAGAAAATGAAATAGTAGAATTCGTGAACGAATGCAAAATTAAATTCTTTATAAGAATCATTCTTTTACGAGTAAATCTTTCTTGTTCTTTCTACTCTGCTAAATGTAAAGAAAACCTTCGACTACTTATTGCGACAAATTAATCTCATGAATTCCAACCAGAATATGTCTGTTACAAATATTTTGTTTTTAAAGTATGAAAACAAATGTTGGGCGTTTGGATTTTAGGAATAATTCATATTATATTATTAAAGAATTCCTTTTTTATTCAAAACAGTAAAGTGTAATTTACCCAGCTATATTACTTTACAAATAAAAATTAGTATTGCGGTGATCTTTGAAGATAAAATAAAATACAATATGTCCACCGTTCCAAATATAAACATAAATTATATACGGTGGATTGAGATGAGAATACACCACAGATATTTTTCTTTATTCCTCTCAGCTAGCTCAGGTTTGCTCAGTAAAGCATAAATTATTTGAATTACGAGACTCTTATTTACTTTTATGCCTGGAAAGGAAGAAAAACTTATATCGTAAACACTAAAGCTCCTGCAAGCTGGACAACTGCCACTAAACTCTGAATTCAAAAGAAAAGAACGCTGGATGCTTGTATTAACATCAATTAAACACATATGTAAAATTGAAAACACATAAACTTTATTTAACGAACAAAATAAAAATTCAAATGGAAAGTCAAAGTAAAAAAAAATGTTATTCAAAATAATACAGTTGATAATTGAGAAACACTTCTCAGGTTTGCTCAAACGTTAGAAATAATTGTAGTGACCTGACATAGGACCAGTACGGTCATTCGTTTGAACTCGCCAACACAAATGAAATTTGTTTATAAATAAAAATATTCTTCAAATGAAAATAAATTTTATATAAAAGAAATTTAGTTGTTTTATTTACTTCAAATCAAATAAATTCTCAAAAGAACTTAATGAACTAAACCAAATAGTTTTATATTTAAGGATGAACTTTACAAGTTAATATTATTCATGAAATTAACAAGAATCATTCATTATAACCAACCTCGTATATTACGATATATTTTCTCCTTTTTAAAAGTTAATCCTTTTTATTGGTAACACTGCGATGAAACCAATCAGCTGACTTCTTGTTTATAAAATATCGATACGATACGTAGATCGATGTCAAAAAAATAAATTCAATAAAAATTTATTAAAACAATCACTTTCACTTTATATAATTGTTAAACAACACTAATATCTTCTTTCAATTTTCAAAAATGTTCAGGTAACACTTTTAGTTTAATTTAAACTTTATTTATACAATGACGTTTGTGTCAAAAACATATGGTTGAAATATAACCTCAAATTTATTACAGATATTATCCGGAGCCGGGCATAGATTCTGCCTTGTACGTTTTATCGACTGATTTTGTTACAATTTGCCCCAGCTTATATAGTTTATGCCAGAATAAAAAAAAACTGACATTTCTTCAAAACAACGGAACATCGAGTAAACTCGTGACGTCACTAATCCCCCACAGCTGTTATTTTTTATCACTAATCCTCATTCTGTTATTATAGAATTGTAGCCCTTGAAACAAAGATCAAAACAGTATAATACATTCATTGTCCCAAAATGTATCGTAACGAAGATATTCAAGAAAAACGATTTATAATATACACATCTCGTTACAATCTAATTACATATAAAGTTCAACAAATCTAGGTTCATCCTTTACAAACTAATTACAATGAATACATGACACAGGTAATACAAATAATTTCTCCATAGAAACATCTTTACAATTTACTATAAACATAATTTTTTTAGAGTACGAACACCAATTAATGCATATACAAGTGCTAGCTTAAATATTAAGTCAATGTTTATCAATTTATGCTCAAAATGTCCACCATACAATCCTCTAAGCACTTACATCAAAAGAATGGTGAGGAAAAACAGGATAAGAGTCTATAAGAGTCATATCAACACGAACGACAGAATTTAATACCTTCATTAATTGAAGTGATTAGAAATCTAATAAACAAATTCAAAAATTAATTGTATTATATGAGTCATAACAAGATTGTCCTAATTAATCTATTTTCAGATAATTAGCAACATAAACTCGAGCTGGCCTCCTGGAGAATAGAAAAATTTATCTAACGCTAAACATCGTAATCTGTAAATTTAAATATGGAAATTACTTCCTCCTAACAAGTGGGAAACCGTTCCAAAATGTAATTTGTGTTGCATAAACGTATTTATGATCAAGCAATCTAACTAATTGATATCCTTTTTCTAAAATGAAACCTATTTATTAATGCATAAGAAAGCTAGGTTATGTTTGCATAGATTTTTATTTTTAATTTTTAATTTGAGTATTAATGAACCTAACTATGGTCCTATATATAGCCTTTATATTAATTATGCCTACGACATAACATGTTTCTCTTTTAATTTAAATCTGATATGTCTGAAACATTTATTTTTAACGTTTCCATTCCGTTGTTGCTAAAATTTTCAATACGGTGATTTGATATCACCGCAGTATACAGCTATAGCAATGCAGTATACAGATATAGAGCATCGCCTTGCCGCGCCGGTAGCTGGTTTGTATCGGTAGAAAATACGTCATCAAGATTTTTTAAATGCTTATGTTATCTCGCTTATTTTGCGCGATAAAAAGTGCGGTTTCCACTAATATTCTCAGAAAGGCTGTTTGGCCTGTTGATTGTCTGACTAATAGTATATTATGTATTAAGGGCTTAATTGAGTGTCTTTAAATGTATCATATTTTAATTAGTTGTTTCATGACTTAAGAGGGCCTTTAAGCTAGCAAGTGTTTGATCAACAACTTAGCAAAATGTTTTGCGATATTTGTCTTCAGAGTTTTCAAAGTAATGTGTTGTAGTGAGATTTTCAGTCGCCTGTTATCTGTTTGTTTCTAGAAGATTTAGATATGAATTAATTAGTGATTACAAATTAACGAACACTTCGAATACGAAGTAAATATCTTCGGTTTTCTATTCTGTTCTGTATTTTTTTAAATTTTTGTTTTCTATTTTGGGACGTAATGGAATTATGGTTTTCTAACCACTTTGTAGTACTTTTGGTATAATACGCAGTTACTAGGTCGGACCAAAACAAAGTTACTTTAGGATGATTTGGTACAAATGTAATTGTTCTTGCACTGGGTTACAGCAACGTTTACCAAATATTTAGTCACCAATTTCGCGATTGATTGTGCCTTCTGCAAACAGTGGTTCATTGCAAAGATCACGTTCACAGGTAACCTGCCAAACGAGTACCTTCGGTCTTAATTTTTCTATTGCACTTTACCTCCACTTATCTGGTACTATTGATTTTATAATGATCTAGGACAGTAAGGCTAATATGATGCTATTTTACTCTTTTTTTAGTGTAAATGCACAGTACAAAATAATTAATTATAGCATCATATTAGCCTTGCTGTCTTAGGTCAGTATGAAACCAATAGTACATTCTCCTTGTTGACTTCTGTATAGAATTGTGGACTTGGTAGAGTAGCAAAGTTAAACTTAAACTAGATTCTATTCGCTCATTGCAATTTGAGCGAATTCAGGAATGTTAGGAATTCTCTTGGAAACGCCATGAAAACGCTTGTACTTGATTGAAACCAAATTTAGGAAAAATCCGGAATTTAAACTCCAATATATTGCTTTTATGACTGAATATGAACCATTAGGTCACATGACAAAAACTCTATAACACGAATTAGGTGGTCTTTTGTTAAAAACATTTTATCTACTCCATCACGGAGTAATAAATGAATCGAGTCTCACAACAAAACTACGTGTCGTGTTTGACGGTTTGTGCAAATCGACAAGCGGAACTTTGAACGACATACTCAAAATTGGTCCAACGATACAAGATGAATTATTTTTCATCTTAAGGAGGTTACAGCGGATCTTTGCGGGGTGAAGGGCAAGGGGATATCTCCTATGCTTTTACATAGGCTCTAACAAGAAATACCAATCGATAAAAAAATAAATTAACATTCTTAAAACTGAACAAAATCATTTTATTATGAATGCCTATAATGCATTTATTAATTATTTGTATATATTAAAATAATTTAAGTCGATTGGAGTGCATTTGTTTAATTGTTGAAAGTGTAAATATAAATGTAAATAGGTTAAGAATCGTGGCAACACCTCAAAGAAATCAATCGATTTTGTTGGTAGCAGTGTTAGGTTTCAGCTTTCGATTGAGTTGACATCCTAACCTCCAAATGTCAATCCCAAAATATAAGTGGAAACATGTTGAATGTTTTGTAATTTTGTATGCAATTACAGATGGGAATATTCTATTTTTTAACTTTTGTATAGTCTAAAGATTACAATCTGCTAAGCAGATACAAGAAATATATAAAAAGTTGTTGAGGTTTAATACATATATTTTTAAAATTAGTGTGTTTGTATTACTGATTTCGTGGATATTCTGATTGTGATGATAAATTGTATTCATCACATTGCAAAAGGTAATTTTACATTATACAATATTTCCGTCGAATTAACATTTGTATTCTGATATTATTAACACAGAAGACTGAATTGTTCAACATAATTTGATTAGTAAAATATATGATTATTAGTTAATACAATAAAATATAGATTATTATAACAGTCATTATATGTCATCTTGCTGTTCTGTTATTTGAATTCGCGCGCTATGAGGTGTTGTCACATCTCTGCTGTCTTTCCACATATGTCGTGAAAAATTCTTGTTTTGTTTACTTTAAATTATTATTGTGCATTAACTAGATACAAGATTTCAAAAATATTGGGCAGCATTGTTCTTCGAATATGAGAGTATGTCATTTTAGTTTTTTATCAGATTCCCTACATTTCTTCATCATAATTTTTCGTTAAAACTGCTAAAGGTTAGATGGTCTCCATAAGAGCCCATGTTAAATTCTGGATTTTACTTTCCATTTTTCTCGGTAATGGTACACAAGAAGATTATAAAAAAAAGTTACCGAATAGAATAAGTGTCAAAGAACTCGAGGTTTAAATTTCACGTCATTCTCTACATTTTTACATTTCGCTGTATCCTCCTTAATTCGGTTTCGACAGCACAACTTTGTATTAACTGCTGACCTATAGAAAATGTATCGTCAGATTAACATTACCGAATATCAGCGCGATAGTATGGCGTGAAAACGAAACTGATCAAATAAAACATTTTCGTCTAAAAACTGTAACATACGGTACATCATCTGATATTTATGAGGTGGCATTAGAGCATCGTGACAGTCTTCCCAAAGCGTGTGATGCCATACTAGATGATTTTTATGTTGATGATCTGTTAAGCGGTAGCTATACAATCCAATGGTATTCAACTTAAAAAGGATTTGTCATTTCTATCAGAACAATATGGCTTCAAACTTATTCAAAATAGGTTTCAAATATATCGCGAATTTTGGAAAAATCGTAAGTAAATAACGAAGAACGGCATTTAATAGCGGAGGACGAAACTAAACTCGCTTTAGGTTTAATGTAGAAGGCGAAGTGAGACATTCTCACTTACAACATCGACGAATCGGAATTATCTTTTAATAAAATAACCAAACTACAATACTATCATCCATATCTAAAATATTCGATCCGTTAGGTCTTATTTGCCCAACATCCATACGAGCGAAAATACTTCAGAAACTGTGGCAACATCGGTTAGGTTGGGTGAGAGCCTCCCATCCGACTTAATCAAACTATGGTTCCAATATAAAAAACAGCTGCCCGACATCAACAGTATCGCCAGGTGATTTTGTCTAACTTTATAGACGCATAGCTCCATTGTTTGTGCAATGCATCAACTAACGCTTATGGTGCTTGTATTTATCTTAAATCAACAAGTGTAGTTGGCGATACTACTATTAGGTTGCTTTGTTCTAAGACCCGTGTTGCCACTTATTGTAATTACGTTACCCAGGCTTGAATTATCGGAAGCTGTTCTACTGGTTTAGTTATACCAGAAAGTAGTAAACTCTATGAAATTCAAAATTGAAAATGTCTATTTCTGGACCGACAGCTCCATTGTGTTATCGTGGATAGCAGCTTCACCCTCAAACTAGAAGATATTTGCCGCGAATCGGGTATCACAAATTGGAAATACAAAGGATAACCCCGCCGATATATTGACGCGAGGAATGGACCTGAAAAGTCTATCAAACTGCAGTCTATGGTGGACTGGCCCACAATGGCTTATATTCAAATGACAAAATTGGCCTAAACGTAAAGTACTAACCAAAAACGTACCACGAAAAGGTAAGTTAAAGGTGGCTCTTCATGTCACTAAGATCGGTTCTGATATTTTTAATCGGTTTTCAACGTTATATCACCTACTACGAGTCGTAGCCTTATGTTTTCAATTCTATCAAAATGCCACAAAATCAAGCGAACGAATTACGGGACAAATAACAGTTACGGAAAGCAATGTCTGCCTTAATTAAACGAGCGTAGTCTGACTCTTTTGCAGCTGGAGTAAATGCCCTAAGTAATTCTAAGACGCTCAGTAGAAAATCGAAATTATTACTGTTAAGCACATGTTTAGATTCAAATCAAGTAATACGCGTTGGTGGCCGTCTAAGTAAAGCTGATATGCCATTCGTCAAAAAGTTCCCAACAGTAATACATCCGAAACATCCTTTAACGCAACTTATTATAGGTATCAAACGAACACCATCGTCAGCTATACGCCGGTGCCAACATGTTATTCGCGTCAATAAGAAAAATGTTATTGGCCTCTTAACGGCAGGAATATACTCCGCCGCGTTCTGAGAAAATGCCTAACCTGTTTTAGAGCAAATCGGGTTAGTAGACTTGAAAACTTTTCATATGTAAATTTACCGTCAGAACTCAGACGTTTGAGATAATATTTAGCTGTTTTGATTGAAGATTTCCATAAACCTCTATAATGGGGGGATTTAGCTGGGATAAAATTCCATTTTATTTGATTTTCCAACAAAAAATTATAAATACTAGCATCAGTGTGCATTTTTAAAAGACGCTTCAATTCATTGTCAGCGCCATGAAAATTGGTTGCGTTATTCGAAAAGACTTGATGACAAAGTCCTCGTCGAGAGATTATGGAAACCTCTTGTAGATACATCACTCACCAGTACAATGTGAAAAGCCTTTGTCACAAAATATACGAATATGCAAATACACGGTGAGTCATTACGGAGTAATCGGACTTTGCCAGTGGTTAGATAACCATTAAAGAAAGAAAATTCCTATATACCATTTTTCTCGTATTTCTATACTTTTGGAGAAAAACGGCATCGAAGTTCAGCCTAATGTTTTCAAATTTAATAGTATAAATGCACATGACACATATTTTAAAAGTTCAAGCAGATATTCAATACTACTAGAATGTGCAAGGATAGCGTAAAGTAATAAAAACGTCTTTATTTTGGCCAAGTGTTTCGTAGAATAACAACAGATAAACAGAATTAAATAAACAAAGCATGTTGAGAACGACCTCTCGATGGATATTGTTTCAAAAATGGTATTTTTGTTTTGTGTTGTTTCTGATGACTAAAACAATTTCAAATTCTTTTCATAGGCACATTAACCCCTATGTGTAATATAATACTGCAGGTTTGTGAATAAACACATCTTTTGAGGTCAAGATCAAGGAGATACCCGATACTATTTGGTTTCTCAAATGATAACAAATTGCAAACCCCCTACACTGCAGCTTTTAGTAATAAAACGTAACAGTACTTGTACTTGACTATGTAAACAAATCCATCAAGCATTCAGGGTCGTTGAATTAAAACAATACCTATTGATGGATAGATCAAATTAGCTAAACATGTCTTTACTTAATTAAAACTAATATCTGTTTATTAACGCATAACACATCGA
Source organism: Agrypnus murinus (assembly GCA_929113105.1). Lineage (NCBI taxonomy): Eukaryota > Metazoa > Arthropoda > Insecta > Coleoptera > Elateridae > Agrypnus > Agrypnus murinus. The sequence goes on along the minus strand of OV816024.1, from coordinate 217,196,496 downwards.
ATTTAATGATATCATTGGATGGGTCTGTATTAAAATGATGTCATTTCTGTCTGCGTTTACTATTAGAATAGAGGGGAATCCCCCAGATTAATAGATCGTTTTGTTTTAACATCTAAAATGGAATGTGCGTCGTTTGCATTCTTGTTGTGCTTGTTTAAACAGATGTCACGCTTTTACTGATGGTGTCAATTTCTAAAGATCTTGCATTTATTTCTATTCGACTTAACAATACTGACCTGCATCAATTATACGTACTTTTCTGAAAACGTCGGTCAAAATTTTCGAAATTTTCAAGTTCATTTAATCAAAAAAAGTTACTAAGGTTTTATGTTTCTAATAACCAGAGAAGCTTATCCTCAAAGTCCGATCATTAAGTACTGAATTCCTTAATAATAAATAGCCTTGTTGCGTAGTTTGCCATCTTTAAAGAAGAATGGACCGGCATAATTATGCCGCATTCTGAAAATGTTCTGCCAGGACTAACTCTTTCTGCTGGAAAATTACCCATTTTCTGTTATAGAATAAGGGTTAGTTTTAAAGTATGTAACACATTTTCTAATAATTTTACGTACTATTTGTTTGCCATGTATAGGCCAATATTTTAATCTGATAATAGACAGTGTACATTGTATGTCGGAACGTAAATGTGTTACATGAAAATATTGAATTATTAAATGGGTTAATTTATGATTAGAAGGTAAGATGATTGGATGCTTATGATTGTGTGGTAAATTAAAATGCTTAAGTCGCCCACCAACTCTTAACAAGCCATAGTCATATAAGAAGGGACTAAGCGAAGCTAAATTACTACTTTTCTGTATTGATTTATCTTTTAGAATGAATTATGTCTCATTGGAAAATGATTCATATTGCACTAATTTAATTAGCTTTAAGGTGCTATGATTTAGTTCGTCAGTTGTTAACCAAATGGAGTCCGAACCAACGTTTTTTCTTCTGGTATGGGTTATGAATCGCAAACAATATGCTGTGCTACGTATTAACTTTGAGAAGTACGAAAATCTACCAATAAAATCTAATTTAATTGTATAAACATTAGAGATTGAAGTTGGCTTTATCTCAGGAATTTCATTTAAATTGGCGAATGATGTAAAATCTAAATGAAATGGGTCAGTATTTGATTGGGTGATTTCTTGCAGTCATCTAGGACCATTCCACCACAGGGGTAAGTCCAATAATTGTGAGGGACTAATACCCCTTGATAAAAAGGTCAGCAGGATCATCCTAAGATGAAACGTGATACCATTGCGAAGAATTAGTGTATTCTTGGATTTCAGATATCTATGTGATACAAATGGTTTTAATTGATTAGGTTCTAATTTTAACCATGAAAGCACAATTGTGTAGAGTCGGTATAATAATGAATTTTATGAATGTCTAATTTGAGAAATTTTGTTACCTTTTGTACTAATTGTATCATCAGTAGGGCTCCACATAATTCGAGTCTAGGGATGGTAATTATTTTTAAGGGTGCTACGAGGGTGGTCTGAAAAGTTTCCGACCTAACAAAGATACAAGACATTTTTTCTTTAAATTTATTTTTATTTTTCTACATAGTCTCCTTGTAAGTCTACACACTTCTCCCAGCGATGCTCCCATCTCTTTAACCCGTCCAAATAGTACTCGGGGTTTTTCGCTGCAAATTAATTGTTCACGAAGGTGATTGCCTCCTCATTTGACGAAAATCTTTGTCCTCCGAGCGCAATTTTTAGATGAGGGAACAAAAAGAAGTCGCTTGGGGCTAGATCTGGTGAGTAAGGAGGATGGTCAAGCAGTTCAAACCGTAATTCGTGGATTTTCGCCATGACAACCGGAGGTGTGAGATGGCGCATTGTCTTGGTGAAACAGGTTTTTCTTTTGCTGCAAATGTGGCCGTTTTTCCGCAATTTCTGCCTTCAGATTGTCAAGTAATGATGCGTAGTATGCTCCTGTAATGGTTTTCCCTGTTTGAAGATAATCGATTAAGATAACTCCATGACTATCCCAAAAAACAGTCGCCACCACTTTCCTAGCCGACATAACAGTTTTTGCTTTTTTTGGAGCCGATTCCCCCTTCGCAGTCCACTGTTTTGACTGTATTTTTGTTTCGGGCGTATAATGGTGTATCCAAGTTTCATCTACAGTAATTAATCGGCGCCAAAACTCTAATTTATTGCGCCTAAACTGCGCCAACAGGGCGTTGGAAATGTTCATTCGAACACGTTTTTAGTCTAACGTGAGCAAACTCGGCACCCAACGCGCGGACAGCTTTCTCATGCCTAAATCTTGATTCAATATGTGACAAACACGTTCTTTGGACATATTCATAGCCTCTGCTATCTCTCTCACTTTAATTCGACGGTCGTTTAGCACCATTTGGTGAATTTTAGCGATGTTATCGTCAGTGGTTGCAGTTTTTGGACGTCCCGAACGTTCATCGTCTCCCAAGCTGGTACGGCCACGTTTAAATTCAGCTGCCCAAAATTTCACTGTGTTAAATGATGGCACAGAGTCCAACTCATCTTTGATTTGCGTAGGCGTATTGCCTTTCAAAAACAAATATTTAATGACAGCTCGATACTCGATTTTTTCCATTTTCACAAAAACACTTACATCGACTCACTCAAACGATTGTCAAATAACAACTGCGCGTCCAAAATGGCTGAAATTTTGGTCAGTACCTGTCAAAAGATGCACAACTACATTCCCTAGCTTTTATTGACGAGTGCTGCCATCTTCACGTTAAGGTCGGAAACTTTTCAGACCATCCTCGTACACGTGATTTCGCAGTTAAAATCCTGACCATGATTTTATCAGAGTAAGATATGGATCTCACATATATGCATGTACCATAGGCTGCCTCTGAGGCGTGGCACTGTGGTGTAAAAGTCGAAAAACCGGCGCATCGCGTTTATTTCAATTAACAATGCTCGCCAAAATACCGTTTTTTACCAATGTTTGAACTGTTTTGTAGGAATAACGACAATTAATATAAAATTTCCACTTGTGCAAGAATAAACGTGGATACCGTTTGGTTTTTGTTTAATTATCTAATGAATGTTTTCTTGCACTTTTTATGTTAAATTTTTAATAAATCATAAATTGCAGTAGTAGCATTAAAAATTAGTAACTCAGGCAGGGGGGTCGAAAGAGGTCTGAAACTTTCAGGAAATCTTCAGCAAAGATGCTTCTCTTAGATGTATAAATTAGAACGCAGGAATCGAAACTTATGACATATTATTGCTAAAATTCCAAAAAAATGTTATTTTTCGTACCTATATTTAATACATCGTAATAAATAGAAGCGAAATAACTGTAAGACAGATTAAGACTACTTACCTTGAAAATCTAAACCCATATTTTCAACTGGCAAATTAGCCACTTCTGTTTAACATGCGGTACATTTAATTAACGCACAAGTATACTTGCTTTAAGCGCTGAATGAAATGACCAAATAAGGGGGGTGTTATTTCAGTACGTGGCGACTTATGAGTTCCAAGGTCGTGCATAAAAGATGCCTCCGTTCATTTTTAATAACACCTGACATATAATTTAAGAATTCCAAGAACTTGATTTTCTACCCTTATGCTCCATTTTTGTGAGTTTTACACCAGTGTGCGTTGCTAAACGCATGGATTTCTATAATATTAGGAATTGTGAGCACCACTCGACGAGGAATTGAGAATTTGCCGGAGAAGCATAATTCAAACATAAACTCATTCCATGTTTTAAGTAATTGAGTAGGTATTATGTCGTTCCAATTTAGTTTACGGGACCTTGGAATTATTAGTTTAGCTCTAATAATAATAGGCACAAGCAGACCTAGAGGGTCAAAAATCTGAGATACTATGGACAGAACATGACGTTTTGTTACATCTGGCGTAGAATTTACCTTGAAGCTTGTTGTGGATTTAAATGAATCTTGAGATGAATTCCATAAAATTCCTAGTGTCTTGCAACTCTATTCATTAGAAATAACATAGTTGTCCGAGTGGGAACCTGTAATTATATTTGAAAATACAGAGGAGTCGTTGGACGACCTTTCTGAGTTTGAAACATGCACTCTTCAGTATGGTGTCTAAGTCATTAACTAAGTTCTGTGCAGATTCTAAATTGTGACTACCAGTAATTAAGTCATCCATATAAAAATCCTGGAGAATAACCTATGAAGCAACTGGATAATGTGATTGATTCTTAAGTGCTACTTGTTGTAGACACCTAGTTGATAAGAATGAGGCGCATAAAGTACCATAAATGACAGTATTGAGTTGATAATCATGTAAAGGTTGAGAAGAATCCGATCTCCATTAAATGCATTGAAGATTACGGTGTAATGGGTTGACCTCAATCTGTCTGCACATTTTAGCAATGACCGCTGTTATGGCTATATTATGCTTTCTCCATCTGATTAGGATGGAAAAAAGGTCGTCTTGAATTAAAGGACCGACTTTAACTAAGAACGTCATTTAATAAAATTCCAGAGCTAAACTGGCTGCTGCCATTGAAAACAACTCTAAGTTTAGTTTTTAAAGATAAGTCATTTTGTACACAATGATGTGGTAAATAGTATGAAATGGATGATGGTTTATCATTTGGATTGAATTCTGACATGTGTCCTAACTGTTCATATTCCTCCATGAACATACAGTATTGTATTTTTAAAGAGTGATGTTTAGACAGTGTTTTCTCGATGGCATAAAACCTATTTTTAGCAGTTGACCTAGATTCGCCTAACTGATTATAATTATTTCGTAATGGTAAATAAACTGAAAATCTACCTGTTACTTGATTTCTTTGAAAGGTGCTAATAAAATACTGCTCGCATTCCGCTTCTTCCTTTCTGTATTGTCTATGTACTGGAGTATGTTCAATTAACCAAAATTGTTCTATTTGTTCTTGGATGTTTATGCTTGTAGAAAGGCTGCAACATGTTTTGTTATTGTAACCTCCTAGATTTAATGGACCGGAAATAATCTAACCTAACTTAGAATTCTGAAAAATAGGTTGCCCCTTTCCAAGTTTGATTTTCCCAAGATGCGGTAATTCGAAAAATATGCCTGCACCTAGTAAAAACATCTATTTTATGTGGCTCATGAAATTCAGGATCTGCTAAACTTATATTGGCTGGAATGTTCACTGATTGAGAACAATTAAATTGTGGAATTTGCTCTGTGATTTTATCTATGAGCAAAAAATTTGAATTTGCATTGAAATCACTATGCATTGAGCTAATATTTTCTGATGTTTGTTTTGAAATGTGGTTGCAGAATTAATTCCAATTATAGGAAAATTAATGTTTATTGGTTTTATATTTAGTTTATTAAATAACTCTTTAATTATAAAATTAGACTGAGACCCATTATCTAGTAAGCAACGACATCGTATTGGATTTTTTTCCATCAAATCAGCTGTAGACAACAGAATAAAGGAATCTTTGGTTTGACTACAATGGCTTGATAATGTATTTAGTTGAGATGAAATTGCAACATGGTCGTTAACATCTGTGCGATTATTGCCTTGTGACTTTACATTTGTGTTTGCCGCGAATTTGACAGAATAAAGTAGTGAATTGTGCTTCTTGTTACATATTTTGCAAGATCTAGTAGAATGACATCCACTGGATTTATGCCCATGCCCCAAACAACAGTTTTTGTCGTTTTTCTCGAAAACTATTAGGTTTATCGAGATGAAGGAGGTTAGGTAAATTAAAGTTTATTTAAATCCCTACCAGAAATGTCCGTTTTTTATCGTACCTCGCCTTCTTTTTGTGTTATCGAAGAAAGAAGATACGTCATACATGGATCAGCAATTTGCACCAGTAGATTTGCGCAAGGAACTTTCGGACATAACCTTTTGTGGTCTCATATTCGTCATGAAATAGATAACAAATATTTGTTGAGACCCGGACGCGATCGTGGTCCAGTCGTCTTTTACGTTATCATCTCTTTGGAAAAATTCATCAGGCGATAATTATCATTATCCTTGGTGACAGTCAGATGAAAGTTTCGTATTAGCAAATTAATTCTTAGGAGAGTGCACTGTGCTTGTCAATTTTTATATCCAACCCATTACGTCTAGGGTGTTTCGCCTTTTTTGAAATCCTTCTAATTTCCTTTATTTCTAAGGTCTTGGTATCGAGTAAATTTTTTTGTGGATGATTTTTGTTGTAAAATTGAAATACACGATGTAATTCCTTACCTGCTTTAAGTTGTAGGGGGCGCCAACAAGCAACAATCTCGTTTTAAACGGAACACCCTCTATTTGTAATCATGTATTTATTTGTCCGATTTGTCCTATAGATGTCTTAAACTTGTTGAACTAGCAACCAAGATACTAACGCAGAATGTTTTGTATCTTAAAATGTCTGTTAACAGATAATTATAAAGATTTTACTCCACACCTAGTATGCCTGCAACATACTGTATCAATATTAAATTATTTTTGATGGTTACTCTAATAATAGTAATAGCACTAAAAAAACAACTTCAACGGTCTTTCAAAGAAAAGAGTGCAGATGTACAATTTGAGGCATACCACAGCCAGCACACTGAGGTTAAAATGACGTTATTTTTAAGTCAATATTGGTCGACGTCGTCATATGACTAATAAACGATGTCCATAAGACGTCATATAATGGGACGTACGTAGAAGTATTCAAAACAACGTCTTTTGGACGCACAATACAATACATACAAGTTTCATTAAAAAGATATTATTTTAACAGGGGCCAAGAAATTCTGGTCATATTAAGCAGATGGTCACAATATAGAGATGTTTCGACTGTAGTATATAATAAATGTTATTTCCAATATTCAACTATTTATTTATAATGCCTGTCTTAGTCCTCGTATAGGACGATTTAATGACGTCTTTTGGTTGTGACATAATTATGTAAGTTTTACGACAATTTGACGTTGTTACTGCCGAAAAACTGCGACATTATGACGTTAGTGTGTTGGCTAGGACATGATTGCGACAATACCACAAGAAAAATGCTTGTCTAATAAAAAACAACAAAAACCGATTAATTTCACTAATATCTGAAAAATTCAAGGATAATGGATTTGTAACTAAACAAGCTCCAGATGATGTTGATTCTCTCATTGTGAACACAGCCATAGAAATATCTTATAATCATGAAGTTGCAATTATTGGAGCAGACATTCACTTATTCGTGCTAATAACAGCATTAACACCTGACCAAAACAACATTTATTTCATCAAGCCAGGAAGAGGTTAAACTGAACTAAGAATATACAGTTCACGCGAAATACAATCGCGTAAAAACTTAAAAATATTATTCTATTGGCCCATGCTTTTAGTGGATGTGACACTACACCAGCCTTATTTCAAAAAGGAAAACTAAAGTGTTTTAATATACTATTACAAGATGATACTTTAAAAGCAGTTAGAAAAATTCAATAACATAACTTCAACACATGGCGAAATTACTAAAGCAGGAGAGCGGTATTTCCTTGCTGTATAACGATAACTCAAACAAGTTTGCAAGAACATCGGTAGATCAGCCTGGAAGAATAAGTCAAATTTAGCAACATTTCCGCCTACTATTGCCGCAGCACAACAACATTCATTCCGCGTATACCATCAAGTAGAAAAATGGCGGGGGGTGTAAAAAATCTGCTGAAGTTTGGGGTTGGAAAAAAGTTAGTGGCATTCTCCAACCTATACCTACATTAAAAGGCCCTGCCCCTGATTCATGATTTCACTCATTTCTTGCAATCGCAAGAAAAGTTGCACTACTTTAGCTTGTGGGTGCAGAAAAGTTGGCTTAAAATGTGCAGCAATTTGTGGATATTGCCATGTAACGTCGTGTTTCAATGGTGAGAAGGCAATTTGCACTTCTGTATCTGCATTCTGTCAACAGCCATTTAGTAAAACAGTTGAATCAACTAATGAGTCCACACCAAGTACAAGACATGTCCATGCGTAAAATACCATAACGAGATCCAACTCTAATTTTGCATATATCGTTACCAGAACGTTATGACTATTCTAAAACGGAGCAGAAGAAAATGGAAGATACACCGCTATTACCACAAATTCCAATGTACAATATGTACTATTGTTTTATTAATTATTGTTTTAGTTTATTGTATGAATATGTTCTATCGCTTATTTCCACTTTTCCATACTTCCACTACTATGGTTCTGCCTGTTCAATATTTAAGTATATCAGTGTGGCACCAAATACATTTTCCATTAGATATCTAAGTCTCTTATAGTATATAACACACACACACACACACACACACACACACACACACACACACACAAATTAAACTTTTAAAACTTACAAGTATAAGCTGGCACTCGGCTCGAAAAAATCCTCCATGTTACGCATCATGCCTTTAACTTCTTACGAGGACATCATGTCCAAACCCGCAAAAGACACAACTACAGGATGAAATCTTTAAAATTATACCCAAATTATTAATCTCAGTGAATTCTTTCAATACAATTAATACATATTATATTATAATATAATATTATAAACCATTACAAATGAATATTAACTGTAATCCATCGGAATGTATTATGCATATATATTGTTCCAGATATTGTTTTGCAAAACAATATCTGGATTTGAACCGGTGATAACTTACACAGAAATACCGTGATTTTACCACTAAACCAAACAGGTTCTGCCTTTGTAATCAATCTTACTTACCTCTTCTTGTGATTACATCGTATGTTTTGTGGTTTTTAATATTAATAAATAAAATTAAAATCTTATTCAATTAAAAACATGTTTTGTTATAAAATCACCTATAAAGACGCAAACTAAACAAGAAAAATCAAATTTTACATTCTTGTGGGCGTTTAATTTGAAAAGAAACTTACTTAGCGCCATTATAGTTAATATTTATTTTATAATTTTTATGTTTATATCACTAACTTATTTTGTTCCTAATTCAAATAAAACCGGAGAATTTCAAGAAATTTCACCAGAAAGTGCGGTATTGATATATTTAGGCAACCTAATAATCACCTGTGAGCGCAGCTGATTTTGTATCTATACGAGTCTCCTTTAATTTGTCTGGTAGTTTACAATACATTAAGTTTTACTCGACCTGTGACATAATTGACATTTTGCAAGTTTTACAGAGATGATAAAATTTGAAAGTGAATATTACTGTAAAACTTAAAAGTTTGAATTTTGAAATGGAAAATTATTACCAATACCTTAAATTACGTAGACAAATTAACGCATTTTATGTTATTTAAACTAAAATTATATACTTTATCAAACTGATAGGAGTTCATTTAGATTTTGTGAAAGTGTTAGTCCCAACAGCAGAGAATCCGCTTGCTAACCACATGCATAAGGGTACATGTAAATATTTGTCACAATTTCGTTATAAAGAGTAAAGGTTTCGTATTCCTTTGTATCAGTTCTTATCAAAATTTGTAAATAAATAGATAAATATTTTATTCAGTGTCTACAGCAACAAAATTAAAGCTTGAAATTAATATTTATTTAGCTTGCATGTATGATCCTTTATAGATAGACATCAAAGTATCTGGGTCAACTTCTGTTTTACAAAACCACAGCTCTGCTAGTGACCATTATACGTTCTCTTACTTCTTTCTGGTGTTCTATGAGCTAAACAAGAAAAGTTAATAAATGCAATGTTGAAGATTTTCCATATTTGGAATGAGTTAAAAATATTTATATAGTAATAAACGTATTGCGTTCTTTTTATTAAAGGTAACATGAACATGATGATGTACCAATGTTTAAGAGAGAAAAATGCATAATAGATACAGTAGGCGGTGCAAGAAGTAGGTAACTTAATTTCTGTCTAGTATTCGAAACTATTTATGCTTGATTTGCTAAAAATAAATATCTGCAGGTCAATTATTATTTAGTTGCCAGATCGTCCTATCTGTTGTTAGTTACCAATTTGTAAGCAAGTTTACAAATTGTCAAGAAAATTTCTTGTGTGGAGTATAAGTATAGGGGGCATATCTAGCATATCTTGTAGTAAAATAGGAAGAAAACGATTGAATTGTGGTAAAAATGGAGATTAGGGATAATTGTTTTAATTCAACTTTACCATTTCGTTAAAAAGCAAGTGTATTATGAATTAATGATTTACAAACCTAGGCAAAAGACTCATACATAAGAAATTGGCATAGACTGCTACACAAAAATATACTTGCAGGCGGCGTAAAAATTGCTAATATTTTTGTCTTGATATATTTACTATTTGAAATAATCGGAATTCAAAACAAGATCTACATACAATGGTTAAATGTGTACAGGAGCAAAGATTCTGCAAATGTTTTGGTTTTGTATTATTTATAGGTATTAACATTCAGTGTTAGTGTTCAGTCTATGTAGACGACGTTTTTCCTGCTGACGTTAACACGAAAGATTTATTTTGATAAGTAAGTTATTACTTTAAGTGAGGGTTGCATAAAAGTAGATTAATTTAACAAGAATTAACTCCTAAGCAACAACTGTTTTTAAAAATTGTTACCGAGGAGTTAACCCTTGTTTAAGTGTAATCCACTTTTATGCAATTCTCCCTAATAAGTTGAGAACATTAAGTTAAGCATTCGTATAATTTCGTCGAAGCATCAATAACAGGGATCCCAGGAAATACCGCCGAAATTATACGTCAAGACGTGTCACGTATACTGAGAACAGCCAAGCCACCGAAGAAGAACTTATCCCACGAAGAAATCCAAGCTTTACGCGACCTACGGGCGAATACTAGCGTAATCGTGTTACCAGCAGACAAAGGCAACGCAACCGTAGTCATGGATAAGGGTGAATATGAAAGAAAAATAGAAACCTTACTAAATGATCCTGGATACCAAACAATCTCAACGGATCCTACAACATATTTAGAAAAGACCACTAAAGCCAAAATAAAAGCCTGCAGTTTCAGTCAAGAACAACAGTTACAACTAATTCCGAGAGAGAAGTCGTCATCATGCCCTAAGCTGTACGGATTACCAAAAATCCACAAGGAAGGTGTACCACTAAGACCCATCGTAAGCTCCATTGGATCACCACTGCAACCTCTAGCGAAATTCCTGGCCAAGCAACTGCAACCTTATGCCGAAGAAGCCGAATCTTACGTAAAGAACGCAAGCCACTTCATCGAGCGTATAAAAGACATAACAGTGGCACCAGGAGATCTGCTAGTAAGCTTTGATGTAACCTCTTTATTCACGAATGTTCCAGTAAAAGAAGCAGTATATATGATACAACGGAAATACCAAGTCCCAAATGAAATCATCGAGTTAACAAGACACTGCCTAAACAACACCTACTTCATCTACAAAGATCAACGGTACAAACAAGTGGAAGGAGCACCTATGCGATCACCTTTATCGCCGGTAATAGCGAACCTATTCATGGAAGAATTAAAAGTCCGAGCAATAGAAACGGCAAGTGACAAACCTAAACTATGGCTAAGATACGTAGACGATACTTTTATTATATGGACCCATGGAGAAGAGAAACTGCAGACCTTCTTACAGCATCTAAACAATATACACCAGAAGATCAAATTCACAATGGAGGTGGAAAAGGACAAGCAACTACCTTTCCTAGATGTATCTATAATAAAGAAGGAAGACGGCAGCCTGTGATACACAGTATACCGAAAATCAACCCACACAAATCGCTACCTGAACGCACAGTCACATCACCACCCAGCGCAACTACAGTCAGTAGTCAAGACATTAATAACCAGATCACAACGGTTGACTGATGACGATAATAAACATCAAGAACTAGAACAGGTGAAGTTGGCATTAAAACAAAATGATTTCTCTTCCAGAAATATCAAGAAAGCGTTAACACCAAGGGACCCAAAGCCAGAAGAAGAAGAAACATCGGTATCCAAAGCACACTTACCGTACATCAAAGGGACCACGGACAAAATAAGTAGAGTGCTGAGAAAACACAACATCGATACCATCTTCAACACCGATAAAAAGATTGCAAACATGCTACCATCCGCAAAAACAAAAATACCACTAGAAAGCCAAGGAGTATACGAGATCCCATGTAAAGACTGCGGGGAATCCTACATAGGGCAGACCAACAGAAGAATTCAAGTAAGAAGAGAAGAACACCGAAATGCAGTCAACAAAAATGAGAGAACGTCTTCACTAGCACAACATGTCAGTGGTACATCTCATAACATAGATTTCGAAAATACAAAAGTTTTAGCAAATATACAACATAAGACCCGACGAACCATAAGAGAAGCCATTGAGATCGAGAAACGTCCGAACAATCTTAATACCAGGGACGATACACAGCGACTACCATCAGCTTAGAAACCAGCTATAACCAGTATCACCGTCAAGAAGCGAAAACCAGCACAGCAGAACGATAAAAGGGAAAGCGAGAGAAAGCCACCGGATCAAGCGAGACCAATGACACGCAGCCGCGCCAAAAACCAGCCGACCGCAACCATGCGCAACACCGTAACCGTATATAAAGACCAACCGCAGCAGCAAGACGTCAGTCTACATCGTGTAACCACGCGAAGCAGAAGGAAGTTAGAAGTGACCTGAAGATGGCAAGTGTGATCTTGCCGAAACGTCGTCAACCATTGTCTGGTTCCTCTAGGAGCCGAATAGTGAATACGCGGAGTGAAACCCGGAAAAGTGGTAAAGTATCATATAATATCCGCGGAAACTTAAAATGTAACACACACACACATATATATATATATATATATATATATATATATATATATATATATATATATATATATATATATATATTTACTGCTAGTGTATAAAGTGAGGTCCGTATGAACAAAGTTCACGTTTCAAGTGATGTCCGCAAACAAAGTGAGGACAAGTATACGGACCTCACTTTGAAATTCGATAATATTTCGTCTAGAGCTTTTCGAAGCTATAAGTTGGCGATACTGAAAAAATGGGCTGAACCTCAGATGTTGCCAAAATGGCTAGAATTATACAGATTAGTTCAAGGAGTTGACGCCTGGAGTCGCTGCGCCAGATGTATATTTTTCAGACGTATAATTTCTTGTGTGAAGCTTGTATGAATGATGCGCAAAGTGAGATCCGAACAAGTGGCAACGGTGAAAATGAAAGTTATACACTATTGATTTTAATTCTATTACAGAAGAGAACGGAAATACCCTAAATAGCCGATTTTATTTCTTACGAGCGGAAATCGGTTTAGAAAAGTTGTATTATTGTGCTGTTACAAAATTTAAAACGATAGGGAAATTTTTAGATTTAATTTCATAACGTCTGATTATTTGTAATTAGGCAATAAAACTAAAATACATTGTAAAAGAGATTAATAAATCTTCGAGGACTTGCAGCCTTTTTATTTTTTTGTATTAATTAAGAATAAAATATTTTTTTTCGAATGACATTTCGCCTAATCAAGATTAGGCTTTTTCTAGTCTTTAATAGAATATTAAGGGCTTAATTGAGTGTCTTAGAGCCCGTGCAGTCACCTGAAGCGAAAACCGAAGGCGCTAAGACGATAAAGGGCTCTAAAACACTAATTAAGCCCGAAATGCATACGTTAAATGTGCGGTCTAAGTTTAAATTAAGTTTAATTTAAAATAAAAATAATTTTAAAAGTCCTAAACTTCAAGTAGGTAGGTGCTATGGTCTATAATTATTCTTATTACTATGGAGACGTCGTAAACAAAAGTAGTAAAAGGGGGAGCTCCAATTTAGCGATTTACGCTCTAGAAACAGTCCGCAAAATAGGTCATAATCATGTCATAATCGCCCGAGTGGACATAATGTGTATTATATATCCAGGGACTAAAATGCATTTTTTAAAATTATTAATTAACACTTAGAAAACACTTTAGTCCAGTAGTATATACGCTATTTTTTGCACGTCCTAAAGGACTTAATCGCAAAAATTCAAAATTTCGAAAATTTCGTTACATGTCATTCGGACAATTGCCAAAATCACATAGTTTCCGGATAATAAATCCTAACATGTACCGCGATTACTTTTTTTTTTGTTGTTTACTTGTTGTTGTTGTCAAGGAAACACTTTACTCCCTCAGGGAGTAAAAGTGCTACTTTACTCCCTCTTTTGGGAGACTAAAGTAGAGCCTTATATATCGTACGTGCAAAAAATAATAAAAGAGCATTCTTAAAACTATAATTCATCAAATAAAGACGAATAAACGCAACCCAAAGATGAAAATTCAATTTAAAGAAGAAAAAAAGTTATATGAAATGACACAAATCTTTTTGACGTTTTTCGAGAAGTAAATTTTTCAATTTTGTTTTATAAAGAAGAAAACAAACATTAAAAAAATGTCCAAAATTTTAGATTCTATGCAAATCTTTAAATGGAAATAGCAATTGTCATGAACAAATAAACAAATGAAATTTTGTTTTTGTTTGTTTTTGGGCGAGGAATCAGGATGGCGGAGCATCCTTCGTACCTTATGGCACCGATTGCTATGATAATTTGGCCGACCCTACTAGAATTTAGCCGAATATGGGGGAATTCCACCCCAAGTAGGAATTTTTAACGTGCCAAACATCGCATTGACACGGGACCTGCGAAGTTTTACTTCCTATCCGAGAAGAAGGCATGTTTTTAATTTTTCTCCGCTATTAAAAATTACCAGCTCAGCCGGGGATCGAACCCGCAACGCACTTTTTCATTTATATCTATTGCGCGATGTTCCATGATTATAACCTTTTTTGCACATATAATGCGGCAATACCAGTAATGTTACACTTCCTTATAAAAGCGTAATTAACTAATAATTGTAATTATCCATTGTAACTATCCACAGGCCTCACATTTTTCTTAAAATTTTCATAATTCAATTAGTAATGGAAAATGAGTTCTAATTAAATAAAATTTAATTTCTTTTGTGGGTTCATTCAACAATTCATCGCTTTTAATCGGTATAGCGGCAGTTAGGCCATAAGTTTGTTATAGAACATTACAATTTAATGTTGTAAGAACTCAATAAGTCAATTATAACTTTAATGAGTCTTACGTATTATAATTTTAGACAGCGCAACACGAAGATTAATTTGCATAGTAATGTTCATCCTATTAAACCAATATCCTGTTTTTGTAAAGCTGCTTTTACGTTATAGTGCACTTGCATCGAATAATCGACCTACTAAGGGACGACAAGGAAATTAATTTAGTTTCTTTTTATTTTTTTTGTCCAATGTAAAAGAGTGTCACCTCGATTAATATTCATAGGAAAATGAAAAATCAATGCACGATAAAAGTTGTTATTAAAATTGATTTATGTAAAATGGCGCAGTTCTCAATATTTTAGAAATTCGAGTCTCAAGTCAAACCTGATATTCTTTTATTAATGTGATTAATTTATAATAGGTACTTACATACAATGTCCTACTTTAGAACCAAATCTATATTTTTCATTTTCTTCCAAGATCAGAAATTAATTTTGACATTTTTGTTGCAGTACTAGAATGAATAAATGTTGCCACATAAACTACATTTGTCTATTTCTTTGCCGTATTGCTTGTATTGCAAATTAATGTACCTATTCTTTCTTGTTCGATTATTTATCGTCTGTGCAGCAACTTTTTAAAGAATTCTTAGTAACTGAATTGTAGTGATCTCCATTGGCTAGCCAAACTAGTAGAAAAGCTGCAAAACATACATCTTCCCAACACATGCATGCTAGCTTTGACGTATCTAGTGTGTTTTCTAAAATACCACTTCTAGGGTGTATTCCCTTGTTAGATCAATATAGAGTTAGTAAAAAGATTACAGTTAATTCAATTATTTTATCCTCGTATCAGTCAAAATTGTTTCACGTTTAATAATAAAAATTATTTGCGAAAAACATGGATAATTCTCTCAGTTCTCTGTTAACTAACATATTTATAGATATTTAGAAGATCAACTATTTGATTACATCTTTTTAAACACATTATTTTCTAGTTTCCTTATATTGATAACATTTTAGCTATTTTGACAGTTCTTTTGGGATTATCACTTAGTTTTTAATTCTAATCAACGGTCTCCACTCAAACATCACTTTTACACTAGAAACAGAACTAAGGAGACCTATTAACTTATTTGCTTTAATTATAAGAATTAATCAAAATTAAAGCTCACAAACTAGCAGCGTAAGTCTTAAGTACACAGGGCTCTAATCATTCCAATGAAACTATCAAATTTTGATGAAGAAATTCTAATCTTCAAACAATTATCACAGGCAAATCATTATAACCATAATTGACACTTTCCTTAAACAAAATGATTATAAATTAAGAAAATATATTCAATCAACATTGAAACAAAAGCCTACATTTCAGTATCATGCTATATCAGAAAATATTGCAAATATACTACAACAGAAACAATTACAAAATAACCTATAAAACTATCACCATCATTTTTTACCTTTATTCAATGCTAAAGACGGAACACGCGATATCATGAGATCCGGCATTTGTTACTTTTGTAACTAGATTTATATTGGACAAACACATTGAAATTTTGACGAATAGTAATTCACATGATATAAAACAACATCAGCAACAGCGGTAGGTTTATTGAGAAAGGCTTTTTTACAGCAATTTCCTGTAGTATGTGATTACACTGTTACACTTATGGGGATGTCAAATAATGTTGAACTTGAGGTTATAAAAGAACTAAAAAAATATAAAAATACCTGAAAATCAACTTTCACGTTCTAAATCGTATATGCGAATACCTACCCGATCTAGAGATTAATAAGGCACAAAATAAACCGTTCAGCAGTTTATGACAAATAATTTATATAATTTATGCGAACATGAAAATTACTTAAGAATATTTTAAGTTGGCTTGTAATGTCCAGTTTGAGGAAAATGTGAACAGATGACGGCGGCACTTGCCCAATAATTGTATTGAAAAACTCAAATAACGGTACTGTATGTTTGCGGTGAGGCAGATCCAAGTAATTCGTCGGTAGTCTAAATAGTAATGTCCAAACAATTTGTCCTTAACTAGAGTTAGGTTTAACTTCTTTGCATAAAACTACAAATTTACACATAAATAATTAAATAAATAGATAAAAAAGCAAACAATAATAAGAATAATTATTATTGCCGATACCTTGGCGAACCAGGCTCCACAAGCTGTTAAGCTTGTGCAGGAGGGAAAAGCGATTATTAATATTATGCAGGCCTATCGTGTGGCTGCAGCCGACTTACAAATGTTATAGCACAAATCCCACATTTGTATTACAGCTAAGGAAAACTGCAGAAAACCTTAACCAGATCTGCTAGTACCGGGACTCGATCCTGGTACACTTGGGTGAGAGACTAGCACTCTAGTCGCTACAGTACCAAGGCTATTAAATACTTGGTGATGAAGATCGAGAAGGCAATCAATCAACAATAAATTGCGTTGACAGCTTTCCTTAATATCGAGATAGCATTTGATCATCCATTCATCAAGAAAGCGTGACATAGAAAACCACTTGCAGGTGGATTAGCAATATGCTACACAAAAGGAAAATTCAATCAACCCTATCAGGCGAAACGACGAAGATTATAGCTGCCAAAGGTTGCCCGCCAAAGGGGGAGTCCTCATCTTCCTGGATAGGCAAGGCTATTACACCCAGGGGTATGCTGATGATTTGGTTATACTTATCTCGGGGAATTTTGAAAATACAATCTCAGAGCTCATGCAAAGTGCCCTAAGCATTGTTGAATGATGGTGTGCCAAGGAGAACCTTAGTGTAAATCCTCAGAAAACAGCATTAATACCATTTACTAGAAGAAGGAACCAGCTGATTATTTCAGCTGCAGCAGGATTATTTCTTCAACAAACAACTTCAAGTGAGCCAGGAAGCAAAATATCTAGTCATCATCCTAGATTCGAAGCTAACCTGGAACTCACAAATCAGGAATGTTGTCAAAAAGTTGAGTCAGTGAAAGCTGGTTGACAGCAGATATTACTTCAGATCTAGTATCTATTAATGGCTATACGTTATTGAGACGGGACAGAGGTGCTCGAGGTGGTGGGGTATGCATTTACTTAAAATCTACATATACTTATACATTGCTTAATAACAGCGAAAACATAGAAGATCTTTGGGTACGTATTACAAGAAATGGAAAAGCTATTGTTATTGGTTGTGTGTATAAACCTCCAAAATTTAATGTCAATGTTTTTGTAGATGATTTTGAAACCAGTTTAATGCATAATGTAATTTTAGGCGACCATTTTATTTGTTGCTGAGATTTTAATATTAATCAATTTGACTTCGATGGTATCGCTGTAAATAGATTTAACAACATTTTAGAGGGTATTGGTCTGAAGCAAATTATCACTACTCCTACAAGAATTGCAAGAAATAGTGCAACACTTCTTGAATACATTATCATTTCAGAAGTGATTAGTCCAAGTTCCAGTGGCACAATTTCAATTTCTCATATTTCTGATCATGAGTTGGTATATGCTGATTTTAATTTTGTTGCATGGAATGCCCATCCAAGCATTCGATTTTATAGAAATTTTCATAATATAAACACAGTATTATTACATGATCAGTTGCGATCTATTCCGTGGAGGAACATTTACGATCTTGGTAGTATAAATGATAAGGTAGGATTTTTTAATCAAAACTTGAATGCTTTGATGGATATCCATGCACCCCTTATACAGTCATCGTCAAATATGAAAACATCTAAACCGTGGATCACGGATAATATTAAACTGTTAATTAATTTAAAAGAGAAAGCAAACGCGAAATACAAAAGAACTAAAAACTTGTTACATCTTGAGGAATACAGGCGTTTAAGAAATTTTGCTACCTCTGCAATTAATAGAGAAAAACGAGCTTACTTCCAATCATTATTAATGCGAAATAACGGCAGTAAAACTTGGAATACTTTAAAATCTTTGAATATAATTAAAACTAAAAGAAACCCAAGTAAAATACCTAGTAGTCTTTCAGATCCCAATTTGATTAATCGCCATTTTATAGAATCTGTACCTGTATCAAATAATATTAATGCTCATATTCTAAATTACTATAGTGGTGTTAAAAACAATATCAGTAAACTGAAATTTATAACAGTCACAGTAGATGATGTTAGTAAACTGTTACTTTTGATAATTTTCGTGCAATTAGCTCTGATGGTATACATGTAGATTTTATTATTCTGTGCTGCCCTTTCATTTTGGATTTTATATGTCACATTATTAACTTTTGTATCACTCATTCAGTCTATCCTGTGCCCATGTTGTGCCTCTCCCTAAGACCGATTCGCCGAGGGATTTAAGTCATTTACGACCTATCACTATTTTGCCAGTGTTATCGAAAATTCTTGAACATGTGATAAAATCTCAATTATGTAAACACCTGGAAGATAATAATTTGCTCCCAAATGTACAATCTGGCTTTAGGAGAGGACAGCTGTGCCACTACTCTATTAAATATTACTGATAAAATATTCTTAGCATCTGATAATAATATGTTAACTATTTTGGTTCTCTTGGATTATTCAAAAGCGTTCGATACATTAAACCACCAACTGCTTCTTCAAATATTAAGATATAATGGACTTGATGAGAGTGCTGTGCTATTTTTCAATAATTATTTAAAATATAGACGTCAAAAGGTTGTTTTGGAGGGTGGATTTTCTGACCTCTGAGCATATCTGCGGGTGCCCCGCAAGGTTCAGTGTTTGCAAGTCCAACTCTTTTTTCTATATATACATCTAGTATACCTTCTTATATACAGAATTGTGAAATACAAATGTATGCTGATACACAATTACTTTACTCGTTTGCTCCTCAAAATATAGAGGAAGCTTGTCATACTGTAAATAATGATTTGGAAATTTTATATACTAACTCAATAGAACACTCATTATATTTAAATCCTGAAAAATGTAAGGTAATATTGTTCGGACCTAAGAATCTGAAAGCTCGTTGTTTACAGTATATAAACATTGAGATAAATAATATTCCTTTGCCTGTTTGCGATGAAGTTAAAAACCTGGGCCTAATAATTGACACTTCTCTTAGGTTCGAAAAACATATTTCTACATGTATCAAAAAAAGTATTTCCCGCTTAAAGTTACTTTATAATGCAAAGCAATACTTAAACACCAGTTTAAAGCTGCAGTTGTGTCAATCTTTAGTTTTATCTGTCTTTAACCGTTGCGATATAGTCCATGGCCCGTGCTTAACGTCCAGAGATACTCAGCGTGTTCAGAAAATTCAAAACTACTGCCTACGATTTGCTCATGGAATCAGAAAGCGTCAGCCAATTAGCCATAAGCTAGTCGAATCAAAATGGATCACGATGAAAAAGGTCAGTAGCTTACATGCGGCTACATTGTTTCATAAGATATTGCTTCAGAACTCCAATATACCTACATATATAAACGGATTTCCTTTCGAACAGACGTACACCACTTAAATCTTAGGTTTCGAGGCATTTTAACTCCACCTATGCACAAAACTGCGTTGTTCGAAAGGTCTTTTTCCTATAATATCGTCAAATTATATAATGCCATACCTCCTCACCTCAAGATCTACAAAGTTCCTATATTTTCTAAACAATTTAAAACTTATTTATACAGTAATTGATTGTTGCATAACTTCTGTATACTTACATAATATTAATACCGAGTTTGTTGTAATTTAGTACTATGTAATTAATTTCTATGGAAGTGTTACTAAGTATTTTAATTAAAATTTGTTTTGTTTTGATTTGTACATATGCGCTTGCTCCTACTCTAGGGTTAAGTGGTAGACCAGTTTGCAATTTTTTAAATTGTTTACTGAACTTCGCCCTTTTGCTGTACCATATTTATTTATATATAATACAGTTTCTTTTTCTATTTACTAAAAATATGCAAATAAAAATTATTATTATTATTATTATTATTATTATTAAAAAAGGTAAAATGACCCTTATGGTAACTAAGCGAGCACTGGGTAAAACCTGGGGACTACAACCACGCCTGGTACACTGGTTGTATACAGCAGTGGTCAGACCTGGGATTACCTATGGATCGCTAGTATTGTAAGCGTGGTTCGGGGCCCGCTTACGTAGTGGCGCTTGTGTGGTTTTCGGTGATACTCATGGCGGTACTCTCGGGCGCCAGCTATTTTAACGTGGTATGCTCTACGGAACCGGGTAACTGCTAGTGGAGAAAAGATAATCCAGGGAACTGCTGGGGTTGCTGAGGTCGGCCCTATCTGGATCACTCCACGGTCTCCACCTATTTCTACTAAGACACTTAGAAAAGGTAAACGGGTTATCAGCAAATAAAAGACACAATCAGAATACCAAACAGTAAGCAATTTATTCTTAATACTAATTCCTACAAACCTTACTACTACCCTAATAAGCTTACGGTTAATAACGGAATTCCAGGCAAGCGGGGCGCAACAATACAGCGTAGCAAAAGCGAAACCAAGCGTGCGGGTACG
Organism: Agrypnus murinus; assembly: GCA_929113105.1. Classification (NCBI taxonomy): domain Eukaryota; kingdom Metazoa; phylum Arthropoda; class Insecta; order Coleoptera; family Elateridae; genus Agrypnus; species Agrypnus murinus. Next base: position 217,175,051 of record OV816024.1, on the reverse strand, counting down.
GTGCTAGAATACAGGGCCAGATAACGTGGTGTCGGATGGTAACGGACGTACCGGGTAAGAAATGCAAGAAACGCCCCCACCGGAATACTCGCAGTGAGGCCTCGAAAAGATCGGACAGCGTGTGTGGATTGAGACCTTCCGGAATACTCGCAGTGAAGTCTCGGACAGGGTGGACAGGATTGCGGAATGAGACTCCCCGGAATACTCTCAGTTAAGTCTCGGACAGGGTGTAAGGGATGAACGGACAAGAGCAGGCGGAGGGGGAATCGGAAAGTCGGTAAGAGGACTTACTCTTATATTTTCCGGGAACGGTCCGGTCTGCTGTGCTGGCTGGTCCTGTAGAGAGTTCTGGACGCGGACTGCATAAATCGTCGCTCCGCACCTGTTTATATAGGCGCTCTCGGAGCGCGGGGGAAAAGGTAGGAGTAAAGCGGCGCACGCCAAATATCGGTTAGAGAAGGGACGCGTGCTTTCGCTTGAGTCGGCCGCTTATCCGAACGGTATGAGATTGCACGGGAAGATACGGTTTTTAATTCTTACACCCAAAATAAATAACCAAAATTAAGTAACTTCGTTACAGTATGGTGGCCCAAAGTAGATCAGAGACATGCCAACTGGGAGCTATCAAAACTTCAAAGACTGGCCTGTTTGTGCATCACGGGGACATAGAACTGGAGAAACTAAAGAAAGCGTAATACCTGGGCGACTATAATAGGCCGCTGTTGAAATTTAAAATATTTATCAGTAATTGATGCCCACTATTTCTGCTTGAACATTAGGTCAATTAAGTCCGAATGTTCAAGCTCTCTCGGTTATACGGTCCCCTAAGGAATTCGAATTGAGATACGCTCAATTGGCGCGCAGTTGCTAAGCAGTGCTACCAGTAACTCACTGGTGGGAGCGAGGTTACTATCCATCCTCTACTAGCTCTCCAGGCTAGTACCGGAGCGATAAACGTGCTCACCCGTCTGCACCTTCTCGAGAGATGGTAGCTCGTCCAGCTTCGAACTTTCCCCCAACTTTAAACGTTGGGGACCACATACCCGATCGAGTCCAACCTCAAATGTGGCAGGACTTGGTTTTTAAGCGGTTTTGCCACCCCGATCTACCATATTATAGGCTTGGTGGGCCCATCACGGGGACAATGAGAGGGCCTCCAACTGCAGCTCTAGAAACTCTTCTAAATCTTCCACCGCTAAATATAATTATTAAGGTGGAAGTTAGGATGGCGGCATTCAGAATAAACTACAATGGAAACTGGAAACCCAGTTAGTTCCTGGAGTCCCATTAGTATGGGATTGTCTGCAAAACTTTATAACCCTGTCAACTCACAATATGGTAACCTTGGTGTGGGAAAGAAAGGGCTGACTCCTTAGCAAAGAAAGGAACAGGTACACAATTTATAGGTCCTGAACCTATTTTTGGAATCACCAACACCACCGTCCGCAGCTGGTTAAAAGGCTGGACCAAGAGACAGCACCAAAACCACTGGAACAGTGTCGAAGAACAAAGACATAGTAAACTCATGCTACGAAATTCATCTAATAAACTAACTGATGATATCCTGCGACTAAGCAGGCAACAAATTGGCCCAGTAACAGGTCTAATAACTGGTCACTGTAACCTAAAAGAACACTTGCATAGAATGGGGATTATAAATGAGGGACCCACATGCAGACTTTGCAATGAGAAGGAGGAAACAGCCTCCTACGTCATATTCAAATGTGAAGCCCTCTCCCGATAGAGGAACCTTCTCTCAAGATACACTCATAAGAGAAAATCTGGTGAAGAGGCTCTTAAACTTAATAAGAACCACAAACTCTTCACTGAATAAGTGATTTGATGTGAAGTACAATAAGCCGAAGGCTGCGGTACTGGGCTTCTCTTCCCCTATCATCAGTCACTTTAAACTAAACTAAACTAAACTAAACTAAACTAAACTAAAGGCTATTAAATAATAAAAGACACTAAATAAAACGTTTAATGACGACTCTAAATTCCTGCTTAATAGGTATATATATATACAAGCAAAATGTAATTAAACGGTGCTAACCATACTCACAAATATTCCAGACTAGATTATTATTATTAAAAGTCAGTTGTGTAATATATGTAGCTTCATTTCAAGCAAAAATGAAAAACAGCTTCTAGTGAGAACCGAGGTCGTCCAAAGTTTTACAATTGAGTTATACTTAAATAGGTAGTTAAATAGTATTTTGATCACAAAAAATATGAAAACCGTTGAATTAATTACCTGCGTTATGGGGGAGCTATAGGTAATTAAAATAAAAGATCACCAAAGGTTATTACCTTTAAATGGATCGCAAATTTTGTAATTTACAATACTAAGCCTTATTCCTAATCTTTTTGATGGACTAAATCCAAGCACTTAGTCGTGGAAGTTCATACTTTAAAGAAAGAGTGGAAACGAGAGAGCCTCAAAAGAGAAAATCGTACAACAACGTCCTGAAGTAATATTTGTTAAAAATTATCTTTTGTTTCAACAAAGCTAACAAAACTATGTTACTTCCAGAGGGGGTACACACGCAGGTTGTGCACAATTAAATCTTACTGCCAATTAACAATTGACAATTAGAATTTTAATTGTTAATTGCAATTGACAATTAAATTAACTAATTGTGAATATTTTTTATTTTGCATGATTACAACTAATTAATAATTGTTAATTGTTCAGGTAATTAACAATTAATTAATTGTTAGTTGCTCCAACAATTCACAATTAACTAATTGTTAGTTAAAATTATTAATTGTAATTGTCAGTACAATTAACAATTGATTTTCATTATGATGACACTTAACCGGATATTTATTAAAAAGACGGAATATTGCTGTATAATAATGCATTCCGTAAGAAATCAGATGATTTTTATTTGTAACTATAGCTGGGACATTACGTTTTCAGGCAACAAGCAATATATTTAGCTATTTCTTATTAAAAGCATTTTATGATCGCTATTTTTATAGAGCTTGTGCAGATAATATATTTTAAATAGTGTACAAAGTTTATTTGTGCACCCAATATTATATTACATTCTTAAATATATTTCAATTGCTCTTTTTATTTAGGCAGTGGCTAGAAATACGTCCGAAGTGTATCAACGTATATGCACGACCGATGTGTATCAATATACATTCACGTCCGACGGGAACCAACTTATATTTCGTCCGACGTGCACCAATTTGTATCCACGTCCAATGTTCTTATTGGCACGTCTACTTAGGTAAAAATTCGAACATAAACCTATGAGCAACTAAGTATTCAACTAAACTTGATGAGCAGACACATCAGAACGTGAACATTGAACATGTGAGGAGGTTATTATTAACAAATACGTCAGAAAAAAGGTAAAATACTAAACGCTCGATCTTTTCCTACTAAAAATATACTAAAGATATAAACCAACCTTCCACCTTCTCTACCAAAGAAATCATCTACCTACGTCTTCATTGATTCATAAATCATGATGACATTTAGCATAGGTATTAAGTAGGTATAATAAAGTAAATGATGATAGCACTAAAACAAATCCGACAAAATGTTATACTAGTTTATTATCTAATTCAAAATTACCTAATATGCATTATATGCATTACAGTAAAATATGCAAAAGAAAACTTTATTTAAACTTTGTTATTGGATAAGATAAGGTAGTAAGTAGTACATATTATTCCATTATGTTATGAGGCTTATTAAATTATTTGATTTTCAACTTTTCAAGGGGACATTCTGGAATTTCGGTTACATTCTTCCTTTGAAGCAACAACATGGATTTGCTTTTGATGACGGGAAAAGTTAGATTTATTAACGAATTGTTGACAACATATATCTCAGACCTCTCTAACAGTTTTTGGTGCAATGGGATATTTTTCTTAGATGACCATAGAGATTTTTCTTTTTAAACAATTATGCAAATAATACTCTACTTTTAAACTTGGATAGGTTAGGTATAGCGAGACGTTCGTTAATTTAAGAAACCAACTGTTGAAAAAAAATTATGCTAATTATAATATTTTCTTTTTAAATAAAACGGATGTTACTGTAAATATTCATACAAGGTTCGATTACATATATCGACTACACTTCGTAATTTGTGGTTTCCTATTAGCAGCAATGCTTATAAATAATAATATTAAGTTTAAGTAGTTATTTTAATATTTATGTAAATGTAATTATTGTTTTTGCCTTTTGAATAAATTTATTTTCACTTATTTTTACTATATATTTAATACCTATCCTGTTTTTTAAACATATTTTCGCCTTGTAGAAAAAAGTTGTGATAAATGTTTTCGTAAGCAGTTGTTAATTTATACCCATATAACAGATCGGTAAGTAAATTTTAAAATTGGCGCCATTATTTTGTGTTGGACCATGGCAGCAGCCAAGATCAGATGGGGCGTGAGACGCTTGTGTCAGTACAACGCGATCACGTGACAAAATGGACCAATAAGAACAGTGGACGTGAATATACATTGGTGCACGTCGGACGTATTTCTAGCCACTTCGTTTTATTTATTAGGGTTTGTTTATGTCTGGGACAAGGTTGAAATGCGATCTGATGTTATTACAAAATACTAGAATGATCTTCATAGTTATTTTTTTAATTTAAATTAAAACTTTTATAAATAGTATTTAGTTGTAACAATTTTAGTTGTGTTTTTTAATTGCAATTGACGTATTAATTGAAACAAAGTTTAATTGCAATAAATTTAGTTGCAGTCTGTAATTAAGAGGTTAGTGGCAATTAAATATAATTGCAATTGAAATGTCACAATTAAATCTTCAATCGACTGATTAACTGATTAGAAATTTAATTGATTTATGTCCAACACTGTACACAAGGTTATGATAATCTTTAATTCATTAATTCATAAACGCTTCCAAATGCCTTTTCAAATATGCAAATGAAGACTGAAAGTTATTGATTACTTAGAGTTAGCAAAATGCAAAGAAGGTAAAATATTAAAAGATATAGTTACATATTTGAAGTTAAATAATTATACTGAATGTCTATGGATAGATGATGAACTGGGATACCATAATAAAACTTATCACGACCCCTGAAAGGAAGAAAAGGACCAAGCCGAAAGGAACGTAAACCGGGTGAGAGTAACTCCGGGAGGAGGGTAAATTAGGAAGATCTAAGCAAAAGACCAAGTTTTCGGTGATCGTGTTCTTCAAAAACATGCGTGTACGTGGATGCACGCTGTGAGAATGAACGTTACTAATTGACCTGATAATACAAAATGGGACTGTAACTCCGGAAAGCCACACGATAATAAATATTTGGCTTTTACCACAACCAAAAAGAAATGACAATAAAATAGACAATTTGCTTCGTAATAATCTCTGAGTAAGCTGCTAAGCTCTTTGCACGTTTACAATTTTAACCAAATTACAATAAATTATAACTGCAATTGGTTTGATCATTTAATGTTATTTTTTTATTAATTCTGTTTTGTTATTTTAGATTTATTCATTTTATTCTATTTTGGTCTTGTGCAAATAAATAATAAATCTAAATTGCCGTCTTTAATTACAAGCTACGAAAGTGCTACTCTACAAATCGGCAACGCACTGGTTGTCTAGTAAAAGTAAAAATCTATGATGAGTTTGTCGTCTTGGACAATAAAATTTAGGGTAGAGTGAAACGACGCAAAAAAGTGCTAAAATTATAAAAAATGGCTATTTCAATATGTCCAAAATCCCACATAAAGATACATAATTATACAAACACAATGCTCGTTAATTAAATCACAGCAGAAGAAAAAAAAACATAAAAAATGAGTTATTTCTTAGAAAAGGTAAATAAACAAACTTGTTTTAGCAAGTAAAATCAGATTTCGTATTGAAGTGGGGAAGAACACTTTTGACTGCAGTTTGGTACGTATGAACCCAAGAACTGTAAACCGAAAAGGATAGCCAGTTAAGCCAGTTCCCTATGCTGCAACGTTCGCCAGCGGATAGGTGGCGGTCAAGGTGGCGGTGACTTCACCACAATACCTCGATGCTTGAATCGCGTTGAGAAAGAACGTTACATTCTTCACGTTTGCTGTTAATGTTTTACACAGTCGCTATATTGTCGCGTTTTTGAGTTAATCTCAGAACATTTTTTATTATTTAAAGATATTTTCCGTTAGTAAGGTAGTGCAAAGAAGACGGTGTGTTGTGTTTATAACATATTGACATTTTCTATAGAATTTCATACTTACAATATTTATAGTAGATAATTACGGTAAGAAAGGTATAAATTTAAAGTCCGTATTTCCACCATGTTATTAACTATTACCCATAGAAGTGAGACAGAATGCCTGGAGTAAGATGCGCAGTATTTGGTTGCAATAATAACCATTACACTAAAAGAGCTACAGGGCAAGATGTTATTTTTCACACTTTTCCAAAAGCTAAAGATATGGTGTCCCAAACAATGAGAAATGAATGGATAAACAGGTGCAAGAGGGAAGATAAATTCAACCCAGACAACAGTAGGATTTGCTCGAAACATTTTGTGGAAACTGATTACGAACGCGACTTGCAGAAAGAATTGCTAGGTAAAAAAGTACTTAATTTTATCTTTGTTTGAACTGAATATAAGAGCTAATTTAAACTTACATATGCATATTAAATAACGCTCGTACATACTTTCAAATGTCTTTCATACAAGTACTTGACGTGAACCAAAATGATTGTTTTCATTTTAGGGTTACCTTTAAGAAAAATATTAAAAAAAACAACAGTCCCCACTGTCGGACTACCAAGCAAAAGCATTTCTGCTACAACTTCAAATGTCGATTCTGATCGCTCTAAAAGACTTCTCAAGAGACAAAGACATCAAGAAGTAAAGGAGCTCATGACTGACAGAAATAATGAGAAGAATTTGAAATTAGATTGTGATAATTCTCCGCTAGGGTGCCCTACAACTTCGCTAAATAAGCCAGAAGATGAAAAGTACGATAAATTACTAAAAAAATTTAATGATTTGGAATCAGAGCATATCAAAATGAAACAAACTTTTGGAAAAAAAATTAAAGCACTGAGAGATCAATTGAAATATTTTAAAACCAAAAGCTACAGAAGTCCAAAATCAACAAATTCAGAAAAATCTCAAATTCTCTTAAAAAAAGTTCTCACCGATAATCAAATAGCTTTGTTGTCTGGAAAGAAGAAGAGAGTTAACTGGACCCGTGATGAGATAGCTGTTGCATTTACGTTGAGATGTTATAGTAAAAAATGTTATCTCTATCTAAGAACTAAACTTCATTATCCCTTACCTTCATTATCATCTTTAAGAAAGTGGGCTTCTCAAATTGACGTCAGTCAAGGAATTTTAAAAGATGTTTTGTTAATGTTAAGTCTTGCTGAAGAGTCATTTTCAGAATTTGAAAAAACTGTTGTTATTCAGTTTGATGAGGTCAAAGTAAAATCTGTCCAGGAATATGACATATGTAAAGATGAAGTGTTGGGTCCTTGCAACCAAATGCAGGTGGTAATGGCCAGAGGTCTGTTCACTCAGTGGAAACAACCATTGTATATAGCTTTTGATCAAAAAATAACTAAGGAGATATTATTTGAGATTGTCACTGAACTGCACAAAATTTCCTATAATGTTGTGGCTTGCGTTAGTGATTGTGGAGCAAGTAATATGGGATTGTGGAAGGAATTAGGAATTAATGTAGATAATACGTCATTTGAACATCCTGTAACAAAAAACAGTATCTACATGTTTGCTGATGCTCCACACTTATTGAAATTGATCCGTAACTGGCTTCTAGACGTAGGATTTCTATTAGAGGATGGGTCGATAATAAATAAAACTCCTTTGCAAGTATTGGTGTCAACAACAGACACTGAAGTTAGACCTAACTGGAAGGTTAGTCAGAAACATTTGGATTGTGTAAAAACATGGATTGTGTCAACGTCAAAATGTTAGGCTAGCAGCCCAGCTTTTGTCAAATACTGTTTCAACATGTCTTTTACGTTATAAACCAGGAACTGATAAGCAAATGGCTGAGACGTTGGGAAATTTTATCAGGGATATTAACTTGTGGTTTGATATATTCAACAGTTATTGTGTCAAAGGAAAAGTTCCATCAAAAAATGCTTATGGAGTATCTTTGGAAGATCAGGAAAAACATCTGGACAAAATGCTTTACGTAATTTCAAGTATGAGAGCTATTGGAAAGAATGCTTTTCAAACATTTCAGAAAGGAATGATTATTTCAATGAAATCTCTAAAAAGCTTGTATTATGACATGAAATCAAAATTAGATATAAAGTACATATGCACGCACAGGTTGAACCATGACAGCTTAAAAAATTTCTTTTTCCAAGTTAGGAGCAGAGGAGGACCTGACGAACATCCCAGTCCCTTGACAGCTATATACCGAATTCGAATGATAATGCTTGGAAAAAATCCTAGTATTCTTGGCTCGAAGGTTAATACTGAATCAAAGACCACAGATGAATATATAGTTTCAAAAGTTTTGGAGACGGCGAATGTTAATATAGTTGTTGAAAATGTGAACGAATCTACTGAATCGAAAAGTTCATAATTCTCCTCCTCAACATCCTCAAATGAGTCAATGACAACATATGATTTTAGCCCAACGTCTCATGAAATCACAAACGATGCTTTAGAGTATATTGCGGGCTATATTGCTAAGAAATATAAAGATAAAATACCTAATCTGGGACATTTCACCTATACAATCGCCATACAAATTAAAAGAGAACAAAATACCTTCGTGGGTACAACAACTTTCATACGGAGGATTAATAAAACCAACTGATCATTGGCTGAAAAAAATAAAAAAATGGAACTACTATTTTCAGATTCATCACGGCGAATCATTGCGCAAAGGACCCGGAATTGTAAGACATTTGGCTTTAAAGATATTTAAAAAAGAAAATGATATTCCATTTAGTGTCATAAAAGATTTTAGCAAACTCAGGACAATAATTCGGATGAACTTCAATAATTTGAAAGCTAAATATACTAAAACCATGAAAAGAAAAAGTTTGGACTCGGACTTATCTAGAACAAAGCGACGAAAATTAAGTAAAATAACTAATTGATTTATCCATAAATAAGTACTTATGTTCGTAGTAATATTATATAAATACGGTTGCTTTACTTTTAAGCATTTTATTTTATATCTATGACTAATTACTTTAAGTATTTTAGAAATTGAATTGTCAACAATAATGTAATATTGTTTATTATTATTATATTATTATTATAACTTCAATCACTGGATTCGCATATTTCCATAACGACAACGTACGAGCTGAGGTATTGCAGTGACGTCACATTCACAGCCGCGCTGGCGGATAGATTCGGGCGATCTGGCAATCCTTATTGTGTATGATTCTTGATATGAACCCATCTCTTCACTCGTTACTACAATCAACAGCAGTTGATGTTCGTGTAACTAGCTTAAGGTCCAAGTGTACCCAAAAATGTATGTTATTTGTTTCATAAATAATATAATAATGTGTTAACTTTGGTTTTAAGTTAATAGTCTAGGAAGGTTAAAAACTTGCTTACCTAACTTGGTTTGGAAAAAAAGTTTTTTATTTAAATTATTTCACATGTTATACGTGAAAAATTAATTTTAGAAAAACTGTACATTCAAAATTAACCAAAATAATACCACTTATATTCCATAGTATTTGAACTATTTTCCCAGAATTTTAAGAAAATCGTATGTCTAGCGACTAAATTTTTGCCAAAAAACCTGCTGGTTTTTAAACTATTACCAGGAGGTAATAGTTTAGTCCCTAGACATACGATTTTCTTAAAATTTTGGGGAAATAGTTCAAATACTATGAAACTTAAGTGGTATTATTTTGATTAATTTTGAATGTACAGTTTCTCCAAAATTAATTTTTCACGTATAACATGTGAAATAATTTAATTAAAAATTTCTTTTTCCAAAACAAGTTAGGTAAGCAAGTTTTTAACATTTCTAGACTATTAACTTAAAACCAAAGTTATCACATTATTATATTATATATTAAACAAACAACATACGTTTTTTGGGTACACTTGGACCTTAACACATCTGTCTACATATTGTGTGTGGCATAGGAAGCGATCAAATTTCAGTTCTTGAGAATCACGCAGTATCAGCAATGGAGAAACCGTTATTTCCATATTGGTATTCATTATGAGATCGATGTAATCCTAAACATCAAAGTATAATTATGGGATCTCAAACTTTCGTATACCTGCTCTATTCTCACATGGAGCTTTCAGGATTCGACGTAGGGGAAGTTCTCGTACATGCTTGCGATTATCTGTAATCATAGAGAGAAGCATGTTGTCGGGGTGTCCAAGAACCCATTTCTTTGGATAACAGGATCCATAATTTCTTTGTATGCAGCATGCAGGAACCTTGAGGAAGCCTAGTTGTATCAACTTGTGAATGTGTCTATCTCTTGTATTTTATCTTTTCTTGCATCAAAATAAAGCCCAAGCACATTCAAAATTGTGCTTTTATCTTGCAGATCAGTTCTACGTTTTTTGAGGCATCTAAATATATTAACCCAGAAACAAGATATTTTGGTACTTCAATAACTCATATAGCTGCAACTTTTCCCAGTATTAGAATTTTTTAATCAAAAACTGAAATATTCACTCCACCGGTTCTGGGAAGTTAACGAAGTAATGTGTACGTCCAACTTCCCACGACGCGTAACTTCCAAAAAATTTAAAGATCAAAAACAGAATCGCGAAAACGCCCACTATAACTTTTTTAATATTAATTTAATTTAATACTTAATTAAATTGATTAATTTTAATATTATTATTTCTTGGAAGAAATTATAGTAAAAACATGACCATGAAAACCAACATTTAATTACAATTAAAACTTAAATTTTGTCTCTACCTAATATATATTAGTCTATACTAATTATCATTAACTGCAAATTATGAAAACTGTAACGTTGAGTTGGAAAGATAGCTACTTTCTAGAAATTTTGCTAATTATCTGTCCTGTCGGAAATAAGAACTTTTTTATCGTAATCATGCGTTTTCTTGAATCACATTTAATCAATACTTATAAACCTTGGCGTTTGCGAAAATTAAATCGGGTTGATCAGATTACTATTTCTGCCACTGTAATCAATAAAATTTCTGCTTGCTGCAATATTCCAGAAGAAGAATTGCAAGAATTGCTTCAGCTGATTCGTATGCTCTTATAAGGAGAAGATTCTTGTTAAAGTAATGTATCTTCTATTACAAAATAATATCCTTCACTGATGGACTACTTCGCATAGTCAGAGTATTGTCTAGACTAGGAAGTAAAGTTCGAATCAGATTGAAAGTCGCTGTCAAATCTCTTGCAAGTTATGTGAAGAAGTTTCGTTTATTGACACGGATTACCAGAGTCGCTCGAAAAGTTCAGAAGTTGCTTGAGATGCCACAGAAAGTAGGCCAACAAAAATTTTTCTAAAGTTTAATGGTTTAATTTATGAAAAAGATCAATGTCGCAAAAATAAGTACAATGTAATTAAAAACTTTTACGTACAACTACTTTACACTTCATGTTTATTTAATATATGTAAATGTATGTAGTATCTACTTGAAAATTGTTAAATGTATTTCTTTATAGAGAAAAGGTATGAGGATATTCTGTTTTTGACTTGTAAATGCATTATCTTAATGAAAAATTTTAGACTGTAAATTTAAATTAAAATAGGGTTTTGTTCTAAAAGAAATCTAAAGAAAACTAACTGAGTTAAAATTAATTCTGTATACGAGCTGTCAGCTATCTAGTCAGGAAACTTCACCGGATTTTAATTTCCACTTTGAAAACTACTTCATTTATATTTGTTCCGCAATGTTGAAAAGGTAAAAAGAAACTGTATTCACTGTGAATTTATAACTTTTATTTCAGTCATTTTTAACCCTTAATATTAAGTTAACATAGTTTAATATAAAAACTCTTAGCATAAACTTTTAATAAACCTTTTTTCTTTTAAGGACTAATCATGCTTAAGTCGCAAGTTTTTTCATGCATCTATAAATACACGATGCTTAAGATGAACGAACATTTCTGCAATAGCCATCGCAAGTCAAGGAACAAGAAACCAAAATATTAAAGTTAAACGTAAATACGATATATAACACGATATACAGGGTGTAAACTAATATAAGTAAAAAAGGGTTACTGCTGGTGTACAAATAACAATTTTTTTTCATACATGTATCAAGTTCCACCTTTGGTTACGTATTCATACCATCTCGTTTATTATACAAACAATAAAATTATTTTTTTGAAGCACGCTACTCAAGTTGTATTAAAATACACATCAATCTATAATGCCTCTTCAAGCAAATAGTTTGTTTATCTTGAGTCAAACCTCTTCGATATTAATTGTTCACAAAATAATATATCGCCTTCAGAACTGTATTTTATATTTTATGAACCATAATTACACTACGAATTGGGTTTCATTCTGATAAACCTCGTCTCTTCTCAAATTTCACAGCTCTTGCATTTCTTAATAAAATATGAGAGGAAATTTGGTACAATTTTGTTATGGGTTATAATGATGTCAGGTCCAACTTGGTTCAATTTCTTTAAATGTAATAGCCCCTCTTTTAAATTTGAAAATATATAAACATCTTTGGTTTCGGGGGAATGACTTGTCAGTGTGGGTAACGCTCATGATCTCAGCAGAAGCGGAGTCGAATCTATTCGTGACCCCTCCAGTGAAATTCTAAAAGGAAACTATATGAGATTTTCCGTATGTGTTTTGGTGACTTAGTAACCTTTTTGTATCTTCAGGTGAAATTAAGGGTTCCTGAATTTAATCTGGAAGTTTATCGTCTATTCTTTTGGTAAGAGTAAAATGGGCATTTGAATTGTGAAAGAGCTTTGAACTTTTTTTTTTGAATTATTTCCCCTGTTATTATTCATTAAACTTAAGTGTATTTTGTGGAAATCCCGCGTAAAGAGTTCATAATAAATATTAGATTTTAAGACGATATTAAAGACGAAATAAACTCCCCCTTTTCTTTTGAAAGCCAACCAACGAATAGATTATTCGAATTTGTTCTGATAACAATTTTATCGATCAAATAATGACAACAGAAAAAAAAATAAAAAACTTTAAACCTTTCCAGCTTCTGATTCCAGTTGTAGTCAAGCTTTTGTATGCCAAGCACTTGTTTTGCAATTATCTCAAATGGAAAAGTTTTACTACACCTCTTGACGGTCTAGGACATTTGGGCGCGGCCGTTTAGGTGCGGCTATCTCGGCACGGTCATCTCGGCGCGGCCGTTTCGGCGCGAGGACTGTTTGGCGCGGGACAGTTCGGCGCTGGGATACTTCGGCGCAGGTACACTTCGGCGCCGAGACACTTGGGCGCAGGTACACTTCGGCGCAAAGACAGTTCGGTGCAGGGACATTTCGGCGCAGGGACATTTCGACGCGGAGATATTTCGGGGCATGTATATTTTTACGCAAATTAGGGGAAAACTTTGGAAGATATTAAAAAAAACGTTTTCTTTGGACCATTAGTTTATTTTTTTATTTTTATGTGCGTACAGAGATACGCATTTTTATATTATTCCAGTGGTTTTTGTCTTTAAGCACTGAACTATAATTAGTATCCATTTGTAAGTGTTACTGTAACATATAACGTTGAAATTTACAACTCGTTGATTGTTTGACGGTCACTGTTTAAAACCAAGCTTCTTCGTTAGTTTGGTTGTTATAGGTTTTCCCTTTCCCTCTGTTTATCGTAAAGTCGCACCTGCGTGATCTAGCGCATTCTCAATAGTGGAGTTGGGATATAACAAAATGGCTGGCTTGCATAAGAAGTTGAATGTGTGAGATAAATTAGAAAATTGGTTTTGGATATAATTCGCTTTAGCGGAGAAAATCTCGCATTCAACAAAATGATCATCTGATTGCTTATATGTGATCAAATTAGGCGGATTAAATTCTAGTGTAAACCATTTAGGTAAACCTTTTTTTTATTTTGCACAATGTGCCAAAATCTCATAAAAGTTTTTTCTATTTTAGGTAATATTTCCCTATCAGTTGCTCTGAAGGAATTGTATAATAAAAGACCTTTCAGTTTATAGAAAGGTAAAATTCTGTTCAAATATTTAAAATTAATACAACATACAGGGTGTTTTATTTGTAGGTATTTTCGTTTGGGTTTTGGTGCTCGTTGTCTTTTTTTCCTGTTCCTGCCCCTTTGACTTTGGGTTTAATTCGAAGGTCTTCCCCTTTGGGTTCGTACCTGCATACATACGTACAGGATTTATGTAACAAGATAAGAGTATACCGAAGGGTGAAACAAAAATCCCTAAGCAAGGCTTTAAAACCGTACCGTATTATCCGAGGGTCATCGAATGGTGCGATGTTTGTTTGAAACTGTATGTATATATATTGTGTCATTTTATCTATGTGTCTATATATTTATAAAACATTTATATAATTTATTTATTCATGCATGTTAGTTTTAAGAACTAGTTAAAGCGAGATCTCGAGTAGTGAAATTATCATAGGGTAGTTTTTAAGATTTACAACCAGCTGTGATACAAATTACCATTCCGTTAATTTTACTAGACATTAAAGATCCTTAATCAGTATAATTACAATATATTACAATAATAGCTTACAATTTGCATTAAACAATAAAGCCCTACTTCGAAAGTTTACATTGTTTGTGTTTTATTTATTTCTATTTATTTATTGTGTGGTTTTAATATTGCTTTCCAGCTCGTCAACTGTAAGTGTATATGCACCGTACGACCAAAATTGTGGAAGTTGCTTATATCTTAGTAAAAGATCTATTTCTTCGTTTATCGAATAAGTTTGAAATTTTAGTAAGGAGAATTGTTTTAAAACGAAGTGGCGCTTGTTATTTTTATCTTGTATGTCTTGTATTACCCAGCCCCTCTCCGACTTATTGGGGTTAGCCGGTAAAAACTAAAGCAGTGTTATTTAGGTCAAGCTGATACTTCCACCCCAGCTATATTTTGGTAGGTTAGGTATTTATATATAAAAGTAGTCTTTGTGATTCTGTAGGCTATAAAGAATATATTGGAAGATGCATTTTTGATATAATCACATAGACTCATCTCATAACTCTTCTTGACATAGTACTTAATTACGTTTAGCGCATAACAAAGTAATTCTTTCATAGCGCGTATACGGGTACTGTCGTCAGAGAGGATTCCTCTTCCACCTTCGTGGAAATTATCTCTACGGGTCGTATAAATAAATCGGAAAAAGTCCTTAAAGGTAAGTTAAAGTAAAAAGATAATTAACTCTTTAAATTGACGAGGGAGTCTATAAATGAGACATAAGAATGAACTTGCCTATCTTTTATCTATAGAGAAAAAATGTTTGATTTTATATTAAATAAAAAGTGGGTATTTAATTTTAAAATTTATTTTAATATAATATTATAATTTATAATATAATTTATTTTCATGTACATATTAGTACTAGTGGTTCCAATTTTGCCGGTTTTGGGTGTCAATCAACTAAAGTAGGAGTGTAATATGATAGCAAAAATTACCAAAAATTGGTACCAAGCGTGGTATTCGTGTGAAGATTTTACAAAGAAGAATTTGTCGCTGTAGCCACTACTAGTGGTAATTATTGTTATAAAACCTTTTTCTTACATTTCTGATAGTTCACGAATTCTTAGAAAATCTGCCAAACAAGATTTAAAAATAACTGAAAAACGACAAAGAGAGCTGTAGGAGGTAAAATAAACCACATACAAATTATTATTTACAGCCCCCAACATTCCATTAGATTCCTGACCATTCATTAAGTAAACTATTGAATTACATTCAAAAAGCGATTTCCTTTTCATAAATAGGTAAAAATATGTTTGCACATTTTAAGTCTTACAGGGTTAACACTGGTGTCAATAGATATGGAACCAGTAGACACTGATAATAAATGATAATAAATATCATCAAAATATTAAAAATGATAAAGTAGTAAATAATGATCTCTTTGCAACAGTTTTTACAATTCTATAGTATGCTGTGGGTACCGTAATAAAATATACGAAAGAAACCAAAGCTTATCTTGGCTGGCCCTTAATATAAATAAGATTTTATTAGCAATAATAAGTATATTATTAACCGAGGTTTAGATATACGCTATTATAGCCCTAGCCCGATTTTAAATCACGAGGCGCGTAGCGCCAAGAGATTTAAGACGCGTGGGCTATAATAGCGTGTGTAAACCATGGTTAATATAATAGTTTTTCCACTACTAACATGTTACTTTGCTTTGAAATTTGCAAGACAATTTTTGTTTAAATTATTAACCAAGTTTAATAATAGGGGCATCTAGCAAATAGAAGGTATGTAATAGAATCTTCTGGCAAGGTGTGAAGAAAGTCAACTTCTGCAGTTACATATAGGACAATAATTGTCTCTTCTAAGGCTAGTAGAGGAAGAAATAAATTATTTACCTGCTCTCAGATCTTCCTAAGCAGATACTGAAAATTTCATTTGATTTTCTCTGCTATTTTAGAAAATTATTGAGTTTTTTCTCTTTATTATTGAATACTGTATTTTATCGATCATACTATATATTAGTTACCTGTAAGTACCTACAGATTTTCGTGTAATTCTTACTAGACAATTTCTCCAAATAAAGGCGTAGTATTACTTATATTTACCACTGCGCCGAAGAGTCCCTGCGCCGAAGTGTCCCTGCGCCAAATTTTCTCTGCGCCGAAGTGTCCCTGCGCCGAAGTGTCCCTGCGCCGAAGTGTCCTTGCGCCGAAGTGTCCCGCGCCTAAACGGCCGCCTCCAAATGTCCGGCTCTGACCTCTTTATTCTGCTTTAGTGACAGACAAGTTTAAATACAAAACTAGCAGTCATTATGTACGTATTTAAGTGAATCTAAACGTTATCAGTAGGTACACCGGCACCTGGCCATTCCCCCAATCCTTTTTCCCCCCACTACCCCCACTTAGGCCCCCCCACTTAAGCCCCACTCCTCCCCGCCCCTATCCCTACTCTACCACCATTTTGGATCGCCATTTTGAATAGCCATTTTGAATCGCCATTTTGAATCGTCATTTTGAATCGCCATTTTGGATAGCCATTTTGAATAGCCATCTTGAATCGCCATTTTGAAATGTCATTTTGAATCTGTCAATTTTGAATCTGTCATTTACATATCCGCCATTTTGTATCTGTCATTTTCAATTTGTCATCTAGGATTTCCCGCCCTTAGATTCAGATTTTTAGTACTACTACTGCCATTTATCGGTGACGTCATGTGATCGGTATAGTAGATTCCTCTCTCTAGCCTCTGGCCCTCTCTCTCTCGCTCTCACTTGTCATTTCCAACTTGTCAATGTTTCCCGCTGAAAGATTTGAATTCCTAATGTCTCAACTGCCATCTATCGGTAACATCCAGTGATAGGTATAGTAGATTTCTATACACCTGTAGATAAGCAACCTGTTACACTTTTTTATAAAAATCAATTTTTTTGTCTCTTAAAGCATTCTAAAGGTCTAATTTATAAAAACAGTCAAATAAGCAATATATTTTAAATCCATTTTATTTAAAAATAATTCCCGGAAAATATTGATAAATATTGTACATTAATAATAATAGGAAAAATGCTTTTTGGATCCTAAATATTTATTTAAATAAAACTTAAAAAATAAAATAAAATTTAGAAAATTTTTATTGCTATATTTTGTGTGTATATACGTAGGTATCAGTCTTTTAATAGTATTTGATAGCTCATAACTTATTAATAGAAATAAATTATAAGGTATATAATCTCAGCAAACCTTTATTATCTAGCTGCAATACATTATTTCTTTTAACTCTACTCCATATGTTTATATGATTGAGCAGTTTCAACATATGTATTTATAGTAGGTATACGTATGTGTTTATCTGTGAATGTTTAAATGATTTGTATTGATTAATGAAAACCTTATAAAGTTACATGTAGTTGATATACGTTATTTATTATCTTAACGGCTTAACTAATTCTGAGAAAACATCTACCTGACAATTAGCTTAGCTAAATGTTTTTACTGTTGTATTACTCAACTTAAAATTACAACAAATGAATTTTAAAACCACATTGCAGCATACACAACAACCTAGGCCCATCTTAAATTGTACAGGTACTTGGAACGTCTTGGAGATAGGGCGCTATATTACGATACGGATTCTGTCATTTACACTAGCAGAAAAGGAGAATGGGATGTGCCAACGGGATGGAGCTTGGGGAAATGACCGATGGGCTAGAAGACTACGGTCCCGACAGCTATAATAGAGTAGAATTTACCTCTGGTTGTCCTAAGAACTACAGCTATATTATATTCAGTCCCATGTACAGCACTTACTTCACAGTATGTAAAGTAAAAGGCATTAGACTCAACTATGATGTACTGAAACTCATCAACGACCATCTTTTATCCCGATGACGTTATAGGGTGACATTATGAAGTCATACTAATATAAGAAAATAATATACTGCCTGATAATTAAAATTATTCTTTTACAGTGAAGAGTGTTTTGGGGGAAAACCTTAATGAAATGTAGCTGCTGAGCTCTGCTAGCGAGCTTCACTTATAAATACACACCACTTAGCTGATTCAATAAAAATTTCGTTATTTAAAAATTCCTAACATGGATAGCTTTATCTGTTTTAGAATATTCAAAGACAGTATATGATAATAAATTATCGTGAGACTCCTGATCTATACAAAACGCCATATCTATAAAAATTAATCCTATGATATATGGTGAAAACGCAAATATTCAACAATTCTAACCACAATTTTGAACAGATTTTTAACCTTTTTCGTTATATCTACTACCCTAGTAAACGATTTCTACATATGCCTTCTTACTGTGTATAATTTTGCCCCATGTAGATATTCGTCGTATCTATAGTAAACTCATATTTTAACGTTATTTATACAATATATCATCCATTTTCAATGGTTTCGAAATACGATATAACAAGGTATGTAATAATATACTCTATATTTTTTTTGTAGGATATTCATCGTTGAATATAGTAAACTCGTATGATTAATACTAATTTGTAATTATTTTCAGCACCTTCGAAATATATGTCTATAACATGTGTCATATGTTTTGTAATACGTCTTTATAACTTTGAAACTCTGCGTGATTACCTCTTACAATATCTACAGTTATGAGAACCTTGAAGACTTAACCTGGAGGTCTACGCGTCGTGATCTATCAACATTCTTAGACCTGGAATCTGCTTTAGCAAGAAGCCATAAAGTTGCCTTAGACAGTTCTATACAAATCTCGTTCAAAGTTTTAATACTATCGCGTAGCGTAAAATCAAAGTATGGATGTGATAGTGTATTAAATAAAACGTTTGCATTTAGTTTACAAACATTTATTTAGTACAAGTTTCCATATAAATAATAATAATAATAATAATAATTACTACAACCCATAACCTTAACCAAGGCCCCAGAAGCTATAAGCTTGTGCGGGAGGGAGGGGGCGATTATTATTATTATGTAGGCCCTATGTGCGGCTGCAGCCGACTTACAGATGGAACAGCGCAAATCCCACATTTGTGTTACAGCTAAGGGAAACTGCAGAAAACCTTAACCAGATCTGCCAGCGCCGGGAGTCGAACCCGGGCCGCTTGGGTGAAAGTCCGGCACGCCAGACATTACACTACCAAGGCTAAATACATGTATAATACTGTATACATACATAATACAGTTATATACGTATAAAACATATGCAGTTAGTTTAAAAACATTTATTTAGTACAAGTTTGCATATACATACATAATACAGTTATATACGATCATAGGCTGTTTTCCATGACGACTGTAGTTCTAAATGTTTCAGTCATATTCTCGCCTCTTGATCTTTTCGTTGTATTTCTTCTGGAGAAATGGAAATAATAACATGTATAAAGTCCGACGAATGACTCATTGGAACTGTACCGGTAGCCCTGTCCTTGTTTAACTCTTCGTTACTAACATGTTCTTCAGGTCACTCTTAATTAACCCAGGCGCTACGTCTATCATCACCCTGACGATCACTCTTCATCATTAATTAACTCTGGCTAGACGTCCTTCATCATGGCACGACACGTCTTCATCATTAATTAATCCTAGCACTACGTCTATCATCATTTATCGTTTTCCATCCTGAACTAATCCTGGCTAGATGCCCGTCATCTTATCGATCATCCTTAATTCACCCTTGGCACGGTTCAATGCTTCGATAAATAGCTGAGAAACCCTGGTTATGAGTAATAATAATAATGTTTCTGCTTCTGTTTCTCTAATCTAGTAACTTTATCAATAGATCTCTTCGGTAGAGCTATGAAGAGCATGACGTCATCTGATGACAGTTACAAGCATTCAGGGATACTTAGTTTAGAACCAACGCTTGATTCTCGTGCGCGAGGATTTTTAAATTATTTTTTGTATTTTATTTTAATATAGATGAACGAGGTAGTTTTTAATATATAAGCAAATGATGTTGTCGTCAGGGTAGTGTCTGGTATCGAAATATGCATGAGCGTCACGACTAATGTCCTCATACAGATTAGACGTTTCGACGATATATACAAGGTAATGAATGTGGCTGATAGCAGAATGAATGTGGCTGATAGCATGGTAAATGTGGCTGATAGCATAATGAATGTGGCTGATAACGTAATTAATGTGGCTGATGACATGATGAATGCGGCTGATAGCGTAATTAATGTGGCTGATGACATGATGAATGCGGCTGATAGCGTAATTAATGTGGCTGATAGCGTGATGAATGTGGCTGATAGCGTAATTAATGTGGCTGATAGCATGAGGAATGTGGCTGATAGCGTAATGAATGTGACTGATAGCATGGTAAATGTGGCTAGTAGCATAATGAATTTGGATGATAGCATGATGAATGTGGCTGATGAGATGATGAATGTGGCTGATAGCGTAATTAATGTGGCTGATAGCATAATGAATGTGGCTGATAGCGTAATTAATGTGGCTGATAGCATGATAATGTGGCTGATAGCATAATTAATGTGGCTGATAGCGTGATGAATATGGCTGATAGCGTAATTAATGTGGCTGATAGCATGATGAATGTGGCTGATAGCGTAATTAATGTGGCTGATAGCATGCTGAATGTGGCTGATAGCATAATTAATGTGGTTGATAGCGTAATTAATGTGGCTGATAGCATGATAAATGTGGCTGATAGCATAATTAATGTGGCTGATAGCATGATGAATGTGGCTGATAGCGTAATTAATGTGGCTGATAGCATGCTGAATGTGGCTGATAGCATAATTAATGTGGTTGATAGCGTAATTAATATGTCTGTGAAATATAAATAGAAGTTGTGTTATAATGATGCTAATAGTTGTCGACGGCTACTTGGACAGACTTGCTTGTAATCTCTGCAACAAAATAATTCGACAATCTGATTTTGCACGTCATATGAGAATTCATCTGGGATATAAAGTGCAATGCCAGAAATGTTCCAGGGGATTCTCGCGGACTGACACTTATAAGAGACATTTGAAAGCAATGCATAATATGGAAGATGGAGAAGACGATATAATAAATGCTCTTAATGCGAAACATAGAAAAGTTCATCATGATAAAACAGAATGTAGTTGTGATAACAAACTAAAAGAGATTATATCTCTGTTAGAATCAATTGCTAAATCCAATAATAACTCATTAAAATTTAAAACACTACCTTCTTATACATCAACTACGTCGACACCATCGGAGTATGAAGAAGAAGAACATAACCAAGGGTCAGATAAATATCATGATATTTCTGAGTATTACGATACGTTGGTAGGAAGAAATATAGATAGAACGAGATATGGTCTCCATAAGGATAACGACGAATTGAGATTTGCTTCAGTTTCGGTAGGAATACAAGGATGGACTATTTGATTTAGTAACACTTAAACATCTAGGTTATACACCTACGGAGGATGATATTGTAAATTACATGCAGATTATCTCACTTACCAATGCATACAGAAAAGATTATAGACCAGAGGGTAAAATAATAAGCGTAAAACATTGGAAATATGAGCATATTATTAAACCTAATTTATATAGGATTAACAAGCTACCAATTTCAAATTCCAAAAACAAAACGCCGTATTGGAATCAAGTTGTCGACAGGCTTCGTCTACTGTACACTTTAAAACAGACGAGTAGCAGTAGTTTAGAAAACGAGGATGAGATTATTTCAATTATTTCTGAGCTTAAAGAAGAAGGTATAGAATAAAAGATAATGGTTATACAAATTGTTACCCTCAAGTATACTTTTCTATTTTGTGGATGTATATTTGTATGTTAGAATATAAGTTGTCTAGTTTCAAACATGTATGTTAGAATATAAGTTAACTAGTTTCAATAAAAAGTAAAATATTTATCTGTTTTATTTCTCCAGGTTAAGTCTTCAAGGTTCTCATAACTATAGATATTGTAAGAGGTAATCACGCAGAGTTTCAAAGTTATAAAGAAGTATTACAAAACATATGACACATGTTATAGACATATATTTCGAAGGTGCTGAAAATAATTACAAATTAGTATTAATCATACGAGTTTACTATATTCAACGATGAATATCCTACAAAAAAAATATAGAGTATATTATTACATAACTTGTTATATCGTATTTCGAAACCATTGAAAATGGATGATATATTGTATAAATAACGTTAAAATATGAGTTTACTATAGATACGACGAATATCTACATGGGGCAAAATTATACACAGTAAGAAGGCATATGTAGAAATCGTTTACTAGGGTAGTAGATATAACGAAAAAGGTTAAAAATCTGTTCAAAATTGTGGTTAGAATTGTTGAATATTTGCGTTTTCACCATATATCATAGGATTAATTTTTATAGATATGGCGTTTTGTATAGATCAGGAGTCTCACGATAATTTATTATCATATACTGTCTTTGAATATTCTAAAACAGATAAAGCTATCCATGTTAGGAATTTTTAAATAACGAAATTTTTATTGAATCAGCTAAGTGGTGTGTATTTATAAGTGAAGCTCGCTAGCAGAGCTCAGCAGCTACATTTCATTAAGGTTTTCCCCCAAAACACTCTTCACTGTAAAAGAATAATTTTAATTATCAGGCAGTATATTATTTTCTTATATTAGTATGACTTCATAATGTCACCCTATAACGTCATCGGGATAAAAGATGGTCGTTGATGAGTTTCAGTACATCATAGTTGAATCTAATGCCTTTTACTTTACATACTGTGAAGTAAGTGCTGTACATGGGACTGAATATAATGTAGCTGTAGTTCTTAGGACAACCAGAGGTAAATGCTACTCTATTATATCTGTCGGGACCGTAGTCTTCTAGCCCATCGGTCATTTCCCCAAGCTCCATCCCGTTGGTACATCCCATTCTCCTTTTCTGCTAGTGTAAATGACAGAATCCGTATCGTAATATAGCGCCCTATCTCCAAGACGTTCCAAGTAGCTGTACAATTTAAGATGGGCCTAGGTTGTTGTGTATGCTGCAATGTGGTTTTAAAATTTATTTGTTGTAATTTTAAGTTGAGTAATACAACAGTAAAAACATTTAGCTAAGCTAATTGTCAGGTAGATGTTTTCTGAGAATTAGTTAAGCTACATGTAACCTTATAAGGTTTTCATTAATCAATACAAATCATTTAAACATTCACAGATAAACACATACGTATACCTACTATAAATACATATGTTGAAACTGCTCAATCATATAAACATATGGAGTAGAGTTAAAAGAAATAATGTATTGCAGCTAGATAATAAAGGTTTGCTGAGATTATATACCTTATAATTTATTTCTATTAATAAGTTATGAGCTATCAAATACTATTAAAAGACTGATACCTACGTATATACACACAAAATATAGCAATAAAATTTTTCTAAATTTTATTTTATTTTTTAAGTTTTATTTAAATAAATATTTAGGATCCAAAAAGCATTTTTCCTATTATTATTAATGTACAATATTTATCAATATTTTCCGGGAATTATTTTTAAATAAAATGGATTTAAAATATATTGCTTAGTTGACTGTTTTTATAAATTAGACCTTTACAATGCTTTAAGAGACAAGCTCCGTGGTCTTGGGGTTATAAAAGAAGAGAAGCTACAGACTTCTAATCAGATGGCTGAGCGTTCGAACCCCGGTTACTCCAAAATTGAGTTTTATAAAAAAGTGTAACAGGTTGCCTATCTACAGGTGTATAGAAATCTACTATACCGATCACTGGATGTTACCGATAGATGGCCGTTGAGACATTAGGAATTCAAATCTTTCAGCGGGAAACATTGACAAGTTGGAAATGACAAGTGAGAGCGAGAGAGAGAGGGCCAGAGGCTAGAGAGAGGAATCTACTATACCTATCACATGATGTCACCCATAAATGGCAGTAGTAGTACTAAAAATTTGAATCTAAGGGCGGGAAATTCTAGATGACAAATTGAAAATGACAGATACAAAATGGCGGATATGTAAATGACAGAATCAAAATTGACAGATTCAAAATGACATTTCAAAATGGCGATTCAAGATTGCTATTCAAAATGGCTATCCAAAATGGCGATTCAAAATGACGATTCAAAATGGCGATTCAAAATGGCTATTTAAAATGGCGATCCAAAATGGTGGTAGAGTAGGGATAGGGTTGGGGAGAGTGGGGCTTAAGTGGGGGTAGTGGTGATAGGAATGGTGGTAGGAGTGGGGGAAAAAGGAGTGGGGGGATGGCCAGGTGCAGGTATACCTACTGTTATTTTTGTTTTAAATACATTAAAAATGGAATATTTTATTCTAAGGGCAAATAAGTGTTTAGCATTTTTCTAATGCTTTGCCAAGAAGTGTGTATTTGAGACTTTTTCATCATTTAAATTACTCATAATAAATCGCTAAGTCAATCACTCGTAAATAAGACTTTTATGTTTTATGTATTAAGACTAGAACTGAAGTAATATTGGTTGCCTAGTTCACTGTAAATTCGTATTTCCAGCATAATCTTTTTCTTGGATGTTTCTAAATCAATTTAACAAAGTTAATTTAAAGAATAAATATTATAGAACCGAATGATTTATAAATGATTCAAGTTTGATCAAATACAATTAAAAAAAACATTTTTTGCATATTTTGTTTAGTATGGTAGAGATAATCATTCTAAACAGGATGTAATGCGATTTTTAAAAAATAATTGTTTATTTCATATTTTATGCTTGAAACAAAAATATAAGATTTTTAGCTGGGTTACCAAAGCATTGCCATTGCTTTAGTTTAGCCATTGTGTTAGAGGGGGTGCTGCCACTAATAAGCTACTCAAGGGAGGCGGGAAAAAATATATGCGTTCGTTCGATTTTTTGGTAACAGAGAATTAGTTGCATTCTCATAATAAAAAGTTGTAAAAACACAAATTAATAAGAAAACCAACTACTAGTAATTAATAAATAATTATTAAGAATCAACTATTAGTAACTAGCAATTACTAAGAATCTCTAAAATAATCTTCGATTGTGTACTTGCTGTAATACTGTAGTATAAAACAATACACAAACGCTGTTTATTACCAATCTATCTATCTCTTACAAATACTGCTTGTACACAAATGTTAAGTCCTTTCCCTTTAGAAATTAAATATTCCAGTAAATACTTTCAAGATCTTATAATCCTCTGAATAATACCGAAATCATGTATTTGCTACCTGTTAATTTATTTGATCCCTAACTATCCGGAATTGTACCTGAAAGTGAATTACCAGATCCTTTAAGAAACACATGTTGCTAGGTTGCTACATCCTATTCAAAACTGGAAGAAATTTGATAATGACCTAAGATTCGAAGATTCTATTCATGCGAAGAAAAGAGCACCATAGTCGGTTTGGAAGGTGGTCACTTTTTAGGGTACAATAACTAAACTGTAAATTATGACACGAGTAACCATGCTAGATGTCTGGGGATAACATCAGTGAAAAGAGCGGACTTTCTAATATATGACCCCTATAATAGGTCCCTTTTTTCGTCCGCGGTCACATATTACATTTCTAGGGCTACGATGGCTATAAGGATATGAAATAATTAATAATATGGGTTAATTAATAGTTGAAGGAATAAATGAAAATTAATAAAACTAAAATTAAATATATAACTATTTTATTAATTGGTTTCTTTACTTCGTTTGTTTCTTTATTAACACAAACTACACCCGGACAATAACTAATGACTAATTACTTAATGAATAACGGGATTTGGTATTGGTAGTGCAAACAACCCTAAATTCAAATATTATATACTATGTAACTGCCCAAGTACCCACACAACTGAAAGAAGTAGAAATATTTGTATTTATTACAGAGATGCGCCAAACCAGAGCCAAACCATTTGTTATATAACTTGTAATTTATGTTCATTTTGTTATTTTGCTAAAAAGATTGTTATACAGTAAGCGCCGCTTCTTAAAATCACGTTCGTACACGGCATTTTTGAGTCAATTAAGCGGCCTTTGTATAAAATGTATATTTATGTGATTAAAAGGAATTTATGAATCATAATAGTTAGTAGGTTAGGTAGTATGTATTTTTGTTCGAACTCAAATTTTCCAAATTTACGCAGATTCTTCGGAACAAGATTCTTCAATGATGTAAATCCGGCGAATATCTTAGTGAATTTAGTGATTCCAATAAACGGAAAATTTTATAAATAATAAAATTATGAATTATTATTATTTTTAAAATACTTTAATTATTAATAATTTTAATAACAATAATATAATTACAAAATAAAATATTTATTCAATTTGTGCAGAAAAACAGGGAGATTAGTTAAAGAAAAGAAAAGCCCAGAGAAGACAATTTCTAAATTTAAACGACTATTTAAAGAAAAAATAGTATCGACATCTGTTGAAGGGTAGAAATATTATGCTTTGAAAAGTAATTTTTTTTGTTGAAAAGTAAATAACATTTTCATTACTAACCAAAATTTAGTATTTGTTGTAGGGGGCTTTCATTTCTGCCCTTAAATACACCAGTAAAACGTTATAAAACGCCTTTTTAAGACATAAAATTATTCAGCAATGTTTAATTATTAAAACCTTATCAGTTATCACTATTATGTTTATCTTCTGACATTGTTATTATTAAGAAACGCATGTTCACTTCTGTCAATAAAAATTGCGATAATATTATTATTATACTTATTATAACTTTGTAAAAATATAATAAACCTCAAATTCGATGCGTTACGACTAAATGGATTTGACTATAATTGTAAAGATTTTACTCATAAATAATTAATATTTCCCTTGATACCTTACCCTATAAGCCTATCTATCTATATTATGTGGCATTATCGACACGTGTTGAAGTGTCTGAAATGGGTTTCCTCTGACGTGTTAGGCTGGACCTTGTGGTTTTTCATTTTCTGCTTTGACAAGAGCTTTATAAACTAGATGCTTGGCTGCTTTAGACTGAGTAGGGATAATAATAGTTATAGCGGAGGTATGATGAGGGTCTTGGATGGTCCTTACAGAATTCTAAACGTTCTCAAGTGTAAATACTCGTTCTCCTGTTTCTAACAGTAGTTTCGAAACTACTAACACTTAAGTGTGTGATTGATTAGATTGATTTGATTTAAATAATAACTATTTTTTATAAATAAATTTAAAAAAAGAGAAACAAATATGTTGATCGAAGTACATTTGTGACAAATAAATACAAAATTACGGAGAAGGTGTCGATAGATTTATCTCTTTAGAAGGGAAATCTAATGTACATATAGTTAATAGTACTACTTACTACTATTTCCGTATCTTACGAGTCTTATGTTTCTATAACAGCACATAATTGTGAGTTGTAATTAACTAGAAATAAATCTTAATAAATAGTTGATGATTTTATAACAAAACAATAATTTTCAGGTCGAGTGTCTAAAAACAAAATTTATTAAATGATGTTACACTAATATCTTACTAATTAAACAAACAAAGCACACAACAAAACACTTTCGCTTCAATTATAACAGTCAAGCTTTCCTTATAAACAATTGAACTCGAAAAACTACTGATACTTACGTAAATATATCTCCTGTCAAAGTCGTTTTATTAATTCAAATTATACTCAGGTGTCGTGGGTGTTAATCGCAAAAGCTTCCTAATTAAGAATAAAACACAAGAACAATTAAAAAGATTAGAGAGCGCCACCATTAATAGCAAAAATTAAGAAATATACAATTCAAGATAATTCCTCGTTAATTTATGTTAAATTTAATTTGGCTAATCTTTTTTTTATTTTGTGTATGGAAGACTAACAATTGTTGGGGTCAAACTATAGCTTTGATTATTAATTCTGAAATCTGTATATTCCAATAAGCTGAAGAATAAATCCTTTACACAATACAAAAATATTATACTGTACAGTTGAAGATCATAAAAACCTACTCGCATTATTTAGTACATTATAACTTGATTTGGGATCCCATTCTAAATACATTTTCCTTTAAATTTTTTATCTAAAAACCAATCAAAATTTTTATTATCAACAAATTAAGAACTCGGAAAAAACATATGCAAGGAACTGACATAATGTATGTGTGACATTAATCTTTAATTAATATTATTCTTTGCAATTTTTTATTTCATTGTAACCTTACAAACAAACGATTAACTCTCTAAAGTAAGAGCCCAATAGTCATAGAAACAAAATACCATTAACAACACGTATCCAAAAAAAGTTGCGGGAACAAGCAGTTTTTATTGATTTGCTTTAAACTTGAACTGCCGCATAAATCATATTATGTAATGTTTAAACTCATTATAGGCATCTTTTAAAATAGATCATGGACGATAACTTGGTAATATTAAAACGTGTAACTTTCGGCGTATTCGCAATCGCTATTACATAGCATTGCATAAAGCTATTTATTAAACTCAATATTAAGTGTTAAAACAATAAGA
Organism: Agrypnus murinus; assembly: GCA_929113105.1. NCBI lineage: Eukaryota > Metazoa > Arthropoda > Insecta > Coleoptera > Elateridae > Agrypnus > Agrypnus murinus. The sequence goes on along the minus strand of OV816024.1, from coordinate 217,146,029 downwards.
ATGATTACTTGCGAGCACTTAGTTTTTTAAATTCCACGAAAATTAACGCATTGTACGGGATTATTATTACAAAATAAAATCATAAATTAGATTTTAAGGGGAATTTTGAAGAATACGTGCCTAAAGTAAGATTTCAATCCGTGGGAACTAGATTTCATATGGAATGAAATTGTCCCCACGGTATTGATAATACAAAAAGGAAAAACACAATCAATGACATGCCTGAAAGGATTGTTCTGGATTGTCATTGTCACGATTAACCAATGATAAAAGGAGCGAATATTACCCGGGTCTTTAATATTTCTCAAGAATATCCTTCAGATTGTTCAAAGGGTTAAAAATTTTAATCAAAATCCAAGGGGATACATTTCAGATTTTAAATACGAAAAGGGTGACGGTATTTAATAATACAAGAATATTGTAGGGATAGTATGGATGAGTCAGCTATAATCATTGTGGACGAGGTATCTTGTAAATTGACTTTTCTTTATGAATATAACGTCATATGAATCATCCTTGGGTTTGCCACGAACTAAAGAAAAGAAAGGAAATTGTATTAGATTAACAAATAAAATAATAATCATAAGAGGTTTTGACAAAAAAAGATAAAACCTAGACAACATAGAGGCAAACGATTATTATTGATAACATCACCATATTGATAAAAGATAAAGGATGATTAAAAAATATTAATAATCGTTTCTTTGAGAAGAATATAAACAAGACAAGTTGAAATATGAAAATTTTTGAAAGAAAAATTTTGATAAAGAAATTTTAATGACAATCCAACTCGAAAATTTTTAACCAATCAAATTACAGAATTTTTCAAATTGGGACCAATGAAATTAGTTTTATAGTGAAAAAACCACTAGAGGTTTTTTCTTAGTGAAAAAATTTATGTCAAAATGAAATGTCAAATTTAATTAAATTAATATTAACTACACACGCTAAATAAAAATTTGCTCGATGGATTGTCAAGCCGAATACAACTCGTGGCCTAATTTTCTCTTGCAAAATTTGTCATTTAAGACATTCGTAGCTTTTGCTTTTGGAAAATTGCACTCGTCTCCTGCGTCGACTCGTGTAGTTTTCGTTGCTAAAGCTACTCATATCTGAAATGACAAATTTTGTCGGAAAAAATTAGACCACTTGTGATATTATATACAATGCGTTTCAAAAGTCTGGAACTATTGAAATAAAATTCAAACAAAAACTTTTTGAGACAAACGCTCTGACAGGTCAATTTTGGTTTTAAAAAAGAGATCTTTTTATATCCACTGAATTTTTCGATCGTCATTTGTTTTTGACTTATGACGTCATCGGATTTTTTTTTAAATTGCAACCCATATTTTTTTGATTGATTTGGATAGAGCTTGAAATTCTGGAAACAGAAATATGTACAAGTACAACCTTGACTTTGATAGTTTCTGAAATACGAGGCATTAAATTAAATTGGAGCAATTCGTCCAGAAACTCTCCGGAATGTGTTACAAGATTTTGAGTATCGCCTAGGATATTGCCAAGAAGTAAATGGGAATCAGTTTGAACATCTTATTTAGTTTAGTTATGACAATAAGGTTTTTAACTTGCTCGTTTCTACAGTAAAATAAAAAAAAATGAAAAAAATTTAGCGCTACTTCAGCTTTTTTCCAAATTTTGAGCTTGATTATCTTGTAAACTATCAAGGTCAAGGTCATACTTGTGCATATTTTTATGTTCAGAATTTCAAGCTCTATCCAAATCCATCAAAAAAAATATGAGTTGCAATTAAAAAAAAAATTCAATGACGTCATAACTCGAAAACAAAAGGCGATCGAAGAATTAAATTTATACAAAAATATGTGTTTTTTAAAACTAAAGTTGACCTGTCAGAGCGTTTGTCTCAAAAAGTTTTTGTTTGAATTTTATTTCAATAGTTCCAGACTTTTGAAACGCACAGTATGATAAAAGTTATGTATTAAACGTAAAATTAATGTTTATTGAAAGAAAAATGTGTAAAATATAAATACTATTGTGGTTGTACAAGATTAACAACAAAAAGGTTTGGAAATAAAATAATACTGCATACCTGTAAAGCATATCTTGTGTATTATTCACCAATATCATTAAAAAAAAATCGAAAAATAGGTATCTCAAAAAGAAAACATATCTGGATTAACCTTCATGTGAGTTTTGGAGACGACATATCTAAAAGAAACATAAGGTAAAATTGGAATAAGTGGTAAGAAGAGCGGAACAAAAAAAGGTAATCAAGTGATAATATGTGTGTGTTATAAAAGCAGAGTGAAAGTGTACATAGTTGGTTAAAAGAAAAAATCAGCAAAGAACCATATAAGCAAATCAAGAAGACAAAGTTTACTTACTCAAAATAAAACTTTTAGAAACGTAGATAGTTTAATTAATAGCAACAACAATGTGTTTGGTAAGTCGCAAACCATGATTCTAAAATTTGCCTAAAAGGGATAAAGGAAAGTTAGATAAAACTCATGAAGGAAAGTAATACTTTACCTGTCACACTAATAATGAAAAAAATATTTTAAGGTTAAAAGGAATTTTAAAAGTAAATTTTAAATACTTACGTCGAAAAGGGATCTAAGTGTGTGGAAGTTGTCACTTGTAACTTATGAAATTGACACTGTTCATGAAGAGAGTGGACCCTACTATTCATGATACAAAAATTGTGTTCAATAGTTATTAAAAGATATTAGGATTTATATATAATAAAAATAAATAAAAATTGTTTTATTTAAACATTTATTACAGTATAAGAAAATATGGCGCCCTAACGTGTGTGGCAATGCGAAGTACAAAGTCATTATAAACAAGAAAAAGGTTCAAAGGGTGTGGCAACGGTATAAGAGAAGTTACAATTTAAAATCCTTTAATAAAAGATTTGAGGTAATATTTTGCATAGCTAAGAATTTGGGTTAAATTTGACACAATAGAGAAGGTTGATAGTATACAATTCAGTAATGTTTTTTTTAGATTATTGTAGGTCAGTGAGGGCTGTATTTCTTTAATTACAATATTTATTTATTTATTTATTTTAAACTTAACATATATGTTATTTGTTTGAGCATGAGTAGGGAAGGAGAAGAAATGGTAATTACAAGATCTGGAAAAGATTATGATTCTACAGAATTAAATCAGCAACACATAGGAGAGGCACCAGAAAGATCAGTTGGAGAAGAGAACATAGAGATCATAGAGGTAGGAGAAGAAAGAAGAATAAGTACAGAAGAACTAAGAAACCCAGAAATATATAAATAGAAGGACAGCAAGTGGTATTTAGTGAAATAGATCGTTTTGCTCAATTTTCTGAAGAAATGAGAAAATCAAATGAAGAGATGAAAAGAAAATTTGAAGAATCATCAGAGAAAATTGATAAAAAAATTCAAGAGGAAATAGCAAAATCAGCAGAAGAAATAAAGGAAACATCCGAAGCAATAAAGAAACTAGAAGAAAAATTTGAACAGACGCTTACTATCCTTTGCAAAATTATTTTTTAACTCCATTGGGACATCCAGACACAAGAGCTCAGCAGATATATAATAGATCACACATTAGATCACGTAATGTAGTCGAAAGAGTGTTTGGTTGCTGGAAAAGAAGGTTTCCTGTCTTGGCTTATGGATCCAGAATAAAAACTGAAACTATATTAACGGTTATTGTCGCAGCTGCTGTTCTACAAAATGTTTGTTTAATTATGAACGAAGCTGAGCCACCGCCTGCAGAAGGTATCAACCAAGAAGAGCTTGAAAACCTAATAGAAGAAGGCAATATTCCCGACATTCCTGGTAATGAAGCGCAACAACATGAAAATAACACAAGAACTTTATTAATAAATAATTATTTTTCTAATTTTTAGTTACGTAGTATATAACAATAGGGTGATAACATTTTGTTTCAAAAGCAAATTATGAAAAAAAAATTTTCTACAAAATAAAACACTATTCACTAAAACCTAAATCGTTTTTCAAACGTCTTATTTCAAGTTGTAGGCGCTCTATTTTCAGACAATTTTCTTTTTCTTCATGTAATTTTTGCTGCAAGACTCGTTCCAGTTCTATCTCTGCGATTTTCAAACGATGATCAAGTAATATTTCATACTTTTCACCAATATGTGATGATGTCAGCGCAGTAATTGCAGGTCTGCGTCGACCAGCATCATATTCCTGTTTTTGAAATTTGTTACGTATGCCTGACGTGCCACAATTCTTTGCAGAGCAACGTGCACTCAACTTGGGCGTTGATCTGTCTTGTACATACTTCTTTGCAGATGGCTCTTGGTCGTTACCCGAAGTTGTTAATTCAGGGGATATGTTTTCGTATCCAGAAGAATGATTAAAACCTAGGTTTTCATCAAGTATTTGTATATCTTCTAAAAATTCTTCATTTACTTCTGTTTCTTCACGTATGTTGGAAGCATTTTCCGTAGTCGTCGGTATCAGCAATGAATGGGTTTTATTTATAATATTAGAGTCGTTACCGTCTGAATTTTCTTCGATAGCATCGCCATCAAATTTATTTTTCAGTCCCTCAATAGTCTTCTTGTTTATAATATCCAATACTAATTCATAATTTTCATCTTTGATCATGCCTTTTTTAGCTCCTCCTCCGGTCTTATAATGTTCCCTTCTATCGTTAGCAGCAATTTTTCTCGTAGTTTGAACTATGTTGAGGTAGAGCCGACGAAGAGTTTCTTGAGTTCTTAAAATTCCGTTGGGAGCCTCAGAATTAAATTCTTCGGTAATTTTTTTCCAACATTTTTCTTTTACCTCAACCGAAACTGCATCCGTTTTGCTATTGGAAACAATATTCTTGTACTTATGTATCAAATTTAACAGAGTGCTTTTCTCTAAAGGCGAAAAATTTGCCCCGCGTTTACGTTTTTTCACGTCATCTTGCATTCTTAATTGACAAAATGTGCAGTGCAAGATTGTAAAGACACTAATCATACACTTCTCACACACTTGTGACATATAAAAATGTCAGTCAGCCGCCTTTTTAATTTTAAATTTAATCTAATACAATATTAGTTAATATCCACTTATTTTTTGATGGTGCAACGGTTTATAATTTAAATATTTATTAAAGTTAATACTGTATTAGTTAATATTTGTTAAATCAAAATGCGGTGCAACCGGGCATTAGAAGCGTAGATAGTTTAATTAATAGCAACAACAATGTGTTTGGTAAGTCGCAAACCATGATTCTAAAATTTGCCTAAAAGGGATAAAGGAAAGTTAGATAAAACTCATAAAGGAAAGTAATACTTTACCTGTCACACTAATAATAAAAAAAAAAATTTTAAGGTTAAAAGGAATTTTAAAAGTAAATTTTGAATACTTACGTCGAAAAGGGATCTAAGTGTGTGGAAATTGTCACTTGCAACTTATGAAATTGACACTGTTCATGAAGAGAGTGAACCCTACTATTCATGATGCAAAAATTGTGTTCAGTAGTTATTAAAAGATTTTAGGATTTGTATATAATAAAAATAAATAAGAATTATTTTATTTAAACATTTATTACAGTATAGTATATATATTATTATAAAATACAGGGTCGTTTTTAGTCGATCAGTCAGTTGATTATTTGATAGGTTATCAAGATTATCTGAATTTACTGACTAAAGGATTAAAGCTTCTTTTTATTTAGATCTACCAGGAATTAGTGGCTAAATAATAAGTTGTAATAGATGGAATTGTATCAATTTAGTTTAGCCAAGTTATTAGATCTCCAATAATTTTGTAACAAACATTCTATAAATAAGTTCAAAGTTTGCAGTTAATTGGAAATTTAGATTTCCGTTAATCTAAATAATACCAGCAGCCACACTAATAAAGACTACTGCAAATAAGGTACACCATTTGCAATACATGCTATGTACAGATTTATTATTTCTTATTATGATTCACCAATTTCTAATCGCTATTATTACACAATAGTAATTTACGTTATAAGTCCTGGAAATGGAATTTTACAGTCGAGTAAGATGTTACGGACAAGGCGACGAAGGAGCCGAGTATCGAAACGAGACTGTAAGACCATTTCCAGGACGTATGACGTAATGCGTTTTATTTCATACAGCAATTATTGGAATATTGGTTTAATTTAAAAAAAATTATATAAAATAAATTTCCGAATGCAAAATATGGACATCTATGAAGAACGAGTTTCCATGGTAACTGATTACGTACTAAAACATTGTCCAGTTGATTGATTGTATTTGCGTCCGGTAAAATTCCTCTAAAGCCTCTAAAAGAGACCTGTAAAGTTTTACAATGCTCATCAACAAAAAGCTATGGCAACTGATGTGTTGCTGAACGACAACACCATGGCAACGCCTAGTTATAAATTGTGCTACCGCCTTTGATTCCAAAATGTCTTTTTATAAAAAATATACAATTCATAAAAAAATGCTGGTGAAGGTGGAAATAAAAGTTTGTACGCGACACGCTTCGCAATTAATCATTACTGGGCTCGCTGGATTATGGAGACTCGCTCCTTCGTCGCTCGCCCCACAAACTTTCCAGCTCACCCGTAAAGATTAATTTACAATGCTTGGCACGTAAATAACTATTACAGGCATACTAGACCGTAAAATCGCATGTTCTGGACTAAAAAGGTTGACGTAAAACTGACAAATGTGACACAGTATGAAATAAATCATTTTTTTAAATTATTAATGCTAGTTAATTACAATTAAAATTGCTTAACCACAGAAGTATGATATACATAGTGTTTCAGTAATTTTCGTATAAATTAAATGTGTGATAGTACTCGTCAACAGAAACAAAAAATCTTTATGCCATTTTGATTTTACGCACAACGAAAAAATGAAACTAAACCTGAAAAACCTTGACTTACTTTTTTACTTTGAAAACTAAATACTAATAATATACAACACAGGTATAAGTTAATCTCCCGTTTGTTCGAGTGGGTAAAATACCTGTTTTTATGTTTACAAAATTTAGAAAGATGCTCCTTAGGAAAGAAAAGGCTAAAGGAATGACTAATAGTAATAGGTAGATCCTAATAAAACGTACCGTTATTTACTCTTAAAACTCCTGCAAATAAATAAACTTATTACTGAATACTTTAATCTCCTGAATAACTGTTAATTATCGCTTGTATTATAGGTCATTATTTTAACCATGGAGAGTAGTTAATTAATAATAGGTTTAATTAAAACCGTAACAATTTTTGCATCGTGAAACCAAAAATTTAAAACAATACTGTAAAACCTACTTCCGGAAAGATCAAAGTGATGACCACGTTTAAAGTATCTAAACATTACCTGTCATTGAGTTTAGGTCTGCATAAACTAAATAGAAGAAAACGAAAATAATAATCAAAATAAATTGTGACGTCCAACTGTTGTGTACCAACAGCTGCATCAATGTATCATTTGCCATGCTAGAAATGCAGTTAGGTACAGTCTTTAGCAAATGTCTCCCGATCAGGCAACACATTTAACAAATCTTGTAAAAGAAACGTTTTTTCGTTTCGGAGCATAGTTTCTGTTTCCATTGTTTACAGACAACACAGTAGGTATAACCAGTTTTAAAGGTTGCTACTCTACCTAGAGTGGCTTTGTATCACAACAACTTATTTTAATAGGCATTTGTTGTGACTATTTAATTAAATATGAATTTCTAAATCTAACGAACAAATTAAAAGAAGTTTCAGATTTGAATTACTACGATTATCTAATCAAGACATTTTTAATATAAAATTGTCATAAAGTGTGTCATAGAAATTTAGAATAGAATGAGTAACAATAGATTTACAAGCATGTTTTCAAAACAAACTTTAAAGATTTTAAATATTTTCGCCAGGTAGTTGTTCATCTCTGTTTAATTCGGTCTTTTTCGTACACAGTATAAGGGGTATTTCGATTCTTAAAGCAGCAGCGCCCTTACTCGGGACAAGACATTTGCTAAAGCTTGTACATCCAGCTCCCTCTGTGATTCTTAAACCAGAGACCACCTAACCAACTTTTCAAAAGCATTTTTTTTTTATTATTGTGAAAGATAAGCACTGATGAATTAAGCTTTTTTGTTGCATCTTATGTATACTATCACCTGTTCAAACGATACGAATTTTAGGTAAAGCACCCTGTACAATATGTACATACTACTTGTGAGTGGTATATGGCGAAGTGTTATTATTAACAACAACCCAAGTAGCTGTTTGCGTGATTACCGGGACCGACTGCTTAACGTGCTGTCCAACAGTACGGTGAAGTGTACTAATCCTTTATATGTCGACGAAAAAATTCCCTTGCCAGTTAAAGAGATCTAACAGAGGGCCTACTTAAGATAAGCCTCTTTACCTCGCGGCTATCCACAAAAATGTAATGATATTTAATAGACATTTTTGATCGATTTGGTGGGACAATAATAAAATTATTCTTAAATGATAATTCTTAATGGTATAATATGACATCAGTGTAACCCCTTCATCAATACCTTGTTTCACAATCGGACAAGACAGTACTTTCCGTTTTGATTAATTATCTAACAGAAGAATTATGTTAAGGCTTTATTATTTCTCAACCATCTCACAGTTACGAAAATCTCCAGTACTGTACTTTTGTGGGTAACAAACACAGTAAAAATAAAGAAAATAAAATAAATAAATAAATCCTGAAAAGGAACGCATGCACTTAAATTTAGTTTTACAAAACAAATTACATATACAAGGTAGAATTCTTTTATTCAACCTAGTGATATCAAAAATTTACAGCTCATTCTACAAATAGTCAGAGTTAGACTTTTTTACGATTTTTAATAAAAACGCAGTAATTTCAGAAATTCTTGCATTATTAAATGTATGCATGCATTTTCGTCTCTTAACATTAAATGAAATAAATGGAAAGGAAAATGAACATACAATTTAACTAGTTATCCAACGGAATTTTACACTAAATGTTGTAGAAACTAGTTACAACTTACAATTACGTAAGTTACATAGCGCTGAGAGAAATATTTTAAGATTGTTACAGACTTATAAAATGAAGCTACGCTAGAATACTAGAGAATTAGTGCATGAACATGAATGAGTATTTTGACGGCTTTAACTAATTAAAAGGTAATGGAGTTTCTACTGGAATGGTAATGGTGCTTCTGGCGTCATGTAGATTTATGGCGTTTTTAGAAGACAGTTATGATCATATAAAGTTCTGTATGTAATTCACATAATTGTTTACTTATATTACTTACTTATCTCATTGGGGCAAAATTATGCTACATTATTTCTAAAATTATTATTTTTGAATAAATTCAAGAAGTATTCAAAATAATTTCATAAATGGCTCTATTATTAGGAAATAATTACATAAAAAAGTAAATTTAAGGAACTAAATAAAAGTAGGTCACAAAATGTAGATGTAGCTCATTAATGCTGTAGAGTAGTTCACTCTAGTAAGAAGAAAAATTTGTCCATGAAATATTGGAAAAATTCAAAACCGTTGAAGAAGCGTAGCCGGAATTCGGAAAATCATTTCTTCGGACTTCACTTGCACAATCGAGATGAATGCATACACTCGTTATTTTAACATTTTATGGTATATCGTACTCAAACGAAACTTACCTTATATTATTAGAGCAGATATTTACCATCGGCGGTTTGTCATTGAGTAAATGTCCTGGATTTAAGAAAGCAAGATATACTATACTCATGAAGTAAATGGGCGAGAAGAACTTGAATTCGATTATTTATTGTAAATTATCTCTTTGCCTATTAAGATACTGCGATGATATGGATCATCTATTTGAAAATTTCAGTAGTTTATAACATATTAAAAATAATCAATAGGCTATGATAGGTATCGGGATTAGCCAGATACCATTTATATAATTATTTATGCAACAAATGAAAGGATGTGCATGCTAAGATAGTAGTTTTATTCATGTTAAAGACTATATGCTTGATTATAGATAGATTTATCAAGAAAAAGAAAAGTAAAAATAGGACCATGATAGGTGTCGATAATATTTAATACAAGTTTATTAAAAAGGATATTTTATAAAAAGAAATATCATTTAATTTGATTGTTTTGTACTAAAACATGATGTATGTAAACCATGTTACATGTTGGGATAGTTTTCCATTCTTTATAGAAGATTTTTATCTTTTCTTAAATTTGATGTATAAATGAATGGGACCGCAGACAGTATTTTCATTATCCTAGTAAGCTGAACCAGTTTCGGAATTATATTTCACTAAAATATGTAAAATATGTCATTATTTTGATGTCTATAATAGTACATTTAACTTACTAATTCCTGTAATTAAAGGATTTGTATCAATTATTAAGAAAAATCAGCTGTTTTGGATTTGTTGGAGGTTTTTCAAATTTTGATTTTAATAGAACATTTTTTTCCCGTTGTTTGAATACAAGCACTTGGAGGACTGTAAGCTGGACAAGTTTGAGTATAATTTGATTTCATTTATGTTGATATTTGTGTAGGATCTTGTATAGCATCGTTGAACTGCTAAGACGAGCAAACAGATTTTTCATTTGAGTTTTTCATTTATTGTAAATATTTTTCTATGTAAATTTTATATGTATGAGTTACCTAATGTAGCTATGCATTTCTTGTAAACGTGTAGCTGGAGTTCATGAGTCTTCCGTGTAATTAAGTTTTAAAGAGATTTTTTTGACCGTTGGTCGTTTTTGTGAATTTTCTCAGTTAATGTTAATTTTAGACTGTAAGTGTCTCATGTTGTTTTAATCGTTATCTTGCCAGCTACATTTTTGTCTTTTTAGATTTAATATTAGTGCTAATTATGAACATATCATTTCCGTTAGTGACGTCACGAATGTAGTGATTAGATTTTGTTTGTAAAATTTTGTCACAGTCGTCAATTGATTTGAGAAAACATATAACAAGGCCAGGAAAAATTAACAAATTTAGTCGACAAAACGTATTTGAAAAGTCCACGTCGATTCGTATAAGATTTTCTAAAAAAATAAAGTAAGGTTAAGTTATAACCATATGTTTTGATAAACATACGTCGAATGTAAACAAAGTGTTTATGGAATAGTTACCTGTTTATAAAATAAAGAAGAAATATTTCCACATTTAGAACAATTATTTGGGATTGTGAATATTATTATAAACAATACAAAGAAGATTTATTTATTGGTTTGAAAATATCAATTTATTTGGAAGGTCAATCAGCTGTCTATTGGAAACAGTCGGTATTACCAACAATGCAAGTGGAATAAATTAAAATAAACTTTAAAAAGGATCCGGATTATATACAAGGTAATTCGAAAGTGAAAGATTTTTGTTGACATAAAGAACTTTAAAGTTATAAAGACAATTTTTGTTTAAATATAGAATTTGATTTTTCTCACTTTGGATTGTTTTTAAATAACAAAGAGATAACAATTAAATAATTTTGAATTTATTTATTATCAAAGATAATTCAATTTAGTTTAATAAATTCATTTAGCATCTGTAAATAATTATTTTATTGACCGATAAATTTATTTTGTTAATTTGTTGAAGTGAATACCAGTTTCAACCCCCATTGTCAGGTTGTAACTAAGACCTAAAACACTTGAGCAAACTTTAGGAAGATTTTCCTAATTTTGAATTTCTTTTGGTTAAACATTTGTGTTGTGCGTTTATTTTGAATTTTGATTTTCGTTTTAACCACAACAAAAATAAAAGTCTGTGTTTGAATTAATTGTGTTTTTATTTGATGTTTATACAAGTATTTATTGTTCTTATCTTCATACAGAGTTTATGATCCTGTCGTCTAGCTGCAGAAGTCCAAATGCTTTGGTAGTAAGTCTTGTTCCAGGTACAGGAATTATTAAGGTTGAAGTAAATATTTTTATCTCATGCTCCATTAATATAAACCTGAGTCAGCTTAAAAGTGTAAAAGAAATTTACTGCGTGCTATTTAATTTTAAATTGACCTTGTGTTGTTGTTCATCGCAATACATACATGACAGATGTTAAGAAAGTTGTGGTGGGATAGTCTGAGTCAAGTATTATGAAGCTGTGCTATTTTGACAAATAAAAATAATTTAGTTTTACTTCAAATAATGGCTCTAACGCTGCTAGTTTTATCAGAATGCATGTGAAAGAAGTATAGTTATTGCGTTTACTGTCTCCAGCCTTTGTGGAACTCCATAATCATTAACATCATAGGATACAAACACTCTGTCAAAAATTCATTAGAATTAGTAGAAAAACTATCTTCCAGCACATTAAAAACTTGTTAGCTTTGTCATTTGTAACATGTTTTCAAAGATTCCACCACAAAACTGTATTCCTTTGTTAGATAATTTCCTAGTTAATAGTAATGTAGAATTAGTAAAAAGATTAGAGTTATTCAATTATTTGATCTTTGTATCAGTCAAAATTATTTCACTCTTAGTAACATAATTTATTTACAAAAAGATGGTTTTCCTATGGGTAATTCTCTGACATGAGTCATCTGTTAGCTAACATATTTATGGATAATTTAGAAGATCAAATATTAGAATTAGATCTTTCTAAACACAATATTTTTTGGTTTCGTTACGTTGATGACATTTCAACTTATTTTGACAGTTCTTTTGAGGCTATCAATGAATTTTTAATTTTTAAGTCTTCACACAAACATCACGCTTACATTAGAAAGAGAACAAATTAGAATTATTAATATTTTAGATTTAACTATTACAATTAATACAAACAATGAATTTGAATTTTCCATATACAGAAAACCTACTAACACAGACGTCATTATTTCTAATGATTCATGTCATCAAAAAATGCATAAACTAGTGGCTTATAGATCTTTAGTACACCGAGCTTTAACTACTGCAATGAAACGATCACATTTTGATAAAGAAATCAAACACTTAGCACATGCAAACCATTATAACCATAACATGATTGACACTCTAATTCAACAAAAAGATTATAGGTTAGCTATCAAAAGAATATTTCCAATTGACACTCAAGTACAAGACACAAACTACATATATATATATATATATATATATATATATATATATCTATAGGGCACCACTATGCGTCCCCCCATGTAAAATCTTAGGTTCAAGCAGCGTCCGAAGTCACTCGGCGTCCGGATATACGGACGCTGGGTGACTAGTGCCTCAAAATTGCACCATATGAAGCTTAAAGTGTCTAGATGGTGAAAATGTAAAAATTAGCTGTGCGCAGTTTGACACCCATTCCTGATTCGTGTATAAAATCGTAGTTCGAGCGTTTGCCACACGCAGCGCTAATAGCGCGGGATTTGTATACATTTGTATACAAATTTATGGCATAGGTTTACCCTGCGTCCACATATTTAACAAGAATTGTGTTGGTAACACTGATTCCTTTGTGGCTAGACAGTGACGTCATTTCAACGGGACTTCACTTTATGCATTGTATTTCTTAGTAAAGATTGCGTCATTTAAGGTGACAAAAATTCGTACATATTATATTTTGTTAAAGCTATTTAAGAAACACTTTTAATACGTTTCATTTATGCGTCATGTAAATTTCGTTTAAACCGGTTTTAATTGCTCCTACAAATGGGCGATAATTTTAATAAAATCGTAAGATTTAATAAGATTTAATTCAAAGCTCTATTGATTTAAGTGAAACAAACGTAACCATTATTATATTATCATTCAGTATTTAATCAATCACTGATGCTGTTAGCTAGTAATAAATCTGGCTGTTTAATCTTATCCCATATTATATTTTAAAATTTTTAAAACTCATATGTTTGTGAGGCAGACAGTGACATCATTTCAAACGGGACTTATGCATTAAAATATTGAAATTAAATAACTTTTACAACTTCTAATTTGTTAGATGACATACAAACTTGAGATTTGGCACAATTATAGGAATTGGGATTCTTGTAAGTAGGAAAATAAAAAAATATATTTATGTCAACCCTCGCACCCCCAGTTAGGAGTTGTAAAACTTCTAGATGACTTAGAAACTTGAAATTTGGTGTAATTATAGGATTTAAGATTATTATAAAGAAAAATATAAAAGAAATGTTATGATGTCAACCCCTGCACCCCGTTTTGGGGTTGCAAAACTTCTAGATGACATACAAACTTGAAATTTGGTATAGCGATGGAATTTAGGACTCTCCTAAAGAAAAATTTTAAAAAAATTATTAAATCAACCCCCATATTCCATTTGGGGGTTGCAAAACTTCTAGATGACATACAAACTTGAAATTTGGTATAGTGATAGGGTTTAAGACTCTCGTAAAGAAAAACATAAAAAATTTTATTAAGTCAACCCCCGCACTTTATTTGGGGGTTGTAATACTTCTAGATCACACACAAACTTGAAATTTGGTATATTTATAGGGTTTAGGATTCTAGTAAATAAAAATTAAAAAAAATGTTATTATGTCAACCCCGCATCCCCTTTTAGGGTTGTAAAACTTCTAGATGACATACAAACTTGAAATTTAAAAAAAATTATTAAATCAACCCCCATATTCCATTTGGGGGTTGTAAAACTTCTAGATCACATACAAACTTGAAATTTGGTATAGCGATGGAATTTAGGACTCTCCTAAATAAAAATTTTAAAAAAATTGTTAAATCAACCCCCATATTCCATTTGGGGGTTGTAAAACTTCTAGATCACATACAAACTTGAAATTTGGTATAGCGATGGAATTTAGGACTCTCCTAAAGAAAAATTTAAAAAAATTATTAAATCAACCCCCATATTCCATTTGGGGGTTGTAAAACTTCTAGATGACATACAAACTTGAAATTTAGTATAGCGATGGAATTTAGGACTCTCCTAAAGAAAAATTTTAAAAAATTATTAAATCAACCCTCATATTCCATTTGGGGGTTGTAAAACTTCTAGATGACATACAAACTTGAAATTTGGTATAGCGATGGAATTTAGGACTTCTCCTAAAGAAAAATTTAAAAAAATTATTAAATCAACCCCCATATTCCATTTGGGGGTTGCCAAACTTCTAGATGACATACAAACTTGAAATTTGGTATAGTGATAGGGTTTAAGACTCTCGTAAAGAAAAATATAGTTTTTTTTTTATTAAGTAAACCCCCGCACTTTATTTGGGGGTTGTAATACTTCTAGATCACACACAAACTTGAAATTTGGTATGTTTATAGGGTTTAGGATTATAGTAAATATAAATTAAATGCCTCAAAAGAAATATTTTTTCAGTATTTTACACACACAAGTATTTTTATCAAGTACAAGGGCAACTGGTAGTAGTTTCAACTACTACATACAGAGTGTATTGTCGGTTTTGTTGCATACGCGAATAGCATGTAAAAACCCAGTTTCTAAGATATTGACTCCCCTAATTTTACACTGAACAACACATTTGAGGTCCTTAAAATTTTTTGAAAATAATTATGGTGTACGTTATAGATGTTATAGATACTCTTAATATGGAGCATTTAAATCTGGAATTAGATTTTGTCTAGTACCCTTGGTTAAAAAAAATTATGATGATGGAGAGCATTTTAATCGAATTGTATACAAAATAAGTTAACAATATTCACAAAAACTTACAGACTTTTTCTTTTACTTTGTCTTTTATAGTCGCTGGAGGTTTCCGTAATCAATGTCTAACAATTGCCAACACTAGTCTGATCTAGATCTAGAATCTAGCATAGATGTTGTAAATTTTTAATTCTGCTTCCATAGTTTATAGTTTTGCGAACGACATATTTGGGGTAAAGGGGGACATAAAAGACTTATAAATCGTCATATCAGTGGCGTATTTGGGAGGGGGGCAACGGGCAGGGCCCCCCGAATTTCTTTTAATAGTTCAGGTTATTTATGTCAAAATCTAAGTATTTTGATTCGGAATTTATATAGAGTAGCACCCGCCAAAAAAAATTCCCAAATAAGTGACTGCGTCATATATATCTTCAAAATAAATGAAAATGGGAGTAATAAAAGAGAACTAATTTTATAAACTTTAGAACTAAATAAATAACTTTAAGTGTACCGACAACAGTGGATTAAAATATATGCAAGTATCAGAACTGACATACTATTTCAAAAACGGAGGGTGCTACAACAACTCTAATTGCACTTCTGAAGACAGCATTCCAAAATACAAATGCACCCACTTTCAAATGAATAATTTTCACTGTTGTACAGTGTAGTTTATAGGAAAAGTCACTACAGAGAAGTTCTAGATCTTATTGACTACTATTCAAAACAGTCTTCTTTACCATTCTGTGTTAAATAGCTTCCAAGATGCAAGCGATGTTATAGTATAGGAAAATAAAATGATTGTAAATGGGAAATTTGCTAATAAGCAAATTTCCCATTTACAATTTTATTTTCCTATGCCAAAAAAATCGCTTATAGCATGGCAGCTGTTTAAAAATTTTAGTTAAAGAAATGGTAAAGTGGGGTAGGGGGTGATGAATAATACTCAAAGGGATTTGCAACTTTTCATCTTAAATAATTAGGGGAGCCAATATCTGAGAAAGTGTCTGTGCACATGCTATTTGCCTACTTATGGAAGAAAAACGAAAATACACCCTGTATATTGTTCTAGTTATTACATTACAATTTATTGCATTACAATTAATTTGGTTTCGATTAGTATCTGTTTTAATAATAATACTAATAATAATTTTAATAAGAAAGAAAATTTTCAGTACAAATAAAATAATAATGTTAACTGTTAATGTTAATTTTATGTAAATAAATCAATTTATGTAATTAGAAATATAAAAAATATCAAAAATGTTTAAAAGGATAGAAATATTATAAATCATCAATCTACAATCTAATAATAGTAACAAATTAATTATTAATAATAAAAATTAAATTCGTTAAAGAATAACAATATCACAATATTACCAAATAATTGACTTTTTTTCGCACATTCTGTTCAGGGAAACAGAATATGCGAAAAAAAGACTAAGACTATAGAAAATTTATATATAAGTAAATACTTTATAAATCTAAATCAACAAAGGGTGAAATTATAACAACAGTAGATTAGTAATAATAAGGGATCTGTTTGTCTTACAGTTCTCCAGTTAAATCTATAATTTAATCATGAATGCTCTTACATGTGTATAAACTAAAAAACAAACAAAAACTGTGCTGCGCATGTATTACATAGATTCTTATATGAATAACAAAAGTGTAAATTTGATTTATTTTTTATTTTATTTTATTGCATATTTATTTCGTATTATTAAGTAATTATTATTACATAATATTATTAAATGTACGTAGCACAACAGTGTTTTTTTTCAATAGACTAAATATTCCGAGAAATTATTTAAGAATTTAAAATATTATTTGGGTATAATATTTCTACAATAAACCTTGCCAATCAATTTTGCCATTTTCAACTTATGTGCTACCTAGACAAAAATGAATTGTTTTATTAAAATTTCCTTCAACTTCAGCGCGTCTTGGATTTCAATAATAAAAATTGTGACGAGTAAAATAATAAGGCTGACGTGTTTTAGAATTACGTACAGACGTGTATGCTAATATATATTGAACATATTTCGACTGATGATTCACGCTACTCCTGAGGGTTCTTAATACGAGCAACATTTCCACTGATAATTCACGCGGTGCAATAGTTTATCAAGTTATAGGTCTTAAAAGTATTAATTTCATAGAAAAAAACTTCAAATAAATCTTATTGGAAATTTTGTGTTCTACAAATTTGGTTATTACCATTTTTAGTGTATAATCAACCATTAACTATATATTTAGTAATAACCATGTTGAGAAAGTTTAGCGCGATATAAATATTTAACATAAACATTTAATTGAGAAAAATAATGCCTACATACGAAAAATGTTCATTTAGCCAAAATGAAATCAAAAAATCTTGATTCTATCTCTATTAATAAACAAGAAAACATAGTTCCCTATTTTGTTATATAAATCTTTAATAAAACGCTTTTTAATAGCATAATAATCGCAAGGTTTCTATCTAACCACTACAAAAATTTCATAGATATATGGCATGTACTTTCAGAGATAAAAATTAATTTGTTTTTAATAAAATTGTTCCTAAAAATGGGTACATTTTTATTACCTATTTGTCTGATAAAAACTAAATTATTTATAAATTATTAACAAAAGCATTATTACTATTATTAGCACTATTATTACTATTATTTAAGACCTTCTTATAAAAATGTTTATTAGCAAGATAAAAAACCGTTGCATTACACCATTCCCTGTTAAGCAATGTTATGTGGATGACTAATGCATTCTCAAATTTCCCAAAATTCCTGACTATGTTTATTTTAACATGGTTTATTTACTGATTGCAGGGGTCGAAGTAGTTAAAGTGTGACGTTATCTTGTGTATGCTATAATAACCGTCTATAACTTCTTTCGACTCACTTTTATTAATTTAATTTTGCTAAAAGAGCTGATTTTACTTATAGAAAGCATTTGTAGGTTATTGCTCTGCTTACACAAGACGTATGTTTAATTAGGGGAAGCCACGAACTTTATACTTTTTACATAAAATCTTCCCATGCAAATGAAAATCTTGTTCCTTAAATTATTTATGTTCGAAATTTTAAATGTTACTTTAGATTCTGAAACCTAAACATTCTTTGTTGAAAACTAAAGTAAAGTTCACTAACGGCTTTAATCGTAAAAGTCGTTACAAAACATTATTCTGGATCACTTGAAACCCCCGAAACAAATTTTGGTTAAAAAACCTTGAATAATTCTTGTTTTAAGTACTTTACTAGGATTTAATTAAAATATTTTGTTTTGACAAGAAAAGGAAAGTGGCAAACACTCTCTTATACTGCATACGCAGGTCCCTGTTCTTTTCTACTTGTCATTTTCTACGAATTTCTCAAAATATTTTTTAATACCGCTTTATGAAGTTATCTAGAGCAATTGAGGCGCTTCTTACAAAAACAGCCATAGTCCAATAATTCAAATTTCGTGGTTAATATCGTTATATATGTTTATGAGGTTGCCCATCGATTGGTTTACTCGGTTTCTGCAAAAACGGCCCTAGTCCACAGTTATAGCGTCGAAAAGTTTGAATAGTTCCACAAAAACAACCATAGTCCGCTTGGGTTTCTACAAAAACAACCATAGTTCTGGACAATGGTTGTTTTCACTGAAAATCAGTTGTTGAAGCATAAAACATAACCTTCAATAATAAAAACAGATTTAGTGTAATTGGCGATTTCTTATAAAGATTATATATTTCATTATATAGGTTATATATTTCTTATAAAGATTATTGGACCGTTTTCAGCACAAAATTTAATATTAAGTTTGGTCTCCCTAGATCTGACACTTGCACTGTTTGCGATCGCTTCTTCTCAAAACTAAATTTATCTACTGATTTAGATGAACGTCGAAGTATTGAAATGGAAAAGAATCTTCATCTGGCTAATGCAGATAGATTTTATGAAATAAAAAGACAATGTAAGATTAAAGCCAAGCAAGGGGTTGTTATGAGCATAAGCTATGATTACATGCAAAATTTGCAAAATAGTAAACTAGTTTTGTTGCACTTTATTCTCAAATAGGAGATGTAAAATTAATAAGTATGTCATTAATATGTAATATGTAATATCAAATAATAATAATAATATGTACTATCGTTAATAAGTCACATATATTTCAGAATTGCGAAATTCAGGATATAAGGGGGCAGTAGCTGCAACCTGTTATTATTTCTAAATGTCGAAAAAATAGTAAACACTTTTTGTTTCGCTCGAATTTTGAATGGTAGGGCTGAAAACACTCTGTCAAAATTCTGTGTAGCACCACGGATAAAGATATCACGTTTTATTGAAAGTTGCATTGGAGCATAGCGGTGTTTAGCTCTGATGATAGATCAATATACTAGTATTTTTTGACGAAGTAAATGATCATAATGATATTGACCATGGTAATAAGTGTCTTCGATCTACTTAAATTCTCTATTTTTTGAGCATAGGCGATATGAAGTGGTATTTTTAAAACCATCATAAATGCGTAATGAGCAATTTGAAACAGAGCGTCACATTTACGTTGAGTACCTACTTTTATAGGAATCTTTCTCATTGCTTCTACTGTGACTGTTCATACTCCCTCAATATCCATTTCAGAATTGTGATATTGAGCAAAACAAGTTGCATTCAAATGAATACATCTACATTACTAATTACATCTGCTACACATATAGATTGTTTGACTTTGAACATCTTCTTTGTTCTTGTTTCAATATCAAGTAACCACTATGTATAGTATTGACGAATAGTGGCCACTTTTTGCACCCATGACACGTATTCGACAGTTTGCCACTACGTTCTCGCGGAGATTCAACATTAACACCCATATTTTTGTTATAATTGTAAACTAGAGGTATGTAAAATAAGGTATGTTGTTGATTTTCTTTTCCTTTTTGTCATATCTTTTTGCAGTTTTCAATGGTTCAACACCTTACTGCATGCTTATTGCCGTCACAACCGAATTGTCATTGCATCGAACAAGAGAAATTCGTATTTTCTCTCCAGATTTGCGTCAAATGCTCCCGTCTTTTTCTTAGCAATTGGATGTGTAGATTCTAGGTCATCCACTATTCCTGTTGTCACGAATGGTAGCTGTTGCAAAAAATCCTTTTTCTTTAAGACTTGCACATAATTTATATCAAAAAAGAAGTTGTCACGAAAAATATTATGATTATGGTTGTTCTCTACAATAGATAGTAGATCAAAAGCAATGCCACCTGCCAACCCACGTACTAATTTTTAAGGTTTGGAGGATACGCCTCCATATGGCATAACTTCTAAAGTACCTTTCAGCTGAACAAATACACAATAATTTGAAATCGAATCTTTCCGGTTTTCGTTTCAAAAACATTTTGCGTGAGTGCCGTCCAAAATATAGAATCATCTGTTCATCTGAGGATAAGTTGCACTAAAATACTGCATACTGCATGGAGTTTTTCATGCATGTTAAAAAATGCCGCAAACTTTCAAAATCTATCAGTTTTATAGAGCTTGATGAACATTTCTGAACTTGTTTGTAATCGTGCAGCTTTTCAATGTCGACTACATTGTCTTCTTCAACATACCATACAAATCAGCCTGAGGTAACGTGTGATCTAAAGTAAAAAAAAAAAATTCACAAGAAAGAAAACATACGCCCAGATTCAGTAGAGCTCAATTACAGTAAACAGTATGTATTATTTGCAACCAACCGAAACGTAGGTAAGATACACAACTTTTTTGCATCTGTGTCATGCAAAAGTACGGGGATTTATGGTATTCGTCTCATATATTACGCTTTGTGCTTTGACGACTCTTTCTCAGGTGTTGCTTGATCATATCTACAAGGCTTCAATAGCATTAGTATCCGGACTGTTGAGAGTCCCTTTAAAACTCGAAAATTATGATTTTCCATCTTTTAGTCGATTTGGTGTGTGACGAGACCCACCATCCTGTTGAATGATAACATCGCAACCAGGATAGAGGGCTTCAAACTTAGTAACAACTTGGCGTAGTTTTCAGTTCACTATAGTGAAACTGGAAGTATTGAAGTTGTTGAAAAAACTTCTCATCGTCTAAGATTAATGTCTGATGGACGTCTAAGAATGTTGGTGGAAATTTGTGTGAATCGTTGTGTTACTTTAAGAGAGATTACGGTACTTTGGAATGAAAAAATAAATTTGGGACTGTTATGGAAATGCTGTAAGTTAAATGGAAGTAAGGACACAAATCTGCCCTTTTTAAAGGTAATTTGTTATCTTTAAACTTTGATACATTGAGTGTTCCTTAACTATCTTTGTAACACAAACATTTTCTGTATTCACTCAAAAAAGCCAATTCTAACCGAGAAACAAGAAGAATGACGAGTGGCATGGGCTAAATCTGTAACGGCACAGTTATTAATGCTGAAATGTATCAACAAATTCTTAACGCTAACTTGTTACCAAGTGTTAAAAACCTTCATCTCACCACGATTTCATCTTTTAACAAAACGATGCTTCTTGTCACACATCAAAAACCACCAAAAGGTGGTTTGAAAATCATAACTTTAAAATTTTAGAATGGTTCTCAAGCAGTCCGGATCTAAGTATTATTGAAACCTTGTGGCAGAAGATGAACAACTGAGAAACATACCTCCAAAAACAATTCCCATGAAGAATTTGAAATTATCAGAAATTGGGGCATCATTCACTTCAGAATATCGGAATCCCCAAGTTAGAAGTATGTCAGCCAAAATTCAAGCGGTGAATAAAGCAAAGGGAGATGTTACTTAATTGTGTTTTTGGAATGCTGCCCGAATATTTAGTTGAATTTTTGAAAATTGTTTTCTGCAGATCTTGTTTTACAGAAGGAAATAGTTATTGGTAGAAAATGGTGTAATTTGGAACACTAGTTAGAAAAATAAAAATGGAATTCAAAAAAGTGCTGGCAGATTGAATTGTCTGATTTTTTATTTCAAAATTGCAACTGTCCGAATATTTAGTTGTTAGGGCTCGTACATGTTTTGTAAATAGATAATTCCTCCAATTGTTGTCAATATTGACTTACCTTTTGAAACGATGTAGAAATATCAATAAATTAGTATAGGTTTTATATTATGAATCTTTTCTCATTATAATATGAGTTAATCACTGGTAATGCTGATTTATTTTAGAAGTCTTTTTTACTAGTTTTCTGTTTCGTCGCAACACGGGAATGACGGTTATTCTACAGGAATGATAATAATAAAACAACTAAGCAGGAAAAAATGTTTTATTGAAAAGTAAATAACTAAATAACATATTCTTTGACAAACAAAATTGGAAAAAAAGTTATACTAAATCTGGGCACGTTCAAATACATCTAATTTTTCTGGAAACTGAAACTTCTGTTTCATCACAAAAAATCACTATAACATAGAAAGGGGGAGATAAAAGGTGTCTTTTACACATAATAGCAGGTTACTACAGCGCACCTATTAATTGTACGGTGCAGTTAAAGATGTTCCATGGAAATGAGGAAAATAAAATGTTACACACTTTATGTCGGGGAAATGTATAGAAAAGCTGTAAAAACCTATATTTTTATACGTCTTAGATTAAAACAACATCAAGGATATACTTTGGTCATGCAGAAATAAATCGAGTCCCTTTAAAAAATTGGAAAAGTATATAATTGCTGTAAAACACTGGTTGGTTACATGCCATGGGAATGATAAATTGTTAATTAAGATACTGATTATTAAACAAAAATTGGTTAGTTAGATAAAATATATAACTTGTTTTATGTAGAGTATATATAACTAACAATTTTAAAGAAAAAAAGTGCTTTTTAATATTATTATATACGATTTCTAAGCAGGATACTTGAAATATACATCGTTTGAGATATTTACCCAAATCTCACAGAGAAACATCGATAACTTATTACCAGAATGTATATTTAAAAGGCAAATTTAATCAAAGGTTGTTGATGACACTACATATTTGCAGATAATAAAAATTTCTTAAAATATTATTGCAAAACACACATGAAAATGATCCGAAATAAAAAAACTAAACATATTATTAGTTGCAGTCAAGATTGGTCATGGCTGGAATTTCTATTATATTAGCATGATATATCTCAGGATATTATTTACTATTATAAACGCACAGCTGTTTTTTAATAAAATATTTTCTAAATTTGAGCTTTAACGCTAATTTTAATCTTCTGAATTACATAGATGATTATATAGTAAATGATAATAATGGTTAACGCATGTTTAATTTAAATCAATAATGCCTTTTAATTTCTTGTAGAAACCTCAAACGTATTAGGAACGAAAAATGTAAGGCAATCTTTTATTACGATTATCTCCCATTTGCAGTGCAAAACCACCTACAAGTTTTAAATAAAATTCTGACGCATAAATGAAACGTATTATAAAAGTGTTTATTAAACAGCTTTACAAAATATAATATGTAGCAATTCTTGTCACTTGAAATGACGCAATCTTTACTCAGAAATGGACACTGGATACGGAAAAATACACTAAAAAGTAATAATTACACTTTAAAAATAACTACACAGGATTAATTAACTAATATTAAAAAAATGCAGAATCGACTACTTTCTGTTAAATTCGAAACGATTTTGTTTTTGGGAATAAAAGATAACCGTGATTTTATTCATTTTATTACTAATTTCCAGTTTAGACTTTAAATGATCGTTAACCTATAATAATAAATAAACCTATACAATTGAAATAGTTTTCATATAGAAAATACATATTAAAATCAACTGACCTAATTGGAACAATCGTAATAATTTAATATCTAAAATGTCCTTTAAGAGCAATCATAGTGTATACTGTATACGAAAATACGTTTATCGCTTAACTCAACTGTTTTTTATTGTAATCAGAATTTTACCTTTGTACTAAAATGTATTACAGAAGGGCAATAAGAAATAAAAAACGAATCTGATATGTTTAATTAGGTATTGAAATGAAAATGCTTTCCTAATATTTCATAATTTCATAAAATCAATTATTTAATAGACATGTAAAACGTAGTTTCTAGTACAGTTCTAACATAAATACAAAACAAAACCCAAACGTATTTTAGCCATTATAATAGTAATATTGTAAATTTTAGCGTCGAATTCGATATCAACGACCTTAGAAACACCTTTAAGGACAAAATCTCATACAAATCCAATAAAAATTCTAATTTTACGACATTTTTATGTTTATGGTACCTTAAAACTTATTTAAAACATTTTAAATAAAATTCAGACACACATGAATGGAAGTAAAAGATTTATTAAGTAGCTTTAATAAAACATAATTATTTTTGTCACTTTAAATGACGCAATCCTTACTGAGAAACACACATAGTACTTTGACAACGCAGAGAGCTATATCAAATCCGCTTATTTCGAATTACTCCCAGATGTTAAGTCTTATGCAAATAAATCAAATTTTAATTATCATGGCCGCCATATTTCATCCGTCCTTTAAGATTTGCAAACGCTGACATCAAATTTGAAATCAGCGACTTGAAAAACCCCTTTGTAGAATATTTCATACAAATCCAAAAATATTTCGAGTTTTATGATGTTTTATGCATATAGTATTTTAAATCTGAAAGCCTTTTAAATAAAATTCATACACATACAGAACGAAACTAAAAGTATTTATTACATAGCGTTAATAAAATAGAATTATTTTTGCCAGTTTAAATGACGCAATCTTTACTCAGAAATGCAGAGAGTAACTCGACACCGCAGACAGGCAAAGGAATTCAAGCAGGCTGGCCAATACTGAAAAAATAAATGGACGCTGTATAAACCTATAGCTTGCATAAAATAAACAGACGCTGAATAAACCTATAGCTTGCAAAAGACGCTGACTGATACCATCATTTATATACACTTATATACGCCGGACGCTGGGCGCTACGCTTTTGGTCCGGACGCATGGTAGGCCTCTATAGATATATATATATATATATATATATATATATATATATATATATATATATATATATATATACCATACTTTGACAAGATATCAGAACAAATTGCAACTATAATACGAAAAACCAACAATTACAAAATAACCTATAAAACTCACACCATTTTTTTCATTTTTATTCAATGCTGAAGACAGAACACAAGATATCATGAAATCCGGCATTTACCGTTTGAATTGTTCTTTTTGTAACTCGGTTGATATTGGACAAACACTTAGAAATTTCGACATAAGTTACAAAGAACACGTACACTCTTATAGACGTAATCATCCAGAAAAACCGAATTATGCCAAACACATTTTGGGACAGAACCACCCAATGACACTTCAAAACAACATTACATTCTTACATTTTTGCAACAACAAACACAAATTAGACATATTAGAAGCTTTTGAAATATACAAACATAAACGCACAGTACCTTCAATGAATGAACAAACTGAGTGTTAGATATTTAGATTTGTATGTATTGTATCTAGTTACCTATTGTCTGTATTTATCCTTAGCAACATGTTTGTTTATAAACTTAAAAACTAATATTAAAACTAATATTACTATGTAAACACTCAAAAATAAAGAATCTCTCTAGAATATAAATAAGTTATACGCTTATAGAGTAGTGAAAAAGTGACAACGTTGCCTTAACTCGGTACCAGTATTTCATTTGTTGTTCTGATGAAAACAAATTAATGTAGAAAATGACTTTGACTCAAATTTTTAGGTTATCTTTGCAAATATTACAAATATATGTATGTTAAACGATAGATGAAACACTTCAGATTCATTCAAAACGTAGCAGTAGAAAATTTCCGAATTATGTATCTTTTTATTTAACACAACTACTGTTCTTTTCCAGATGTAAATTACGATCAGCCAGTGGTGCTGTATGTAGCTATATAAAGTACTTAAGCTTCCCGCTAGTTTGTCGTAATGCATCGTTGTTACATTGCTAGTTATATCAAGTGTTCAATCTACAAATTCTTCGTATTAATTATTTTTGGCTAATTTATCTTCCTAACAAATTTGAAACTTTAACGACACAACCTTAGAACGTTTTTACGTGATTTATTTTGCTGTCAATTTTTTTTTCATTTTTTATGAAGTTATTATAATAAATGTATCAACAACTGTACCATTTACCAAAACCAACTTACCAAAATGTACCATCTTGTATAAGATTGCGTGTTATTTTTAAATGCAATTTATGCATAAACAAACTTCCTAAACATTAAAGATTGTTCAGGAAATGATGGTGTGCATTAAAATTTATCAACTGCACTAATTTCTTTTACATTTTCATCATTTTTCTCTACACCCACAACTTCCTTAATAAAAAAATGTCACTCTTTATTAGTGTGATATAGTTAATTATTTTTGTTGTTGTCATTTAACATTACTCATTTGAGACTTTACCTTAAAGTTCATGAACTCCAAAGCTCACACAATTTAGATACATCCTAAGCAATCTTTTCTTTCACCATAAAAAATTAAACATCCTAGGTTTTTTCTTTGTTTTTAAACCGAATAAATTGTCTTCTAGGAATGTCGAAAAAATGCAATAGAGAACTCACTTCTCAAGTAGATAGCCAGGAAGGGACAGACAGGTTTAGTTTTGGGACACCACGCTGGCAAGTATACAGAAAAGTATCCGAGAGCTGCACAACAGGGGTCTTTTATTCCTTATTTTAATGTTGACGAAAGGATGATCGTTTTTTTTTCGTTACGATATTAGAATATAAAACCGTAAAATAATAATCAATTACAAGATCTACTTAGAATATCTGTTAAAAGTAATAAGCATACCTTTTTATAAAAAGGGGTTTCTTATTTTTTTTCTTTTGAACTGGTACTTCGACGTGCCATAAACTCGATGGTAATCTTGCATCACTTTTACTCAGCCTGTGATTCGAGACTATTTGTAAATCCTCTTAACAGAAATAATTCGAAAAGGCAAGCGTTATGCAAAAAAACTTACTTCTGATCTTTTTTGTTTACTTTTTCAAAAAACAAATCTCCTTGGGAACTAACATAATTAGGTGAAAATACCATAGCAACCATGTAAAGGCAGGCCAGCAAAAAAATGAAAATGCTACAAATTTACTAACAGACTACTTTATCAACAGACTATTTTATAAAACAGTAAACAAAACTTTAATATAAGTTTTTCACGTGTTAATTCGGATGAGACAAAGTAGAAGTGGAATAAGTCCTTAAGTTGTCCTCAAAGGTTTGTTTAATTAGTAAGTGTAGGATTCACTAATCACCTGTCTGAAGCTATAACAAAACGAAGCAACTGCCTACGTATGTGTTAAAGTTCGCTAGAATTGGAAAATTAGAATACATTTGCGAATTAGAACCAAAAGAGAAACTAAGCAGATTGGTGTTGACGCACATCCAAAGATATTTGTTCCCGAGTTGATGTGGCCATATAGTCGTGCGTATAGCTTCCTTTAAAAGCAAACTACTGTTCTACTGTTAAGATTTAATTCTTGAAACTCATAAACGTAAAAGGAAGCACAAGGTAATAGATAAATTTAAAATTTCGGTTTTCTCTGTAGTAAATATATCAATTTATTTGACTTTCTATACGAGAAACTGCTTAAAAAGTTTTTGAGATAATAAAAGTGAAAAAGTTTTCTTTATTTTACCTCCATATGACTTTTTTATAAAGCGCGCGAGGTTTTCAGCTTAATGGAATTTTCTTTTTTAGAAAAATGTTTACGAAATTTTAGTGCTACTGCTACAGGTATATTACTCATAAAAAATAAGAAATAAATCTTAATAAAAGATTCTTTCGGCTATAAGCTTATATAGAACTTTGTCATGTCTTCATACATTTTTCACTGTATTTGACATACTACGTGAAGTATTAAAAATACGTGTAAACAGTAGAAGTCACATATTGGTTACTTATAAACAATAATATTATTTATTTTTTAATACACATATATAATATAAAATCTCAAGCCATATCTACAGGGTTGCCCTTCCATCCCTCCTTGCAAAACTTAAATCGTAGTAATTGTAGTCAGACTGAAAAGTACTGTAAATTCTTATAAATAGTATAACTCAAGCAATTATTGTCAGTACAGACTGATTTAATGGTTTGGTATATCAATGACGATCTACAGTTAACGATTAATTAAAGCTTTTTAAAATTGCTTTACTGATAATATCTTTAATGATGGCACTATATCATTAACAACTTTCGCGACATTTTAACTAAATGTTGTAACGTGTTTAAATTCTCGATTTAATAGAAACGCAATTTTAAATGCATTAATGGCAAAAAGAACCTTTAGAAGTAAAAAAAAGTACGGCCCTGTATATTTTAATACATTTTTCGTTGGTGAAGAATTGCAGCGATATTTCGAATCAAATAAAGTTTCCTTAATGTGAAGGGTCATTTCAAAGGATTCTCACGATATGAAATCTGCCTTCTTAAAAGCAATATAGAAATAACAGAATATCTTTTTACTGAATAATGCAAGCTCAAATTTATAGTTCCTGTACATGTTTATCTTCAATTTGGATGAATAGATTTCTCTCAACGGAGACAAATAAAAAACAGTCTGAAGCCACATTTAAAAATCATCAGGTTTCACCTTGCAAGCGGATTTTTGTCGTTGTAATTCCCCTCGAAGATTTAGAATATTCCAGAAATAATTGATGTGGTTATTCCTATTGGTTTAAGAAGTGTTAGTCTGGTCTGCATAGGCTGGTTTAAATTTAAATCAAAACGCTTCATATAAATCTCTGTATGTAGCCATGGTCTGTGCCAGTATACAAACATTTGCCGCATTGAAAAAACAAACAACGGCGCGCGCGGTCAGTAGGCATGCAGCACCCGACTCGTCACGACATGTCGGCGGACGGATACAGAGAGTAAAAAAGAGTGGGGCTGAAGCCGTCATTATTGGAACAGCATAGAAATTGCCCGGGATTTTCAAAGTTGTGAAATGATGTTAGTTTGATTAAAATGGTATACAATTGTGACTAATCATTCAATGCGTGATATTAAAAGGAATTTTTTTTTCAAATAATAAAAGTAAGATTATTATACAAAAAGAACGTAATATAATTTTTATTTTTAAGCTTCAAAATGTTTTAAATAGACACATCAAAGACTTTAAAAACTTAATCAGCAATAAAAAATTTTAAAATAAAAATATGTATAAATAGAATTGTACATTTAAAAAAAATAGTTCTCATATTTGTTTTCCCGAAAGT
This sequence comes from Agrypnus murinus, assembly GCA_929113105.1. Lineage (NCBI taxonomy): Eukaryota > Metazoa > Arthropoda > Insecta > Coleoptera > Elateridae > Agrypnus > Agrypnus murinus. The sequence continues at coordinate 217,116,302 of OV816024.1, read as the reverse complement.
TTTGCTCTCAAATATTCATCAAACTATGTTAAAAATCGCTTATTTCGACTTATAAAATCTTACGTAAGAATGGCTTTGACCCCCCTCCCCCCGAGATAAGGGCATGTAGAGATTTTGAGAATCCCCCTCCCCTTCGGGACCCTTACGTAATTAATGAATGGCCCCTTATTCAACTATCTAACTTGCCTTAACGTAAATTAAACTAATGGTGATTAGTTTTTTAATAATCTTAATCACTATAATCTGAACCCTTTTTTATTCGGGGGTACAGACCAGAATTGTAACGACTTCGAATAAATGGTCACAACTCCCCCTTAATTAAGCGCGTTAGGGCTTTAGCGCAACCTCCTCATAACTAAGCAAAACTAAGCAGTAGAGGGTCAGGTATTCAGCATCCCAGGATGCCATAATCTAGACCCTCTACTATTAATTAAAGAAAAGATCACTTACCCGCTTGTTTCTTGATGAGGCTTCTTCGGAGTCTTGGCACAGACTGCCTTTTAAGCCAAACAAGCGGGTTTATATACTGTTGAACGCGGAAGATATTAGCATCGTAGTGGGAATCAGTAGGCTGATATTCCACGTATTAAACTCAAGGAAACTCACGCTTCCTAGTTGCAGGCTTGTGGATAGTTTGCATTCGAGCTGACGGTATCAGGCACTAAAATGTAGGTTGAGCGGAAGTGTGCTGGTTTCTTCTGAAGAAATTTGCAGCTGCTTGAAAATTACGTAGGTTGCCCAGCATATACGGAGTAATGTAGGCAGATATGTTGCATGCCAACTAATGCAGTTGAGATCCGTCATGGGCGAAGGTCGAACAACGTGGGTCGTTGCTGCAGACGGGTGAAGAACGTGGGTCGCTCTTGTAGATAGGAACGTAACCTTGGCGTAACATTTGCACTAACGGAATAATATATATTATATCCTGAATTATTTACTTAGAAGTAATTTCCGCTTATGACAACATTTGACGCTTCTTTCACTCACTCGCTTCCCTATCTCCACTCCTGCAATTTTATATGTAAAATTAGCAAAATATAGCAGATTACAACAAAATAGGAAGTTTACGATTTACTTTGCATACATAACCTAACTTTTTAAATTAACATTTCAATATAGGAGTTTGAATAATAGTTATTATACATGTTAGACTTATAGAATCAAAACATGTACTTAAAAATAATGGAATTTGCATTATTTTATTGATAAACCACCTTTGGGTTACGTTCCGCCTGAAAACAAGTAAAATGATCATTATCTATAACCCTATAACGCTAGAATCAACTTAATTGTAATTATAAATGTGACTAATTTGAGTGTTTCCCCTTTGACTTAACGTCTTAACTTCATTATTGAAATTAATGTTATTTTATGTTTTTTGTGCAATGTTTTATTATAGTTGGCTTAGGTGGTTTTGTTTGTAATTTTATGGATTACATTCCTGTGTAAAAAGAATTCTGTTGAGAGAAGAGTTTGCAAAATCTCGTTTGTTTTTGGTTAAATTTGCAAATGTTTTGCAAAGTGTATAAATGGACCTGTAACGAAAAAATAAATCAGTTAGTATATTATTGCACATTATTACTTGCGAGGTTAACCCAGAAGGGTTATAGACAAAGGTTACGTAAATAAAATTACCTCACAAAAGATGGGAGCGGAACTTCTAAATAAAAGAAGTTCAGATTCGAAAAATACTTACCGTTATAAATAAGGCGCCAACCGCTCCCTACTGCGCTCGAATACTCCTCCAAATCGGAAAAACGTATCGTTAGCGGTATACGATTCGTAGTGACGATAACTCCAAAATTGAAGGTTGCTCTTGCTAGATTAAGTAAGGTTAACAACAACAAAGAAATAATAGACCAAAGGGTGAGTTTAAACCAATACCATAACAGTACTTTATTATCAATAACACTAACAATATTAACTAGATAGACGTAGCAACGTACCTCTTTAAATAAACCTTAATAATAAGTTAAATAGGCCTGCAGTAAGCTGAAAGTTCGAACGTGCACGTTAGAGGTTGAGGGCCTGGTAGTAGAAATAAACATATATATATATATATATATATATATATATATATATATATATATATATATATATATATATATATATATATATATATATATATATTTTTAGATAGAGTTAATTTTTATCAAGTTGCATAATGATTTTACATTAAATAATATTTTGAATGCAAATTCATATAGAAAAATTTATCGACTATATATATATATATATATATATATATATATATATATATATATATATATATATATATTTTTTTTTAGATAGAGTTAATTTTTATCAAGTTGGATAATGATTTTACATTAAATAATATTTTGAATGCAAATTCATATAGAAAAATTTATCGACTCTGCTGGGATTCGAACCCAGGACCCTCCACTGTCTAGGTGGTATCTCTACCAACTGAGCTACAGAGAACGACTACCAGCATAGCGAGAAATCTTCCATATGAATTAGATATCAAGCAAACATGCAAGTAACTAGATATTTTTTGAATACTATTAATGAAGATCAGCAAGTCGCATGACAACAACATCAATATTCAAAGTATCTAGATTATAATGAATCATTCCGAAAGGAAAACTAAAACTTTTTTTATCTTTTTTTTTATCTAAAAATTTATAAAAATTAATTTCCTTTCGGAATGATTCATTATAATCTAGATACTTTGAATATTGATGTTGTTGTCATGCGACTTGCTGATCTTCATTAATAGTATTCAAAAAATATCTAGTTACTTGCATGTTTGCTTGATATCTAATTCATATGGAAGATTTCTCGCTATGCTGGTAGTCGTTCTCTGTAGCTCAGTTGGTAGAGATACCACCTAGACAGTGGAGGGTCCTGGGTTCGAATCCCAGCAGAGTCGATAAATTTTTCTATATGAATTTGCATTCAAAATATTATTTAATATATATATATATATATATATATATATATATATATATATATATATATATATATATATATATATATATATATATATATATATTTATATATTTTAGTTGATATTAATTTTTGTTAAGTTGAATAATGATTTTACATTAAATAATATTTAGAATGCAAATTCAAATAGAATTTGAATTTGCATATATATATATATATATATAAATAATATATATATAATATATATATATATATATATATATATATATATATATATAATATATATATATATATATATATATTATATATATAAATATATATATATATTTATATATATATATATATATATATATATATATATATATATATATATATATATATATATATATAATTGATTAGAAGTAATAATGCGCGTAGAGATATACAAGAAAGAGTTATAATAATGGGATATCGCGCAACAGAGAAGAAAGAAAAAACAAGTTGCAGCCGTCTACACGTGTTTCACACTTATTAGTGATCATCAGGACGGCATAGCAGATGGAATAAATATAAAAGCAACTCACTCAGAAAGATGTAACAACACAAGGTTTCACTGATAGCAGCCAACCGCACATTTGCAGTATCGGCCTGAAGACACTGAGTTTTCAGCTGCCTCCGTAGTGACGTTTGTTGTTGCACTGAAAACTCAGTGTCTTCAGGCCGATACTGCAAATGTGCGGTTGGCTGCTATCAGTGAAACCTTGTGTTGTTACATCTTTCTGAGTGAGTTGCTTTTATATTTATTCCATCTGCTATGCCGTCCTGATGATCACTAATAAGTGTGAAACACGTGTAGACGGCTGCAACTTGTTTTTTCTTTCTTCTCTGTTGCGCGATATCCCATTATTATAACTCTTTCTTATATATATATATATATATATATATATATATATATATATATATATATATATATATATATATATATATATATATATATATATATATATATATATACGTTGGGCGGTCTTGACAAGATTTAAAGGTATTCGTGTAAGTCATTGAAATAATAAAATACATATAAATATCTAAGTAAATGAGCACTGATTTAAACCTACAGTTTATATGCACCAGTAATATTAATTGCAAATTGTATGGCAAATACGCAGTTTGTCAAAATAATTAACGATAACTGATCAAAACACATACCTACTAACTATTAGTGAATATCAACCATCCACTTTTAATACCATGTCAAAGTCCAACCTTATGATATAAATCAAATGAAAGGATATAATCACCGTCAATCACAGTTCGATTTATTAAATTAAAGAACTCGCCTCAATAGGGATCATCCACAGCTTTGAGCTAGTATTGTAACAAACGTCTGATACGAATTCAACGATGATTAAAACAATGGTGCTGATCCAATCTCGATGCTAAGTTCTGAATAACGACTGCCGACAACAAGAATAACCCATTACCATCAACTCAAAACCAATCTGTCAGATTCGAACTTGCACGTATGACAGTTCCAAGTAGTAATAGGCAGCAAAATGATTATTCCAAGAAAGGTGTACAGAACGAAAATAAGGGAAGAAAAAAAAGGGCTAAAATCAAAATCAGAACACCCAAAGAAGCTGTCTTTGTCAAAACGACATTCAACGAAAAACAAAAACGAAACAGAAAGGAAGGCCGTCTTTTCAAAAATGGAAATCGTGACCTGTGCAAAGGTGACCAGATGTATCTTTAAAAGCGTGACCAAAACTTAAACTACAAGATTAGCAGAAGAGCTTTTATTTTAAATATGATATTTCATAGCAAAATTAACTCAAAATGATGCAAAATATTGAAGACAAAAATAAATCGTGACATATTATTCTAGTAAACAAAAAAAATTATCGTCATTCAAAGGTTATACTTTTATGAAACCTTTCTTGGGTGTCATTCAGTTACTATCTTATTAATATCATTAATTTATTTTTATTTTTCTATTTAATAAATAAAACTTTTGTTGCCCCTTTATCAACTTGTTTATTAATATCATGGTGTCTTAAATATTTTTTTAGCTATTTGTATGATAAGAGATCATAATATATAATAGTTCTCAGTTCTAAAAATCCAGGTGATTTTGGTATATAACTAAAGGTATATAAAAAGTAGGTAATTTCATTCCACAGCGTTCCACAATTGTTTCATGGTCAAAGAAAATTAATGTTAATGTTTTTATTTTAATTAGCTAGCCAATTCAATATCAAAATTTCGATTTTGTTAAACCGTTATTAATTATTATTTTGTTTTTATTATTTGTTTGTTTTTGGGCGAGGAATCAGGATGGCGGAGCATCCTTCGTAACTCATGGCACCGATTGCTATGATCATTTGGCCGACCCTACTAGAATTTAACCGAATCTGGGGGAATTCCACCCCCAGTAGAGATTTCTATTGTGCCAAACATCGCATTGGCACGGGACCTACAGTTTTACTTCCTATCCGAGAAGAAGGCATGTTTTTAATTTTTTTCTGCTATGAAGAATTACCAGCTCGGACGGGGATCGAACCTGCAATCCTTGGATTATGAAGCAAACATGCAAACCACTAATCCACCGAGGCTGGCTTTTTTATTATTTAATTTTATAATTATTATTATTAAGTTTCACGAAGTAAAACTTGAGACAGTAAACTTTATTAGTATTTTACATAAGTACAATTTTAAGCCTGCTGAGTTTTTGGTCGGTCTATACAATCCCTAACGGCTGGAATGTTGCCTTTTTGGATAAAAATAAGTTATACAAAAACCTGAAAGAAAAGTCTGGCAGCCTTACTAGCGCTGCCGACAATAAACTCATACAGTTTTAAAGAAGATGCGGAACATCACAAGAAATAATTGTTAAAATGAAAAAGACATATACAATAACAAAATACAAAAGCACATACCTAAAAGATTCATGTGTAAAGCATTAGGTTTGTTCGTCATTTGTACAAAAAGAAATATTGAATAAATTCGCAATGTGTTAGTAACGGGTTATGCGATGTAGTGGAAATATATTTCGCCGTAGTTTCTGGGCCTCAAGATCGATCAAAGAGTTCAGCTAAAAAAACTTAAATCCGCAAGTGATTTAGGCAAAGCACCTTGTTCGTGCCAAACACCGTCCCAAATTAACCTTTCTAAGCTACTTCTCATAGAACTCTACCAGAGTGTAATCACTCAAAAACTTTACAACACATCGTGTTGTGTTAAAATGAAATCGGAAGATTTTAACATAAGTTGTACAAAACTATACAGAACGTAGTTTTTAAGGACTGTGATTGTTCAGAAATCGCAACCATATTTATGAAATCTAGCTTTTGACCGTACGTAGATTTTTCAATTGCTTTATGATAGCTTTTGAAATACATGTCCTAATATTTTAAGTGCGTTAAGTTTTTTGTTAACCATTTAATTGTTTTAGACCAAAATATTGGTATTTTCTCCCAATTATCTCAGTTCCTAATTACAGCACTTTTACTCTATACAAAATTTAATAACGAATACTAAAAGTTTTATTAATGAAGTAATGAATGGAAATGTGTTACTAATTCCAATAATGTTGCAACTGAAGTTCAATATTGTAACTGATTAATTCATATGTAAAATTTTATTTACCCATTAGTACTAAATAAACTAAAATCAAATGCAGTTAACGATGGGACTTTGTCATGATTTCATTAAACTGGTTGTAATACAAACCTCTAATAAAATTAGAATTAATGCGAGCACAGTAACATACAGCGTAGAGCTGTGCACGTTCATTGTACTCTCTTGTATCTAATTTACTGCATCAAGTGGATTGATTGAAAATTGTAAATTCATTCTAATTTAATCCTAGATTACGTGTACGGTTTTCGAAAAATCCGGGAAATGGTATTAGATGTTAGTTAGCGACTGCTTTCAATTGTATTTTCTGAAAAAACTTGATTTACTGTTTTTTTTTAATTTGTCCGTTTTAGGGATTTCTTTGTTTTGGAAACGTATTCTCTACATTTCAAAGGTATAATCCACAAGCTATAAAATATTTGAAACTGGGGATATTTTTTAATTGGCCAAAGAGTTTTGGCCACTTGATACACATTTCTTGTATCATGTAAGCAAGTACTTTTCCTTTTTTTTAGAATACAACATATATCACATATCATCATCGTTACAAACCCATTCTATATCTGAAAGAATAGAGAATTAATTCTATTTTTCAAGTAGCTTTCCATTCGATAGAACCACTGTTTTATATTGCTTTTTGACCACACTTTCCAAGCAGCATTTTTAATCATCGCTACTTAAAAAATTCTGGAACTTTCAAGTGACCGTTACTATAAAATGACACTTTTCTAATGTGCTCACTGTGTTACTGCAGAGTTCCTATTGGAACTTTACAAACCTTTAAGTTTAATTTCACATATAACCACGAACATCATATTTTTTATACTGCTACATAATAATCAGATATGGCATATTTTAAGCTTGTAACAACCAAAGAAAAAAGGGGAATATGCTTCACCCTTGATCTCTATAAATGGGTGCAAAATATCTTGTAATGGTCTCAACCAGTGATGTCAGAATCAAGCCGCTGTTGCTGTTTCCCCTTACGGGCCGTAGCTCCTACCATGCCCACCCGGCGGGCTATCTTCGGCCGCACTCGACCGACGGCGACAGCGTTCGTTGAAGTACATGCATTATCTTATCTCTCCAAGCTATTTTAAAAATTATTATTTACTCAGCGAATTATTTATAATACAATGTTGAAAAGAAATTGAAAAATTTAATAAAATATCCACATTGCATATTAATCGTTAATTTTAATATGAAAACAATGGTCACTCAAAGTCGATATAACAAATTAATTTTTAATTATTAATATGTATTTCATATCGATAAACGAATTGTTATAAATCTAATAAAATGTTATTGTTCAATGGAAACCGTGAGAAAGTGGTGATTTCTTCCATCAGGAGAAAAACGTAAAGAATGTTTCTCTTTACGTTTAGTTAGTTAATAGAATGTAAACCAGGAATTAATTAAGAAAGTTAACCTCCAATAAAATAATTGCGGACAACTAATTTTGGCAAAATAAGGCAGAGCATTTCTTTACACTTCCAAAGGGTATGGGATAAGATACACATTACCCACGGAAACAAGAAAAATGGAAATTTTGCTGGTTTCTCGGAAAACGTCAACTTTCTTTTCTCTATAATTATGACAACTGAAAACTCTTACTTTCAAATGAAAAACATATCGTATTTACAAAATAAATCTATACAATATTGAATGCGTTAAATAATAAAATTAACCAACTAAACGAACAGAACTAGTGATGGGAACTTGGGTGTCGAGTGTCGTGATACTGTTCGTGGTCGTGACACTTGAAGTGTCGCGACACTTCGTGTCGAACAGTATCGCTCTTATTAGAGTGTAATTCGAAGTTGCTTGATCATTCTTACAAAGAAATTAAAGGCAGATTTGTTGAACTGGCCAACAATCATTGAATAAGACGTACATATAAAACTATTTTGTTGTAGATTTTTTAGTTAAAATTATAAATTCATGAATTATTTGCAAAACATTAATTTAAAAGCCGAAACCTGAAAAGTTGACGCAACGCCTCCGTGGTTCGATGGCAAACCGTGGCTTGCTAAACTATACGGGCTGGTGGAATGCACGATCGAACCCCGTTACAAGCATAACTTTTTTTTAAATTTTATTTGTTATTATTCTTTTATTCGAAAAACGTACAAGAAATAATACATTACAAATAAAAAATAAAGATACCCAATTAATAAGACATTGTCTTATTAATTGGGTATCTTTATTTTTTATTTGTAATGTATTATTTCTTGTGCGTTTTTCGAATAAAAGAATAATAACAAATTATTTAAATTGTTTTGCAACTATTAATCTCACCGACTTTTATTCGAGAACGAACTATTTGGCATATTTCAGATTTCCCATACTAATTTTCTATAGCAAATGTTAGAACGAATGCGGTGTATAAATAATTTAATGTCTTTTAATGTACTTAATGCATAAATATATAACCATAACAGAATTTACTCATAAACCTAATTGTTTTTTAATCCCTAGTTTATGATTTACGTATTAGCTATGAATCTTGACTGCTCGTTTCAATTATATTATATGAACTAGCGCATGCATGATGTGTAAATGCGAAGTATCGTTAAAGAGTCGTGAAGGAGTCGACACTTCACACGGCTAATGGTTTCGATTCGCAAGTGTCGTGATACGCGGGTGGTATCGCGAATCCAACACTAAACAGAACTACTTTTAAATGCAGCATTTTTAAATGCTTTATGTTGATAGTTCACAATTTAAATAATTCAGAGAAAATTGTACGTACTACTTACTTAGGCAATTTGAAGCATTTGTTAATTAACTACCATAAGATGCATAAGATTAGCATATCAAAATTTAATATCAGAATTTAAATGTATCAACTGGAAACCCAAAAATATTAGAACACAACAAACCGAGTAGTATGCGCGCAAATGTTAAATCAAACGATATTCAATGAGGCATCTAATAAATCGAATTCTTCTAATTCATCAACACTACAAAGACGTAGCTCACTTTTTTCTGAAGTCTCATACTTGTACAAGTATTTAGATGACATACGAGTCAAGTGCTTTTCTTCAATGGCCATGGTCAATGCAGTTTCGTTCTTAGCTTTCAATGCTGACTTAACAACGCATATTGCATTGACCGTTGAAGGATCAAGTCTGTTGCGTTTTTTGGTGACAATGTCAGTTAACATGGAAAACACTCTTTTCTGCATCGGCATTTGAGTTAGGAAAAGATCTTACGGTGTTAACAAATTTCAACAAATTGGGATACCTGGGCACTTCGTTTGGTTCATTTTGCGAACGAACACTTTTCCAAAAGTTATCAAATTTTAAATTAATAAGTGTTGCTTTCTCTTTTTCTGAAAAATCTAAAGGTAACGAAGACCATTCTTTTTTCAGACCATCAATGTCGAGATTACCAATCTTTGTTGCTACAAATTCAATGCTTTCGAGGGAAAGAGTCCTGTTTGACGAAGATAGTGCCGTAGTTGGTTGAAGGGCACTCAACTTAGCATAAAACTCGTCATCGAAAGGTAACCTTTTACAAATACCCTCTGCGGCAGCAATACAAAAGTTGAGACAGTTTTTTCTAATGATTTCAACGATCTCAGATTGAGTTCCCAAGTTGTTTAAATACAAATTGCATTTTGGCCCACAATCAATTTCATAAAGAGGTAAGTGATTTTCGTGTGAAGAAAAGCACACCTTCCGAATCGAAGTTATGTCCTTAGAAAGGTCTGGCTTTAAGAAATGTCTCAGCACCCCTTGTAACAATTTAGCCGATTCCATTTGAAGTGCATGAATTCGTGTTTCTTCGCTTTGAAATTGCAGATTAAATCTATCGAACTGCTCCAAAACATAGTCGAGAAAGTAAAGATAGGCTTTCATGTCTGGTTTTTGCATCATAGATAGCAGATGTTCACCCGATTTCTTTTTATCATTCTGAATATTTTCTAACAGGAAATGGAGCAACGCATCCCAATTTTCCAATATTCGTTCTATGCAAGCACGACGAGATAACCACCGCGTTTCACATAGTCTAACAATCTTCCGATGAGATTCCGAGAAGCACTCTTGAAATTCTTGAAATATTGCAGTCCGTTTGCTGCTGGTGTTAAAAAAACTCGCGATTTTTCGAATGAGTTTTTCGCATTCGTCCGGAATCGCATCACAAGCGCCGTTAGCAATTAATGCACAAGAATGGCAAGGACAAGGCATAGTAATCAATCGCGGACATTTTTCTCGTAGCAACCTACTGAACGCCGACCTCATGACGCTTGCATTATCGCACGCCAAAGCAACAACGTTAAGCATGGGAATTTGGAGTTTGTTCATCTCATTCCTCAACGCTGCAAACAGATTCTCAGCACTAGTGTTCGTTGCGTTGAGATTGATTAATTTCACTAATTCCGTCTTGACATCTAAAGACTGAGGATCAATGTATCGGACAAGAAAAGTCATCCATTTTTTAAGAGTTAAATCTGACGATTCATCTATAAAAATGGAGAATGACGCGTTTTGCAAAATGCTAACAACACGATCAGTCGCAACGGGGCTCAAGACGTTCGTTATGATGGCTTTGGTTTTATTTCGGCCCATTTTCATACTTTGCACAACGTTGGGATCTTGATCGACTTTCTGAAAAAAATCGAGGAATTGTTCAGCAACTTGAAGAGGAATGTTATGTTGAGCAATTAAAGCTGCGTATCGAATCTCAGCGATATGTACCTTATCGTCGAACGAAAATGATGAATCTTCGTCCGATAAATTATTTAGAAAATGTTCAACTGCAATGCCTTGTTTTTTACACTCAGCTAAGTGAGTTACAGAGATGGCATGGCGTTCTAATTTGGAAATTCCACAACTTAATGATATGCCACAAACAGCACATTTACACGAATAAGGATCTTCTGCAACCTCTCGAAGCCAAAACTGAAACCTACTATCGCTCAACCATTTTTTAAGAAATTTTTGTTTATACGAATCTTTAGCCGGTGTACTGACCGCCGAATCGCCACTTTTCGCATGGAATTTAGCGTGACTGGTCACATGACCACTACCACAAGAAAATTCTTTGTTGCATATAATACACTTAAACCGATATATATTGCCCTCGACTTCGCGAATCCATGATTTCGACTGCTCGTCAGTAAGCCACTTTTGCACAAAAGATTGTGGTTTGCGTTTTTTCTTTGGAATTTCACACAAAGAATCGGCCATTCTAGCGATAATAATAATTCTAGCCTAATATTGACCTTTTCTTTAATAGAAAATGTATACTAATATACATATATGTGTACCATAAAGAATATTATATACCCTGACTTGACATAGATTCGAAACTTAATCTAAATGTAAGTACTATATACAAGAAAATTAATTAACAGTAGTAAATAAACTAAAATAAAAGAATTGTTCGACTAATATTATAAATTTAGGTATATACAAGAAAATTAAATAATAGCAGTAAACAAAAATAAAACCAAACCAAACCAAAACCATAAATATTAAATGGTAATAAATTACAAATATAAATAGAAAATACTAATGTAAATATTGAAGTGCGTTCGTTCAAGCAAGTAGGTACAAAATAAGTAGGTGCACTTGCATTCTCTTATATCGGGCACCGTATAAAAATCTACGTTTACTTCACGATTTACTTATTGTTATACAGTTTTAAAAAATAGTAGAAAAGTGTAATCAAATAAAAAATATTGTACATTATTTTCTTACTATTATTACCATTTAATATTAATGGTTTTTATTCGAACAATTCTTTTATTTTAGTTTATTTACTACTGTTAATTAATTTTCTTGTATATAGTACTTACATTTAGATTAAGTTTCGAATCTATGTCAAGTCAGGGTATATAATATTCTTTATGGTACACATATATGTATATTAGTATACATTTTCTATTAAAGAAAAGGTCAATATTAGGCTAGAATTATTATTATCGCTAGAATGGCCGATTCTTTGTGTGAAATTCCAAAGAAAAAACGCAAACCACAATCTTTTGTGCAAAAGTGGCTTACTGACGAGCAGTCGAAATCATGGATTCGCGAAGTCGAGGGCAATATATATCGGTTTAAGTGTATTATATGCAACAAAGAATTTTCTTGTGGTAGTGGTCATGTGACCAGTCACGCTAAATTCCATGCGAAAAGTGGCGATTCGGCGGTCAGTACACCGGCTAAAGATTCGTATAAACAAAAATTTCTTAAAAAATGGTTGAGCGATAGTAGGTTTCAGTTTTGGCTTCGAGAGGTTGCAGAAGATCCTTATTCGTGTAAATGTGCTGTTTGTGGCATATCATTAAGTTGTGGAATTTCCAAATTAGAACGCCATGCCATCTCTGTAACTCACTTAGCTGAGTGTAAAAAACAAGGCATTGCAGTTGAACATTTTCTAAATAATTTATCGGACGAAGATTCATCATTTTCGTTCGACGATAAGGTACATATCGCTGAGATTCGATACGCAGCTTTAATTGCTCAACATAACATTCCTCTTCAAGTTGCTGAACAATTCCTCGATTTTTTTCAGAAAGTCGATCAAGATCCCAACGTTGTGCAAAGTATGAAAATGGGCCGAAATAAAACCAAAGCCATCATAACGAACGTCTTGAGCCCCGTTGCGACTGATCGTGTTGTTAGCATTTTGCAAAACGCGTCATTCTCCATTTTTATAGATGAATCGTCAGATTTAACTCTTAAAAAATGGATGACTTTTCTTGTCCGATACATTGATCCTCAGTCTTTAGATGTCAAGACGGAATTAGTGAAATTAATCAATCTCAACGCAACGAACACTAGTGCTGAGAATCTGTTTGCAGCGTTGAGGAATGAGATGAACAAACTCCAAATTCCCATGCTTAACGTTGTTGCTTTGGCGTGCGATAATGCAAGCGTCATGAGGTCGGCGTTCAGTAGGTTGCTACGAGAAAAATGTCCGCGATTGATTACTATGCCTTGTCCTTGCCATTCTTGTGCATTAATTGCTAACGGCGCTTGTGATGCGATTCCGGACGAATGCGAAAAACTCATTCGAAAAATCGCGAGTTTTTTTAACACCAGCAGCAAACGGACTGCAATATTTCAAGAATTTCAAGAGTGCTTCTCGGAATCTCATCGGAAGATTGTTAGACTATGTGAAACGCGGTGGTTATCTCGTCGTGCTTGCATAGAACGAATATTGGAAAATTGGGATGCGTTGCTCCATTTCCTGTTAGAAAATATTCAGAATGATAAAAAGAAATCGGGTGAACATCTACTATCTATGATGCAAAAACCAGACATGAAAGCCTATCTTTACTTTCTCGACTATGTTTTGGAGCAGTTCGATAGATTTAATCTGCAATTTCAAAGCGAAGAAACACGAATTCATGCACTTCAAATGGAATCGGCTAAATTGTTACAAGGGGTGCTGAGACATTTCTTAAAGCCAGACCTTTCTAAGGACATAACTTCGATTCGGAAGGTGTGCTTTTCTTCACACGAAAATCACTTACCTCTTTATGAAATTGATTGTGGGCCAAAATGCAATTTGTATTTAAACAACTTGGGAACTCAATCTGAGATCGTTGAAATCATTAGAAAAAACTGTCTCAACTTTTGTATTGCTGCCGCAGAGGGTATTTGTAAAAGGTTACCTTTCGATGACGAGTTTTATGCTAAGTTGAGTGCCCTTCAACCAACTACGGCACTATCTTCGTCAAACAGGACTCTTTCCCTCGAAAGCATTGAATTTGTAGCAACAAAGATTGGTAATCTCGACATTGATGGTCTGAAAAAAGAATGGTCTTCGTTACCTTTAGATTTTTCAGAAAAAGAGAAAGCAACACTTATTAATTTAAAATTTGATAACTTTTGGAAAAGTGTTCTTTCGCAAAATGAACCAAACGAAGTGCCCAGGTATCCCAATTTGTTGAAATTTGTTAACACCGTAAGATCTTTTCCTAACTCAAATGCCGATGCAGAAAAGAGTGTTTTCCATGTTAACTGACATTGTCACCAAAAAACGCAACAGACTTGATCCTTCAACGGTCAATGCAATATGCGTTGTTAAGTCAGCATTGAAAGCTAAGAACGAAACTGCATTGACCATGGCCATTGAAGAAAAGCACTTGACTCGTATGTCATCTAAATACTTGTACAAGTATGAGACTTCAGAAAAAAGTGAGCTACGTCTTTGTAGTGTTGATGAATTAGAAGAATTCGATTTATTAGATGCCTCATTGAATATCGTTTGATTTAACATTTGCGCGCATACTACTCGGTTTGTTGTGTTCTAATATTTTTGGGTTTCCAGTTGATACATTTAAATTCTGATATTAAATTTTGATATGCTAATCTTATGCATCTTATGGTAGTTAATTAACAAATGCTTCAAATTGCCTAAGTAAGTAGTACGTACAATTTTCTCTGAATTATTTAAATTGTGAACTATCAACATAAAGCATTTAAAAATGCTGCATTTAAAAGTAGTTCTGTTCGTTTAGTTGGTTAATTTTATTATTTAACGCATTCAATATTGTATAGATTTATTTTGTAAATACGATATGTTTTTCATTTGAAAGTAAGAGTTTTCAGTTGTCATAATTATAGAGAAAAGAAAGTTGACGTTTTCCGAGAAACCAGCAAAATTTCCATTTTTCTTGTTTCCGTGGGTAATGTGTATCTTATCCCATACCCTTTGGAAGTGTAAAGAAATGCTCTGCCTTATTTTGCCAAAATTAGTTGTCCGCAATTATTTTATTGGAGGTTAACTTTCTTAATTAATTCCTGGTTTACATTCTATTAACTAACTAAACGTAAAGAGAAACATTCTTTACGTTTTTCTCCTGATGGAAGAAATCACCACTTTCTCACGGTTTCCATTGAACAATAACATTTTATTAGATTTATAACAATTCGTTTATCGATATGAAATACATATTAATAATTAAAAATTAATTTGTTATATCGACTTTGAGTGACCATTGTTTTCATATTAAAATTAACGATTAATATGCAATGTGGATATTTTATTAAATTTTTCAATTTCTTTTCAACATTGTATTATAAATAATTCGCTGAGTAAATAATAATTTTTAAAATAGCTTGGAGAGATAAGATAATGCATGTACTTCAACGAACGCTGTCGCCGTCGGTCGAGTGCGGCCGAAGATAGCCCGCCGGGTGGGCATGGTAGGAGCTACGGCCCGTAAGGGGAAACAGCAACAGCGGCTTGATTCTGACATCACTGGTCTCAACATTTACAATGTTCAGACCGAGAAATGTTGAGGTCGGATGCAAGTAGCTGTCCTGATGTACGTACAAATATGGAGAAAATCTAGTTTAGAAGTTATTGTCACTTCATTGTAATTTTTGAATAGTAACTGGAACTTTGTAGTAATTTTGATGCAACTCTCACTATTTTTACAAATTTCTACTATTTCTTTCCTTTCGTTGATTTCGGTACCCTTTACATACTTAAAGCAACAGCTAGCCAAAGTTGTTTGATGAGATTTTTGTTGAGAGAAATTATTTTTAAGTTTTTTCTATTCGGATTGTTTAACGTCGAATTCCATTAGCTTCCTGTTAGCTACCGATTGTTTGAAGTGTTAGATGTATGATATTGAAGTATATTTTTTCATTTTTTTCAGTAACAATACTTAGGACAAATTTTTACAAATGAAATGAAATTTTCATATTCAATTTTAGTGATTATTTATAATAGCTCTGATGAGGCATGAACAAGATTATGCGAAACGTCAGCTATTTTAACGCAAATATAACAATAATTCAGTAAAACATTTTTGTTTTTCTTGCTCCCCATGGTCATGAAATTTGGATAAAAAAGTATACATATAACATCTATATCCTATTTAAAACACAAGGCTTTTTTTTTGTTCCAGTTCGTTTGAGAGATCCACCAGGCCAATTTACGCGTTTCTTTTTAATTAAATTAAAGCTTTCGCTGTGTAGATTAGTCAACACTACTTAATTTTTATATTTTTAATTTCTAAAATGTTTCGAAACTCTAAAATATTAATTTCAGACGGGCGAATCGGACATTCACTAGGGGCGCCCCCTCACCTTCTTTGGTGGCGAGTTTTATAAGTACTCTTCGCTTAATATAAAGGGTAATGCAGTCGTCCACTTTCATCATTAATAAGCGTAGATAAAATCCGCATAGTTGAAAATTATGAACTGACGAATTATACGAATAATTCTTATTCAGAGTGGTTTCATGTTGTTTGTATAAAAGGCAGGAAATTTGCCAACATTATGTTTATGTACAGTTGCGATCATTTGCTAAGGAACGATGACAAAATTATAACCGCCGATTTTTCAGTTTTTTGTACAATGTACGCTGTAACTCGACCTGATTTATGAACTAGGTAATTAAAATTAAATGAAATGAAATGTTCTTGAATGCTATATAATTAATCTTCATTTACATTGTGCAAAAAACTAAAAAATCGGCGGTTATAATTTTGTCATCGTTCCTTAGCGAATGATCGCAACTGTACATGTTTTTGAAATATGTACTAATAGACGTTTTCAAGAATGTTTTAAACAAGAACGGTTTTGATTTTATTCTTATCATTTCGTAAGGTAGAACTTCCGTATGTATGTATTTATGTAGAATAAACAAACCATCGGGGAGGGGTAAGCCAGAGAGGCATATACGTCGGAAGAGAAGAGGTTAAACTGGGAGAGAGGAGTGCTAGATCTAGAATTTTCAACTGGTTATGTTTGGTTGCGTTTATTTAAATAATCACTTATAAAAATCCAAAGGATTGTAATTACACATCGAATGTTGTATATAGGAAAATCCTTCAATGCTTTTGACCGTCATGTCTTGAGGTTTCCCTAGTTTGTATTTAATTCATCTGGTCAACAGCATTGTTTTGTCTAAACAAAAAAGTTATAAAAGAATAATTTCATGCGGAATTAATTAATTGTGCATTCAAAGAATTTGAATAAAAGAATTTGAATTCTTTTTTATCTTACCCGCTGCTTTTAGCAGTCTTTAATTTTTTGAAATGCCGCCCTTAAATAAAATCTTGTCTTGTCGAAAGAAATCGGAAAATTTGGATTCATAAGAAAACGTTTACACATATATGTATATAGTATTTCTACTAAAAAATCGTAAATTTGATGTAATTATTTCATAGGATGTCAGTTAAGAGGTACGTGCTCCACTGAAGCACATTTCAATATGGCAAATGAACCAATTAAACACCTCCTGAGCAGCCAGGAATTAACTTTTGTTTACTTTGCAGCGCGTTGGTTGTTGAGTTTTGCGAAACATGTAAGTAAAAGGGTAAAGGTAAAGGCATGCATGCATGCATATTATGTGTTGTAATTCCCACCCGAAATAATTAATTAATATTCCTCTTGTGGTATTAATATCCTAGAGCGTAACCTCACTTTTGTTGTTATGCGGGTATGTTTGTGAGTATACTTATATTCAGCGGAGTTGAAAATCTACTTTTCTTCGTATATTATGCTAAATCCTATAAATCCTGTGGGTAGGTAATGTGAGAACTTAAAACACCAACATGACTTCTTTAACGAACATAGGTTTTATTTAGTTTCCTCTAATAATAGAGATGGAGTAATTTGCGAATGAAAAACATCATCTGTTTAGTTATTTTAGACCTATATTATTATTTTGCTTGTTAAAATCATGCTTAGAACTATAATTGCTGGATCTACTGAGCTCATTACTATTCGCATTCAGTTTTGTTTCTTATACCATTTTTCTTACATTGTTATGTCTATGTAGCCTAGAATAGGGACGAGGAAATTATATAATACTTCAACCTCGGAATTACCGATATAAGTATAAGCGCTGCACAGTGGTGTTTAAGACCAATTTTTGTCCAAAAATTCAGGTATGCGAGAAATTCGATGAATATACGAGGGGTGGGAGTAACTACCTCCAAGAAAATGATCTAGTGCTTTTATGCAGGTGGATAGTGCTTGATGAGTTCTTGCTACTGGTATAATTCAACGTCATTTGAGTAACCCATTTATGAGTTATACAACGTCAAAGTGCCAAAAAGTAAGCAGTTTTTACAATCTTGTAACTTCAGGAAATGGGTTGACTGAGGCTTAAGGATAGGGTTACTGAATGTCAAAAATTTTATCTTGATCCGTCTAACCACTTTCGAGAAATCTGTCTACAAAGTTGATCTGTTTTTACTTAATCAAGTTAAAAATTTCTAGATAAATATAGACTACAAAAAGTAACAAGTAGGTATACATTGTACATCTAGAATACTTATGAAACATCTGCTTAGTTTATAATAAGGCGTATTTTAGTTTAACTTTTCTTACATTTTTCTCTTAATTAATTACTAGCTGATATAATAAAGACAGAAAACTTCACAAGCCTGATTTGGTAGAATATGTGAAGATTGGCCCAAACTTGGTTTAAGGGTAAGAAACCAAGTCTAAAAACATTAAAATTGAAGCTTGGACAAACAGTAACAAACCAAGACTGGGGCGTTGAAGGTTGGCTATGACTTGGGCAGAGGTTAGAAAACCCAGAATTGGTACCGAGGCGTTGGTTGATCCTTGGGCCACGACAAAGCAGTCGAGGCGTGGTATCTGATGGTTGGCTTAGGCTTAGACCAATATTAAACTACATTGGGTTATTCATTATTCCGCCAAGCTGGGACCTATTGTCAAGACTGGCAGTTCCTACATGGGATGTTAATACTGTTAAATTATTGTCTAACTTTTTTGTTAGATCTAAGTTAGAATACTGTGTAGTGGTCTAGAGCCCTTATTATACATGTCATACACTGAAAATTAAGCGAATTCAGAAAAAGTTCATGAGATATTGTGCTTTTAAATTTAATTATCGGCATAACAATGAAATTGTAATGCAATATATTGTTTTATTGACTCATTTTGAATGTAAGACTTTATCTTCTAGGCGAATATACGGTCAAGTTCTTTTTCTATATAAATTAATACATTTCTATTTCGATTGTTCAAATCTTCTTTCCAAGTTGTGTATTCAGTTCCTGATATAAGAACCCGATTTCACATCACTTTTACTTATCAATGTCCGTGAACAAATTATTATAAAAACGCTCCTTTCATTGCTAGTTGAAATGCGAATAATAGTATTAGTGATTAATTGGACATTTTTGATGATAATAATCTTGTAAACTTTAATCGCCCATTTTTGAATATTGTAAATTAAGTTACTTTAATTAATAGTAATACCTTGAAATATTTAAATTTATATGTATATTTATTCCTGTAATTGGGCTGTCTAGTTTGTTGGGATAATAATAATAATAAATAAATAAAGAGTCGTAAAGAATTTCTTAAAATCTTATTCAAAATGTAGTGCAAAATATACCGCAAAAATGTTTAGTGCTTCTTATGCACGAAAAGCTTTAACAAAGTATTGAAACTTGATTAGCTTTGAACTTTGAAGCGTTCAGTTTATGTTACATATTGAGTGTAGTGAATATTTCTTTTTTATTTCTATTCTATTTTAATTAAATGATTAACAAAATATTGCAATAAAAGGTACTTCTATTACCTTAGTTATGTATTAGCCTTAAAATAAATTTAAAAGTACATTTTCTTTTAAGTGGTACGCATATCCGTTAGCATTAGGTTCTCATGTTGTTAATTGCGAACGAGTAAATGAAGGAAACCTTAAGTGGAATACGTTTTCGTTTTGTTAGTATTATAGGTTAAATTTAAAAAATTCGGAAATTCCTCGGTTGTTTACGGGTGTCCAGTAGAAGTCCAACTTGCTGAAGTAGAACATTTAAAAATCTCAATAAAAAATACTTATATTATGCGAGTTACATATATCTTTTATTTCCATACATCAATTTACTTTAATACTTAAACTTCAAGTCTATATTATGCAAGTAGTACAGTAAAGCGGTTCCTGGGACAGGAAGTGACGTCAGAAGCACATGTTATAGGTAAACAAACATGGCCGCCGGATGTAAACAATATGGCCGCCGGATGTAAACAATATGGACCCCGGATGTAAACAATATGGCCGCCGGATGTAAACAATATGGCGACGGATGTAAACAAATATGGCTCCCGGATGTGACGTCATATTTAAACAAAGCAGCTGATTGGTTAATTTAAAAATTTTAAATTACTAGGTTGCCAAAATGATATTACCAGAAAGTCACTAGATGATTCCCTAGATTTGAAATGTAAACAAAGCAGCTGATTGGTTGATTTAAATGGCGGTATGCATGTAAACAAATGCTCTTATTTGGTTATTAGATAAGCCCGCCAAGCATATGTAAACAAATCCTCTTATTAGATAAGCCCGCTAAATGATATCGCACATACAGGGTCACCAAATGATATTTAGTTAAATAAAAAAAATACTAAATAATTTCCCCAAATGTAAACAAAGCAGCTGATTGGTTGATTTAAATGGCGGTATGCATGTAAACAAATGCTCTTATTGACTATTAACTAAGCCCGCCAAACATATGTTATATGTAAACAACATTCAATAAAAAGGAAGTTTAAACCACAATTATTTGACTGTAATAATACAAGCTAAAATTAGTACATTTTTTTAATATAATTTCAAGCTTTAAAAATAATGATTTACGCGTGTGCACGTTCAGGTGTATATAAAAGGTTGTTCAAAATATACCGCTGCATTAGTTTAGAATTGTATGTAAAACGTGATAGTAGAATCATGGCGATGAACAACACATTTATTGATACCTGCGATGCAGGTAAGCTAAACAATAAATAATAAAAAGCAATATATAATATTCTTCTATTTTCTCGTTAGGTTATTGCAATCGCAAGGAATTAATTTCATCATGGATATTTTTTCTAAACAATAAGAAAAGAAATCTGTTAATGGTTGAAGTAGGATGTATTAATACAGACAATTTTGATCCAGTGGTACAAATAACTAACATTAACGATAAGAACTGTTTACGACTTGATTATGATGAATGGGAAAGCTTATCGTCTATTCGAATTGCACATTTATTTAGAAAATTTAAAAATGATAATGAAACCACTAAGATTATGGAATATTCGGTAGATAGCTGCATTAAAATTCGATTTGAAAGCGATGAGAATAAAACAAAAACTGTTAAACTAATAGGGTTATTTGGTTGGATATGCTTTAGTTTGGAAGAAATGGAAAAACTGTTCTCAATAAGAGTAATAAATCAAAAATTAAATACACTTCAAGAATATACTTACCAGTGAACTTATACCAGTTTTATTTCGCTTGTTGCTTCCACAGCAGATAAGGAAGATCTAACAGATGACTCAAGTATTTTATCTATGAGCAAATTTTTATGTATAATGATGAAACCAATGATGGAAGTTGTATCATGGAGAAAAACAGATGGCGATTGTTCTTTTATAACAGAAATTGTGCACCTTTATCGAGATAAATTTATAGAAGATGTTAGAAAAGAATTATTGCTATTGCCTAATAATCCTTTTCCTATGCAAATAAATAATGTATTGTAGATGCTATTTTAATATACAGGGATAATGTAATATTGTTGTTTTATTTAAGGTAATAAGAAAAAAACAAATGTTTTAAAAAGGTTTTATTTAAGATGCTATACATAATACAGTTACATATTTTTATTTAAAATGTTTGTTTTATTAATCCAAGAGTCTTGAGACTTGGAGAGACCAAGCCAACGAACAAATAACTTTTCATTTTTTCCACTTCCTTTTCGGCGTAATACTTTTTCTACTAAAAAAATATTTGGGTGATTGGTTTTTTGCAATTCTTCAGAGTAAAATTGTCCAAGGATAGGTTTACCCTCCACATTCTTAAGCAGATAAGTAATAGGTTTATCACGCTTGATTTTATCAATTTTAAAAATTTCTGTAGACCAGTTTCGCGTATATCCCTTGGCAAATACTGATTTGAACTTTGAAATTCTAACATGATTACCGACCTTTTACTTTGCAAAACCCACTTGTTTATTATTGTTGTAAACAGATAGCTTTGTTGAGGGAGTAACATCTTTAGGTTTTTTACCAGTAGTTCTATGACAACGTGAATTATATTCATCAGTGGTCTTATCTAAGATATCTACCCATTTGTACTTCCCTCTAAGACTGAAAGCTTTGTATAGAGCGGTTTTAATCGTACGCACAGCTCTTTCTGCAATTGCAGCTTTCTTCACGCTATATGGTGAGTAATGGTTGATGTTGTGTTTCTTCATGAGCGCAGAAAACTCTTTGTTGTAAAACTCTTTTCCCATATCAGTTTGTATATTGTTGGGAATTCTACCTTCCTTTAAAATAGAATCCAAAGCTTTGGTAACCTCTACACCGCTCTTTGATTTCAGAGGTTTGGTCCATATAAATTTTGAATAAGCATCAATCACCAAAAGAACAAATCTATATGAACGATTGTCTTTAACATACGAACCAAGCTCTCCTAGGTCAGCCTGCCACAAGTCATCATACTCCTTGATAATCGTTGTTTTCCTAGGAAAATTTCGTCTAGCCGGTTTGTGTAGTTCCTTCACTAACTGCTCCATTGTGAATATACTTCACTTTATTCAACTTGCCCAAATCTTCTCTCAACTTTTTTACTTGTTTACTGATAGTTGATTGAAATTTATCAATATCGTCTATGATTTTCTTAGATGCTGTTATATTTTGATTGGCTTCCTTTATATGGTTGTTAATATATGCATACAACTTGTCTTTAATTTCATCTACATACACCTTATTTGTTGTATCTTTAAGGTCCTCCTCAAGCTGTGTTATTTTGCTAATAGTATCATTTTTAAAATTTAAAATGTTGTCTATAGCAGATCTAGAGCGCTCCACAGCTTGATCTGCACTGACTATGTCTTTAGTAAGACGGTCAAACAAACTCTTTTTTATGGAGTCTACATAAAATTTATTTGCAGCGTCAGTTTCGTTTTCAGGAGCAACACGTTTACAATCCTAGCTTTCTTAACATTATAGTAACCATCTTCATCTAATGTCAGACATCTCTTTTCTATCATAGCTTTGATTTTCTCTGTGGTATCTGCATGTATACGATTTATGGTATGTCCACAAGCAGATCTGCATGCTTGGTCTACATAAATCTTATTAACAGCTTCAGTAACGATATGCGGACCGGCTAGGTTCACCAATCTTTTAAGATCACAATCATACTTGGTATTCAAATCATGTTTCAGAGTTACAACATCACCCTCGTTAACAGGATTCGCAACGTTTACAAATCTTTTGTTTTGAATTTCATAATTACCATCAGCAATGAGGCTGAACCCGATAACTGGATCACCCTTTTTCCTGCTTTTAATGTCCAATGATATCGTCCAAACTTGTCGACACTCATTTTTACACTGATGCTTTAATCTAACTATTTAAGCTATTATACCTTCTTCTCTAAGTTCTTCAACAATATTCAAAATCTCATTATCATGCCCAGTATGACCAGCCATTTTAGATGCATGCAATAATCTCAAACGTTCAACCAGTTCTCTAGGGGTGTTCCAATAAACATACTCTTTTTCTTTATTGGTTACATGTTTCATACCAGCTCCTGAAGTTGACTTGTTTCGCCTTTTTGCAATCTGTGGTTTTATCACATTTTGATACTTATATCCCTTTGTACCTTGTATTGGACCAGAGGCCTCATAGTATTTCCGGTATGTATTTGTATCAGTAAGTATATTCATATATGCCTCTACATCTTCAGGAGTATATTCCTTAGGCTCTTTTAACACTAACAGTTCATACAAACCAGGTGTACCAACATACTTTCTTCCTTTAATAACTACATCAGGACCAACAATATCAACCACAGAATCTCCAATAGCCCATTGATCAATATCTATATCATAATGTATACCATAAGTGTTGTCAACCAATGCTTTATTATCATGAATAAGCAGATCAACAAACTTGCGTGGAAGCGGATCGTACTGATCTAGAAATTGTTCTTCACTTACATTAGAGGACTCTAATAGTTCTGCTAACGAAGGATCTTCTGTTTCTTCTTCAGGTTCCTGTTTAATGTCAGGTTTAATTTGTTCTAAAAGCCTTTTTGATTTAACAAGCTGGTTTAGAGGCTCCACAATAGGTTTGTAGGCTTTCTTTGCAAACAGTTCTGTTTCACGTTCACCCCTTTGTAGAGCTTCATATTTACGTTTAATAGCAGCTCGTGTCTTTATTGATTTCTGTTTGATTGCCTTCTCAATAGGATCCATAGTAAATTGGAAGCGTTTTTTAAAGACGTCTCGATGCACTTTAAAACGATCGCTTAAACACCGCCTTCAAATCAATATATTCACTTGGGTCACTTTAACTATAATGCTTGATGTGGTCTTATATAACAGTCAAATCCACGTCGATATCTACCATCTTCGAAGTCTTTAACAACAGTAAGAAATCCAAATTTTTCTTTCCAACATTCTGAACATAAAGATTTGAACTTTTCAAAAGTCATATCGGTACCAACATGATCATCATACACATGCTTCAAGTTCAAGTGGTCTTGTTTAAAAGAAACTATTAAGTTTGAATTATCTCGAATCAATTGTTTAGGTATAATGGAATATGTTTGACAGAGATAGAACGAGTCTACACCTCTATGACGACCCATACTGAAATAATCACGCATTACATCTTGGTTGTCGCATGCAATATCATCAAATATCATGACCGAATGGTTTTCAACTTCTTGTGTTGATATAATATCATGTTTATCGGTGAACTTGTTGAACGCAATACCATCTAATGGTTCCAACAAATGCTCTAAATATCGATATTTGGGTTGTTCCAACGATTTTGCGTAAACGTTTACGTTTTTAAATTTTAAACCATTTGGAGATTCCAATAAACTAACCATCACATTTGTTTTACCGCACCCCGAAAGTCCACAAATAATACCTCTAATGGAAGATGGAAATAGAGGTCCATGCTTTCTTGTTGATGTAGGCTCTTCCAAAAAATTATGTTTTTCAATTTGCAACGAACATGGTCGCTTAACAAACTCCATTACGGTTATGAATCCTCAGATGTATGATCACGCATATAAATAAGGTTTGTTTAGTTGTTAGCCATTTAGTCGATGGCGAGACGTTGTAGAGGTAAAGGTGTTGTAAACACCTTGATAAATAAACTGCCTTTTGAAGCTCATATACCTGGGTATCGGTTTTGTGGTCCAGGTACTAAGTTACAAGAGAGGTTGGCTAGAGGAGATCGAGGTATAAATCCATTAGACGAAGCCTGTAGAGAACACGATATCGCTTATTCGCAACATAAAGATTTGGCTTCCAGACATAAAGCAGACCATATTCTTCAAGAACGATCTTGGCGTAGAGTTAAAGCTAAGGACTCTAGTTTCGGAGAACGAGCTGCTGCTTGGAGTGTTACCACAGCCATGCAAGCTAAAAAAGCTATCGGAGCGGGAATGAGAAAAAAGAAATGTAATAGAATGAGGAAAAAGAAACATAATAGACGCATAGCCTTTAAAGGAGGTTTCCTGAAACACATAAAAGCAGCTGTGAAGTTTGGAAATCATCCGTTAACTGAGACTATTAAGAAAGCTTTGAGCGTAGCTAAAAAGTTCGTTATAAGTAATGGGGGAAAGAAAAACATTTTGGTTCCTAGAGTTATCCCAATACCGAAGCAGGGAGGAATCATACCCTTCCTAATTCCCTTATTTGCAAGCCTCTCAGCAGCTGGGTAAGTATAATAATGATATTATTTAAAATTATTATAAACAATATTTCCTTAACAGAGCGATCGCAGGCGGTGCCTCTGGAATTGCAAAGCTGTGAACGAAGCTAAGGCTGCTAAGAAACAGCTTAAAGAAAGCGAACGGCACAACAAAACCATGGAGTCAATCGCTATAGGAAAACAAGGCTCTGCTCTCTATTTGAAACCTTATAAAAAGGGTGCAGCTCTTTATTTGAAAACTTATTCAAAAAACTAACAAGGTTGCCTCGGAGATCGCTCACAGATCAAGATTTAAAAAAATATGCTAAGGATGTTACATACTTCAGAGGTGTGTTTATGCGTGATACCTTACCAAATAAACCGCAAATAAACGAAAGCGGAATAGTAAATTTGGATGATATAAAGGGTCCTGGTACTCATTGGGTTGCATACCAGAAACGTAAGAAGGATGTTATCTATTATGACAGTTTTGGAGATTTGCAACCTCCTATGGAGCTCATACAATATTTTAAATGCTGCAAAATTAGATACAATTATGTTCGACAACAGAATTTCAATACAGTCGTTTGTGGACATCTTTGTCTTAATTTCTTGAATTATGATAACGTTATATAAAGAGCTGCAATCAGCTTTCTCAACTAGTCATGTCTCAAACATTCTCGTTAACGGGTGTGGGTAACGAGCTTAGCCGCAACTATTTTCCACCTATTGAGCTGAATTCCAAGTACCGTTACACGTTAGGCCTTTTTGGGTTTTACGGTTGTAACTCAATCAGAAATATCTTTCCTGGTAACAACAAGATTTATTATAACGATAAAGAGGTGATTATTCCTTCTGGAGCGTACGAAGTAGAAGAAATCAACAAGTACATTCAGTCAGTCGTTTGCAACAACAATAATCGGGTTGATCTTGTCCTGAAAGCTAACAACAATACTCTAAAGTGTGAACTAAAATCCATATACAACATTGATTTTACTAAACCTGGTAGTATAGGACGTATGTTTGGTTTTTCACCACGCATATTATAGGCAAATCAAACGCATACTTCTGACCTAGATGTGCACATCATTAAAGCAACAAATATTCAAGTAGAGTGTAATATTACTGGTGGAGCATACCGGAACAGTTCGTTATCGCATATTATATACGAATTCGGTATTTCTGTGGAGCCTCGTTATAGATTGGTTGAGAAACCCTCACCCGTTACATATTTACCTGTGATAGTGAATCAGATAGACAACATTACTTTGAGACTTGTTGATCAGAACGGTGAATTGGTGGATTTGGTGGACGAACAAGTTACCATCACATTAGAGTTGAAGATATCTGTAGAAGAATTGTTATTACGAATGATAGATTTGATAAAGGGATACCTGCAATCTGGTTAAAGAGGTTATGGGGCTAATTATTTTCTATAAAAAGAAAGACATTTCACAACCTTGCAACAGTGAGCAGTTGTTCGCCTACAAGTACGTACCGCTAACAGACGAAGACGTGCAGGTTTTACAATGTTTGGGTTATACAGTGTTGAGTAAATATGGAAGACGGGTTAAAAACCATATTCAGCGAGGTCCGCTTTAATGATATGATTGTAGAATGCGATCGACGTTCTTATCATCCATATGCAACTAATGCATATGATAATGCAGATGAGATAAATCTGGTTATACAAAAAGCTGATCTGATAACAGCTACCTACAACAGTGTTGTTTACATCGAAGGTACTCTCACACCATCCGATGCAGCAAAAGCATACAACCTTACGAATAACGCACCACTCTTTCTATTTGATGAAGTACGTTTCGTATTGGGGATCAAACAATAGAAGTTGTACGGATGCCAGGCATCAACAGTTCAATGAAAGGTTACGTTTCCTACTCTACAGAACAAACAAAACGTTTTTAAGCATGCTGGTTACCTTAAGTACCTTCAACGAAGAACTGCAGATTGTAGATGTTACTAACAAATCTTTCTGCGCTTCCATCCCTCTACGACACTTCTTAGGATTTGCTGAAGGATATAGAAAACCAATTATTAACATGCGACAGGAACTGATCCTTGTGCGAGCAAAATCTGATTTGGGTTGCTATAAGGGTGAAACTGTTAAGATTGCTGTTACCAAAATGTTGTGAAAAGTACCCTATGTAATTCTAAACGATGCAACAAAACTAAACTTGTATGAAAAAATTAATAAAATGCTATCATTCCAGTTAGCTTTCATGCAAGAGATCTATTCATATATCCAACCTTACCTGCTTCGAGATCTTTAGTGTGGCCTGTAAAGAGCAGCACAGGCTTCCAAAGACCTCAGTGGATATTGGTTGCGTTTTAAACAGGGAAACGTAACAGCAAACAAGCTGTAGCATCTGATTTTAATCATGTGTCTGCGACTAGTGTAAAAGCTAGCATCAACAACAGAAGATATCCTTATGAACAACAGAATTTCGATTTCGCTAACAACAAGTACACTTATGTTTACGATGAATACCTTAACTTTAGAACTCAATATTATGATGATAATATTGCGGGTTCTTTGTTTGATTACAAACAGTTTTAAAGATAAACAAATTTTTATAGTTAATTGTACTAAGCAAAATGAAAGTGTATACAATGCTGTTGTTGACTTGAAGTTAGAGATAGAGGCTGTCAATTCTTTTGATCCAAACACTATCGCTTATTGTCTTATTTTACATGATGTTGTTTTTGAATATGAACCATTTACCGGATTAGTACGTAAAACATAATTTGTAAATATATAATATACAGCAATTAATAAATGATAAAGATGTATACTTCTTTTTTTATTTCCTTTACCCTTCTCAATATAAGCTATGATGTATCTTCATTTGAACGATATTAAACGAATGTGGACGATACGTATGTTGATTACGAAGATAACACACAATAATAAAAAGGCAGAACCAGTACATGTTTCAACAGTTCTCTGCAAGCAGTTGACTGTGTGTTATAATGGCTTCTAACAAAAGAAATTCCCCGTTTCCAAGTATATCAGAAGCTAAAAAGTTTAAAATGGATGATGTTTCTTCAAAGATAGACTGCTTTCAATTTCATGCTACAAGACAATATGTTAAATAACAGTTGTGGGAAGAAGATCTTCTGAACACTTTACAGTTTTGGTTAAACGAAGATAATACTAAACTAATTAAAATTAATTAAAATTAGTTTAAACCCTTCTACGAATTATACACCTGTTGTGAAACTTTACGGTTATGTTATAAAAACTATTGTTACCATGACTCCTGAAGTCTGGCGTATGTTTATTTCTAAAAAGGAACAAATACTAGAAAGCTTTGATTATAAACAAGATATTGGATTTGATGAATTTATAGTGCGTTTCATGAACTCAATTAACGCAATACAAATACATCACTATGCTGGGGCTTTCATTGTTTTGGAAATGCAGAGTTTAAAGACTCTATGGGATGTAACCAGTTTAATCGACTATAAGCTATCCCTGTTACAACATCAAGAATTTGCTGTTTATTATAACAACATTATACATAGTGCAGCACAGATGCAAGCTAGAGGAGATGATCTTGAAAACATAAAGTTTATATTAAATAGTTGCTTAAATGTAAATAATCATAATGTACGCAGCATGTTAGAAGTGATGTGTTTCTTTAAAAACAAAGTGTTAGAAGATATACGCGAAGCTTTGCTTTATTTTTTATGTTGTGATATCGAACCATTGGACAAACAAGTTGTGAATTCTAATGCTGTTATAAATATTATATAGTAAATATGTAAAACAATTAATCAATAAAAGACTTTTACATACATAATCTTTAACCTCATATACCTTTCGGACTTTTAATGTTTATTATTTTTTATTTCATATGTATGTTTACAATAAAACTTAGTCTACAATAAAAGTTAGTCTACATCCATTACTTCATCATTAATCTTATAATGTCCCCACGGTAAATTATCAAAACCATTATCTAGTATACAATATCTTTTATCATCTTCATTCGAAAGAGCTCTCTTTTTTTGTTCAACACTATATAAATTATGTTGCTTACTTTGTATACTACTCTGTTTAACAATTTTTACATAATTATCTCTAAAACAACTTAAATAGTCATCAAAACTTAAATTACGTTTTACAATTTGATTTACAATTCCTTTAGCATTTTTTATAACATCTAAACCATAAATTTAAATTGCATACATTTTTGCTTTTAACCCAACAAATTCATACATAATATATCCTTTATTTTCATCCTTCATTAAACCCAACACCTTTTTATTACAAAGTGGAATATTAAAAAGATTATCTTTAGCATAATCAGAAGTATCAAACATATTAATGTTGTTTTTAATAACTTCATACATATCATCGCATGTTATTTCATACAACAAACTATCTGTATCCATATAAAGAAGCTTACAGTTCTTGGGATTAAATTGTTTTAACATAAGCTGATAGTGAAAGTCATACATTAAAGTTTTTGAAATGTCAAGGACCGCCATACCAACATATATAGGTTTATTAAATAAAATTTCAAGTTTATTTAGTTCAACAGCAACCAAATCTTCACTAAAAATGGTACGGCTATGGAAATTAGGCTTAGAAATATATTGATTTGCACCATACCAAGCATTCCATTTTGTGCAAAGCTTTACATTTCTATATTTTCTAACGTTTTCAACAGATTTGCCAAATATTGCGTTATTCAATAATTTAAATAAGTTTTTTTCAAATTCGTTTTTTGCTTTTGATCTTAATTTTGTATTTAAATCAATATAATCTTTTAACCAACAAGACTGTGTAAAACTTATTGCCCGGTGAATTTTTTTCAATATCAACCCTTCCTGTAAACATTGTTTCAATGCACTATGATGTATGACATACCTCGTTTTAGACTCTAGAGTGGTAAGTAACTTTTTCTGTTTACTGTTTGGGGGAGCTTTATGTTCTGAACAGAATGGCATATTATGATAATCGTGCAAATGGTTTGGGTAATCCAAATCTACCTCATAAATTAAACCTTTTTCAATATCGTTAGGTATGTTCAAAATAGTTTCAGAATCTAGATCATTGATTTGTTTATCACTTAACCACTTAAAATCTTTATAACTTAGACTTTGACTCATAGCCCAACCATATAAATTATTTGCATCAAGATACAACAAATATTTATTAGGTAGTTTTGGGTTATAATTCGGCAAATATTTATTGTTAGCTTTACTGTATCTGGTACATACCTATACGTATACCCCGCTCTAAAAAAGTAACATGTCTACATCTGTAACCAGCTCTAACTCTACCTTAGTATGTTTTAACATAGCATCCCAAGTATAACTAGGTGATCTAAAATAATGAGCTGGATCTAATCCATGTGTCATTATTATAATTTCCCGGAAATCTTGAAACACGTCTGCTTAAAGTAACACATCAGTCTTCAAATATCACTATATTCCCCTAAATTTTTTATATTAAATGTTTTCCAAAGTTCTTGAGCATGGTTCTAATCTTCCTCAGAAATATAACTATTTTTTAATTTGCTATAGAAATGTTTTTAGAGGGTAATTCAGTAACGTAAAATTTTTCCCAACTATCCATATATTCATATGGGTATACACCCTTTCAAATTAATAATTTCAACTGATCGCTACTTAAATCAGAACAAATATTACGTAAAATCTTCAAATTGTTAAAATCTAAATAAGAAACAAGTTTTTCTAAAAAATCGCTCATGAAGCGAAACGAATCTAGAAATCTAAATTGAATATTTGCGTTTGGAATATTTTTAGTAATCGAAATGTAACGTTCTTTATTTTAGGTAAAAGCGATACTCTACCAGGCATTGCAGTCCCAACAGTTTTTATTAAGAAATGTGTATCATACCCAGAAAAGTTGTGAAAAAATATTGGAATTCTATGAGGAATCTTGTGGTTAAGGTTACACCCTACGTGGGCTGATCCACGAAATCTACCAGTAAAATGACAATGATCTCTAACGCGAATGTGATCCTCTAAGAAGGGTTCCTCACATATATGACATACTGCTGCTAATTTAAACTCTCTTGAACATCTAATAGCGGGTCCATTGGTTTAGGATGATCAAAAATGTGTTGTAATTCATCTGCAATTTGCGATAACTCGTTAGCAAACCAATCAACACAATTCTCACCCCTATAAAGTCTAAACCGAGATAAAGAATTATCGTATGCGCTATGAAGATAATATGCAATACTATTGGCTGAATGTTCTTTATATTTAATAGTATCTTTGGTTTCATCATCTTTAAAATCTTTTACCAAACATTCTAAATCTGCATAAATTGTAAAAGGTACTAGAAGTTTATGATGATGGTTCTTAAAATGAACAGTAGTACCAGGTTTTGGCATAACTATTTTACACTTATTTACAGCCCTACAATCTATTTCAGGAATATTTAATTTTTGTTCGTTATTAAAATAGTGCAAACATCTATCACATATATATTTTTTCTTTTTTTTCTTTGATAATTGAGATCCAATTAGTTTAGATAAATTTTTAATCCAACGAAAGTGATATTTTATTGAAGCTTGCTTTGAATGGTCATTTTCCACTTCATCTTCAATTTCTTCGTTTTCTTTTTCAATTTCATAAGTTTCCTGAATCATTAACAAATTTACATGTTGTTGTTTCTTTTCATTACATAAACAAAGCGGAACGGTTACATAATTTTTTTCTGATTTTCTAATCATAAATGTTTATCGAAATATTTGGATTTTGTTTTAAAAATTTTGGTAATTGATCAAACGACATTGGGAAATTCATTCCCTCAAAATTTAACACTTCCCCATAATAGGGGTATGAGTTAATGCGTGCTGTATTAGAATTAGAACGACCTGGAAATAATGCCGATACTAAAGCCCAACCAAAGCAAGCTTCATCATTTTTTTTACATTTATTATCGCTTTTTTTAATTTTATTTCTTTAGGCAAATCTATATAAGATGATGCGTGAAGTAACGTAACTTTATTGATATTTACCGTTAGGGAAATAATTTTAGATAGAGTCCACCCACTTCCCTGCTCTTCGAACTCGGTTATTTTTTCCATTAATACGGTTCTAATGCGCTTTTGGAACCATTCATTCACAGCATCTCGATACCTTAAAGTTGAAAACAGCAATTTATAATTTTTGGTGTTGAATGTAAATTCTTTAAACAGCAACTCCTCTGTATTAGCAACAGGTTTCGTAAATTCTGAGCAAAATTCCATGTTTATTTTTAATGGTGTTGTTGAAATATGTTTTTTTATGTTCAACCAAAAAAGCGTAAAACAGTCTTCGAAAAACGCATTCAAATCCTTATGTATTACGTTTATTATAATTGAAGTTTGTAAACGGGATTGAAATGCTGATGCTAGATCCCTCCAAATTACACTTCTTTTTTGATCAAGCTTTGCTCCAGCACTAGTTTTTCCTAAAAAAAACTTTTTGTCAAAACTAAAAACAATAATTATTTATATTTTACCTTTCAGAAGTTGATTGAATAATTCTTCATATCGACTCAATTGTCCAGCAACCGCTTGTATATGTTTTTTATTTGTTAAAATTTGATTATTTGTATTTACTTCAACACTTATTAATTTTAAATTATAATTAATTAGTTTAATATATTTTTTAATTTTTATTGGATTCAAAGTTTCTTTATGTTTTTTATACGTTTCTTGAACCATTTTCAACACAACATCTATTTTATTTAAGAATTCTTGAGACATTTTTAGATATAGGTACAGTATGATGTGTACAAAAACAACTTTTAGAATGAAATGCTCATGCACATGCTTGCTTATATATGCATCAAAAACCTTGTTGTTTTCATCAAAAGTATAACCTTTACTAAAAGTAAAAGAACATCTAGAAAAATTTGTTTATTTATTTATTAAAGCATACAGATATAAATAAGAAAATAATATTTGTTTTATTTATAATATTTATAATATTTTTTGTATATATGTGTGAAAGAGGAAAGCCCAAACTTTTGTAGATAAATATAATAATGATTTTGGTTGCGTTTCTAAATATCTACAAATTCAAGTATAGCTGTTTTGCGGTCTTTTCCAATATTATGCCAATATCCTGTTGCCCTTTATATACCAATGCTACAGATGAAATTGATTTATTTAGAGCTGTAATTCTTGTTTCAGATAGTATTTTTGAAAATCGTCTTGGTAGAAACATTGAATTGTCTGATGTTTCAACAATAATCTTGCGTCCATATTTCGTACTCACAGATTTTATTTTTACCAATTTATACTGTCGATCGATCACCAAATCATCAATATTTATCAAAGGTTTTAATTGCAGTTTCCCAACGTTGTTAAGTTCTTTTAAAAACTCTATTTGGAACTATTTTTCTAGAACTTTATCTAGTGATTTTTTATTAGGACTAAATAACTATTGCAGAATGTCTCTATTTATATGTTTGTTCATATGAAAATTGTTTTTCTAGAACTAATTCTCAATATTGGAAAAATATATTTTGTTACCTTGATAATATCCTGTGTACAAATCAATTATTTATTAACAAAAAATGTTTGCTATCTTTTGTTACCACCTGTTTTCTAAAAACTTTCAATATTGGAAAAATATGTTTTTTTACCTTGATAATATCCTATGTACAAATCAATTTTTATTAGCAAAAATATGTTTACATCCTGTCTTTTCTTATCACCTGTTTTTCTACAACTTTGATATGTGTATATATTAAGATTTACCTTTATAAAAATTATTTATTAAATTACTGCGTTATCTGTTGTTTAAACTAGGTAAGAATTACTTATTTTTATAACCTAAATTTCTTACTTTTTTAACTTATGTTAGAAATAAGCTGTGGCGGATATAGATTCAATCCTATTAATCTATATTGGTACATTTATCTTGGTGCTACAGCTGATAATATTAAAATAATGGCTGATCCGAACAATCTAGAAGGGAGAGCATTAAGGGACTTTTTCGATAATAAAGGTGTTCAGGAAGCTAATCAACAACGAATACCTTTAAAAATTTATAAGTGTGAACAATCAAGAAAATCAAGGTTAATAGAACAGAGTAAAATCGATCTGTGAAAATTATGTGTAAATTATTTTTTCTATAAGAAAAATTAAAGTTTTTGGGTTGTCTTAAAAAAGTGTTTTATTTATAGAAACTTTTTTAAAGATAATAACCTCCTCCCTATATAGATTATATAAACGCAAAGAATTTTTAAAAGAAGTTTTGTAGATTTACATTTATTAAATGAACTAAATAAAATTTTTACACCTGATTGATGTTTTTATTTATAGATTAAAAAGCTTTTTGGGTTTTCTTTAATTAAGGTTTTACCTGTTTAGTATGTAGGTATATTTTAAACTAAAAAAGCTTTTCATATAGTCTAATTAATAAAACAAATATTATTTTCTTATTTGTATCTGTTATTTAGAGGTTGTCTGATAAACAAAAATACTTTTTTACATTTGTAACAATAAAGGGTTCCTTCAGATATATATGAACTAAGTTGAATAATAATAATTTTATTATCTAACTCACCCCAAAATAATGGTGGTAACAATATAAATCACAAAACCTTTGTAAAACTTGTTTTTAACTCACTCTAAATAATGGCTTTTACTTAGGTTCTCCACGTTAAAACATAATTGATAAAAATAGTTTGTGGTTTTCACTTCCTTTTTTTATTAAATGTGAATAACAGATGGCTGCACTAGGATGTTTTAGCCACGGCCTACTAGATTCATATAAGCTTTGCTTATATACGGCCGTCTCATTTCCAGTTTTTTCATTGTTGCAATTAGAATCCAAAAATTACAGATCGGTACTTTAAGTGGCGCCCACTGCCGATAATTTTGCAACGAAGATGGTTTGTATTCAGACTGTAGTCGTTAATTTTAAGGTTATAGTTCATACCAATAATTGTCATTTGCTATTGTGCAATATTAATTTATTGACATTTGTACATACTATTTAAATATAATGTACATAAATAAGACGCAAATATGTTGCAGTAGGAATTTGGAAAGCAAAATATCTTATATATAAGAAAATTTTATTTTTTTTAGTAAGTTTTACTAGATTTTATATAACATTACTAATTGACTGATTTTTAGACTAGAAACACCTTAATAACTATATAATAGCCACAATATAAGTACAGTGTAATAATTACCACAGCAGATGATGTAGACACCTAATGTTAATGCACGACCTATGAACT
The DNA here is from genome assembly GCA_929113105.1 of Agrypnus murinus. NCBI lineage: Eukaryota > Metazoa > Arthropoda > Insecta > Coleoptera > Elateridae > Agrypnus > Agrypnus murinus. Next base: position 217,079,876 of record OV816024.1, on the reverse strand, counting down.
GAAGCTACGATTGGAAGTATAACCATGGAATGAAGAAGTCTCACTGTGAAAGGCATTACTGAAAATAAATATTTTTAGATATAAGAGCTGATAAAATCTACTTGAATCTAAGGCCACTCGTTTCAGTAAAAAGAGACTGACAAGATTTGTCTCCTAAGACGTTAACTTTATATAGAATTTTTGATATCGCATATCATAAACCAAAAACGATGACAGAGAAAGAATTTTAAAATTTTGAAGAGTTTATTATCATGTCTTAACAGGTTTAGTAGTAAAGCTGAGAAAGTGTTCCAGAAAGAAGATGGAGTAGGGAACTTTTCTGAACTAAGTACCTATTGATAATAATAACATGACAATTGTTGTAAAATCAAGTCAATAGTATACAAAATACGTGTACTTGTGAAGTGGTTGTTGAAGTACCTATATGTTTTTAGTTTTAATGTAGCCATAAGTGTTTTCTTAATGCATAATTTAACAACATCTGATCGTTGTTAGAAGTTTCTTGTTACTACCTATTGTTACTGTCTGAGTAAATACACGTATTCTGAAAGTGAAGTACTTCCTTAAAGTGTGATCTCTTCAATCGGAGGTAGTTTGACACAACTGACATAAAGTATAACCTAAAGATTAGCGACTGAGCTCTGACTTTAAATATCTTTGTTGTAAAATTACCACCAGTGGGCGCCATTTAACGTACGAATCTGTAATAATTTTCAACAATGAAAAAACTGGAAATGAGACGGCCGTATGTAAGCGAAGCTTATATAAATCTAGTAGGCCGTGGTTTTAGCACATAAATACATATTGACAACCCATATGTTTACATGTGATATCATTTTAGCGGGTTTATCTAATAAGAGGATTTGTTTACATACATCCTTTAATTTAAATTAACCAATCAGATGCTTTGTTTACATATAACATATGCTTGGCGGGCTTAGCTAATAGCCAATAAGAGGATTTTCAAATCTAGGGGATTATATAGTATTTATTTTATTTAACTAAATATCATTTGGTCACCCTGTAGGTGTGATATCATTTAGCAGGCTTCTCTAATAAGAGGATTTGTTTACATATAACATATGTTTGGCGGGCTTATCTACTAAGAGCATTTGTTTACATGCATACCGCCATTTAAATCAACCAATCAGCTGTTTTTTTTACATCTGGGGAAATTATTTAGTATTTTTTTTATTTAATTAAATATCATTTGGTCACCCTGTATGTGCGATATCATTTAGCGGGCTTATCTAACAAGAGGATTTGTTTACATACGCTTGGCGGGCATAGCTAATAACCAATAAGAGCATTTGTTTACATGCATACCGCCATTTAAATCAACCAATCAGCATCTTTGTTTACATTTCAAATCTAGTGACTGTCTGATAATATCATTTTGGCAACCTGGTAATTTAAAATTTTTAAATTAACCAATAAGCTGCTTTGTTTACGTATGACGTCACTTCCGGCAGCCATATTTGTTTACATCCGGCGGCCATATTGTTTACATCCGGCGGCCATGTTTGTTTATCTATAACATGTGCTTCTGACGTCACTTCCTGTTCCAGGAACCGCTTTACTGTACTACTTATGCAGTTTAATATATTGAAATTTATGCTATTTATATTCTATAATATATTATAATTTATTTAAATCATATTCCACTTAATGTAAATGTTACTGAAATTAAGTCAGTTCTAGAGTACCAAGGTTCCCATGAAACCGAGCACAAGCTATATATAGCAACTTTATCAGACCACGATCGCTATGCATTTCTTCTCAGAATCGTGGGAGTCAAAGTAAAGGCGAAGTCAAACAAAGAAACTCGCATCCAGCCACACCCTGGAGGCATAACCTAAAAATGCAGCATCGAGCTGCAACCATGTCAGAGTTAATCTATCCAGCAAGCAATAACGTGTACTTGACCACCGAGCAACGAAAGTGTAGTGTTTGTAACGTAGAAGTCAGAATTGTCGACTTCTTGCAAATTTGTGGATTTACCAATAAATGCTTTATTAAATTTTGGTCTCCAAATCTTTTTTAAACTTAATTTGCGTATAAGTAAATTTAACAATAAGATATCACGAGAGGATTACTCGGCAAGACGTTAGATTATTGTAGAACGTGTTGCTTTTTATACTAATAAAATATAAATGAATTAAATAAAACTGCTAGTCATAGATCGCTAGAATGCGACAGTGTATGTAATAGTAAACGTATGAGTAAATTAATTAAAGTACCGAGAAGCAAACAGAAATTAAATTAGTAATAGATGTAGTAGCGTAAAATAAAAAGAATAGCTCGATGTCTGGGTGCTAAAATTTCAAATAGAAGTTATAATAAAAAACTTAAAAATATGGTTTACTTTTGTATCCAAATTTCATTTGTACAACAATGGAATTCTCCTTCCACTTTCTCATTAAGATTAATAAAGACATCCGAAACTTTATTGTTTTTATCAACCTCAACTGGTATTGCTTACAAAAAGCTAGATTCAAAAACCCTTTGATGATTTCTTGCATTTAAGTATATTAAAAGAAGAAAATGCAATACATTCACAAACTTTAATTTAAAAGGACGGATACAGATGATCATTACCAAAAGCCTGTTAAATGCAAGAATCTTGGCTACGTGACGGATGATTCTTGAAATATCTAAAATGCAACATTCTCTACGAAATATCCCGGCTCATTTCCGGAGAAATATTTGTCGTTTCCCGTGCACAGTACAAGTAATAGAAAAAAATAATAAAAGACTTCCAACAACGATTTCCTCTGAGAGTCTTTCACAAAAACATATGTTTCTTAAACTTCAGAGGAAAGCTGTTTAATTAGGTTTCTTTTAAAAACCAATTTATGTAATAATTATTATTGAATTAATGTTTTCATGAAGCTACGAGAAATTTTAATTTTACATCTGATTTCGTGTACTTTTGCTGGTTATTTTGAATGAACAATTTCCAGATAAAATTAATTGATTGTTCCTACACATGCCTTAACCTCTGTGTAGCTCGCTATAAAATAAATGAAAAAACTAAAAATTGAAAAACTCACTTTAAACTGCACAGTAACAAATTTGAAGGTGAAATGCAATTTCGTGATATAATTTATTCAAAGTACTAAACTGTATTTTCTCGATAGTAGTGTATATGGTGCACTGCAAAGTGCTTGCTCATGTTGAAAGCTGCATCATTACGTTTAAAATATATTCTTTTTCTTTTTCACATTTTCTATTTTCTCGCTGCTACCTATTTATATTATTGCGAATGCATCTATTTATGAAATTATAGAATTGTAATTTTTTCTGGAATGCCGCTGACGACGTGAGTGCACTAAAGTTTACTTCCTTTCAGTTAGTTGCTAGAAATCCTAAATAAGCTTTAAGTACACCTACAAGGAAAATTACTTACAGCGGAAATAGATTAACTTTATAGATAAGCCGTTAATTTAAGCTTTCAGGAACTAACAATGAGTAGATTTTACAATTTTCCATTTTGATTAGCTATACACCCCAATAAAAGATAAACTTTAACCTATCTTTCTTTTAATAATATGCAGTACTATTGTAATGACTATTCTATCATAATATTAATGAAAATAATTGCCTCAGCTGTTGAAGTAAAAAAAGAGTTTGTTAAATGATCCATCAATTCTTATTCCCAATAAAGAAGCGTTAAGTTGACTATTTGCGTTTATCATTCATAATTGTCAATTGAACATTTATAAAAAATTGTGATAATTTGTTCAAGGGAATTGTTTTGAGTTGATAGGATTTTCACTTGCAGTTACCTCTGAAGAAAGCAAATGTATTAGTTTAGTAAAATTATAAAACATTATATATTTTATTGGTAATGATATAACATAATTTGGATTTAATATAGCAATACAAAATAGTCTTGACTACGGTTACCGACAAACCAATATCGGTATTGAAATGCAATTACATAGTTGAGGAACCCCATTTCGGCGTGTTGATTTTCCAGACAGAAGGGTGCAAAAAGGGAATCTTAAAACGAATCAAGATACCAGGTTTGTGACAAATTAAAAAAGTGATAATAAAGGCAATGCTAGTGTTATTCTAAAAAGAATCAAAAGTGAAATCAGTTCTATAAGAGCAACTTTGAACCAGGTTAACTTACCATAAATTCTTACAGATTCTGTGTGAAGCTGTAAGTGATCATTTTCTCAACCTAAGATAATAAAAGGTACAATATAAATATTTTTCAATAGTAAAATCAAAACTTACTTGAGTTTAACGGTTTCACTTCTGCTAGTTACATTGTGAGGTTATGTTAGGAACAAGTGTCAAACTTGACGTTTCAAGATAGAGATTCCCATTTATCCAAATGTCGTAAAAGATAAAAGGAGGTATACCCTTTTATATAAATCCATGAATTTTCAAAACCCAATTGAGAATTCATTGAAAACTATTAAAGTATGATAAAAGAGTTAAATAGGTAGAAGGTTATAAAATAATTCATAAACAGTAAGTTGACGTGAGATATACGCAGTGTCTGTGTAGTTTTGCAGATTAGAAAATCAAGAATAAAATTGCCTTTTAAGAATTAAAAGTCTGCAACATTACAATATTTTATAGGCTGTTAAGCAATCTCTGTCAGGAATGTTTTTCAGATAGTTAAATTGGTTTTGTACAATGTTTGGTCTATACGTAATCACTGTAACTACAGAACAGTTAACTGGTCTTAATGTTCAGTGGCTACAGCTATTACTTTTAAACAGTAATTCGTTACCAATAGTACTCTTCACTATTCGACTTGAAAAGTAATCAATTATAATTATTAATTACTTTTTTGAAAATATGGTACCATTACTGGTAAAGAGTAATGCATTACCTTTATATATATATATTTTTTCCTTAACTCAAGGTCATCGAGTTATACAAGATGTTTCACTTAAAATTCTAGGTTTCGAATAAAACGCAACAAAAAAGCTTAATATCATCAGTGCTTATTTCTCATAATAACCGAGAAAAGAAAATGTTTTTGAAAAGTGGGCTGTGGTTACTGGTTTATGAATCACAGTTGGAGCTGGATATACCTAACTGCATTTTCAACGTGATATCTGATACATGGATGCAGCTGATGCTAGGTGATGTCACAGTTTGTTTTGACTATTATTTCCAGCAGTTCTCAGTTAACCTTTTTTAGCTTTGTTTGGATGTGGGTAAAATCAAAACTGGCATAAGGGTTTTTTGTTTTATATGTACCTATTGTTTCTTATATCTATAATTATAGCTATTGTACATTCCTGATATTAATTTCAAAAAACTAATTTAATAGTTGTTTATTAATAATAATTGACGTTGTTGTTATTTTCCAGAATTTAATTAGAAAATTTCTTTCCAATCATTTTAGACATATTTTCAAGAAATGATAATTGATATATTTATTACTTAGGGACCTTTATTCTTAAACAGCCTTATGTACAATGCACATTTTAATTATTGTTTTACCTAATAACTGTCAATAAAATATTCATAGATAAAATAACTATCTGACACAAAAGCAGACGACTGCCTGTTGGCCGGGTGGCGCGGACACAAAACAGATTGTAAATATCTAAGTTGTCAATCTAAATGTACATTCCGTGTATTAGAGTAACTGACCGCTATATGGTTTAGCTGAAAGCTACAATTCGATATCTTCTGAAAAATGTAATGAAATTTTTCGTTATCGTTACTGAAAAAAAGTAAATTCATTGCCATTACCTATTACATCTTTTCGAAGGTGCATTACCATTACTTATTACTGATAATGTAATTATATTAGACAGTGGCGATCCTAGCATGTCGGCTGCCCGTGTGCACAACTATTAATGCCGCCCCAATCCCCATTGCAATGATACATGCAAAAGATTTTATTAATAAACACTATACAGTGTGTAAATAAAGTAAGGAATAAAATTAATAATTTTCTGGATTATTACTGTTTGGCAGAAAAGCTCGGAATAGTCAATTTTATTTTTTTCCTGCGTATTTTATGGATGCAATTTTAATTTTTTAATCTTTTAGTTAAAGTAATATATATTTTTTTGAGTTCAGTAATACCCCACATGTTTTATTTAAAATTAGTATTTTCAGAAATACAGAGGACCAAAAATGTGATAACTTTCAAGAACTTGAAAGATTAATTAACAAAGAACATTAAATGAATAAAAATTTTAACTGCTAATCCATAGCATTCCATACCTACATTATACCCACAGATAATAGTTTTGTTCTCTTTGCCTTTAAAGAAGCGAATATGTACAGTTAATGCAAAAAGACTTAAATTGGAAAATTACTAAACGAACTGTTTTCAGTTTATTTTTTTAATATTGCTGAATAAATTTAACTTTTTAAATCTGCTTAATGTCTACCCGTATAAAAGTACGCAAAAATCGAACATGGCATAAAAATCTTGAATTTTTATTATCATAATCAACAACATAATTATGCGCATACATCTTAAGTAGACCACAGACCAGGCTCCTCGTTGTGGATCCCCTACGTGAACCTAGGTTCTCGTCCGGGACGTGAACCGGATAATGACCGGACGTTTACATTTGGTGTAATTTATTGGATAAACAAGTTGGGGTTCGAGATTGTTTGACTAATAAAATTATACATATTGTATTTCTTTAAAACGTGTATATCGAAATAAAATAAATAATTATTGAGTTAACAGATTATTTTGGTTTTTCTTAAATAAATCATTATTTTTCAAGCCTGCCTGTAAATACAAGAAACACCTACCTGTTTATTAATCGTTACAGATAAAACCAAGTCTTATTATTAGTCTAATTTTGCTGAACACTATCAAATACTCTTTTAAATTCGCAACCCAATGTTAGATGGTAGTCGGACAGACGAAGAATAAACGAATTGTTGGAATATAGTACTGCAAAAGTGCAAACGTACTGTAATTAGGTTAAACTAAGTGCACATTTATTATTTTTTAAAAGAAATGTGCTTCTTCTGTTATAAAGATTACTAGAATATATCAATGGAGTTTGATACCGCCATAAAAGTAAACAATGCAGTAATATAAAGCCGAAAAAGAGTTCCCTTGAACAATGTGATGCACTTGGTTCCCACGTGTTTTACTAGTGGTTTTACTAAGAATAAGTACAAAGAACCTTTTCCCTAATACGTGAACCTTTTCAGCATTCTAATAATTGCATGCCTAAATCATAATATTTAAACTGTACTAAAATCTTATTTTATTTTTAAAAGCTTTAAACAACAAGAATGAAAAGATTTTGCTGGTTATTTGGCCGGCTTTAAATCTGGCCGCCCGTGTTCATTGCACCCCTTGCACGTACGCTAGGATCGCCCCTGATATTAGAGTAATGCATTACTTCAAAACTACTGTTAATCATCCCAGCAAATTCTAACCAAAAATCAGGTAAATACTGTTTGAATCCGAATACATTTCAACTGTAATCGTTAATATGTCGATTACATAAATTGTAGAAATCTAGCAAAAACGTAATGAACTAGTAGTCAGATAGTAGAGGAACATAATAAAGTTGTTTTTATTTAAAGGCCTTTAGAAGACGGAAAGGTAAGACATAAATTTTGACTCTTTTTGTGGATCAATATTATAGTTTTATTTTAGCATTGCTAACGTTTCGAGCTGTTTACCAACTCATTTTCAAAGCTAAAAGCAACATTACTACTTACTATTATAAAATTAACTATTGAACAAGTTTAATTACTTACCAATTTAGTTTCTCTGTATATAAAATGAAATTATTGGATGTTTTGTTTGGGGCTAAATGTATCTCATGTTTACCTACAATCTTTAAAGGTAACCATACAATAATTCACTTTAGACCTAAGCACAGTGTAACAGAATGTCTGATACTAAACGTAAATTTTAGGTGGTAGATACCCCACCAAATAGAAGAATTTAGAATTATCCACATCTGTTAACACTAAAACAAAACTAAAAACACCCATTTTACTGGTCAGCAAACCACCCGGCATAACTAAGAAAAGGAAATGCAAAAAATATTTTTTCAAGAACTATAAATCTTTATGCAGAAAAATTAAAACCAAATTTTACATGTATAGTATTTGTCTTATTGCGTTCACTATCTTGTTATTGTATAAATAACCTATAGTCATAATGAACCACTATAGTCAGGATGCCTTTTAAAAACGATTTCCGTAAAAACGAAAACGGCAGATGTGAAAAAGCAGGAATAACAATTTCTAAATTTAAAACGACGAAAAAAAATTTTTTAAAACTGAAGACATTGGACTGGTGTTAAAATTGAAAAGTTAAAATTAATAATATATGTTGCCAGACGTCAGGACTATTCTATTTATATGTAATGATTGGTCCGATTATTGATTTGATCATTAGTTATTTTTACTGTGGAAAAAGATTATGATAGATAATGCTGAAATTTTCAACATGACTGCGTTCATTAACTGAATTTTTATTTTTCATTATATACCTCATTTCTTTTGGAATCGTTTTTTATAATTCCTTTCATTGCACGTTACTTTTGTCTTGTCAAAGTTGAAGGTGTGTGAATTGTTAATTACATGTTTGGTTAAAGCTGTATGTTGTGTAGGAAAATGTCTTATGTTTGTTCTGTGTTCGTAAAGTCTAGTCTTTAGATATCTTTTTGTTTGTTCAATATATACCTTTTCACAGTCATTACATGGGATGCTATAAACTATATTCGATTTTACTCCAATCTCGTCTCTATCCTTCAAATTGTTAAAGCAAATGTTTGATTTTCTCGATAGAAAATCAAATTCAAATTAACAACAATTTGTTAAAGACAGTTTTTATGTTAAATTTCTTGAATGTTTGTTTTAACTTGTGTAAAAACTGTTTTATGTACGAAAGGGAAACAAAATTGAAATTGTCCTCAAACTCGTTATTGGTGGTCTGTTTTTGTACATGTTTTTTATTGTTTTTTATCCTTCTGTTAATATATTTGTCCATAAACTTACTAGGGTAATGACTGTTAAGCAATATATCTTTTACTATTTTAATGTTATCAGTCTGATATATTTTGTCACTTCATTTGATGGTTTTATCGACCATGCTATAAACCATGGTGATTTTTTGAGCCTGACTATGGTGTAAAAAGAAATTGAGAGCACGACCTGACCAAGTGGGTTTACTAAACCAGTTAATTATTATTAATTGGTTGTCAACAACTACTAAGACATCTAAAAAGCTAATTTTTCTATTTCGGTTTTCTTTTTCTATGGTAAACTGGATTTTGAGGTGATAATTATTGAACGTATTAAGTATTAAGCCAACTTTTTCTTTTGGTATACAAATAATGATGTCATCAACATATCTGTAAAAGAATGTAACCGGAAACTCTAGTTGTTTGAGACATGATTCTTCTAAATGTTCCATGTATAGATCTGCCAAAGCTCCCATTGGTGTACCGAATGTTTGTTTGTAAATTTTGTCATCAAATTTGAATATTGAGTATTCGAAAATCAATGTTAAGCCATTTAGAAACTGTTTTTCAATTTGTGGCCATTTTTCAGTAATTATGTTAGTCACTAATGCCAATGGGATGTTAGTAAACAGTGACGTTACGTCTAGAGAAATTAACATGTTATCCTGAGGGATCCTCAGATTTTTAATATTCTCGACAAATATTTCGCTATTCTCAATGTGGCTATATCTTTTTCCAGTCAAACTCCTAAGTATAGAATGCGAAAATTTTGATAAATTGTAACAACAGCTGATATTATAGGCAGTAAAAAGGTATCTGGTTTATGTATTTTTGGTAATGAATAGAATTTTAGAATAGTACAAGTGTTACATTTTAATCTCTTTGCAGTTAATTCGTCTGCAAATTTTTCTATTCCAAAATTCTATTAATTTGTTGAAATTTGTTCGGTAACTATATGTGGCAACAGTTCTAGTGCAAATACGAGTAACTTGAATTTTTTTGATTACTATTAGTAGGTATTGGGCTACTTGAGCGTGGGAAAATTTGTATGCAAATGAGCTCCTCCCCCTGCTTCTGATTGGTTATCCCTACTCTTGTAGCTCCTCCCCTTGCTTCTGATTGGTCGACGCCATTTTGGATGACACGCCTGCTGTTCTCTGATTAGACGAGCGCCATCTTGGATGAAACGCCTGCTGTTCTCTGATTGGACGAGGGCCATTTTGGAACTTTGGGCGCCATTTTACCACGCCCTGGCGCCATTCTACCAAGCCCGCCATTACGGGAATCTGTATTACCGACAACCAGCGTATCGTCAATAGAGGGCGTCATCAAGGAATACCGACAAACTGTGTACTACGACTAGAGGGCGTCATGAAAAAATCTGTATTACCCGTATGTAGAGGCAGTCATTTTATATTACAACATGTGGCGCTAAAATCTGAATCTGTACTGAATCTGTCATTTTTGCATCTGTCATTTTAAATCTGTCAATTATGCATCTGTCATTTATGCATATGTCATTTTTGCATCTGTCATTTTAAATCTGTCAAATATGCATCTGTCATTTTTGCATCTGCTATTTTAAAGCTGTCATTTTAAATCTGTCAATTGTGCAGCTGTCATTTTTGCATCTGTCATTTTTGCATCTGTCATTTTAAATCTGTCCTTTTAAATCTGTCAATTATACGTCTGTCATTTTGCATCTGTCATTTTTGCATCTGTCATTTTTGCATCTGTCATTTTTGAATCTGTCATTCTTAAAGCAGCCATCTTGGATTTCCCCAGATTTGAATTTTAGCGTTAACTCTGGGATTGGATCCTTTTATCCCTTTCACTAAGCGGGAACCTTTTATATAGTCACCCTTCACCCCCTTCACCCTTAGTTATGCTAGTATATGAAACATCAATGTCTAAATATACATATTATTTATTTTGCTATACATTTAATGGACAATTGTAACATATTATTTGACAAATTATTCATTACACAGTATGAGTTGAGATCATTGCGTACACTTGCAATTTGTTCAAATATTTTTGTAACCTATTTCTAAGATAGTTTATTTCCGCCACGGTGTTCTAAATACGACGGTGCAAACGTTGTCGTTGACGTTTTCGGCTACTGCTGCTGCTGTTATGATTGCAGTCGTGTACGTACGGCATCGATAAACTTTTGCGGATAATGTTTTATTATTTCTAATAAAATGAACGAGTTCAATCCACCAGTTGTTGTTGTTGCTGCGTTGTCTATTAAACTGGTAGCTGAATAGTATCCGCATAACAGTATGGTCGTGAATAAGATGGAGTCTATAGGTGGAAGCGTTTTATAGACAACTTCAGGGCGTCTCAGTTGACCTTCTGCTGCGTTCTCTATGTTTGCGTGGTAGAAACGCGAAAAGTCCAGGTGATGTAACGTTCGAGCCTGATGATTGATCAACGGTGCTAGATGCATTATAGACTGAAACTCGTAATCTTTTAAGGTTATAGTCCGAAGTAGTAAGCAAAAGCCGGTTCAAGACTAGATCTCCCCATGTTATTCTTATGGGAGTTTCGTTTTTAAGACAGGACAATTTTGTGAGGTTATGTGTGTCAAACTTACAATTGAGTGAGGTTATGTGTGTAAAACTTGTCGTCCTTCCCGCTAGATGTCAGCATGGGTGCGGGTTTAAGTGTTTAGGCGGGAAAAAGTCGAATGTGATGCTTGTCCGTGATTGGTCGGATCGAATTGGCGGTAAAATAGGTAGCAGCATGTGTCGCTAGATGTCTCTGTGTGCGTGGTTTTGGCGGGAAAAATCAAATCTCAGGCCTGTTCGTGATTGGTCCGAAGTTTTGGCGCTAAAGGAGGTTGCAGGTGGTGTCGCTTTGGAGCGCGTGAACGCGGCCGGGCGGGGCGGGTTAAATAGAAAATTTTGTCGCGGCGTTGCGTGGGCGGGTGCCCCGGTGGGCCAGTGGGCCGTTGAAAGGGGTTAATTTGAAACGGGTTTGCGCGCGACCTCGATCGAGGGGGTAGGGGGGGGTGGACTAGTGCTCTAGCCTCCTAAGGGAAACTAGTGCAGTATTGCTTGTGAGATCGACATGTGGATGATGTATAGTGCTCAGGATTATCCCGTGGTGCGAGACGCCGTTAGCGGGGTGGAATGTTTATTGAGGCAGTTCGAGGATGGTGCTAAAGACGCTATGCACGAAGCGGTTTACGACTGGCAACAGATGTATGGCGGTTACGAATATTGTATGAAGCTTCACGGAACGTATTTGAAGGGGATGGAGTTGTGTGAAGCGTGTTTGCGAATGGAAATCTCGTTGGAAGTTTTATATGAGGAATTAAAAAAATTAGATTTGACGCATCATCTGTCCGATGAGATGAGAAAGTTTTTTAAAATACCGTCCATCGATGATGATGATGAGATGGAGGATGCGGGGGAGGAGGCGGGGGATGTTGACGCCGACGATGCGGAGGGGGGCGTGTGAAGTGAAGTTTCTTTTCAATTATATATTATTAGCCTTAGTGAATTCGTTGAGTGAAGACGTTTTTGTAGTAGGGCAAAGATAATGACGATGAGTGAACCGAGTTTGACAGAGATTGCATCATCATCAGTGGAGGCGGCATCGGCAGTGATGGATGGCGTAGCAAGATTTTTTTCCTGTCTGAATAATATTGGATCGGCAGTTCAGAAACCGGTAAAGAAATTGAAAGATCTACCTGTAGATCGGGAATATCTAATGTTAGACGTCCGAGCCATTAACACGAAAACGCATAGTCGCTCGTTGCTGGTAGAACTGGAAGATTTTGTGTTATTTTTGCCGAAAAGAATAAGTGATTATTTAACTAATGAAAAAATAGCGATGTTAAACATGTGCACGTGTTATTTGGCTTATCGAGGACAGAAACTTGCACAAGATGACGTCACCGATGGCGTTGATGGGGAAGAGGCCGGTGAGGGGATAAAGAAGCAAAAATTCGCTCCTAATTCGTTCGCTCTAGTGGAATTTATACCGATGTTTCCCGAGACAACAAAGCAGTAGTAATCGAGTACGTCTCAAGTGAAAAACACGTGCATCATGTTATTGTCGACGGTGGCCTTGGTGTTGTCGTCGATTGTTGCCGACCGTAAAGTGCTTTACGTAGCTCATCCGGTCGGAGCAAAAGAGGCCTACGTTGGGTTCTATTTTAGCGAAAATGACGACACCTCATCACCATCATCATCATCTCCAATACCGGAGGCGTGGAATAGAATGCAAACAGAATATGTAAATAGTACCTTCGCATTTTCCTATGCACTGGGGGCCTTTCATCAGCGTCATCGAGAACGTTTTATTTGGATCAAATTACGTTATCTGTATCAAAATGAAAGCTGGCAAGAATCAGAATGGACACCCCTGTTGTGGAATAGAACAAATTCCTCGTCACCGGTAGGAGGAGGAGGAGGAGGTGTGGTGGATGGAACTATTAAAGTTTTGTTAATTTCAAATAATGTATTTGCCCTTGTCATACTACTGATGGTTGTATTAATAATTTTTAGATTGTTTACTTACTTTACCTTGTAGATAATTGTATGTAAAAATAAAACATTATTTTATTACATCATCATCTTTTATTTCATTCTTAGTTAAGTACACATAAATAATACAATAATTATAGCTAGTAATAATAATAAAAAGAAATTATTCTGTTTGTTTGATTAATTTGTCATTTTGAGACAGTGCGTAATATATTTGATTTACATTATTAATAGCACACCGACAATAATTGAGAATATGTGAAAAACATGGTGGTTTCCAGTGACGTAGAGGAGCCATCTTTTCAAGGAACTCTTCTTCGGACATTCGATCATCCAAGTCTATCACCGGCAACGTCGTGTGATTTCGCAGGTAATCGGATTTAATTTTACCCTTGCAATATATGGTGCTGTCTCGCGACGTGACGACACTTAAGATTTTTTCGATTTCTCGCAAATCCGTATTACCGAAGGACCATCGCAATCCGTGATGATACCTGGTGAGCCAGTTGACGGTGGTCTGTTGCGAAAGTGTCAATTCATGAAATGGACACGGCGGTTTAAAGACATAATGAGCTGTTCGTTCTCCGTCAGTAATGGCCATTTCTTTCGGAACAAAATGGGGTGCTTCGAAGCCCTGCAAATCTATTATTATCATCGTTTACAGGGTGGTAACGGTGCTCGTAACTGGTTCGTACGATACTATGGTGTCGTGAAGTAATAGAACGTACGCGTACGTGTTGTTAGCGAACGCTGTGCTCGCTTCGATCTCAATTTTAATACTAACCGTCCCCGCCTTTACACTCTCGTCCTGTTTCGATAGATCGATGACGTAGAGCGGGGATTTAAGAAATTCGCTGTATCTCATGAGAGGGTGGGGAAAATGAGGGTTGTTTCCGTAGTAGGATGACTGAAAGTCGCAGTAATTTCTGTACGCCTCCGTAAATAAGTTTTTATTAAAGTCCAAGTTCATGCGTCTATTGGGGTGAGCCACCGAATCGATATAGACCGTGATATTTTTTATGTTGGCGTGATTGAAGGTGCTCGCGTTTTCTTTAGCAATATTTTCCTTGTTCACTTGAAATCCCACGATTACATGATGAGGTCTCTCGAAGGCTTTCACGGACCCCAATTCTATAACATCCTCGCGTCCGCTGCGTAACCCGGGTATGATGTTAAGGGTTCTTTTTCGGAAAGGGATCGTGATGAATTTACCCTTGTCGATTTTGTTTAGGAGCCGTAACTTGGCGGCGTCGCTCAACCTGAAGTGTGGCACTCGCCATTCTATTTTGCTGAGGCTAATGTTCCCATCGCTTTCTGCGCTTTGAATACAATTTGAGTCTGTACGAGCACGAACCAAACTTAACTGCATTTTGGACCATACGATTAACTTATTGTAGTCCTCGGCTATTCCAAACCACAATGATAAGGGTATAAGGCATGAGAACTTCTTATCCGTACTCTCGATGGAAATGGGGAGAGTAAAGGGATCGGCACCCCATCCGGCGATCTCGAGCGATTTAATGGTGTCCTTGTTGTAAGCTGCAAGACCCTTCATGGTGGAGGTAATCCCCGGTCTTCGTATAGACTCGATCATGGTATCGTTCAGGCTTAATTTGACCTCTTCGAACAGATGGGAAATAGCGTTGTTGACTAGATTACATTGTTTTGTGGGGTCCGCAACTTCAAGTTGTCCTTCCACATACAGGAAACTCTCATAAATGCTGACGAGCGAATCTCGTTGTTCCACCGTTATGGTGACTTCATCGCTAGATTTGAAGTTTTCCGCTCGAGTCGGGGGCGTATGGGCGATCCATTTCTGTTCGATAATATCCTCATCGAGTCGGATGTCGTCGAATATGTTTAATTTTTCACTGCTCATCACTTTCTTTCAGAACTGTAAATCCGAGAGATTTCAAAAAGTGAACGTCTTGAGGTTTTAATCGTTTAACGTTCGAACGATTAGTGACGTGTAGAGCGCGAGCCGCTCTTTTATAATGGGATATTATGTCTTCATTCGTCTCCGTTTTTCTCATTATCATATTATTATTATTATTACCAGTAGTACTAGTAGTGAAGTCTAACCCCATTTTTTCTCTCGTTCTTTCTTTTTAAGCTCCAATCGTATAGTAGCGTCTTCGTGTCCGAAATTTAATCGTTCTCCGTTTTGATTCGTGAGTGATAACGTGATATTATCTATTTGATCCGCAACTACTACTGGAAGATATATTACGTTTGTAGGTTTTTCGTTCACTTGTTCCCCCGGCTCCACGTCCAGCGCGAATTCGTATATTGTATGTACCGGGGTGTCGTTATAATGTGCGCCTCCAGTTATATTACAATTTATTCTTATACTACTGGCCGGTGATATTTTAACGGGTAAATCCGATTCGTGTAATACGTCCGCTTCTAAAACTTTGGGGGAGAAGCCGAGCATGCGTCCGATAGAGTCGTCGGGGCGAAAATCAATGGCATATTTACTTTTGATTTCACACTTTAAAGTGTTCGTATTCGGTTGCAGAGAAAATATTTCTTCCTGCTTGAGAGTTTCATTATTGGTTAGCGCCAATTTTTTCGATATGTACTCATTCAACGAATTTATTTCATATGCCCCCTCCGCTATGAGTAGCTGTCTGTTTTTTTTATCGCCCGGTTTGCGCCAATAGATCTTATTATTGCCTGGATAGATGTTTCGGAGAGCGTTGTAGGTCCAGTAACCTATTAGTCCTAACGTGTACTCGTAGTCGGCATTTAAGGCAACCGGCGGATAATAGTTAGTACTCAGGTAACTGCCTGTACCCGTTAAAGTGAACGTCTCGGACATGATTAAACGAGGACGCGTCACATACCCTCTTTTTATCTCCTCAGAAATTGCAAACACAGATGTCCGCAGTTGTAGGAATTGTAATTTTGATATCGTTCCGTGTTATAGGTCATGTTTCCGGCATTTTTGCCGAAATAGTTCACAAGTTCTCGCGGCGGCTTTAAATTTCCAAATCCGTCGAAATATTCAATCAAGTTGTTGCGTTTCCTGTATGCCACCCAATGCGTTCCTTTCCCCATTGTCGAATCCAAATTGACTATTCCACTTTCGTTCTTCCAAGGTCGCGAAGGTAATCCATCGCGCATAAATACGCCTCGAAAATGGGGTATACCTGCGGCATATTTGTAGATGTCAATGTTGGTGAGAGGACGTCGAGGCAAATTTATTAGTTTTTTGTCGGCTTTTTTCGTAAATAGAGCCCTCTGCCGCCGCTTTTAGGTTTCTTGCTCAAGTACAAACCGAGGCCCGATTTACTCGACGACCGGTGTTTTATAATCATACTTCCGCCTTTTCCGATCGCTATACCCTCCATCCTCCTATTATGGTCCTTCATTTCCACCAATTGATCTTTAGCGGATTTTACGTCTTTCACGGCTTTAACCACCTGAGATACGCCCCCGGCCAGCGAGCCAATCGCAGCGAGTCCACCAAAAATGGCCGGCAATAAGGGAAGTAGACCACCTTGTTTTACCGCCCCACCTGGAATAGGAATTACTCGAGGTTGTCTCACACATCTTCTACCCCCTGCTTCTTTAACGGCTCTTCTCGCCGCACCCACAGCTATTTTCGCAGCTTTCGCGATAGTTTCCGCTTGAGCACCTTTTACGGCGTTAAGTCCGGTTTTCATGATCCTACCGAAAGCGACTTTAGATTGTTTATTACCGCCGCCGCCACCTCCTCTTCCAAACCCCATTCCAAGTTTTCTTTTAGCTTTCATGACGTTGGTCACGAGCCAAGCGTTTGCTTTCTCCGAAACACTGGAATCCTTTGCTTTAACCCGCTTCCAGGCTTCTTGTTCGAGAACTGCGTCCGCAAGATGTCTCGATTTCACGTCCTGATGACTCGAATAAGCGATATCGTGCTCCTTACAAGCGGCGTCCAAGGGATTTACGCCGGGATCTCCGCGTGCTAACCTTTGCCCCAATCGTGTACCGGGACCGCAGAATTGATACCCCGGAAGGTGTAGTTCGACGGGTAGTTTATCTATAAGCTTGTTTAAGACACCTCCGCCTTCGTGCACGATCATTTGAACGAATAACTTCGTATCATGCGTACAAGCTTATTTATAGCATAATCTTCATTTTTTATTACTTGCCGGATATAGCGGAAAAAAGAATGAAAATCGTGCAACAACGTGAAAGGTTAACCGTACGCGATTTGGAAAAGGAGCTGCTCATGGACTCTGGGGCAAAAGTTGATGGTGCTAAGCATAGCAGTTTGTTCCCATCCTCCATCAGGTGCTTGATAGTGGGACCCTCCGGTTCCGGCAAATCAAATGCGATGCTCTCCATGTTGGTGGAGCCCAAAGGGTTGAAGTTCGCCAATATTTATATTTATTCCCGGTCTCTTCATCAACCGAAGTATACGTTTTTGAAAGAAGCGCTGAAGCGTGTAAAAGGCATGGGGTATTTTACTTTTAGCGAAAACGAGTCCGTCATGATGCCCAATGAAGCGCGCCCTAACTCGATTTTCGTGTTTGACGACGTCAGCATGGACAATCAGAATCCGATGCGTCATTTCTTCAGCATGGGGCGACATCACGGTATAGACAGTTTCTATCTCTGTCAGTCTTACACGAAAATTCCTAAACATCTGCTGCGCGATAACGCGAACATGTTATTGATTTTTAAACAGGACGACTTAAACATGCGTCACGTTTACGAAGATCATGTGAGCATCGATATGTCTTTTAATAAATTTCGGGACATGTGCACTCGGTGCTGGAAAGACAGTCGCTACGGATTTCTAATGATCAACAAGGATTGTGACGTCAACAACGGACGTTACAGAATAAATTTCGACGGTTTTATTAGACCCTAACCGCTATAAATTCGAAGTAATTTAGCTAGCTCATCTAGTCGAACTAAAGTAGCGATCGATATTGTAACCTTATTATTATGGGGGACAACATCGCAGCCGATAAACTTCGTAAAAGAGCATTAATTCGAGTTGCTAATGATATACGAAGGAAATTTAAAGCCTTACAATCGGGCGCGCAACTTAAAGAAATCGCTTTTGCTAAAACGCACAAACCCCTTCTGGATCCTATAGAAGACATCGCTCGCTCCCTGAAAACCATTAACGAAAAAGGAAAAATAAGCGCTCCGATGAAAATGCCGTTGGCCTGGTCCACACCCGTTTTTAGCACAGTAGCGGCTACTCCAAGTACTTCCTCTCCTACATCAAAATTGCTTACAAAAATGCACACATCGGTTTCCCCTAGATCAAAACTGCTTAAAAAAATACGCACATCGTTCAAGATGAAGGGTGAAGACGAAGAGGAAGAAAAAGTGGAAGAAGAAGGCGACGAAGCAGGAGGGGTGGACAAAAGGGTGGAGTCTGGTAACGAGGATATATATCCGGCATGGGAAAATGTGTCAACGCGAGACTTTTTAGAACAATATCACCCGCTACCTAGGAAATATCTTTCTCTTATGCTGCGAAACGATCGAAGTATAGATAACTCCCCGTACGGTGTTAAGTATGACGTTAATTTGGATAAATGGAATTTTGGAGATTCCTTCCTCGACGTTGGAAATAGAGAGAAATATTTTAAAGTCAAAGGGGTTAGGTATGATGGAACGCATGGGTTGTATGAACTTTTAGTTCTAAAACGACCCGCTAACTATACAAGGCAAGACGTTAGAAATTACATAAGTATACTTCGCGCCACCAATGTCGACAAAATACCGCTATCGAAACGTTATGTTGGCTATAAATATACGGAGATCATTAAACCGATCATTGAATCATTAGAAGAAAAAGAAATGAGAGAAACAACGGGCAAAGGTGTACTTTCCAGTATGAAGCGTGTCAATGATAACCCCATCGAATATGTGTATTGGGATACGCCCTCAGAGCTCGTTCAACGTTTAAGATTGCTCATTGCTTCTCAGAATGCCGGAAATTCCAATGTTCAAAATGAAATTGCTAGTATTGTTGAGGAATTGCGAGAAGATGGCTATATAGCTTGAAGATGAGTAAAAATTAATTCATTTTCATGATGCCCGTGGATAAATTTGGACGGATGGTTCATCGAAGTTCTTCTTCTTCGGGAGGTAAACAACAACAACGTCCTTTGTTTCCATTAACAAGCACCGGCGGGTTTGACATCGAACAACGACGACTTTCGAATATAGGCCATCCTTTGGAAGAAAACGATGCAGTGCCGTTAAAACGATTAACTGAAGAAGTAAAAACCTGGGAGCGTAGAGAAAAATTCTACACCGACAAAATAGACCCGTTGTTAGTGCAAATCAATAACGGGATAAATCAATTACAACCAATTATCGAAGCTAAAAAACAGGGGCAATTACTCACTCAGCAGGAATCGATCGATTTAATGAAAACAGAAAGGCAGCGTTTCGAGACGTTTTATGTTTCACTTGTGAACCCCCTTGCCGAAAATTTCAACAAAACCATTGCGAAATTGACTGAACGTGTGGATGTGTTAGAAAGATACCATAAAAAACAAAAAACGTAAAATATTTAAAATACTAGTACTAATATGAGCGATGTAAAGAGAGCAATCGTTAACGAGATCCACAGGCAGGCTAGAATAAATTTCCCCAGACGTTCGGCAACCGTTCTAGGGTTCGATGACCTCTGGGAAAGCGATATAGCAGTCTTTAACTCTTATGCTCATTACAACAAGGGATATAAATACGTTCTGGTGGTAATAGACGCTTTTTCTAAATATGTGTGGGCAAGGCCTCTAAAATCTAAAAGCGGGAATGAAGTTGCCGGTGCTATGCGGAGCATATTGGATGAAAACTTGCGAAAACCTAATAACTTGGCCACTGACCGCGGAGGTGAATATTTTAACACTCATTTCAAGAAATTAATGTCGGAACATTCCATCAACCACTATTCAACGTTTTCCACTAAGAAAGCATTTTTTGCGGAAAGGGTGATTAGGACACTTAAATCTAATCTCTACAAGGAGTTCAGTTTCAACGGGAATTATAAATGGTTGGATATACTGCAAGATGTTGTCGATAAGTACAACAGCACCGTGCATAGGTCAATTGGTCTAGCCCCCATCAATGTGACATTTCGCACGCCTTTAAATCGTTCGAATGATGATGATGACGGGGCCCCCCCAAAACCTAAATTTAAAGTAAACGATATGGTTCGTATTTCTAAGTACAGAGGGGTTTTTTCGAAAGGTTATCACCCCCAGTTCAGCACTGAATTATTTCGCATAAGCAGGGTGCAATCAACTAGACCGACAACCTATCTGTTAGAAGATGTGAGAGGTGCCCCAATCAAAGGTTGCTTCTATGAACCGGAATTGATGAAAACTAAACACCCAAAAAGCTTTTTAATTGAACGTGTATTACGAACAAAAAATGATCAATTATATGTGAAATGGTTGGGTTTTGATAACACACACAACAGCTGGATCAAGAAAAGTGATTTATTATAAAAAATAGTCTGTTTATGTATATACTTTATTTACAATATAATAATAATAATAATTAGAAAATATGTGCATAAATAATAGTCTACTTATCTATATACTAAGATTTTATTTACAATAAATACTTACAATATAATAATAATTAGAAAATATATGTACAAATAATAGTCTACTTATCTAAATGTATAAACTAAGATTTTATTTGCAATAAAAAATTATAAAATACCTTCCTCCTCTTCTTCATTTATTTTAAAATGACCCCATGGAAGGGTATCAATTTTATTTTTTAGTATAAAACGTTTATCATCGCATGAATCTAGAGTTTTTTTCCTAATAGAATATGTATAAAGATTATGTTTATCAGAACGAATGCTTCTATTAACGGCATATGTAATTTCCGAATCAAATAAACTTTTGAAATAATGTTCGAAACTTAATCTATTTTTTAGAGCCTGCTGTCCTACGCCTTTGGCCTAAGCTCTTAAAGGTGAATATTTGTTAATATTTATAGCTAACGAATTAATACGACTAAAACTACCCCCTGACCCCACTTCTTCAAAGGATCCCATCTGTAAAAAAGGAAAAAAACTAATTAAAAGTGAGTTTTTAAAAAACTTCATATACGCACCTGTGACAATAAAGAAATCTCCATGTCCCCGAATATAGAAATAAGGTCGCTGGATCTTGATATAATGAAGTTGGACGTGTTAAAGTACTTGACCTGTACTGTATCATCTAGCTTCATTTTATAATCGGCACAAAGAACGACATTGGCTTTCATGTTAGGTATTCGCTTTTGGAGGGATGCTTCAATTTTATCCACAAAAATGGGCTGTGCTTCCTCGAGAAACTCCTTTGGATCTAATATATTGTTATTGATCACTATACCCGTCTTAATACGCCCTTTGAACGCTGATTCCAGCTAAAACATGCAAATTATAATCAATCAAAATGAGAATATTCAATAAAAAACATGAAAAACTTACGTCATAATACGTTACGCTGCTTTCCCCACCCTCTCCACTAACTCCTTCGCCTGTTTTAATAAGGGATTGTTTTATCCTCGCATCCAAGTATTTACATCTGTTCAAAATCGTTTCTAGTTTCCGTTTATCAGCTATTCCCCCCGCATTTGAGTAATTCCTTATCTGTTGGATTGTTAATTCCGTAGTTTCATCAATCAGGGTTGATAACCTTCGAAAATCAGCAGGTGTTGTTGCACGTGCTAAATCATCTTCCACCAATGTAACCTGATTTTGCAAATTGGTAATATCCATTATTGTTAAGACGGATTAAATACAATTCAGCCTTTCAATTAAAAAATAATAACACGTTAATTTCACAAACTGAATCGAACGGTTTTTCTAAATGAGTATGTTATCCGCACCAAACACTTGTTTCAACTAAAAACAGAGGCACTTTAGAGCGAGCTTTTTATACGAGTGCAAGGTGCAATTAATTTTAATTGTTGTCACAAATCGAAAACGCAAAACACCCTCATAAAATAACTTCAAGCAATAACTCATAAAATGGCGCGCTTTCCACCCCTAACAAGGCCAACACTTCGAACAAAATACTCCATATAACACAATTTTTACAAACTAAAATATCCCACTAAAGAAATAAATATTCTAAAGGATGTCCAAAACAACGATTCAATTATAAATGGAATCAAAGACATGTAAATAATCTTTTTATGCGAGATTTTGTACATCCCTGTTGTTTTGTAAATCAAACGGGGAATATCAAGAAACGAATCCCAGATGTGGCAATGACGCACATTTTAAATTTATCGCCTATGTTAATGTTTGCACTTAAAAAGCATTAATTAATTATGACATGACATTAAGAAAATATTTTACAGTACACATTTTAATAGCGCTTCAGTTTTAAAACAAGCGGTAAACTGTGCACATATGTAATGCGGTTTGAACTCGCGTCTTTTAATCAATAAAAATAGCACTAAAAACAATACAACCGCTTAATATTGTTTGCGATCTTAAAAATTTCATTATAACGTGTAAAATAGGAAAAAAACAAGTGCAGCTAAATTGAGATTGTTATTTTACACCGAATGTATTGTTTTTCTAAGTCGAACATCAATTCGTGAAAGGAATGTATTTTCTTGCTAGTGCAATAATTCACTGATGACATCATCCGGCGGAATATATAATATTTTGTTAGAAGGAAAAGATGCATTTTTCTTTTAATATTATTATCGTATTAAAGGAAAAAACAAATGCGGGTAAGTTGATATTGTTATTTTATTTTTAATGTATAAAATGTAATGTTTTTTTAGCTCTCAAAACTATGCAGCAATTAAGTGATGATGAGATCATTCTAGAAAAGGAATGTATGCACATATGTTTTGAATAATTACATCATCCAGCAGAAAGATGCATTCTCCTTTAAAATAATATCATTATTGTATTTTACTGGCTTCTGTTTTGTTCATAAAGGAAAAAACAAATGCAGGTAAGTTGATATTTTTTAATTTAATGTATAAAATGTAATGTTTTTTTAGCTCTCAAAACTATGCAGCAATTAAGTGATGATGAGATCATTCTAGAAAAGGAATGTATGCACATATGTTTCGAATAAATACATCATCCAGCAGAAAGATGCATTATCCTTTAAAATAATATCATTATTGTATTTTATTGGCTTCTGTTTTATTCATAAAGGAAAAAACAAATGCAGGTAAGTTGATATTTTTTAATTTAATGTATAAAATGTAATGTTTTTATTTTTAGTCCAACATCAAACTATGCAACAATTAAGTGATGAGATCATCCAGCAGTACTATTCACGAGAGAGAAGAAAAGGATGCATTCTCCTTTAATTATTATTATTATTATTATTGTATTTTATAGGTCACTATTCATTATTTGTATTAAAGAAAAATCTACAGTACGCTTATGTTGTTAATATTGTATTTACATCTAGTTAAACGATGATTGTATATTATTTTTTTCAGCCCCCTTTAATAAAATGTTTACCCCACCGCCTTATTATTAATCAGCAGCGAGGCAACCGCCAAATTTTTCAAATTAACCCCTTTCAACGGCCCACTGGCCCACCGGGGCACCCGCCCACGCAACGCCGCGACAAAATTTTCTATTTAACCCGCCCCGCCCGGCCGCGTTCACGCGCTCCAAAGCGACACCACCTGCAACCTCCTTTAGCGCCAAAACTTCGGACCAATCACGAACAGGCCTGAGATTTGATTTTTCCCGCCAAAACCACGCACACAGAGACATCTAGCGACACATGCTGCTACCTATTTTACCGCCAATTCGATCCGACCAATCACGGACAAGCATCACATTCGACTTTTTCCCGCCTAAACACTTAAACCCGCACCCATGCTGACATCTAGCGGGAAGGACGCCAAGTTTTACACACATAACCTCACTCAATTGTAAGTTTGACACACATAACCTCACAAAATTGTCCTGTCTTAAAAACGAAACTCCCATAAGAATAACATGGGGAGATCTAGTCTTGAACCGGCTTTTGCTTACTACTGTCCGATGTTTATCATTCTGATGAATTGCCACCCTGTTGCCGAAAAACTCGTGAATAATCTCGATGTACAAATTCTCACATAGATGGAATTTCAAATGTTTATCACGATGTAGTACACTGTTGTCCTTGCTGCAGCAGCAACCATAAAAGAAATTTTTAAACATTGCCTCGACTCGTATATCATACAACTCGAACCAGTCACTTTCCGACAACACTATTTCACCATACTGGCATACGTTATTCACACATTCGAGTTTCACTACCACGTCAAATTCTCCTTGGACGTCGTCGTCGTCGGGCGGAGTAAGTCCTACTTGGATGTTATGTATATGATCGTAGTTTTGTTCTTCTACACCTGGAGGTCTCGTAACATACAACGGATATTGGACAGCCCCGAGCAGTTGAACACGTACTTCACCTTTAGCTACTGCTGCTGCTGCTACTGGTGTATCTACAATGGTAAAGTTTGCTGATGCTGCTACAGAGTCATCAGCGTAGTATAGAGACTGCTGCGACAGATCATGGAACGCTAAAACAATAATACAATAATCGGTTAATATAAGCATAACATACAAAAGGTTTAAACACCTTACCTAGTTCTTCTTCATTGTTCCACGCTTGACCGTTCTCGCTGTACTTATCGGTACTTGCTGTTGATGATGATGATGCATGATCTGCAACATCCGGGCCTTCTTCATCTAAACAAGTAACAAAATAGACACAAATTAGCATACAAACACAAACTTGAAGTTTTATAAACATCAACCTACCTATTTCTAGGGGTTCGCTCTCGCAGGTCTCGTTATCATAACAATAATTAGGACTGCTTATACTAGCCATCATTGTAATTGCTGCTGCTGTACACGTGCTGTCTGCTACTAGATACGCTAACAACTGACGACTTTATATAGTCACTTATACTTACCTAGATCCAACGCATGCTCAGTAGCGAGTATTGATACAACGCACACTTATGTTATGCGATGTACATTCAGCCAATAAGGGTCGACCGTCGAACCACGCCTTGCGCTATTTAAACCACAGAGTTCTTAAGAGTAAAGTATACGAAACACCTTTTCAAGACATGGAGTCCATGAAAGAGAAGATACGTGCAGTTTGTAGGGAAATAACACATGAAACTTTAAACAGGGTTCCTTTATCCTTTATGAGACGCAATAGAATCTGTTTGGAACATGATGGACAACACTTTGAACATTTGCTTGGTTGAGTTGGTTAGTTTTAAATTAATTCTTATTTAAGCTTCTACTCAAGTGGATATGTAGCAAATTTTTCTAAATAAAATTTTGATTTTCATTTTCTACTTGATGCAATTCAGTTCTTAAACGGTCCTCGAAACAAATATCTACTATATTCTATTATCAGTGATAAATTTCCTAATGACTTTGACATTTGTAAAGGATGTCCAAATTAAACACAAGTTAAAAATTATTAATATTATGAATCTAGTTATAAATGAAAGCAGTATTACTGGTTTGCAAAAATAATTGCAATAATTTGCAAAAAAGATTAATTTTACCATTACACTGTTTTGATTTAAATCTGCATTTTAATTATGTCCTGCTACATACCTATGAAAATACCATATATTTAACGAAATAATACGTAATGCAAAATATGTACCTAAACGGTAGTCACTTTTTATGGCGAAATAATAGTCATGTCTTTGGCGGCTATATTTTGAAGTTTTGTACACGCCCCTTTCTTCTCTAATTGGCCAATAAATAGTCCCATAACAAAAGTGTGCGTTGTTTCAATACTCGCTGCTCAGTAACATGCATATGGTAAACAAGTTGTCGACGTTGACAGACAAGTCTCATCCTGATTAATGACACGTCGTCATCACCGTCAGGTGTGTGTAGGTAATTACCTCATTCTTGCTTCTCTCTCTCTCTCTCTCTCTCTCTCTCTCTCTCTCTCTCTCTCTCTCTCTCATACTAGTTATAGCTATCACTTTCATGCCATAGTACAGGGGGAGAATAGTAATAATACACACATATAGAACATTAATCTTTTATTCTGACAATCTTTCTCAAACAAAAATTATTAAACTAAACAATAATTAAATAACTAAACAATTATTATTAGGGTTGAAATCTGTTCTCGGATAACCATGAAGACATACTCATAACACATTTTTCATGAAACGGCCTATTGAATGCCTTGTACGTTTTGTTATGCTAAATATTCTTTTCAACAATGTCTTCATCCTCTACTACTACTACTTAACAGACACAATTGAAAAGAACAAAAACGCGTTTATCAGGTAAGAGATCTATTTCATGAGTATGTTCCCCGAGTATCCCCTTGTGATTTACATTCAATCACTCCCAAGTTTCACCATCTTTTGATAAATAATTACAATTACGGTACATAAAGTATAACCCTCGCCAGCTTCACTTATTATTATAACTACACTATGCTAAAGGTCGATCTCTTTCGATTAACATACCTGGCTACTACTACGGTTGAACTGTACAATAATTATATACATTAATAATGGTAATCATTGAAAACATCGACCTTCAGCTGGTGTTGTACTTATTACTATACAAATATTTTGCTACTTAAGAGTTAGATATGGTACTACCTATACAAATGATATACAAAAATTTACGAACATGTTAATTAATTAATAGGCATGACTAATATAAAATATTCGATGTTTTATTTATGTCGTTGCAGAAATAAAAACACAAGAAATAATACAATCTAGAAATCTAGAGAAAAAAAAATACAGTTATATACAATATATGGGGATAACTGTTGTTAAAAATATTTACACACTACAAAACTAGAAATCTTAAAAATACAGTCATATACAGCCACTAAAAGATAATAAATATATACATTACAAAACATTACTAAGAGAATTCGAGAATGCTGAAATGCGATATTAGTAGAACCTAGTAACATCATTCGATTCGAGGTGTTTTACACCCGTAAGGCACAGAGTCGTAGTCGTCGACTCTACGTCTCTTTGAAAAATTCACCCGATACGTCTTCGTCTCTGTCCTCGTTATAACCTGGTGTTGTTCTCCCCGTCTGATGTTACTGGATTCTATCAATATCTTTTTATTCAGGTCCTCTACCAGGGCGAGCATTGACTCTAGGTTAATGTGCTGGGAGGCATTATGGCCCAACGTAATGCCTTTAACTTTTACCACCCTTCTGACTTTCCCGGTTGAAGGGTCATACACGATGTACCCGTAATTTTTAGGACCACCTGATATAAATTCTATAATGTATGCCCCTGGCCCGTAATCCTCGAGTTCGTTCGTGAGATCCCCCAGGAAACTGCCTGTAGGTAGATATTTTTCCCCTGGCTTGGACACATATATTACAGAATCTATAGCGAAAAAGGGAAACAAATTAAGTAGTAGTTGTCAAAATACACAAGAAACGTATAATTATTACCTGTATCATAGTACAACACTCTCGGACCCAGCTGCTCCAGGTAACAATACAATTTAAGTCTTGCTTGAGTAGTGACATACGCAGCAATCACTACATTTACTGTGGATAGGGGTTCAGCCGCTTCCTCCTTGTGTTGCCAATTGACTGCAATCACCTCCTCGTTAATTTCCTGAAGATGGTTAACTTCGATGCTAGGGTTGGTAAGTAAATCGAAGAATTCTTTTGGCTCCCGAATAATAGAGGTCTTTGCTTGATTTTCTCGCTGACCAAATTTTCCTGTAACAAAGACATAGTTAGTAAGTGACTATTCGTAAAGTAGCTGTATGACATACCCCAAAATGAATTTAGCATTAACTTGGCCAGCGATCTAAGCCCCGGATTCTTGATAACCTTCGAAATATCCATCGAAACACCCTCTACTTTGGCGTATTCCTCAATGTACTTCTTTTTGGCCGCCTCCGTGTTGCAGGAACCAGGCCAACCACTAACTCCTTGTTTTATCTTCAGGAACTTGTCGATGAACCCGGCAAATAAACCCTCCGACTTAGAGGTCTTCTGGTACCTGGTGACTTCGTACTGCCATATCTCTTGTACTTCTACTACCCTGTAACCCTTTTCCATAGCCTTCACGACCTCATCAATAACCCATGTTCCACTTATGGCTCTTTCTGTCTCCGAATGAGAACACTCTCCCTGATTTAAGTCTTTAACGCATGAGTAACAGAGTGGGAATAGTAATTTATTATGTATTTCCAATGGTAGAATAGGGTGATACAGACGCTGGGGTGGAAGCATGGTGCATTTAATAACGCCTTCAACATTTTCTACCCCTCCTTTACCCTCAATGAGTTGCCTGCACTCGTCTCCAACGTAAACTTTAGGGTGTCCAACGGGGAACTTTCCGTATTTACACACCTATGGATACAGACTACACACATCTACGTATCGGATCTTCTCACCCTGCTGTACCCGGTACTTTAGCTTGGTAGCACCCGTTCTACCACCGAAGAAAGCATCACGAGGATTGAGAGGTGTATTAACGAGTAAGGGATGGTGTTCCAGTTGCTGTCTGATTTCGGGGTCTATTTCTTTTCTGAAACTGCATTCCCATTTTTCAATGACCTCGTATCCTAGAGATTTCAGCCGCTCGGTACAGGCCTGAGTTTTCTCGAACCGCATATTCATATTATTAGATGGATGTTGTGTATTGGTTCATCGCGAGTGATAAAGCACGTGGTACAGCCGTGATAGAAACAACCGTGAAACTGGAAAACCTGTTTTTCAAAGAGATGAACTACTTTCAGGCCTGCCACTATCGCTTCCTTCTGTCGACCCGCATGCTGAATCATAATACCTCTTTGTTCTTCCTCCCTTACGAGCCACTGGAGAGCTATTTTGGACTGATTATCGATTCTCCTGTAACCGCCTTTGGGTATTATCCCTATGGTGTTTTGTTGCAGGAATTTGCGTCTGAACATTAGATTACAAGCCGAAGCGATGGTGATGGCTTCTGTAAAAGGATCGACACTGCACTCTTCAATAAACAGATTTCTAAAGTGAAGACATGCTCGCTTCAAAATATCTACGTCGGTTCTACAGTACGCCACTAGATCTCTCTGCATGTCGAACTCGATGTTTTTGTTCGCCTCGTACCAGTTGAGGAATTCTTCACGAGCCCCAGGTTTCATGATACCTGGGCTGTAATATTCTATGCTTGGTAGAGGGCCGACGTAGTTCGCGTTTGTTTCGGTGTTAAAGAGATGCAGGAAGTATCCTTTTGGTGCCGGCAAACCAAACGCTTTAGGGAGTGCAGACAGGGCCATTGGGAAGTAGTTCAGAGAATCGATAAACTTTAGATTATCTAATTGAAGCAAAAGGATCTTGCTGCCTCTCATTATGAGCTCAGGCTTCAGCGAGGCTTTTGTAATGATGTGGTTCAGAATGAATTGGGTATCAAAGGCCTGCCCATTGTGAGCTATAGCTACGACGTTTCTAAACTTCTTGAGGACTTCTAATAAATAGGTCAGGAACGCTTCAATGCAGTCCTTCTTTATGACCCGCTCTCTAATACCACAACGTTGACAGCAATACAATTTTTGTTCGTTATAGCAGCTAGGGCATACTTGGTGCAAAATACATAAATTAGGCTCGTGAATACTGACACCTTTAGAGATCTGTTTCTCCTGCCTTGTTTCCAGGTCAAAAAATACAAATAGAGTCTGGTTCTGTTTAACAGCAGACATTTCGCCGACTGGTTTTACAATAAATTTCTCTACACACATGAGGATCTTTTCTCAGCTTTAGATTTATGATCCTAAAGCAATCCTCACATTTTTTAACAATCTGACACATTTTCCCTTTATGATTCTCCTAACATTCATTACTATAGAAGTCTCTTCTGCATTCATGACACCTGATCAATAGGGCCCGTCTAGTACATGGCGGGGAGCTACCGCATCCTATACAGGACTTCTCACATCTATGATCGCCCTTGTTGTTATAGGGGACGTGGCAGCTTTCGCAAAAGTACCTGCATACAAAGGCCGCGGTCAACGAGGTGATTAAATTATAATTCCCTTCGTGATACAGTAGATTGATCTTCTTCTCTGTATCAGCAGCTCCTTCGAAGATCACATCGCGGCCCTTTGTACCATACCTGTACACAGTGATCTTGTATTCATTAAAATGTCTTTGAAAGCATCTTAATTCGTTGACACCTGCTCCCTCTGTTGGAATGACAAGTACACCGGCTTCTCGCATCAATTCCTCGGCCTTTATCTTTTGTACACCCTGGTTAGTCCTGGTCTTCTTGTAATCAGGGCTATTATCAGCATAGGCCTTCCCTACGATCAAAGCCCTGGGTAGGCATAGATTGTCAGTATTCTTGATAGCTACAATCCCTCTACGCTTGCTGCACTCTTCGGCGAAGGTACTGTAAATGCCGCCTCGGTTACACCCTTGCCCTGCAGGTGGCGTTACAGATGAAACAATCATACGGAATTTGTCAGTACTGAGAGCTTCAGGGTCGCTTTGTAGGATGCTCTCTAGAATTCCCCAAACATCTTTATAGGTAACCTCACTAGCCGGTCTAAAACTCATGTAGCCGGGGAGTTTATCTTTAAAACTATCGAACTCGAAAGTAATTTCTACGCGGTCAGCTGGTGAAAGGTTAGACATGGCATATGTAATTATTTGCTCGATAGCTGATTTGAAAAAGACCATTAGGTCTTGGTTAGCTGAAGGTTGTTTCACTTTGAATACGACTCGACGCTTTTGGGTGTTAAACTTCTTAACAGTAGATACACTTTCAGTAATAACTTCATAAAGAGTCATTTTGTCACGGGTAGTAGTAGTAGTAGTAGTAGTAGTAGTAGTAGTAGTAGTACACGTACGGGATTATAATTGATATTATACGTCTAATGCTAAAACCGAGAAATTACATGCATTACAAAGTATGTTGACACTGGAATTTTTTTTAATAACTGTACGCAATTTTGAATAAACAAATCTAATAAATGACGTAATATTTTCGTTTTACCCTGATGCAACAAGTTTGGTTTGCTTTCTTTCACGAAATTAGCAGTCTAATTTAAGCAAAATATTATTAAAGCTTAAATTGTTAGCGGTTTAGCAACATTAAAATGACTAGGGAAATATTATTATTATTTGTAAAAATACTGGCACACAGTTAAACAAAGATTATGGCATTAATATTACACACACACAAGGTTGTTTATAATTAATTTTAAATAAACAACAACAAAGCAATCTAGTTTACCTCTGAATACAATGCAAGCTATTAAATATTATAAATTAATTATTTGCTTTGTACAAAGTTAAAGAAAGACCCCGTTTTAATGCAAATTAATAAAGAAGACATTTTCGTACAAACGTAACAACAATAACAAAAATATCGCACTTGCACACTTAACAACTGCTAAAAACAACAAAGGTTATAGGTTGTTAATTTTAAATAAACATCAACTAATTATTATTAAAGTTTAAATTGTTGATAAAACTCTTTGGTAAATTATTATTATTATTATTTTAAATAAATAACAACAACAACAAAGCAATCTAGTTTACTAGGCAATAAACAAAGGCTGGTAGACTGACTTATTATTATTAAATGACATAGGGGAAATATTATTGTTTGCAAAATAAATCAGATTACAAGTTTTAAAAATAAAAGCTTGGATGCTATGTGACGGTAAAAATTGACGCAAAATAAATCAGATTATATGTTGTTAATTTTAAATAAACAATAACCTCTGAATGCAGTGCAGGTTATTAAATATTATAAATTAATTATTTGCTTTGTACAAAGTTAAAGAAAGATCCGTTTTAATGCAAATTAATAAAGCCTTTTAATCAGTCTTAAACTTTTAATAGTAATCTAATTTAAGCAAATATTATAAGTAGAGTTTAAATTGTTAATAAACCCCTTTGTCAGATAATTATTATAAATAACAAAATAAGTTAAACCTACTTGAAAAGTGTAAAACTTCATAATATTTTACCTGAATAATGTTAATTACTGTCCCTTATAGAGGTTGAGAAACAAAAAAAAATAAATAAGGTACAGAAAAAGTAACTACGTAATAGACAATTAATAAATTCCTATCTTTGTTGGCTGGCTTGGTTCGTCTGACGCAAACACTCACAGTTTATTTAAAATTAGTTTTATTCGCGACTAACAAATACATACACACAAACACACACAATAGCAATAAATAAGAGCTAGAAAACCCCTATTAACAGCGATAGCTGACGTAGACAAGTGATACCCGAAAGTTCAGGATTTGCTTTTATACGTTCTAAAAACAATCGTAGCGCCCACTGGTTGTCATTAAAACATCGTTTACGTATTGCGTGATATTGCGCAATATTACGAAATAAACAAGAATGAGCCAGTTCAAGGCATTGTTAATTAAGTTTTTTCACTAGGTCATAAATCAGTCGGATGTCATAAACCGTCGAGGCCGCTCATGCCTGTTTTATCTTGTTGTAATGATATGATCTACACAGCACATCACCGTCTGCCGCCGGTAATGATTACACTCAGATCTGAATAAAAGATAAGATTTCTTTCTTTCTTATTCAGAACCCTTTTTCAAACGGTCAATAATGTATTATTTTTTTATTAGGACTAAATTCACCGTAGACACGTAGTCAATTTATTATTTAACTAAATGCAGTAAATACTCATCCCCTTTATCTCTGTATAACGTCTAAACTCTTAATTAAGGTATTGATCGACCTATCGATAAAGATTTAAAATTTTAAAAGAATTTTACCTGCGTTTTTAGCACTCGATACGGTTCTCTTTTAAGGGTGTGCTTATCACTCAAACAATCCCCGTGGTATTTTAAACCTTACGAAACTCTTACACTACTTGGTCGCTAATTTAACTTTTAAATTAGGAGTATGAATCGACCTAGGCAAAGTTTGTAAATAAAAAAAATGTAATATAAATTTATAATTTACAGAGATGTGAGCTTACAGTAAAATCTATTGCAGAGTGAGATGAAGAGATATTATCTAGTGCACCTGTTAAAGGACGTCTTAATTAAGCAGAACTCTTTTGCTACAAGAACAGAGGTAGCAACCATACTGTTAGATGATTATGAATCTCTTTCAACCTTTGTTAAATTTACAGTTAAACATTAAAGTATATTACCCTGTAAATCAGGTTACTTTCAATCATAGCTTATTAAATTTTTCGCTCTCTCGTGCTTAATTATGTACAGCTGCACTTAAATGCCGATTTATTTAATGTATCGTTCAATAAATTTAAGATGTTACCTACATTCAGATGTAACAACTATTTAAGTGATGTTTATATAATATTTGAAGCAAAATACGAACATAAGCGGAGAAATAACCCGGCAACAATTCAGAAATTCATCAATTTACAAAAAGGATTTTTTACTGTTGCAAGGTGATCGAGAAATCTTCAGAATCTATTATTGCTAAAATAACAATGATGTTAATACATTTTCCGTATGTGTAGGGCATTGATTCTTAATATTTGTTCGCGTAGATGGAAATATGTTATATCAATAATCAGTCTCAATCGGGTTTCAACATGGAATATATTAAAGGGATGAATTCGTCTTAATTAACTGTCAACAAGCAAGAACCCTGTGGGTCAGGTATGCGGATATAGGTCGTAAAAAGCTTTTGGCCACTACCAACACCAGCTCTATGTTGAAGAGGAATTTTAATTCGCTGATATTTTCTTAATATCGCATTCTCTATACTCGATGCATAAAATTCCTCTTTCTGTTTTTAACACAGATAAAAATGTGTTTTTGTCATAGCGTATTTATTACCCGAGTTTACTAAACAGGAACTTTAAGAATATAGCCAGTACACGGCTTTTGAATTAAAAAGTGACTTATCTGGGAAGGTATCTTTTTATATTAGGGCCTTCTGTCGCTCGGAACGAATTTACAGTTCAAATACAGCAAGGTACGAATCAATATTAGATAGCGACATAGTATATGTTAACATTTTTAATATTATATATATGCAAAAAGTCGCATTCACTTTCAACGCTACATCCTTCTTTAGCGCGTTCAGTATGCGTCGTTTGAAAATGACTGAACAATCTTCCATGAATACCTTCGGCACTTTATGCTTGGTGTTGGTGATGACCGCGGTTCGGATGCGTCCCTTAAATGCTGATTTTACATCGACCCTATATTGACATAAATAAATGCAAATTTTTGTTAAACTTTATAAGTGACATTAAATTCTGTTACGCTTTGTAATGTATTTATCTTGTTAGAACTCTTACAATCAAGATAATATATAATTACGCAATATTGTGTAACCTTTTTTTTACATTTCTTTTAGAGATACTTGCATTTCGAAAGACTTTAATTTACAGATATAGTCATAAGTACTTTGTACATATAACATTTTCGTACGTAATATCTCTAGGTCTTCAAAAAAAATTCTTTCTTCTTGCGGCAGATGGGACGATTAGATAACGTTTCAAGAAAGTCATAAAACAAAAGGGTTTACCTGACCGCGAGCTATAAAGCTTTACACAGGACACATTTTAACAAACAAAATAATAATTAAGTTGGTTCTATAGCAGGCCATTATATCTAAATGTATACATCTAAATGCATCCCTAAATGTAATACCTTTTTTTATTCTAATAAATGGATGTTATTTTTAATATTATGAACTGGTTAGAATGACCCACACTTGCACCTTTGTTTTTTTTTCTATCTCATTTACGAACTCTGATACATGAATTAAAATTAAATCTGTTATAAGCAAACAATTCGGTTTTTAGTTTCAATATATATAACACAATAAGATATGGCCTTCTGTCGTTTATACGCATTCTCCTATTTTGGCAACCTCGAGCAAGTCCTTGCATAATTTTCACGGCTCGGTAATACATAGTCGGTTAGATTGGTGTCTTAGATAGGTGTTAATTGACAGTGCAGGTGTACCGTCGGTATCTTTTGACCGTTAACGATGCTGAACCCTTTTGCTCTGTGTGTAGTAAATTTAGATTTTTATCTTACAAACAGCTGCATCTGCACGCATGTTCATTCCTGCAGATTAGAAGGTTATAAAAGCGCCGAGCCCTTCCGTTTTTTAGTTTTAGTTTTGTTCTTGCCGGCTACGTTACGGTGATAGTGATAATTATTATTGTTTGATTCAACTAAACAGGTATGTTAAAACGAATTATTATTATTATTCTTGTTCATGTTAAAATTTTGCTACTATTTAAATTCTAACATGTGTTAGAATCTTTGTTTTAGGTAGAAAATGGATTTGTTAAAACAATTGAACAAACCCAACAACGGTGGTGGTCTGAAACCTATCAAGAAATTGTGCGGCTACGGGGTTAAAGAGGTTGTCGAAATACTACAATTCCAAAGAGTCGTTTGCCGTGATAAACGTCAAAGCGTGATTGTTGTTGGTGAAAACTACGTTACATTTCTACCTAAGCGGATCAGCGACAGGTTAACAGATGAAAGGGTTAAGGAAGTTAATGAGCAGATTGCAGCTAAAACGATTTCTCTGGGCCTAGTGTACTTGGGAAAAACGGGCAGCTGCTGTGATGACTGCATGTTTGTGGAAACAGATAAGGTATGGGGAAACATCAAGTTTACAATAAATCCCTTTTTAATGTTCTATTGTTGTTGTTGTTACAGCCCCTGGAACCGCAAATAGAAAACAGAGGTCAGTCCTGAAGTCCTCAAGCTATCATCATCACCAGCAATCTATCTATAAACATTTATTATAAATTAAATGTAGTCATAACAATATATTAATAATAAACATAATTTTAATTCCTATCTGGTTTTATTATTTCTTCTAGAAAAGGTGGTGGAAAGAGTACAGGGTGCGTGAGAGAGAAAGGTAGAGAGAACTTGTAGGTCGTAGGAGAAAAATTAAAATCTGGGGAAATCCAAGATGGCTACTTTAAGAATGACATATTTAAAATGACAGATTCAAAATGACAGATGCAAAAATGACAGATGCAAAAATGACAGATGCAAAATGACAGATGCAAAATGACAGACGTATAATTGACAGATTTAAAAGGACAGATGCAGAATTGACAGATTTAAAATGACAGATGCAAAAATGACAGATGCAAAAATGACAGCTGCACAATTGACAGATTTAAAATGACAGTTTTAAAATGACAGATGTAAAAATGACATATGCATAAATGACAGATGCATAATTGACAGATTTAAAATGACAGCTTTAAAATGACATATGCATAAATGACAGATTTAAAATGACAGATGAAAAATGACAGATTCAAATTTTAGTGCCACATGTTGTAATATAAAATGGCTGCCTCTACATACGGGTAATACAGATTTCTTCATGACGCCCTCTAGTCGTAGTACACAGTTTGTCGGTATTCCTTCATGACGCCCTCTATTGACGATACGCTGGTTGTCGGTAATACAAATTCCCGTAATGGCGGGCGTGGTAAAATGGCGCCAAAAGTTCCAAAATGGCCCTCGTCCAATCAGAGAATAGC
The DNA here is from genome assembly GCA_929113105.1 of Agrypnus murinus. Classification (NCBI taxonomy): domain Eukaryota; kingdom Metazoa; phylum Arthropoda; class Insecta; order Coleoptera; family Elateridae; genus Agrypnus; species Agrypnus murinus. The sequence continues at coordinate 217,042,978 of OV816024.1, read as the reverse complement.
AGGCGTGTCATCTAAGATGGCGCTCGTCCAATCAGAGAACAGCAGGCGTGTCATCCAAAATGGCTTCGACCAATCAGAAGCAAGGGGAGGAGCTACAGGAGTAGGGATAACCAATCAGAAGCAGGGGGAGGAGCTCATTTGCATAAAAATTTTCCCACGCTCAAGTAGCCCAATACCTACTACTATTTGCTGTAACAACACATGTAAACGTTTGCAATAAATTTCAACAGTTTAAGTTATGATCACTGATGAATTGCCACATCGATTTGAAAATAAGTCTAACGTAAGCATAAAGTATAACAATAGTAGATTACATACCGAGGCGGGAAGTGTTTCATTCCTGTCGAGAGCTAAGATAGCTCACCGAGGGCCCAGGCCCGAGGTGAGCTAATGCTCGAGACAGGAGGAAACGTCCCGCCGAGGTTTGTATACTATTTTATTCGGAATCATCATATTTTTTAACAAATAATAATTATTTACAACTGACAACTGAAGTGACAAACTTGACCTAATAATGCACCCGCCCTCTACCGAGCAAACTACGAACTTACAACAGGTCGGGAATGATCACATTCCTGACCAAGAGAGGGATAACAGGTAGGGAATGATTACATTCCTGACCAAGAGAGGGAATTAAAAGTAAGTTAGGAATGGTTAATTTCCCACCCTCTGAGGCGGTTAGGAATGCACATATTACCATATGATTCCGAATAAACACTATTTATAATGGGCACTATACATTATTTTTGATATAAAATTGGTTGTAATGGCCAAGAACCTGAATATGAAATGTTTTAATTTAAATTTATGTGTAAAATTTTTCATAAATTCTCCAACACCAACATTGAAATAATCGCCTGTAGGGATTTCAAATTTATTGATTTTTGAGGGAAAAAATTACTGGTGTGTTCTGTCTTATTCAACATATTAATTGCACTCACTTACTCTAATGCAGATGTTAGAGCAAGTAGCAGAATTCGGAAAATATCCCAATAAAAAAAGCTCATAACCCATTTTATTTCTACATCGGTTGCAAAATTTCGAAGACAATGCTAATTAAGCAGTTATAAAGGGTGCACACGAACTGCACTACGAATTATTTATTTTACATTTTTCATGTTGCGTAAAGATAATCCTCTGTCTGAACTGCACCACGGATAATTTCAACATCCGAAATTCAACTGCTCAAAGGTTTCTAATAAGAAGCGTATAGAATTTGCATACAATTTGTCGTTTGCTGAAAAAGTGTGCATAATAATACAAGTATTACTCTTAAAATGTCATAACTTTATTATTAAAAACACAATCAGTTGCAAAAAATTCACAAGGTGTGAACATTTGGCTAATTTCATGCCAAATCAACTAGAGGCATGTGCTTCAATGTCTCAGATATTGTTCAAATTCCTTGCATAGATACATACATATGAAATGACATTAAATTATTTTTCCCAGATTTTTTTGATTAAAAATGGCCGAAGTAGAAAATTTCGATTTTTTGCAAATTCTGCTACCCGACACTACATCATCTAACTAAACTTTTCATAACTCCCTTATTTTTTAAAGTTATCTCACTCATGCAGGTGTCAGATTAAAGCTATTTTTTGGATCTTTCACAGTATATTAAAAAACGTGCAAAGCCATTGCAGCCGTTGATATACGTTGAAATACCCAAAAACTAGCTTCAATCTGGCACCAGAATGAGCTAGATAACTTAAAAAATAAGGGAGTTATGACAATTTTAGTTAGATAGCAGAGCGTCGGATAGCAGTATTTGCATTTGAAATTCTGCTATGCAACACTGTGCATCATTTAACTGAAATTGTCATATCTGTATATATAAACGTGCAAAGATATTGCAGATTGCACAATCAAAAAGTAGCAGGCTCTGAAAGCAAATTTTTTCAAAAATATCTTTTTCCAAAACTACGAAAAGCACTCTTTTTATTTTTTAACCATACCAAGTATGTGCTAAGATAATTCAATATAAAAAGTTTCAAAGTGGTGATAATTATAGCACAGGGTCAAAGTCAGAATTTATAAAAACAGTAAAATTTGCCTTCAGAGTCTGTTACTATTCTATTGCGCAATGGTTTTTGCATGTTTTTTAATATAGTCTAAAAGATCAAAAAACTAGCTTTAGTCTGACACCTGATGAGCCAGATAGCTCAAGAAATAAGGAGTTATGACAATTTTAGTTAGATGATGTAGAGTGTGGGGTAGCTGAATTTTCATCAAAATCGAAATACTTCAAAATTTTACTTCGGCCGTTTTGTATCCAAAAAATCTGAAAAAAAACTAAATTAATGTTATTTCATATGTATCTATGGAAGAAAGAAAATTAAACAAAATCTGAGATAGTGAAGCAGGGTTATGATGCACCAGTCTCCTTGACAATGCCAGAACAGGTCCACACCAATAGTCCAGTCAAAATAGATCACCCATAGCCATAATTCCGATTGAACTGATTTTTTCTGTGGATGTTCATATTATCGTTCTAAATGAAATGTCAAAGTCCTCATCGATCGGTCTGCCGTCAAAGAATTTACAAGAGGTCAAAGGTCATAAAAAACGGGTTTTTCTATATTTCTATATCTCGTTAAATCGTTAGGTTTATAGTAAAAGTATATCATCATGTCATCAAATTTGTAGCTCATGTAATTTCCCACAAAAAAGGTCCAATGACATTTTTTCATAGAAGAGCAACAGAGACTGTAACTTTCATATTTTTGAAGAAATGCAATCCTTTCCACTTTATCTTTGATGTAGAATACTCGACGCGTTTTTATAACGTGGTATCCCCAGTAGACCTAATCCACAATATGTTGTGATGAAACAAGCAATTAATCTTGTTAAGAGTCAATTTCTATGTTTATATTTTCTTCGTTTCCTTCTTCCTTTCCTGGCTGCTGTATATCCGCAGACTGCTTCAAGAAACAGGATGGATCTATTACTTCTTCATTGATGTTGCACACATCGTATTCATTTATATTGGGTGCAACATTCGTTCAATTGACCGTGGCAGTTACCGCTTACTACTGAGCAATGGAATCCAACTTTTCTGCATCCAAGATTCATAATAGTATTCAGTAGTATGTCTGGAGCAGATGGGAGCAGACTTGGAATTGGCTCCTCCAGAATGTTCTTCAATGTTCATCCCCACTCTCCAAGGGCCAGTTAATAATCAGGCCATGTTTGAACTTGATAATACACCGATAAAAATGTTGTTTATCAGCACAAGATGTTGGAGGAAGACAAGATAACTGCACATATTTATTGAGCCGTGTACATTTTGCAAAAGTTGAATATCTAGGACTGTCAATTGAATTAACGTTTTTGGGAGCTCCATACATAGCACGTCGAAAATATATTTCGTTAGTGAAAATGATGTCTGCAGAACAGTCGATCTTTGTAAAAACTTGAGTGCAATTAATTAAATCAGAATGGTTTTCGAATAATTGAACGCTTTAGTTTTACCTCTTTTAAAAAGAGCTGACGTAGAATTGTAACCAGTTGTTGCATGCAAAAATAAGATGTTAGCTTGACATTTTGAATATGAGACCAAACTTTGTAAAGAATACATTTTTCTTTCCACTTGGGCTTTTCCAGGTTTCAAAAAGTAAATTATTTTATCAGCAGCGGTTCGTGCAGTCAATATTACTAGTATAAATCGACATATTCACCTACAACAATACTTGTTCTTGTATTAGACTATTAAGAGAATTTTATACACCGAGTTAATAGAAGATATAAAGAATGTTTACTAACTAAAACATCTGAAACAGCGCGAACAGAGTAAACCTATCGAAGAGTTCTACCAAACTCATGTTAAATTTAGTTTTGGCACAATCAGATAATAAACAAGATTCAGTCGACATTCTAGCTACAACAAATGAAAAACTTGTCGTAAATGCATTTGAAAATGATTTATGATATCACGGTCTTAAAACAATAATAAAACCAAGGAACTACTTATAATTAAAAGAGGGGATTAGTGAAGCTACACCTTTAGATGAAGAAATTTCCAAAAATGTTTCCACGATAAATTTTCTTTATGAAAAACTTGAACAAGCTAGATACATGCAAGAAAATAACCTTTAACTGAACGTTTGTAAGACGTTATAAATTTAGAATAAGTTATATAGTTGGATTAATGATAATAGCAGGTAATTCTAGAAATGTAATATTTAATCTATCATAAATTATTAAAGAATGTATTTGTTTGATAGTTTTAAATTAGTTTTACTATAAAAGCGTTTTTTCCTAAGATAAATGAATGAGATCTTCTCATACTTGTGAAAATGTTATTATAACTATATTATTTTGTATAAAGATCAATATTTGTTTAGATTTTTTGTAGTCAGATGGTATAATATGCATTTCTACTGAGTATGTCATTAATTTAGTCTTTTTTTAGTTCCTTTAATTAGTTTAGTTTGAATTGATTAAACAAAACAGCGACTTAAAAATATTATTGGTTTAAAATCTATAGCTACACATTTGATTTGGATTAATTTCCGTGGCCTATATTTTCGAGAACCTTTTGAATCGACTTAAGGATATGTATTTTATTCTTTATTGAGTTGGAGTTTTCTGAATGTTTTGCTTTTTAAAGGCATTTCTTTTTGGTACACTATAGACGTTTTCATATTTATTTATTTATGAAGTGTCCATCAAGAATAATATGTTGAATAATCAAGAATAAAAGTTCTTTTCCTTTATTTAACTAATTTTTAAATGTTACTGAATGCATTTATTTGTTGTCATTTAGTGGGGTAATATCATTGCATATTTATACGGTTGCGCGATTATCAATGCATAGGTACTTATTTATTTGGTAAGTGATTGTTCATCTTCGGCACATGAGGAGCGAAATTAAAATGATATATTTCTTACATACTATTAAGTTGTGAGGAGTTAAAATTCACACCAATGCAATAAATACTCTTTGTATTCTACTATACTTAAACGGACTGGAATCATCTTAAAGGTTAACAACAATTCAGTTGTACATACTAATTTTTTACAGTCTAAAATAGCTGTTTTCTGTTATTATGCAGCAGCATTTATAATAATTACTGTTGGTAATTAGAGAAGTAAATATTCTTCTCTATCGGGTATTATTAATTACTCTAACGTTGTCTATTTTTGTAACTTTGTGTCAATATACAGGGTGTAACTAATATAAATTAATAGATATTTCGTAATGGAGAGTACCTGTAATGATTTAAACGATATTTTCCTTAACAACACGTGGTCGCTTTCTGTTAATTTTTAAGAAAATGATGTATTTAGTTTTCTTCTTATGTTGAAATATGAGAACCATACTCTGCTAATTGCATTCTCATTTATTTTATGTCATTTAAATCTTAGTCTCATTTTATGTTCAACAATAAATTATATAATTGACATTTCAAAGTTTGTATTTTATACCCTTTGATACACATAAATGTCCATAGAAAGAACCGAACCGAAGAACTATAGTATATATTTAATAATTCAGTATTTAGATAAATTAATCAATCAATCGAAAGTTGAAAAGTGATAACAATGAACTTAAAATAACATTTTACATTTGTCAATTTAATTAATCTATTAATACAATTCAAAACATTAAAAATAATTGAAAGGCAAGAAAATTATTTAAAACATGTTGTAAAAACTACTGAATTTGTATCCTAAAAGTGTGCACAAACCACTGCGCATTTTAATGACATCGTCTTCTTTATTATTGTTTGTAAATTGTGTGTTTTACGTAACACGTGATTATTCTAGCGATAGCACAATCTCTATGTATTTGTTAATTATAAATAAACAGATATAAAATCAAAACGACAAGCTAAAAGAATTGAATTTGTAGGTTATGTTGATGTAAACAAATACAAACTGTTGGTGTCAGATGAAGTGCATCATTACAATTTTATAATTCCCTGGAAAATATTGGTTACACGTCGTGTCAGACGGCCTTTAGAAATTAGAGTCCTCAAATTTGCAATCATAAAGTCGCTGATGAACTAACATAAGATATTTTAAGACTCAAAATACTTACAATATTTATTTAAGATTAATGCATCAATATGTCCCAATTTATTCATACAGTAAAAGTATGTACAAAATATGTAACCGATTATAGACACTATATTCAAATTCCTGAAGAGCACGACGTTGCCCCCCCCCTAAAATAACAGATATGAAATCCCAACACTGATTAAAGAAAGATGATTTTCTCCATAATCCAACCTATTACTATTATATTACGAAACGGTTTATCTCACAACCAAAGAACGTGATGTTTATGATAACAGACCTCAACAGAATTTTAACTTTATTGGATTTAGATTTTCGCTACGGTAATACACCGCATTTAACTACATACCTAATTGTACAACTTTTCAACTTATCAGGAAACCTCGCACTTTAAATAGTGTTAGAATGCGTTCGTTCGGGCTTGAATTGCACATTACAACTTTTAACAAGTACATTTATTCGGATTTTTATGGTGAATTTTCCAACTTTAAAATGAAAATTATCTCCAGTTTTGCTCAGTGCAGATACGTGATCTTTTATATAATGTAAGATGAAACGGCAAGCTGCTATAATATCAAGAAATATAATAAAAATTTAAATTTTACAACTTTTCTTTCTGTAATTCTATAAACTTATATTCTACCGATACGTATTATATAGCAACAACTGTAATATCGAATTTATTACTTCTTTCCTTTATGCTTTATAAACCTGCTTCCTAAACTAAAATGTATAGAATAGAAAATAATAAACTAAACTTCTTACAATTTTACAATGAAGTTTGTGGATTTTATTTATTTTGTATACAGGGTGTCTCGTGATAAGCACATCGAACGCGGCAGGAAGTTAGACATCGATAAGAGAAACAAAAATTCCCTATAACAGTTTTTTTCTCAGAAGCGTAGTTTTCGGAAAAAATGCAAATAAAGACGAGTATAATGTTTTTAGCACATACAGTAGTGTTTGTTATCTTCTTCAAACAAGATGTTTTATGGTTTGTTATGCTTACGTTGCACAACACAATTTTGTTTATTTATATGTGTTGTATGAATTACAATTAGTCATTATTTGAAATGTATCTTATAGTAAAGCGAAAACCACTATGTGAACCAAGTGAAGCAATTTAATCTGCAATAGTCCAATGTAACACATGTGGGCGCTTGAAAATGGTGGGTTTGGACTAGAAAAATACACAGTAATATGTAATCTCATCATGTTTGTCTGGCTTTAAAATTTCAAAGCTTGCAATTATAAACTTTTTTTTATTCATGATATCAATATCAACATCCGCGCGTTATAATTTTATAGTACTTTTCAAAAAACGTCGGTCAAAATTCCCCAAAATTCGAACTTTCCCTAATCAAAAAACTTTATTAAGATTTTTTGTTCCTAATGCCGTCAGAAATGCGTTGGTAAAGTCTGGTGTAGGGGCTACGAAACACCCTGTATACACTTTACTATTGTCTTTTCAGTATAATTGACTAGAATGTACGAATCAATCCTGAATGCAAAAGTAGCAACAATAATTTTAGCAAACTGACAATAAATCAAGTGAATCTATACTTATCTAACATTATAAAGTGCCCTGAACTCTAAGGTTTTTGTTGTAAAAATTAATTCTTTTGAATGTGTACTTAAAATTAAGTTAAAAGTGAATATCTTGGAAAGTAGTAACAAGACTATTTTATAATTACAGAAACTATCGGTTTAAAATGCACAACCCTAAAAAAAACAAACATATTACCGAGGTGTTGTCGTTATAACCTGATAATAATCCTAGCTGCTATGGTTTCCTGAGTTAAGTGGAACCTGCATCCAACAGTTTTCCACTTAGCATCCAAATACACTAACTGGGCGCCATCTGATTATGAAACTTGATAACGATAATTAAACAAAGAGCTGAGATCATTAATAAGAAAATGAAATCAGATCCAAAAAATTTTGAACAAATAATTAACTATACTCAATAGTATCCAAATTAGGCTGGGGAAAAATAAATAAAACGTTCATAATTATATAGTTTAATGTTACTCATTTTAGTTAAACTTGAAAACATATTTATTATATGAATAAAAAAATAAAACATTTGCATACATTGTTACAGCCTAATTTATGTATTATATTTTTTCTTTCATTATTGTTGTTAATGTTACAGCCTAATTTATGTATTTTATTTGTTCTTTCATTATTGTTCATTACCGAAAGGTACCCTCTTTATAGTTGCTATGTATGCGACGATCGTTATTATTTCTCCGCAGTTGCCTTTGGAAAAATTATTATAAATCCAGAGATATACAAAACAAAAATTGAAGAAACTGACGGGTAAAAAACCCTATTTCGAACATCCTAAGAAAAACAGAACTTTGGGTGTTATTTGGACGACAAGTGTTAGTGGAAGTGTCCCCTATAAGAACTAAAGACCCAAGTCAAAGAGATTCATAAATCCCCCGGACAAGATCCTATGAAAACAGTTCATTTAATTATTCAGGTAGGTGAAGAAACCCATCAGTTTAATTACTCTTCAAGGTCCTTCGAAATTTTACTCTTTTTTTTGTTGTTCAAACATACATTTATCGAACTTAAAAGTTCTGGTATTAATACTCGGCATAAGAGCTCTTAGCTGTAGGGAACGTCTATATACAAAGAAATATATATATATAATCAACACTAGAAAGTAAAATAACTAACAAAAATGTTACACAGTAAAACAGAGAAATCATATTTCACAATATCTTAATTATTTTGATAAGTTGCAAACAAAACCAATATTAAATTGCACGATATTGCCTTTTGTAACACACAGGAACCATTACTGCTGAATGATAGAAACTGGAACAAATTCATATAGAACGGCAGTTACATAATTAGAACCCACGATGGATTAACCTTCGTAACTTTGTGTCAAGATGAATTATTTATGATTAAATTCACCCTAGCAAAACTTCTAATACAACCATATAACTTGAAGAACTCCATAACCAGAAAACATTGATTATTAAATTATTATTGGAAGCCATCCACTTCTTTTCATTATTATATTTTAGTATGATCCGTTTATCACTTAAATCCAGACTGAATTTTATCAAGCACTAGAATTTTAATAAAAGTTTTAACTTAAATTCGGTAGTTAATTGTAACTTTAGTCTTTGCTTCGATCGGAATTTCTTTATAATATAATAATAGTAATAATAATTGCTACCACCCATAGCCTGGAAACCAGGCCCCAGAAGCTATAATCTTGTGCGGGAGGGAGGGGGCGATTATTATTATTATTCCGTAGGCCCTAAATGCGGCTGCAGCCGACTTACAGATGGAACAGCGCAAATCCCACATTTGTGTCACAGCTAAGGGAAACTGCAGAAAACCTTAACCAGATCTGCCGGCACCGGAAATCGACCGCGGGCCGCTTGGGTGAAAGTCCAGTTTCAATAGTTCAACCACTTATAATAAAATCTGTAATTATTTATTATTATTATCGAAATACTGTACCAGAATTAACTCTTTATAGTTAAACTGTATAAAAATAAACGATACTTTCGGTAAGGAAATGAATTTCCCACTATTTAATAGCACATAAGTGCGGAAAATTATAAGCACAACGAGACTTTTTTACTAAACACAATTTCAAACTCATCGAACCATATCGAAGTTTTTCTTCTTCAAGACAGTCGACTTCATTATCTTAAGTCGAACGGACTACACTGTAGCTTGACTTAGTTGAGACTGTAGGTCACCTGCCCAAGACTTGGCGTTAACTGTACTGTCTGAAGACTTAATATCAACTGAACTAAAAACTCAGGGTTATTTTCTATATCAAAATGTTTTCTAGCGGGGTGCGTGTTGACATTGGCCAATAGGAATCGCATGATCTTATTTTAAGCAAATCAAAATTAATATTTCCAACACAAAAAAGTCTGAAACGCAATACGCCTTGCAACGTAAATTGCAAACAGAATGTATTTTGAAATGCAGATGGTTTCTTTAAAAAATGCCATTTAGCACGTAGAAACGATTATTTCTTGAAACGAAATAGGTTTTTTTATATTTTCGGTGAATAAAAAATTGAAACGTATATGAGAAAGTTTAAGAACATGAGTTTACACTAATCAAAATGTCAATCTTTTAGATTTTAACAATAGAATGATTTGACGCTACAAGCACCTGTCTAAACAATATCCTTGTTTAGGATGGGGGCTAGAATTCTTAATTATTTTATTATGCGAAACGACTCCACTAGTCTGGAAGGATTTTAACAGATGACCTTTATCAATTTTCATGAGGTTTATTTGTACCGCAAGCCGATATAATTTTAAATTGCAAGAAGAACGCAAATTTACAGGACCGCATTTAAAATTTTTTAGCAACTTTATACATGAAATTTCATTATTTCGAAGCTAGCAAAAAACATACCGTTACAGAGGGAAACCACGCTCATTATCGTTTTTTTTCGGAACCCAATAGATGTTGCGGCAAAAGATGCCGTGGTTATGCCGACGATATAAACATTTACAATTGTGTCAAATTTAATAATTTTAAAAAGCATGTCAACTTTTATATGTTAAAAAATAAAGAATATTTAATTAAAACGTGAAATTCTCAAAACCCTTCCCTTACTCCAAAACAATAGGTTTATCGAGATGAAGGAGGTTAGGTAAAATAAAGTTTATATAATTCCTTACCAAAAGTGTCCTTTTACCGAATTTTAACTCGTACCTCGCCTTCGTTTTGCGTTATCGAAGAAAGTAGATGTGTCATACATGGATCAGCAATTTGTATCAGTAAATTTGCTGAAGAAACTTTCGGACGTCACTTTTTGTGGTCCCATATTCGCCATCAAGTAGTTAAGAAAAACTCGCTAAGAGCCGGACGCAATCGTGTGGCCCAGTCATCTTTTATCTTGGCATCTCTGTGGCAATATCCATCAGGCAATATTATCGTTATTCGTGAGAAGTTCGAATTGGTAAGTACATTCATAGGAGAGTACCCTAGACTACCCAATTTGTTTATCCAACCCCAATTCGTGCAGGATGTTTCGCCTTTTTTCAACTTCTAATTTCATTTATTTATAAAATTTTGGCATCGAGTACATTTTTCTTAAATTCGTACAGGATGTTTCGCCTTTTTTCAACTTCTAATTTCATTTATTTATAAAATCTTGGTATCGAGTACATTTTTCTTAAATGATTTTTGCAAAATTGAAATAAACGATTTAATTTCTGACTTGCTTTAAATTGTAGGGGGCGCCACAAGGCAACAGTTTTATTGTATTAATATAATGGTATTTAAACAAATAAAACTACAAAATAAATAATGCGTTATATAATTTCCTTAAGATTCATTTTTAAATTGTTCACTGTAATATTTATCAAAGCTTCAGCAAAGTATCAACACTAAGTAGTAATCAATTAAAAACTAAAATAACAAAATAACTTAATATACATTTATTAATAACAGTGGCGGTTGCTGCATACGTCAAACTCGGGGCACACGACAAACTGGAATATCGCTATCATGCTCGTACGCACACATTAAAGCAGTATATTATCATGTGTTGCACTGCGGGTGTCCCGGGTTTGACGTATGCAGCGACCGCCACTGATTAATAACACTTAAAACTTGCCTTAAGAAACTAGGTTTTAATATAGGTGATTTTTAAAAATATCACTCCCTAATAAAAGAAGCCGACAGCTCGTGTCCCTAGTAGCTTTACCTAGAGTCCCTAAATAATAATTATTTTTAAATGTAAAATTAAGAATGAAACATCATTTTTTGTGTCACTGGTTAGAACAGTGTGAAAATGAAATAACCACGAAAGTGAAAAAGATATCTTAGCTACTTTGCAATAATTTTTATATGATAGTTTTTCTAATTATTATTAAATAACATTTGAGGTAACATAAGAGATATGACATTTAAGATATATTTTCTAAATCTATGTAAATACTTGAGATGTAAAACCTGTGATTTTAGTGTACAGGTGTACAGCCGTGTACTAATATAACAGAATTTATGACCTTAAATTTGTTTTTATTTGTCAGATGTCAGACTTGTTATTATGTTACTATGTAGAGAGGAAACAAAATGCATTAGGTATATCTGATGTGTAACTGATCAATAGGTAAAAAATTTAAAGAAAAAGATATACATTGTCCCGATTCTTATATCAACGTCAACTAACTTTTATTTAGAAACTCTAGTTCTACCTGTACTGCGATTCAGTTTAAAAATATTTAGTACATTGATTACATTCTCTGTAACAACTGTCAGTACAAGAGAATTCTGATGAACAGTGTTACATGAGCTCACTGTATAAAACTTTAAAACAATGCATTCAGGCGATTCTTAAATTTTACATACATATGTTGAACTTTGACATTTCGCAGATACAGACTAATTACTCACTTTACTTGTTCATGCCATATTGGAGTTTTAATTTTCTTAGAAGAAACTATACATATTCAACTATCTAGAAGGTATTTTACTCAAACAGAAATTTATAAATTACGGAAAATAGATCATCAGCTCTCTCAGAGACTTGCCTTGAACCTCTCTTTCGCTGTGAAATCTTGCCTTTTCTGCACCATCTTGTTTTGCATAATCCCTCGCAGCCACATTTTCCTGTTTTATATGGTGCCTGCCCTTTTATGTTACCTCTAGAAAATAAATGAGTATAATTATGTTTATCAAACAAAGCAAAAATAATTTAGTTACCCTGGTCCGTAATTACAAACATACAATTGTCTATATTTCAATGTTTGGGTTTCATCAACGAAATATGCGTAACCACATCCAACACGGTATGATTTTGCCCAGACAACCTAAAAGTGTTGGCAATTAGCAGCATGTGTGTTATATACCAAGGAACTAAAGTGTATTATTTAATCCTGAGTGTGAAGCTTATTCAACAAACACAGACACACAGACACAGTTTATTTTGTAAACACAGACGGGATTAAAAGACACTTTAATCTCCTGGCAAATTACTTAAATCTTCGAAATACTGTTAAATGTCTTCCTAATAATTGAACTCTGCGTATATAGAAACCACATAGTTTTAGCATTATAGATGTTAGGGTTGTCATGGAAACATTTTCCTCCGTAGGGCGTAACACAGCTACTTTACTTCCTGTTTTGAAGAAGTAAAGTGCAGGTTTGTACATTTACGGACAAAAAATTGCATATTGTTCTAGATGTTTTTTTCTCCAACATTTCTGTTGTTTTTCTTGTTAAGTGTAAATAATACAAATTTATGTAGGGCTTTGAAACAAAGCATTTAACAATAAAAATTGATATAATATTGAAAAAACGTTATAGAAAAGTTAAAAAACACACATAAAAGGGTATACAATATTTTGTTCGTGAGTGTATATGAACCGTGCAAAAATCCATTATATCGTTGCCTTAGTAAGAAAAGCGCGTAAATCCAGTTTTCAAAAAAATTGTCTTTAAATTGGCTAGCTCAGCACAGACACACACACACACACACACACACACGCCAGTACAAATAAATAAACTAGGACTTACGCGCTATTACCAACAAAAATGTACCTACCTGATTTTCTTTATGGTGTTTTTGAGGCACGAATTAATTCGGAGACTAACGTGCTTTTTTTAAATGGCGCTTTAAAAATAGTTTTACACAAAATGGTGTTAACATCTTATTTAATCCAAAAATGGAGTTACGCGCTTTTTCTTTACGAAGGCGACGATATACTCTATTAAAAATCTAGAATTACGATTTGGTGACGTCAAGTTAAAAATAAATGGAATTGTAGATGCGTAATACCTGAGTGTAATGTCCAGTGTTCTTACTGAAAGTATCTCCATACTTATAATTTAAGACTTCATTAAACCATTTACTAATAGCTAGGTTCCAATCTGGTTTATCATTTTCTTCTCCCCACATATGAAGATATAAATTTTGTCCAACGGGCCATCTATCTAGAATTATAAGTTAATTTGCACATATCTCTATTAGAATGAATAACGTACTAACCGTCTTTTACATCTTGATGCTTAAATTGTACTTTATCTGCAATTTTTTGTGCTTCCTGGGCTAAACGGTCATCCCAGCACTGTTAAGTAATTACAATATTACAATAAGTAAATAGATTAAAGCAGAAGGGACGATAATATTAGATAGGGTTGTAATACGGAAATCGTGTTATTTTCTTTGTCGTTTATAAAAATCGTTAAAAATGTACTAGTCATTAAATTAGACAAAACTATTATCTGACTGAGATTTTTCTCGATGCAGGATAATAATACTGTGTAACATTTTACAAAAGTGGAATGGAAAATTTTTTACAGCTGCATTAAGTAGTTTAAAAGATTATATTTTCTATCTAAATGACTAGTTTATAGTATAACTGGTCCAATACTTGATAAACTACTAAAATTTTTATTAAAGTATAAAATGCTATTAAAGTTGAATTAATTAAAGTTGAGAGTATTATTTACGTGAAGGTGAAGGTGAATATGGAAAGTTTCACCCTTTCTAAGTATTTAACTTAGCTTATTGTAAGGTATTCAATACTAAAGAAACTATAACGTGGCCATATACGGTGGCTATACTGTACCATCATATTGAGACTTAAAACCATGTGAGAACAGTACTAGTACCAGAATTTTAATAGGTTTCAATATTATACGACTTTTTTGGTTTATAAATCATGATTTTTTGGAAAATTTACTAATGAGTCATATTTAAGTATAGGAATACATAACATACCAATTTCTTTTTATATGATCATTTCAGATTTTTATTTATCGTTCTTCAGTGATTCAATTATAAATTAAAAAAGCTGTAATATAAGATTTTTTATAAGATTAGTGGAATTTAGGTTTGTGAGAGAATTCTTAATTAACACTTACAGTTTGAATAGGTTAAAACTTCAATGAATATGGCAAAAGGATTTTATTAAATATATCTTTCCTCTTCTATAGATATGACGATATAACCAAAGTATAGTGGTGTGCATAATTCCACCACAAAATTCATATTTCGCGGATTCACCAAGAAGGTCAACCTTCACAGATAAAATTAAATGTTGAATAATGCTTAAAGAGGCCTAAATCAACGCTATTGAATGTTAATTCAATGTTATTGAATAATAAAAAAGACAACTAAACATCGATTAAATTAAAAGAAATTGTGTCAACTTCAATAAAAATATTGAATGAAATCTGCAGTTTTTGGCATGTCACAGTACGTAACACATATGACACTATACGTAACGCCATCAAGATCTAAGTTGACCATTAAGGACATCTTAAAACAAAACCGTATGTATGGCATTATATTTGGTGTTTTCTCTAAAATTGTATAATTAATCAACTCGTAAGTTTTTTATGAATAGTTCGCAGAACCATTGCAAAACTTATAATTACCTAGTATTTCATGTCTCCATTTTGTCATATGTACGTAACGCACGTTTTTGCTTCATGATCATATGCTCGTAAACGGCACCAGATATAAAAAACCGAATGTATTTTTTTAGGAGCAAAAAATGCATCAAATTAAAAGTTTAGTCGCTTGAAAATAATTTCTTGGGATTCGCTAATCATAAAAATGCGTCGGAACGCGTCACGGTACGTAACCGCGGAATGCGCGATTTAATAAAGTTGATTAGTCTAGAATAAATGTAAGTTTTATAATATTATTCTATGTAAAAGGTGAGTCATTTTGCTATTGCTATTGTTAGCTTCTTATTAGATTTGTACAATTCTCGATTCTATACATTCAGTATTACTGGTTATACATCATACATATATTTCAGGACGCACAGTTTTGGAGTAAATTCAGTTTTTTAATTTTTTCTTAGAAAATGCAACTTTTAAAAGTATAAATCTTTTCTTAGTTTATGCTACGTTGCACATTGCTATAGAAAGATTAAACAACTAACGGTTTGCACACAATAATTTTAGTTTAGTTCGTATTTGACTGTGACTAAAAATAAAAAATTAAAAAACACTTTTATTTTCTAATTTAATTGTTCTGTAATTTTAATGCAAAAAATAGCATTTACAACTCCAGATTAGTCCAGATTAGATTAGATTAGATTAGATAGCTGTTTTTTAAACGAATATCATTCGAAAAATATATTATAACATACTGCAAGTTACATTTATTATAATTTTTTATTATTTATTATTTTTATTGGTAAATGATTTAAGTATACGTGGTACTCGTATCAATCCATTAGACTAAAAATATGTATTTTTGGGCAGGAAAAACCCTGTATATGTAAATCTTATATGATTCAGTAGTATATTCCATTCCAAGTTTCAAAGCTATCAGAGCTTTTCTGGTTTTCTCGTTATGTTTGCTATAATACACGTACTGTCTCATATGAGAAATATGAGATTTTTATGTTTATATTATTGGTCTAGTATGCTACTGCTCAGAACTAGAGCAGTATATTGCCCAGAAACAAATTTATAAAAAGGTATTTATACTGTAACGTGCAGAAAAGCAAAAGACTTAATTTATAAATTTTGATATGCATTTAAAAAAAATCTTACTAAGGCCCTGTATAATATCGAAACATTTTGTTTGAGTTAAACTGAAATTCAATTCCCACGTTCAATATGCGTTCTTGTCGAATATTCTTACAAGCAGCTACATGCAACGTTGTAAACAGTTTAAGTTAATAGAACTGGACTTTCAAGTCTCAGGGGTGATATTTAGATTAATTTATGTGTCTGCATTAAGTTCAAATCTTATTTGCCAATAAAATGCTATAAAGTTTGCAGATAAGACCAGTTAGTATTTTTAACAGTTAACTGTAACTTTTAGTATGTAAATTCATTTTTTTTTAAATACTCCATGAACTCGAACTTTCAATATACATAGGGTTCTTCAACGCTAGGAGGCGTAAGGAGGAATACGTCGATATTTAAAAACTTTTGAAAAATTTGTAGCTTTAAATGAGACTAGTGATGCACCGAAGAGGCTTTTGGCCGAATCACCGAATACCTAATATTCGGCCATTAAATCTTGCCGAATATGTCCGAAGCAAAATAGAAATTTGAGTTATTACTAATTTTATTTAATACTAAATTATGTCACAAAAAGAAAACATTTGTGTCCGAAAAACAGGTTTCCTACTACGCATTTTGCTATAATAAAATAATACAAAATATAGCCAAACAAAATTAATAGAAAATAAACAGTATCGGATTATAAAAAACACGTTGTCAAAAACTTAATTAAAAAACGCCTATAAGAAAAACTGCAACGTAGTATAATAGCAGTGAAGCTTCGGTGCATCTCTAGAAGGGACACATTTTAAAAAATGCTTCATATCATACAGGGTGGTTCAAAAAAATATGACAAACGAAACTGATATCTTTTTGAATACAACCCGTTGTATACCAATTATCCAGATGTGCGTTAAGATGGTTTTAATGTAGGATTATGGGGTTTAATGAAAATAGTTTTAGAGAAATTAATATTTTTGTCTGAAAAATAGGTTGAATTTAGAAAGCATTACCAAGTTAATACAAACAGTTGAGTGTAATATAACATTAGAATAAAAACTACATTATAGTTTTCTTTCTACTATTATAATGAGTTGTCAAATCTCACAAAATCAAAAGTTTCAAATTTTTTTTAATGGCACACCTTTTATGCTTTTTAATTTTGGTGTCATTTGAAAGCATGTGTTAAGGGCCTTTTAAAAATTAGAACGTGTACAGAGTGTGCCATTTAAAAAATGTGGAATTTTTGATTTTGTGAATCACCTTATACATAATGTTTAGTAAGCATTATGTAAATGCTTACTAAATTGAGCCTATATTTAAAATGAAAACAGGTATTCAGGGTGAAAATATACCGGGTATATTTATTAAACAAAACTACTTAATAATGAAAATTACTTGTATTAAATAGTTTAATATTGTTTATGTTAAAATTAACATTGACATCAGTTGGTATCGATAGGAAGACAATCAGACTCTCCAACGAAATGTACATTTCAAAACAAACTGCAGTTTAAGATGAAACTCTTGAACAACCCTTATCTCTTTTGTCTCAAATTATGATTATACTCCAATTGGACAATAAATACGTATTTGCATTGATTTAATACAGGCTATGTTGAATCTCAAGATTTTCTAGTATAGTTAAGCACAACTTGTAATATACTTAACCACTTAAAATGATAGTAACCGACACATAGTTGTACGTTAATATTAAAATAATAAATAATCAAATACAAAATAAACAAAAATCTTACCATTTCCTTCATATTTATTGCTCTTGGTTGGTTTGGCACTTCTTTATTAGCTAATTTTAACCTTAGTTCATTATGAACTTTTACAACTGCTTCTTTCTCCTGGCTGCTAACACCACCTCTTTCTGAAATTTATCAAGAATAACAAAAGTCCCATTAAACGATTGATATAGTATTACTAAAAGTTTGAGCAATAGTGCCCGTCAACATTTTATCCATCACAGCACAAAGACAACAAAAAAGAAATATCCTATCCATAATTTTTTCATTAATAAATATTTTCTTATTTAAACTTTTAAGTCAATATTCAAAAAATTAAATAACCATTGAGAATGTTTGCGCAAATTTTCCACGCACCTTTTACAATAGAACACTGAGTGAAAAATGGTAGTTCAAAATTATAAGAACTTTTTGATGGGTGTGCATGGTTTATATTTTATATATATATATATATATATATATATATATATATATATATATATATATATATATATATATATATATATATATATATATATATATATATATATATATATATATATTTACATTCCATGGAGAGTGAATGTAAATAATAACTTTTATCCTCAAAATTAAAAACTCGTGCACGTAATGAATTTTTTTGATAAACAATTAAATAATATAATTGTTTTTTATATGTCTGTGGGTTTGTTAATTAATAATTAGTAATTACGTTAGTACTACGGAATTCGATTAAGCACCCCCCAAAACGAGAAATACAGTATTACAAGTTAATAAGTAATTGAGATAATCGACAATATAATATAACAAAATCTATTGTCAGATTTATATGAAATTATCATGGGTGGTCCATTTTGTGATTGTTTCTGTATTGATATAATTAATTATATTATTGAATTGTTGTACATATACAGGGCTCTACAACGACAATATTTGTTTTACGTTTCACATCCTTCATTAACCATTGTTTCCTGTAGTATGTGTATGTGCACTAGCTAACGAACTATTGTACAGTCAGTCTAAACGTCTACGATGACGTTATACTTCCACTAATACGAGTTATAATGTATTTTATTCGCAATCGTATTGGTAATCAGTCCATTCCTGACCATTTAGAGGTCCGAAAATGCATCATTGTTTGTAACTTTGACATTCTCATGGTCCGAAACTACCTATTTTCGCACCTCTACGTGTCTTTAAATTCAGCTACTAGGTGGCGCGCAGAAAATTACATCGCCAAATGCGGTGTATAAATGGCTGTATAAATCATGTTTGGTAATGTTGCGGACCTTGACTGCTAAAGAACGAGTACCCAGGTATTATTATTAATTTATAAATACTCCTATTTAATAAAATCCTCGAAATATTATGCGATCGAATTTGATGATGTAAGTGGCGACATACGTTATGCTAATCCCAACCGATGACATTTTGCATCTGTCAAGAATTTTAGATAATTCCGTATTTAAAGGACGATTGCGAATAAAATAGTATACAAACCTCGGCAAAAGTACCATTCCTGTGTCTCGAGAACTAGTTCACCTCAAGGCTATCGCCTCTCGGTAAACTATATTGTTCTCTCGACAGGAATGGAGTACTTTCGGCCTCGGTATGTAATGTACTATTATGCACAGATGCATTATAATTAGACTATTATTGCAAGACTCATCTAAACATAAACGTCTTTTTATGGCCCAAGGGCCTCTTTATGGTCAGTCGGGCAATAACGAAACGTCAATTAAAAATGTCAGACTTTTTTGTAGAACTTGATTGGTTCTTAATATAATTTGTAAACTTATCACCAATGAAAATAAGCTGAAATTAAATATTTCAGAATAGTAACTATAGTAACGTACTTCGTATAAGTACATAAGTATACGCACAGCAGCTTGATGTACACTGCAGCTCATTTGAAAGTGCACGATATGCTCATTTTTTAATTACCTGGTGTAAATATGACCTTTAGTTACCTTTAGTTAAAAACAAGTATCACTTATATAGCTGTCGTTTTACTGTCATTTTGCTGGCAGTTCAGCACATTCAATTAATAAAGTCATAGTCTTGCTTACTGAAATATTGCGATAATGCCTGGGTTGAGGGAAGTAAACAAAAGGATAGGAAACACGATGTATTTTAAACAAGTACTTGAAACTAAGCAATACTGAAAGCAAATCCTGACTTACACGATGTCATTTTAGAATATTTACGTACAAAGAGTCGTGCACTTTCAAATGAGCGGCAGTGTACCTAGGTACTTATTTAATTATATTTTTACACAATACTTAAAAACTTAATCTGTGCATAAAATAGTGTATGTATAGCGGGAATAACTTGCTTTTATGACCCTACAGTCTTTTCCTAGCTCTCGGCTGACGCCTCGGGCTAGAAATAACGCTTCTGGCCATACAAGCTTCATTATGCCCTTAATACATAAATAATTATTAAACACAATGTTACATGTTAAATTATCAATATCATATATTCAGGAATATTAAAAAGTACACTCTACTTTTATCAATATATTTAAGTAATCCAGGTACTACACATTCATAACGTACTTTAGCTATGTTACTAGTGTTGTAAATGAAAGAACGTTCTAAAAATGCTGATGAGAACGTTTGCGAACGTTCGCGCATGATAAAATCGTATCAAAAGAACGTTCTTTAGGGGAGCATAATCAAGCACGTTTGCGAACGTTCTCATAATAATAATTCTGGAGAACTTTCAGAATAATACAGCACAAACGAGCATAAAGAGCATAAACATTAAAAATCGAGAGTAGTACCGAAATTAAACGATTTTAAACCTCATGCCCACGCAAAATGTACACGTGTTACTTGCAGGTGCTGTCGGCGTCCATCGCGACACTTTTATAAGCATAATTTGTACAATTTATGACTTTGAAAGCTTTGAGAAAAATTTGGGTTATCACGTGCACCCAGTAGCGCCTTTTTTGTTTTTTTTTTGTTGTAGTTATACTATATGAATTTCTTATAGTCTATTTTTTATTAGCTTATACAAAAAGTTAAAACCGTCAATAAAGTTTCTAAAATGTATTACTTGTGCATGCGGTGGAGCGCTCGACGCTGACCGTGGACACTACGTCGACCGCAAACAGTGGACCCTTTGCTGACCGTGTTCTCGGTCAGAAAACTGCCGCTGAGTTTAAGGGGTATTGATGCGAATACATCGTCTCTCAATGCTCAAGACGACTTCAACTTCAAGAGTACACACCGAAGTTCTGCTTAGGTGGAACTAAACGAAGGACGCTGACGAGGACACCAGGCCTATAATCTGGTAGATCGGGGTGGTATAACCGTCCAAGCCTGCCACATTAAGGTTTGTTTTGGTCGGACGTGGTTTCACATATGTGGGGAAAGTCCGAAACCGGACTAGAAGCCGTCTGAGTACTCCGGTACTAGCCTGGAGAGCTAGAGGAGATCTGGATAGGTATACCTCGCTCCCATCAGTGTGTACTGGTAGCTTCTGCAATAGCATTAGTGCGCTAATTGAGCGTATCTCAATTTGTGTCTCCGAAAGGGGGACCGTGGTCATAGGCCGAAAGGTAGGAGTGAAAGGCCACGTTAGAAAACGCTGTAGGGTGCCTTACTCCATACCATAGTCCAGTTACACCAATGTCCACGTTCGGCAAAGTGTCCAGTAGCAAAGTTTATTTTAAGGGCTGGTGTAGTGTCCAGTCGACGTAAATGTGCATACTAGAGTTTCTAATCTAAATATTATGGAATGTATTCACATGCCATGATTAAAGTTGTCTAACTAAAGTTCTAATTAAACAAAAAGAAAAAAGATAGCTTTATCTCATTCTAATAGGTGGAAAAAGATTAGAATTGGTGCCGTGGTAGTTAAACACGTTATCAACGTAATAGTGAGTTGTGAATACGTCCCAACGATATTTTCCAATTTTCAATTATTACATTACTTTTCAACACATTACCTTCCAACAGTCCAATTAATTAGAACTAGCATTATAAATAAGAAGTAATTGAGAAAATCGAAGAACATTCGAGCATTTTCAGCATTTTGAGAGTATTTCAAGAACTTTTGAAATTATCTTTAAAATTGGAATACCTTTGCAAGTAAAAGGCGTATTCTCTAGTTCTGCTAGCTTTTAGGGTTTATTCTCGTTTTTTCTCGTTTGTGCTCCGGGAATATTCCCGAAAAATAAATGCTCGAACATTTTCCAACACTATATGTTACTAATGTTCACATTGAGCAACGTAGTGTAGTTTACTAGAAACCCATTTTATGTAAGTTATTAAATTGCAAACCAGAAAATAATTAGATCCATTTACTTGTTAAACATCTATACATATGCATAATTGAATTTACTATATACAAGTAACATGTCTAATATATGGGTATTCTAAAACTAGGGTTATAGTTAGGCAAAAAATGAAAACAAATTCGTGAGTGTTACTATAATACGGATTTTAAGAATTTTATAGTTTTCCTGCTTATAAACTCCACCTCAGGACACACTGTATAATAAATAGTTTTGAAAATTAAAAATAAAATTTATCTGAAAAATTATTTTTAATATAATGTTATTATTTATAGTATTAATTTAACAGCAGAACATGTATTTTTGTTCGAAGTCCCTGACCCATTCTTACTATAATTTTATTATTAGTGTCAAAAGTGGGACATGCGTTTTTGTTTAACATCCTTGACTTGAATTAATGTTGAATGAATTATAAATCTTCCATACATCGACCTGATGATTATAATTTATATTTTGTTTATAACCGTAAATTATTAGAAACTATTTAAATTTTTATGAATTTTACGTGCTTAGACATTTTGAAGTCTACCCGAATAACGGGAACTCAACATTATAGAATTACTTGTCTTAACAAAGGTTGATAACTATTTAGTTAAATAAGTTTATTTTGAGACAATCGGTCATACGATATTATAGAGGGTTAGTTATATGCATTTCAATAAATGTCGTTAAGAAAAACTGTTGTATTTTAATGCTTCCATATATTATGTAGAATGCTCAATACGTGTTTCAGTTTGTTAGACCTGTTTCAAGAACATGCGTAAAATAAACTGAAGAGAATTCAAACTGTTCAGCTTAGGGCAAAAACCGAAAACCTTAGTAATCGTTACCATATGCTTCTAAAAGTTTCTTAGAAAATAATTATATTATGGATGTAGTTATGACACTTGTCTGGTAATTTACAATAAATGTATTATTATTATAGATTTTTTAAATTTTTAACTGTTCTAGTAAATCTAACCTCTTACTTTTCTTTTGCACGTATGCAATAGCTTGACTTTATCTGTGTCTACGAAATGGAGGTTATCTATATTATGAGATAGACTTTTTAGTTTCTACCACTTTGTCCGACATAAAACGCTTCAGTATTTACAATAATAAATGTTATACAGACCAAATTTGTTACAGGTTATCCAATAGTTTTCCCATATTATATTTATTGACACAAATTATATTGAAATTTGCTTTCCTAAGCTTGTTTACTATTCTATCATAATTTGGGGAATATAGGTAACAATTTATGCATTTTTTTACTTAGGAATGGCGTTATAAAAAGTATTGCTTACAATCTTTGTGTTTTAACTGCTGTTTCAACCAACTATCAATATTCACAGATTAATAGCTGGCCCTGTATTTAATCCATGGTATTTGTGAGGATCTGTGGGTATCGGTGTTGTTGGAAAATTATAAAAAATTGCAGTTGTGTTGTGTTCATGTACTTTCATAGGCTAGCCCTGAAAATATGATGTCGCATGTGAATAAGCTTAGTGAAATCATAAATCATAACTCAAATGATCTTTATTTAATAGTAATTCTAATTTCTAATGGCGTTTTCGTTGCAACACCAACAGTTACGAACCTCAGAATGTTAATAGTGTTTTACCTGAAGTTTTTGTTAAAGCTTTTTCTTTTTGGGAATAGTTATTCATATTTTCATTTGATAAAATTTCATGTTACATTACGAACCTTGAAATATAAACACAATTCGAATTGGTATAAGAAATAATATACTTTTGTTCATTTTCTAGGTTGGTAACGTGGGAACGGGAGAAATAGTCTGCTCCATGATATCTGAAAGAAAATACTTCAACAGCCAGGAATATTGAAGGGCAGGAGCATACTCAATAGGGTGGGTCGAAAAAGTCGATTTTTCGAGTATCGAATTCTAATAGGACTCAAAAGTTGCGTATTTGCATGCTAATCAACGGAAAAATATTGAAAAAAAATCATACGTTATATCTTCAGTTTGCGCAAAGAGCCTAAAGTTTGGAAAAAACATCAAAAAATACCAAATCTCACCTTTACGCTCAAAATATACAGGTAACGTTTTTTGGCTTTAATAGCGTCTAAGTATTTCTAATACGTCTAAGTATTTTTAAAGGTCACACGCTTCATTTTAAGTTCGTACATTAGGGCTAATGTTTTCGAACTTTCGTGAAAAATCGAAGTTTTGCCGTTTTACAAAACAGACGAACGCTATTTTATTTAATTTATTATTTAAATTATAAAACGTCATGTTTCTTAATCTTTCGTTAATGTGAGTGATTTTATACATATCCATTCTATTTTGATAAGAGTACGTCTTTTTGCAACTCTTTGCCCATTTCACAATTTTTTATGAAATGTCCCAGAACCCACCACGAGGAGGTGGTTGCAACTCGAGTTTCACCCACACCCTACCCAACCATCCAACCAATTAGGGTGTGTTAAATTATGTTAATTTAGTCAAAGACGTTGTCTTAAATTGAGATTTTTGATCAAATTTTGGCATTGTGGATCTTGAAAGCAACGTTGCTCTAATGTAGCCATCTCTGTTTTCTTGTCCGCACACTTTGACGCATTGACAAGTTTGACGCATCTTTCAACAGTTTGGGTATGGCATGGGAAATTTAAGAACTGGTACTCAGGCAGAGTTTTATCTTGCAGAACTGACGAAATAGTCTCGGTTGTCAAGCTTTCCATCATTGGAGGGGACGACAGCTCACATTTTGTCCAATCTATCAGCTGACTGTAGTCCGTGGCATCAAAATTTATTGAGGGAGCCCTAAAAGTTCTAACAGACTTCCCCTTCGAATTTTCAGATCTTGCCTTTAGTACCCTCCTCTAACCCAGCTCTCGTATATGTTGTCTCTCATCCACTATCATAGCCAACAACATGTTCTCTGGGTGAAAGAAGAACGCATTTCTCTCAATCACAGGATCGATTACGATTACGAGGATCTTTTAATCTCGTCTGGCAAATGCCTCGTTGTTTGAATAACCTTAAAGGTATGTTTAGGACCATATTTCACTGACTGATATCTCTTAATGTCGAACCAGACAGGAGCATATGTCTTCACAATGTAGTTTACAAGAATTTTGAGTTCTTTTGTAGGACTTGTTTGGGAAATGAACAACCGTAAAACCCGGTTTGCACATGCCAGCCATCGGAAGTGACTGAGAGGTCCAGGATCTCTTACAGCCAGATCTGGAGCACATTCTCCTATCTGGATTGCTCTGACTATATCCAGAAGGTACTGTTGGTCTTTACTAAGATCAGTTTCATTTACATTTATTTCATCTAATTCAATTGCTTCAAAATTTATAACTGGTAATTTCTCACAATAAAGCAGTATTCAAACAGGTGTCTGAATGGTAGCTAGTTGAAGTAAAGTAAGCAAATGAACCACTGCAATGGGCGCTGAATTTTAACATCTATGTTGCGGATAACACCATTTTTCCATCCTGTGTTCGTTGCTGTGCCATCACAACCAATCGCTTCCACTTCATTAATGTCAATGTCATTATCTTCCAAGTACTTAAGGATGCACTTGACTACTTCACTACCGGTTCCACTCGTTGGTGTGACGTGACCGATATATGGCCCACCAGGCTCACGGATCACGCTAATGTGCTCCTCTTTCCTTACTCTTCGGTATATTTTAGCTCCTATTTTTTCTTGAAAGAGAGTATTATCTTTTCTACCATCAAAGTATATTCCCTCTGTTAGTATGGGCCGGGCCACATCTTGTCTTATAGCCTGTCGTGTATTTTGTTTTTCTCTTCTTATCTTGCTTTTATCGATCACTAGCGACGTATCTTTTTCAGAAATCATTCCAAGATCATTTAAAACACGGGAAGCGATAGCAGCTGTCGCTCTATCAGAAACACCAAATCTATCACTAACTAGAGTAGTAGACGTTAATTTAAACCTCATTTGAGATGTAGAAGGAACTGAAGACAAATTAAGTTCAGTTATTCTTTCGTGCGGAGATTTTCGAGTAGCTTTTATGTCACAAATGTCATTGCCAACGTCAACTGCAGCAGTTTCTCGCAATAATTAGAGTCCTTTTCTCTCCGTTCTTTTCTTCAATTTCTCTGTTTCTTGTTTATCTAGACTGCCAAAGCAGGCAATTCTGGTTGTTCGCTGATCGTATATAAATCTTCTCTCAATGGCTGGGATCTTTGTGTCTTTTTCACAATTACATTGTACAACTACAGGGCAATTACAAGCACTTGGCTTTTTCCCACATACACAAGAATATGTCATAACACACTTACACGCTGCAATATCAAATAGCTCTCTTTTTCCTGGTCTCGGTTGAACGATTTTCTTAAATTATAATATGTATCATGGTAAGCTTTTATCATTTGCGCAACCAGAGTATGAGTCACCGCTGGAATGGAGGCTTTACAATATATCATCTCTATTTGAGTAGCAATACTATCGGCTATTGTTGAAAATGCTACTTGTTTCTTTGAATCCGATGATATTGAAATTTTATAGCTTTCTTCAAAACAACTTCGTAGCACGTCCTCATATGTCGGTAGGTTTGTTCCACTTAGTCCTTTAGGCAAACCAAAAATGGGACAACTTGTCTGTCTTGTCACCAACACCTTTTTCTGAGTCGCCATCTCACATCCTTCACAACCACTAACAAAAGAAAGTCACAAGAAAAACACTGAAAGTAAACAAAATGTGTCACTACACTTCTATAGAAATACCGCTGCAACAAGATGTTTTCACGCGGCTAGCCGTGTACCAACATACAAGAGTGTTAGAAAGAGTGGATAAGACGTGTCGCGACAAGTTTGTTTGATGTGAGCCTTGTGTTCAGTACATCACATCACAGTCAGAATAACTGCTGAATTGCGATTTCGGATTGCAAAAAATAAATACCACGCAATGGTTATCTCATTTATTACATTTAGTAAAATACTGTACTGGATATTTGTAAAACGGTAAAACCCTAATTTTTCACGCAAGTTCAAAAACTTTAGCCTTAATTGGCGAACTCAAAATATAGCGTGTGATTTCTAAAAGTTTTTTTCTATTATCACGTATCACAAATGAAGTATTTAGACGCTATTAAAAGTTAACAAATTTTACCTGTGTGATTTAAGCGTAAAAGTAAAATTTGGTGTTTTATGTCATTTTTTCCAAACTTTAGGTGCTTTGCGCGAACTGAAGATCTAACGTATGATTCTTTTCAATATTTTTTCGTTGATTAGCATGTAAATCGCAACTTTTGAGTCCTATTAGAATTCGATACTCGAAAAATCGACTTTTTCGACCCACCCTAATACTCAAATCCTCAGTTTATTTTTGTTATGTTATTTTGCTGTCTTATTAGAAGTGCATATTTACATACCATGTACCTTATGTTCATTTTAATTCTTTTATGTTGTGGTTTTTGTTGTTGCCTTATTAGATGTGCAATATTCTAGTTTAACTAACTTAAAACCAAAAAAGTAAAGAAAGAGTTTCTATTTAATATGCATCTTCACTCTCTAATTATTGTACATAAAAATAAAATTATGATTTGTTACGATTTATCTCGATCAAGATTGTAAAGACTAAAATTAAAATGCTGCTATGAAACTAAAATGAGGTTAATATGTTTCAAGACAAAAGTTTGCTTAATGTATAAGCTTATGCAATAATATCGAGAAAAGAAATTTAATAAGTAAAGAAAAAAAAAGAAATTAAGATAATTAAATCGTACCTGCTTTTGCAATGTATATTTTATATTTGTTGCATGAAACAAACAGCTTAGATTGTTTTGACAGCCATTATAGACGGAGAGCCAGCGACAAAAATAGTTACGTCATTTCATTAAGAAAATTTTTGATGCTATTGTATTGTCTTAACATAGGTAAACTTTAATTGGAAGTTCTGCCACATATCAGTGGTGGAGAGAGTAGTGGGAGAGAGTGAAAGGGTTAAAAAATATTAATACAAAAACGTGATATAAATAAAACTGATTTTTGATGTGATGACGGTAAATAATATTTTATGTAATATATTACAATGGCAGACAGTTTGGTTAGTGGGGGGATGGGGACAGACAGCGAGGAAGGTCGAGCAAATATGTGACCTATTACGTCATATCAGTTTGTATTTACTAGTAAACGTATCCAATGAGAGACACTCAAAATGCGTGATATTATATATCATTTGAAAGGTAATTTAAAGTACTTTCTAACGGTAAATGACTCATCGGCAGACATTGACTATGAAAAGCTCAAAGGCCAAAAGTATAGTAAAATTTGATCAAAATTAAGCAAATAACGAAAAAACTAATAGGAAGCTAAAAATTGACATAGATGTAGGCGAATACATACTGTTTAAGATTTGTGTCTCTCATTGGATATGTTTACTAGTCAGTACAAATTGATATGCCGTAATAGGTCACATATTTTCTCGACCTTCCTCGATGTCTGTCCCCATCCCCCCACTAACCAAGCTGTCTGCCATTGTAATATATTACATAAAATATTATTTACCGTCATCACACCAAAAATCAGCTTTACTTATATCAAGTTTTTGAATTAATATTTTTTAACCTTTCACTCTCTCCACCACTGATATATGGCAGAACTTCCAACTAAAGATTACCTATGTTAAGACAGTACAATGGCATCAAAGATTTTCTTAATGAAATGACGAAACTATTTTTGTAGCTGGCTCTTAGACTATTACGAGAATTTGTTAAGCCAATAAAGTTCACTGGTCTAAAGTAGTTGAAAATAAAGTACAAGAACTATAATATAATACCCGTTTTAATCTTTAAACACCACATTAAAAAATGCAATCAAGTTTAATTAGGAATCCTTTTCTAAACTAACAATGTATTACTTTACTAGCAAACATAGACAAAGGCGAAAATGTTGGTTCAGAAATTTGAAGCTGATCATTTATCAAAAAAAAATACGCATAGTACATTAGTTATGCAGCGCAACAGCTGTATACTCAATTGCTCTCTTTTGAATATCACTAAAAACTTTTACATCTTAGTACAGCACTGAGGTGAACGCAGAATGAACGCCTGAAGAACGCAGTACAGTTTAATTTACACTCCGAAGTACAAATTCCTTTTGTTTCTTCATTAACTGAATATTTAAGCTTCATAGTCATCTCCATTTTTTAAGCTACCAAAACATTTTTTGTCACTTAATCGATTGAGATAATATTTTAGTGATAATTTAGTTTGCTTTCGTAAAGGAAAAATAACGTTTATTTACTTCCTTATCAGGGTTGGATATTATTAACATTGAATTTTTATTAAACATTCTTTAATGCTTCCACAACGCCCTCCCGGTTTTTAAGGACTTTTCACAATTCAAAGGGCCAGATTTCACCACTAATCTTAAATCTAGGCATTGACCTAGCTAAATTAATTGACGTACAACTTCTAGATTGAATGCAGAAATATTTAATTTCCACTTAAAGGTTTAGGTCATAAGCTCAAAGATACGGTAAGATTACATAACTAGAGCACTACAATACGATAAGGTTACATAACTAACGGAACTCAAAACCGGAAGCTTCCTTCCATTTTAGCTATTAGAGCTCTATTTTATAAAATAACCGAATTTCACATTAAAACAGGTCGAATTAATTATTCGTAATAATGAGCTCGTTACAAGTAATACACTTAAAATTTAATTGAAAATAAAGTAAAGTAAATTTAGCTGTCTCTAAAATACCGTTCACTCATATTGATTAATTATAATTCTTCAATCGATAATAACTTTAAATCAATACGAATCTTCGCGGGTGCAATTCGATTGGAATCCGCAGTAAAGGTATTCCTTCGATATGATTCAATTATTCAAGCTTGCCCGGGTGCCCACATTACAAGGGTATTGAGTATTTTGAAGTTTGGTACCGGAATTATATGAGGGATAAACGCAGCAGAGTGCCCAGATTATATATTTCGTTCAGACAAGCTCAATAAAAGAGCACTAGTACAAACTAATTTACAGTTTAAAAACATTCTATTTTTTCTGTTTGAAAAGTATACTTAATCTTATCAAATGTTTTTTTATGGATCCTTAAGAACCGTTTCCCAAAAAAGGCACTTTAAAGAACCAATGTAGAACAATGGACTTTTATGGTAAATGTGGATCTGTTTTGGGAACTCTGAGATGATATCACCAATACTACAGTCGACAACTACATAATTATGGATTTCGTTTATTGCTCTCCGTACTCACAGTGGCTGTATAATATAAAAAACCGATTGACAAAATAAGTGCAAGTGCAAAACTTCTAAACTAAAATTAAAAATATGTATGTATTCAATTTTGTAATTTAGCACTTCATAAAACCCGCCTAAGTATTTTATTGAAAACGCTAAGTGTCTATTGGGAAATTCAATCAGTCAACCGTTATTGGTATTTACTGCACGTACCTCCGAACAAAATGATGGAAGTTTCCGATTGGGAATTGTGAAACACTGAAAATTGTATACAGATTGATACTGTCATATCCTTTTTAAATCTGTCACGTAAGCAGAGCCGAAACCAAAATTAAATAACAAAACCCACCTTATGCATCTACGCGAGGCTTATGTTGAAACTAGAAGCTGTTTGGTGGAAATATTGTTTCATAAAAGAATAAAATAAGATTTATTAAAATGTATGTATCTTAAGTAAATCGTAGTGAATTATCTAAAATAATAATAAGGTAAAAAATGTAAAAAGTTTGGGAATAAATACATCAAGCAACTCACGTAATGCAAAATTCATTCTACCGTACAAAATTAAAAAGTAAATCTCATATTTCTAGTCGTCGCTTAAAGCAACAATGAAGTTAATTAATCGAAAAACTTACTCCTTCTGCTTAATAATCAACCATCAGAATGGAAAAAGAAACAAATAAAACCTTAACGATGTTATTTAAACATTCCTTCTGATATACCTGTGCTGCTACATTTGAAATTTCATAAACACCCAGAGACATAAAATAAGCAGACGGTATTTCGCAAACGTCAAATAAGAAATTTAATAAGTCCTACTCCTTCAATAATAAAATTTCGTCGTTTACTTCTGCGTCCCTGCATTTTAATGAGTTTTTTCGGCGTATCAACTGAAAGCACTTAATAGGTCTTCAGGGAAAATTATTTGTGATATTTCTTTTAAGAGTTAATATTATTGTATTTTAACAACAGTAACAGCTTATTTGTTTCTCTCCTTCTTTTTAGATTTTGTTTGAACTTTGGCCAGATCCGTTATAAATTACTTTTATTTATTAAACAGAAATGTGTAACCTCGTGTATATATTTAATGAAGTTTCAACCTTCTTTGGAATTTTTTTATTAAAAGGGTGAGGTTTTCATCCCGAATGTCCAAAACGTCAGAAAAGTACTTGTTGATAAAGGGACGCTAAATAATTTAAAAAATAGACATAAATTAAGAGAGCTTTTAAAACTTAAATTTAGTTTAAATAGTGCAAACTTTATAGGAACGAAATTACCTGCGCTAGGTCAGTACAAAACCAAATACTAGCAGTGCATTCTATATAGTGGACACCTCTTGCACTGCTAATTAATCGTCAGATGCTTTAAGATGATGATTGTAAACTCACTTTAATATCCAACGTATTTATGTGCAACTGCTTCAACATTTGTTCAATTAAAAGTGTTCTGATGAAGAAGTTCCTGCAATAGCTTCTGCTGTAAATACAAGAAGTGTCGATGGTATCGCGTCGGTCGCTATAAAATTCTAGATACGTCCAAAACACAGTCGATATATTGTTCAAAAAAAAGTAACTGTAACAAAAAATTATGACGCAATACATAATTAGCGAATATTGATTAAAAAAGACAATATACTGTCTGTGGACTCACACTTGGCATTCCAAAGTTATGTCAAAA
This sequence comes from Agrypnus murinus, assembly GCA_929113105.1. Classification (NCBI taxonomy): domain Eukaryota; kingdom Metazoa; phylum Arthropoda; class Insecta; order Coleoptera; family Elateridae; genus Agrypnus; species Agrypnus murinus. The sequence continues at coordinate 217,010,576 of OV816024.1, read as the reverse complement.
ATTTTGCATGGAAATTTTGAAATAAACAAAGTGTCCAAGAACGCTTGCAGAAAATTTTAACTCAAGGTGAAACGTGAATTTCTTATTAGAAGCTTCATACAAAGGACGAATCGATACAATGGGTTTACAAATATTTTCTACTATGTGTTTTGGGACACTGAATGTATGTAGCAATGCTTTACTGTTAAAGGAGATGAATATAGAAAGATAAAAATTGTAGAAACCAAAACACAACAGAGTGCATAAAGCTTGCTAAGTTCGACATATTTTTGATAACTGCTGCTTCGTAGAGGTAAGTCATCCACCATACCAACCTGACCAAGCGGTTTTCATTTATTTCTTATACTTTTAAGAATATCTGCATTGAAGCTGATTTTCTTTTGATGATGAGTTGAAAGAAACCGCTTTCGAGTATTTTGCAGTGTTACCAAAATATCTTTTTGTAGAGGATTGTCTTTAACCCGACACTTTTAATTACTCTGTACACGTGATTCAACGGCTTGGTTGTCATCTTCAGCTTAGTCTTTAGTAAGGTTACGCCACAGTTTGAATTTTCTGCAGGATAGCCTTATTGGAAAAGCGGCGGGATAAGCATAATAGACCCTATGTTAAAAACTAAGTCCGGCAAATATTACAAGACTTATCTGCAAAGATTATTACTTTTATAAGTATTCAATTTTAATAATGTTTTGCTGAACGTTTAGTTGTAGGTGGTGTATAAAATTTTAAGTACAACCAAGTTTTATAAGTTGCCATTAAATTTATATTTGCTATCAAAGTTTAACCTTTTTTTAACCAAATGTTACCTTTTTGACATGTGAAGGAATATTTAAGGAATATTTGACAAATATTGCAAATGTAAACTCGCACGATCAGTTGTGCGATCACTTGTGGGCAAATTCTATACAGTCATTCCACGGCCATCGTGAAAACAAAGCAAATCATTTTATTCAAATTCTATTAGGGTTGCTCATGCTAATTTCCATCGTTCAGAGAGAATCTAATAAAAATGATTTTTGAACTTTCTATAATAAAAACCCTTTTTTAATCACTCTGTCAATGTTTTCATAGTTCAATTGAAGTGAAGTACAAGCTAAGTTAAGCGATTTAAAAATTCATCCTTGTACCGGCACGGGTTATTCTTGTTTAAAACCTTTTGTATTTTGGGAATCTCAGTTTTTCAGCAAACTAAACCATATTTCTGGGTGAAATCGATAAAATTTCCACTTTCCCAAAATAACGACCATCCTAATATATATATATCTACATCATCAAAGCAGACCGTACATATTAGTATTTGTTAGTAATAAGAAACCATACCTTTCAATGATCGCCTGATACTATAGGAAACATAAACTGTTAAAATTGGAAATGTACTGCTAATTGAAATGATTCAATTAGCAGATATTAATGGGTTGGTATCGTAATTCTTGGAATACTGAAAAAAATTATTAGAAACAAGGTAATGGATTGGTAACCCTGTTTTTAGATAAAGAATATTATTCAACCTCGATGTTATTCAAAGTTATCTAAAACTGTGATATTCAAAGCTTATATAGTAAGCATCAGAAGGTGCTTCACAGGTATGTAACTAAAGAGAAAAAGAAGAAAAATGTTGAGTTTGTTATTTCAAGTTTTGTCTGAAATCGACTTTTAATCAATAATACAAGACACTGACCATTTCAGATTGTCCTACTACTTAATGACATTTTCTATTTTAAAGAGAAACACACTTACTCAAATAAATAGTATTTGGTTTAAAATAATTTTGGGACTAATTTATATGACGGTGAGCTAGGACATGTCTTCCATTTAAAGTAAGGCAGGTAAGGAATAGTTCAAATTATGTATTCTAGAGTATATTAAACGGTATATTAACAATCGAAGACTAACCTACATATAAACAAAAAAAAATAAAATTTTACAAAAACTTTTAAAATTATGCAAAAATCTAGTAAAGGTGTAAAAGATTTCATTATGTATTGAAGAAAACAAATTGAAAAACTACTAACTAGTATTAACAGTCTGCAAGAGAAACAGACTTATTAGGTAATAATAAAAAAAAATGTACAGTATAAGTAAGAAAAAATCTAAATAGGAATATTTTTCAAATTAAATAGGAAACATAACGGTTGCATAAACATCCTACTCGCGAGTTACGTAGAAATACTGCTTACCATCAGCAAGCAGATAATATATTACATTTCAAGATAAGAAGAAAGTATTATCTTCCGTGGGAATTGCTTAGTATGCAGTATTAACTTTCTCATGAGAATTGCTTATCATGCAGATAATATTGTATTACTTTCCTCGTGAGAACTGCTGAGTAATATTTTATTTAGATAAGAGAATCATATATACAGAGTCTTCATTAAGTTTGGAACCGGCTTAATATCTTCAAAACTATTAACTGGATTAAATTGAAATTTGGGGTGTGCATTTTATAAATTAATATCTATTGTACCTAATTTTTTCACCTGCTTTGCATCGTTACTTTACGAGATACACAGCCAACTTGATTTTTTTTAAATAGCAATGGGGGTCAAATTTGACATCATTTAAAAGTTTATTTTTTTCTGAGTACCATTATGTAATACACGTGTTGTATCATTTTGACAAAAATCGCCAAAAAAATTAAAATCAACGAAACATGTTTTATCCACAAAATCAAAAGTGTTGAATAAATTAAAAATTAAAATATCTAGTGATCTTACAAAATTCATAGAAATGTCAAAAGTTACACATTGACAGTAAATATTTAAGTAATTTTAAGTAAAAGTAAATTTTAAGTAATAAATTTAATTTTGTGGATAAAACATGTTTCGTTGATTTTAATTTTTTTGGCGATTTTTGTCAAAATGATACAACACGTGTATTACATAATGGTACTCAGAAAAAAATAAGCTTTCAAATGATGTCAAATTTGACCCCCATTGCTATTTAAAAAAAAACAAGTTGGCTGTGTATCTCGTAAAGTAACGATGCAAAGCAGGTGAAAAAATTAGGCACAATAGATATTAATTTATAAAATGCACACCCCAAATTTCAATTTAATCCAGTTAATAGTTTTGAAGATATTAAGCCGGTTCCAAACTTAATGAAGACCCTGTATATATATATAGTGTGTTAGACAGTAGATTCATTAAGTTTTGATCAGTTCATAGTTAAGTTTACATCTAAGCTCTAATGAGCATTTATATTATTGTGTATTGTAATTGTCATTACTTCCGCTGGTTTAAAATAAAGATCCAGGGAAAACAAAAAATCTTTCTAAAAACTCGTTTCATTTGAACACAAACGAAACTGGCGCAGTTAACGTCCAGATCTTCAAAAATTAGAGGAACCAAGTACTCTAATTTTCCGTTTCAACGGTCAATTGAAGAAACCATCCGCTCCAAGTAGACACCGCCGCTGACGTTGCATTGGGACCCCGAGGACACACATCGCCGCGGCCAAGCATCTTTACGGCACCTACTTCAACAACAACCGCTTTGTCCATTGCGTTCATAGGACCCTGTTCATAGAGAACCACCGTCAACTGCTGACGACTGATCATCGCGATCAATAATTCATTATTACAAGAAAATGTAAGTGAAATTTATAATCTTAAAGTGAAAAGTTTAAAGTTTTAAAAAATAAATTTAAATTCAAATCATAAATTTACTAACATAGCTTTTACAATTAATTTAAGTTAGTATTAAGAGCATTTAATTATACAGTCTGTTTCAATTTATTTGCCTTCGATAGACGAAAGGAATAGTTGGACACTTTGGTAATTAATAATTGCATTTTAGTTTCTAATTTACGTACATGGTAGACGCCAAACCGATAGGTAGTGTCAACTAGTGACATTATAAAGCCTTTCATGCTTTCCATGTATGGGTAGGACCCTTAATCTTTAAGACCACTAACATAAGAATAAAGATTCTATATAATAATAAAAGTGTATTATTAATGCCAAGAAATCGCTCAAGATCCCCAAGACGATCAAGAAGTGTAGAACGTTCAAATCTGAACAACCCTCCTTTATTATTTTTAAATAACAATAATATTAATAGAAAATTAATTAATAATATTAAACTTAGGTAACGCTATCCTAAAAGAAAGCGAATTTACAAAATTAAGACTATAGATTATACACCAATCATTACTCAATATGGTATGCTTAAAGAAAATTTAATAAAAATCATTATTCTTTTCGAAAATCAACAATACCCCATCGAACATAGGCAGTTCACTAATATTACTGACATATTAATTAGTCATAATAACATATTATTAATCATTAAACAATATTTAAACAAAGCTGACAACCAACAAACTTATCGATCAATTATTCCCTCAAACACAACATACAATCCAAAAAACGAGGACTCGTAGATGGTTTAAGAACCATTTTTAAATTCTTAACTGGCAATCTGGATGCCAAAGATGGTCAAAGATATGAAACATTGATTTTCAAATTACAAAAAGTTAGTGAAACACAAACTAACGTCATATTAGAACAAGCTAAAATTCTTAATGCCACTATTTCCACTATAAACAATCTAGCCAACAATCAAATGCTACTCAATGAAAACCTAAACAAAATTATTTTAGAAAACAAACAGGTGAAAAAGCATGTCGCCACAGTATCCCAAAAAACAGTTTTATTCGAAGCCGTGCACTTTACATTAAGCATCTTTACAACTTCTTATAAACACCTACTTTGAACTCGAAAACGCATTAACTTTCGCACAGAACCAACAAATGCATATGTCATTAATTGACAATATTGAACTAATTCAAAATCTAAACGATATTTCTAAACACTTGTCCCACCAAACAACATTAACCATTCCCTATTCAGCAGATCAAAGTTATCTACATCTATATGAAAGTATCATTGTTACCAAAGCCTATTAAATTGCGAATAGAATCACTTTTCATCTTTGAAATTCCTCTAACCTCTAAAACTAACCATTATCAACTTATACAATTGATACCTTTTCCAATATTTATTAACACCCGTCATTTCCGTATGATTATTCCAACCTACAATAATATATTGATTAATACTAAAATTAGTTACAATAGGCACTTACTTTTGTAACCAAAATAATCACTTTGAAATTCCAAACGATAAATTATGTGAAACCCAATTACTATCTTTTAATAGTAACCGAACATGTACCCCATATCTTTTTGATCTAACTCATATTAAAATCTCTCAAATAGATACTGCCACTTGGCTAGTAACTGTACCTTCCAAAGCAATTCTAGATATTAATTTTAAAAATCAAAATTTTCGAAAAGAATTTTATGGTTCTAAAATTTTACATTTGAGCCCTGATTGCACTGCGTTAATTAATCACGAGCAAATGCTATTCGTAGCTAAAACTACGTCAAACAAAATTATCGACCTAAAATTACCAAATATTGACCAACTAGTAATATCTGAATCAAGTCATGTTGACATCTCGAGAGTCGACTTAATTCCGATCGATACACAAAAGTTAATTGATAATCAAATCAAAATTACCGATAACGGTTATCTACTAAAATCAATTGATCATGTGACTGCTAATCATTTAAGCATATCATCTATTATATTAACCATAATTGCTATAATTTTAGTTATAAGTATTTTTGCATATTTATACTGTAAACGTAATTCCTTAAAAATAAAATTCATTGATTTTCTAAATAAAGATTTAGGTGCGATAAATAAAACGCAGAAAATTAAAATTTTCATTTTCCTTTTACTAATTTTAATATTGTTTTAAACAAAAATTATATTAAAACATTTTAACGCTGAGGAGTTACATAGAAATACTGCTTGCTATCAGCAAGCAGATAATATCATATTACATTTCAAGATAAGAAGAAAGTATTATCTTCCGTGGGAATTGCTTAGTATGCAGTATTAACTTTCTCATGAGAATTGCTTATCATGCAGATAATATTGTATTACTTTCCTCGTGAGAACTGCTGAGTAATATTTTATTTAGATAAGAGAATCATATATATATATAGTGTGTTAGACAGTAGATTCATTAAGTTTTGATCAGTTCATAGTTAAGTTTACATCTAAGCTCTAATGAGCATTTATATTATTGTGTATTGTAATTGTCATTACTTCCGCTGGTTTAAAATAAAGATCCAGGGAAAACAAAAGATCTTTTTAAAAACTCGTTTCATTTGAACACAAACGAAACTCGCGCAGTGCCCGCGCAACTTAATATTGTCACACGCACACACATACAAACACACAAACGTCTTTAAAATAATTTAATTTACATAACTAGAAATAACATAAATTATATAAAACCAATGTAACTTCTGTTGAAAGTGACTGTGAGAAAATATAGAGTTTTATAAACAATTGAAGATCTACTCAAACTAAATTCAATTCTACAACTAAAAGTAATAAAATATTTATTATAAGATTCATTAATTACAATGCTAATCAAATTGTAAACAAGATTAAAAAATCAATATCCCGAATAATTAATTTGCAAACATTGGTTTTATATACGACCAAAAATAAAAAACAGTAATTACTTAATAGAAATATATTAACTACTATACAACATTTCACCTATTTTTTCTAAACTCTGATTTAAAAATTGAAAGACATATAAGAGTACCAAACATGAATGGGCGAATATCACATTGGTACTAGAAGTTTATGACGATTACCATTATTTAAATTGGTTTAACCTAATTTTTCATTTACTATGTTATGGCAACATAATTCCAGTTTTTAAATTTGTTTTATTTATAATTGAATTGCCTGGTTTCATTTAATGTACAGTGTACTTGTTTAGTTACCCATTTGTTTCTTTTTTTATATTTATATATAACGTCACTGGTATCTTAGTCCTGATTTTCCTATTATGAAGAAATACAAGTAAATTGATAGGGGTTGTTACTGAAACTTCTTAGCGTATAAGAAGTGTTGCCCCGATAGACTTGATTGTAATAACAATTCAATTTTCACCATTGTTTGCAATCTGAGGCGAGGGATATTTTATATTCTAAAATTAACTATTTTTAATTAATTATTATTATTAATTAAAAGATTTATTTTTTTATCTTCCGTATTGTAGTATTTATGAAATTAACCTTCATATTTTGATGTAATTGAAAATTTTTCGATAAAGATCTCACGAATAATTATTTTTATTGATTCTTCATTCATTTTAAATACATACAATACGTCATTATATATATATAATATATTAAATGCATGAGATATTTATAACCATTATGCTAAATTTCCTTGAATTATTTATTTCAAAAAAATTATCACATTTGTTGTTAAAGTAGATCGTGCTGTTAAATAGGGTTTAAACCTGAATCATTTTGGTGTTTGAGTTACGAGCATTATTGTTCTTGTAATATCTAAACACTAAATTTCACTAATACATATTTTGACATTGGGTAGTCTTGACGCATTAAACACGGTAGTGCCCCATGCAATGCCTAAAACTTTTTAGAATATGTATGTAGTTCTATTTTTTGGAAAAGAGTCGGTTTTGTTTTAAAATAGTTTTAGTTAATCCAGAAAGCAATTTCATTGTGTGGTGACATAACTTTAGTGAGTTCCTGGGTCAAAAATAATTTTTTTAAACCAGGCATACCGGAATGTTACATTATTGATAGTTAGTTATCTGTAGCAGTATTGCAAAATTTGCTCAAGGCTCGATTGTGCTGCCTGTTTTCAAGGCATTCCTCTACCAACTTCTCGGTTTGATCCCATACTAATATATTCCAATAAACTATTTTTTTGTTATGTTAATTAAGACAGGGAAACGGATGTAGACTTTCGGTACCATATAATCTAAGTTTAACTTGAGAATTAGCAGACTCGTATAACTCTGACGTTTAGACTGTTTAGAGAATATACAGTCTATTTTTTGTAAACGATAATATAAGAAATCCAATGGAATTTTATCATTTTCCTCCTAAATTTGTACTCTTGCAAATGTAAGTAGAAATTTTGGTATCAATCGAAAGAAGAATTCATTTTACGTCAAAGACATATTAAAAATATTAACATAAATACCAAAATAAACTTTACCATCTCAATACCTGAAAAGAATAAACTTATTACAAACCACACCTGGAATTCTGCTTCTGGACGAGAAATAAATTCAAGCTCTCAAATGTATGAAAATACTTTTAAAAATTGTACACACAAATTTTATTTTCATAGATCAAATTATGGTGAAAATAAAATTAATTCAAATACACCAATTACATTGAGATAACCTCTCTTAAACTTGTGAAACTGTAACTAATCTTTGTATTTATATTCTATTTTATAACCTCTCTTTAGTTTGTTTAAATGAATTATTATGTTGCTAATAACCTGACATGAGTGTTATAACAAGTTTCATTTTAACAAACCAACATGAAACAAATTAAAAAAAATAATGTTCTGTTCTTAATTGAACTTCTTATAATATTGACAACAAAATTTCAATAATAAATTGTTTACTTGTTTACAGGAAAAATATTTCTTCTTGAATTTAATTTAAATAAAATAAATCACAATTACATGTGATATTATACGAAAGTGAAGTTAATTCTTCTTTGTTCCAAAGAACATAAAGGTATGTATCATTCTTGATTATTATTGACGTTTGATTGTGAAACGATAGTATTTTACTCAAACTAACAATGCCTAAATGGTAAAACTAGGCCCACATTGGACCGACAGTGAAACGAAGCTTTTTTCTTACTCTAAATAAAACTTTAAAATATCAAAATATTTATACTTACTTTACTATAATCACTAAAATTGTCTCAGCTTGAGATCTTGCTCTTATTACAAATTTAAATGTCAGGTCTTAAGTATTGGTTCTACAGTTGTCTAATTATTAAAAGGATAGATAAAGGTTTCAAAACTCAATAAAATACATTAACTGGGCGCCATCTGATCATGAGAGGTAGGAATAATAACTAGTCTGAAATCATTAATCAGAAAATGAAATCAGATCAAATAAATTTTGTTCAAATAGTTAACTATACTCAATAGTATCAAAATTAGGCTGGAGAAAAAAAAATATAAATAAAAATTTTCATAATTATATGGATCAATATTACTCATTTTAGTTAAACTTGAAATCATATTTATTCTGTGAATACAAAAAAATAAAACATTTTTATCATGGGACACTGTAAAACAACTCTAATATATTATTCGGTCCACTAGTGTTCTCGAATCAAGCAGATGAAGCTGAACTAAAAAGGTTCTATAACAAATAGATATCATAAAAGGATTAAAAAGGTTAAGGTGGTAAAGACCTATAAGGGAAAGTATGATCACGAAGACCAAAAGGAAAGTCAAGATACTCTATTCTTGTTACTTTTAATAATCTGCACCACATAAATGGCAGAAGTATGAAAGAATTTTTGAAAAGAGTGGAGGAAAACAAAATCGATAATTGTAACAGGAAAACTATCCTAAAAAGGACACACAAATTAGAGTGGTCAAAGGTGACTAAAGGATCAAAAATCCACAGGGGATTAAAGAATATAAAAATTTCAGGGGGAAAACTGTTCCAAGAAAGAAACGTACAAATTTGCTTGGTCAACAAAATAACCTGAAGGACCAAAAGTCCTGATAGCTTTACCTGACTCTTACTGGAACCCGACATCGGTGAAGGAATTTCTATAGCGCATCCCATCGCGCTATAATAAACAGAACTTAAACTTTCAAATAAAAGTTCAACTTACATAAACTAATTTAGGGCACAAAACCCCAACAAATTATATTTTTCTGAATATTCAAAGTAGTAACTTCACACAGGTTTCTAAATAAACAGACCAGTCAAAATCGGGAAAATATACGGGACGCAATCAGGAAAAGGACCTACACCCTGAGTGAGTTCGGACCAACCTACCAAGAAACACCCAGGGGATAAAAGTATATCCCTGAGGCACTCTACACGATCACACCTCCACACAAGATCTCCACGAAGATATTCAATCACTCAAATAAGAAGAGGGCACTCAACAAATCACGCAATCATTGTTTTATGTAGCTCCCACAACTAAAAGAGGAAATATAAATACACCAGCACCGACCTGTCAGAACTATGAAAGAATATAACACCACAAGTGGGATTAATGAATATTATTTGAAAAAAACTAAACCTATTTAGCAATAAGCAGAAAGAAATTTAAAGACAAAAATCTTAAAAAGATTTTATATGAGGAATATTTGATTTTTATTAGAATGGCGAATAAACTCCTCTTGTATACTAAAAAGATCATTTAACAACTTTCAGTGCCCCATTCATATTCAATCATACCAAGCGTATTCACCAAAACGAAACCACAAATAGGATTAAAGTATTATTTGAAGAAAGACTAACAAAATAAACATAAGAGGGATTATAGGTTAAACATGACCTATTTATAATTCAGGGATTTAAAAATTTTATTATTTGGAAAAATCACAATGATTTTCCTTTAAATCTCTGACATGAAAATTGCCAACCGAATGTCCATCTAGGATATATTCCACGCCGATTCGATCAAAGTTGGCGCGGTACCCTCATAGATTTTTTTTATATTTTGTTTACGTAATACCTTTTCCAAGCCTTATATAAAGCTCAAATATTACTGTCCATAAATACACCGTTCGCGTGATATAGAGGTTTATTTTTTTCAGTTTTAAACGTACATGGCTATATTCAAATACTATTTACTCGGCTTTCGTATTAATTAGGAAGGTCGGGTTTTTTGCATTAATCTATCGTAATTCGTTCGTTGTTCGTTTTCCAACACTTGTAACATAGTATATTATCTGAGTTTTTACAAAAATTTGACTTTTCTCAAAATCGGTCCCATTAATTTTTTCTAAAAAATAACAACTATTGTATGCTTATGTTCTTATAATTGTGTTAAAATTTCAATTTGGTATCTGTATGGAATCACAAGTTATTAATTTTCTTCTAGTATAGTCGTGCGAATAAAATGTTCTGAAACGACATACACTTGTATTAAGAACAACGACTGTGACTCCCAAAATGTTTCAATAACTTTCCCCAAAAAATGACAACTATTGCACACAACTATGTCCTTATCATTGTAATAGAATTTCCACTTGGTATCTCAATAGAATCGGAAGTTGAGACATTTTTTCTCTAGTCGTTCGTATACACTTTACACACTGCAACAAAGAATTATCCAAAGTCCACGGGACGCAGTTGCGAGCAAACCTATTGTAGGTATATATTATATCAGACACGGATTAACAGTGGGGGGGGGGGTAAATGGGGAGATTTATAAATAAATATACATAGGATACAATCAAATAATGTTGGTTTAATTATTATGTATTAAAACAATTACTTTTTTCAAAAATTCCCCTCCAATAATTCTCTGGATCCGCCCCTGATTATTTGATAATACAACGAATTATAATTATTACTACTTTTGCTTTAATAAATGAAACTCGAAACAATCATTTGAAAATGAATAAGAATTTCGATACCAACAGGAAGAGTAGAATGGAACTTTAGAGTTCCAGGCAGCCCTCTGGAGCTGATAAATCGCTGGTTCAAAAATCCTTCATGCGCTTCAAATTCAATTATAATTTCAGCAAAACCTACCTTTTTTTAATATTAAGTTCATTTGGTTGATCTTTCGTATCGCAAAAGTTGTAGCAAAAACTTATTGATTTTCAAATGATTGTTTCAAGCTTGATTTGTTAAAGCAAAAGTAGTAATAATTATAATTCGTTGTATTATCATATAATATATACCTACAATAGGTTTGCTCGCAACTACGTCCCGTGGACTTCGGATAATTCTTGTTGGAAAGTGTGGAAAAAGATTAGTTTAAAGATTTGGCATATATATTCTTGACAGAAGAGAATTGGACATGTAATATATAGTTGCCACTGGAAAGCTAGATATGTTATACTGTGTTTTCCTATTGTTTCAGCTGACGTACAGGTACTTTATAGCCGCAAAACTATGTCATAAACAGTACTTCATAATGCAGTTGTACTTTTTTTTCATCTATTTTGTATGCACATTATTATTGATATTTGAGTGTTGTTATATAAAGTATTACGTAGATCATGATAGACCTCAGTAAAGCCTTGATGCCACTACTCGTGTATTTGACAAATATTCGTCACTTGTGAATATTTGTCAAATAGTGGGAAAGGTGTCACTCGTACAAATGTTACCCATTTGACCTTTCCTGTTGGTTGCCGGTAAATATAACACAAATCAAAGACTTTTATTACTTGTCAAATAAATTCTTTAAAAACGTATATTTTCAAGTCCAATGTTTGCCAATCTTAGGGGCGGTTACACAAATACTTGTGTAGTTTAAATCACAAATATTTGTGTATTTGCCAAATATAGGAGTAGTGGGATCCATGCTTAATACGAAGGCCTTTTGTAATCAGCTGATATTTACTTTTCTAATGTGAATGAAACCTCTATTTTGATATATTTATTTTAATTATACAAATAAACGATTAAACGTTAATTGTGTTGATTATTATTTTTTTGCATTGTGTAAACTATATTATTAAGAACCAGTGGGTATTGAGCTTTTGCTTACTTGGGTTGAATAAATATTTTTAACTGCGGTTGAACTCCTAAATTGCGGAAATTTATTATTAAGAAATTGTTTGTTGTTTTAATTACTTTGCCAAATATGTTCGTGCCCGCTTCCATAGTTGTTCAATAATAATGTGCCGCTTAAGCTTTAGTTAACCCACGTCGAAAGATAGCAGGATATTTAGAGTCGCTGCTGCAGATCTACAAGCTAATCCGAAGTAATAATAATAATAAGCATAAGTAACGGAAGTATTAATTCTTGTCTTTTTATTGTTTTTGAGAAGTACTATAGTTTTTGGCAGCCAGGTGCGGGTTTGAGTTATAGAATTTTAATCTTACTTCAAATTTAAAATTATAAATATTGAAAACAAATTATGGAACAATGAATAATATGTTTACTTACAGTACTCATGCAATAATAATAATTACAGGCATGCTAGGACACTAGTTTTATTTATTTAAAAGGATTACATGCCAGATTACATTTACAATTATTAATATAAAACAGAATAATAGTAATACAATCTTTTCATGCATAAATAACCTTACTTTAGTAAAAATGAATAAATTGTAAAGAAGGAATATGAGTCAATTTAGTAGTTAATAAAACAGATTTCAAGTAACTCAGGTTACAATATTAGGATAGTATTTCCATTTTTCTTGAATGCTAATCTTCATGTTAGATTTCAACTTTGTTGTTGAGTAACGTAGATGATAGTTATGCATTTTTCCAGGAAGCTCAAACAGTTTCGTGTAGATGTTTCATTGAGAATAGTTTAACTAAGTCATCATCTTAAAATCTATTATGCTACAATTAATTTACCTATCTCTATAGCTGCATATAGTTGTGTTTTATGTAAGAAGGCATCGGTAGAAATCTCACTTCATTATTTTTGAAATTATTCATATTTATTTAATGTTATCCAGGACTTGTCTTCTTTTGTCCAAACATATAAATGGACCTTCGAAAAGAAACAGTTTCAGTCAATCAAAATCATAGGTTGATTCTATATCGGCTCCAGATCTGAAATCTATAAAATAAAATTGGATTATGTTCCCATATGTTTTTTGTAAACAATTGTACGGTACGTTTATACTAGTTTCGAAATAATGAAATTTTGGTGCATAGTTACTAAGAATTTTAAATGCGGTCCTGTAAATTTGCGTTCTTCTTGTAATTTAAAATTACCGTTGGCATTTTATATAAATAAACCTCATAAAAATACATTAAAGGTCATCTTTCAAAACCCTCCCAGACTAGTGGAGTTGTCTTGTTCAATAAATTACAGTTTCTGTTGTAAATAAAGGGCATGGCTTACACAAGTTTTGCATTGTCAAATGATTCCGTTGCTAAAATTTAAAAAGCTGGCAATTTGGTCAATGTGAAATCATGTTTTCAAATCTTCTCATATACGTTTCAGCTTTTATTCCACGACAATATTATAAAAACTTATTTTGTTTTGATGAACAATTTCCTGTACGTGTTAAATGACACACCTCAAATAAAAACATTTGCGTTTTAGAATACATTCCGTCTGCAAGTTTTGCTATAAAGGGTATTGCGTTCTGGATTCTTTTTGTGTGAACAATTTACAAGGACAATTTAAGGGTAACTTTAGTTTTTGTAGGTAACTTGTTCATGTTTGCTGTACTAAACAATCTCCAGCAATAAAATCTTGGCATATGTGTTTGTGTTTTCATAAAATAATTATTTTAGTTACTGGTGGACTAACGTAATAACTTTGAATATATATTTTTTAACCAATTCCGAAAGTGAAAATGATGAAATGTATCCGTCGTCACACAATTTATACATCATAGAAGTGGTAACTTAACAAACTTAATGTCGGTTATCAACAAAGTAGTGCGAAAAGGAATACATGCCCAAGATTCGAAAAATCTAACTTTCTATTGAATAGTTATAGAAAAAGTATACTATTCTACTAGCGTGGAATAGCTATTATACCTGGTTCACTTGTACTCGTGTCGCAACTTTCATCCTGAGTAATAGACATTTTACGTTCTCAAAACCAGCACTCTAATTTTTCTTGGACTCGACGAAGGTCCGTCTAGGACTCTATATAAATCTAGCTTTTAGTTTCAGTGGTTGATTTTACAGTTATTTGACCATTTTCTGTTTCTCTTTCATTAACTTCGATGTAATAAACTTTAAAGTCAAAGTCTTACAATCGCAAAATTTCCAAACAAACATCTAACCTTTTTGTGAACCGATGACGTCAATCTTCGTTAGGCTGGGTACGAAATGGAAGAACTGTGTTGTATTTACTTCCTACATTACCAGCTACGCTTATATTTTAAAAATGATACATTTCTAAATTAATCAAGTAATGGAAAAATATAATCTCTCTAAAGCAGGTATTATTCCATTATAGTAGTTTAATCGTAGTGATTGATTTCATTTGATGTATCATGCATATAATTGGTCTTGTTTAGATTAAAACTGTGTTATGCTGCAAAACGATTAATTCTAATTCGTTAAAACCATCAAACGGACGTATATCGAATAAAAATAGAATGGTCCTACGTACTATCTCATTGTAAAATTGATAAAGAGTTTTTTTAGTATACATGTTACACTGATAGAAGTATGTAACTCTATTAGAATGGGAAACTTTTTAAAGCAAAAAATTGTTCAAAAGAATAGATTGTAAAGTTGCAATTAAAAACTAGCTTTAAGGTACACTTTGATAGTTTCCTAAAAGCTTTGAATGCCAACATCTACGCATTCTCGTTCGTCTCAAGGTCTAACGTTAGTAAATTTCCATTTAAATTAGAAGACGTCTATTACCACAATTGCTTGTTATAAGCGACATTGTCAAATCTTAATTATTGTTTATCTTAAATGTCACAAATGGAATTTGCTTTATTTGTATTCGGCTTCCATTGAATTAGCTTTAGAATCGTTCTCTACACAAGGGATACAGTAAATGTTTCATCGAAGCTTCCAGACTAACCATAAAAAAACTGAAACGTAATATACTAACAAAGCTTATTATGGGTTAATTAATGCAGATGATAAATGAGTAAATAGATTTAATTCGTGCGTTTTTGAAAGCCTTCTTAGAGACACTTTAATTATTGCTTGAGCAAAAACTGTTAAACGAGTACTTTGACAAAAAACTTAGACAAATTCAGTAATTACTACTTATTATTCAATTAATTCCTTTATAAACCGCTGCAATAATTGTTCGAGAAAGGAAATAATTCCATTTTGCTTGTCGTAAGTAGTTTATCTAAATTTTAAACATTCCCATGTCAACTGGAAACACAAATAACTGTTTATTAGCAAATATTGCTTTGCAGACGTACATGTGTATACTATTCTGTGCTAAGTTCTAGCAATTTAGTTTTAGTGACAGTAACATGTACGCGAACACTGAACAATTCGTTTAAACGTCAGCTAAAGAGCTCATCTGAAACTCATGCATTCGTTGTAATAAACCCTTTCCCACGTAACCGTGCAAGTTACTATTTTATTACAAATATAAAACTAACAGAAAGCATATATTGTAATAAGTTCCTCATACGTGCATAACGTAATGGATTATGTACCTAAATTATTGCTGTGGTTGTACCGCAGTTGAATTACTTTAGAAAGGTTTTACATGTAGCTTGCATGGAATTTTAAAATACACTCGGTTCATTTTAGAAAGAGCCAATCTTATTATGTAGTAAACAAATGTAGATGCTTAAACTAGAAAAAATATGTTTTCTAACGTAAGAACACAATTTCACATAATTTTAAAACTGCTCATTTGTAGTAGGTTTTTGCATGTAAAATGAAGTATTATCTAACTTTGAAATAAATAAAGATTAGTAAAAGTTTCACAGTTTTATTAAAATATAACCTGACAATATTGTTTCGACAGCTATGCTGTCATTATCAAAGGTAATATAATTATAAACAAACACGTCACAAAGGTAGATACAAAAATAGGTAACTAGATAAAATAATAATAATAATCAGAATTAAATATCTAATACTTCCAATAACGGAGAATTACTGAGCTCAAGTTGTTCATTCATTAAAGGTACCCTGAGTGTGTGTTTGTATATCTCAAAGGCTTCTAAAATGTCTAATTTGCGTTTGTTATTACAAAAATGTAGGAATTTAATATTATTTTGAGTAAGTATGAGTCAGTAGAGTAAGAATGAGTATTGTGGAGCCACACAACCTTGAACTCTTATTTGACTTCCTTTCGCTTTTCAAGCCTCTCCCCATTATAAGCCACGCCTCCCTCTCTGCTTCCCCTTCTCCAGGCCCCTCGCCATTATAAGCCATGCCTCCCTCTCTGCTTTCTCCCTCTCCAAGCCACACCTTCCCTCTCTCTACTTGCTTCATTTGTTTTCAAGATCCCCCGCTTGGTAAGCCACGCCCCTCTATAGATCACCCTTTATAAACCACACCCCTTTATAGACCACTTGTCTCATAGACAGCACCCCGTTAGCTCTAGATACAATTACATTAATATCTCCAAATATATTTATAGGATGTAAAAAGGTATAGCCAAATGAAGTTTGGATAATAAAAAAATCGTATCAAGTACATCTCCTTTATTCAATCGTTCGAAATTAGTGTGTTACGAAACAGAAAAGTGTGGTACAATATAAAACATTATACAATCACATTAGTATCTGCAAATATATTAATAGGATGTAAAAACGGTATGGTCAAATGAAGTTTGGATAATAAGAAAATAGCATCAAGTACATCTTTATTCAATCATTCGAAATTAGTGCTTTTACGGGACAAAAAGTGTGGTACAATATAAAATATACAGCTGAATGTAAGTTAGTAAAGAAACACATCTTGAATAATAAGAAAAAGCATACCATATAATAAAAAAATATATTTATTAAAAACTATTTACTATTATATTAAAAACTATTTATTACAAATATTGTTTAACTAAACTATATTGAGGTGTTATTTAAATATTAAATAAATATTATAATATGCCCCACCGTTCCAAATAAAACATAAATTATATACGGTGGATTAAATTAAAAATACACCCCAAATATTTTTCTTTATTCCAATCAGCCAGCTCAGGGTTATTTGATAGAGCATAAATTGTTTGAATTATGAGACTCTTATTAACTCTTACGCCTGAAAAAGGAGAAAAACTTACGTTGCAAACACTAGGGCAAAAACTGGATGCTTGTATGTGCATCAATTAAACACATAAGTAATTTTAAAAACACAAACTTTATTTAATTCAGAAGAAAAATAATTAGAAATGTTAAAAAGAAAGAATTAAAAAGAAAAATTGTTCAAATTTGTACACTAAGACCAATGGGAAAATTTTGATTCCCAAGCTTGCTCAAATGTAGTTAAAAGTTGTAATAGCCTGACATGGGCTATTACAGTCATTCACTTGAACAAACCAACACAAATCAAAATTGTTTACAAATTAAAAATGTTTATCTTAATGAAAAATAAATTGAAATAAAAGAAATTGAATTGTTTTATTTTTGAAAGAAAATAAGTTCTCAAAAGAACCTTTAATGTTAAACAAAATAAATTTGAAATTATTAAGGAAAAAACTTTATAAATTTTATATTGTCAATCAAATTAAAGAACCTTTTTATTACGACCAACCTGGTATATTATAAAAATAATTTCCTATATTTATAATCCTAAATTGGTATCACTGCAATAGTATTTATCCACTGATTTCCTGTTTGAGTACGTAAATCGATAATGGAAATAAATTCTCCCAAATTTATTTAAACAATCTCGTTCACTTCAAATAATTGTGGAACAATAATAAAATCTTCTTTACACTTTTAAAAATGTTCAGGTAAACACTTCAATTTAATTCAAACTTTATTTATTTTTGACGTTGACACATTAATCATATGGTCAAAGCATCTAACCTCACTTTAAATTACAGATTTATTATCCGGAGTCGGGCATAGATTTGCCGAAAACGTTTTGTCGACTGACTTTGTTAAATTTGGCTCCAACTTATATAGATCTTGTTGAAACAAAAGCCTGCACTGACATTTTTCAAAACAAAATCGAAGCACGGGAAATTTATGACGTCACTATCCCATACAGCTGTTCTTAATTTTCACGAATCTTAATTCTATAAACACAGGATTATAGTACATAAAACAAGGATTAAAACAATGTAATACACTTGCATCCTAAAATGCATCGTAACAAAGATACAAGACGAAAACGATTTACAATGTACAAATCTCGTTATAGCTTAATTACATACAAAATTAAAATAAAACAGGTTTATCCTATACATAATAGATGCATGATCACGCAATACAACTAATACATATAAATTTTCCATAGGAACATCTTTACAATTTACCAAAAACATAATTTTACAGTCCGATACGATATCGAATCAACCAATTGATGCATTTGCAAGTTTCAGCTTTAATATTGATTCAAATAAAGTCAATTTACGATCATATTGTCCAGCATACAGTTCTCCAAGTGTTTACATAAAAACAATGGTGAGGAAAACAGTATAAGAGTTAATAATCATCAAACTGAGCCATAACGACAAAATTTAAACCTTCAATAATGAAAATGGTCAGGATTTTTATAACAAAGTTTAAAAACTAATTGTACTATATAAATCATAATAAGATTGACCCAAATTATCTGTTTTTCAGTTAACTGACAGCGCGAAACTAAGTTGGTCTCTTGGAAAGTAGAAAGATTCATCCTACGTTGAAGATCGTAGCCTCTAAATTTAAACAAGAAGATTACTTCTTCTCTACAAGTGAAAAACCTATGCCAATGTGTAACTTTATCTTTTTTTATAAACAAAATCAACCTTTTTATATACATATGAAATTTAGGTTATGTTTGCATGAAATTTTTATTCTTGATTTCTATTTTAAATATTGATGAGCCTAACTGTGACCCTATATGTAACCTTTATATTAATTATGCCTATCACTTATCATGTCCCTCTATTAATTTAAATCTGATATGTGAAATATTTTTTTTCACGTTTACGATCTATCGTTAATTAAAATTTTCAGTGAGGTGGTCTAATATCACCTCAATATACTATATTATAATTACTCGAGTCGAATCCGAAAATGGTTACGGCTGTTGTAGAGCCATGTTTTTATTTCACACTGATTGAATGATCTAGACTGCACGGCACCATTGAAACCGGAAGATCCAAAGCCGTTCGTATTTCGAACTGTAGGAGTCAGCTCGAACACTTCGTACGCTGCCGGATAGTAAATCTTTTCACATATAAGTTGGGCAATTCCATCACCGGCTCTGACAGTGTAGGGATGACAGGAAGGATTGAACAGCAACACAAAAATTGTTCCTCTGTAATCTTCATCGATGACGCCTCCACCAACGTCCAAAAAATGATAATGGGCCAATCCAGAACGTGGTGCGATGCGACCATATGACCCTGGAGGCAATTCCACTTGCAGCCCGTATTAAATAACTTCTTATCCCGAGGGTGAACAATGCCAGTTTCGACACTGCACAAGTCAAAACAGGCAAAAAGCGGCGTAGCTCGTGTTGGTGCCACAGCATCTGGATGAGCTTTTTTACAAAACAACAACGGCTGGTCTGCAGGTGGTGGAAATGCCATGATAATGATAATGATAATTAAATACTAACTTTGAACGATTGAATGAAAAAGAAGAATAAAATTTGTATATATATGATTTGGCCCTTCTCCTCCCCAAGAAAAGAGGGCAGGCCGTTGGCTCCAGGGGGGGCGTTGCCCCCCCAATCCCCTCCACAAGGAGGGCCCCGGTTGCCCCCTCTTGGACCTCCCCTCCCCAGACCAAAGAGGAACCAGCTCCAAAGTATTTTAAGCACCAAATAACTTTAGCCTCCAAACCGCTTATAAGCACCAAACAACTTCAGACCCCAAACAGCTAATAAGCACCAAACAACATATAAGCCTCAAACAACTTATAAGCCCCAAACAACTTTAAACCCCAAACAGCTTATAATCACCAAACAACTTTAAAGCCCAAACAGCTTATAAGCCCCAAACAACTAATAAGCCCCAAACAACTTATAAGCACCAAGCAACTAATAAGCACCAAACAACTTTAAAGCCCAAACAACTTATAAGCCTCAAACAACTTCTAAGCCCCAAACAACTGATAAGCCCCAAACAACTGATAAGCCCCAAACAACTTTAAACTCCAAACAGCTTATAAGCCCCAAAAAACTAATAAGCCCCAAACAACTTATAAGCACCAAACAACTTTAGACGCCAAACAGCTTATAAGCACCAAACAACTTATAAGCCCCAAACAACTGATAAGTCCCAAAAAGCTTTAAGCCCCAACACCTTTAAGCCCCAAGCAACGGTAGCCCCGTGGGGCGGAGGGCGTCTTTTTGGGGGGGGGTTTGTTTTTTACCACCCCTCTCCTCACCCCCGCAAGTGTCACCCCGCGGAGGCCTAGAAGCTTCACGTTCTGACTGTCTGGAAACCACATTCCTAAACCTGTCTGAAACCACATTTTTGTCTGTCTGGGGACAACATTCTTAAGACCCTTTATAAACAGAAGGGAGGCGATTCCATAATTTATTTACTGTCCACGTCACGAGAAGTTTCTCGGAGAGGTGTATCTGCTAATTGTGCAATTGTTATTTATGTTGTGTTAGTTTGAAAGAGTGTCTTTGAACGTAAGTTTCTGGTTTGTTTTGTTGTGTTTGATTTTGTTTTTGAACGTAAGTTTCTGGTTTGTTTTGTTGTTGTGTTTGATTTATTTGGTAGTAGATTAATAGATTGAATGATGGGAAATTATCTGAATGTGTTTGTAAATGGTTTTGATGAATGGTTGCGTGAATCAATTCTTCACGCAACCATTCATCAATGGTGTTAATAGCAAGAGAAAAGGTTCCTAGAGCAGGCAAGGTGCGAATTCTACAGGATGTATCTTTAATCCTTGCGATTGCTGTGAGGGCTAGAGATGTGAATGGTGTAATTGAAATATCTGATAGCGAAGATGAATTGGTGATTGATTTAATCACACCTCCAGCTGTGGATGCAGGACTTTTCGATATTGACATGGATGTGGGTGATTTACCCACACCAATGTCGTTGAATGATTTGGAAACTAATATTGTTTTAGATGATTTATAAATTGATTCAAATGTTATTGTACAAGATTTGGTTCAACAATATTATGTAAGTTTTAATGCACAAAATTTAGAGAATTTAGACGAACAAATTTTAAATGTGTCAGTTGAAAATAATGAAGTAGATAATTTCGTTTTAGAAAATGCATCTGATTTATTCGATCGAATTGTTAATGAGTCAGTTGAAAATAATGAAGTAGATGATTTCGTTTTAGAAAATTTACCTGATGTTGTTGAACAAAATGTTGTGCAAATGTGGAAGAGCAAAATTGATCAAAATTGGAATAATGTTGTTGAAAATTTGGTTGAACAAAATTTTGGGGAATAAAATTTGGAGGTTCAAAATTTGAATGAACAAAATTTTGAAAATGTGTCTAAAGATGCTGTGGAAGATGTCTGCTCTAGGGGGGGTGTTTGAAAATTTGGAGAACTTGTTGCGTGAGCATGCGAGGAATAAACGGCCTAAATTTAGAGTGAGGCGAATGTTTGCGAATGAAGAGCATGAGAGGATTGAAAATGGACTTCCTTCGTCGCCTCTTCCGAATGAAGTCCATATGCGAAAGTGTGCGCAAATTATAGATGTAAACGATCCGTTTTTGTATGAGGATATGGTTGTGCCTGTCGCCGTTCCTCAGCTGTACTGGTCACCAATTTCGTCGCTTGCATCTTCGCCGACACCTCCCGGTTTGGATGTGGTGCAAGAAAGAGTGCTATCGCCCCGTCCTTCAACATTCAAAATGGATGTTGAGAACAGAGCGGTATCGCGTCTGTCCGAAGAAGTATGAATGGCAATTTAAGAATGTTTGGTTTGATGATGTGAACGAGTATGTAAGAAAGGGAGATTTGCATGCAAAGTGTATGGAAGAGTGGAAAGAGTGTTTGAAAGTTTTTAGAGAGTTAGAGAAATGAATGTAAAGGTTGGTGTATGGGTGTGTGTGTGTGTGTGTGTGTCGATGCACTTTCTCGTCGAGTAACGTTCTCAATGTATTAGATGAAGTGCGATAAGTGCAATAAATCTTTCTCGAGAAAAGATGCTCTCAAACGCCACTTACAAAAATATTGTAAGGATACCACTGGGGAAGGTCCAGCTCCAAAACAAACACGGGTGGTTCCACCTGCAGGTAAGGTTTTTTTGATAAATAGTCTTTGGAATTTTTTTGTGCTGAGTATGCCTGATATCGTTTAGCTCTGGTCTTCTGTGAGCCGTGCAGGGAAAATATGCTGCGTTCCAGCTATGCAGCGCATACGCGAACTAATGATCACAAGGAAAAAGCTGCCCGAGCATTAGATGGGGAAGAAGGGATAGCTGTTATGGAGTCTGCATTCAAGTTTAGTATTGCTAGCTACAGAATCTCCACTAATGAACATCATGTGGATACGTCGGAGTTTATGGAGGATATTAAAGCTAAGGTGTTCAAAGTTCTAAGTAATGAGGTGAACAAGCATACCTCGATAAAAGTAAATGTGGAGTTATTTGGATATTACGTTCTTGAAGCCAAGGGTTTGGAAGATATCAAGTCCTTCAACACAAAGAATTCTGTTATCAGTCTAGGTTCTAATTTAGAGGGATGTTACGAAAATATCACTGAAATATTGGCTACTAAGTCTGAGGAATTTGCAGGGCGAGAATCAGGTATGACATTTAAAATGGTGTGGAAGCGAAAACTTATGTGTTTTTTTGTTTCCAGGTTGGACGTGCTTCATCTTATATCCCCCTACCCCCGCAGATTCGAAAAACGGGAGCTATCATTAACGTGCAGAATGAAGATGAACGATGCTTTGCTTGGAGTGTGGTTTCTGCTCTTGTGCCTCCTAACGGAAGTGTTCACAGATGTAACTCGTATCCGGATCCCAACGAGGTATTGAACTTGACGAATGTGGAGTTTCCGATGAAAGTAAAAAAAAATAGAAAAGTCTTTGAACGATAATCCTCGAATTTCCGTGAACGTTCACGGTTTGGAAAAGATTTTTGATAATAACGTTCTAAAGTATGAGGTAGTTGGACCTTTGTATTTTTCAAAAATTAAAAGAGAAGTACATGTAAATCTCTTATTGGTAGAAGACGATCACGGAAATGGGCATTATTGTTGGGTTAAGAATTTTTCTAGGTTATTACAAACAAATTAACAAGCGCAAAGGAACTAAATATTTTTGTGATGGTTGTTTGCAATATTTCGCGACGCCTGCAAAATTAATGAGACACACGCAACATGATTGTAATCATGTTTATGCTAAATTACCAAGCACTAATTTAATTAAAGATTGGGGGGGAAAGGAAATTCCGGAGAATATTTTGAAGTTCAAAAATTTGTCTAAGCAGTTAAAATTATCCTTTGTTATATATTGCGATTTTGAGTCAATGTTAGTGCCTGTTCATACTACGGTGCCAGATGATGGTCAAGCATTTACCGTTCGCACACAGCACCATATCCCGTATTCTTTTTCGTTTTATATAAAATGTTCCTTCGATGACTCGCTTTCAAAATTTTATATTTACAGGGGGTTGATGCTGCAAAAGAACTCAAAAGATGAGAAAGTTAACCGTATTTATCACGATTATCTAAAACCGAAACAACCTTTGGCTTTAACGGGGGAGGAAGAAAACGAATTTTAAGCTGCTACCACCTGCCATATATGTAAAGGGTCGGTTGAAAATGATTTAAAGTTATAGACCACTGCCACGTTAGTGGTAGCTTTCGCGGGGCTGCCCATATAACCTGCAATCTTCATTATCAAATTCCAAAGTTTATACCCATCTTTTACCATAATTTGAGTGGGTACGATTCGCATTTGTTCATCAAACAGTTAGCCTTAGAAAAAGAGGAGATAGAAGTCATTGCGCAAAATAAAGAAAAATACATTTCGTTTACTAAAGTCGTGCAAGTTGATGAGGTAAGAGATGCGAAAGATAAATTGCAGAAGGTGTTTTTTCGATTAAGGTTTCTGGACAGTTTTAAATTTATGAGTTCAAGTTTAGACAAATTAGGAAAAAATTTATCCGATGAACAGTGTGTAGAAATTAGAAGAAAATTTGGTTCTGGTGAACTGTTTCGACAAATGCGAAAAAAGGTGTTTTTCCTTATGCGTATGTTGACATCATCATCAAAATTAGATGAAACGCAACTACCGACTCGTGACAATTTTTATGATCAACTCCGAAATGAAAATGTAAGCGAAGAAGATTATAAACGCGCGTCTGATGTGTGGAAGTTATTTGAATGTAAAACGTGGGTTTTAGTATTTTAGACATTTCGAAAACTGTGATGTATGATTTTTACTATAATTTTCTAAAACGTTTGTATGGCGATCGAGTTTCCTTACTTTATACGGACACAGACAGTCTAATAATTGAGGTATTCACGGAAAATTTTTATGAAGACATGAAACTGCACTTGGATAGATTTGATACTTCAAATTTTAAAAATGATAACTTGCACGGAATTCCACCAAATCAATCGGTGCTTGGTAAATTTAAAAATGAATATATAGGCATTCCCCTAAGAAGTTTTTGGGGTGCTAGCGCGAAAGCATATTGTTGCGAAACGATAAATGATGTGTGTAAAAAAGCGAAAGGAATAAAAAAAATTTAATAGAAAATGTATTAAAGCGCGAAGATTATGAAAATATCGTTGAGAATAAAGTCAGCGTTGTTTTCTGTAAAATGTTTGGCTTTAAAACAGAACGTCATAACATATATACAGAAATGAAAAACAAGATTGCACTTTCCGCCGTAGATGATAAACGGTATTTGATTCCTGGCACCACAAAAACCTTAGCTTGGGGGCACGTTGATATTGTTACAAAAATGGTAAATGAAAATTTAGATATGCTTATGGAAATGATTGATGACGATTTACAAAGACAAGAGTTAAGTCGATTGATAGAATTGCTAGAGAATGAATTGTAATTTTGTTTTTATTTAATTTCTATTTAATTTTGTTATTATTAATGAAATAAATGTATCTTGTTAAAAGCGTGTGTTAATGTTTGTCTACTGTATATAAATTCAATATAACTGAATGTTGTATTATGTTGTATTAATTTTGTCTGCTGTATAGAAATAATTATGTAAACTTCCCTAGTCTATAAAATCCGGGTGGGAATCTTCAAAAGTGGTAGGGATGTAGCTTAAAAGCGTTTAACGTAACGTATTGCTCAGTTACAATCGAAATGGGTTCAATCATAGTGGGCTGGCAACATTATTGGTCACTTGAAACAATAGCTAATCGTGACATTGTGTTTTCTCGTTATAAAACTCACAATACTGGGTTGTTAATCGAAAGAGCGAGACTTCCGGATACTGTGGTTATATGAAGTCAAGATGATTTTCGATACACTTCCTGTGCAGGTATAGAAGTCCATTATTTGTTAAGAAATGGTAACCTCATAAATATGAAAAATTATCGATGTACAGAACATGAAATTCAACATCGTCATACTATTAACTTATTGCCTGATAAATGTGATTTTGTTCTTTTCAAATGTAAGTGCTTTACATCATATACTCAATGGCGTGCTGCAACTCAACGTGCACGTGACAACCTTGCTGCCGGGTTCCCTGCTGGTTTGGTGCATTATCTGACTAGGGAAGTAAATGATAGTAATTGTTTTATATTTAATTGTGAGTAATCATGTGAGAGGGAAGGGATAGCTATACTGTGACGTCACGTCTGTCTGCCTCAAGTGTCCCGGTGCGTTATCTGACTAGGGAAGTAAATGATAGTACCGTGAGATCATTTAAATTTAAAATTAAAGTAGGCGGGAATTTTTTTATACGTTTGGCGATCCTGCCAATTGACTCGCTGTGTAAATTAGAGGTTATGCAATTTTATGTTCTAGATTAAACATTTTGGAGCGTCACTTTGACAATTCAAATCAAACTGTGAAGTGAACAGTTAGTGTTGCCAATCTAATTTAAAAATCACAGCCAACTTTAATTATAAATTCAAATGATCTCGTGGTAATTGTTAAATGTAAATAATTGTGTAATGTTAAATTTTGTTTAATTGTGAGTAATCATGTATCAAACATAAATTAGTTTGTAGTACCAATGAATAAATGCTGTAATTGATATGTTGTTTTTTAATAAAACCATTAACAATTTAAAAAAACTTTATTCTGAACAATCCATTACATGAGTTTTATGTAAGTAGTATACATTGTATAATAGCAGAGTGAATGACGATGAGAAAAGCATGATGGAGACATAGCTTCGAGAGCTGGTTCCTCTTCTAGCTCCACCACCTGTTGTGACACGAAACGTCGAATGTAGTTGCTCTTTTCAGACCGCTTCACGTAAACGGAGAAGTGAATCCTTCATTCCAATCGAGACAATGATGATTATGCATTAACCAAGTAGCTTGTTGGAGAAACTTGGGAGGTAAGTTGCGAAAGGTAAACGGAGGTTTGAAGACGTAGTGAGACACGTGATGTCCATCAAACAGGCTAATTCCTCTGGCACAAAGTCTGTGTCTGAAGTCTTGAAACCTTGAACATCGACAAACAGCATGGCCGATGCGTGCTGTAATAAATGTATATAATGATTTCGTTTATAGTTGTCGTACTTGCTTCGTCAATGCGTTATACGTAAATACTCGATCGTGCAAAATGAGACAGTAAGCAGTAGTGTTCGCTGGAATGCTTTTGTGGGTTTCGAAAGTAACTCGAAGAACGACAGCTTTCCCTAGCAAGGAATCTTTCTGTCGCGAACAGTCGATGACGATTAGAGGTGTATGTTAAGTCCTTAAATCTACCAGGAGCCAGTATTGGTTCGTTGGGTTTATCATAGTACGATCGTTGAAAGTTAGCATACATTTCGTATAAAGTAGCAAATCGATTTTCGGCATAATTAATATTTAATTGATCGTAAGGATACCTTTCCGTATTTAAAAATACCGTCACGTTTTGAATATAGCAGGTGTCGAATGCGCTCATATCTTTCTGCAACTGGCCATCACGATCGGTTTGAAACCCTATGATAACGTAACGGGGAGTTTCCAGAGTGGTCGATGTTTTAATAGACCAACTATGCTTATCCGTTTGCGGTACAGCGGGATAAATATGAGTTTTCCAGCTTCTAAATGCCACTTGAGTGTCAATATTTTTCCCAATATATTTTGTTAATGATAATTCTTCCGCCAATCCTGGTTGAATATGTGGAACTTTCCAATATATTTTTTGCAAGTTAACCTTAAGCTTTTCATTAGCATCGGTGGATATTAGAGCATCGACATCCGAATTGCTTCTAATTAATACCAATTCTTGACGAATATTCATAATAATCTTTCCATAGTCTTCAAAAATCCCCAACAGTGTTGATAAAGGTATGCAGGCGCAAAAATTACCTTTACCATTTAGCAAGGTGTTGCTACTATCCGGGAACCAACCAGCGTTTTGTAACTTAACGCTTTCGTTCGAATTGTGGGAAAGGTAAGCTTTCATGGTGGTTGTTAGACCAACTTTTGTTACAAATCCACCACAACTCGATTCATTTCGTACCGAATCTCACAATAAAGATGTGCAATTGTTTATAAATTTACCACTCGCTGATGGTTTACCATCTTCTTTCAGTACAGTACCTTCTACATATAGATAACTACGCAAAGGCAAAGTAGACATATCCACTTGAATAGGTATTCGAATTTCGTCATTATTCTCAAAACGAGTGGTATAAGGTTGGTGAGTGTGAAATTCAGCTCCAACAATCGAGTTATCGACGAGCACTTTTTCGTTTACATTTAGTACATTCATTTTGGGATAATAAAGCCTAAGGTTTGCAAGAATAAGCGGTTGTCCCTTGTCAATTGAGCAGTGACCGATGCTTGACTAACCATTTTCCGCTTCGAACGCGGTCTTTTATAGCCAGATCGATCAGTACAACATCGAGGAGTGTTATATTTGAGCACCATTATCGACGCTCTTCAAATAAAGTCCTATCGTCACGGTTTCCCCTTGGAAACTAACCAAGTTCCCGTCTTGATCCAATATTTTAAAGGTAATGCTTGAAATAGTATTGACATTAATTGGTAAATAGGGTGGAGTTTCAGATGTTTCTATTATTTTGAATCCAGGAGGAACACTAGGAAAGAATTGATGTATCTCATGGGCCGGTGTACCATTAATATAATTCCCTGTTATTATATTAAATTCTATCATTAGCGAGTTAACCTTGATAATTTTAACTGGAAAATCAGATATGTGACGTTCCTTAGCTTTTAAGATTCTATTATTAAACCCTAACAATGTTCCGATAGAGTGTTCAACTGTAAAGTCAATGTCGTGATCGGCTTTTATAATCGATTTTAGGGTGTTATGATTCGGACGATGTTAACAGACTCACCGTTTACTTGAGAATTAATGTATTGAGCTATATCAGCAAGCTCATATGACCCTGTAGGTATCTTTATTATTCTTTTACCAATTTTAAACAGGTTGTTTTTATCCGTTACGTTCGGAATAGTATTAAACGTTTCGAAATTTGTACGCATAACCCATTGTTTTTTAGGATCTAAACATATGGGACGGTTAAAAGGAGAAGTTAAAACAGAAGTTGTAGCGGAGAAGATGAATGTTTGAGACATCTCAACATTCCCAGTAAGACTGAGGAAATGTTAAGGAGTGTTATCATATAAAAAGTTCAGCGCTAAATGTCCACAATTGTACGAATTTAGCTTCTGAAAAGCATCGTAGTTGTAACGAATAATGTTTAAGCTACCATCACTTTTAAAGTAATGAACGAGTTCTAGTGGGGGGTTTAACTGACCAATACTATCAAAGTATAATATATTTCGACCACGATTAACATACGATGTCCAATGCGTACCTTCCCCATCTCTATCATCCAAATTCACAATTCCACATTCGTTTTTACGGATACGTTTCGGTAACCCGTTTCGCATAAAAATACCTCTGAAGTATGGAATTTTTAACTTGTTTACGTACTTTGACAGATCGATATTGGTCAGTGCTCGGTGTGGTAGCTTTAAGGATAGTTTTTTGGAAGTCGTAAATACAATCCTAATCCTTTTTTGTATGGTTTTAAATATAATCCTTTTCCTACAGGCGCTTGCTCTATCGCTTTATTGTGTTGTTTTGTTTCTTCGAGAGCTGATTTCGCTGCTTTTGCGTCATTCACTGCTTTGGCAACCGCATCTGCTCCAGTTCCTAAGGAGCCTAGAGCTCCGAGAGCGGCAAATAAAGCAATGAGCGTTATGAAACCACCTTGTTTAGGGATAGGCTCCCAAACGGCGGATGTTTGGGAGCAATGATATTTTTACGTTTTAATGCCGCTAGGGCAAGACGAGCAGACCGTTTTAAAGATAAATTTTTTATTTTACCACCAATACGTTTTCTAGCTAATTTGATGGCGTTGTTGAACGTTAAAATACTCCTTCTATTCACCTTAGATCGTCGAACACCCATACCCAATTTTCTTTTTCCAGACATAATGCCGGCCACAGTTAGCGCAGCCGCTCTCTCTCTCTCCAAAACGAGCGTCCTTAGAACAAAACCTCGTCCACGCCTTATGTCCTAATATACTATCGGCTTTATGACGTTCACTAAAGTCGTTAGTTTTTGAATAGACTATGTCGTGCTCTTTACAAGCTTCATCCAACGGGTTTATTCCTTTGTCTCCACGAATAAACCTTCCACGCAAACGGGTGCCAGGTCCACAGTAGTTATACCCTGGTAAATGTAATTCTAACGATAACTTATTAATGAGAGTGTTGATCACTCCCTTCCCCTTACGAGTTGATTGACGATTCTCCGATTTTCGCAGAGTATGTTTCATAACACATTACTCCTATTACAGGAGAAGAGTGACTGAAAGCTTGCTTCAACATCTTTATATATTTATACCCTTTACCCATATACGATCTTTCACAACGTGTCCTACATGGAGCAGTTAAAGTTGGTACGTCAGAGACAGAGGTTGTCTATTATAAATCGGGATAATTGTTCACCGACGCCGCAAGTTTTTAAACATAGTGTATTGTTGGGGGCAGGATGCAAACGCGGTATAATAGTAGGCAGTTCCGGATGTGGTAAAACCAACCTAATGATAGGTTTACTAGAACATCCAAACGGTTTACGCTTCGAAAACGTATATGCCTAAAGTAAATCTCTTTATCACCCGAAATACGCATATCTGCGCGAGCTGTTTCGATCATTACCCATCGGTTATTTCAAATACGATTCTTCTGAAACTATATTACCACCTAAGGATGCAAAGCAAAACTCAGTTATTATCTTCGACGATGTAGTTTGCGATAGTCAAAGCACCATACGTGATTATTTCTGCTTCGGTAGACATAAACACATCGACTGTTTTTATTTATGTCAGACATATTCTGCAATACCTAAACAACTCGTAAGAGATAATTCAAATCTCATTGTCGTTTTTAAGCAGGATAATACTAACTTAAAACACATATTTAACGATCATGTTAGTGGGGATATGACTTTCGAAGCGTTTAAACACTTGTGTTTACACTGTTGGAAGGAGAAATATGGCTTTTTAGTAATCGACAAAGATTATCCACTTAATGGGGGACGTTATCGAAAAGGTTTCGACTGTTACTTCACCATAAATACCGAAGACACGAACTAAACGTTTTAGTAAACATGGACAAGCGTGTAGCAGAAGACTTGGTTAAAGCACGACGACATGTTAAACAGAAATACAAAAGTCTCAAGTCTGAAATTGCACGGTAAGAAGTGGAACTACAACGTCGCTATCACTCAACCATTGCGTGAGTTTATAACCGGAGTTAAAATGGAATTATTAACTCCGAAAGAAGAACCCTTAAAAACGGAAGTTTCTTCTCCCATACCTACCTCGACTCCAAAATATTATAAACGACTTCCACCCGCAAGACGAATTGGTATGCCTCGCGAACCATCACCTATCGCCCAAAGAACGCGCACTACTAGCGTTCCCTCACCTGATATCTCTGTTTTTGAAACAGAAGTCATGGAAGAATCTGGGATCCCAACATTAGATCAATTGAAAGAACAACTTGCTGCTGCTGGGTTCAGTCCGGAATTCCAAACTTACATAGGTGAGACCTTTTCAGGTAGAGCTAAAATGTATATGGAAAACATGTTCAGGGATACTAAGAACGAGTTCGATTATCATTATGGAGTACGATTCCATCCGGAATCTCAGCAGTACCTAATCGGAAACTCCGTACTCACTTTTGACGAGAACGACTTTATTATTAAAAAACCCTCAGGCACAATTTTTAAATATACAGGCACTCCTGGTTTTTACGAATTAGTATTTAAAAAGCATCTATTGAATACACTCAATCAGACTTACAGAAGTATAAGGACCTTCTTACACGTATCAATGCTACCAGAAGAGGTTACATACATTACAGGTTATAGGGTGCACGCTATACGGAACCGGAAAGGAATATTCAAATATAATTAGAGCCCTTCTAACTACTCCTGGGGCAAGATTCCGAAGCGACTCTACACCTACTACACCGGTCACGAGATCGAAAACTGGCATATTAACAAAACGTGGCGGTGTGATATGCGCGTTCTCAACTATAATAATAAACAGGTGGAATTTATACCTTGGAAAGATCCTAATAAATTAGTGGACAGATTGAGACTCCTTTTAAGTTCAAAGCGGCTGGTCACACCGGTCACATTAATGAAATCATATATATTATCGAATTGGGAGACGATTGAGCAAAGGCGATAAGATTAAGGCGAGAAGTACGTCGGTAGATCCGTATGCAACCGCCCCATTTTACTTCGAAGCTCTTATTAGTCATCTGTATCATCATATATCATCATTACCTCAAAACGATGACTCTGGATAAATTCGGTAAACATCTTCACAAAACTCCTGTCCGAGTTAAACTCGACGCTCGTGCAAAAGTATTCCTTTTAGAAGACGTGTCTAATTTGCACTACTAGACAATGGTGTATATGATGGGAATATACAATCATGAAAAAGGTTATGCACTTTTGAACTCCACCAACGTCGAGTATGTCGTTCCTCTAACCGAAGGTAGCATTAAACAAATCAAATACTTTCTTGAGTACTACCTACTTTCCCTAACCAACCTAACTTTTCCTAATCAAAAAACTTTCACAAAAAACACCCTGTATAAATCGAAATAATAAAGTGTTCCAAAATATTGTCTCATTCGCAGATTTACATTGCTTAAGTAACATTTAACAAACAAGAAAAATCGAATAAATAACCAAATTATAATAAACATCTTATCACGGATCACGCTAATAAACATAACTCGACCTTATACCGGGTGATTTTTTAAATTTCTGATCTAGTAAGTCGTGATTTTTACGCCGTATCGAAGGTCACCGAAACGTAGGGCGTAGCGTTGATCACACTGCTATTCCAAATGTCATTTATGTGACAAATTGACTACTTACTTTTACATTTATTAAACAAATTGATAAATATTTAAACAGTGATCATTTGCGAAACATGCTTTTACCAAAGTGTGCATTTTATTGTGAGTTTAAGTGCAATTTCGATGTGATTATTGACTTGAGAAGTTTAGGTTATGGTTACAACTCGCTTCAATTTTTATTCCTTGGATTTAAGAAATAGCAAGATTTATTCACAATTATAACAATTTACATTGTTAACACAATATTTATTCAAAATTTACAACAACTGTTGGAAATGTTGACCTTCAGCATCTATACACAAATTAACTCGGCGCTTCATATTTTTGAAATCTGACAGTTGTGACAAATCGAACGATTCAAACTACGCCCTACGTTTTCCGCATCTTTTGTTTTAAAATTATGTCATGGCTTTCTAGATCAGAAATTTAAAAAATCACCCGGTACGATGTTAACTGTAGGCCACAACGCACCCGCGACCCACCGCTACCGAAAGAAAGAAGTGCAGTAAGCAACGAAATCAGTGGTTATGCAGTGTATGTAACACATTTGAATCGGTATTACCTCTCCGCGCAAGTTATGAGACTAATTTAAAATAGTACTGTAATTATACTTTTTGCTGTACGGAATTGATATTGAGCTTTAACTTGATTAAACATTACAAATTTGAATAAACGATAACCATAATTTTATAAAACTATTTTTGTTAGCATTGTTTTTTAATTTTAATAAATTCTTAAGGGAAGCACTGCTCCCTTGCTTTCATGGACCGCACGCCACTGATTACAATCCTTTGTATTTTCATGAGTGATTATGTAAATAAACGCAACCAAACATAACCAGCCAAATTGTAAGCCTAGCACTCCTCTCTTCCGACATATGCTAGGAACACAGAAGGCAAACTGGTAACCTACCTTTATGTATTGAATGTTTAATTTTGTTTTTCATTCAGATTTTCCTCGCAGTAACCTAGCAGTCATACCCGTTGTGACCGCGGAAGTTGACTCTTATTCAGTGACAAAACTTCATCTGTCAACTGAAATTCACTTCGAATAAATCGGCACGGTACAACCCTTTAGTGTTATTTAATTTACATTTTTAACTTATTGTTACAAATTGTTTACACTATTTGTTTCCGAAACTTATGGAACAAATGGAACTTTAATTTCTGTACTTTTTACGCCCTTATTCGATATTCAGAATTTCATTTTTCCGAATTATTACCGTTGCCAATTTTTATAATCTTTATAATTTAAAATAAATACTTTTTTTTTATATCTCAACTAAAATGTTTGATAGTTGAGATATATGTTCTCCGTCTGTGACTATTTATTAATAACTGTACCGAGTTTTATTTATTTCTTACTGCTGCTCATTTACAAAAAAATGCCTTGGTTATAAACCCTACAAAATTTTTCTTATCATCTATAAGCCTTATACTCTAATGGGAACACTTGCGTAAAATGCTTCGCATGTTCCCGATTCATATGCTAAATGAATCACAGAAATCCACCCTTTATTACTTTTTATATGCCTTTGAATATTTAGATTTTTGTCAGCCCTTATTTTGACATCATACCGTAACCAGTAAGACAATTTAATCACTGAACAAGAATCACCCCTTTCTTTTTTTTGTCTTCACCGACATTACAATTAATATATTTTTGATTGTTACATCTTAATTTATCTTTTGTCGCAATTGCAAAGTATTAAATTAATTACCTACATGTATTTCACACTTTTTTTTATGTACTTTGACACTATTTAGAGTCCTTCTTCATTAAATGAACACAATCTTTATGTAATTGTTTATGAGTTTCTCCTGTTTTATTATTATGTAAACTTTGCACTTGCCACGTTTAACTATTAAGATTATTAAAATATTAGATTATAGGTATGTCTCTTAATATTTGAACAACCTTTGGTTTAATTTATTTCTATTTTACATATTGTAATGCTGACACTTTCTTTTACAATCTACGGTTTATATTTTATATTATTACTTCTAAATTTGTGTTCTTTACTCAGATTGTCATATTTTTTCCTTTATGAAAGTTATTGTCAGTACTCTTTCTTCCTTGACACGTATAAGTGTGAAACTAGTGTCACGCCCTTATGGTGTTTCATGAATTCATATTTTATTAATCTTGTATTTAACACTCACAATATTTATGTACAGATCTATTTTTATGTACGAACTTATTTTTCTTTATTTGTCACTTTTCGTGCTTATTGTATAACTGATATTGAACT
The DNA here is from genome assembly GCA_929113105.1 of Agrypnus murinus. Lineage (NCBI taxonomy): Eukaryota > Metazoa > Arthropoda > Insecta > Coleoptera > Elateridae > Agrypnus > Agrypnus murinus. The sequence goes on along the minus strand of OV816024.1, from coordinate 216,975,227 downwards.
ATTAGGTTATGAGTTACTTTTTTTGACACTCGCTATGAATACGGACCTATATGTAGTTTTAATTATTTGTATTTTTAATAATTTTTGTATTTTTGCTTTGCTTTACTTTATAGACTTGTATTATATACTGTTCATAGTACTTTCATTTAATTCCTCAGATGTTCACTTTTCAAAATTTTGTTTTTGCATTGTTTTGTTACTTACTACGTACTGTTTCTTTCTTCGCCTGCACAAATGGATCTTCCACCGACATTGGCTACTACTAATTGGTTTTCAACTGGATGAATACTGTGGCAGTTCCAACTGGTTCCTACCGACCATCACTATTGTTCGAATTTGAAAATAATAATCACCAGACCAATATTGCAATCAATTAACGCTGCAATCGAATAGGTTGGTCAAGAAGAATACTTCTACGAATCATAATCTATTCAGAGTTGTTACTCTATATTAAACACATCCTATGCTATGAATACGGGACACTAACTTTTATGGAACCTTAACCAACAACCGACTCATCACGCCACTATGGTAGCATCAACTTGCTTCGCATCCATGCCATACACACTTCAAAATTCCAAGCCAAGCAGGTCTCATCTTTAATTCTGAAAACATCTTCGAAACAGTCAATAACATTATTTTTTACACTATTCATTTTTCTTTATGTTTTAGATCTTTTATTATCTGAATCAATCTTTAAACGTACTCTTACTTAGATATTAGTATCGACATTTTATTCTATATCCTACGAATCTGGAGATCACCATCTTTTGCTGCCAATATGCTCATCTACCTGGATACCTGCCTCATCGACACTATCGCCTGCACCGCTCTTCCGTCGAAGAGGGGGAAAGTGTCACGAACGGAAATATTTACAATTCAATATTATATACAAAACTCAACCTCTCTTCCGTTCGTACAATATAGCGTGCAAGGCCACACTCAGTTGCCCACGCTAGTTAAGCAGCTGCGGTCTCACCGCTAACAACTTGGAGTCATGTGCGCGGCCAGCTGCGAGGTCTTCGAAGAAGCGCGCTCGCTTCGCCCACAACTGCATTAGTTGGCTTGCAACTTATCTCCTACTTACTCCGTATATGCGAGGCAACCTACACGATTTGCAAGCAGGTGCACATTCCTTAAGGAGAATCTACCACACTTCCGCACAGCTGCAGATTCGTGGCAGGCACCAACAGCTCGAATGCGAACTACCCACAAGCCTGCAACCAGGAAGCATGAACTTCCTTAGTTTCATACTAAGAACTCCAACCTACTGATACACACTACGATGCTAATTGCTTCCTCGTTCAGCAGTATATAACCAGCTTGCTTGAGCTCTTAAAATCAGTCAGTGAAGTTGGCTCCAACACTACATCTACAAGCAAGCTGGTGAGTACTCTTTAAATTATGTAATGCTTAGTTGCTTAGTTGAGTGGGCTGCGCTAAACGCCCACTCTCTGCGAAATTATGGGAAGGTGTGACCAGGCTACCCAAGCTTAGTTGTGGAACACCAGGAGTTTAACTATGAGCTTAGTTTGTAGACCTAGTGCTAGAACAGGGTTGGTTCCGACATCCCTCTTGATTGTATTAGTTCAGGAGGAAATGTACTTCCTCACGATGTATTCTCTTCATGTATGTGAACCTTTGTACTCTCTTATTGTTATTAGTATATAGTTGTTTTCTACGACTTGTGTTTAATTTCTCTCCACCTCTGTCTACGTCCTCCAGTCACGAAAACCCCACGTGACAATAACAAACTTACCTTATATGTACTTCTACTTGAGAAGCTCTCAAGTCTCATGAACACGTTTGCTTGATGCCCTCCATATATCTCCAGCGAGCCATCATTTTCCTGAATGTTCTGGACCATACTGCAAATTGACTGGACTCACTGGCAAGAATAAAACAAGATTCTAATGCAAGGTAATATCTTAAAGGCTGTCATTATACTTACTAATATTCAATCAAACTCCAACTTGCAACAAAATTCATAATTCCCAAACTGAACTATAAAACTCCATTTATCTCTCCACTGTTGAGAAGTGGGTGTCTTTTACCCAGTCCCCCACAGGTGTTTTAGGTAAAATGTCGCTATTTTCGGCTACAAATAATTGAACGAGTTTTAGAACTAGACCAGTAACAAAAACTTTATTAAAGATTAAACAAAAAGACTAATATTTGAAATATAATAACTTAGCGAACACGAGCGGTAGAGGTCGTTACAAAATACGCAAAATCCTGAAATTGAGTTTTTTGTTTATTATTTTGCATATGGGCCGCAGTTATACCTTATTTTAGTACTTTGAGAGCCAATATCTTTTAATAAAAAGTATACTTACAGTAATCAGACCTTCCGACGCAAAACAAACCAGGAGCCAAAACTTTCATTTTAGTCTTAGCGCAGCAGTATAAAAATGATAACCATATCGAGCTCAAAAATAATGGCGCACTGAATTATCTATCTTTCCACTTGTCATATTATTTGGCGTCTTGGACATTGCTTTATGTGCAAACAAACTATAACTCTATAAAAATTATTTTTTTACTTGAGTTCCTTACAAAGTTTTTATAACTTTCATACAGTGTAATGATTTAAAGTGACAAAGAAGAAATTTAAAACGCAATTTGCATTTTGAATGCAAGTGCATCCGCGACCAAATTAATTAAGAAATAATGTAGCTCTTCATTATAATGTAATCCAATTTTTCTATTCTAGATACTTCCATTTTATAGCACTTATTTTAGTAAGTTACATTAATGAGTACTAAAAGCACTTTCCTGTAAAAGTGCATTCCATTTATTATGTATGGTCGTTTAAAGTGTTTTTCACTTTATGTTCTTGCAGATAGTTTTCAGACTTCAAAAGATCTGTAACACTTAAATGCTTAATAAATTTTCTACTTTTAGTCTGAGGTTCCACTTGTTAAATATCATTTATGCTTTTGCATTCTTTAAGTTTGTAGACTGATAATAAAAATGTGTATGTAATTAGGTTGCACACGGAAACTGTACTAGTAACTTAGCAACGTGCATAATTAATTAAATTTCACTTCGGAAAATTAAAAACCAAAGCTGAGTAATTACATTTAAGAAAGGTGTCGCATATATGTTGTGTAGTACCTATCTATGTTTAATATATCACTTTTACCAATACAAATTTTCGTTTAATTAGCTTTATATCGTTCTAATTCTACAGAGATAATTCAGTTTATTCCCTCTCAGAGTCTGGCAGTCGTTAAGGAAATGTTCTAGCACATAGCAAGTTATAATCAAACACGAGTGAATTTTCCTTAAGTAGTAAACGTAGCGTGGAATCGTAAACTTTACGATCAAACGTGAACAGGTACTTAAGTTAGTATACGTATGTGAGCCTGTAAGTGCAATATAATTTATGTACATAATCCGGAAGACGGCAAAACGAAAATCTTTATATGTTATTTCAACATTCTTTTACAGCTTTACGTGCATTTTCTGTTATTTGTACTATTATTAATGCAAATTTATAATTTAGGCATTCATGCATACTCTATAATTCTAAACAAGGAAGTTCTGTTTGATAGTTCCCAAGTTCTATACTGTTTCGTGGAACTTCTCGTAAAGTACTGAACCAAATTAAATATTTTAAAAACGAGCAAATAGTAAATTTACTTCTACATACAACAGTAAAATATTATCTTTCTAAGTCGTATACTTTTGTTTTTATCAGACGATACGTAATAAACGGTACCCATTTTTAGGGACAATTTCATTGAAAGTATGTTAATTTTCTTTTCTCGGAAAGTATATGCCATATATCTATGAGATTTTTGTAGAGGTTAGAAAGAAACCTTGTGGTTCTATGCTATTAATTTTCAGACAAAAAGGTGTTTTATTTAAGATTTATATGAAAAAATAGCTATGTTTTCTTGTTTATTAATAGAGATAGCGTCAAATTTTTTTTGCTAAATTAACGCTTTTAAATAATGTTTTTAATTTTAACAATAATAATGCTGTAACAAAAAACGATTTTTAGTGACAATCGGTTTGAACAAAAAATGTTTTTTTTGTTATTGCGCTTTTATTGTTAAGATTAAAAACAATTTTTTGAAGAAAACTATATCTACATATCAAAAGTGTTAATTGAACCAGAAGAAATTGACGTTATCTTTATTAATAAACAAGAAAACATAGCTATTTTTCAATATAAATCTTACATAAAACACTTTTTTGTTTAAAAATTAAATAGCATTAGAACCACAAGGTTTCTTTCTAACACCTACAATATTCTCATATATAGTTGGCATATACTTTCTGAGAAAAAAAAATTAACTTACTGTTAATAAAATTGTCCCTAAAAATAGGTACCTCTTATTAAGTATCGTCCGATAAAAACAAAAGTATACGATTTAGAAATATGATATTTTGCTGTTGTATGTAGAAATAAATTTATTATTTGCTTGTTTTTAAAATATTTAGTTAGGTTCAGTACTTTACGGGCAATACGCTTTCAAAGTCAGAGGACTCTAGACAAAAAATGGATAGTAGGCTATTGTTTGTAATCAGCAGATAGAAAGTGCAGTGAAAGAAACATTTGACTGTATTCATTCATTGATACTACTTATAGATTGCAGCAAAAGACCGATTTGTACAGAATATATTCTTGAATGTAGTAAAACACAGACTAACTGAATTATATGATTATAAACACCATGGGGTTGCATTCTATGCGACACCTAACAACTAAATATTCGGACAGTTGCAATTTTGAAATAAAAAATCAGTCATTTCTAATCTGTCAGCGCTTTTTTAAATTCTATGTTTATTTTTCAAACTAGTATTCCAAATTACATCATTTTCATACTATAACCGTTAACTTTTGTAAAAACCAAGATCTGCAGAAAATCTTTTTTAAAAATTCAACAAAGGCCGCTGACAATTAAATATTACATCTCCCTTTAAGCTCTAATCACCGCTTGAATTCTGGCTAGCATACTGTTTGTGACTTGGAAATTACAACATCCTGAAATGAATGATGTCCCACTTATCGATAACTTCGCTTTCAACGCAGGAATTGTGCTTTGAGAACTATTTCTCGGGTGTTGCTTTATCATATCTACACAGTTTCAACAGAAATAGGACCTGGACTGCTTTAGAGCCACTCTAAAACTCTGAAATTATTTTTTTCATCTTTTGGTCGTTTTTGCTGTGTGACAAGACGCACCATCCTGTTGAAATATTAAATCGCGGTCAAGATAGAAGGTTTTAACGATTGGTAACAAGTTAAAGAAGGTAGCGTTAAGAATTTGTGCCATCATCTTTCTAATCATCCAACTGACATATAACTCTAAATCATTACGTCTTGAGGAAACTTAATGGAACGTTTTAAGCGTTCTTTATGGAAAGCTTCATGTTTAGCTCTGATCGCACTTTTGCGAGAGTATCCAAAGAAAACACTAGAACTTGACTAATCGTTGAATATGACCTTATTCCAGCCATTTTCTGTCTAGGACAACTTAGATTTAGCCCATGCCACTCGTCATTGTTCTTCTTTTTTGGTTAGAAGCGGTTTTTTCTGACTGAATACAAAAAACGTTTGTGTTACAGATAATCAAGGAACATTCAATGCATCAAAGTTTAAAGATAACTAACTACTCTATATAAAACTAAGGACAGATTTGTGTATCAAGTTCTTACAGTATTCCCGTGACAGTCCCGAATTTCCTTAAACTTCCTCAAAACGTAACCATTTGGTGTTGTATGCTATTTACAGAATTAGGAATACTCTTTAGTTCATAGAAAGCACAATTATCGTTGAAAAGTATCAGCAAATTCCTCAACTCATCACTCATCACTCATCAGTAAATAGTGTCAACTCGTTACCAACCATTGAAGCCCTCTATTTTGACCGCGTTTTCATCTTTCAACAGGATGGTACGTCGTGTTCACACAGTAAAAGCGAAGTTTTCGGAGATTGGGGCATCATTCATTTCCGGATGTTGTAATTCCCAAGTTACAAGTATGCCAGCCAGAATTCAAGCGGTGATTATACCTAAAACGGAGATGTCCGAATATTTAGTTGTCAGTTATTTTTGTTGAGTTTTTAAAAATTGGGTTTTGCAGATTTAGTTTTTTTTACAAAAGTTAATGGTTATTGTATGGAAATTATGTAATTTAAAATGATGTAGTTGGAAAAATAAACATAGAATTCAAAAAACTGCTGACAGATTGAAATGACTGATTTTTTATTTCAAAATTGCAACTGTCGGTATACGAGGGTGGTTTGATAAGTCAGTGACTTTTTGAATTTCTCGCGCAGTAGCTTTAAATGCAACACTGCTCCTGTCAACTACCATCTATGTATAGACTACTGTAAAATTTTGAGAAGACTGCGCCATTTAGTTTGTGTTTGACAGCCATTGAAAGCAAATAACCTCGTGAATTTTAACGAAAATGGAAAAAAGTGAATTTCGTGTGCTGATTAAGCATTATTTTTGCGTAAAAAAACCATTACCGAAACTAAGGAAAGGTTTGATAAATACTATGGGACTCTGCACCGTCAATTTCAATGATTAAGAAGTGGTTTACTGATTTCCGTTGTGGTCGTACCAGTACAAGTGACGCCGAACGCGAACCGGTCGCCCAAAAGAGGTCGTCACGCCAGAAATCGTCGATAAAATTCATGGAATGATATTGGACGATCGGAGAATGAAAGGGCGTGAGGTGGCTGAGGCTGTACCATCTCAACTGAGGGTACATCACATTTTACATTAATATTTGGACATGAAAAAGCTATCCGCGTGATGGCTGCCGCGGTTGCTTACACTCGACCATAAGCGCAACCGTTTGACCACTTCAAAGGAGTGTTTGGTGATGTTCAGCCGCAATCCGAACGAGTTTTTGCGGCGTTTCGTTACTGTAGACGAAACATGGATCCATCACACTACACCAGAGACCAAGGAACAATCAAGACAGGGGGTTTCTCCGGTTGAACGTGCACCAAAGAAGGCCAAGGTGGGTCTGTCGGCCAACAAGGTCATGGTACAGTTTTTTGGGATGCACGCGGTGTCATTCACATCGATTATATTATTCAGAGCTATTGAACAAACTCGATATTGATTTGAAGCAGAAACGTCCGCATTTGGCGAAGAAAAAAGTGCTGTTCCATCAAGACAATGCACGGGTGCACACGTGTGTAGTCGCCATGGCAAAAGTCCATAAATTGGGCTACGAACTGCTACCCCATCCAGCATATTCTCCAGATTTAGCCCCTGTGACTATTTCCTGTTTCCAAACCTGAAGAAATGGTTGGGCAGTAAGAGATTCGGGTCAAATGAAGAGGTCATCACTCATACAAACGCCTATTTTGAGGGCCTTGAGAAAACCTATTATTTGGAAGGAATAAAAAATTGGAAAAACGCTGGACTAAATGTATCGAGCTAAAAGGAGACTATAATGAGAAATAAAACGCTTATTTACCGAAATAAATATCTTTTATGTCCGATTGCATTATAAAGTACTGTTTATTGTATTGTTTTGCGGCAGTGAACTGGCTTATTATTGTACTCGTAAAATAAAGTGGTAGTAGTAAAATAAAGTATATAGTAGTCAAATAAAGTATGACAACTGTATATTACATGTCAAATTTTCTTCTGTCAAGAATACATGTCAAATTTATAAACTGATTTTTTTTTATAATTAGCCAATTTTAGGAATCGAACATAAAGCTTTGTATGCAACTCTTACATAATCGTACCTTATAGACTCGCCCTTTTTATAGGCTTTGCTCGCTTCGTTCGCTCGGCCATAAACTGGGCTTGTCTATAAAGTCCTACATTATGTACTTGTTACATAAATAGCTATTATTCAAAAAGTCACTGATTTATCAAACCAGCCTCGTATTTAGTTATTAGGGCTTGTATAGTAAAAAAATCTGTATACTGAATAGCTTATCGGTTTCTATAAAAATTTCCATTAAGCTTTGGCTGGTATTTCATTTATAGTTTTAAGGGCTGGCATGGAATACTGCAGCGATACTAATTAAAGTTCTGTTTCTAAATCCTAATAGAAACAAACGTATTTAATGGGGCCGTCTATTTACATAAAGAATTAAATATGTTAAGTGAAATATATCCAACACTTAAATAATTAATATTTTAGTCTAATTACATTTCAGTGCTTGTGCATATCTTATGTTAATTTTGATTTCGTTGCAGCAAAATGTAGCCAGTTGGTAGAAAAACAACCCACTTGTTGGGCTTTTGGCAAATGAGTTTCAACCACCAAAAATTACTCCTAACTATGCATTATTTTTTGTATTGTGCCATTTTTCTCGAAAACGGCAGCCTTTATAGAAAAATGGAAAACGAAATTTTTGTAGAGGATCCTATCTTTAATTTGATATACAGAGTCTAACAAAATTGGTGGGCTGACAGGCGGTTTCTACGACTAAAATTAAGGAAAAAATCACCCTAAGCAAGGCCCGTGCAAATTTGGCGTCCGAGCTGGTACGCGTACCGAGGCAAACCCCGGAAACCCCTAGAAACGCTTACAATAGATATAGTAACGCTCATTAGTAACTTTCTCGTATAACATGTTATGAGAATATGGTGTGCCGTGTAAACAAATCACACACTCACCTTCAAGTTACGAACTTGAACTTTAAAAGATATTACTGATGCGAATAAACTTGTATTGCGTCGGCGTCACATGAAAAGTGCATAAGTCCAAAAATACTGTTTACAAGAAATGTAGCACTTTTTCATGTTGCTGTCAATGCTTTTGCACGTGCACCTGATGTTAGCTTTGCTATTTTAGCGACATCTACTAATTATTCTCGGAATTTCTTACATTTATTTTATAGAAAAAGTAATATTTAACCAGATGACGTTAAAATCTCAATTTTTTCAATTTTGGCACTTACGCACTTTTCATATGAAGCCGACGATTGCCTCTTGAGGCAACTTTATTCTCGGGTCTCGGCGCGCAAGGGTCTCAATACATTCAGCTTTCAGCTCTGACGCCCGACATTGTCCGATGTCTATGCGGTCCCGCACGCTGAGAGTCAAGCAGCGTTTACTTAGCTAACACTGGCCAACAAACACCAACGTCAACATTTTCTGTGTGCTAGATCTCGCGTACACTAGGCGAATTCGACACTTGCCAAGTCGGAGGTACGTATATGTATATCTGGAAGAATGTGTACATTTTACACCATTAGACCTAGCACCGTGATTAACTGCCTTGACTGCGGCGCGCGAACCTTTGCCTACAGGCGAATACGTGTAACTGCGTGTAACCTAGCAACTCAATGTGCCTCAATGTGTTTTACTTTGCGCCATCTAACATTTGCGCCTTGTGAAATTTGCGCCGTGGGCACGAGCCCCGTTTGCCCGCTCTAGCTACGGCCCTGTCGGCTGCGCATGTTTCTAACAACCATGCACAATAAGTTTCTCGTAGTGGGAAGTCATTCTCACTAAGTCCTTATACTATTTGCACGTGGTACGGATACAGTTAATTGGTTCTTAAAATCCGCCACACAGTCACATGATCGACACCTTTCGCCAATGCAATTCTTCGAGTACCCTCGCCTGCATTTTCCTAACACGATCTAACACACGTTCTTCAAAGTCCAGAGTTCTTGTAGTTCGTGGTCTACCGCGATCTCGGACTACCGGTTTGAAAGATTCTGTTTCCCTTATTCTAATATGAAGCCTTTCGAATGTTTTTTCGAAGCATTTGGAATGTAAAGGTAAAGATCGGTTTGGGAAATGGACTGCGTAAAGTCTTCTTGATTCCGCCCTATTACAATATGTACAATCCCGTTTATTACAGCAGTGAATATTATTCAAATTCACTGCTGTAACTCCAAATTTAGCGTAACAACAGTAACGAACCATTTTAGGACATATGTTTATGTATATAAACTTTCCCGTATTTCTAGTCATAGCAACCGCCTGTCTATAGTCAGCCCGCCATTTTGTTACACCCTGTATATGTTGGTTGTCTATATATCTGTCATAGATACTTCCACAAAGGGTTGCAAAGAGTAATAATGATATGAAAAACTGGGGGTTTGACTTCAGATTATGGATTATCGATTTTTTCTGTTATTTATATTTTGTTATCCGCTGAAATAATATTCACTAGGCGTTACAGAAGTAAAATAAAGCCAATTAATCCATTGGACATCCTAATCTACCCGTTTCATCTCCTAAATTAAATTATGGAGGTTTGATATCGTTGAAAAATTTAATGTAATTTTTTTCAAATTCACTAACAAGATGTGGTGCGTAGTTTTATTGCAATGTAATTCGTACTGCATAGTAGTAAACCCTTAATAATTGTTTGTCAGTAATAATATTTGCATAATTTTTGGGTTTTGATATGTGCTTGTTACGTTACGTTTATGATTAATTCGTGATCTAGACAGTGGTTCAATTTAATATTAATTTCTGTAATTCAATACTAATGGCCTGTTCGAAGAGCATATATGATGCTAATTCATTTGAGATGTAGTATTCGCTCATTAATATTAACTAACTAAGCTTGCTTAACTAGAAGCTATATAATAATATATTTCTGCAAATAGAAATTCTGCCGAAGTTAGCAGCAACAATGAGCAATTCGAGGTTTTGTTAATTGTTTTAAAAGCAGGTAAAACAATTAGATTGGCCTAGAACTGCTAACAATAAGAGTGTTTCTGTGATTTGTAGCGTCAACGAAAATTTATATGAATTGTTAAGTATAATGTGAGTGAGTATATAACTAAGTTTCCAATGTTCAATATCCGATATCAAGAGGTGTCTGAAGATGGCAAGAGTTGATAAAGTAGAATAAATAAAATCGAACAATGTGCTTATCTTCCAAAACCAATCATAGACGATTTGGTTTACTTTACTTTACTTACGAACATTACTTACTACTAGTAACTATCAACTTAAATGAAGAAGAAACGTGTCCCACGTTTTTACTTTTCAGCAATCGTAGAAGCAGTCGTTACTTCTAACGACTGCTGACCAGCTCGGTTCTATCAAAATTAAAGTCTTTTGGAAAACTATATTCAATAAATTAACACTGTACCAAATTTCAGCTTTTTCAAATCACTTCTTTACATTGACCTCATTTTGAAGACATGCGGCTACCGCATTGGTGCTGATGCAACGTGTTCGATCATTACACTGTCTAAAGACTGCTTTCCTTTTTTTTATTACATAAACTGCTTAGTGATCAATTTGCAGCTTTTAGAAAACACTTAGATGACGCTACTTCGTGTTACAACTTTAAAACTGCGTTGACGGCGAGTGTCCCCATATCCGAGTTTCTTTTGTGTAGGATATTTATTTACACCCTAAATATAAGCTAATATTAAAATATTAGCCTTTACAAAACTCTTACACTTTTTGGTCGCCAGCTCTTGATCTAATTGATATCTAAGCAATGGCGTAACTACCCCGTAGACTCTGCGACGCGCAACGCTCCGAAGTGCCCTGCTTTTGTAAAATGTTGTTGGGAATAGAAATTCTAAAAGAAGCATTGGAAGTAAAAAAACATTCTATGGAAAGAATAAAAAGGAATCATGGATATACATTGGCCAAAACAATTAGAGGACTATTTATTTGCTTTGACGACGACGCTAAGAATAACTAAAACCCTTCCATCATACGTACTTCGTCCTGTACTTGTAAAGTAATAAAATTTGAAACTTTTTCCTTAATTTTAAAATTTATAAAATTTTCAGTTTAAACACTTCAATCTCTGTAAAGGTGCTGACTTGGATTAGCGACAGCGGTTTGATAATTTTCAAAGAAATTTGTTAAGGTGGTTTATAGGGGAAATAGCAAAAACAATGGATTTTGACAGTTTTCATTCTTCGAATTTTGAAGAAACAAAAGGTTCGTGAAAACGATGTAATTTTCGTTTGCCATACAGATGGCATAACCGTCTTTTTGCAATCAAGGTCCATTGATGCATGCATAATTATATCCAAAGTAAAGGTTATCTCACTCATTTCCACTATTGGCTTTTGAAAATAACATACAGAAAAGGTTACAAATATTTTAATTAAAACAAATCAATAATACTATCTATTAACTTATTAACAAATAATATTGAGTAATATTAACTGCTACTACTGAATAAAACCACGAAAACATTAACACATTAAAAAATGATGGTCTAAAATGGCGAAGATTTATTAGTTGTATGAACAAAACAACAATAACAACTAAATCGAATATTTTAACTGTGGTACAACTAAGGCCAAGATTCGCTATAGCCTGATATATTTTGCAACGAAGATCAAATAGTTAGAAGTGAGACACACATAGCTGACTAATAAATGCTGTATGTATTTGCAGATCTAACTTGCAAGCAAAATTTAATTGCTGCTAACGTGTATGAATCATAATCGTGTAAGAATAAGGTTGCAACTGAAATATGATATACACTGTTACAATGGAAAGTTCATTAGCTTTAATAATTCTGTGTATAAATAGTAATAATAATGCGTAAGTATAGAATATTCGTGATAATACACCTAATATTTAATTAAACGAAAATAAAATAAAATATCAGCGATATTGTTCATTTTCTTAATCTAATTAGTAATTATGATGTTATCGCCGTTTGCAATCATGGTTGATTTACTAAAACAAAATTTATTTAGTAGGTAATTTCTTAAATAATTTGATATGATTTAACAAAATTTTCTTGCTGCATATACTGGGTGCGGCAGTCAAACCTGCATTTTTGAAATAACTGTAAAAAATACACGGTTGCATTTTTTAAAATTTTATTAATACCATGTTAATTTACGTTAAAAAGCATTTAAGAAACATTATTCATTTAAAAATAACATTATTAAGATGTCGTCCATTTCGATCGATGCATTCTTGGAGGCGATCTCTAAAATTGTCCATTACATCACGGAGCATTTGCTGAGGGATTCTTTCGATTTCCTGACGGATTCTCGCCTACAGTTCTTCAAGGGTACAAGGTCGTTCTTCGAAAACTTTGCTCTTCAAGTAGCGCCACAAGAAAAAATCACATGCGGTGAGGTCGGGTGAACGGGCGGGCCAAGGAATGGCTCCGTTTCGGTATATCACCCGATTTGGGAAAACTTCGTTGAGGAGATTCATGCTCACACGGGCCCGCGTGGCTTGTGGCTCCATCTTGTTGAAATAAGGTTTCATCATTTAGTCCATGTTCGCGAAGACGAGGAATGAAAAATGTTCGTAACATTTCCGAGTAGCGCTCCGCATTCACGGTAACAGCTTGCCCCCTTTCATTTTCAAAAAAGAATGGGCCTATGATTCCCGTTGAAGACATTGCGCACCAAACTGTTACCTTGGCCGAATAGAGAGGTTTTTGATGGAGTTCTTGAGGGTTTTGATCGCTCCAATATCTAAAATTGTGTTTGTTTACATAGCCGGAGAGATGAAAATGGGCCTCGTCGCTCATCCAGAGCAAAGTGTGAAGTTCCTCGTTTTCTTCAATCATTTCCAAAAACGTTTCACAAAAGTGCCGTCGAGCAGCGAAATCGTTTTCATTTAGAGCCTGAACCACTTGAATTTTGTAGGGGTGATAGTGTAAATCAAACCTCAAGATTCTTCGGAGACTCCTGTCTAAAATTCTTAAGCCTAGTACTGTGTCGACGCGCTGATGTCCGAGGACTTCTTGTCACAGCGATTCTTAAGCGTTCTATATTCGCAGGAGTTCGCACTGATCTCGCTCTGCCACCTCTTCTGTTTCCCGTTTCACCGATGTTTTCAAAGTTTTGTACCGATAACTTTATTGAGTTAACAGAAGACACGGGCCGATTACGATTAATTTGGAAATGAACACGGAAGCGGCGTTGAGCGGCTGTATAACTATCGCTTTGATAAAATGCCTTCACTGCGAAGGACCGTTCTTGCTTGAACCAGTGTTCCATGGCTACTGAAATGCTTTGAAAGGGGGAACACAACGGTAACCTAGACAACTCGCCCCGCCCACTTTCTTGGCTACCGCGCTTTTTACAAAATTGCAGGTTTGACTGTCGCACCCTGTATTATCACTAGTCGGTGTTCTAAATGTGCGTTGAAAAACTGCACTTTACCGAAAGTAGCGGAGAGTCGCCCTAGAAAAAGTTGGTATATCAGATCATTGTCGCTTATTTAAATTAAAATTCATACTAAGGCATACTTTATAATGTTTATTACATATTCAATTAAAAAATATATTGAAAAAAAACATAAATTCTCTATTAAAATAAAAAATTAGAAAAATGTGCAATCAGTTCAATTTAGGGAACCAGTTGCCTAATTGAACCAAGAGTTCCCTAATTTGAACCACTAGCAGATATTCAAATAAACAGCTTTCTAAATAATAAAACCAAAAAAACTTAATTATTTACTATGACACTATATAATACTATACTAGAAATACACAATAATCCTGTCAAGTCTAGCGACTGGAAAATGGAAATCCAAGGTCAAGACCCAGCTGCGATTATACTTAAGCAAGGATGCCAGATATGGCAATAGTTTTTTCTAAATTACTCGAAAGCCTATTAACATAGAAAAAAAACTTATTTAGACTTTTTTGTTTCTTTTGATGTCTTCTATCACCCCTTAAAATTAATGCGTTCTAATTCATGACACCCTGTATACCATATTGTAAGTACGTTGCAATTTATTTATGTAAGATTATGCCGCGATTAACGGTATCAGATCGAAAAAAGAGCATACATTGAAGAATGCAAAACGTTCTGGTTTTAAAAGGTCTGCCGAAAAAGTACAATCAGCAGAATTTGCTTCTGTTGATTAACCTTTAATTTCATTAGATCAAACTTCAACTTTATAAGATCAACCTTCAACTTCAACAGGTCCACCTTCAACTTCATTTGATCAACTTTCAGCTCCATCACATCAACCTTGTACTTCCACAAATAGTAGCCACAGCCCAGAAGAAATTCCACCTGCTTATACAGACCTGGAAATTGATATAGGCTAAGCTAGGCACCTGCTTACCGCTTACGGAACATAAGAGCAGGGTTGGTAGCGTCACAAATCCCAACATTAGACAGGCTATCATGCTTTCCGGACATTAACCCAATGAAAAATGTGTGGGACATTATCGTACAAAAGATTTACAGTAGAAATAATCCTTTCCGCACTGTAAATGATCTTAGGAGCGCCATTTTGCAGGCCACGGTAATGTCACTATCAATGAGCTTAATTATCTCGTCTTAAGCATGAATAATCGAATTTTTCAAATCATTAACCATAATGGTGGTGCTACTGATTATTAAATTAATGTTCTTTTTTGGTTTTGATAATTTAATGCTTAACAAATGGTGAGTTTTAATTAGTGAACTTATTTCAATTTCCAATTTACAAACAAATTAAACTTTTCATTTTTATCTTCAACTGTTATTACCTTTTGTACCAAACATGCAGATGTTTTGAAAAGGTAGGAGAACACATAAAAATGTTTAGTGAATAAGCCTTTAAAGTGGTTTTACGGTAAGATATGTATTAACAAAAATATTTCAAAAATTATATCAATATTCTAGGTGGACCTATATATATTTCCAGGTCTGTAATACTGACGTTGAAAATGAGGTGTTCAATGTTCAAAAAGAGCACGAAGATGTCAGTGGAAGGAGAATTGTGGAAATTAGTAATTTCTTTAATGCAATTACACATTTTCCTCATGTTCGATTGTTTTCGCGTAGAACGGAACATCGGAAAATGGTTTTGAGCAAAGAATTGATCTGCAAAGTGAAATTGTTGTTCAATGTGAGATGTGCGGAGTTAATACTGTTATATCAACTGACTATAATGATCAGGTAATGGATATAAACAAAGCAGCAGTTCTAAAAAGTATCGCAACAGGAATAGGATGTACTCACCATTGAAGAAAATGTTGGCTAATTGCGATATTCCTTGGATGGACCCAAATCTTTATGCAAAAACAGAACAACTTCTTGCTACTTATATTGAAGAAACTACATGGGAATATATGGAAAAAGCTGCTTTAGAAGAATCCCTTTATCAATTGAAGAAGGCCGAGTTGATTCAGAATGCATTCCATTCATTACTGTTATTGCATATGGATCCTGAAGTAAAAGATAATACAGAACCAACTATAATGCAGCTGCCGAAGTTGGCGTTATTGTTGGTAAAGAACGAAAAACAGTGTTATTCTTAGGGAATAGAAATAAATAGGGATAAGAAAGATGTTGTATGTGTAACCATGGTAAATCAAAACATTCTGAAGCTCACCCGCATAAATGCTTAAAGAATTGGGACAAACCATCTACAACAATGGAAGCTGATATTATCATAGAGGGCTTCAAAAGAAGTATAGAAATGTATAATTTGAAATACCTTGTATTTGAATGGTGATGGCGACAGCAGTGTAACAAAACGTCTCGCAAAAGTTCGTCTGTATGGGCAAGAATCCAGGAATGTTTAACGTGGAGCACCTATCGCTAGACTTAATCCCCACGTTCCTTCCAAAAGGAAGTAATTGAAATAAGCTCGATCAACGCGCATATGCTTGGCACATGCTCCCAGTTGCTCACTGGTCGGAGCGAGGTTGCCTATCCACCCTCTACTAGCTATCCAGGCTAGCACCGGAGCGATTAACATATACGTGCTCACCCGCTGGCACCCTCCCGTCCTCTTTCATACGGGAACAAGTACCTCGTCCAGCATTAGGACTATTCCCCAACCTAGGTCAGTACATCGGAATCCTCCAGTCCTCTTTCATACCTTCTAAGCTCCTTCACTGAGCCAGGGTTGGGGCCACTGCCCGATAGATTCCAACCTGAGATGCGGCGGGACTTGGTTCTTAAACGGTTTTGCCACCCCGATCTCCCAGTTATAGGTCTGGTGTGCCCCTAACAGAGCTTCGTTTGGAGGCTACTTTATAGGGCCCATCAAAGTAGCATCTCGGTGTGTACCCGTTAAGGTAAAGTTGTCTTGGACGTGAGAGGCTGTTTATCTTCACATCAACGTCCCTTAAGTGTAGGTCTCTAGACGGTTTTTGAGAATCCGACGACTGGAACTGCACCGCCAATGCCGGACCCCCATACTTTCACCCTCGTAACGCTACCTGGTGGTATGCAGTTTCTCATAGGTCAGCCAGCGAACTCCTTGACGGAAATAAACCTCACTTGATTCTCCTCCATTCGTCTAGGTCAGACAGCAGAATACTTAGCTCCATAAAAGACCATGACGTCAGGTGAGAATCCCCACACTAGACCCTCTTGTTAGCAGAGTTCCTCTGCAACGTTTTAGAGTCAATTTCGAGAAACACTTAGGTGTAACTCTACCACAGATTTCCTTTTGATCGCGTCATCCGTTGCCCCGACAGGCCTGGGATTGGATAGACAACGACCAGTTCTAATGGTGAACACTGTGTGGTCTGCCCACAAGCTAGTCTCGAATCCTAGTGCTTCCTGACACCTCTAACGACTGCCCTCCCTCCGTCATCGAGTAGTCTCGGATACTAGTGGGGTTCATCTTCAACGACTGCTTGTCCGTTCACCCTGCGTCTGTCTGTGGGCAGAAAGTAATTAAAAAATCGAATGTCGTAGCCATCTTCTGCGCAATTTTTGTAGTAAATTAAGAGAACTGACCCAGAAAATAATAAGCAGCACAATGATAATTGTTCCAGTACAACATACGCAATACGCTGAACAACTCTATCAAATGAATGAGGTCGGGTATACAAGGTGCCGTTCTTTGTTATATTACAAATGCAACGTTAACTCATTGTGAGAAAGTACAACAGCTGAGAAATGACATTTTGAACTGTCCTCGTCATGTTTTTGGGAATCACAATAATTGTGCCACTTACTTTTGCAACACACCCAAACGTGAAAATGAAAACAATTGGATTATTGACTTCAAAGACTCCGGATAATATCAAGACATAATGGTTGTTACTAACAGAGTAGCGTGAAATTCTGAAAGTTTTGCCATGAAAGTCCATATTTTGCAAAATATGGACAACAACGCTGCTGCATGTTATAACTCTATAGTTGCAAAATATACAGGAGGTAAACGAATTAACTTTACGGGAAATAGTTCCTATAAAACACGATGCGAAGCTGCTTTGACTTTCAATCTTGAACCAGGCCATATTTCGAAGGTAATCCATCGAAGGTAGTTGGCAAAAGTCCTGGACAATTTACAAAAAAATTACGTGAAAGCTGTGAAAACCAAATAAAAGTGGGTCACATGCCGAAAGAGACTGTTTAGTGAAAAATCACAAAGAAGGAAGACTTGCAAGTCAGTACCAGCCGATAGCGAATATGGAAAAGTAGAGGAAGAAAACATGCAAGTTAGCGGCAGAACAAAATTCTTTAAAAGAAAAAGAAATTTTACAAGTAATGAAAAAAAGTGAAGACAAATTACATCTGATACAGTTAGAAATAACTGGACAGAATAATAATCTACTTTGGCGTCAAGAAAGAACATCGCGTATAACAGCTTCTAATTTTGGACAGATTTGTAAAATGAAAAGCTTAACACATTGTAAAAATATAGTCAAAAATCTGTTGCACTTCAATTGTAACAAACGTCACTGTAAAAAATAGCACTTTTAAATAAATCTCGCTACACGATGGGGACAAGATCATGAAATAGTTGCAACTTAGGGAATTTCAAGAGAAATCTAATATTAAAATTCAACAATGCGGACTTTTTATTGATAAAGATGATTTCTTTTTGCGTTACCAGACGGACTATTAAGTGATGATGGATTAATTGAAATCAAATGCCCTGCATCAGCTGCAAGGATGAAAGTTATGAGTGTTGTTAACGAAAAGAAAATAAAATTTTTGGAAAACCGGGTTGGTGAAATCTTTTTAAAAAGAACTCATAATTATTACTTTCAAATACAAGGATGAGACAGTTACATATTACGAACCGCGATTATTGTATATTCGTTGTATGGACACCTCAAGCAATGATAAGCGAAAAGAATTGATATACCTTTTAGTACGACGTGTAATTTCCGACAGAAATTTGATTTTTGTTAAAATTGCAACTTAGTATACCCTTTTTGCAATCAACGTTTCAATTAAGAGTAAGGTAAGATGGCGCCCACAAATGAAGTGTCGGAATTTTCTCCAAATAAACCGTGTAAAAATTGCAATAAAATACCAATTACGGGTGTAGTATGTGTTAAGTGTAAAAGCTTAAATCACCCTGGGTGTATTAAGTATATAAAATACGCGATTATTGTAAATGAAACTGAAATAATCTGTTGTGATAATTCAAACATAACCTCTTTTAAAGATACAATTTTACCGGCAAATACAGACGATTGTTTGAAGGTCGAAGTGCATTATTTAAAGGACCTAATCAAACATAAAGAAATAATCATCAATCAACGACAAGACTTAATTATATCTTTAAACCAACAAATTGTTCTACTACAAACAAAAAGTGATAATCAAGTTAACACAGCTGCGAACTTGAAATCAATGGACGCAACAAAACTGACAAAAGAAACCGCTCGTGTTTCAGATAACAAAATTAAACAAGAGATGGTAGTAGTATAGCTAGGCGGGTTCGAGCACAAAATCCCATGTATTTTCTTATGAAGGTTCGTTTTTCATTTCAAGGTCATCCGCGGTTCCCCACTCCTATCCCCACTACCCCCTACTTAGGCTCCCCACTTAGCCCCCTACTTAGGCCCCCCACTTAGCCCCCTACTTAGGCCCCCCACTTAAGCCCCCACTTAAGCCCCCCACTTAAGCCCCACTCCTATCCCTACTCAGCGGCCATTTTGAATAGCCATTTTGAATCGTTATCTTGGATCGCCATTTTGAATCGCCATCTTGGATCGCCATTTTGAATCACCATTTTGAATGTCATTTACATATCCGCCATTTTGTATCTGTCATTTCCAACTTGTTATCATTTCCCGCTGAAAGATTTGAATTCCTAGCGCTGCTAATGCCATCTATCGGTGACGTCATATGATCGGTATAGTAGATTTCTATACGCCTGTAGATAGGCAACCCACTATATATTTTTTTTTAAAATCAATGGAGCCAACAGGGTTTGAACCGGGGACCGCTCGAATGGTAGCCAGCCAATGCATCCACTACACTAACGAGGTAATCTATTAAAGCACTGTAAACGGCTTATAAAAAAAATTGTTGACTAGCGACTACGTACTCATAACATAATACATCTTAGTAATTTGTAGTATTATATCATACGGCTCCCTCTTCCTCCTGCATGTGTCATGATTGATTGATTAAGTAGATGATTATTCCTGTGCTGTGATTGATTAAAGGGTTAACATATAAAATAGGTATAAATTATCATATCTAGAAAAAACAAGTTAAAAATTCAATTAAAGAATCATTAGATCTTTTACAGCCAAATATGTTTCAATCTTGATCTCAATGCCTAAGACTTTCATTAATTAAACTTTTACTGACGTTTTGTAAAATTGTATATAAAAAAATTGTTGACTAGCGACCACGTACTCATAACATAATACATGTTAGTCATTTCATATTATCAGATATGATATCCATTATCTCAACAAAATCATTAGCAAAGACGTGTTTTAGTTATAAGTTTAAGCGATAACAAAATGATTGTAATTTCTTATTGTCAATACATATATCAGGGTTAGATTTAATAATTCGATATACATTTCACCAAAACATATTAATGGATAAATACTTAAAAGCAATTTAAAACATTCGATTACACAATAAACAGAATTTGTTTGCTAAAGAATCAATTACAATAAGATTAATTAGTTTTTATATGACTACATTGTTTAGTTATAAAATATTAAAAATTGTTATATCTAAGAATAATAATTTAAAAATTCGATAAAAGAATCATTAGGGTTTTTCTGAACAAGATAATTAAAAAGTTTGTTATTTCTAATAATCAACTAGATTGATTTTATTATTTTTAAACTTTCAACATATAAGCTTATACCTAAAATAAGATACAATATATTTAAAGCAATTTAAAACATTCGATTACACAATAAACAGAATTTGTTTGCTAAAGAATCAATTACAATAAGATTAATTAGTTTTTATATGACTACATTGTTTAGTTATAAAATATTAAAAATTGTTATTCTCTCTCTTGTCCAGCTTGTCATCATTTCCCACCATTAGATTTGAATTCCTAATGCCTCAACTGCCATCTATCGGTAACGTCCTGTGATCGGTATAGTAGACTTCTATACGCCTGTAGATAGGCAACCTGTTACACTTTTTATAAAAATCAATTTTGGAGTAACCAGGGTTCGAACGCTCAACCATCTGATTAGAACTCCATAGCTTAGCCCCGAGACTACGGAGCTTGTCTTTTAAATTACTGCATACGAGTTATTTATAAAAATGCTTTCACGTATATTTGATTAAAACCAATTTATTTAAAAATAATTCCCGGAAAATATTTATAAATATTGTACATTAATAATATTAAATCTTTAGGATTCAAAAATTATAAGCCAATTATGATTATCATCATGAGTCATTGAGATGAGACAATTATTAACCTTATATGAGCCAATCGTGAAGAAACTCAAGAAATTTTTCTTGATACATCTTAAATATAACAATTTGAAAACTATATACAGATATTATTACTACATGAGGCCCGTAACATCAATGTGATAAAATAAAAATAAATTGCACTATTGCGGACCCGGTACTAAATTATCTAAAAGATTACATATGTACAACTAAGTTAAAATCTCATAAAATAAATACACAAATTAAAACTATATCTTATTTACATAAAAATTAATAGATGTTATGCAAACACCTGGCATATATTTAATATTTTTAATTTCTGTATAGCATTTTTCGAATGCTACACAGAAATTATTTAGTTGGATGCTGCTTGGTGACGTGACGTATCTTCGGTTATCGATTAGAATACCACCCCCAGGGAGTTCTATCTCTTCCTCGTATGAAATAATTGCACCTACTTCATAATTAGTACTGCTACTACACCTGTTAATTACTTCTTTAAATTTTAGAGTTAATTCCATTTTATCTAATAGAGCAGTATCACTTTGTGCAAAACATTCAATTTCATCATCGCTGTCACTGTCGTAATTGACTTGATATTTTACAGTAGACATCTTTCAAACTGTTTTGAAGAACTGATAATATTAAAAAAAATGATTGACTTTATATAGTATTTTTCAGGAAAACCTTCTTCAGAAAAACCTAATAATTCTTAATTGAAATGTTTTCAAAATATGATTACATTTATTTATTTTAAATATAGTCATATACATAGTAAGGATTTTGGTTTTTCCTCTATTGTTAATGGTAATAACCGTACTGAGGTCAAGCTTTCACTAGATGAATTAAACATTTTTTATGAGAATACAAAATACAGTGATCTTTTCATGTATCATTCGTTTCCTCGCATAACTTTTAGATTATCTGTGAGAAATTCTATTTTATTTATTTAGTACATGATATGATTTTGTTATTTTTAAACTTTCAACATATAAAATAGGTATAAATTATCATATCTAGAAAAAACAAGTTAAAAATTCAATTAAAGAATCATCAGATCTTTTACAGCCAAATATGTTTCAATCTTGAGTATTTTTCTTTACAACATTCGATTACACAATAAACAGAATTTGTTTGCTAAAGAATCAATTACAATAAGATTAATTAGTTTTTATATGACTACATTGTTTAGTTATAAAATATTAAAAATTGTTATATCTAGGAATAATAATTTAAAAATTCGATAAAAGAATCATTAGGGTTTTTCTGAACAAGATAATTAAAAAGTTTGTTATTTCTAATAATCAACTAGATTGATTTTATTATTTTTAAGAAATTTTTCTTGATACATCTTAAATATAACAATTTGAAAACTATATACAGATATTATTACTACATGAGGCCCGTAACATCAGTAGATCCGCGGCTTTTTATATCAGTACAAAATAATTAGATATAGTTATGCATGGCTTTCAATTTACAAAACCTAATTGAGTTTGACCTGTTAGACAAGAAATCAGAGTTTCAAATATTGATATTTTAAAATTGTCTTTTACATGTTTCCATAGAGATACATTTCAACAGTAGATGATGAATGATAGGTAATCGCTATCTACATGGGGCAAAATTATACACAGTAAGAAGGTAAGAAAAACCAAAATCCTTACTATAAACCTTTACTTAAAAAATTTAGTATAAATATTAACAAGAATACTATAATTAAACGATACCTCTACACCCTGGGGTATAGCAGCATCCACTGTTTAATAATTAAATGCATAAGAATTATAACTGTCAGTCCCGCTCGGTTAAATATGTTTTCTAAGATTATCCGAATGTGCTAATTACTTACAAGACAATTAGTCAGTCTTACATGACATGAGCTAATCGTGAAGAAAGTCCAATTTTTCTTAATGCATCTCAAATCACTTTGAAACAATTATTTACTTAATTATAATTAAAATACAGAGTTATATGACTAACTTTATCTTATACTAGTTAAATATTAAATTATTTCACAAAAACTTAAATTCTTTTAGCTACAAAATCTACGGTTTCCTTTCCTTCGAACATGAAGCAGAACATAATGATAATTGTTTGTAAGCTACGCTTAGATAAATGTTTACTTCAATCATTATTACTAATGTGTGAATTACGTACAAGACAATTATAAGCCAAATATGATTATTATCATGAGTCATTGAGATGAGACAATTAGTCAGTCTTATATGAGCTAATCGTGAAGAAAGTCCAATTTTTCTTAATGCATCTCAAATCACTTTGAAACAATTATTACGTATGACTCGAGTCAGTTTAAATTAATTATAAATCTAAAAAATACATTTTTAAAATTAGGATGTAACCCCGAGCTGTTAATGAAAAGCAATTAACTCGTTTATACTGTTCCCCAAATTAGATTATTAGAAAAACAACCTTTCTAATTGCTCGGAAATTAACTAAAAATGACATATAAACTGAACGGTTTTTAAAAATAAATCATTGTGAAAGAGTTTTAGGAATCATCAAGACGCTATCCTACCTTCTCGTGTAAGTGTTTTAATTTTTAATTAGCTTATATATTAAAATACTATCTCATTTACGATATGTAATATGTAAATGTTTTAGATTGACTTTATTACAAAACTTTAATATTATAGCAGTATAATCAAAATGGATATCGTGAAACTTTTCAACAGTATAGTAGAAGATAAACCAATTGTATCCACAGAGGTGTTAGAAATCAATAAGGCTTATTAGATTTTAAGTCTGAAGGACATGGACACCAGATATGGAAGATCGATTTTAGTCGAGTTAAATAATTGTAAAATATTTCTACCAAAGAGATATAGCGAAAAAGTCGATAAGACTCTTATAGACGAGATCAATAGATTAGGTAATTTTTCAGTAACTATAACATCATTCAAAACATATGGCAGACATCATCAGAAGACGCCGATGCTTGAGATGAAACAATTAGAAAAAGGTAATTTTTTTTTTAAATAATTTGATAAAAATATCTAAAAAGTATAAGACTCTAATTACATATTTTATTCTTTTACAGACTAAACAAGCAACCACCTGTAGTAGGATGAACTGGAAGTAGATGACTTTTTAATATTTTTCTATATTTATGTATATTTAAAAAATAAATAAATAAATAAACTTTTTATTGAATCGATGTTTAATTTCTTTGTTTGTAGTTGGAGGTTGAAACTTTTTTTCATCCTATATATCACTACACAATAAGATAATAGATATAATATTTCATAGAAAACATTTATTATGAATTAATATCAGGAGAAAATAGTATACTATTTTTCGTTTTATTTTTAAACAAAAATAAGCAGTATGCTTTAGTTGTATTAGTAAATGGCTTGACCGATTCAAGCTGTAATCTAATATCTACAGTTGAATCTTTAAAAACTCTCTACCCGCTCTGAACAATCAATTACACAAACTGGATGAGTTTCTGACGTATAGGTAGATAATTCCAAATTTTAATCCGTTTTCATTAATGAGTAGACCTAACATAACATTAGTTTTACCGTAGGAAGAAGGACCGCTCAGAATTGCTCTACAGGAAACAGTCTGACACTAGGTTATTCAGATCAAATATTACTTACAGTAAATATAACTATATCTAATTATTTTGTCTACATTGTTTAGTTATAAAATATTAAAAATTGTTATATTTAAGATGTATCAAGAAAAATTTCTTAAAAATAATAAAATCAATCTAGTTGATTATTAGAAATAACAAACTTTTTAATTATCTTGTTCAGAAAAACCCTAATGATTCTAGAATATCTTTTTCTTGTATTCCTACCGAAACTGCAAAAACTGCGGCTGATGACATGATGAATGTGGTTGATAGCGTAATTAATGCGGCTGATAGCGTGATGAATGTGGCTGATAGCATGATGAATGTGGCTGATAGCGTAATTAATGTGGCTGATAGCATGCTGAATGTGGCTGATAGCATAATGAATGTGGCTGATAGCATGATGAATGTGGCTGATAACGTAATTAATGTGGCTGATAGCATGCTGAATGTGGCTGATAGCATAATTAATGTGGTTGATAGCGTAATTAATTAATTATTAAACAGTGGATGCTGCTATACCCCAGGGTGTAGAGGTATCGTTTAATTATAGTATTCTTGTTAATATTTATACTAAATTTTTTAAGTGAAGGTTTATAGTAAGGATTTTGGTTTTTCTTACCTTCTTACTGTGTATAATTTTGCCCCATGTAGATAGCGATTACCTATCATTCATCATCTACTGTTGAAATGTATCTCTATGGAAACATGTAAAAGACAATTTTAAAATATCAATATTTGAAACTCTGATTTCTTGTCTAACAGGTCAAACTCAATTAGGTTTTGTAAATTGAAAACCATGCAAGACTGAATTATTAAATAGAATGTAAAGTAATATTTCCTATGCCTATTGTGAGGTTCTTTGAGTAATTAAGAAATTTTGCAGATCTACGAGTCGTGATCTATCAAAATTTTCAGACCTGGAATCTGCTTTAGCAAGAAGCCATAAAGTTACCTTAATGATAATTTATACCTATTTTATATGTACGTATTATTTTAGATATAATTTAGTATTATATATCAATATGAACTGTATTTTCTTCTTTCAATAAAAGTTCTGATATAAAATATATATATTTTTTATTTTTTTACCTTAAATTACAGAAATAAAAAGATAAGAAATAAATCATATTCTCTCTATTAGACAACTTTAGTAATGTTATAACGTTACAAAATAATTATCACAATTATCATAAGGTATCATAATACATGAGATGTGTAAAAAGAACTGACAAAAATTCTTAGCAGAAACGATTATATATATATATAATACAAAGCTAATTACAAACTAGAAATCTACTGAAAAATACAATTATATACAATATACAGGATAACTAATGTTAAAAATTAAAAAAAAAACGATATAACAATAAAATATTTACATATTACAAAACTAGAAATCTTAGAAATACAAGGTACTACTATTACATTCAACTATTTTGAGGTATGCTATAGTGCCCCCCACGGTAGAGTGTCATGCGAGCCCGGTATAATATAGCGCTTATCGTCGTGAGGACTGAGCGCTATTTTAGTCTGAGAGATAGTTGAAACTCGGTGTTTATCTGAGCGGAATAATTTTTGCTGTACAGATGTTTCTTTGTCAACTGATAAACAACTCACATAGTCATCAAATGTGATGATGTTTTTTACTATATGCTTCTTAACACCCTTCGCCTTCTTAACAGTTCTTCGGTTTTCAAGCGCTTGTCGAATTTCCGTCTCGCTTTTACCGGTCTGCATCATTTTATGCTGATCTAGCATCTCTTCGTCTTCATCTCTAAAAGTTTTAGAAGAGTACATTTTTGATCGAAGGCCGACGAAATGTGTCATCACCTTACCGGCGTTCTCATCTTTCATCAACCCCAAAACTTTCTTATTAACTCGCGGGATGCCGTAGATGTTATCGTCGGGGTAGTCGCTGGTGTCAAAATGTTCATGAGCGTCTTGTTTGATTACTTCATACAGATTAGGTGTTTCCACGATGTATACTAGGGAATCTGTGTCGGTGTAACAAACGCGTGCCTTGTCACCGAAACGCCTTCTCATGTATGAGTAATGGAAGTCGTAAAGTTTCAATTTTGATATGTCCAATATACACATACCTACATATATGGGTTTGTTGAAGTAAACTTCCGTTTTATTCAGTTCGATCGCTACCAAATCCTCCGCGAAAATCGTGCTAGATTTAAAATTTGGCTTTGAGATCATTGCTTCAGCACCGTAACGCCCCTCCCACCTGCTTATTAATTTGACTATCGAGTGTTTTCGAATGTCTTCCATCGTCTTTCCAAAAACCGCGTTATTCATAAGTTTAAACAGGTTTTTCTCGAACTCATTTTTAGCTTGCTTACGCAATTCTGTGTTTAAATCGATGTAGGATCTTAGCCAATCGGATTGTTTAAATTTCAAAACGCGGTGGATTTTAGTTAATTTCAAACCGTTCTCTAAACATTGTTGTAAATTTCGATAATGTATGATGTATCGCTTCTTATCAGTAAGTGTTGCCATTAATTTTGTTTCTTTCGAATTTGGCGGTGTACGATGCTCAGGACAAAATGGAAGGTCCGCATGGGCATCGTGAATGTCTTTAGGATAATCTAGATTAACCTCCAGAATGTACCCTTCTGGATTATCTGCTGATACATTGAAATTGAAATTATCTAAATTATCACCTTCTACCCATTCAAATCCTCCATACGGCAGGTACTGAGACATCGCCCAACCATATTGATTATTAATGTCCGCGTAAAGTAAAAATTTTGATGGTTCTTCCGGATTATAATTTGGTAAAAATTTGTTGTTGGCTTCAGCATACCGTTTTGAGCATTGACTTAGACCCCCGCGAATACCGCGTTCAATAAACAAAACTTTATCAATATCCGTAAGCAGTTCGAGATTAATTTTTGTTGACTTGAGCATACAATCCCAAGTGTATCCGGGTAGAGTATAGTAATGCGCTGGGTCTAAACCGTATGTTTTCAAACTACTTGACCGAAACTGCTCAAACACATCGGCTAGAAGCAATACATCAGTTTTCAGGTATAAATCGCTGTACTCGCCTAAATTTTGTCAACCAAATGAGCCCCATACATGTTCGGCATGTGTATAGTGTTCGTCGCTTATAGCTGTGTCCGTTAAACTATTATAAAATTTTGATTTATCAGGTAATTGGGTCTCGTCAAGTTTTGTCCAGTCGTTGATATAGTCATAGGGAAAGACCCCCTTCCTAGTGAGAATTTTGAATCTTGTGTCATCTAAGTCCGGGAATTGCGATTTTAAATTTGGATATATGTCTAAGTATGATGCTAAAGTTTCTAGTCCGCTAGCCAAAAATCTAAAAGAGTCTATGAATCTAAATTTAACCAAATTCTGTTCTATATTCTTGGTGAATGAAATGTATCTTTCTTTATTGATAGGAAGGTGATCTACTCGTCCGTCAAAGTCTGAAGCTAGGTTCTTAATAATAAAATGGCTATCATACCCGCTTAAGTTATGAAAAACTACTGGTACGACATGACTATCCTTGTAGTTAATATTACAATTATCATGGGCAGATCCGCGATACCTGCCAGTAAGGTGACAATGGTCTCTTACTTTAACGTTATCTACAGCAAATGGTTCCAGACATATGTGACAATGTGTAGCGGCACGGAATTCAGCGTCTTGCTCAGGTGATAGGGTGTCCATAGGTAGAGGACAAAGAAACACTGTTTCAACATCCTCAGCAAACTGCTGCATCTCCCGAGCGAACCATTCCTGACAGTCCTCACCACGATAAGCCCGGTAAAAGGACAAGGTATCATCATAGGAGCATTTGACATAGTATGCTATGCTATGGGGAATATGATCTTGTACCTTATCCTTTTCCGTAGTAGGTACAAGCAAACACTCTAGATCTGCATATATGACGAATGGAGTCGGTTCTTTATTCTTATGATTTTTAAATACTACATTAGCTTGTTTTGTTGTTGGTAACCTAACTTTGCAATCTTTCATTTTAACACAGTCTATTTCATGCATCGACAATTTTTGCTGGGTACTAAAGTAATGCAAACATCGATCGCAGAAATATTTTCTACAATTTTTTTTACTAAGTTGAGTGGACAAAGCCGGCTTAGATTTTTGATCCATACATAATGAAAGCGTGGTTTAAAATCTAAGTCGGTTACGTCATCATCTTCATCATAATATACATCCTGGAGAAGCAAGAGGTTGACATGTTTGTCTTGCTTATTTTTAGTTAAATATGTAGGAACTACAATGAACTTTTTCTTACCCTCCTGCTTCTCTAAAATGTATACATTGATCGATAAACTGTTTTGACGTTCAAATCGTGAAACTTGTCCTAACGTCATGGGAAACTGTATACCCTTCAAGTTCAAGACAGTCGAGTAATGAGGGTATTTTGATATGCGTTGAGGATTTTTATCAACTGGATATAAAGCACTCACCACGGACCATGCGAAGCACGCCCCGTCATCATTCTTCACGTAATACAATTTTACAAAACGTCAGTAAAAGTTTAATTAAAGAAAGTCTTAGGCATTGAGATTTAAATATTATAATTATAATGTAATAATAAAAAGTGCGTACAACATTGAAAACTAAATTATGGAAATTAAAATGTACGAGATGTGTTAAAGTCAATCCCTTTGACTGTACTTACACCTACATGTTCTATCGAATTATTAAATCTAACTGATATATTGAAGTTTTAGACAAAAAAGACTTATGTAATAAGCTTAATACATTGTTAAAAAATTAGATCAGAAACCATTCCGAATATATTTAAGTTTTAAACAAAATAATTATTAACATAAGACCTACCTCAATATTAACAGCGAAGGGATATAATAAAACAGTAACTATCAAAGGCGCCAACAACATTAAATCACTATAATAATCAGCTGTGAACTCCAGATGGTACGGTGCAATCTAAAACAAAGTTCAAAGTCATTAGTTTTCATAATATCATTAATATCGGAAAAGTAACTTACCAAATTGGATTTCAGAATAAAACAAGAAACATATATTAATCGATGATGAGAGCTTCAGTTGAACTGAACAGATTTAAATATTTTAGGTATAAGCTTATATGTTGAAAGTTTAAAAATAATAAAATCAATCTAGTTGATTATTAGAAATAACAAACTTTTTAATTATCTTGTTCAGAAAAACCCTAATGATTCTTTTATCGAATTTTTAAATTATTATTCCTAGATATAACAATTTTTAATATTTTATAACTAAACAATGTAGTCATATAAAAACTAATTATTCTTATTGTAATTGATTCTTTAGCAAACAAATTCTGTTTATTGTGTAATCGAATGTTTTAAATTGCTTTAAATATATTGTATCTTATTTTAGGTATAAGCTTATATGTTGAAAGTTTAAAAATAATAAAATCAATCTAGTTGATTATTAGAAATAACAAACTTTTTAATTATCTTGTTCAGAAAAACCCTAATGATTCTTTTATCGAATTTTTAAATTATTATTCTTAGATATAACAATTTTTAATATTTTATAACTAAACAATGTAGTCATATAAAAACTAATTAATCTTATTGTAATTGATTCTTTAGCAAACAAATTCTGTTTATTGTGTAATCGAATGTTTTAAATTGCTTTTAAGTATTTATCCATTAATATGTTTTGGTGAAATGTATATCGAATTATTAAATCTAACCCTGATATATGTATTGACAATAAGAAATTACAATCATTTTGTTATCGCTTAAACTTATAACTAAAACACGTCTTTGCTAATGATTTTGTTGAGATAATGGATATCATATCTGATAATATGAAATTACTAACATGTATTATGTTATGAGTACGTGGTCGCTAGTCAACAATTTTTTTATATACAATTTTACAAAACGTCAGTAAAAGTTTAATTAATGAAAGTCTTAGGCATTGAGATCAAGATTGAAACATTAGTTGTACATATGTAATCTTTTAGATAATTTAGTACCGGGTCCGCAATAGTGCAATTTATTTTTATTTTATCACATTGATGTTACGGGCCTCATGTAGTAATAATGTCTGTATATAGTTTTCAAATTGTTATATTTAAGATGTATCAAGAAAAATTTCTTGAGTTTCTTCACGATTGGCTCATATAAAGGTTAATAATTGTCTCATCTCAATGACTCATGATGATAATCATAATTGGCTTATAATTTTTGAATCCTAAAGATTTAATATTATTAATGTACAATATTTATAAATATTTTCCGGGAAGTATTTTTAAATAAATTGGTTTTAATCAAATATACGTGAAAGCATTTTTATAAATAACTCGTATGCAGTAATTTAAAAGACAAGCTCCGTAGTCTCGGGGCTAAGCTATGGAGTTCTAATCAGATGGTTGAGCGTTCGAACCCTGGTTACTCCAAAATTGATTTTTATAAAAAGTGTAACAGGTTGCCTATCTACAGGCGTATAGAAGTCTACTATACCGATCACAGGACGTTACCGATAGATGGCAGTTGAGGCATTAGGAATTCAAATCTAATGGTGGGAAATGATGACAAGCTGGACAAGAGAGAGAATAACAATTTTTAATATTTTATAACTAAACAATGTAGTCATATAAAAACTAATTAATCTTATTGTAATTGATTCTTTAGCAAACAAATTCTGTTTATTGTGTAATCGAATGTTTTAAATTGCTTTAAATATATTGTATCTTATTTTAGGTATAAGCTTATATGTTGAAAGTTTAAAAATAATAAAATCAATCTAGTTGATTATTAGAAATAACAAACTTTTTAATTATCTTGTTCAGAAAAACCCTAATGATTCTTTTATCGAATTTTTAAATTATTATTCTTAGATATAACAATTTTTAATATTTTATAACTAAACAATGTAGTCATATAAAAACTAATTAATCTTATTGTAATTGATTCTTTAGCAAACAAATTCTGTTTATTGTGTAATCGAATGTTTTAAATTGCTTTTAAGTATTTATCCATTAATATGTTTTGGTGAAATGTATATCGAATTATTAAATCTAACCCTGATATATGTATTGACAATAAGAAATTACAATCATTTTGTTATCGCTTAAACTTATAACTAAAACACGTCTTTGCTAATGATTTTGTTGAGATAATGGATATCATATCTGATAATATGAAATTACTAACATGTATTATGTTATGAGTACGTGGTCGCTAGTCAACAATTTTTTTATATACAATTTTACAAAACGTCAGTAAAAGTTTAATTAATGAAAGTCTTAGGCATTGAGATCAAGATTGAAACATATTTGGCTGTAAAAGATCTAATGATTCTTTAATTGAATTTTTAACTTGTTTTTTCTAGATATGATAATTTATACCTATTTTATATGTTAACCCTTTAATCAATCACAGCACAGGAATAATCATCTACTTAATCAATCAATCATGACACATGCAGGAGGAAGAGGGAGCCGTATGATATAATACTACAAATTACTAAGATGTATTATGTTATGAGTACGTAGTCGCTAGTCAACAATTTTTTTTATAAGCCGTTTACAGTGCTTTAATAGATTACCTCGTTGGTGTAGTGGATGCATTGGCTGGCTACCATTCGAGCGGTCCCCGGTTCAAACCCTGTTGGCTCCATTGATTTTTATAAAAAAAATATAGTGGGTTGCCTATCTACAGGCGTATAGAAATCTACTATACCGATCATATGACGTCACCGATAGATGGCATTAGCAGCGCTAGGAATTCAAATCTTTCAGCGGGAAATGATGACAAGTTGGAAATGACAGATACAAAATGGCGGATATGTAAATGACATTCAAAATGGTGATTCAAAATGGCGATCCAAGATGGCGATTCAAAATGGCGATCTAAGATGGCGATTCAAAATGGCTATTCAAAATGGCAGCTGAGTAGGGATAGGAGGGGGGCTTAAGTGGGGGCTTAAGTGGGGGGCCTAAGTAGGGGGCTAAGTGGGGGGCCTAAGTAAGGGGCTAAGTGGGGAGCCTAAGTAGGGGGTAGTGGGGATAGGAGTGGGGAACCGCGGATGACCTTGAAATGAAAAACGAACCTTCATAAGAAAATACATGGGATTTTGTGATCGAACCCGCCTGGCTATACTACTGATGGTTAAAAATAAACCGAACACACAAAGGGTTGTCAAAGGTAAGAGTGACACAATTAAACAAATAATTACAGAATCCTTTCAACATGAAGAACATGCTAAAAAAATAAATGAAGAGTGCAGGAAGAAACTTGCAGATATAATTAACGTTAATGCGGATGTTTCAACATCAAACAGTGCCTCTAGATCCAGATACAAAGAAGCTGTTCTAAAAGGTAAAAAACATCAAAAAAAGCAATTTTTGGAACAAATGCCAACCAACACAGTTCCTCGGGCTACACCAAAAACCATTACACTTCACTATCCTGTTTAACACCAGATACGTTAGCTGATGATGTTACCAGCTACTTAAAACCAATGTTCGAAGAAGTTAAAGTACAAGCATTAAATTCAAAAAATCTAGAAATTTATTCATCATTCATGGTGACTATCTTTTACAATAATTTATCAAAGGCGTATGACCCTGCAATTTGGCCAGTTGGTACAATCATAAATAAATTTTATTTTAGAAATAAAAATTTTCTCAGAAATTCGAAACTGCCCGCAAAAACTTAAATAATAGCAATAATAAAAACAATTTAGAATTAGTTAAATTAGATAGTAAATCAAATTTTATGCATATTAATTTACAGTGCTTAACAAATAAAATTGACATCTTGAATTGTTTTCTGCATGATAATTCCAATTTAAAAATAATATCAATAAATGGACATTGGATGTGTGAAGATCAGTTAGTTTTGGCTAAATTTGATAATTATGTAACTGCAAGTGCTTTCTGTAGAGATTCTAAAGAACACGGTGGCACGTGGATTTTGTGCTCGAACCCGCCTAGCTATACTACTGATGGTTAAAAATAAACCGAACACACAAAGGGTTGTCAAAGGTAAGAGTGACACAATTAAACAAATAATTACAGAATCCTTTCAACATGAAGAACATGCTAAAAAAATAAATGAAGAGTGCAGGAAGAAACTTGCAGATATAATTAACGTTAATGCGGATGTTTCAACATCAAACAGTGCCTCTAGATCCAGATACAAAGAAGCTGTTCTAAAAGGTAAAAAACATCAAAAAAAGCAATTTTTGGAACAAATGCCAACCAACACAGTTCCTCGGGCTACACCAAAAACCATTACACTTCACTATCCCGTTTAACACCAGATACTTTAGCTGATGATGTTACCAGCTACTTAAAACCAATGTTCGAAGAAGTTAAAGTACAAGCATTAAATTCAAAAAATCTAGAAATTTATTCATCATTCATGGTGACTATCTTTTACAATAATTTATCAAAGGGGTATGACCCTGCAATTTGGCCAGTTGGTACAATCATAAATAAATTTTATTTTAGAAATAAAAAATTTCTCAGAAATTCGAAACTGCCCGCAAAAACTTAAATAATAGCAATAATAAAAACAATTTAGAATTAGTTAAATTAGATAGTAAATCAAATTTTATGCATATTAATTTACAGTGCTTAACAAATAAAATTGACATCTTGAATTGTTTTCTGCATGATAATTCCAATTTAAAAATAATATCAATAAATGGACATTGGATGTGTGAAGATCAGTTAGTTTTGGCTAAATTTGATAATTATGTAACTGCAAGTGCTTTCTGTAGAGATTCTAAAGAACACGGTGGCACGTTGCTATTAATTAGACATGATATTAAGTTTGTTGAACTAAAAACTGTAAATGAACTAAGTAGTAAATTTCATTGCGAAATTAGTGCCATTGCGTTAACTGGAATAAATATGGTGCTTGTTACCCTTTACAGGCCACCCTCAGCAGATTTTGAAACGTTTATACATGCATTTGAAAACACGTGTCAAATGATATTCGCTACAAAATATAAATTAATGTCGCTGATTTTAATATTGATTTTATTGGTGACAGTAAACAAAAAACCGAGTTTCAGAACTTATTATTGACATGGGATCTACATATCACTACAAGAAAGGCAACGCGTGTAACCATTACGTCTTCGACTTGCATTGATAATGTGCTCATAAATTTCATGGCAGAATGCATGTTGATGTATGTGAACCAAATTTATCTGATCATCGTGCAATCGTTGCACAATTACCTCTTGAAAAATTCAAGAATCAAAAAACGTTTACATGTCGGCCCATCACCACTGCACTTACTAAATTTCAGAATATAATTATTAGTACGAACTGGATGCAAATAAACTTGTTACATAATGCAAATGACAAGATGAACTGGTTTTTAAAAACCTTTGCAAACATTTGTAACACTTGCTTTCCCATTAAAAGCATAGTGATTAGAGATAAACCGAAGCCCAAATGGTACAACGAGGAACTTAATCAGCAAAGAAACTTACTACGGGCCATAAATGTTATAAGGAAGCATCATACAGATGAGAAAATCCAAGTTACTTATAAAAGGCTTCCTACGTTGCTATAAACAGAATATCAGGAATGCCAAAATAATGTTTAACGATACACGTGTCAATGAAGCAATAAACAAGCCCAAAGAGAT
Organism: Agrypnus murinus; assembly: GCA_929113105.1. NCBI lineage: Eukaryota > Metazoa > Arthropoda > Insecta > Coleoptera > Elateridae > Agrypnus > Agrypnus murinus. Next base: position 216,939,517 of record OV816024.1, on the reverse strand, counting down.
ATGGAATATACTTAATAAAAATAAATACTACAGGTAACTACCAACTACAGGTAACAAACCAAATATTACCTTAACCGCTAATGAATTTCACTTGTATTTTTGCAGTATTGCACAGTCTTTATTAGAGGATTTGCCTGCTTCTAATCATGATGTTATGGAATATGTAAATCGTTACACTGTACCAAATAAAGCATCGTTTTTCCTGACGCCTGTTGATCCAACTGAAGTTGTACAAATAATAAATAACTTAAACAATACAAAATCATGGGATCCAGATGATGTGAATGCAGTATTAATTAAAAAGGTAGCTACTTCAATTGCAGAACCTTTAGCACTTACAATAAATGCTTGTTTTCAGGAAGGAGTTTTCCCTAGATGTTTGAAATTCTCAAAGATTATACCTGTACCTAAAAAGAGAGACCGCAACATTGTTAGTAATTACCGTCCAATTGCGATCACTTTTGTCTTCTCAAAAATTATTGAAGTCGCAATTAAAACACGTCTTGTTAAATTTCTTGAAAAATACAAGATTTTAACAGTTAATCAATTCGGATACAGAATCGGAAAGTCCACTGAACACGCTGTCATGGAATTAGTGAAGTCTGTTTTATCAACTTATGAGGATAATCAGTATGCGATGGCCCTTTTTTTAGATTTGTCAAAAGCCTTTGACTGTGTAGACCTTCCGATTTTATGTGAGAAATTGCAACATTATGGCATTAGAGGCGTCACTTTGGACCTAATAAGATCGTTCCTTACTGATAGAAGCCAGTATGTATCCTATAATAACCAAAACTCTACTTGTCAAAATACCAACATTGGTGTCCCCCAAGGATCTGTTTTGGGGCCCATCTTTTTCATAATTTATGTAAACGATATAGGTGCTGCTTTATCTTAAGCAAGAATATATCAGTATGCAGACGATACATCTTTAATTTGTACATCTTCCAACATCCAGCAAGTGAGATCTAGTGCAGAGATTAGTGTTATGGAAGTGGGTGAGTAGTTACACTGCAATCGTTTACTTTTAAACAGAAATAAAACGAAGCAACTAGTGTTCTCCTTACGTCATGTAGACAACTCTATCCTACAAACATCTGAAAATTTCCTTGGTGTTACTATTAACAGCAGACTGCAGTGGAGTGATCACATTAGTGTTGTAGCTAATAAATTATCTAGTGTTACTTTTTTATTAAGAAAATTGTATGATGATGTATCATTGCACATTTTAATTTGTGTATATCATGCTCTTTTTCAATCTCAGTTGAATTATTGTATACTTGTTTGGGGACCGAGTCCTGATGTAGGACGCCTATTTAAAATACAGAAAAAATGTATACGCATTATTACTGGAGCAAAGCTTAGCCAACCATGTAGGGACATCTTCAACAATAATCATGACTGTTTATTCATTATTTGTTTTCAAATGCTTACTATATGCTAAAAATGAATTGTGTAATCAGATGCATGTCAGAGACAAACATGTATAATACTAGACACGGTAGTCAAATTTACATACCATTTCGACGACTAGCTAAAACACAAAATAGTTTTAACTATGTATCCTTTAAATATTATAATTCATTATCTGAAGATATTCGTAACCTTCCATTTAAAAAGTTTCGTCAACATGTAAAACAGCTATTAATAGATAATCCATTGTATAATTACGAAGAATTTTTCATGTGATACCTTCTAGTTTGGAAAGCTTTTTATGATCTAGTCTTTTTTTCTGTAATTGTACTGTTTTGTCAAATTGTTCTAATTTTATACAGTTTATATTTTATTATGTTTATTGTTTTGTTGACGAGTGTAAACAAAGGTATTTTTGTACTGCTGCACCAATAAATTATTCTTATTCTTATTCTTATTAAATTAATAAATAAGATTCAATTAAATTAAATTAAGGAATAAAATAAAATACCATAGATAATAATAGAGCCAGCATAATATGAACTTATTTTAACAGAGTAGCCTGCATGAGTAATTGACCATCGAAAACTATTGCCATTGCGCCTGATAGTTAGGCAATTGTATTAAGAAAAAACCCGTATCTTATCATCGTAACTGCAAGATATTTTAAAAAGTAGACCACATTATACGATGGGGTCTTTTAATAAATGAAAGAAAAAACTTAAGTTGAAGTACCTACGACGAGATTTATTTACTTTTATCTTTATCAGGCCTGCTTAGATTAGTCGAAAATATACTAACTTAAGCAATTTTTTCTTAAACAGATTAAGTTTTGTAAAGATATTCAAGTCGTAGGTACATACAGAAAACCTATCTTAACAAATTTCTTTTTGTCCCGTGTCACTATTTACATAAACAAAAAAGTTACTTTACAGATACAAACAGTATTTGAGTTTCTCTTTTTTGTTATCCAAATATGACAAAAAGCCACGGGACGGAAATCTACGGGGATGCTACAACTATTTTTTAAGCGTTTGTAATCTTTCCAACCAGCTAGAAATTAAGAATATATTAAGTAGGTAATTGAAAATTATCTTGCATATCGTATTTGTACTGCCATTTTCAAAATTTCCAGCTGCCATATCGGTATTTTTAAAACCTGAAGTGAATAGTGTCTCTGTTCCTCTTAGTATCTGCATGAGAATGTGCTGTAGTATTATCTTTTAAAGTATATCGAGGCTCTCTCCTTCAATCCTTCCACACTCTTCAATTATTTTAGGCTTTTCTTGAACATATCCAGTATTATTTGATGGTTGTGTTTGGCAATTAGATGGTATGTTTCCTTTATTGTCTTTAAAAGTTTTAATTTTTTTTTAATTGCAACTACATTTATCTCTTCATTTAATCTTTTACGTTTCTTATTAAATGTAACTATATTAGAAACGTTAAATAACGTAGGAATTGCGTTTCATTTCAATATTTGCCATTCAGCATCTTTTCTTTTTGTTTCAAATTGCGTTTCTTCAAAATGGAACTATGGGAAAATATAAAATGGTAATAAAAGAATGTGTAATTTATATTATTTCTATATGTAATTTTATTAAGACTCAAACTTGCTTACTTTACATAATCTTGAGTATTCACTAATTCCCAATTCTGACGCATATCTAACAAATTTGTCTTATTTTCGTATCTTTTAGAAAAAGAAACAAACGTGCACCATTCCGGGAATTGCTTGATGCACTACAACCAGTCATTTTTTGGGGAAAAGACTTCGGCGGTTCACTTATGTCAGAAACTGACAGATCGAACTTGGGCTCAAATATGGCCGTCTAAACTTTGATGAGATGACCTATGTATGTGTACTAGCTATGCATACACATGAATGGACCTTGTTTGCAGTAATCTTACATGCCAAAGTGATGTATAATGATCAGAAAAGCATGTATAGGTATATTACCTGCCACCAATGCCACAATTGGATTTGGTCAAATCAGTTTATTTAAGTAAATACTATGCAAATTAGTGCAATACAAAAATGTACTTTTTAAATAGAATTTTAAAATAGATGTATTTAATTATATTATGATTTTTTTATTATATTGCATAGCTTATGCAGTTTGTCATTAGACGGCAATAAGGAATTATGTGAACCGATAACGTGTTGAACGATATCACCATTTCAACATTATTATTATCTATACCTAAAGATGTAATGGAGCTTGGAATATTTTCATTTGTGAATTTTTTAAAAGTGGAAATCAAAGAATTTTCCTGGGTCTACTTTGGAAATTTTCCAACGTTCAAATTTACCGCCAAAATCATCAGATTTAATCTCACTCTTTCATCATTACAGTTGTGTTGTTTTTTATTACTTGTTTTTATTCATTTATTGCAAAGTGTAATGTTTGGTTTATACAGTTATTAACAATTAAAGAAATATTACCAATAAGAGTTATCATTATATAACTAAGAAAATTAGTCCGGTTTATACAACAATTATAAATTAATATTAACGCGTGCTCATCTGCGCATACTGCCGTGAGTTCGCAATACCACCATAAATATTTGAATTTTTTGAGGGCAACTTCATGATAATATAGTCGGTAACCTGTTTGGAATCCCAGCAGGCATGCGCACTTGAAATTGTCATTAAATAATTATCAGAAAAATTTAAATTAACCCAATTTTCAATTCGCAGTTAACGATAGTTAATTACACAGTCCCACAAAAAAATAAATGTTCTGATTTGGGAACGCGACTATGGTATTCGGATGCACTTTTCGACGCTGAAACCGAATCCGACCTCAGAAAAGCACATATACCCTCAAAATCTTGCGCTAGAGCCAAAAACAACCACCAAATGGAGTAAAACACTCCTGACATATGACAATAAATACATCCAAAAATGGTTGAAAACCGCAAGTGTTTTGTATTTGGAAATAGACCTCTGGTATATGGCCAAGAACCCTCCTCTCTGAGGGTGTTAAACCACCTCAAAATGGGTCAAAACCACGCCTTAGATCAAAATACAATAAATACATGCAAAAAATGATTGAAAACCGCAAATGTCTTATTTTTGGAAATAGACCGTTGGTATATGGCCAAGAACCCTCCTCCCTGAGGGGGATAAACCACCCCAAAATAGGGGTATATGTGCTTTTCTGAGGTCGGATTCGGTTTCAGCATCAAAAAGTGCATCCGAATACCATAGTCTCGTTCCCAAATCAGAACATTTATTTTTTTTGTGGGTCTGTGTTATTAGCGAGTTGTATACACCTATCTGATACCATCTTTTAATTCTCAGCTGTTCAGTCTTATTAAAGATAATTTTTTAGTTGTTAAAGACTGTATAAACCAGACATAAGCATAACCATGACTTATTGAATATTTAGGTAATTATTTTAAGTTCAGACTGCCTTTAGAAGTGTATTTATAAGTAGACATTCATAAATAAATGCTTAATGTTGTGATGATCGTGTACTACTTGTATAAACTTCACAATACCAAAACAAGTCAGAATCTTATATTTCAAAACGAAAAAGGTTGGGAGCAATAAACTAGTGGCTATATGCAAGTTTCAAGTTACCGATTTATTTTGTAAAGAATAACGAATAAACAAAAAAGTGGTGTTCAATGAACTATTTGTTTCACTTTCAAAACTTCACAACTTAGCTTTGTGTACTTTTAAAGTTTAAAATAATATTATCTGAAAGTTTAGTCAATGTATTTGGTATCAATATGGTTCATCTACAATCTAATTTACAATCTAAAAAAGGTTCCAAGTTAAAAATAAATTTTTCCGGGAATTTTACATTATTATCTTTAACTTATTTGACCATACCAGTTATAAATACCACACACTTTATTACATAAACAACTACAATTAACTACAACAAATAACCTAGCGACATCTATACAATGTCAATCACACTTATCGGTAAACAAAATTAAAATCTGTGAAAGAGAGGAAGCCTACTTAATTAACAACAGGTGTTCATGGCAATGACGAAGATATGATAAGCATATTTTCTACGTATTATTTTTAACGTTCCAAAGATATACCGGGGGTAACGTAATTATTCCATGCCATTGAGCATCACTTTGGAATATTAATTGCATGCAAAAAGAATGGGACGCACGTAATTTCCATATGAATTTCTATTCCAACGTTACTTAGGAAACAAGCAAAAGAAAAGGTAATACATTAAAATTAAAAAATTAATAATTATTGCATATTTTATTTGAACGAAAAATACCTACCGTATAATTGAATATTACAAAAGGGGCAAAAAGGTAAGTCTCGCATGGGCGCGTAATCTTACGTAGTTACGCCACTGTATCTGTGCGCCTAACATGCCTTTTTTAGAAATGATTTTTTAAGTTTAACTGTGAAAGTAGATTTAAAAAACAAGGAAATGAAGTTACTTCAAAATGTATTATTTAGTAAACATGACCTACATATTTTGTGCGTTTCTTCCCTGACTCTTTCAAATCAGTGTTGTTAACAATATTTATTTAGGTACCTGTATTTACTAAAGTAATTTAGTTTGTCGCAGAGAATTTTGCTTATCCTATTTTCTTTTTCTAAAAAAAAGCAAAAGCAAAATAAAAATTCCGATTAACTTTAAGAAAATTTTAAGTATAAGTAATAGAAATCAGACCTGAATTTCAATATCAGTAATGTTATTCTGTCACTTGACAGATACAGTAAAAATTACACTGTTTTTTTTCCTCTGTATTCATTCATACACGCACGACAGACGCACAAAGCATTAGGAAGAAATCCTAGTTTTTTCAACACTAAATGGAGTGTAAATTTTCAGAAATTTGTTTTTAAGGAAGACAAATCTCAGTAACTACATAGAAAAATGCTTGCAATTTGAAAGATGTAGAGCTCGTGTACAACATATACAATTTTTGTAATTGTTTTTTCATTGTTAGGTACCATACTTAAAATGTAATTAAGGTTATTATATTATATGCAAGTTTAAATTTAATCTGTGGTGGTATCACCGAATTTTCGTTATATGTGAAACTGGGTGGTATAATAAAGCGCTGAATGTTAATTAGTATAAAACTTAGAAAGGCATTGAAAATAAAGTCACGCACATTGCGAAACCTAATTCGATATTCTACCCCATAAAGGTCAATCGAGAATTTTACACTCTATTTAATTTTGCTATCGCGTACAAACCCAATAAAAAATAAAAAAAATTTCACTGGCATCCGTTACTAGTATAATAGAAAACCAGGAAATATAACTTTACTGCAGATGCAGCAGACATACTACAGTTAGTTATGAATAATGTGTTAGTTGGAAAACTCCATGAGAAATTGTTTGCCTCGTAATTCCACGATATTTAAGTATAGAATATAATTTTTCTTGACTTACGTACAATTCTAAAAACATATTATTATGTATAAAAAGCAACGCGAGAAACAGATTTTATGTTGTCTGTCATTTCCACTGAAAACTATTTGTATACTCTATTGTATTTTGAAAGACAAAGGAAAACTAACATCTGCGTTACGAAAAACTAATAATGGAATATTAACTATTCATTTTATTAATAAAATTTAAGGTAGAAGAAGTAGCGTTGATGAGTGAGGAAATTCAAAGTCATTTTGATCATTTAATACTATAATTGTTAATAAAAGATTTTCAAAAAAATTTGCCAAGGTTTATTAATCCATTAAAGTACACCTATTGACATCTAAGGAAATCTGTTAGAGCCTTCTTTACATACCTTAACCTTTAATAGCTTTAACTGCGTCAGCATACCCCTCCCAAGAAAAGAACTTTCTTAAGATTCTGCTATTCACTCTCTTTGAAGTTTCTGCGGGCAGCTTCTGGTTAAAATTAAAGTTGCTTGTATCTAGAAGCTTTTTAGCAAATAAAAACGAAGGCTTTCACAGAAAGATAAGCACTGATTTTCAATGAACGTATAGCAATCAAAAAAAATATATAACTGGACATGTATAATTAGAAGAGTTTCGCCTCTGATGTGGTGAGTTAGGTAGTTATTGTGGACTTCACTTTTTTGTCTTCTTCTCCATTATAATTGAAACGTTGAGTTTTTTATTGATACTAAATATGCACGATACAATTCCTGAAGTGGTTTATATATTGGCAGTAAAAAATAGTATATTACATTACTAGTGTGGAAAGTGAAACTTTTCGTACGCACGAGTGTGAATTGACGCACGAGGCGTAGCCGAGTGCGGAAATCACACGAGTGCAGAAAAGTTACTTTCCAACGTGTAATGTACAATATTTTTCCTACGACCCTCCAAATTTCAAATTTTTAAAAAATTTTGATTTTTTAAAATTTTCAAGAATATAATTTTTGAAGATTTTAAAGCAAAATTTTTATGGTTAGGTTTAACAGAGAAAATCACACTTAAAGCTAATTTTCTTAAGCCATTTATTTTTAGGATATAAAGTTTAATTTTTTAAACAATTTAGTTTCACAATATGAATAATTATAACGAAATTTCTATCAAAACATTTCCAGAAAAATAAAATTAAGTTATCTTGACAACTTAATTTTATTTTTCTGGAGCTGAATTATGACAATTGTTAAAGTGAATGGGTGTTTGTTAACATTTTATTTAATAGATTATTTTACTAAATATAAATTTCAATTTTAAAAACTCATATATTCATAACTTATTTAAACATAGTATAAAATTAAACCTTGGGTTTAGCAGCAAAATTAATTAAATGAATTACTATTACAATTTATAATATAATAATTTCAGAGGCACATAATTTATTTTTTATTTATATTTAATAATATCTCCATAATTAACAAATATAACTTCAACTAATAACACAATCCCAGGTGTGAAAGAGGTTGCCTAACTAAATTATTTGACATTACTCTTATTTTTCTCCCATTTGGCATCGCTGATTTTAATCTTGGCAAACTTGCTTCAATAATTTTCATGTATTATAGTGAGGTTACGTTAGGTGTAATCTATTAGATATTTCTTTTTGATAGCTAAAATAACTAATTAAACATTAATTAAAGTTATATTTATAAGAAAAGAATAGATACATAATGGTTAAAATGCTTCTCAAAATTGGATTAAACATTAATGTCATCATTTTAATGTAAACAAAATTCATGGATTTCTAGATATTGCTTAGCGTGACGTATTTTCATAACACACACGTGTGTTATGTTCCTAACATACGCGTGTTATATGACTCACTTTCTTAATATCGGTAGCGTTTGCTATTGTTCACTTTCGTATGGGGTCGTAGGAAAAAAGTTTATTTCACTGTGCCGTATAGGTAGAATGTATTAATTTCTGTTTATTAATTACATACAATAACACATAACTAATATACTATTAAATCTTCACAAAATATACTTATATTTTGTGAAGATTTGTGTGATTGTATTTAATATGTATTTTCACCAAGTAAAGGCCGAATCAATTCGATTTATTAACTACGTAAATGAAATCGAATAAATTAAATTTCTGAATCTTACTGGATTATACTGCTATATGTATAACTGTTATTATAAATATACATAAGTACGTACATTAACCATTAGCAATATTCATATTCAACAAACTCAGCAACTAAATCAATACATAAAATCACAAAAGTTGTAAGTAAACTGCAAGAACAACTTGAGTTACTTTCTAAGCAAGTGCAAAATATATGCAGAAGTAATTCAAGTCAACGTAGAGAAAAATCTCAGTCTGCCTCTCGCTCTAATTCCTTTTCACGCTCTCAATGAAAATGCTGGTATTACATGAAATTTGGCAATCAATGCTAAAGGATGTGTTAACTCATGTTCATTTAAAAAAAATAGTGATTCAGAAAGCTAGAAGGCAAGTTGACCATAGCGGCAGTCAACGAAGCCACAAGTAGTTGCCACCTGTATATATCCGACAAGACTACAGGGCTTAAGTTCCTTGTCGATTCTGGAACTGAGGTGTCAAATATTCCAGCAACTGTACGTAACAAGGAAACAACGTAACAAAGCTTATCTCAATACAAATTATATGCAGTAGATGGTACTGAGATTAGCACTTATGGTTAGCGTCGCACAGAGGTTAAAAATTAATATCTGGCGGGATTTTATTAGGATAAGTTGTTGTTGAATATTATAATAGAAACTCCCCTGTTGCAAAGCTGAGCGCACCGATAAGAAAAAAAAATCTCTTTTCATAGAAAACAACACATTTGGCCGAAGAAAAGGTAGAAATCTTGTAGATGCATAGATGAAATTGCAATACCTAGTTGTCGCTTAATGGTTGTGACATCGGTACAAGTGATTTTATTCTTTCTTGTAACTGTATTTTGTTTTTAACCCTATGAAGGAGCTAGCTAATGATATGTACCTTCATTTAATAATATATTTCAATATTTTCTAGTAAATGTTAACAATATCGCGACTCGTTAATTTTACCTGTCAAATTTAATTTTATATTGATTTATTTACGATTTATCCACCAACTCTTTGTCTTATGTCTATTTCGGAATTAAAAGCAGGTATAGTGCGAAAAGAGCTTTTCGTGATTTGGTGCAAGGAAAGAAATATATCGAAAAGAAACACAGCTATTTTCAATTATATCACCGTAAAATATTATTTAAAAGATTCTGATGATAACATTTCTTCGTTAGTGCAAAAAATTACTTAGTTTTGTAATAATAATAGTAATTATTATTATTCCCATATAAATATACCCATTTCTTGGCGGTGGCGAACCAGGTCCCAAAAGCTGTGAAGCACAAGCTTCACAAGCTATCACACAAGTGATAGGAGCCGATTATGATTATTACGCAGACCCATCGTGCGGCTGCAGCCGACTTACAGATGGTATAACACAGGCCCCACATTTGGTTACAGCTAAGGAAAAATGCAAAAAACCTTAACCAGATGGTTAACTGGTTTACCAGGTCTGCCTGGGCGAGGGATTAGCACGCCAGCTGCTACACTACCTAGGATATATAATGTATGTAACACATTAAAAAATGATGGCCGGAGTGTCGTTGTGTATTAAGCCGGTTTTCAAAAAAATAAAGACAAGCTAAATAGAAAAATTTATTTTGTAGAAATTATAGAAGCATCGAATATCTCTGGTCCATCAACTGATAAGAAAGTAAGTAGGTCGCCCTTCTAAACCATTTGAAGAAAGTTGCGAAAAATCGAGAAAGGTTAGCTGTCTCCTTGTTTGGACAAGTACAAGTGAAATTGTACTTGTACTAGGATCATCGTGTAGAGGCTCGTTGGGACGGGTGGTGTAATATTGTTCTCCCAGCCTTTCTTGCTTTGTGAAATTGATCGGTGGGTATATTCGGTAACATCAGTTCGACCAAATTAAAAGTCGCATTTCACAAAGCAAGAAAGGCTGGGAGAACAATATTTCACCACCCGTCGCAACGAGCCTCTACACGATGATCCTAGCGACATCAGAATTAATCGCTTTTTATAAATTCCTCAAAATATATGTCGCTGTTGATGCTATTTTGTTCTGGCCCGATCAAATAATTCGCTCTCACAGGTCTCGTTATCATAACAATAATTAGGACTGCTTACATTGATTGATCTAATAAATATGCAAATGAGGCGCGAATTAAATTTATTGATCTAATTAAATGTTCGAATTAAATTATTTGATCTAATAAATATGCAAATGAGGTGTGAATTAAATTGATTGATCTAATAAATATGCATGTGAGGCGTGAATTAAACTGATTGATCTAATGAATATGCAATCATGCAATCTTGCAATGGGTAAGATCCATTGCAATAGTTCTCCTTTTTAAAAATAGTGATACATTTTATAATTTCAAGATGGATTTAAATATTTGATGATGGCATATACAAAAGGGCTGTTTTAATTTATGTCGTAATACATTTTAAGACGATCTCAGTTATCTGGTTATCCGATCTATACATATACAAACAGACTGGATGTCATTAAAAGGTTGAATTCATATTATTTATTATTTACAGCTTTTAAACGCTGTATACCTACCTTAAGAATAAATATATCGATTTTAAAAAGGAGAAACTTTTGTAAAGGGTAAGATCTTTATCATTTATTGAAATATGGTCCCGCGTTCTTACCTGCATTATATTTAATTGTTTGTAAATTATAATGAGTTAACCTTTAAATTTGGCTGTATACAGACAGGATGGTGCGAGAATCTGACTTGTCAGAACTTGCATATCGTCTTATATAAAAGGCTGAGCTATAATACAGGCGCATCATTATTAGTTTGCTACAGATGTATGTATGTTTACATTGAGTGATTATTTTGTTCGGACCGTGGTTTATTGTTTTAAACTATTTTTAGCTGAAATTAAACATTGAATGTTATACAGAATACGTGCGCTCCATTAGTTATTTGTGTATAATTACAGTTGCAAATGTATTAGAAATTATTTTATAGAGTATTGAACGATATTTTAATCAGTGTCTAAAATATGCACTTTTCTGAATTAATTTAATAGTGTTTATAAAAATATTCCTACCTGGAGGTAAGTCTATTATTATATATTTTCTGAATAACGCTTATTTGTTTAGTATTATTTAGAGCTAGTGATCATTTTCAGTTTGCCTTAATGCAATAATCAGATATATCATTTTTTTGATTAAAATTAAATATAATTCCTTTTTATAAGACAAAGATATTTTTAATTTGATTAAAACTAGGGCTATCTATTGTTAAAATTTAATTAATTTAAAGCGGCAAATCATGTTGAATTTTTACAAAATTTTTAAGATAGCGCTGGTGTAAACAGGTGTTGCTGCTGAAATGATTTGTTAGCAGTAATAAATAATTTAACGTTGTAAATTATAACCTGCTATCGAATATTTATTTGTGTAGTGGTCTGTTTGGTATGTTATAAAAGTACAGAGCGTGATTGTTTAATTATGATTTCATATATTGCGTTTCTTTTAATGTTGCTTCTAGGAATTACTTTTTTATCCTGACAGATTTGTATAAATTAAAATTTTATAATAAATTTTGAAGTTCAACTAGCCTCGTATCAAAGTCTTTAAATTTAGCATTTCATACCATTGTCGACCTAATAACATGATTTTAAATACTACATTACGTTAACTATCTCGCATGCTATATGATTCGAAATTTTCCCGCAGGTTCTTACGGAAACACGTTGGCTCAGCTCTCGAGTTTATCATCACATCTGTCACCAACAACCAGAAGATCCAGAACGTCAGCAGCCTGCAATTGGAGAATCCGGCCGACCAACCACGATGCAGCACCATCCTGGAGGAGGAACCGACATCCTAACATATAAGCGCTTCACGCAGGACACTCTGTCTCATTATTTTTCCAACTTTTGCTTAACTGCTATCATACTCTGTTAAATATATATTTGGATGAATATAAGTAGTAAAACTAAGCCGTTCCGGCGACATTTTCTTATGGGATTTAACATGGGCCCAAAAAAACTATATCACTTCCGGTCTGAGCTCGACCGATGACGTCATGAACTTTGTAACGAACTTTTACAATTTGAAACAGGATGTAGCATCCGGTCCAAAATTTGAAACAGGATGTAGCATCCGGCCCGAAACAGGAAACGACATCCGGCCCAAAATTTAACGAACTTTTACATCCGCTCCAAAATTTTACATCGGGCCATTTGTAACGGTCTTTTACATCCGCTCCAACATCTTAACACATGAACTCGGGGTACACGCCCCGCCGAGAGAACTCAGGTAGATTTAGTATAAAAAAGACGAGACAGGAAATACATCAGTTCATCACCAAGAATCATTAAAGCAACATCTCAAAGTTCAGCGAAGCGCTATAAGTAAGTATGATTTTTAAGATGTTTTAATTTTTATTATAATTTTTATTTATTTCGATTCTAATATGTTTAAAATTTTTAATATGTTTTAATATTTTTTATTTCGATTTTCAGTGAGTCAACATGATATGAGTGAGTTCCTGATAAAAAGATCCGTCGACCAACCCAACGATAACGCGGTAGATAAATTTCCATCAGTGAAAAAACGAAAATACGAGCCGAAAGAAGTTCCGCAAGATCTACAACTGATTTCCCAAAGAAGTTTTTGGCTAAACAAATCGAGAACGAAGTACATTGCCGTAGGGTACAGCTCATCCGAGTCCTTTACCCCAGTTGTTAAAATTGGGGGTGATAGACAATCCATAACCTTCCTACCTGAAGAGTTTGGGAGATTGATCGCATACAAACAGCAGATATCAGCATATTTTACGAAGTCTGAAGATACAGCGCCTGAATACTTTAAAGGGTGTGAGATACTATTTACATCATTCAATTCAACGCCAGTAATTAAAATTACTAAAGGCCAGAGAAGCATCACCTTAGGTGAACGCTCTTTTGAGTATCTTTGGGAAGTCCAGAGCATAATCTCGGGGCATTTAGAACTGTTGAAAACATCAGGATTTTACACCTATTACAAGAATATACTGATAGCTGCAGTCCAAATTCCGGGAGAATTCCTTAACAACATCCGGATCTTGATTTCTGATACAGTAAGATCCCATAATACTGTTAGTGTGCTTGAGGTATTACATTTGTATCCTGAACAGATTGTTGAAGATCTTCAAAACTATTTTAAACAAGGATAATTTTGGAATATGCATTCTATGCACTTATCAAATTCGATTAAACGCTTTTCTAATCGAACTAGAACGTTTAAAGTATGATATCAAGATTTATAAAATTTATTCAAGCATTTTAGTATTAAGAAATAATGTAAGTTAATCTCTTATATCAATAAAAGAATAATCTAAACACATTTTATTATTATCTCATTGAGGATATCAACTTCCTATAGAAGAATGTTTTATCTCATTCAGAAAAAAAAAACTTTTAAAATTGAAAGATAATTAACTTTTGACTAAAAAGGAAGATTGCGGTTTTGAGAGTTGAAATAAAACTTTATTCAAATCGGTTATCAACGGCTTCTGTCTTATAATGAATTATTAAAATTGATTGTTTATATTATTTATATTAAAAAAGGTAAATTTCAATTAATGAAAAGGCAGCCTGCGGTTATAAGTCTTAAAAGGTCGTTTTATATGACTAAAAAATTCATGAAGCCGGAAGCTCTTATCATCATTAACATAGAAACATAAGATAGACAAATTGAATAATTTATTCAGAAACAAATTATTAATACGAATTATTAAGGGAAGACGGTCACTATAGTTATTACATAATCGAATAAAAACCGTTTATCAATTTCCTACATTTTACACCTATAAAGCTTCGTATAATTACCAGCATAAGTTTGACGAAAGTCGAAAATTATTTCTATATATCGCATTTGATTTCTCATCTTATTACTTAGGATGTTTGTTTTCTAAGAAATCGCCTGAGGTATCGCCTAGATAGCTAGACAGATTCGCATTGACTCATACAGATAGGGATTGCAATATACCGAAAGCATTTAAAAATCAATGAGTGTTATCAACTTGAGGTTTCCTATGTAGTATAATTTCATATAAATGAGAGAAAAGGTCGTTTAAATTAAATCAGTTTATAATATTATTAAAGCTAGTTTTACGAAATGTCCTACAGATCATACTTTCCACGTATAGCTCAACAGTGAAACTGCTTAGCCTAAGGAAGCATAGATTAGCAGATTTTTTATGTATAACTTCCGACAAAAGATAGGTATTAAAAGGTTTTAATGACAAAACTAGTTTTCAAGTAAGATTAGTTAAACAATATATGTTAAAAAATCTCTTTATTTTAATTCAATACACTTTATATTCAAAACATCTTTAAGATTATTTATTATTTCACGAGGTGAAGCGAAGGACGGAAATAATCCTGAGTGTTTCAATTCGTTTATTATTTCAATAGCTATAGGGTATGTATACAGACTATCCTTCAAAATACCATAATAAAACCGAAGCCGGGCTATTAGGCCGCGCACAATCATCCAATTTATTTCAGGCTCTTCATCACTTAAATAGTCGCTAAACGTACTCCAATCATCATCATAACAAGGAGCTACAATCTCATTGACCTCATATTCTATAGGGGAATTCACAGTATGTTTATTGCTTTCTTTGTCATGCTTCATTCATATGCCTTTTATAGCTATCGAGACGAGAGAATCTCTTAGAACATTTAAAACATTGAGCTTTATACCCATAATGAATATGACGTCTAAAATCAGATTGTCGAATACTCTTACTGCATACATCACAGACACGGCTCTTCATCTTTAAAGAAATAAATGAGGTGATGCTACTACCTCTATTTATACCTACATCTATATAGCGTCACACAGCTGCATGTTACCGCCACACAACCCCATATTACAGCCACACAGTTACACATTACAGCCACACAGTCATATATTACAGCCACACAGTCACATATTACTGCCACACAGCTACATATTACAACCACATATTACCGCCACACAGCCACACATTACAGCCACACAGCCACATATTGTAGCCATACATCCACATATTACCTCCACACCGCCACATATTACAGCCACACAGCCTTATGTTGACGCCACTAGGTCCTCCTATTATCGTTGAGGATCCAGAACACCGTTTAGTGCCAATAGAAATGAATATAAAACACATACCTATACATTTACCTCAAAGTTACATAAATATCATCGTTATTTAAAGATTATATATACTGTTGAATTATAAGGTTAAGAAAAAGGATAATCGAATGACCTCAAAATCAAATATCAATACACCACTGATTTTCTTAAACCTCAGATAAATCTAAGCCAGTAGCTCCAAATTCTCTCTTTCCTAAATGTATAGCAGATACAGCCTTTTATTCATGATCAGCATAGCATCAACATTCTATACCAAACAAATATCTGTAGGGTTAGGAGATATTGCTATAATAGCAGCTGTAGTATGCCGCAGATTATCACGACTTCAACATATTTAGGAACATACATAGGATATCCATATTTTCTTTTTCTTAAAGGTATAGACCAAACCTATTGATAGTATAGCAGATTTACCTTTTTATTTATGATCAGCATAGCATCAAAATCCTTTACCAAGCAAATATCTATAGGGGTAGGAGATATTGCTATAATAGCAGCTGTAGTATGCCTCAGATTATCATGACTTCAACATATTTAGAAATATACATAGGATATCCATATTTTCTTTTTCCTAAAGGTATAGACCAAACCTATTGATAGTATAGCAGATTTACCTTTTTATTTATGATCAGCATAGCACCAAAATCCTTTACCAAGCAAATATCTATAGGGGTAGGAGATATTGCTATAATAGCAGCTGTAGTGTGCCTCAGATTATCATGACTTCAACATATTTAGAAATATACATAGGATATCCATATTTTCTTTTTCCTAAAGGTATAGACCAAACCTATTGATAGTATAGCAGATTTACCTTTTTATTTATGATCAGCATAGCACCAAAATCCTTTACCAAGCAAATATCTATAGGGGTAGGAGATATTGCTATAATAGCAGCTGTAGTGTGCCTCAGATTATCATGACTTCAACATATTTAGCAATATACATAGGATATCCATATTTTCTTTTTCCTAAAGGTATAGACCAAACCTATTGATAGTATAGCAGATTTACCTTTTTATTTATGATCAGCATAGCATCAAAATCCTTTACCAAGCAAATATCTATAGGGTTAGGAGATGTTGCTATAACAGCATCTGTAGTATGCTGTAGATTATCATGATTTCAATATATTTCCTAGGTAAAGGATCGTACTGATTCAAGAACTCTTCGCCTACATCGGTATCTAATATGAATGCATCGTCATCTTCTTCTTGTATTTCCGGAAGACTCTCCCATTCCTGAGTATATTGAGGAAGCTCGGTCTCTGTAGCAACATCGGCATGCTTGATAGGTTCAGTCTGCATATGTTTTTTATGTACAGGCGCCGTTTCGGTATGCATATGCCGTACAGATCTCTTCTCAGTGATTTGCTTCAGCGGGGTCACTATCGGTTTGTAAAGGTCCTCAAGAAGGCGCTCGGTATCCTGCTTACCCTGTTTAAGTTCCTTATACTTTCTCTTAATGTCTTTGTGGACTTTAATGAGATGCTGCTTGATTATCTTAGACTTTTTATCCATGATGATAGGTACTTTCAGACAGACAGACAGACAGACAGCTTTAGACAGCTCCTGTACAGCTTTATACAGCTCCTGTACAGCTTTATACAGCCCCTGTACAGCTTTATACAACTCCTGTACAGCTCCGATACAGCTTTTAGACAGACAGGCTATACACGGGCTAGACAACTTTTAGGCAGGTACGGCTTTATTTTCTTATGCAAACTAACTTAGGTTGAAAAAACTATATCACTTCCGGTCTAGCCAATGAAACAGGTTCTCTGACACCTCATCTAAGGAGCACCTATTATAGATAAACATTGAGTACCCCAACACCTCCACAATTTGCACAAAGACATATCCCCGCTGCCCGACTCAAAAGAAAAGGAGTTGATGATCGCATTGTACAACAAAGAGCGATACGTCATCCACTATAGGACTCTCAAACAGCCGCTTAAACAAAGTCTCATACTGACTAAGGTGTTACAATTGTTAATAGTAGGGCAAGAGCTATTTTACTTCCAGATGAAGATTTGTAGAGGTTAACACACACCCAGCTGAGAGCACATAGGTAAATTCAGAATAAAAAGGTGACGCATAGTACATATGTTTCAGTTCCGAAAAAACTATATCACTTCCGGTCTAGACGGTCAATAACCGTGAGGTCTCTGACACTTCATCTAAGGAGCACCTGATAGAGATAAACATTGAGTACCCCAAGACCTACACAATTTACACAAAGACATAACCCCGCTGCCCACTTACATCACCACTCCAGGCTCAAAGAAAAGGAGTTGATGATCGCATTATACAACAAAGAGCATACGGCATCCTCTATAGGACTCTCAAACAGACGCTTAAACAAAGTCTCATGAGGACTAAGGTGTTACAATTGTTAATAGTAGGGCAAGGGCAATTTTACTTCCAGGTGAAGATTTGTAGCGGTTAACACACACACACCCCACCGAGATAACTCAGGTAGATTTAGAATAAAAAGGCGGTGCATAGTACAGATGTTTAATAGTTACATGATTAGTATATGTGTTTAAGAGAAAAAAAAACTGACAGAGCATCATCAATATTTCACACCATATCATTATCATCATTAAACGAGATCGACGATGAATTCATATTCAACGATGTCAAATACAGTCTAAATGAGTTAGAATTACATCAGGAATTTCAGTGTTGTATCTTAAATGTAGGCCACACGCCGATTTCAGCGCTTCTATGCTATTAGCAGGAACTATTACTACCTTATGGGGAAGTGTTATTAGATTCAAGACAATACACAACAACATCGGTTCAAATACAGAGAAGTGACAGCGAAGAACATGTGTTCAATGCGTATAATCAACTTTTGCAGGATATTGAAACGATAAATAGACGTTTAGGAGTGAATTATATCACATTTGTAAAATGTATTCATATATAAGTAGTATTATTTTTTACGCTAGAGCAATTTTTACTAAATATTTACCGGTACTATTATAAATTAAGATTAAATGTAATTATCTTTTTTATTATTAAAAATGTTAATCTATAATTCATGAAGTAATTTTTTAAATGCCACAAGACTTATCTTAAGGAAGTCTACGGTTTTATCATTCGAGTTGTAAAGATGTCATCATATTCTATCGATTTCACTACATTATAAATAAAACATTAGTAAGTTTTAAAAAGTATGTTCAAGCCCATTTATAAAACAAAAGAAAAAACATATTAAAATTATTAATACAAATTATTAAGATAAGCTATTAAAAATAGATAAGACGAACATTATTAAAACTAAACCCCAAGATGTTTCTTAACAATACTAATTTTAGAAAAATAATCAAATTTGTTCAATTCATAAAGGATATACTCTTTTATTGATTTACAGAATTAAAGGTATGTAAGCAATATCTATATATCATACGTATGATTAGGATCATGATTATCGTACGTGAGCTCTTTTTAAGTATGATTATTTCAGCATATCATATTCACTTTCTCTAGTGATAAGTTATCGGACTAACTTTCTTAGTTCACCTGAGGTATCACCTAGATAGACCACTTAAGATAGATAGATTCCCCGTCATTTGTACAGATAGGGATTGCAATATGATATAAATTTATATCGATAAAGCTATCACGTGAATATACCGAAAAATCAAAGTGTATGAGCGTTAGTACATTAGCTCTCTTTTAAGTAAGATTATTTCCGCAGATCGCATTCGCTTTCTCTAGCGATAAGTTATCGGACTAACTTTCTTATTTCATCTGAGGTATCACCTAGAAAGACCATTTAAGATAGATAGATTCACCTTCATTCGTACAGATAGGGATTGCAATATGATATAAATTATATCGATAAAACTATCACGTAAGTATACTGAAAGAATTTAAAAATCAAAGTGTATGAGTGTTATCAGCTTGCGGTTTTCTATGTAATACAGTATAATTTCATATAAATGAGAGAAAAGATCGTTTAAATTAATTCGGTTTATAATTTATTATTAAAGCTAGTTTTAGGAAATGTCCTGCATATCAAAGGTAGCTTTCCACTTATAGCTCAACAGTCTAACTTTTATACAACTGCTTAGCCTAGGGAAGCACACATTAGTAGATTTTTTATGTATAGCTTTTAGACAGGCAGGTAGACATACAGATTTTACATAGCCTCATTTTCTCATGCAAATTACATGGGACAATGAAACAGGTTCTCTGACACCACATCTAAGGAGTACAAGTTAGCGAGAGTACCCCCGACACCTCCACGAGCTGTACAAAGACATACCCCACGCTATCCATTCACACCAAAATAAAAGGGGTTGATGACCGCATTATATAACAAAGAGCGACACGTTATCCACTATACGGCTCTCATCCAGGCGCTCTAGACCAAACCTATTGATAGTATAGCAGATTTAGCATTTTATTCATGATCAGCATAGCATCAAAATCAGTTACCAAGCAAATATCTATACGGTTAGGAGATATTGATATAACAGCAGCCTGTAGTATGCTGTAGATTATCATAACTTCAACATATTTACTTGGTAAAGGGTAGTACTGATTCAAGAACTATTCGCCTACGTCAGTATCTAATATGAAAGCATCGTCATCTTCTTCTGCGTGTATTTCCGGAAGACTTACAATCCTGAGTACATTGGGGGAGCTCGAGCTCTATAGCAACGTCAGTATGCATGATAGGTTCAGACTGCATATGTTTTTTAATTACAGACTCCATCTCGGTTTGTATACGCAGTATAGATCTCTTACCAATTTGCTTCAACAGGTTCACTATTGGTTTGTATAGCAACGTCAGTATGCATGATAGGTTCAGACTGCATATGTTTTTTAATTACAGACTCCGTCTCGGTTTGTATACGCAGTATAGATCTCTTAACAATTTTCTTCAACAGGTTCACTATTGGTTTGTATATGTATTCAAGTATACGTTCGGTATAGGTAGGTAGACAGGCAGACACCTTTTGGACTCTTGCTAGACGCAGGTTAAGCATGGACTGCACACGGTCTTATTTTTTATATGAATTAAAATTAGGTAAAAAAAACTATATCACTTCCGGTCTAGACAGTGACACAGGTTGTTAATCCATGATATAATGAAGGTCTCTGACAGCTCGCCTAAGGGATACAAGTTAGCGAAAGTACCTCCGACATCTACACGATCTATACAAAGGCATACCTCACGCTATCCATTCACACCAAAATAAAACAGGGTATTGACCACGTTAAGATCGATACGTTATCCACTATAGGACTCTCATCCAAGCGCTCTGGTTTGAATTTTATTAAGCGCCTGTTTGAGAGCCTTATAGTGGATAACGTATCGATCTTAACGTGGTCAACACCCTGTTTTATTTTGGTGTGAATGGATAGCGTGAGGTATGCCTTTGTATAGATCGTGTAGATGTCGGAGGTACTTTCGCTAACTTGTATCCCTTAGGCGAGCTGTCAGAGACCTTCATTATATCATGGATTAACAACCTGTGTCACTGTCTAGACCGGAAGTGATATAGTTTTTTTTACCTAATTTTAATTCATATAAAAAATAAGACCGTGTGCAGTCCATGCTTAACCTGCGTCTAGCAAGAGTCCAAAAGGTGTCTGCCTGTCTACCTACCTATACCGAACGTATACTTGAATACATATACAAACCAATAGTGAACCTGTTGAAGAAAATTGTTAAGAGATCTATACTGCGTATACAAACCGAGACGGAGTCTGTAATTAAAAAACATATGCAGTCTGAACCTATCATGCATACTGACGTTGCTATACAAACCAATAGTGAACCTGTTGAAGCAAATTGGTAAGAGATCTATACTGCGTATACAAACCGAGATGGAGTCTGTAATTAAAAAACATATGCAGTCTGAACCTATCATGCATACTGACGTTGCTATAGAGCTCGAGCTCCCCCAATGTACTCAGGATTGTAAGTCTTCCGGAAATACACGCAGAAGAAGATGACGATGCTTTCATATTAGATACTGACGTAGGCGAATAGTTCTTGAATCAGTACTACCCTTTACCAAGTAAATATGTTGAAGTTATGATAATCTACAGCATACTACAGGCTGCTGTTATATCAATATCTCCTAACCGTATAGATATTTGCTTGGTAACTGATTTTGATGCTATGCTGATCATGAATAAAATGCTAAATCTGCTATACTATCAATAGGTTTGGTCTAGAGCGCCTGGATGAGAGCCGTATAGTGGATAACGTGTCGCTCTTTGTTATATAATGCGGTCATCAACCCCTTTTATTTTGGTGTGAATGGATAGCGTGGGGTATGTCTTTGTACAGCTCGTGGAGGTGTCGGGGGTACTCTCGCTAACTTGTACTCCTTAGATGTGGTGTCAGAGAACCTGTTTCATTGTCCCATGTAATTTGCATGAGAAAATGAGGCTATGTAAAATCTGTATGTCTACCTGCCTGTCTAAAAGCTATACATAAAAAATCTACTAATGTGTGCTTCCCTAGGCTAAGCAGTTGTATAAAAGTTAGACTGTTGAGCTATAAGTGGAAAGCTACCTTTGATATGCAGGACATTTCCTAAAACTAGCTTTAATAATAAATTATAAACCGAATTAATTTAAACGATCTTTTCTCTCATTTATATGAAATTATACTGTATTACATAGAAAACCGCAAGCTGATAACACTCATACACTTTGATTTTTAAATTCTTTCAGTATACTTACGTGATAGTTTTATCGATATAATTTATATCATATTGCAATCCCTATCTGTACGAATGAAGGTGAATCTATCTATCTTAAATGGTCTTTCTAGGTGATACCTCAGATGAAATAAGAAAGTTAGTCCGATAACTTATCGCTAGAGAAAGCGAATGCGATCTGCGGAAATAATCTTACTTAAAAGAGAGCTAATGTACTAACGCTCATACACTTTGATTTTTCGGTATATTCACGTGATAGCTTTATCGATATAAATTTATATCATATTGCAATCCCTATCTGTACAAATGACGGGGAATCTATCTATCTTAAGTGGTCTATCTAGGTGATACCTCAGGTGAACTAAGAAAGTTAGTCCGATAACTTATCACTAGAGAAAGTGAATATGATATGCTGAAATAATCATACTTAAAAAGAGCTCACGTACGATAATCATGATCCTAATCATACGTATGATATATAGATATTGCTTACATACCTTTAATTCTGTAAATCAATAAAAGAGTATATCCTTTATGAATTGAACAAATTTGATTATTTTTCTAAAATTAGTATTGTTAAGAAACATCTTGGGGTTTAGTTTTAATAATGTTCGTCTTATCTATTTTTAATAGCTTATCTTAATAATTTGTATTAATAATTTTAATATGTTTTTTCTTTTGTTTTATAAATGGGCTTGAACATACTTTTTAAAACTTACTAATGTTTTATTTATAATGTAGTGAAATCGATAGAATATGATGACATCTTTACAACTCGAATGATAAAACCGTAGACTTCCTTAAGATAAGTCTTGTGGCATTTAAAAAATTACTTCATGAATTATAGATTAACATTTTTAATAATAAAAAAGATAATTACATTTAATCTTAATTTATAATAGTACCGGTAAATAGTAGGTATGGCGTGACTTGAGTCCACTCCCACCCTTCCTACTTTTAGCCACGCCCCTTTCCCCTTCTCCCTTCTGTTAGCTCCTCCCCTTCGCTCTGATTGGTCGACGCCATCTTGGATGACACGCCTACTTCTCTCTGATTGGTCGACGCCATCTTGGATGACACGCCTACTGCTCTCTGATTGGTCAATTAAGTCACCCTTACTGCTCTCTCATTGGTCAATTAAGTCACCCTTACTGCTCTCTGATTGGTCAATTAAATCACCCCTATAGCTCTCTGATTGGTCGATTAAAATAAGAGCGTTGTCCGGATTATTGATTGAGTTGATCGGCTTCGCCCCTATAGCTCTCTGATTGGTCAATTAAAAATAAAGGCGTTGTCCTGATTATTGATTGAGTTGATTGTTCAATAGAAACCTCTAGAAGGTATTAATTAAATATAATAATAATTGAAGGGTTGTGCGCGCGCGTTACCCTGAGTATTGATTTGTAGATTAGCCCAATAGGAAGCAGGGATTCACAATATTGATTTTCCCTAACTGTTGTCACGTCCCTACGATTACGGAAATCTGTATTACCGACAACGTACTGAACTACCGACAGACGGAGCCATTTGTAAAAGGAATCGATATTACAGAAAACGTATTCATGCCAATTGTAAAAAGGATAGTTACGTACTTTATGCATGTTTTCAACTATTATAATAATAATAATAAGAGTATATTCAAAAGCATGAAAAAATTCTTGTTTGAAATTACCGAAATACCAGTTGAAAGGGTTAACATATGGAAAGATCACTAGTACTAACTAACTATAAACGAGATATATTTTAAATGTAAATACAAAGTGTAAAGATATTGATTAGTTATAATAAAGGGTGTGAAATGAACCGTAACAAGGGGTAAATGCATAGGTTATATTATGATGTATCCGTGATTGAAACGTCAATTACTTACGTAATAATACATAGCTACCATTGTTTTTATTATTATTAATAATAATTCATTTTTATTAACAATTATGTTATTGCTTTCTCTTGTCGGGTGTCACTGTACATGCTTATAGGTATACGATATTTATTTATCTTTATGTTTTGAAGGCGAATGAGCATATTTACCATAAAAACGTATGCAAAATACTTAGAAATGTATTATCCTAGATATCAAGTCTTTCAAATCCTTAGGTGTTTATATTGTATTAGATTATTATTACTAAATGTAAAGAAAACAAGTAGCAAAACTATGAAGAGATGTAAAACGTCACCAAAATTGCAAAAATAAACGCAATCGAATTTTACAAATTGGGTTCGATTGCTAATGACTTAAGCTACATATATGCACATTTTATATAAATAATAAAGTAGACGCTAATGTCAGTAAAATAGAAATTCTAGAATCAGTGTTGTTAAACTTAACCTGTAAAAATAGAAAGCCACACTTTTGGCATTACAGCATATTATAGTCCCCATATAATAACTTAGATACATATCAGGGCCGGTAACAATGGAACATTTATTTACCCTCTCTCTCTCTCTCTCTCTCTCTCTCTCTCTCTCTCTCTCTCTCGCTCTCTCCTTCTCACTCTCTCCTTATCATCTATTAGAGAGGACGCATTAAAGAACCTTCTCTCCCTCTCTCACTCTCACGCTCTCTCCCTTCATCCTAATGCTAGTAAATGAAACAGCATTGGATAGAGGTAACCGTTAGGTCTACTGTTCTGGGATTGGTTCGGACGATAATTATTCAAAAAGCGTAAAAGCATACGATGTTTACTAAATTAAATGCGGGCTGATTACGAGAAGTCTCAGTACCGTCTACGATTATGTCCGAGAACATCCGACGAACTGTATAAATCTCATGACGTATTGAAATATGTACATCATTGCGCTATGAAGATCTCAGCTATAAATACTGTGTATTCTGTTCATGCGTGACAGTTATTTGTCATACGTCATCATGAACACAATAGATCTCTTCGGTAGAGCTATGATGAGTATGACAGATGAAGCAATGGCTGCAACAAAACGTGGACCGAGAGGTTATGGTTTCAAATTAACACCAGAGGGTAATTTCGATGTTGAGAACCGTCGTATAACTAATGTAGGCGCTCCTATCAACGATAACGATCTTGTCACGAAGCGTTCTGTACTAATGTTATCAGATAACGATGAAGGTGTAATTGATGTTAAGAAAAGAAGGTTAGTACACGTTAAAGAACCGCTTGACAACCACGATGTTTGTACGAAAAAGTATACCGACGAGCTGGTGGACGATGTTGAAAGAAAATTACTCTCTAATTGTTTGAGACGACGACGAGAGGATAAAGGACAGGGGTCGTACTATGATGCTAAAGATGGAAGAATTTGTAATATAGGGGAGCCTCTAGAGGATAAAGATGTAATTTCTAGGCAGTATTTTAACAATCGGGCTATGCATACAAACGATCAAATGCAGTTTAATGCAGATGGTAAACGTATTGTTTCAGTAAGTTACCCTATAGATGGCACGGATGTCACTTCTAAAGCTTATGTAGATGCTCAATTCGACTCTGCTGTACAAACCTTCATTACAATGACTACCGACACTCAGAACACTATTAAAGATCTAAAGCAAAAGGTAACAAAGGTTGACATTGAAACTAGCAAACTTAACAGTTTGCTAACAACGTTGGAAAAAGAAACAAAGAGAAATCACCTAATA
Organism: Agrypnus murinus; assembly: GCA_929113105.1. Taxonomy (NCBI): domain Eukaryota; kingdom Metazoa; phylum Arthropoda; class Insecta; order Coleoptera; family Elateridae; genus Agrypnus; species Agrypnus murinus. The sequence goes on along the minus strand of OV816024.1, from coordinate 216,913,202 downwards.
GCGAATGATGAGATGGAAACTAATCATTCGAGTGTGCTGACAAAGATAGAAGAAACGAATAATACCCTAGATAGTAATTATAAAAAATTATTAGATAAAGTACAAGTGCTCGAGGATACTCAAAAAGTTATGCGATCATCGTTTGATGCCCTAATAGCCGAATCTGCAACACGTACGAACTCTTACAACATAAAGAGAGTGTACAATACCGACTAATAACGGAATTTACTACTACTATCGGTTGACCTAATCATATTGACACCATTTTTTATTCTAGTTTTAAGTGTATTATATCAAATGCCTGATTAGAGCAGATAGGAAACGTGGTGAGCCTTACGGGAATGCTGCGCAAATGCTTAGTTTGCTTATATCTACGCTAATCAGTTATTTTTTTCTATCTTAGCCTAAATGTATCGTTGAAGAAATAAAAATGTATTTAAACAAAGTTTTTAGTTTTACTAATGTCAATAACTCTCCAAACATAGCGATTTGTAGCAACAGCAGCAGCAGCAACACATCGATATGGTAAAGAAAGTAAGTTTCGCCGACGCAAGCATGAATAATATACATCATATGATAGTATGGGAGTATGCATATAGACAGGCAAGAAAGGGAAACTGGCAAACATTAGCTCTGGACAGATACCGTTTTCAAACAAGAATACATAATGTTGAAAAGCATCTGTGTGAAATTCTACAAGCTGATCATAGAGACTTTATCTATACGCAGAGATTTCAGAACACAGATTAGTCCGGCTGCAGTGGTGACCGAGTATAAATACAGGTACAAGCAGTCTCTTCTCTCAGTACCAGATGTTAGTTCACGAAGGTAACGGCTTTGTTAACAAGCTCATAGACAAGCTGCCTATTGAACTACATCTTCCTTCATATCAGTACTGTGGACCTGGTACTAAATTATCTAAAAGATTACAACGTGGCGATAAAGGTATAAATCCTTTGGACCAGGCGTGTATGCAGCACGACATCTCGTACGCTCAAAGCTCCGATTTGAACAGTAGACACCAGGCAGATCGTGTATTAGAAGAAGCCGCTTGGAAGCGTGTTAAGGCTAAAGACTCTAAATTAGGGGAAAAAGCATCAGCTCTGTTTGTAACCGGTATAATGAAGGCTAAAAGAAAGTTGGGAATGGGCGTAAAGACAAACAAACTGTCGGCGAAAAAGGGTCTCGCTAAAAAGATGATGAAGAAAACTGTCACTTTCAAAGGTGGCGTTTTAAAGAAGCTTGTTGGTGTAGTGAATCGTGCAAGCAAGAGACTCACGGGTAAAGATTTAATACATCATGCCCTGAGCGCTGCCAGAAGAATCATTCAAAACGTAGGCGGTCGAAAAAACGTTAAAGTACCCCGAATAATTCCAGTGCCTACAGCTACAGGGGGTATTTTACCACTCATACCAATTTTTGCTGGCCTCTCGGCTCTCGGTGCAATTATAGGAGGCGCCTCAGGGGTAGCAAAAGCTGTTAACACTGCTAATAGTAATAAGAGACAGCTAGAAGAAACTACACGGCATAATAAAAGTATGGAAGCTATCGCTTTAGGCGGTAAGAACGGGAACGCCCTTTACCTGAAGCCGTATAGAGCTGGCGGAGCTGCATTGTACTTAAAACCATATGTCAGGCGGTCAAAAACTGAATAACTTGCCTCGGAGACCACTTACAGACCTAGATATAATAAAACATGCTAAAGACATTCCCTATTTTAGAGGTGTCTATATGAGAACAAGTCTACCTGCAACGAAACCTTTGCAATTCGAAAGAGCTATTGTTAATCTTGACTACGCTGGAGGACCGGGTACTCATTGGGTTGCCTATAGAAAGGATCGAAACGTGGTTTTGTACTATGACCCCTTCGGAGACCTGAGACCACCATCTGAACTTGTGAAATATTTAGGGCCTCGCTGCGCCGTATACTACAACGTAGCCCAAGAACAAAAGTTCAATACATACAACTGCGGACATCTGTGTCTACGATTTTTGTATAAAAGAGAGGTGAAAGTGTAAATCGGTTAAGTATGGCTAGGACCATCACGGTGTACGGTACAGGAAACAGGCTTTCTACGGATCGTATTTATCCACCTATAACACTAGATCACGTGCGTTACGAATACTCACTAGGTTTAGTCGGCTTATATACAAGTCACACGATACGGAATATATACCCAGGCAAAAATAAATTTTATTACGGAGAAAAGGCTATAACTATTGAACCGGGTAGCTACGAGTTGTCTGAAATCGTTAACTATATAAAGAATCAAATTAGTGGCGATCCCGAAGAGGGAGATCTACTACTACAAATCAAAGCTAACACTAATACGGGAAAGTGTGAGATTGAATCAGCTACCGAGTTGATTGATTTTACCAAACCCGATAACATAGGATCACTACTAGGATTTAAGAAGCGCGTGCTAGAACCCGGTAGTAGACACGTATCAGATCGAGTTGTCGATATACTTTCAACTCCAAACATCTTTGTAGACACGAATATTACAGGCGGCTCATATAGAAACAATCAAGCAGGTCATACAATCTTCGAATTTGGTGTTTGCGTACCACCCGGTTATCTGATTGAAAAGGAGCCATCGCATGTGATTTACTTTCCCATCACTGTCACCGAGATCGACAACATTACCATTAGACTGGTAGACGCGAGAGGAGAGTTGATAAATTTGTCTGAAGACACTTTCACGAGCATCAGGCTAGAACTTAAACGTGAAAAATGGGAATAAACTTTAGCTATAAAAACATCAGCATATGTCCATCAAAGGTCATTCACCGTCGAACGTCAGCACGTGCAGACCTTCGATTAAAACTAACTAAAGCTCGTCGCCTTTTTCTTGAATCTTTAGGCTTTAAAGTACGATAACAGCAGCATGTCAAAACGAAGTAAAATGCATATTAACACCGACACCTTTACCATTGATAAATTAAACATATTTGGGAAGCCTCGCGTCGATACAGATATAATAAAAGAGGATTTTTATACCTATCTGCCGTTTACGCTAAATGCCAATCATTCCGACACCATTAGAATCAGCATACAAAATTCCGATAACGTTTTAGCTTTGTATGACAGCTATGTACTTGTTAAAGGTAGCATAACGCGTGCAGAAAACAAGCAATTCCTTCTGGTAAACAATTTTGCCCACTTTCTGTTTGATGAAATTCAACTAATATTAGGCACAAACCAGCTCATAGATGTCTGTAAACAGCCCGGCATTACAAGCACTATAAAAGGTCTCGTTTCACATGGCGCCGAGGATAGAGCTTTAACCAGCTCAGCATGGAACTTAGGGATTACTAGCGATAATGATTTGTTACATAACCAGGGTAATAACGTCTTTCATTTCACGTGTAGAATACCATTAAAAGATATCTTTGGATTTGCAGACGATTATAAAAAAATAATACCTCATATGAGTTGTCAGCTAGTTTTAATTCGCTCCAAGAACGATTTTAATTGCTATAAAAGCGACGCAGGTGATGCAGGTACTGATATAGATATCAAGATTGATAAGCTCTCGTGGGAGGTTCCACATATACTGTTATCAGATGAAAGCAAAGTGAACCTGGTGGAGAGTTTAAGAGATAATTCTTCTATTATCGCTCCGTTTAGACGTTGGGAATTACACGAGTTACCCTCGTTGGGAACTACTAAAAACCAGGTTTGGCGCGTAAAGAACTCCAATGATCTAGAGAAACCGCGCTGGGTCTTTGTAGTTTTACAAGACGAGCGCCAGCTGGGTATAAGAACGGGTAACCCGACTACATTTACTCATTCGAACTTGGTCGACGTTAAGTTGTATTTAAATTCGCAAGTGTTCCCGCATCAGCGTTTAAATCTCGATTTCGACCGTAAGGACTACATTCCTGCGTATCTGAATTATACTCGTTTTCGCGAGAACTACTATGACGGTATAGGTAGAGGTGCGGCTGAGAGCTGTTTACTCAGCTACAAATCGTTTGAAACGTATCCCATTTTTGTTATTGACTGTTCAAGACAGGTAGAGAGTTTTAAGGATTCCACTGTCGATATTAGACTAGAGCTCGAGTCTTCAGCCGCATTTACGAACACAACTAAGGCGTATTGTTTGATCCTTCACGACGCATTAATCGAGTATAATCCGTTTAACGAGACCGTGACTAGACACGTACGCATACCGTAATGATGAAGGTTGTTAAACAAAATAAGTCACTAAACATATGTAACCTAGACGACTGCGATGATACATCTTTACAACGACGATCAGGCGAGGATGTTAGGAAACATGGCGACCTGTTACCTATATCATGTAGAGCAATATTGAGCGGTCCATCTTCCTGTGGTAAAACTAATGCTATGTTAGGTTTACTTATTAGCGAAAACGGATTAAAATTTGAAAATATCTACCTATACGCCAAGTCTTTATTTCAGCCTAAATATGAATTCTTAAGACGTGTTATGAAACCGCTTACAGGTATGGGATATCATGAATTTAGCGAAAACGATGACGTAATCAACCCCGGTGATGTTAAACCTAATTCTGTGTTCATTTTTGATGATATAATTTGCAGCAAGCAGGAAAAGATTAGAGAATATTTTAGCATGGGTAGGCATAACGGCGTCGACTGTTTTTATCTAGGTCAAACGTACGCCAAGATACCGAAACATCTGATTAGGGACAATGCAAACCTAATAATTCTCTTTAGACAAGACGAGTTGAACTTAAAACACGTGTTTAGCGATCATGTTGTCGGAGACGGTATTAGCTATGATCAGTTTAAAAACATTTGCTTTCTGTGTTGGAAGGAGCCGCATGATTTCCTGGTAATTAATAAAGACTGCTCTCTAGACAGGGGCAGATATCGGAAGGGTTTTGATTCATATATAAGTTTATAATTCGAGTCGAGTCGTTTAGTAGTCTCTGCATCGCCGACATGTCCAACACGTATGATCTGAGTTTAAAGCGTAAAATAATACACGCTCGTAACGCTATACGTAAGAAATTTGCATACTTTCGTCGTGATAGAGCAGAAGCAGAACGTATGTATCGCGTCACGCACAATCCAGTTATATCGCCGTTGGAAACCATTGCTAAATCAGTAAACATCTCTAACGTACCTCTATTGAAAGTCAAAACACAACCATCTGCTGCTACTACTACTACTACTGCTAGTTACACTCCCCTGTTGAAAGTTAAAAAACAATCTGCTGCATCAGCATCATCATCATCATCATCATCGGAAGCAGATGAAGAAGAAGAAGAAGAAGAAGAATCTAATAAAACTCACGATGTCTCTACTCGTTACGGTATGTTAATAGCTAACGCTGTCGGAAACAAAAATATCGATAGAACTAGATTCGGTATTAGATATAAAATTGATCGAGACGCTTGGACATTTGCATCTTCCCCTGTGACTATGCGTGATACAAACATCATAATTAAAAACAACGTTTTCGAAGCAACACCCGGTCTGTTTGACTTACTCACGTTTAGAGAATTAGAGTCTATACCATCGCAAGCTGATATCAATAATTATATGCAGATAATAGCCCTTACTAACGCGCATAAGAAATCCTATAGACCACATGGTAAACTAACAGCTGTTAAACATTGGAAGTATGATTATATAATTAAGCCCAACTTATCCAGAATCAAAGGTTTAGGTATTAGACTATCATCATCATCGTCGTCTAATTTTAAAAAATTAAGCGATTGCAAAGTCGAATACGTCTACTGGAATAAGGCTAACGAGCTAGTCGACAGGCTTCGTTTGTTATATGCTGTAAAGAGTGCCGGCAACAGTAGCCCGCAGAATGAAAACGAAATAATATCAATTATAAGTGAACTTAAGGAGGAAGGCATCATAGAATAAAATATTTCGAGTATATAATGATATATTGCTTTTAACATTATTCAGTATTCATCAAACACGGCAGCCGCTAATATAATTATTTGAGACGTTGCTCTCTCAGCGTCGTTGAGATTAATTGTATTACTCTATGATGATGATGATGAATGCTAAACAAACCGTTGTTGATGAAATACATAGGGCTGCTAGAAAAAACTTTCAAAGACGTCGCACTATAATAAAAAATTTCCAGGATTTGTTCCAGGCTGACTTAGCCGAGTTTATTCCCTATGCTAAAGTAAATAAGGGGTATCGTTACATACTGCTGATGATAAACTGTTATTCGAAATATCTGTATGCACGACCGTTGAAAACTAAATCCGGAGAAGAGGTGACAAAGCAGGTCCGCAGCATCTTCAAGAGTGCTAATGCAGTCATACCTAAGAATCTTCAGACGGATCTCGGGAAAGAGTTTTACAATAAACATTTTAAACGATTAATGAAAGAACACAGTATAAATCATTACTCTACATATTCCGTAATTAAGGCTTCAATAGTTGAACGCGTTATCCGTACAATTAAGCAAAAACTGTATAAAGAGTTTAGCTACCGTGGATCATTTAAATGGATAGATATATTACAGAGGGTAGTTGACAGCTATAACAACACCAGACATAGAACGATAGGCCGAGCTCCTGCTACTGTTACACCTACGACCCAACTAGCCGTTTATGACACTAATGTAAAAGCTGATGTCGCGGCAGGAAGTAAACGTAAACTAGACTTGAATGACCTCGTACGTATTAGTAAGTTCAAAGGGGCCTTTTCTAAGGGATACACGCCCAACTGGTCAACTGAATTATTCAAAATAGTTAAAGTTCAATTTACAAAACCTGTCACATATCTGCTGGAAGATCTTCATGGGGTTGCTGTTCGAGGAGCTTTCTACGAGTTCGAGTTGCAGAAAACCAAACAGCCAGACGTTTACTTAGTTGAAAAAGTACTTAAACACCGCAGCAATGGTGACATTTACGTCAAATGGCTTGGTTTAAACGAAAAGTCCTGGATAATGGCTGAAGATGTTCTCACATAACATCTAAGTTCATTTATAAATGATATACTCTCATATAGTTTCATGCATATGTAAGTTATATTTAGTAAAAGGATTATACTTCTATATTACTAAGTTAAAGTTAATCTAAGTAATTTAGACAATGGTATACTCATATAGTTTAATGTGTATGTGTCTCTGTGTGTGTAGTTTATTTTAAGTAAAAGAAAAACTGTTAGCATATAAGTTGATTTAAGTTAGTTTATAAAATGATATACTCATATAATCTCATGCATATGTAATTTATATTAAGTAAAAGTATGAAATAAAACCAATAAAAAATTATTTATCGAGTTTTATTATTATTATTATTATTATCATTATTATTATTATTAGGTCATAAAACATGTGAGGAGAAAAAATAATTCAGATAAGTATTAATATTGTCTTACATCTTTATTTAGTATTGCTATTGCTGTTGATATGTAAATCGAGGTTTTGCTACCGCTATGAATATTAATTGCTTGCTTTCATCGAATCGATAATATTCATTGCTACTTCTACTACTACTGATTCCTTCTACAATTGGCACAAATACGCCTTCTGTTAACAGTATAGTACGTAATCGGTAATACAGATTCCTTTTACAAAGGACGCATAGTAGGGGTGTTACAAGTAGGGAAAATCAATATTTTGGACCCCTCAGTGCTTCCATCCAATTATTATTATGTTTAATCAATACCGGCTAGTAGGTTTCTATTGGACGATCAACTCAATCAATAACCCGGACAACTCCCTTATTTTTAATTGACCAATCAGAGAGCAGCAGCGAATAATCAATATCTGCTGGTTCCGTACCACCTAACGAGACAAAAAGTCACTAGATTAGAGAGTGATCCAAACACAGGTTATGACATGTTATCACTTCTTTATTCGTTTAGAGCTGACAGAATTATAAGGAACGAACGAATGATTCATCCGTCTAAAACACTCATAGTATTATTATTCCACTACCCCTACGAATATTAATTGCTTGCTTTTTCATCGAATCAATAATATCAATTACTATTACTATTACTTCCTTCCTTTAACACTCTATAAAACTCTATTTTTCATTTAATTTGACGTTATACATATCTACCCTAACTCCCCCTTTCATTCGAAAAATCAATATCCAGACAAATCGTACTCTTGTAGTAATTTAATCAACACCCCAATCACGGTTCATTTCACATCCTTTTATTCATTTGCAAAAATCAATATCTCAATTTCAAACAAGAATATTTCATGCTTTGAATATACGCTTATTATTATTATTATAGTTGCAAAGATGCATAAAGTAATAAGTAAATACTACTATAATATAGATGATAAAATATATTTTCATTTTAGCTCGAATGTTTTGATCTAACTGCGTTAATAAGTTAACATAGATTTTATCTTTCATTGAGTGGATGATGATGACGATGGTGACCACGTTTTTTCGATAGAGGGTTTGTTGTTTATATGTAAATCGAGGTTTTTCTACCTCTATGAATATTAATTGCTTGCTTTTCTTCTAATCAATAATATCCATTACTATCGCTACTACTGATTCCTTTTACAATTAGCACAAATACGCCCTCTGTTAACAGTGCAGCAGTACGTAATCGGTAATATAGATTCCTTTTACAAAGGACGCAATCTATCAGCAGTAAGTACGTTATCGGTAATACAGTATTCCGTAATCTTAGGGACGTGACAGCAGCTAGGAAAAATGACGACCGTCCAATCACAAAGCCGTAGGCGAAAATCAATATTGTGGACCCCTCAGTGCTTCCTATTCAATTATTATTTTTAATCAATATCTGCTAAAAGGTTTCTATTGGACGATCAACTCAATCAATAATCAGGACAACGCCCTTATTTTTAATTGACCAATCAGAGAGCTATAGGGGCGATGCCGATCAACTCAATCAATAATCCGGACAACGCACTTATTTTTAATTGACCAATTAGAGAGCTATAGGGGGTGATTTAATTGACCAATCAGAGAGCAGTAGGGGTGACTTAATTGACCATAGGGGAGACTTAATTGACCCCCTTGAGAGCACAGTGGGTGGGATTTCGTTGACCAATCAGAGAGCAGTAGGCGTGTCATCCAAGATGGCGTCGACCAATCAGAGCGAAGGGGAGGAGCTAACAGAAGGGAGAAGGGGAAAGGGGCGTGGCTAAAAGTAGGAAGGGTGGGAGTGGACTCAAGTCACGCCATACCTACTGTAAATATTTAGTAAAAATTGCTCTAGCGTAAAAAATAATACTACTTATATATGAATACATTTTACAAATGTGATATAATTCACTCCTAAACGTCTATTTATCGTTTCAATATCCTGCAAAAGTTGATTATACGCATTGAACACATGTTCTTCGCTGTCACTTCTCTGTATTTGAACCGATGTTGTTGTGTATTGTCTTGAATCTAATAACACTTCCCCATAAGGTAGTAATAGTTCCTGCTAATAGCATAGAAGCGCTGAAATCGGCGTGTGGCCTACATTTAAGATACAACACTGAAATTCCTGATGTAATTCTAACTCATTTAGACTGTATTTGACATCGTTGAATATGAATTCATCGTCGATCTCGTTTAATGATGATAATGATATGGTGTGAAATATTGATGATGCTCTGTCAGTTTTTTTTTCTCTTAAACACATATACTAATCATGTAACTATTAAACATCTGTACTATGCACCGCCTTTTTATTCTAAATCTACCTGAGTTATCTCGGTGGGGTGTGTGTGTGTTAACCGCTACAAATCTTCACCTGGAAGTAAAATTGCCCTTGCCCTACTATTAACAATTGTAACACCTTAGTCCTCATGAGACTTTGTTTAAGCGTCTGTTTGAGAGTCCTATAGAGGATGCCGTATGCTCTTTGTTGTATAATGCGATCATCAACTCCTTTTCTTTGAGCCTGGAGTGGTGATGTAAGTGGGCAGCGGGGTTATGTCTTTGTGTAAATTGTGTAGGTCTTGGGGTACTCAATGTTTATCTCTATCAGGTGCTCCTTAGATGAAGTGTCAGAGACCTCACGGTTATTGACCGTCTAGACCGGAAGTGATATAGTTTTTTCGGAACTGAAACATATGTACTATGCGTCACCTTTTTATTCTGAATTTACCTATGTGCTCTCAGCTGGGTGTGTGTTAACCTCTACAAATCTTCATCTGGAAGTAAAATAGCTCTTGCCCTACTATTAACAATTGTAACACCTTAGTCAGTATGAGACTTTGTTTAAGCGGCTGTTTGAGAGTCCTATAGTGGATGACGTATCGCTCTTTGTTGTACAATGCGATCATCAACTCCTTTTCTTTTGAGTCGGGCAGCGGGGATATGTCTTTGTGCAAATTGTGGAGGTGTTGGGGTACTCAATGTTTATCTGTAATAGGTGCTCCTTAGATGAGGTGTCAGAGAACCTGTTTCATTGGCTAGACCGGAAGTGATATAGTTTTTTCAACCTAAGTTAGTTTGCATAAGAAAATAAAGCCGTACCTGCCTAAAAGTTGTCTAGCCCGTGTATAGCCTGTCTGTCTAAAAGCTGTATCGGAGCTGTACAGGAGTTGTATAAAGCTGTACAGGGGCTGTATAAAGCTGTACAGGAGCTGTATAAAGCTGTACAGGAGCTGTCTAAAGCTGTCTGTCTGTCTGTCTGTCTGAAAGTACCTATCATCATGGATAAAAAGTCTAAGATAATCAAGCAGCATCTCATTAAAGTCCACAAAGACATTAAGAGAAAGTATAAGGAACTTAAACAGGGTAAGCAGGATACCGAGCGCCTTCTTGAGGACCTTTACAAACCGATAGTGACCCCGCTGAAGCAAATCACTGAGAAGAGATCTGTACGGCATATGCATACCGAAACGGCGCCTGTACATAAAAAACATATGCAGACTGAACCTATCAAGCATGCCGATGTTGCTACAGAGACCGAGCTTCCTCAATATACTCAGGAATGGGAGAGTCTTCCGGAAATACAAGAAGAAGATGACGATGCATTCATATTAGATACCGATGTAGGCGAAGAGTTCTTGAATCAGTACGATCCTTTACCTAGGAAATATATTGAAATCATGATAATCTACAGCATACTACAGATGCTGTTATAGCAACATCTCCTAACCCTATAGATATTTGCTTGGTAAAGGATTTTGATGCTATGCTGATCATAAATAAAAAGGTAAATCTGCTATACTATCAATAGGTTTGGTCTATACCTTTAGGAAAAAGAAAATATGGATATCCTATGTATATTGCTAAATATGTTGAAGTCATGATAATCTGAGGCACACTACAGCTGCTATTATAGCAATATCTCCTACCCCTATAGATATTTGCTTGGTAAAGGATTTTGGTGCTATGCTGATCATAAATAAAAAGGTAAATCTGCTATACTATCAATAGGTTTGGTCTATACCTTTAGGAAAAAGAAAATATGGATATCCTATGTATATTTCTAAATATGTTGAAGTCATGATAATCTGAGGCACACTACAGCTGCTATTATAGCAATATCTCCTACCCCTATAGATATTTGCTTGGTAAAGGATTTTGGTGCTATGCTGATCATAAATAAAAAGGTAAATCTGCTATACTATCAATAGGTTTGGTCTATACCTTTAGGAAAAAGAAAATATGGATATCCTATGTATATTTCTAAATATGTTGAAGTCATGATAATCTGAGGCATACTACAGCTGCTATTATAGCAATATCTCCTACCCCTATAGATATTTGCTTGGTAAAGGATTTTGATGCTATGCTGATCATAAATAAAAAGGTAAATCTGCTATACTATCAATAGGTTTGGTCTATACCTTTAAGAAAAAGAAAATATGGATATCCTATGTATGTTCCTAAATATGTTGAAGTCGTGATAATCTGCGGCATACTACAGCTGCTATTATAGCAATATATCCTAACCCTACAGATATTTGTTTGGTATAGAATGTTGATGCTATGCTGATCATGAATAAAAGGCTGTATCTGCTATACATTTAGGAAAGAGAGAATTTGGAGCTACTGGCTTAGATTTATCTGAGGTTTAAGAAAATCAGTGGTGTATTGATATTTGATTTTGAGGTCATTCGATTATCCTTTTTCTTAACCTTATAATTCAACAGTATATATAATCTTTAAATAACGATGATATTTATGTAACTTTGAGGTAAATGTATAGGTATGTGTTTTATATTCATTTCTATTGGCACTAAACGGTGTTCTGGATCCTCAACGATAATAGGAGGACCTAGTGGCGTCAACATAAGGCTGTGTGGCTGTAATATGTGGCGGTGTGGAGGTAATATGTGGATGTATGGCTACAATATGTGGCTGTGTGGCTGTAATGTGTGGCTGTGTGGCGGTAATATGTGGTTGTAATATGTAGCTGTGTGGCAGTAATATGTGACTGTGTGGCTGTAATATATGACTGTGTGGCTGTAATGTGTAACTGTGTGGCTGTAATATGGGGTTGTGTGGCGGTAACATGCAGCTGTGTGACGCTATATAGATGTAGGTATAAATAGAGGTAGTAGCATCACCTCATTTATTTCTTTAAAGATGAAGAGCCGTGTCTGTGATGTATGCAGTAAGAGTATTCGACAATCTGATTTTAGACGTCATATTCATTATGGGTATAAAGCTCAATGTTTTAAATGTTCTAAGAGATTCTCTCGTCTCGATAGCTATAAAAGGCATATGAACGAAGCATGACAAAGAAAGCAATAAACATACTGTGAATTCCCCTATAGAATATGAGGTCAATGAGATTGTAGCTCCTTGTTATGATGATGATTGGAGTACGTTTAGCGACTATTTAAGTGATGAAGAGCCTGAAATAAATTGGATGATTGTGCGCGGCCTAATAGCCCGGCTTCGGTTTTATTATGGTATTTTGAAGGATAGTCTGTATACATACCCTATAGCTATTGAAATAATAAACGAATTGAAACACTCAGGATTATTTCCGTCCTTCGCTTCACCTCGTGAAATAATAAATAATCTTAAAGATGTTTTGAATATAAAGTGTATTGAATTAAAATAAAGAGATTTTTTAACATATATTGTTTAACTAATCTTACTTGAAAACTAGTTTTGTCATTAAAACCTTTTAATACCTATCTTTTGTCGGAAGTTATACATAAAAAATCTGCTAATCTATGCTTCCTTAGGCTAAGCAGTTTAACTGTTGAGCTATACGTGGAAAGTATGATCTGTAGGACATTTCGTAAAACTAGCTTTAATAATATTATAAACTGATTTAATTTAAACGACCTTTTCTCTCATTTATATGAAATTATACTACATAGGAAACCTCAAGTTGATAACACTCATTGATTTTTAAATGCTTTCGGTATATTGCAATCCCTATCTGTATGAGTAAATGCGAATCTGTCTAGCTATCTAGGCGATACCTCAGGCGATTTCTTAGAAAACAAACATCCTAAGTAATAAGATGAGAAATCAAATGCGATATATAGAAATAATTTTCGACTTTCGTCAAACTTATGCTGGTAATTATACGAAGCTTTATAGGTGTAAAATGTAGGAAATTGATAAACGGTTTTTATTCGATTATGTAATAACTATAGTGACCGTCTTCCCTTAATAATTCGTATTAATAATTTGTTTCTGAATAAATTATTCAATTTGTCTATCTTATGTTTCTATGTTAATGATGATAAGAGCTTCCGGCTTCATGAATTTTTTAGTCATATAAAACGACCTTTTAAGACTTATAACCGCAGGCTGCCTTTTCATTAATTGAAATTTACCTTTTTTAATATAAATAATATAAACAATCAATTTTAATAATTCATTATAAGACAGAAGCCGTTGATAACCGATTTGAATAAAGTTTTATTTCAACTCTCAAAACCGCAATCTTCCTTTTTAGTCAAAAGTTAATTATCTTTCAATTTTAAAAGTTTTTTTTTTCTGAATGAGATAAAACATTCTTCTATAGGAAGTTGATATCCTCAATGAGATAATAATAAAATGTGTTTAGATTATTCTTTTATTGATATAAGAGATTAACTTACATTATTTCTTAATACTAAAATGCTTGAATAAATTTTATAAATCTTGATATCATACTTTAAACGTTCTAGTTCGATTAGAAAAGCGTTTAATCGAATTTGATAAGTGCATAGAATGCATATTCCAAAATTATCCTTGTTTAAAATAGTTTTGAAGATCTTCAACAATCTGTTCAGGATACAAATGTAATACCTCAAGCACACTAACAGTATTATGGGATCTTACTGTATCAGAAATCAAGATCCGGATGTTGTTAAGGAATTCTCCCGGAATTTGGACTGCAGCTATCAGTATATTCTTGTAATAGGTGTAAAATCCTGATGTTTTCAACAGTTCTAAATGCCCCGAGATTATGCTCTGGACTTCCCAAAGATACTCAAAAGAGCGTTCACCTAAGGTGATGCTTCTCTGGCCTTTAGTAATTTTAAATACTGGCGTTGAATTGAATGATGTAAATAGTATCTCACACCCTTTAAAGTATTCAGGCGCTGTATCTTCAGACTTCGTAAAATATGCTGATATCTGCTGTTTGTATGCGATCAATCTCCCAAACTCTTCAGGTAGGAAGGTTATGGATTGTCTATCACCCCCAATTTTAACAACTGGGGTAAAGGACTCGGATGAGCTGTACCCTACGGCAATGTACTTCGTTCTCGATTTGTTTAGCCAAAAACTTCTTTGGGAAATCAGTTGTAGATCTTGCGGAACTTCTTTCGGCTCGTATTTTCGTTTTTTCACTGATGGAAATTTATCTACCGCGTTATCGTTGGGTTGGTCGACGGATCTTTTTATCAGGAACTCACTCATATCATGTTGACTCACTGAAAATCGAAATAAAAAATATTAAAACATATTAAAAATTTTAAACATATTAGAATCGAAATAAATAAAAATTATAATAAAAATTAAAACATCTTAAAAATCATACTTACTTATAGCGCTTCGCTGAACTTTGAGATGTTGCTTTAATGATTCTTGGTGATGAACTGATGTATTTCCTGTCTCGTCTTTTTTATACTAAATCTACCTGAGTTCTCTCGGCGGGGCGTGTACCCCGAGTTCATGTGTTAAGATGTTGGAGCGGATGTAAAAGACCGTTACAAATGGCCCGATGTAAAATTTTGGAGCGGATGTAAAAGTTCGTTAAATTTTGGGCCGGATGTCGTTTCCTGTTTCGGGCCGGATGCTACATCCTGTTTCAAATTTTGGACCGGATGCTACATCCTGTTTCAAATTGTAAAAGTTCGTTACAAAGTTCATGACGTCATCGGTCGAGCTCAGACCGGAAGTGATATAGTTTTTTTGGGCCCATGTTAAATCCCATAAGAAAATGTCGCCGGAACGGCTTAGTTTTACTACTAATATATGATTTTATTTTGTGTTATAATACTGCCGTATTATTTCTTTAACCTTTCTTTCCTTTTAATAGCATTATTTGGTAACTCTGAATAACTACGAGCCGTTCAACGGTAACAATTGGCGCCCAACTACAGTGTGTGTTTGGATGAACACAACAACCGACGACCCAGCCTATGGTGAACACCCGATCGACAACGCGAGAGATGACAGAGGACAACAAACCGACAGCCGCATCCATGGACCCGTCTTCGGCGTTCTTCGCGGCCCTTCTGGACCGGCTCACCGCCCTGACACCGTGGCCCTACCCAACTACGGCGGCAACGACGATGAAGACCTGGAAGACTTCATCTCCCAGATGACTGCCAACATCGCGACATCCCCGGACCAGCTGAGGCTCATCATGGTCCAACTGCGGGAACAAGCACGCGCCCTGGCCCAGAAGCAGCCGCCAAGGACTCCGGAGCAGCTGTTCGAGCTTCTACGTAGGACCTACGACTCCCCCGTGCAGCGCGTCCAGCTGTACCAGGAGTTATACGCGAAGACCCAGGCCGACCGTCAGGTAACCGCGGATTTCCTAACCCGGAAGATGTCTTTGTTGCAGAAGCTAGCACCAGGTATGCGGGAAGCCGACAAGATCCACCTTCTACGGAAGCTGCTCCGTCCCGAGGTAGCGGTCTACCTTAGCGGCCACTTCAACAGCGTGCGAGACCTAGCGGACGCAGCCATCGCCACCGCGGACACCCTCCAGTCTACCAGGAAGACGACCAACCCCTTCATCAGCGCGGATCAACTTCCGAAATGCCGCTTCTGTCCGGAAAGACACTTCCACCGCGACTGCCCCGTACGGAGTTCGGGAAACGACGCCAGGGGGGATTAGGCCGGCATATTCCCTCCTTAACGGCCATGCCCGGCATACAGGTACCTAGGATTCAGGTAAGCATGAATAATGGCATTTGTTTCAGAGCGCTAGTAGACACCGGCGCCTCCATCAATGTCATCAACACGAAGTTCGCCCCGGGAGCCCGGAAAATCGCCACCAAACTCTCACTGGCTAGCGGTAGCCAGAAGATGTCCTGCAGCGGGGAAGCGGAACTCGCCATCATCATCTCCGGATACGAACACGCCGCCAAATTCGTCGTCAGCAGCGACCTCCGAGAGGACTGCATTCTGGGGATGCCTTGGTTACAAGAGCAGCAAGCGACGGTGGACATCGTCAGAGGCTGCCTGTACCTGGGAATCGGAGAACGGAAGACCGTCTTCTGGACCAAACCACCCCCTAAGACGGAATCAATAAGTATCGGGGAAATTGATCACAGTTTCCCAACGGACGCGCAAACCCGGTTTAAAAATTTAATTTCAGATTTCCCCGCGCCTTTCAACACCACCCAGGGGATGACGACAACGAGCAGCACCAGGCATAAGATCGACGTGACGGAACGGAAGCCAGTCTGCCAACGCCCCTATCGCGTGTCGGATGAAAAGAAGCGGATCATCCAAGAACAGGTGGAAGAAATGCTGTCCCAAGGCATCATCGAGGCTTCCACATCGCCGTACTCCAGCCCGGTGGTCCTGGTGAAGAAATCCGACGGCACACCCCGGTTCTGCGTGGACTACCGCAAGCTGAACGCGATCACCACCAGCGAGCCATCACCGATGCCCATCATCCAAGAGACCCTGCGTGACCTGGGGGATGCAGCAGTGTTCACCCGTCTGGACTTGAAGAGCGGCTACTGGCAAATCCCTATGGACGAGGGATCCAAGCAGCTCACCGCCTTCAGCACCCCGGATGGAGGCCACTACCACTTCAAGGTCATGCCCTTCGGACTCCGCAACGCCCCGGCAACGTTCCAACGCCTGATGAGTCAGGAAGTACTCGCAGGATACCTCCGTAAGTTCTGCATGGTCTACCTGGATGACATAATCGTTTACAGCTCCGACTACGAGACCCACCTCCGACATCTAGCGTTAGTTCTGGAGAGACTATCGCAACACCGCCTTCGTTTGTCCACCAAGAAGTGCGCCTTCGGAAAGGCGTCCCTCGACTTCCTCGGCCACACCATCCATCCGGGAATCATCACGCCCCAGCGGAAGCACGTTGAGCAGATCCGGCAGCTGCCCGTACCGACCAACAAGGACAAACTGCGGAGTTTCCTTGGCGTTTGTGGATGGATCCGCCAATACATCCCGGACTTCGCGACCATCGCGGCACCACTAACCGATCTGTTACAGGCAAAGAAAACGTGGGAAATCACACCGGAAGTCATGGGGGCATTCAACCGACTGAAGACCGCATGCAGCTAACCGCTCCAGCTACACCACCCTCGCCCCAACCAGCCTTTGGTGGTCCAGACCGACGCGAGCTCCATCGGCATCGGGGCCATAGTCTACCAGGAGGACGACGACGGGACCAAGAGGATCATCTGCTTCGACAGCGCGCGCCTTTCACCAACGGAGCAGCGGTACCACATCAACGAGCAAGAATGCCTGGCCCTGACATGGGCCCTCCGACGCTACCGACCACTGCTAGAAGGGAAACGCTTCAAAGTCCGGACGGACAGTAAAGCCCTTACCTGGCTACAATCGTTCAAGGAGGAAAAGGCAAAATTACTAAGATGGGCTTTGTTTTTACAGGAATTCGACTTCGACCTGGAGCATTGCCGCGGTACCCAGAACGAATTCGCGGACGTTCTATCGCGAGACCCCGAGAACGAGACCACCCACGACGCCCTAACCGACGCGCGACCAGCAACGCCTGAGCTGCAGGCCCTATCTGCAGCGGAAGCAGAGGTGGCAAACGCCTTGACCACCATCGTCGACGAGATCAAGCGGGCCCAAGACCAGGACGAGGAGACGCAGGAGTTCCTGAGACGCTGGCGAAACCCCTTCACCCCCGAAGATGAAGGCATCCGATCCGCGTACGAGCAATTCGAGGGATACCTTTACCGCGCCGCCAACGATCCGCAGACGCTGTACGTGCCACCCGCAGCCCGAGAAAAGGTACTCAAGCAACACCACGACGACAGTGGACACCCCGGCCGGGACGAGACCCACACCGCCATCCGCCGGAGATACTGCTGGCCGCAACTAGCTCGCAACGTCGCCCTCCACGTCCAACAATGCGTGACCTGCGCCGCCGTAAAAGAGGTAAGTTACAGACTAACGCTAATTTACAGGCACGAAAGCCAACCCGACCATGGCATACCGTCAACATCGACATCATGGGGCCCTATCACCGACAGCTTCTGGAAGAAGATACATCCTGGTGATCGAGGACGCCTTCACGAGATGGGTCGAGGCATTCGCGATGCGGGACGCCACCAGCCAGTTCATGTGTCGACTAGCGGAAGAGGAAGTCTTTCATCGGTTCGGCTACCCGAAGGTCATCCTCACAGACAACGGTACCCAGTTCACCAGCGACCTCTAGAGAACCACGTGCAGAAGATGGGGCGCGACCCACCACACGACAGCGATCTACCACCCCCGAGCCAACCCGGTCGAACGACGCAACCAGGAGATCAAGAAGGCCCTCCGCACGCGACTTCAGGGACAACCCCACGACGAATGGGTCCGCCATCTACCCCGAGTCCTCATGTCCCCGTGTCCTCACGGTAACACATCTGTTACCGTTGAACGGCTCGTAGTTATTCAGAGTTACCAAATAATGCTATTAAAAGGAAAGAAAGGTTAAAGAAATAATACGGCAGTATTATAACACAAAATAAAATCATATATTCATCCAAATATATATTTAACAAAGTATGATAGCAGTTAAGCAAAAGTTGGAAAATAAATGAGACAGAGTATCCCGCGAGAAGCGCTTATATGTTAGGATGTCGGTTCCTCCTCCAGGCTGGTGCTGCATCGTGGTTGGTCGGCCGGATTCTCCAATTGCAGGCTGGCGTTGTGGATCTTCTGGTTGTTGGTGACAATTCGCCCCCCCTCGGAGACGACGGCATGGCCTGCAAAGCGTCTTCTTCATCTTCTTCCGGGTGCGGTGGTGGTGATGCCGGAGGTGGTGTGCGAAGCGCTGGGCGTCGTGGTGCTGGCCGGATGTGGTCTGCGTGGTACTTCACCTGCTGTCCCCCTTTGTCGACCGTGTAGACCCTCCCGTCGAAGATGTTGCGGATGTTGTAGGGTCGCAACCATTTGGGCGCGAAACCGGCGTGGATCTTCCGCTGCTCGTTGGACTGGATGTGGGCCCGTACCATGACATCCTCTCCTACCCGGGCGACTGGTGCGGTGGGCTGCCCCTGGTATCTCCGGTGATACCGAAGTTGGTTGGCGGTGGCTTCCCTCTGTCGGTCTTCGGCGGATGGCGGTTCCCGTTGTTCCGGAAGCTGTTGATCCCCTGGCTGAAGTGGCTCGTACCCGAACAGCAGCTTGGCAGGGCTCGATCGCGTGGCGGCGTTGGTCCGGAGGCGGAGGTCGTGGAGGACTCGGGGTAGATGGCGGACCCATTCGTCGTGGGGTTGTCCCTGAAGTCGCGTGCGGAGGGCCTTCTTGATCTCCTGGTTGCGTCGTTCGACCGGGTTGGCTCGGGGGTGGTAGATCGCCGTCGTGTGGTGGGTCGCGCCCCATCTTCTGCACGTGGTTCTCCAGAGGTCGCTGGTGAACTGGGTACCGTTGTCCGTGAGGATGACCTTCGGGTAGCCGAACCGATGAAAACTTCCTCTTCCGCTAGTCGACACATGAACTGGCTGGTGGCGTCCCGCATCGCGAATGCCTCGACCCATCTCGTGAAGGCGTCCTCGATCACCAGGATGTATCTTCTTCCAGAAGCTGTTGGTGGATAGGGCCCCATGATGTCGATGTTGACGGTATGCCATGGTCGGGTTGGCTTTCGTGCCTGTAAATTAGCGTTAGTCTGTAACTTACCTCTTTTCACGGCGGCGCAGGTCACGCATTGTTGGACGTGGAGGGCGACGTTGCGAGCTAGTTGCGGCCAGCAGTATCTCCGGCGGATGGCGGTGTGGGTCTCGTCCCGGCCGGGGTGTCCACTGTCGTCGTGGTGTTGCTTGAGTACCTTTTCTCGGGCTGCGGGTGGCACGTACAGCGTCTGCGGATCGGTGTCGGTGGCGGCGCGGTAAAGGTATCCCTCGAATTGCTCGTACGCGGATCGGATGCCTTCATCTTCGGGGGTGAAGGGGTTTCGCCAGCGTCTCAGGAACTCTTGCGTCTCCTCGTCCTGGTCTTGGGCCCGCTTGATCTCGTCGACGATGGTGGTAGGGCGTGGAGCTCCGGTGAGGCTGGTCGCGTGTCGATTAGGGCGTCGTGGGTGGTCTCGTCCTCGGGGTCTCGCGATAGAACGTCCGCGAATTCGTTCTGGGTACCGCGGCAATGCTCCAAGTCGAAGTCGAATTCCTGTAAAAACAAAGCCCATCTGAGTAGTTTTGCCTTTTCCTCTTTGAACGATTGTAACCAGGTAAGGGCTTTACTGTCCGTCCGGACTTTAAAGCGTTTCCCCTCTAGTAGCGGTCGGTAGCGTCGGAGGGCCCATGTCAGGGCCAGGCACTCTTGCTCATTGATGTGGTACCGCTGCTCCGTTGGTTTAAGGCGCGCGCTGTCGAAGCAGATGATCCTCTTGGTCCCGTCGTCGTTCTCCTGGTAGACTATGGCCCCGATGCCGATGGAGCTCGCGTCGGTCTGGACCACCAGGGGCTCGTTGGGGCGAGGATGGTGTAGCTGGAGCGGTTGGCTGCATGCGGTCTTCAGTCGATTGAATGCCCCCATGACTTCCGGTGTGATTTCCCACGTTTTCTTTGCCTGTAACAAATCGGTTAGTGGTGCCGCGATGGTCGCGAAGTCCGGGATGTATTGGCGGATCCATCCACAAACGCCAAGGAAACTCCGGAGTTTGTCCTTGTTGGTCGGTACGGGCAGCTGCCGGATCTGCTCTACGTGCTTCCGCTGGGGCGTGATGATTCCCGGGTGGATGGTGTGGCCGAGGAAGTCGAGGGACGCCTTTCCAAAGGCACACTTCTTGATGGACAACCGGAGGCGGTGTTGCGATAGTCTCTCCAAGACTAAAGCGAGATGTCGGAGGTGGGTCTCGTAGTCGGAGCTGTAAACGATTATGTCATCGAGGTAGACCATGCAGAACTTACGGAGGTATCCTGCGAGAACTTCCTGGCTCATCAGGCGTTGGAACGTTGCCGGGGCGTTGCGGAGTCCGAAGGGCATGACCTTGAAGTGGTAGTGGCCTCCATCCGGGGTGCTGAAGGCGGTGAGCTGCTTGGATCCCTCGTCCATAGGGATTTGCCAGTAGCCGCTCTTCAAGTCCAGACGGGTGAACACTGCTGCATCCCCCAGGTCACGCAGGGTCTCTTGGATGATGGGCATCGGTGATGGCTCGCTGGTGGTGATCGCGTTCAGCTTGCGGTAGTCCACGCAGAACCGGGGTGTGCCGTCGGACTTCTTCACCAGGACCACCGGGCTGGAGTACGGCGATGTGGAAGCCTCGATGATGCCTTGGGACAGCATTTCTTCCACCTGTTCTTGGATGATCCGCTTCTTTTCATCCGACACGCGATAGGGGCGTTGGCAGACTGGCTTCCGTTCCGTCACGTCAATCTTATGCCTGGTACTGCTCGTTGTCGTCATCCCCTGGGTGGTGTTGAAAGGCGCGGGGAAATCTGAAATTAAATTTTTAAACCGGGTTTGCGCGTCCGTTGGGAAACTGTGATCAATTTCCCCGATACTTATTGATTCCGTCTTAGGGGGTGGTTTGGTCCAGAAGACGGTCTTCCGTTCTCCGATTCCCAGGTACAGGCAGCCTCTGACGATGTCCACCGTCGCTTGCTGCTCTTGTAACCAAGGCATCCCCAGAATGCAGTCCTCTCGGAGGTCGCTGCTGACGACGAATTTGGCGGCGTGTTCGTATCCGGAGATGATGATGGCGAGTTCCGCTTCCCCGCTGCAGGACATCTTCTGGCTACCGCTAGCCAGTGGGAGTTTGGTGGCGATTTTCCGGGCTCCCGGGGCGAACTTCGCGTTGATGACATTGATGGAGGCGCCGGTGTCCACTAGCGCTCTGAAACAAATGCCATTATTCATGCTTACCTGAATCCTAGGTACCTGTATGCCGGGCATGGCCGTTAAGGAGGGAATATGCCGGCCTAATCCCCCCTGGCGTCGTTTCCCGAACTCCGTACGGGGCAGTCGCGGTGGAAGTGTCGTTCCGGGCAGAAGCGGCATTTCGGAAGTTGATCCGCGCTGATGAAGGGGTTGGTCGCCTTCTTGGTGGACTGGAGGGTGTCCGCGGTGGCGATGGCTGCGTCCGCTATGTCTCGCACGCTGTTGAAGTGGCCGCTAAGGTAGACCGCTACCTCGGGACGGAGCAGCTTCCGTAGAAGGTGGATCTTGTCGGCTTCCCGCATACCTGGTGCTAGCTTCTGCAACAAAGACATCTTCCGGGTTAGGAAATCCGCGGTTACCTGACGGTCGGCCTGGGTCTTCGCGTATAACTCCTGGTACAGCTGGACGCGCTGCACGGGGGAGTCGTAGGTCCTACGTAGAAGCTCGAACAGCTGCTCCGGAGTCCTTGGCGGCTGCTTCTGGACCAGGGCGCGTGCTGGTTCCCGCAGTTGGACCATGATGAGCCTCAGCTGGTCCGGGGATGTCGCGATGTTGGCAGTCATCTGGGAGATGAAGTCCTCCAGGTCTTCATCGTCGTTGCCGCCGTAGGTGGGTAGGGCCAGGTTGACTGCCGTCGGTGTCAGGGCGGTGAGCCGGTCCAGAAGAGCCGCGAAGAACGCCGAAAACGGGTCCATGGATGCGGCTGTCGGTTTGTTGTCCTCTGCCATCTCTCGCGTTGTCGATCGGGTGTTCACCATAGGTTGGGTCGTCGGTTGTTGTGTTCATCCAAACACACACTGTAGTTGGGCGCCAATTGTTACCGTTGAACGGCTCGTAGTTATTCAGAATTACCAAATAATGCTATTAAAAGGAAAGAAAGGTTAAAGGAATAATACGGCAGTATTATTATACAAAATAAAATCATATATTCATCCAAATATATATTTAACAAAGTATGATAGCAGTTAAGCAAAAGTTGGAAAAAATAATGAGACAGAGTGTCCCGCGAGAAGCGCTTATATGTTAGGATGTCGGTTCCTTCTCCAGGCTGGTGCTGCATCGTGGTTGGTCGGCCGGATTCTCCAATTGCAGGCTGGCGTTGTGGATCTTCTGGTTGTTGGTGACACATCTGTCACACGACAGCCGCATCCATGGACCCGTCTTCGGCGTTCTTCGCGGCTCTTCTGGACCGGCTCACCGCCCTGACACCGACGGCAGTCAACCTGGCCCTACCCTCCTACGGCGGCAACGACGATGAAGACCTGGAGGACTTCATCTCCCAGATGACTGCCAACATCGCGACATCCCCGGACCAGCTGAGGCTCATCATGGTCCAACTGCGGGAACCAGCACGCGCCCTGGTCCAGAAGCAGCCGCCAAGGACTCCGGAGCAGCTGTTCGAGCTTCTACGTAGGACCTACGACTCCCCCGTGCAGCGCGTCCAGCTGTACCAGGAGTTATACGCGAAGACCCAGGCCGACCGTCAGGTAACCGCGGATTTCCTAACCCGGAAGATGTCTTTGTTGCAGAAGCTAGCACCAGGTATGCGGGAAGCCGACAAGATCCACCTTCTACGGAAGCTGCTCCGTCCCGAGGTAGCGGTCTACCTTAGCGGCCACTTCAACAGCGTGCGAGACATAGCGGACGCAGCCATCGCCACCGCGGACACCCACCAGTCCACCAAGAAGGCGACCAACCCCTTCATCAGCGCGGATCAACTTCCGAAATGCCGCTTCTGCCCGGAACGACACTTCCACCGCGACTGCCCCGTACGGAGTTCGGGAAACGACGCCAGGGGGGATTAGGCCGGCATATTCCCTCCTTAACGGCCATGCCCGGCATACAGGTACCTAGGATTCAGGTAAGCATGAATAATGGCATTTGTTTCAGAGCGCTAGTGGACACCGGCGCCTCCATCAATGTCATCAACGCGAAGTTCGCCCCGGGAGCCCGGAAAATCGCCACCAAACTCCCACTGGCTAGCGGTAGCCAGAAGATGTCCTGCAGCGGGGAAGCGGAACTCGCCATCATCATCTCCGGATACGAACACGCCGCCAAATTCGTCGTCAGCAGCGACCTCCGAGAGGACTGCATTCTGGGGATGCCTTGGTTACAAGAGCAGCAAGCGACGGTGGACATCGTCAAAGGCTGCCTGTACCTGGGAATCGGAGAACGGAAGACCGTCTTCTGGACCAAACCACCCCCTAAGACGGAATCAATAAGTATCGGGGAAATTGATCACAGTTTCCCAACGGACGCGCAAACCCGGTTTAAAAATTTAATTTCAGATTTCCCCGCGCCTTTCAACACCACCCAGGGGATGACGACAACGAGCAGTACCAGGCATAAGATTGACGTGACGGAACGGAAGCCAGTCTGCCAACGCCCCTATCGCGTGTCGGATGAAAAGAAGCGGATCATCCAAGAACAGGTGGAAGAAATGCTGTCCCAAGGCATCATCGAGGCTTCCACATCGCCGTACTCCAGCCCGGTGGTCCTGGTGAAGAAGTCCGACGGCACACCCCGGTTCTGCGTGGACTACCGCAAGCTGAACGCGATCACCACCAGCGAGCCATCACCGATGCCCATCATCCAAGAGACCCTGCGTGACCTGGGGGATGCAGCAGTGTTCACCCGTCTGGACTTGAAGAGCGGCTACTGGCAAATCCCTATGGACGAGGGATCCAAGCAGCTCACCGCCTTCAGCACCCCGGATGGAGGCCACTACCACTTCAAGGTCATGCCCTTCGGACTCCGCAACGCCCCGGCAACGTTCCAACGCCTGATGAGCCAGGAAGTTCTCGCAGGATACCTCCGTAAGTTCTGCATGGTCTACCTCGATGACATAATCGTTTACAGCTCCGACTACGAGACCCACCTCCGACATCTCGCTTTAGTCTTGGAGAGACTATCGCAACACCGCCTCCGGTTGTCCATCAAGAAGTGTGCCTTTGGAAAGGCGTCCCTCGACTTCCTCGGCCACACCATCCACCCGGGAATCATCACGCCCCAGCGGAAGCACGTAGAGCAGATCCGGCAGCTGCCCGTACCGACCAACAAGGACAAACTCCGGAGTTTCCTTGGCGTTTGTGGATGGATCCGCCAATACATCCCGGACTTCGCGACCATCGCGGCACCACTAACCGATTTGTTACAGGCAAAGAAAACGTGGGAAATCACACCGGAAGTCATGGGGGCATTCAATCGACTGAAGACCGCATGCAGCCAACCGCTCCAGCTACACCATCCTCGCCCCAACGAGCCCCTGGTGGTCCAGACCGACGCGAGCTCCATCGGCATCGGGGCCATAGTCTACCAGGAGAACGACGACGGGACCAAGAGGATCATCTGCTTCGACAGCGCGCGCCTTAAACCAACGGAGCAGCGGTACCACATCAACGAGCAAGAGTGCCTGGCCCTGACATGGGCCCTCCGACGCTACCGACCGCTACTAGAGGGGAAACGCTTTAAAGTCCGGACGGACAGTAAAGCCCTTACCTGGTTACAATCGTTCAAAGAGGAAAAGGCAAAACTACTCAGATGGGCTTTGTTTTTACAGGAATTCGACTTCGACTTGGAGCATTGCCGCGGTACCCAGAACGAATTCGCGGACGTTCTATCGCGAGACCCCGAGGACGAGACCACCCACGACGCCCTAATCGACACGCGACCAGCCTCACCGGAGCTCCACGCCCTACCACCATCGTCGACGAGATCAAGCGGGCCCAAGACCAGGACGAGGAGACGCAAGAGTTCCTGAGACGCTGGCGAAACCCCTTCACCCCCGAAGATGAAGGCATCCGATCCGCGTACGAGCAATTCGAGGGATACCTTTACCGCGCCGCCACCGACACCGATCCGCAGACGCTGTACGTGCCACCCGCAGCCCGAGAAAAGGTACTCAAGCAACACCACGACGACAGTGGACACCCCGGCCGGGACGAGACCCACACCGCCATCCGCCGGAGATACTGCTGGCCGCAACTAGCTCGCAACGTCGCCCTCCACGTCCAACAATGCGTGACCTGCGCCGCCATGAAAAGAGGTAAGTTACAGACTAACGCTAATTTACAGGCACGAAAGCCAACCCGACCATGGCATACCGTCAACATCGACATCATGGGGCCCTATCCACCAACAGCTTCTGGAAGAAGATACATCCTGGTGATCGAGGACGCCTTCACGAGATGGGTCGAGGCATTCGCGATGCGGGACGCCACCAGCCAGTTCATGTGTCGACTAGCGGAAGAGGAAGTTTTCATCGGTTCGGCTACCCGAAGGTCATCCTCACGGACAACGGTACCCAGTTCACCAGCGACCTCTGGAGAACCACGTGCAGAAGATGGGGCGCGACCCACCACACGACGGCGATCTACCACCCCCGAGCCAACCCGGTCGAACGACGCAACCAGGAGATCAAGAAGGCCCTCCGCACGCGACTTCAGGGACAACCCCACGACGAATGGGTCCGCCATCTACCCCGAGTCCTCCACGACCTCCGCCTCCGGACCAACGCCGCCACGCGATCGAGCCCTGCCAAGCTGCTGTTCGGGTACGAGCCACTTCAGCCAGGGGATCAACAGCTTCCGGAACAACGGGAACCGCCATCCGCCGAAGACCGACAGAGGGAAGCCACCGCCAACCAACTTCGGTATCACCGGAGATACCAGGGGCAGCCCACCGCACCAGTCGCCCGGGTAGGAGAGGATGTCATGGTACGGGCCCACATCCAGTCCAACGAGCAGCGGAAGATCCACGCCGGTTTCGCGCCCAAATGGTTGGGACCCTACAACATCCGCAACATCTTCGACGGGAGGGTCTACACGGTCGACGAAGGGGGACAGCAGGTGAAGTACCACGCAGACCACATCCGGCCAGCACCACGACGCCCAGCGCTTCGCACACCACCTCCGGCATCACCACCACCGCACCCGGAAGAAGATGAAGAAGACGCTTTGCAGGCCATGCCGTCGTCTCCGAGGGGGGCGAATTGTCACCAACAACCAGAAGATCCACAACGCCAGCCTGCAATTGGAGAATCCGGCCGACCAACCACGATGCAGCACCAGCCTGGAGGAGGAACCGACATCCTAACATATAAGCGCTTCTCGCGGGACACTCTGTCTCATTATTTTTCCAACTTTTGCTTAACTGCTATCATACTTTGTTAAATATATATTTGGATGAATATATGATTTTATTTTGTGTTATAATACTGCCGTATTATTTCTTTAACCTTTCTTTCCTTTTAATAGCATTATTTGGTAACTCTGAATAACTACGAGCCGTTCAACGGTAACACATCTTTGCATCGTTTTCTCGGCGGTACGTGTAGAGAGTATCTAAGAAGCGTTGTGATCTACGCTAGCTCATTCTTAATACAACCTTCGTGTTGACAACATCAGTTGTTACGTTCATTAACAGGTATTAGTTCTCTTATCATCATAATATCAAAGATGTCTTTAATTGATGCTGCACTCTGCAGTATTGGAGATTTGGTGGGTATTCTATCCATCGCTCCGGCTAATAATCGCATCGGAGAAGGGGTTAAGGAATGTACGCGAACTATTAGAAAAGTCCATCGTGAGCTGAAGTGTGTTAAGTCTGTTGGTGAAAAGCAGCATCTCATGACTCAATTGGCCCAAGTAAAAACTTTTAAATGTCAGTTCAAATCGCTTCAGAGAAGTGGTGCTGTATCTATGAAGGAAACTAAAGAAACCGCTAAACATCGAGTTCGCTGGGATGATTCCATATCAGCTTTTGATAATAGAATTCGAAGTGGTGTAATCATTAACCTTAAACATAAGGATCCTCAAGAGTTCTTCACGGATTGTAAGACTCTTTTTAAACGAGGAATTCCTAATATCCTGAGAGAGTATAAAAGTTAATGTCATTTTCATGGGAGAATTTGACTGTAAGAGGGGAGACCTGCTTCTAAATGAAAACAAACATTTTACAACCTCGAACTCTCCGATATATAGAGATACAGATCTAGATGCATGGTTTGATGATAAAGTAACAATGCCGATATTAACTGAGCTGGAGGAATTCCAAGAGCGAGAGAGTGGGTGGTCGCTTAAATCTATTATTAACCTTCAGGTTAATATTAATAAGTACACGCCTCAGCTAGGATCGTCGTACATCAAACTACCGAAGCAAATAAAAATGAAGAAAGCCTGCGTCAATGTACAGAACCAAGATGCCGCTTGTTTTGTATGGTCCGTGGTCTCGGCCCTGTATCCTGCGCCTAGTGATATAGCTAAAAGGGCGAGTAGCTACCCTCACTACTCTAAGGTTTTAAAACTTAAGGGTATACAATTTCCAATGACAATAAGGCAGATACCTAATTTTGAAAAACAGAGTGACATATCCATTAATGTTTATTTTCTGAAGAAGAAAAACCTAGATTATGTAACATTACCGACATTTCTTACTAAAAATAAAGTAGAACGACATGTGAATTTACTACTCGTTAAAGATAAGTACTTTGATGATGATGAAGATACAGAAAACTACACTACACCAATTCGTTATCATTTCGTTTGGATAAAGAATGTAAGCCGGCTGTTGTCCTCTCAACTTAGTAAAGAAGATTGTAGAAAATATTTCTGTGATCGATGTTTGCATTACTTTAGATCGCAAGAATAGCTAAATATACATATTGAAGACTGTCAGCAGTTCAACGATTGTGCTATCAAAATGCCTCAAGTAGGCAAGAATCTATTAAAATTTAAGAATTTTAAAAATAAAGAGAAGGCTCCTTTCGTAGTATATGCTGATTTGAAGAGCATCCTGAAACCGTGTAATAATAAAAATCAGTATCAAGAACATATCCCCGCTGCTGTAGGTTATTATGTCAAATGTTTGGATTGTATGGAATGGTTTGCCGATGAGCTGCAGCAGTTGGCTAAGGATTTGGAAACAGTATTTCTTTGTCCTTACGATATTGCTATAACACCTGAACAGGAAGCAGAATTTAGAAATTCTACTCATTGTCATATTTGTGAAAAACCTTTTGGACCGGGCGATAAAAAAGTACGTGATCATACGCATCTGATTTCAGAAAATAATTACAGAGCCCATGAAGAATGCAATATTAACTACAAAGATGCACGTGTTATTCCTATTGTCTTTCATAATCTAAGCGGTTATGATGCTCATTTTATAATTGCCGATATAGCGTCTAGGATGCAGGGTGCTGTTGATTTCCTACCAATTACTAAAGAAAAGTATATCTCCTTTACTAAACATATAAACGATTCTCTGATTCAGTTCCGGTTTACCGATTCATTCCGATTTATGGCATCCTCTTTAGAAAAGTTAGCTTCATACCTACATAGATTTCCGAATTTGGAATCTCAATTTTCTGATATATCTCAGGATCTCTTCAGTATGTTAACAAAAAAGGGAATAATGCCGTACGATTATATCGATTGCATTGATAAGTTTAGTGAAACTTGCTTACCACCTATTGAAGCTTTTTATAATAAGTTGGAAAATAAAAAGTGTTCAAGAAAATTGTATAGAAGATGTATGGTCTAAATTTAATTGTAGCAGCTTCGGTGAGTACATCGATCTATATATGAAAACGGATATACTGTTACTAGCAGACGTTTTTGAACAATTTAGAAATAGTTGTTTGAAAACCTATGAGTTAAACCCCGCTCATTACTTTACACTTCCTGGTATCACCTGGGATTGTATGTTGAAACATCCAAAACAAGAGTTAGAGCTCCTAACCGATCTTGATCAATTTCTCTTTGTTGAACGTGGAATTCGAGGCGGTCTTAGTCAAGTTTGCTCTAAAAGGAGATCTACAGCTAACAATAAATACCTTCCAACATATGATCCGACTAGTCCTGAAAGTTATTTAATGTACTATGATGTCATAATCAGTATGGATGGGCGATGTCGCAGTACCTTCCATATGGAGGTTTCGAATGGATCAAATCTGATAGTATTGATGTACTATCCATCTCTGATAATGCTCCTGAGGGTTATATATTTGAGATTGATCTGGAATACCCTAGGGAACTACATGATGCTCATAAAGATCTACCTTTCTGTCCACAGCATGTTAATCCAAAGACTGGAAAACCCTGCGCATCTTCTTCTCAGGTAGCTAAGTTGATGCTACTCTCCATCACAAAGAAAAGTATATCATCCATTTTAGAGCTCTAAAACAGGTGCTGCAGCATGGCTTGAAGATTAATCGGATTCATAGAGTACTTAAATTTAAACAATCAGCATGGCTAAAGTCATATATCGAGTTAAACACTAAGCTACGCCAGAACTCAAGAAATGAGTTTGAGAAAAACTTATTTAAGCTCATGAATAACGCAGTCTTTGGTAAGACGATGGAAAACTTGCGTAAGCGTGTAAATATACGTCTTTTAACTAAATGGGCGTGTAGATATGGAGCGGAGTCTTGCATCTCCAAGCCTGAATTTAAAAATTGTAGTATATTTAATAAGAATTTAATTGCAATCGAGTTAAGAAAATCTGAAATCTACCTGAACAAACCGATTTATGTTGGTATGAGCATTCTGGATCTCGCTAAAACTACCATCTACGACTTCCATTATGGCTATATGAAGAGAACATTTGGCGATAGGTGTTCTGTTTTATATTCTGATACAGATTCTCTCATATATGAGATTCGTAATCAGGATCCATATGAAGATATGAAGCGTGATTGCCTTCAGTATTTTGATACGAGCGATTACTCTGTGAATAATGTATACGGCATTCCACATGTTAATAAAAAAAGTATTGGGTATGATAAAGGATGAGTGTAATGGGGTACCAATGACTCATTACGTAGGGCTCCGATCAAAATTATACACTATTAAAACTACCGTTTTAAAAGATGATGTAGAAGCGTTCAGAAATCGTTTACATGAAGAAGAATATGATGATGAAATCTCCGATATTATATCTAATTATAATTTAACCAAAAAAGCTAAAGGTGTTAAAAAATCTGTTGTTTACACAAAAATTACCTTCGAAGACTACGTAGAATGTCTTGAAAACTATGTAGAAAAACGTGTACATCAAAATATAATCCGATCCTATAAACATCATGTTCATTCAATCACCCTGCAAAAGAATGCTCTTAGTCCGTATGATGATAAACGTTACCTCATACCTGGCTCCTATGATACCCTGCCTTTGGGTCATTATTCGATATTAGAACAAATGAATGTAGACTGATGTATGTCCTCACCGAAAATCTTATATGTAATATAAAATTCTGTAAGGTTAGATATTAATGTAATCTGTGAATGTTTGTTGTATATTGTATGTATGTTTTTAATATGTAATATATTCATTATGATATCTGACTTCTATGTTAATGTTATATGTTTCAATTTGAGCTAATAGATTGAATGATATCTTCTTTTCATGTAAGATATTATAAAAGCATTGTGCTCCATAATTATTGTTTCCTAATAAGTAGTTTAGCATAAGATAATGTTAATCATATCATCCAGTATTTTAATTATAATTAAGTATATTTACTTACTATGTAAGATATTACTAAAAGTCCTTACTCAGGCTTGATAATTAGTATTTCTTAATAGGTAGATTAGTTTAAACAAATGATGATCTTCTACTATAACATTTTAATTATGGTTAGTTGAGTATATATTTAGCTTGAAATGTATAATAGCTAAATAAAATAAAAGTGTAAAACCATATTTGTGTACCTATTTTATTTACAGCTCTTTATTAAATAATTTATGTATAGTCATATGAGTATTACATGCCGAGTGAGAATAGATAGCGAGCTCTGTCGTGTAGTTGATGTCGTCAGCACATGATTACTATTTATTAACATAGTAATTATATAATATTTCAATAATAATATTTTTCATAAGCTTGAGATCTGAAAGCCCTTTACGAAGGGTAGCTACTGACATAGATATATCCGTTAGTCGAGTTTGCAAACCTCGCAGTTGTGTCAAGGACTGTCGGTTTCTTTAAATTTCATGATCTCATCGGCTAGAAATGCTTAAACACGATCTTGATCACGTGGGTAGTTAGATGTGATTGTAGAAGTATAATCATTTTCACTTGCCATGGGGCCCTGTTACTGGGGTGAAGCCTTAGAATGCCGTGATGTCGTCATTATAAAATCCTTATGATCTCATACGACTGCATCAATCACTGCGTAATATGTATAGTTAATGCGTATACGTTGCGCTGGCGCGCGTTGAGACTGGTCGCGGATGACCTTGAAATTGACCAAAAATTCTACGTTGGACCTTAGCGATTTCCCATGTTAATTTCCATAAGGATTGCTTCAGAACCGGTGTTGCCTATCTACTGTTATATACTACACCAATTTGCTTTATAAATTCAATTGCGTTTCTTGGACGGTCAGATAAGGCACTTTGAGTATTTGAGATATTGTACTGCAGTCGATATTGTTGATACTTTGGACGCTCACATAAAATATGTTTTATTGTGAATCAATTTTTTCTGGATCAATAGTTTTAAAAAAATCCTGTTGTTTACTATGAGCATTTTCGTATTTATTAATTTATAAATCCTTCATTAATTTCACTGAAATTTATATACCTTGTCTGTATTTCACACTTTAAATTGTATTAATCTAATAGGCTTATTTAATTATGTTAAAAATGAATAAAGTGTATGAATAAATAAATGCAAACAAAATTTATTATACTACCACTTACTGTAACTTCTACTCGTATTATGGTAATAGCAACTGCCTGAAAAAGAAATTATACGGTTCCATCTAAAGTTTTCACACTCACACAAATTAAAAGCAGAGTGTGTTAGCGCCTGTGAATAATTAAATTATAAAGTTAGGAACTAACAAGGCATGTTCATTTCGGCACAGCTGAAGAAAAACTTTTTTTATTACAATATGGTATTTTTTTTTAAATGCGTGAGCTTGTAATGAAATTCGTAGGAATTCATTTTCACTGGAATCGGATACCTTACAAAGAAAAAATTCAAATTCACTTTTACCAATTTTTCACTAAATACATTTGCTGCAAAGTTTGATTTATGCTCATAGAGTGAAAAGCGTGGTGCAAAATTGCAGCCTCACAATTTTTGATAAACGAGGAAGGTCAGGGAATAATGCAAGCTCACTTAATGGCTTCAATGTAATCACAAATTTAGATCATAATATATTCTTACGCTTTTGCACTTGGCACATAAATGATATAATTTTCAAGATAACATGTTATAATGAATCCTATACTCAAAGGTGAATAGAAGTTTCTAAAATACATGACTACCTACATTATTATTCCACAATCTGAAGGCAAGAAGTTTTATATTTCACCCTAGAGGAATCTTATCTGAAAATATGCTTTCAAGGTGGATGTTATAGTCCGTTGAATTTTTACAGTATACTGCTATAGTAATTACCAAAGGAAGAATTGTATGAAACTGCTTTCATACAAGAGTTTATTGAATTTTATTATAAGTAATTGCGTTTACTATATATTGTAGTTATTTATTAAAAATTACTTTATTTTCAGTAGTGCTCTAGTATTCCTTTATATTATAAACAATAAAATTAAAACGTCAATTAACGTCCGTAACAAATACGTAATATGAAGGACTTAAAGCAGTTTTATTTAAGATTAAGAATTATATTGGAAGCTTGTTACTAATAGAACCTAAACCTAAGATAATAATTTATAGTACTGATACCATTGATAAAGTTATTTTGCAATAATGAAGCCTAATTTTGAACAGGACAGGCTTATAAAGGAACAAAATGTTCTACGTTAAAACCTACTAATTTAGTAGTAATGTTTTTGAAGAAAATAACGCTTTATTTTCAACATTTGTATTTTTGATTAAAAATATTTCCTAGTTTGAAAATCAATTTTTTAATTTTCTTTTTTATGCAAGTTTATTTTAATTTTTCTTTCGAAAATTAACTTAACAACCTCCATAATACGATACATTTTATTCGATGTCTTAATTTCTGGTAAATTTCAATATAGAAACATTGAAACATCAGTTTTCGATACACAAAAGCCCCACGATCAGGCATCAATGAAAAAAAGCTTTTTTTGTTACTCTAAAATTCAAACTACTGTATACTTACTGTACTAAATGCTCCGGCTGTTAAATACTCTTATTCTGCAAATTTAAATTCAGGTGTGAGTGTTAACCTCAAAAGCTTCTAATTAAGTAATAGAGTCAGAAACAAAAAAAACATAGTGGGCGCCACCAAATTGATGTTAACAAAATCTAGGAGTCCCAATTTGGAAAGATTCCTCATTTAAAATTGAAGTTAGTTTAATCAAACACATATCAATTGATACTAATGAATTTTAATGATTTTTAATAAATAGTAATAAGTAATAAATTTTTAATTATTATTACTATTAACGGGAACGATGATTAAATTACTTGAAAGTTGCTCGAAGATAGTTATTTTACTTGTTAAGTAACAAATAACGTATTCTTATTACTAATTTTTCACTAATTAAATGAGTTAATGTGTTTAATTTAAAATTCACTGTTGATTAGCATTAAACAAATTCTATTAAGCCAATCAAAGATCAAATAAATGGGAATTAACACTGCACTCA
Organism: Agrypnus murinus; assembly: GCA_929113105.1. Lineage (NCBI taxonomy): Eukaryota > Metazoa > Arthropoda > Insecta > Coleoptera > Elateridae > Agrypnus > Agrypnus murinus. The sequence goes on along the minus strand of OV816024.1, from coordinate 216,878,200 downwards.
AACTAAAGTTGAGCAATAATCCTCCACCGAATTAATTTTCTAACAACAAAATCGGTACTGTATAACACTTAAAGTAGTGTTGTTCTAAACTGGACTATAATCATTTAACTGTAAAATCGCTTACACACGAATAATAACACGGGAAACAAAATGCTGGGGAAATTACGCCAGCTTGGGGTAAGACGCCCACCATCCGACTGGACGCAACTTTAGGGTACGAGACCCACTGTTCAACTGAAATTTTTAGATGCGAATTTGTTCTACTTTGTAAATATTGAAAAGAGTAAAGATTTTAAGTTAACCCATGGCGAAATGGCATGATTTTTCTAAGCCCATTGAGGAACAAGCATTTGAAAGCTTCGGAAAGATTCTAGAACAAAAATTTGCCGCGTAAGTTACCACAATCTGCACGTGGCCGCAAGCTGTATTTGTACCTCTGGGATTGGAAGTTTGTACAGAATTTACCGATAGACATGCACAGGAAGCCATAAATAAAAGCTAAATGCATTTTAAGAACTGAAATCCTTTGTAGGAAAGGCGGCATTTCTTTAAGATATTTATAAATTAAATTTTATCAAGGTTCTTTCCTGCGAAATAAGTTTTAGAACACTTCAAAATTAACCTTTGATATTTTACAAGGACTGCAAATACATTAAAATAATGTCTACACGATCTTTCTAGAAGAAATCTTATCTGTACAAAAACATGAAAAGGTGACCTCCTGGTATTTAAAAAAAACATCACATAAATCTTAATGTAGTCACACTTTTAACTCGAGTAAAATATACTAAAATGTGCAGGGCCGCACTAAGGTTTTTTATCATTTATGCATACAAAATTATATTTTCAATAAATCGAGAATATGATCACGTTACAACTTTACACATTTTAAATAATCCTTTTTAAAGACCCACAGTCTTAGTTCATTTTTGGGGAATAAGCTTGGACGCACATTGAAACGCAGGCAACGCATGCGACGCAGGGCTGCACAGCACAGGAAAAACCTGCGTGCAGCTTTCACGGGCAAGTTGAGCGCATATTGCGAAATAGTTTTCTGTCGTTTGTGTCGAACGAGTGTAACTTGATTAATTTTTATACTGTTTTATTATGACAAACCTGCTTAATTTAAGCTCGATCAGATTCTGATGCAAAATCCAATTCAAAAATGTTTTATTACTGTACAATAACTCATTTAAAAAAGTCAAATTTTAAATATAAATCTTTTTTCAATTATTTTTGCTTTTGATTTTGTCGTCATATAATCAGAATTATTTATGTCGTATATAATTGGTTTGTTTTGAACAGCTTCAATAAATTGTTCATGCATTTTCTTTAATTTTTAAATCCCTGACACAGGTTTGCAGACACTCGAACAGGAAACTGTGTCTCGAACACTGTGTGAAGCAGGTTCTATGCGAAGCAGTTCTGTCCTGCATTGCAATATACGCAGGTGTATGAAAACTTAATACATACAAAAACCTGTGCTGTGCTGCCCTGCGTTGATCGGGAATCAAACCTACGGCCCTTTGATTATGAAAAAACATACTAAACAATAATCCACCCAAATTAGCTAAATAATATTAGGTATTTTGTACGGAAGTGTAAACTTTAAAGTACCATGAAATACAGAATTTTTCAGTGAGTATCGGAGGTTTTGAATATTGCAGATTATGCTTGAGATCTGATAACAACATTTCAGAATTTTTGCAAAAAACAGAAATTAATAAACTTAATAGACCCTAATTATACGGTCTGTAAAAATATTTTTAAAATTCAAATAAATGAATAAACCGCGGCTTATTTATTACGATATTAAAAAAATTGGCAACGTCACTGAGAATTAAAAAAACTTTCCTGATGAATAAACAACTAATAGGGGAATCAATTCCCGGTAGCATATATAGGATGCCCCTTTGTAGCTTTATGTGTCCCGCTTTTCTGAAACACCATGCATAGTTATCAATATTTTTAAAGTATTATACCTACAGTTTTGGTATCCAAGAAACCTTTGTAAAGTCTTTCTCAATACTTGTTAGTTTACTAGATATCGAGCAATTAAGCACTGCTTTGGCACCCTGTATAGTGTTTACTATTTACTATATTAGTCTGACAGAAACCTAGAAGTACACAACAATTTTCAGAAGCAATACTAACAAGGTAATACATTAAAGATAAATAAATTGGAAACGGGTAGTTAGGAAATTACCTTTGTCGAGAAAGGATAAACTTTTGGCAATGATAGAGATGTTAGATGTGTTGTACATTTTGTCCTGTTTCAAAGACATCTCTTTTAACAAAACAGAGCTATAAACTTTCTAGACTTAAATATCAAAATTAACGCAAACAATCTATTTGAATTTTCCATATACAGAAAACCAACACAAACAGACATAACAATACCAAATGAATCTTGTCACCATAATACACATAAAATAGCAGCCTACAGATCATTAGTACACAGAGCTTTAACTATTCCACTAACAAAATCAGATTTTAGCAAAATGATAGAGATGTTCGTAGAGTTGATAGGTTGATCAATGGACCTCATTCTTTCGTTTTTATGGCTAAACATTCAATGAAGATGATTCAGTGGCGGGTCCAAATAAAAGTTTTGGGGTGGAGAAATCGATTTTTGAAATTTTTTTCGCCTTGCATGCATGAATACATCATAAACCTTTATAAAAACAAGTTCTTATGCCTGAGGAAAGGTCGGAACTTAGATTACTTAATGAGAAATGAATTTATAATACGAAATGTGTAATTATTTTATTTACAGTATAGTAAATATGGATAATTTAATATATGGCATGAATATGAGCATGACATTTTTAGAGCACCATGTGATGTCGACCCAGTTTAGCGAATCTTTCGATGATATTCTCAGGTAAAATTCCAATATCTCGATGAATGTTTAACAATGCTAAGCCCACCAATCTTGATTGTAGCATCGTTGTTCGATGCCATGTTTTGATGCGGCGAAGAGAAGAGCACGAACGTTCAGCACTCGCATTCGCTACGGGCAATGTACAGAAAATCCGGACCAGGGTATTAATTGCTGGATAAATATCTTTATCACAATACTTTAGTGTATCCAAAGCAGGGGCTGGAAGATTCACTGATTCTAATTGTTGTTGTTGTTGTTTCCACTTATGTTGCCAGTGATTGATTTCGCCGTTTAGTTTCAGCTTCTCTGTGATCTTGTTTCCTTCTCGCAAGTTACCAAATATGCTAGTCAAACAATCAATAAGAGCTGGCGCTGCCTTCGAATCCAGATCGCTCACGATTTCTGGTCAGGCCAAGGGTATTAGTTTCCATAGCGTTCAGAATTGTAGAGAAAATAGGGATATTAGACACAATAAAATGTATATATGTGGGCGCCATCTGCTCGTAATTCCTTACTCAGTATTCACAAGCAGAAAAAAATACTTGTTTAATTGATTGAATTCAATGACAAGACATAGTTAATTATTAACGTAATTGAAAAGAATAATTGAGAATTGAATAAATTGAAAAAAATTATTTCAAAGCCTTTCACAAGTTGATGGTCCGATATAATCCAATGATAAATTATTTAAATACACATTTATTCATAAATAATAAGTTGGTTCAGCAAAAAAAATAATAACAGTGTTAGTTAAATTTAAATGTTCAATTATTTAAAAAACATAATAAAGATTTGTTTCAAACAATAATTTCAAAGATAGTAATTTAAAAAACCAATGTTATCAGAGCTTTAGTTAAGGATCCTTGATAAGCAAAAACAAAATATTGGTACCAATAAAAAAGTAAACAGTAAACTTACTTCTAAAAAATGATATATTCATTACTCCTGGATAAAACAATGCGGAATAACTCTATAAAATACACTAAATTTTTACTTACACAAAAAAAAGCCAGTAAAAATCACTGAACATTGGTAGAAAGTACCTCACAACTGTAAATTGTAGAACTGTAAATTGAAAATCTAGAACAAGATACGATGAATACTTAACAAAGGTGTTTTTGAACTAAGGAACTCTTAGCTTGCGATAAAGTTCCATAATTCATTTAATAGAGACGAATTTTTATGTATTAATTATTTTTCTCTATTAAGGAAAATGATATTATACTAATGTAATAAAGTTTATGTACAACAGACACAAGTTCAACACGTCCATTATTATATTGTTAAATTTATTCGAAATTGAATTTTCTTTCACTTTATTTTAGAAGACGAAGAACGAAGTTATTTTTGCTAACTTATTAACACCAAATTCCAACGATAGATCTAAAACAATAGCTTCTTATTGTAACGGGACTTCACAGGTTTCATTTTTAAGAACGGAAAACTATAATGATTTGAAGTTTCGGTACTGTAACGGAACTAAATACACAAAACTATATTAATACAACTCAATTGTACTTTTTAAAACTATAATTTCCTTATATTCCTCCCTCCGCTCGGTCCGTTCTTACTGCTTAACTATCTTAGACTGACTAAATTAAAAATATTTCAGCAATCGTGTGGTTTTTGGAAAGGCCAAATTTTTAAATGAATCAGTAAAAGAAATGGCGAGATTTTCCTAAGCCAATGTGAGATAATTACATCACATTATTCTAGAACATTTTCAACGAAAACTCTCTGGGTAACTCAATATCACTCACAGGTTAAACGAGACATCCTATTTTGGAGAATATTATTTGTTGGTACTTGAACAAGTGTTCAACCACCATTTACTGAAGATATTAATTAAAAACCTTAATGGATTTTTGACATGAAAACCTTTGATAAGGAGAATAATCTTGCTTTTTCAGACTATATAAATACAATATTGAAAACAATTTTGTTCGAGAACATTTTATTCCACAAGAACAACTCGTATTGTTCATCAGAACATAAAATAATAAACATTACTGCAGATTTTTCTAGAAGCAAATTTTATTAGTCTGTGGATATTTTTTGAAAGTGACCTTTGATATTTAGTAGGAGAACTAATATTTATGCAGAATACCAACTGTAATTTTAAATCAAGAAAAATATTCAATAATATGCAGGACCGCACTAAGGGTTTTTGTCTATTTTACATACAAAATTGCATTTTTCAGAAGTTGAAAAACAGCGAACCGTTACAGAAGTAGTTGTTATTAGTTATCCCTGCTTCTTGCAGTTTTTCGTGGTTACTCTTGAACTCTCTCCTGATATCTGACCTTATTTTAATTTCAAAACTTTACATTATGTATTAATTTTGACAATTTATGAAATAAAGGAATATTAACTTGGAGAATTTTCTTATGTTTAATAGATAATATTGAACATTATGACATTTTCAACTTTTTAACGAACTCGTCAAGAGAATAATTTGGCGAGCAAAACTTTTCTACGCAAACAATAAACAGCTTAAACGAATAATGAATTTATTTTAAATGTACATGCCTCCGCTACATGTAGGAAGTTAATATATTCGCCGCTTAACAAAGGAAGATAAACCACAACCTTTTAGCACTCCATCGATCGTGTCACACAAAACCAGTGATTTTCCTTTATGTTCTAATGCATATATTCAAGTGCATGACTATTTAAAAACTGTTAGTTAATACTATATTAACTAACCTACGTACATACATCACAATTTAATCATCAATTAATGTCATGTAATTAATGTGGTGTAATTAATGCCAGGTATTGCATGTGCATAACGTGTAATGTGTACAATGCAAGGCTTGGTTTGCATAACTCTGAGCACTTGCATACCACTACATACCAAATGGGTGCAATTTACAGCCAACTTTAAGCATTTACACATCAAGCAATAGTAAGTATATTTTGTTAATGTTTTAGTTTTTGAATGGAAAGGCTATGTGTATATTAGAAGTTGTGTATAAACATGTGTATAACAAAATAAAATACCAAAGCTGTTAGAACATTTAATTTATTGCAATCTATATGCATCAAATCGCGTAAGATATGTTTTTTTAACTAATTTGAGTATTGATCAGGATGCAATACTCTTAGGTAACTTTATACGCAGACAATAGATGAAGGAAATCGCGATGGCAACAGCACGAGTTTCATTATCGAGATATGATTTCCTTCCCTTAGGTTCTGAGCAAGTAATCAACATTTGAATTATTCGCCTTATCGAAATCCAAACACGAATGATTGTTTATAATACATTAACCGCTTGTTGTTTAATAAGCTGTATTTGTGTTTAATAGCTTTGATATATTTATTTCATATTACAATCCCCATAAAACAATAGCCCAGCCTCAAACACAACCTCTTAAATCAAAGAGCAGTTTTCTTATTTTCCAGATGTGTTTTCACCACGCTTGACCAAGTTTTACTCAATTTGTCGACACCAAATAATTACTGACGGCAAGAAAATCCCGAACAAGTAGAAACGAATTTGCCTGGAAAACCTACTCATTTGTTATGCGACCTCACAACCTCTTCCGCTTTAAGCGTTTCTGTGAGTTTTGTTAAAAATTACTTTTAAAGCTTTTTAAACAAGGATTGGCAGATTTTCCAAAGATAAAATGTATAAGAGATTTTAGTATTATACATAGAAGTGTTGAAAAGCTTTTCTTAAGTTTTCGATACGTATGCAGTATTTTTATAGTTTTAAAATCTATTAAGAAGTTGAATACATTTGATAAGATACTATATATGAGAGAGCACTTATACTAGAATAAACACAATACACCTCCATAGTAGCAGAAATATCTTATTTCCATACGACTTCTCTTTATAATCCGACGTATAGGATTCGAACATGCAAAAGTGAGGAAATCAAAGTGTCTCGTTATCCTACAGCGCCGGCATTGCACATATGTATACATACTCTATCGATTCGTGGTTTGTCATTCCGAAAGGCGAACTTCATGGATTATGTAGAATCGTGCTTTTAGTTGAAGTAAAACATACGAAGTTTGCACATTTGTATTTATGGAATGCACTTTATAGGAAGAAAGTGAACGCTATATTTTCTTATTCATTTTAAAATAAAAGAAAACCTTCTTATCAAATAAAAAGAGTATGTTGAATCGTTCTGTTTTAGATCCTATTATCCTTTCCAAATTTTCCATAAGCGCTAGTTGAATAAGCTGTTTCCACTTTCGTCTGTTTTTCTTGGTATCTCTGTTATTATTGTTTCAGGAGTATTCAAAATTCATATAAAATTCTAACTCTTTTCTGAATGCTTGAAAAAAGAATTGCGTTTGGTAAAATTTTTAATACAAAAACTATTTATTTGCCATAATTTCAACTAAATACCTCTTTCTTGTTAAATTCGAGCCATGAAAGTTTAAACTTATTGCCGAACGTGTCGGTTTTGCATAAATTCAAAAGTTTCCTTAAAACCTTTCATTAATCCTCATTTATTCTGAATCACTGTATTTGCATTCTTGCTGGTTCCGGTCTTGCTTCCCGCAGCATCCAATAGATACTGTTTCCGCTATTACTCTTATGATTAAATTGTGGATTTTAGTAACTGTGCTAAATGACTACTTCCTCACTTTTCCACAAATCTCTAGTAAGGTCTGATAAAGTTTATGCGATTAACATACAGTACGCTTAGTAAGTGAAAACAAATATCTGTAGTTTTTCAAAATGTGTACGGGTGTGCTACAAATTCCAATGTACACTCAATTTATTTAATAATCTTTGTGCTAATTGTGAATCATCAAGATATTCTTATTACGTAAGTATGTAAGTTATTATTATTTAATTAATTTATTATATAATTATTATTGTTATTTAAATGTCAAGGCCTTCCATGCTTGATTGGTAAAGAACCAGCATCTCCAACAGGAGAATATGGTTCAAATCTCGGTAGAGACTGGATTTAAAATATTTAATGTAATCGTATTTTCCGGTAGTTAAGATAAGGTCTGAATGTTAAAATATGGGGGAGTAATGAACTTGCTACAATAACACTATTGCGTTTATTAGTCTCCTGTAAGAGTTTGTATGGAATCTAGACAATGCAGATGTAAGGAAATGAATTATGGATAGGAAATTTCAAAAAATCATCAGCAACTTAAGAAAATAATTTTTATTTTAAGAATTAATAGCGGAATAGGCAGTTTCGGTGGATTATGGTTAACATATTTACCAGAGATAAAATATGTGTAGCTCTGTTTAATTCATAATCCATGGATATGCTTAATACCCGGTCAAGTTATTAGTCTTTCATAAAGCATAGCACCGTGCCAATTCGATATTTGTCACATTAGCGTCAAACAAAGATGTTTATAGAATAAAAGGTCTTCAAAACAGATGCAAAATAGTAGCAATTGAACCCCCCCGTACAAATAAAAGCAATATAATACAATGCACCAGGTGCCAACAGTATGGGCACTCAAAATCGTATTGCAACAAACCACACTTATGCGTGAAACATGGAGGTAACTACAACTCCACAACTTGCACGTCAACAAAACTGACCCCCGCCAAATGCGCGGGAAAACCATGCGGGAAAATTATGCGGAGGAAACCACTCCGTGAACTACAGGGGATGAGAGCACTACCAAAAAATCTACAAAGGGAACACCAGAAACCACGGAAAGTCAACACAGCACCAACGATATTTACAAACGATGCTTATACAAGAAACTTGCAGCAACCTTTTTCACCTCCTCAACAAAGAAGTTATGCGGAAGCAGTAAAACAAAACACAAATCAAAGTGAAGACACAACTACGGTGCTAACCAAATTCTTAAATGAATTTAAAATCTTATTCAATTAACTACTCCAACAGAACAGTATGGTCTTAAATATGATCACAATGCTAATCAACAAAATTAAATAAAGGTGGCGAAGTTATTACGAATAGCACAATGAAACGCCGATGGCCTTCCTAGCCATCAAAAAGAAATAAAAATATTTTTGGACATCAATCTTATAGACATACTACTAATTAGTGAAACGCATTTTACAAACAGAAGTCACATTATTATACCAAAATTTTACCTCACCAACCATCCTGATGGGGCAGCCCACGGGGGCACCTCAATATTTGTTAAAAAACAATTAAATACCACCAACTACCAAAATACAAAGAATAACACATTCAAGCAACGTCAGTAAAATTTCAAACACTCCCATACGACATTACTATTACAGCAGTCTACAGCCCACCACGACATAACTTAAAACAAGAACATTTTGAAAGTTTCTTTCAAACACTGGGACAAAAATTTATTGCAGGAGGGGAGTTCAACAGCAAACACACGCTCTGGGGATCGCGTCTCATAACAACTAAAGATAGAGAATTAGTGAAAGTACTGCAAAATAAGAGTCACCACTTCATCTCAACGGGAACAAACTGGAACGTATAGCAGCAAATATTACAAGACACTATAATACTACCAACAAGACTGAAAGAACCTGAGGAAGTTGAAGAAGAATATAACAACTTCGTCAAAATACAACAAGCCGCGAAAGTAGCCACCCCGAACATCGATTTTAAGAAAACTAATAATAATAATATACCATTAGAAATAAAAAAAATAATATCTGAAAAAAGAAGAGCCAGATCAATTTGACAACGAACTAGAACACTAGACAACAGAATTAGATATAACCGTTTATGCAACAAGCTAAACACCAAGCTGCAAGACCTAAAAAACAACTCAATTGCTACACATATTTCTAACCTCTCAAGCTTTCTCCATGTGGAAGCTTATTAAAAACAAAAGAAAACCAATCACATCACCCCCAATACGTAAATTTTCAACACTTCCAGGTCCATGGGTAACAAACGATAAAAAAAGCCTGACCTCTTCGCCGAGTATTTAGCAGAGGTCTTTACACCACAAAATAATGATCAGGTACAAGAAGTCGAACAGCTCCTAAGTACGCCTATACGAACACAACCATTAAAGTTATTTACCCCAAAAGAAATAAGGGATGTAATTAACATTCTAAATCCAAAAAAGGCACCAGGCATAGATCTCATTACGGCGAAAATGCTAAAAGAATTGCCAAAAAAAGGACTAGTAAAACTGTTAGGGTTTAGGTTACATATTTAATTATTTATTGTATCATTGTGTCTTCTCTTAATTACGTTATAAATTTAGGTTAATAATTATGTTATTGTACAAATTTGTTGTTAAGTACATTTATTCGGCTATGTTCGCCTATCGTCGACTTAAGCATGTTTGGGGCGCATAGCTCAAGGGTTACTCGTCAGGGAGAGGGGTAGAACAGTACATTTTTTACGCACTTGTATATAAGTTGCTGTCCTGTACAGTCCAACAATAATCATTAGTTCAAATAAAATTATTAAACGTTTAACTAAGAAGTGTTTTTTTATCTTTTAAACAAAAACTACTATATATTTTTAACGCAATAGTTGACAACTATTGACTTAAGTTGCTCAAAATTGGACAAATCATAATGATACCAAAACCTGGTAAAAATCCGTCAGACGTCACATCTTATCCTCCGATAAGCTTATTACCCACAATTTCGAAACTACTTGAAAAACTCATACTCAACAGATTGAACATAGACTTAAATCCGCAGCATTGGATTCCAAATCACCAGTTCGGGTTTCGACATGCACATTCGACAACACAACAATGCCATCGAATTGCAAATATCATAAACAAATCACTAGAAGATAAAATTGTTTGTACAGCTGCATTCATAGATATAAGTCAAGCTTTCAAAGTGTGACACTCTGAACTCCTATCGAAAATAAAAAGAATTCTTCCAACCAGTTACTTTGACCTGATGAAGTCTTACCTCCAAGAGTGCCAATTTGAAGTGAGAGTAAATGAAGAAACATCTAATCGACAACTAGTTTTATCAGGCGTACCGCAAGGTAGCATCTTAGAACCACTACCGTTTGTTCTATACAGACAAGATTTACACACAACCGCACAAACATCCACAGGAACCTTTGCGGACGACACCGCCATATTCTCAGTACAAGATGACCCCAACATAGTCTTCGCAAATTTACAACATCACTTAAATCTAATAAACACATGGATGAAGAAATGGAAGATCAAGCCTGACGAATCCAAATCATAGCACCTAACCTTCACTCTCAGAAAAGGCACCTGTCTACCCGTAAACATCAATCAAGTAACCATATCGCAAAGTTGCAAAGTTAAATACTTAGGCCTAACTTTCGATAGCAAACTAAATTGGAAACAACACATTAAAACGAATTCTGCTTGATTTAAAAACTAAATAACTCTATTGGCTCATCGGAAGGAAATCCCGTTTGTCATTGGAAAACAAAATCTTGAACTATAAAGTAGTGCTAAAGCTGATATGGACTTACGGCATCGAGCTCTGGGGATGACCAGCAAGTCCAACACAGCAGTAATTCAGAGAGCTCAATCTAAAATACTCCGAGCCATAACAGATGCGTCTTGGTACGTATCGAATCATATCTTACATACAGAGCTCAAAATCCCATAGGTCAGTGAAGTAATCCGAGAAATCACCACCAAACACCACAGCAAACTAGACACCCATCCAAACCCACTTCTACAGCCCCTGCTTCACCTCCCAAAAAACAGAAGACTCAGGAAATGCTGGCCAATAGATAACAAAAAAAAACTGAAGCAACATCACTGGATGTTAGCTTCTCCAAGACACTACTACTCACATTACATTATACTCTTAACAATGTACTAGCCATCTAATTGGCCCATAGATTGTAATACATTCTGATTGCCAATAAAGAATAAAAAAATTAGCGTCAAGGAGCAGTAGATCTGCGACACCTTGAATAACCGGTTTGCCACACATTTCTACAAGTTTTGCTCAGGCTGATAAATCTTTTTGTTGTTTGGACAGTTTAACCTTCAATTAAAACAAAAACAAGTAGATGCTCGGAGATGAAAGCGAGGCGCTGCAAAACCGCCTCTTCGGGGGTGGTCGATCGGACACTTCTGCCAGGTTGGAGTAAGGCTGACAAAGATATTCTTGAAGTACTGGTATTTATCTACTGCAAATTTTACGCGAAGTGCTAATTAATTAGACCATTAATTGCAATCGTGCCAGGATTTGATTATAGGCTGATAAGAGGTTTCGTTTTTCCTACACTGTCTACTTTCACATTTTTGATAAATTAGTTATGTTTGGTGGCAACTTTGCAGTCGTCGCTTGAACTCATTATAGTCCGGTAGCATATAATAGTAGTCGTTGTCGCTATTACCTACAACAATTAAACCATCGGTTCTACGACTACCTCCATCAAATCATCTCTTGTTTTCTTCTTTCTTAACATGTGAGATGCAATTTTGCTACCATTTATACGAAATACTGTTTTTACATTAAACTATGCTTTTTTGAGAATTACAAGCTCAGTGTTTAGCCTAGTGTAATCGAAAGCAATATTGTTTGGTGAAAGCAATTATTGTAATGCAACTTTTTCCCCACGGTATTACAGGCAGTCGTTCCACTAAACAACTGTGGCAAAAAACGTTGTCCACGACTATCACAGAATTTGGTTCCATTTTTAAATATCACTGATCCACTTTTCGAAAACATCGTTGTTCTTAACTTCGTGATGGTCTTCAGTACGGTCACAGTCTCCTATTTGTAATGGACAAAATTCAAATGCACAAATTATTTGTAACACCTTAATATAAACAACTATCGTTCTGTACATTTGTAGCACTGGTAAGAAAACAGAAAATTGAAATAAGTTTTGTAATAATACAGCATTAACAACATACAGTAACATATCGATCAACAATCGAGTTATTTTAGAACATAATTTGTATAGTATACCTCAGATATACGCAACTGTAGTGATAAGTGCCTGATGAGATAATTATTGAAATTATTGATTACAAATGACGAGATAAGACAGAAAGCTTGTGCAAATTAAGTAAACAAAACTTTACTTTTAGCATTATTATAGGTCCTCTTTATAACCAGTTACTTACTATGTTTCAATCACTTAGCTCACTTGTTAAGAGTTAATTTTAAGTTCTAAAGTTAAACAAACGCATAGGTCATTAATACAATTTATTTTTAATAATGAAAAAATGTCTTAAGAGCTCTAACTAACTTCGTATAAACATGAAGAACTAATGATCTATGTTTTACTATCTTCTATATCAAATACGGTGGCTAACTTAAATAAAAACCCCAATAATTCTTTTACTCGATAAGTTAATTCAGTCTTATGTTTTTGATAGAGTATGTAACATATGTTGAACACCGCCCGTAGAATGAACTTACCTATCTTTCTTTCCTTAACTCCCAATTTATTTACTTGGATTGTAGTTTGCTCGACGACGAGAACTGTTTAAAATAATTTCTTCTCATAAAAATACCAATAGCACTGTTGAAATTAGTAGACACAATAAATAAATAAGTAATTATACAAGTGACAACAAAAGTTTTATTTATTGAACACACAGTTCAATGAATTAAATAAACCTCGAAATAAACATAAACAGAGAAAATCAAAATATCATTAAACAAAATTTGTTATAATTGTTTGATTTGCCTTATTTAAATAAGAAGTGTTTAATTAAATTTTGAATATCTGTTAAATCAAACTGTTATAATTTGTTATTCAATTTTAAATTACAATGAACCTACATTAAAACAATGGTACAAACTTGTATTATAAACTTTAATATTTGTACATTGAATTTCTTTTTTATGACTTTAGAAATTCATTTAATAATCATATTAATATTATCAAAAAAACACATAATAGTATATTACGTTATAAGTCCGGTAAACCCAAGTTTACAGTAGCGAGTTGAAAACGTTTCGGGACGAGGCGACGAAGGAGCCGAGTCTCGAATGTTGAAACGAGCTACTGTAATGGTTTACCGGAAGTATGACGTAAGGCGTTTTATTTCATACTGCCTCACATTGTTCATTTTTAAAAAAAATGCATTTAAAATTTTCAGTCCGGTAATAGTATATTACGTTATAAGTCCGGTAAACCCAAGTTTACAGTAGCGAGTTGAAAACGTTTCGGGACGAGGCGACGAAGGAGCCGAGTCTCGAATGTTGAAACGAGCTACTGTAATGGTTTACCGGACGTATGACGTAAGGCGTTTTATTTCATACTGCCCCACATTGTTCATTTTTAAAAAAAATGCATTTAAAATTTTCAGTCCGGTAATTTTTTTTACCGGACTCAAATTAGATTTTCAGTCCGGTAATTTTTTTTACCGGACTCAAATTGGATTTTCAGTCCGGTAATTTTTTTTATTTCATACTGTCCGGTAAAAGGGTATTTACCGGACTCATTTGAGTCCGGTAAATGAATTATTACGTTACAAGGCTGGTAAAAAATTTTACCGGACTGAAAATCCAATTTGAGTCCGGTAAAAAATTTTACCGGACTGAAAATCTAATTTGAGTCCGGTAAAAAATTTTACCGGACTGAAAATTTTAAATGCATTTTTTTAAAAAATGAACAATGTGAGGCAGTATGAAATAAAACGCCTTACGTCATACTTCCGGTAAACCATTACAGTAGCTCGTTTCAACATTCGAGACTCGGCAAACGTTTTCAACTCGCTACTGTAAACTTGGGTTTACCGGACTTATAACGTAATATACTATTACCGGCCTTGTAACGTAATAATTCATTTACCGGACTCAAATGAGTCCGGTAAATACCCTTTTACCGGACAGTATGAAATAAAATTTTTTACCGGACTCAAATTAGATTTTCAGTCCGGTAAAATTTTTTACCGGACTCAAATTGGATTTTCAGTCCGGTAAAATTTTTTACCGGCCTTGTAACGTAATAATTCATTTACCGGACTCAAATGAGTCCGGTAAATACCCTTTTACCGGACAGTATGAAATAAATGATTATTATTTAATTTTTTTTTATTTCGTGGAATCAGCCTTGGTAGTGTAATGTCTAGAGTGCTGGACTTTCACCCAAGCGGCCCGAGGTCGATTCCCGGTGCCGGCAGATCTGGTTAAGGCTTTCTGCAGTTTTCCTTAGCTGTGACACAAATGTGGGATTTGCGCTGTTCCACCTGTAAGTCGGTTACAGCCGCACTTAGGGCCTACATAATAATAATAATTGCCCCTCCCTCCCGCACAAGCTTATAGCTTCTTGGGCCTGGTTTCCAGGCTGTGGGTTATTATTATTATTATTAATAAAACAAAAGGTTTTAGAGCACCGTGAATAATATGACACGCGGAACAGCAAATTATTTTTTGTCCTAGTATAAAAAGTGATTACTTTTTGTACAGTTGCTATGGTAACGAGTAACAGTTCCTAAATAATCTACTTTTTAAACAAAATAATTTGATATTATAGAGTCATATTCGTGCGGTTGGAGACAAAATAATTATTAAGCACACTAAATTTTTGTCAGTACAAAAACCAGAGGTTTCCTATCTTCCCGTTGGAAACTCTGCGATACATCAGACACGCCCTTCTCCTTGACAAACTGAATTAACATCAAACCAAAATATCGATGGTACAACTGATTATTTATTTATTTTATAAAAATCAATATTCTTCTTGACTAAATCCAACAAAGACTCCAATAAATTCGTTGGAAAATAGTAACATTATCTTCTTGTTTCTTTTATAACTGTATATGATAAATATTATCTTTTTGAAATTAATTAATTTTTTCCAAGTTTACAAAAATAAGTTCATAACCTTATTTTTTATTATAATTTTCAATTAGCAACGAGATGTCCTTTTGCGTCTGTTAAAATATGCTAACTAAATTATTTTATATTGCAGGAATATTTATATTTTTGCAAAAATAGTTGAAAAAAATAACAATTTGCGACGCATGTGATGTCAAGCGAATTTAAACAATGATATAATAATCAAAGACGAGAATTAAAAGGTGATAAAGAAATAAATGTAAAATAATACAATGTGTGTCAAAATAAGCGATTTATTTATAAATGGAATAAACACATGTAAATAATAATTTAAATGTAAAATTTTAGACAGCCCTAATCTTGTTTCGCAAATAAAGTGAGTTACGTAGAAATACTGCTTACTATCAGCAAGCAGATAAGATCATATTACATGGGAATTGTTTAGTATGCAGTATTAACTTTCCCATGAGAATTGCTTATCATGCAGATAAGATTGAATTACCTTTTTCGTGAGAACTGCTTAGTAATATTTTATTTAGATAAGAGAATTATATATATAGTGTGTTAGACAGTAGATTCATTAAGTTTTGATCAGTTCATAGTTAAGTTTACATCTAAGCTCTAATGAGCATTTATATTCTTGTGTATTGTAATTGTCATTACTTCTGCTGGTTTAAAATAAAGATCCAGGGAAAACAAAAAATCTTTTTAGAAACTCGTTTCATTTGAACACAAACGAAACTGGCGCAGTTAACGTCCGGATCTTCAAAAATTAGAGGAACCAAGTACTCTAATTTTCCGTTTCAACGGTCAATTGGAGAAACATATAGTATTAGTACAAAACAAGTAGACACCGCCGCTGACGTTGCATTGAGACCCCGAGGACACACAGCGCCTCGGCCAAGCATCTTTACTGCACCTACTTCAACAACCGCTTTGTCCATTGCGAGGACCCTGTTCATAGAGAACCTCCGTCAACTGCTGACGACTTTGATCATCGCGATCAATAATTCATCATTACAAGAAAATGTACGTGAAATTTATAATCTTAAAGTGAAAAGTTTAAAGTTTTAAAAAATAAATTTAAATTCAAATCATAAATTTACTAACAGTTTTCACAATTAATTTAAGCTAGTATTAAGAGCATTTAATTATACAATCTGTTTCAATTTATTTGTTTTCGATATAGTCCAGTCAAATGGTGTTCAAAAATGGCTTGAAGTGGAAAGTTCTGGTGTAATTGTTTTTTGTGGCTTAGTTTATGGTTTTTGGGGTGCTGAATACGAATCTGAAGTTGTCCAACAAAAATTTTCACGGCAAATATGAGAAATCATAAAAAAAACACTAAGAATCACAGCTTTTTTTTGGTTTTTGGCTTATTACTTGAAAAGTAAGTTTTTTACGCAAAAGATGATCCTATATTAAAATAAAGACGAGAAATTTACCTACAATTCATGTTTTTATAATTTTTGTTGTACAACGTGTGGTTTTCGCACAAAGGGGCGTAGAAAACCGGTAAAAATCAGAAATTTCCGGGAAATAGCAAAAACACATTCTTTTACAGCCTTTCCGTTCATAACATTAAGAGTAAACATTTGCTAACGTACCTACTTATTATTAGGTTATATATTATTATATTTATAGTTATATTATTATCATATAGGCATATATTAATATAGGTATAGACTCTCTTCGAGCCCTTTGTTGTTCGAGTGCTTTATTTCTTTTGCAGCTCCTCACCTTTTGACGTGTTGAGCTAGCGAGCATGCTGAAGAATTTCTAAAATACGAATTGTGCCTGTATCCATTGTCTCGACGACTGTGGTATGTGAAAAGGAACTAAGTCTGCTTTATACAAAGCATTTACACCAACTGAACAGGCAAACCTCCAAGGGTGTGTGTATGTCATAGATGGAGGATATTTGCTGCATAGAGTCGTGTGGAGTAGGGGTCAATAATTTTCATCAATTTGTGAAGTAACGTTTCATTTGTTAGGTACAAGTACAAGGACAGTGCCATAGCTGTGTTCGATGGTTACCCTCAAGAAGATAGTTGCAGAGGTACTAAATATACTGAGCGAGCAAGAAGATCACACAAACAACCCTCAGTAGATTTGATGTTCGACGAAACGATGGTGCCTACACTACCACAAGAAAAATTCCTAGGCAATATGAAAATCAAAGAGCGTCTGATTTTAATGTTGAAGGACAATTTTGTAGCAGCTGACATTCACACAAAGCAGACACAAGAGGGATTCGGATGCACTTATTGTCACCACAGCAATAGACCTTGCACAAAATAACTTTGTAGTTATCGTGAGTGAAGACGTAGATTTGCTGGTGATCATGATTGGTCGCTGTAGCGGTGTACATTCAAATGTATACTTTCTAAAGCCAGGCAAAGGGATAGTTTCACTACTCATTTTTCTCTCCTGACTGCAAACTTGATCGATCGATAGCTAACAACGTATTGTTTTTACATACCATGGTAGGAGGCTGTGATACTAGTTCAGCCTCGTACAAGTAGGAAAGATGAGGTTTCTTCAGATTCTCAGGAAAAACCTTGCATTAACTAAGACTATTGAGATCTCTAAAGACCCTATGGTAGATGCTGATGCAGTTACTGATGCTGGCCATCGTTTTTTCGCCTCATTGCATAAATTGGCTGACAAGGAAGCCACGTCATTAAACAAATTGAGGCATAAATGCTACCTTCGGTCTGCATACAATACATCCGCACATTTGGCGTCCCTACCGCCTACTGTGACTGCAGCTCAGCAAAATTCCTTGAGGGTGTATTTTCAAGTTCAACAATTTCTTAGGAATGAAAAAGATCCTGAACAATGGGGTTGGAAGAAAACCAAAGATGGTCTGGAGCCAGTAACCACGCTACAGCCACCAGCACCTCAACCCGTTTTGAAATTATTTCTTGCAAATGCAAGAAGACCTGCCAGAAAAACTGTGGATGCAAAAAAGCAGGCCTCAATGGCTCCAATATTTGTGTGAACTGCGAAAGCAGTTGCAATAACATGCCCAGGATGGCCCGGAATTCCCTGAAGTACTTGAAGGCATCCTGCAAAAATTATGGAACCTTTGACCAAGAGGACTCGGTTTGACTGAGGAGTATCACTTCAACGTCAATAATCATTTAATACTAACGGCCGTACTTATAGAGAAATTGCACGCGTGTAACATAAGAAATATTATGGTTACACGCGTGTAATTTCTCTATAAGTACGGCTGTAAGTGTTTTATAAAATACCTATATACCCATTTTATTATATTGTTTTATATTACTCAGTTTTCATACTTATCGCTGTTTATCATTTTGTTGTACCTATGTAACCTAACGTTAACGTTGGAGGCGGCTGACTTCGTACATTCGTCATTGCTTTTCTCATAACTATTTAAGGTCCGAAAAAATTACTTACACATAAATAATTGTAGAAAATGTTATCTGCTTTTTCAAAGTATAGGATAATGTTTACAGAGAAATGCTTACTTTTCGTGTTATGAAGGGAAATTCTTTAAAAAAATGTGTTTTTTTTTACTATTTTATAAAAATTAATGATTTTCGCCTACTTTTCAACGCCCCTTTTCGCGGAAATCATATGTCGTACAAAAAAACGATACCAACAGAAATTGTAGATAGTTTTCTCGTCTTTATTTTAATATAGGATAACCTTTTGCTTAAAAAGCTTATTTTGGAAGTTATAAGCCAAAAACCAAAGAAAACTGTGATTTTTAGTGGTTTTTTGATGATTTCTCATATTTGCCAAAAAACTTTTGTTGGACAACTTCAGATTCGTGTTCAGCGCCCCAAAAAACATAAAGGAAGCCAATAAAAATAATTACACCAAAACTTTCCACTTCAAACTACCATTTGACTGGACTAATAGACGAAAGGAATAGTTGGACAATTTGGTAATTAATAATTGCATTTTAGTTTCTAATTTACGTACATGGTAGACGCCAGACCGTAGTGTCAGCTAGTGGCATTATAAAGTCTTTCATGCTTGCCATGTATGGGTAGGACCCTTAATTTTTAAGCCCACTAACATAAGAATAATAATTAAAAATTCTATATAATAATAAAAGTGTATTATTAATGCCAAGGAATCGCTCAAGATCTCAAGATCTAGAAGTGTAGAACGTTCAAATCTGAACAACCCTCCTTTATTATTTTTAAATAACAATAATATTAATAGAAATATGGTTTTTCCTGCACAATTTCATGTTTCCCTTTTAAATGAAATTCCAAATTGCGATGGTAATCCATCGATACTCTCTGAATTTATTATAGCTGTTGATACAATCACTGGTCAATTTTGTACAGAAAATCCGGCAGATTACATTAATCAATTGATTATTTCAGCAATCAGAAATAGATTAAAAGGTCAAGCATTAGAAATAATTACTGGATACGAATATACTACATGGAATGCATTAAAGCAAGTATTAATAGAGAATTTTGGAGACCAAAGGTCAAAATTAAATTTATTAATCGATTTCACTAAATTAAAACAAGGAAAAGATTCTCCAGTAGAATTTTATAATAAAATTAGAACACAATTAGCAATCTTTAATTCTAAAATTGCTTTAGAAAACGAAAACGAAGTCATTAAAAATTATAAACTTCAATCAAATAAAGACTTAGCATTGAGAACATTCACTAGTGGACTCAATGACGATTTTGAAACTTTTATTCGTAGACGTAACCCAAATTCATTAGAAGCAGCCCTTACTATGATTAAAGAAGAGCTCGATATCAGATACTCTCAAGCTCAAAATTCAAAATTATCTTCAAATTTAAATCAAAGAAGATCTATTAATTTCTCACCAAATAATTTTAAACAAATTACAAATAATTCATTTAGGACCGCTTATCCACTAAGACAACCCCAACCTTTCATGCAACCCAACCTTTTAGGCAACCTAAACCTTTTATACAACCTCAACCTTCTGCACAATCATTTTGTCCCTAGACAATTTAATCCTAATTTTAATAGGCAAAACAATCCAACCAGCCATCAACATCGAAATGTCTTCGCCCCAAAACAAAATTATAGGCCAATCAATACACCTATACCTATGGAAGCGAACACAATAGTAAAAAGACCTCCCACTACACAATTAACCAACCATAATAAATTTCGAGCTAATTCTCAAAATATAAGGAATTTGCATACTCCAGCTGGTCCACAACGAACTTTTATTTCCGAAGAATTATTCTATCATAATGACGATGAACCTGAAACTTCGACATATCCCCAATATGACTATCAAGATTCTATCACTAGGTCTGAACAGTGTCCTGAACAGTACCTTGACCAATCAACCGAAGAAGAAATACCCACTGAAGATTTGGAAAATTCTTATTATCACTACTCAAATAACGACAATGAAGACGGCGAAAATCTTCATTAACGGCCTCGGAAAATATTGAAAGCTTTAGTATTAACCCCAAATCTAATCTCCCATATAAGTTATTGTCACACCGTCCACCGGACAAAAACTCCTAATAGACACTGGTAGCTCTAGAACCATAATTTCCCCTAAATTTGTTAATGAACATTTCCCTAATTTCGTTTATAATTTTAACTTTGAAGTTACCACTTCTCATGGAACCACGAGACATAATTTAGTTGCTAATCTACCTATTTCAAACGTTTTTTCAGAAGATGGATTTCATCTTTGCTATTTATACGATTTTCCATCTGAATACGTAGGCTTAATTGGCTCAGATCTACTTAACAATTTATCAGCCAGAATTGATTATAAATGGATGCATATCCAAACCGATAGCACCACAATACCGTTTTATTATAATCCATCCATGACTAAACAGGAAACCCAAAGACGTAATGGATGTAATTTTTCCAAATTAAAACATAACGAAACCCCAATAAAACATATTGACATACCCCCAGGTACTGAAATGTTTGTAACTTTACCAGCCGTTGGTAAAAGTGGAATAAAAATAACCCCAAGATTAAATTTTAGTAAACATGTCATGATCCCTTCCGCATTAATTAAATTACATAATAATTGGTTTCAAACTAGTATAATAAACACTTCTAATAAAATACAAAGAATAAATATATACTCCCCATTAATTTTAGATGACTATGAGACTAATGAAGAATCAATACAAATCAACAACAAAGACGTTCATAATTCCAAATTAAACATCAAAGCCATTCTTAATGAGAATTTACAAAGAAATTTAAGAACTGGCCATCTAAACGAAGAAGAACAAACATTATTAACCAATCTTTGTTATCAGTATAAAGATATTTTTTATTCTCCAAATATCCCTTTATCTTCCACCAATTTAACTAAACAGCATATTAGAACCAAAACTGATGTTCCTATATTCACAAAAACATATAGATACCCACATGTGCATCGAGAAGAAGTAAAAAATCAAATCAAATTCGTAAAATGTTAGATGACAAAATTATAGAACCTTCGGAAAGTCCATATAATTTTCCAATTTGGGTCGTTGCTAAGAAATTAGACGCCTCAGGACATCAGAAATGGCGCATTGTTATCGATTATTATCGTAAATTAATCGTAAATTAAACGAACAGACGATAGAAGACAAATACCACGAATCGAAACCTTTTAGACCACCTTGGTCGAGCCAACTACTTCACCACTTTAGATCTCGCATCTGGTTTTCACCAGATTAAAATAGAAGAAACAGACCGCGAAAAAACAGCTTTTTCGACTGAAGAGGGCCACTTTCAATTTCGACGTATGCCCTTTGGATTAAAAAATGCTCCAGCCACATTTCAACGAGCTATAAATAATGCTCTCATAGAACTAACTCCCCAACAATGCCTCGTTTACCTTGACGATATTATTATTTACTCTGCTTTTTTACAAGAACACAAAAAAAATGTTTTTAATCGATGCTGACAATCAAATATCAAAATTCAATTAGATAAATCCGAATTTTTACATAAATCCGTAAAATATCTTGGTCATATAATAACCTCGAAAGGAATAAAACCTGACCCTTCTAAAATTTCAGCCATTAAAAATTTCGCTGCCCCAAAAACCAAAACAGAAACAAAATCATTTTTAGGATTATTAGGATACTATAGAAAATTTGTTAAAGACTTTGCTAAAATAGCTAAATTCTTAACTGTTTGTCTCAAAAAGGATACTAAATTGTACACACCCCTGAATTTCTTCAAAATTTCGAACATTGCAAACAAATTTTAACTAATGAACCGTTACTTCGAAATCCCGAGTTTAATACAATTTTTGAATTAACCACTGATGCATCTAAATATGCCTTAGGTTCAGTATTATCACAATATGGAGAACCCATTTGTTATGCATCAAGAACCCTTAACGAAGCCGAACAAAAATATTCTACAATAGAACGAGAACTGCTCGCTATGGTGTGGGCAACTCAACAATTTCGCCCTTACTTATACGGTGTAAAATTCAATTATACACAGACCATACACCATTAATTTGGCTTAGAAATTTGAAAGAACCAAATTCAAAATTAACCCGTTGGGTACTCAAACTCGAAGAGTATGACTTTGACGTAAACTATTTACCAGGAAAACTAAACAAGGTAGCTGATGCTTTATCACGCATTCAAATTTATCCTATGAATGTTGAAACCGATAGACTTGAAACCCCCGAACCAGAAACCTTCA
This sequence comes from Agrypnus murinus, assembly GCA_929113105.1. Classification (NCBI taxonomy): domain Eukaryota; kingdom Metazoa; phylum Arthropoda; class Insecta; order Coleoptera; family Elateridae; genus Agrypnus; species Agrypnus murinus. The sequence goes on along the minus strand of OV816024.1, from coordinate 216,854,958 downwards.
CCAATATCGATAGCAGACTAGCAAGCAGAGCTAGCACCCCTGATATTACCGAATTATTCGACATACCAATCACAAATCCCTCTGTGTTAGATAAACCTCGTATTAAGATACTTTCTGATGTTCACTGAATTTATTAATAAATGTCAAATTTGTAAGACTCAAAAATATAATCGTAATCTGATTAAGCAACCTTTTCAACTTACACCGACTCTTAATAGACCATTTCATACCGTACATTTAGATATCTTTCGAATAGGCAATAAAAGTTATTTGACCATAATCGACGCTTTTTCCCGATTTTGCTCTTGCTTAGATCAAGAGATGTTATTGAACAATTACTAACTTATATATGCGTCTTCACAGCCCCAAATATAATTATTGCTGATGAAGAATTTAATAAAAACATATTTAAAGATTTCCTAATTCTTCACAAAATTCAACTACACACTACAACCCCCGCTCACCACCAATCAAATTCGCTTGTAGAACGTCTACATTCCACTATCATCGAACAATATCGTTTATTGACTAATATACCAGAACACCAAAAAATTCAATACTGTATCTTGGCTTACAATCACACAATCCATTCAAACCTTAAGCTAACACCTTTTGAAATAATGTTCGGGCACACAGAAAGCAAAAACCCATTCGACTTAGATTATATAAAAACCTATTATCATGATTATATGTCGGAACATAAAACAAGAATGCGTTATCTATATGAATCATTGCAAAAAGAATAAACGGACACCAAAGAAAAACGAAATATAAAATTAAACCAAAAGCGCGGAACAAAAAAACTTGAACTAGGAAGTAAAGTTTTCATTACGACTAACACTAGAAATAAAAAGGACCCGGAATTTTCTGGACCACACACTATTTCCCAAATTTTTGAACATGATACTTATGAATTAACACCCCCTAATGAAGGACCTCAAATTAAACGACATATAATCGAACTATTACCATTTTCAGAAGATGGATTTCATCTTTGCTATTTATACGATTTTCGTTCTGAATACGTAGGCTTAATTGGCTCAGATCTAATTAACAATTTATCAGCCAGAATTGATTATAAATGGATGCATATCCAAACCGATAGCACTACAATACCGTTTTATTATAATCCAACCATGACTAAACAGGAAACCCAAAGACGTTTATTTTTCAGGTTAACCATTTTCGCCTGCTACATTCTCACAACCCAATTTGTGACCAGTGACGTAATTATCGAAAACTTAGATGCCAATCCTAGACTTTATCCATTAAACTTAGGTAACTCTATCCTAAAAGAAAGCGAAATTTACATTAATTAAGACTGTAGATTATACACCAATCATTACTCAATATGGTATGCTTAAAGAAAATTTAATAAAAATCATTTTTCGAAAATCAACAATACTCCATTGAACATAGGCAGTTCACTAATATTACTGACATATTAATTAGTCATAATAACATATTATTAATCATTAAACAATATTTAAACAAAGCTGACAAACTTAGCGATCAATTATTCCCTCAAACACAACATACAATCCAAAAACGAGGACTCGTATATGGTTTAGGAACCATTTTTAAATTCTTAGCTGGCAATCTGGATGCCAAAGATGGTCAAAGATATGAAACATTGATTTCCAAATCACAAAAAGTTAGTGAAATACAAACTAACGTCATATTAGAACAAGCTAAAATTCTTAATGACACTGTTTCCACTATAAAGAATCTAGCCAACAATCAAATGCTACTCAATGAAAACCTAAACAAAATTATTTTAGAAAACGAACGGGTGAAAAAACATGTCACCACATTATCCCAAAAAACAGTTTTACTCGAAGCCGTGCAATCTTTACAACTTCTTATAAACACCTACCTTGAACTCGCAAACGCATTAACTTTCGCACAGAATCAACAAATGCATATGTCATTAATTGACAATATTTAACTAATTCAAAATCTAAACGATATTTCTAAACACTTGTCCCACCAAACAACATTAACCATTCCCTATTCCGCAGATCAAAGTTATCTACATCTATATGATAGCATCATTATTACCAAAGCCTATCAAATTGCGAATAGAATCACATTCATCTTTGAAATTCCTCTAATCTCTAAAACTAACCAATATCAACTTATACAATTGATACCTTTTCTAATATTTATTAACACCCGTCATTTCTGTATGATTATTCTAACCTACAATAATATATTGTTTAATACTAAAATGAGTATCCCTATCGAACTCGATCATTGCAAATTAGTTACAATAGACACTTTTGTAACCAAAATAATCACTTTGAAATTCCAAACGATAAATTATGTGAAACCCAATTACTTTCTTTTAATAGTAACCAAACATGTACCCCATATCTTTTTGATCTAACTCATATTAAAATCTCTCAAATAGATACTGCCACTTGGCTAGTAACTGTACCTTCCAAAGCAATTCTAGATATTAATTGTAAAAATTAAAATTTTCGAAAAGAACTTTATGGTTCTAAAATTTTACATTTGAGCCCTGATTGCAGTGCGTTAATTAATCACGAGCAAATGCTGTTTGTAGCTAAAACTACGTCAAACAAAATTATCGACCTAAAATTACCAAATATTGACCATCTAGTAATATCTGAATCAAGTCATGTTGACATCTCGAGAGTCGACTTAATTCCGATCGATACACAAAAGTTAATTGATAATCAAATCAAAATTACCGATAACTGTTATCTACTAAAATCAATTGATCGTGTGACTGCTAATCATTTAAGCATATCATCTATTATATTAACCATAATTGCTATAATTTTAGTTATAAGTATTTTTGTATATTTATACTGTAAACGTAATTCCTTAAAAATAAAATTCATTGATTCTAAATAAAGATTTAGTTGCGATAAATAAAAACACAGAAAATTAAAATTTTCATTTTCCTTTTACTAATTTTAATATTGTTTTAAATAAAAACTATATTAAAACATTTTAGCGCTGAGGAGTTACGTAGAAATACTGCTTACTATCAGCAAGCAGATAATATCATATTACATTTCAAGATAAGAAGAAAGTATTATCTTTCATGCAGATAATATTGTATTACCTTTCTCGTGAGAACTGCTTAGTAATATTTTATTTAAATAAGAGGATCATATATATAGTGTGTGAGACAGTAGATTTATTAAGTTTTGATCAGTTCATAGTTAAGTTTACATCTAAGCTCTAATGAGCATTTATATTCTTGTGTATTGTAATTCTCATTACTTCCGCTGGTTTAAAATAAAGATCCAGGAAAAACAAAAAATCTTTTTAAAAACTCGTTTCATTTGAACACAAACGAAACTTAAGTAGTGTTGACTAATCTACATAGTTAAAACTTTAATATAAAAACGAATAAAGCGAATCGGTCTTGTAAAACTCGTAGAGAAAGTGGAACAAGAATGATCCGTGTTATATAGATTAGTAAATAATAATTTGCATATAATAATTAAAAATCGACCAGTCATATAACTTTTGTAATAATTTGCAAACGTATCTCGCGATGATTTGTTTTGTCCAAACAATATGAAACAGCTATATAAATAAGCAATCGTCATCATCTAATATTTGAACAATGGTTTGCTTTCCATGGATTTCAACTAATGCGGGTTTGTCTACACAATCTAATAAAAAATAAACCGTTAACCTTTTATAATTAAACTTTTATAATCGTGAGTAGTTCTAAAGCTTACCACCGTGGAAAGTGAGATGGAGCTTTAACTGAATGTCCGATCCGTGCGTATCAAATTAAACATTTTATATTTATTTAAACATATAAACATTAAAAAATATAATAATTAAGTAGTCTTGACTAATCTACACAGCAAAAGCTTCAAGATCAAAATCGGCCCAGTGGAACTCTCAAACGAACTGAAACAAAAATAAGAAGATATAGAAATCAATATTATGTTTTCAAACGATGCAGTCGGAAATTTTTTTTATTTTTTACGTATTTAACTAAGTATATACCAGTTAGTACGTTACAAAATATTTTCCTAGGTTCTAATAAATCTTAGTAAATTCATCCTTCATATCATACCGTTTTTTTAATAGTTCTAAGAAATACTTTCCGCAGAAAGAATATATTTTAAATACTCGTATCTTTGTATTTTTGGCCTTTTTATTCATATTTGAACAATTTTAGCAATTTACTAATTATATTAACTTTTTCATAAAATCAATATAATATACATGTCTGTACACATATACATATTTAATTTTTGTGTATGTTAATTTGATATTTTGAAATGTAAATGTTGATTTGCTACAATTTGACAACTGACTTCGTAAAATTCAGGGTTGAATTTGAAACTAGATGCTTTCATACAAACATAATCGTGTATGTACTACGCCAATTTAAAATTTTGCCTGAAATCTATTGTTTTTACTGAAACTACAAAGTTACTATACTGCTATCAAGATCAGCTTGCTAAAAAAACCCTAGCATACGTATACGTTTTCAGCTGTTGTCCAATATCATGGATGAAAGAGCAAATATGTTTGACCTAGAAATATACAAAACTGCATTATGCAAAACCTGTATGTTAGCTTTATATTAATAAAAATAAATATGTAGGACAAAGCTCAACGCAAAAAATATTCGAAAGTGTACCTTTATTCTTTCCTAATTAAATTAAAAATTTTAAGAAGTTGACTCTTGCAGTGTACTGTGAAAAACGGAAACAACTCCAAATTTGCAAGACTTCTTTTAGAATAAATAAAAACATTCTGGAAACAGGGAACTGAGGGTCACACAAACTGCAATTTTGTAGGTTTCATTTTTCATTGGATGCTCTATTTTCTGCAAATTCGGATTTTAATTAAAGCTAGAATAGTTTAATAAAGAGGACACCCGTCCTTAGAAAACTTTGTATCAGAATTTTCTTTAAGACTTAAATACCTGGTCTAAAAGCTATACAGATCTAGAAATTAAATATTATCGACATATCAAACACTTATTAGCGTTTAAGATAATTAATCGATCAAAAGTAATCCAGTCAAAAGTAGACTACGATTTGGAAGTAATTTTTTAGGCAACCTAATTTTTTAACGAATACTTATAATAAAGGTTTTTCTTCAACCTTTTTAAAAGTCGTAGGTTTAATACGACGTTGACGTTGCTAGTATTAAAATGTAACATATGCGTGGTTAGGTTACACTGTATAACATAAAGTTCTGTCTTCAAACTCATCAGGAGTGTGACAATTTTTTTTTGAGTAAAATCACTTTCATTTGAACCAAAGCAAAATAGTTTGCGTCAAAAAAACCAATTTTTCTTGAATAAAAATATCTACTCGGTAACGAAAAACTGCTGAAACATTTATCTGAAAGTTTTTAAGTTTAAGCGTAATAAAAACATTATTTGATCGAATATCAAAATATATTTGAAGCAAAGTCTGCATGCACATGGCTTAATATTCAAAATTGCTTGAAACAAACACTTTATTTTAAAGAGGTTTTAATGAAACTGCTGTAGTCTCATTTACTTGCGGAAGAATTAAAAATACTTGACTAGAATTCAAGTGTACTTTCTCTCGCACTTTTATTGAATGATAATTTAATTATTCTAGTGAAGCCATGGTAGCTCAGTGGGTATGGCACTTGACTACCAATCTTAAGGTTCTAGGTTCGAATCCCAGGAATAATACATTGGAATTTTTAAAATATCTAAGGCTTCCAGGTCGACTCAGCCTGTGAAAATGAGTACCTGGGAAATCATTTCCTGGGGTAATAATAGGCGGTCGGTGCGTAAAGCTAGCCACTTTACCACACAAACATAAAAATTGTTTTCATAATTTGATGTGCCATTTACTGTAAAAGTTATTATTATTTTAGTCAACTGATTTTTTGTTTCATTCTAACTGTACATTATCTTATCCCTTTAATCACCTAAAAATTTAGTTTGAGAGAAATGCTCAATTTCATCGAGGATAGATACAGTGCGTTGGGCCTGTACATTTATTATTGGATATTGGACTAAGAAAATCAACGGCACAAGAAGTGCAACTATGATTGTCATCACAAGGTAACGCAGTAATGGTTGTCCACTCCCAACATACCTTGACAAATAAGTGACGAAGCTGCAGCATCAATTAAACCATACCAATGGATCTGAAGCATCTCCTTTCATCATCAACGCTCTTTTGGTAAGTCGGTCCTTTAACTATCCGGACAGTCAAATCACCTAAATTCTATTATAGAATGTTGTATGACCTTTAACCATAGTTTCGTATTGAAATCTGACTTGGAAGTCCTTTGCCCGACGTTACTACCATATTTTGTATATAATATTTACCTGCAATGTTATCTTATGTAATACATGTTTATAATTGGTCTTGCCTTTTGTTCTAATCAAATTCTCACTAACAACAGGAACTTACAGTCCTTTTATCGTTGCTATTAATTGCGTTTAGTAACCAGTTCTCCTTCCAGCGAAGATACCAGTTTTGGACCCATATCTGTTAAGGTATGTAACTCTCCATCACTTTGTCGGTTCACCATCTAATATTAGCAATTTGTTTGCTTTCCGTGGTTTTCAACTAATACGGGTTTGTCAACGCAACCTAATAAATCAACCGTTAACCGCAAGTGGTGGTTGCAGCAAACCTTTATAATCGTGAATAGTTCTAAAACTTACCATCGTGGAATGTGAGATGGCGCTTTAATTGAATGTCCGATCTGTGCGTCTCAAATTAAACATTTTAGAGTTTTTACCCAACTAAAATTATAGAAGCTGCAGAATTTACTTTAACGATTTAAGAACCTTATACTATTTTGTAAAACATTCAATAAAACTAAAAATTTTCGTTCATTCACGAATTTTATTATTTAATTCTCTGGTTAAATACATTTTCGATCGGGAGCGAATCATATTTGTATGAATCATTCGTGAATAAAATAACAACGCAGGTTTATAATAATATGTAAAGATTGTAGTTTTAATAATACACGTATTGCAGGATTGCAAGAACAATTGCAAATCTTTAGCTAAAAAGATTTCGTGTTCAACAAGATTGCTACTTAAGTTTATTAAGAGTACGTATTTATGGTCTCTTTCGATAGTTTTGAGCTGTGCTTTATCGTATAAATAAAATGTAGAAAATGACTCGCTAACTAAATATCATATTTTTCGTACTTTATTATTAGAAGTAAGATCACTTGCTACAATTCATATATATGACCCAATATTAGGAAATTCTGGCTGTTGCGCAGTATCGAATTCTGTTTGATAATTCTTCATTAATTGTTACTATATATTTGATTGATTTGTTTTCATCAAAAAATTTAATTGCTTATGTAATAACAACCAGTGAAAGTATTTGTTTCTTTATCATAGAACATATCTTTGGTTACATTAAATTTTTTCATTCGCGAGTGATAATTTCTTTATCCTGACATTTAGTTTGTTGGCGAAATTAATTGCGGCAGAGTTTGTAGTAAATTCTGCATTACACATTGAAAAGAAGGTTGTTACACAATTGTGTACAAAAACAATCCCGATATTAATTATTCCTAAAATTCAAGTGCAGAATTTATTCTTTTCAGCCAAGCCGCGTGACGCTTTGGCGACCTATAGCGATTTGAGAACGTGTGGAAACTTATGTTAGGATTCGATATTTTGTCATCACTGTGGTTTTTATATTGAACTACACAACACGGATTCATAATTATATGTGGATTTTGTTATCGTTATTGTTATAAATTAAAAATAGCTTCAAACCAGGACATACAAACCGATGACTACGCATAATAATGCAGTGTGTGTGCAAATGGGGTTCGTCTCTGACTGGTAGTAACTACGTCACCACCTCATCACCCCACAGGTTTACATTTTACAAGCGTTTTTCTCGGTAACGATATGCATTATAAACAAACCGTTTTGACAAATGGATTTTTTTTTATTATTGACTATTAAAATGTTAAATAACCCAATAGGCGACCAATGACTTAAGAGGGCCTTTAATTGTATATCTAATAGTCTGCAATAATGAAATCAACCTTTTAATACGAGATAATTACATTTTCTACTAATCATAAACTAAACCTTAAATAAAAAGTGATAACTATATGAGGGAAATATCAACTAAACATTTAGAAGCTGAGTTCACAGACGCAAAAAAACATCTAAATATTAAATTAAAGTTAAATCAATGTGTTCTAACCAGCGTATAGTAATAAGAAGTACGGACAGTTATTCGTTTTTCATGTACCCAATTTCAATAGCCTTCAAACGCTTTGGCGTGTAGGTTCAGCTAGCAGTAAAAGATGTCGCTGTAATCATTCGTAAAAGCAGAGCAAAATTTTACTTTTAGCTTTAAATAATGACAAATTATAAAAAAGTATTTAATTAATTTAATTATTTAAAAATTATAAATCGCGAAAAAAACATTTCTACGTGCTGAAAATTTAAATTTGCTGAAAACTAAATTGATAGAAAAAAGTAGCGAGAAAAAAGTTACAGCGACATCTTTTACTGCTAGCTGAACCTACACGCCAAAGCCTTTGAAGGCCATTGAAATTGGGTACATGAACATCAAAGACGCCGGTAGCAACTGTCCGTACTTCTTATTACTATACGCTGTTCTAACGTAAGACTCGTTGGCTTCTAAATGTACATATGGTTAGAGTTAGTTACCTGCTTAGGCTGCATTTCGTTGGGACAGTTCAACGATTTACCAAAATGCAAATAGATACAATACGCAATACCATACCTACACTAGTGGGCGGCCTTCTATAATAAACAAATTAACGTGACCAATAGGCTACAAATAGGGCACTAATTAATGAATAAATTCAAACAAGACAATTCAAATGTGATAGGCGATTCTAATTTATTAACTACATAGCATAGACAAAAAGTTATGTTATGTGCTGAATTGTGAATTTATTTTCAGAGTTAATTATTATTGGAAAATGAGTTTATAACTAGAATCTTCATAAAAAGGCGATTCAAAGTGGATAGAGTTAACTGCACTTGATGTACTTTGTAGTTTATTTGCTTTATTTTTAATAACTTCAAAGTTGTTTTCAAACTTAACAAATTTCCTTTACTGTTTTAATGTTGCTGAATAATTAACTTCTTCCAAGAGTTACACTCCTCTTATTGCACTCACACCTTTCAAAGTTTGTTACTGAAAGTTAATTATTATTTTCTATCACAAACCGTTTAAATAAATTATATATCTTACTTGAATTTAAAACATCGCTAAATATTTAGCATCAAAAAATAAAGTTTATGAGCATACTAATGACAATCTATAAGCATGTTTGAAATAAGAGAACAACAGGAAGCGGAAGTTTGAATTATTAAAACTTGAAAGCTGTTTCTCGTGGAACAAATTAAAGTTGCAAGATATAAGAACTTCATACAGCTTTGATATATGATTCTATTTTGCAGCTCAAGAATGCACGCTATATAAGATATTATAATCTTTGAAATCGATGTCTTCGTAGTACTTATGTACCTATTTATTCAATATTCAGACACTCCACATTTATTGAATGCAATAAAAGCAGAATTGAGTGCTTTCTTTTAAAGTGATCCCTTTTGTACGCTTGCTTTCAGTTACTTTTTAGTTTAACAGACAGTAGAAAACAATATGTGCCCAACTACACCTGCTTTAATAGTTTAGATATTTGCTTGATTACAATATTTTGTAAAGAATTTAAAATTGAAGTCACTTGGAGTGTGCAGAGGTAAGCTTACCTCCATCTTCATACGTTCGGCTAAATTCGAAACCATTATTTCAACTGCATGTATCATCAAGTCAATGTGGAAGCAAATTGGTTTGCAGCCGTTTGGAAATCGATTGTGTTTAAGGGTACTTTAAAAATGAATCTTTTCGTTTTTTTTTTTGGTTTTTATCAAAACCTACTAATGTTGTTGACGAAACTTGTATAATATACATTTTAAAGCTGCTTTAAGAGGCTGTATCCCATATATCTGCAGATATTCTCTAGGGACGTAATATTTTGATATGTAAGATTATCTGTAACTTGCGTTATTTTACTTACAAGTTTACGTTTTTACGTTAGTATTATTAATATTATTCATATCTTGCATAGCTTTAAAAGAAACCTAATTTGAAGGTACTATTTGCAAAAAGCTGCTTATTTAGATTTATTTAAAATATTGGTAAGAGTAGGTCTCGTGCTGCCCGCAGAAAATATATTTTTTGGATAGTATCCTTGTAAAAATATGTACGATAATTACCATACTGATACCTGATACTAGACGCTCTATAGTTTAGAAATTGGTTAGAAATTTACAACACTCACTAGTAGAGCTTTCGAACTTTCACAGTTGAATTTCAAATAGGAAATCCAATCGTTCGATGTATTACATCGTATCGGTTTCATAGGAAATACAACAATGAAGCGTAAATTTTGTTTTATCCGACTCGCTTATCAAACACTTTTGAAATGCGTTTTAAGCAAATCAATGAACATTGTATTTATCTAAAATGAAAAATGGACCTATATTTTACTTGAAAGTTTAAACCGTTAACAAGCCGTTATGATTAAGCATTAAAATGTCATATGTAAGTAGGTCGTTGTATGATTCAGATATTTTACAATACATTTTTAATGAATAAAACTGCTGTTATTGTTATTGTTTATGAATAATGATAAAACACCTTAACCATTGAATTTGATATGTACCTAATATATTGTAATAATTTTTCTATATAATATTAAGGAAAATAATTGTCTGTTGAAGTTAAAAAAGAGTTTGTTAGATGATTCGAATTACTATTGATGCCCAATAAAAAAAGTTAGGTGTTGACTATTTGCGTTTATCATGAATAATTGTCATTTGAAAATTTATAAAGAATTTACTATAAAACGATTCAATTTGGGTTGATTTTATTGATTTAGTACATGTACATAATAATAATTAGGTTAAGAGAATTGTTTTGGGTTGATAGGATTTTTACTTGCAGTTACTTCTGAAGAAAGAAAATGTATTAGTTTAGTAGAATTATAAAACATTACATATCTCATTGACAATGATATAACATAATCTGAGTTTAAGTAATATAACAATACAAAAATATCCTTGACTATGGTTACTGACCAACTAATATCTGCCTTCAAATTCAATTACATAGTTTACAAAAATCATGATATTAAAATAATGACCAAAGGTAGACTAGTTTGGATTGAAATATAAACTACAGTGAGATATGAGAAATAATTGTAATCGAAAAGAATTTTTAGTTACTAAGAGATAGTTAAGTAAATAAGATGAGAGAATAAAAAGCCCTTTAAAACAAAAAGGTTGTATAAAGTTGATCTTTGTAAAAGTAAATTAAAAGAAAGATAAATAAAAACAGTTTAACGGTCCCACAAGTGTAAAAAGGCTTATATTTTATATCAAACGAATATAATAAGAGAATTTAAAAGAAGAAAATAATCAAAGAAAAATTAAGACGTGCCAATAGTCTAGAGTGCAGTACAGGCGTAGTGACATCAAAGAAAGCTGTTTGATCCAAAAACGTAGCTGGTCCGACATAAAGAAACAAGGAGAAACATACATTTTAGACTTGAACGTTATTCAAAAGCTAATATTTAAAAGGTTAAAAACATTTAGGTGCAATTTATCTCAACATTTTAGCGCGGCTGTGCAACATATCCTGGAGAAAGTTACGGAGCCCCATAAGCAGTAGTCAGATTCCGGCTTGGTGATTTTCCCAGACAGCAGGCTGAAAAAAGCGAAGCATAAAGTGCATCAAGATACCAGGTTTGTGACAAAAAGTGATAATAAAGGCAAAGCTAGTGTTATCCTAAAAAGAATCAAAAGTGAAATCAGTTCTATAAGAGCAATTTTGAACAAGGTTAATTTACTATAAATTCTTAAAGATTCTGTGTAAAACTTTACGTGATCGTTTTCTTAATCTAAATAATAAAAAGTTCAATATAAATATTTCCCAATAGTAAAAACAAAACTTACTTGAATTTAACAGCTTCACTTCGGTTATTCACATTGTGAGGTTAGGTTAAGAACAAAATGTCAAACTTGATGTTGCAAGGTAAATAGAGATTCTCATTTATTCAAATATCGCAAAAGATAAAAGGACAAGTATACCATTGGCTCAAACCTTTTTTATAAATCCGTGAATTTTCCTGAGGAACCTATGTACGGACAAATCGCTATTTTATTTATTTTAATTTGTTTTCTTTGGTTACAAACAATTTTCGGCCTTGAGTTCTCAGTTTTTGTGAATTATATTGTTGAGTGGGCTGCATACAAAACCACTTCGAAAAAAACATTTGAAAAAAGGGACAAAAGGTCAAAGTCGAAAGTTTTACTTTTTTTACTTACTGTGCGTAATCTTGGACATTGATTTGGAAAGTTTTGGAAATAAGTGTCTGTTTGAACAACAAAAGTGGGTAAAATTGGAATTTCGAAGGACCCAGCTTCACTTCGGTTATTCACATTGTGAATAACCGAATAAGGTTAGGTTAAGTACCAAATGTCAAACTTGATGTTTCAAGGTAATTAGAGATTCCCATTTATTCAAATATCGTAAAAGATAAAAGAACAAGTATACATTGGCTCAAATATTTTTTTATAAATTCGTGAATTTCCAAAAGAACCTATGATCGGACAAATCGCCATTTTATTTATTTTAATTTGTTTTCCTTGATTACAAACAATTTTCGGCCTTGAGTTCTTAGTTTTTGTGAATTATATTGTTGAGCGGGCTGCATACAAAACCAGTTCGAAAAAACATTTGAAAAAAGGGACAAAAGGTCAAAGTCAAAAGTCTCACCTTTTTTACTTACTGTGCGTAATCTTGGACATTGATTTGGAAAGTTTTGGAAATAAGTGTCTGTTTTAACAAAAGAACGTAAAATTGGAATGTCGAAGGACCTTAAAGAGTAAATAAACTGAGGGGTCTGTTCACCTACCGCAATGCTTAATTGACTGCGACCATAGGTTCGGCTCCGGGAAATCTCTGATTCTATTTGATTTGGTTCTTTATTTTTTGAAGGGGGACATTTCCACTAACACTTGTCGTCATTAATCAACAGTTTCGTAGTTTGTTGTATTCGAGAATAGGGTTTTAACCCGTCAGTTTTGTTAAATTTTGTTTTTGTATCTGAATTTATAATAATTTACCCAAAGACGACTTAGGAAAAATAATAACGACCGTAGCATACATAGCAACTATAAAGAAGGTACCTTTCGGAAATCAACAATAATGAAAGAAAAAATAAAATACATAAATTAGGCTGTAACATTAACCGCCCACATGAAATACGGAATATTTCAAGCTATTCTGTATCTATTGGTAAAGGACAAAGCTTTACCATGGGTCTTTTAAATAATAATCCTGTTGCTGTTCTTACCGTAGCGACTCAAGCCACGCCGTCATGTCCGGTATAAAATTCTACTATTCTACTATTCCAATTTAATGATTGAGTAAGTTCATTTTCAATTAGAACTAAAGAACCTGTTTTAATATTACTATTAGCCGGATCTCTAAACCATTTAAGTCTTTGCTGTAAAGTAGTGAGATAAGTATTATGCCATCTCTTCCAGAAATCTTGCTGAATCTTTTTAATTAATTGCCACCTATTTAAACGATTGCTAGGAACATTAGAGAAATATGTGGCAGGCAACCATGTAGGGGGTTCGAGGTTCAAAACATGACCCGGAGTAAGATATGAAATGTCATTAGGATCATTACTGAGTAGACACAATGGCCGAGAATTCAAAAGGGATTCTATTTTACACAGCAATGTGTACGTTTCCTCGTACGTAAGAATCTGTGATCCAATAACACGAACGAGTAAAGATTTTGCAGACTTAATTGCAGCTTCGAAAAGACTACCGAAATGGGGTGCCAAAGGGGTTTAAATAACCACTCTATTTTCTTCTGAGCAGAGGCTAGAAATCTTTGTAGAGGTTCCTACAAAGTTGGTGCCTCTGTCACTAAAAATCTTTGAAACACTTCCTCTGCGAGCCATGGGCCGCTCTAAAGCAGCGATAAAAGCTTCAGTGGTTAACTCAGAAGCCAATTCTAACTGAATCGCTTTAGTTGCAGCGCAGACAGAAACACAAAAATAAGCCTTTTGAGATCTCGTTCCTCGTGCCCTTGAAAGGGTAATGCGTACCGGACCAGAATAGTCAACTCCAACAATAGAAAATGGTTTAACCTGATTGACACGGAACGAAGGTAAACCACCCATTATAGGTTGAATGGTTTTAGGAGCTACTAGGAAGCACTTAAGACATTTACTTAAAACATGGTGAATAGCTCTTTGTGCCGATAATATCTAGAAATTCTGGGAGATTATTTGCCTGAACTTAAAAGAGAATGCGGTAAAATAAATTTCTTGTGGCAAAATAAAACAATTAGTACTAAATTTAAATTAACTAATATTCTAAAATTTCTTCAATAGAATTATTGGAATATTTCTAGCAATGGAATACAATACTATTTTTATGGATGCAAAACGTCCAATTAACGAAAATCTTGAATTATCGACATTGGTATCAATAAAATTGCATAGTATTTAAAAATTATAAAGTTTAAGTCGATGGCGGCACCATTTTACTTGCTTCATAATTATACTGCAATTTTATATGAATTACTGTTTTAGCATATGGAATAACTTTAGGGGGTGAGAAAAAACATGTACTTTTATTTTTACTCAACTATACAGAGGGCCACCCAGATATATAAAAAATATAATTGTATAAATAATGGGACGGGAACAATAGTTAATTAATGATGACATCAAACAAATAAGTTGGTAACATTTACAAGCACTGGCAAACGGCAAAAAAATAATTATCTAAAATGTAATCACCTGAACAAAATTAATAGACGGCTATCAGTAAGAACGACGCATACCAGTTGGCAAAAATTAAATTAATTGAAATAGAGACAATAAGAAACGGAAAGTGCATAAACGCGTAAGAACTCTTATCGATAAACATCAGAGTGTATTTTGAAATCATTTAGATACCAACATCAATTAATTTAAAATCAATTGGCGTAGTCCTAGCCCTAATTAGCAGGTTTTGGATAAAACAGTTTGCAAAAGTCACAGTAATATGTATTGAAATAAATATTGAAAAATTCATTTATAGGTGGCTTATCTAAATTGTTGAAGGATCAATATGAAAAATACAACAAAAACATTACTAATGAGCAGATGTATTGAATTTGGCAAGACAGCGAACAGTACGTGCAATTTGCGGAGTGGGTATTATTTTATTGCAGTTTTTATGGATTTATTACATTTGAATGTAAATTTCTTCTATTTTGATAATAAATCAGTCTGAAAATAAGTAACTTCAATGTACGTTTCATTTCGTAATTCTATGCTTATGTATTTTAGATAAACTTACATACTGCATATACATAACAAATAGTTCTTTATAGTAGGGTATACTCAAACAAGGAAATGAAAGAAAATGCACCTAATAATTACATTCCATAGACGGTATTAGTAATGTTATAACAACATAATGTGAGCGTGTTTGTGAAAATATATAAGCCTAAAATATACAGTAATGTAAAATAAATTAGCATAACATCAATTTTTATTAACAAATATACAATTTTCTTAACTAATTTTCATATTTGTTATACTATTCTTAATATGTTTGTGAATTTAATTACACTAAAAGTCAATACTGCAAATGCCGGCTTCGGTAGATTAGTGGTTTGTATCTTTGCTTCATAATCCAAGAGTCGCAGGTTCGATCCCCAGCAGCGCTGGAAATTTTTCATAGCCGAAAAAAAATTAAAATATGCCTTCGTTTCGGGTAGGGAGTAAAACTGTAGGCTTCGTGTCAATGCAATATTATTAGCAAGTAATTTTCTACAATTATTTAGTATTATTTTCCCTTTTTTCAAATTTTAAAAACTCAACAAAATTTATATAGTAATTCAGTTGAGAAATTCGTTTAATTAAATATTACAATAATATTAATTTCTTATAACGTTATATACATTAATTCTAACTAATTTCCGTAGGAAATCACCTTTGATAGCTCAGCGGTAGAGCATCTGCCCGGCAAGCAGAAAGTCCTGGGTTCGATTCCCAATCGAGGTGATAGTTTTTCTACATATTTATAACATCTTAACATTTAAATTAAAATTTATTTATTTTATCTGCCCTATTATTTTAAGGAATTTACTTTTCTCTATCCTTTTCTTATCCTCATCAGCACACGACAAAGATATTTTATTAAAATCTTTATTGCAGTTTAAACAATCATAATTTATGTTACTTAGTAATATTTAATTTCAATCCTGTCTCAACTCTCAAGGCTTTGATATAAATAAAAATTCTTTAAAATACATAATCTCTTTACAGTGATTTTCCTTTTTTCAGGAATAGTTACTTGTGAGGTCATCATATTCTTGAAATATATGGAAGTGTATTTATTAGGGTGGTTCTTATTTGGGTCATGTTGGAATTTCGGTTTTGCCGGGTGCCCATTTGATTCTAAAAAAAGCTGAAAATCTTAAGACCAATACGAACTTCCTATCACTATTCTAATCATTCGCTGTAACGAAGAGAAGTTTCCCATTTAAAATGCACGCTTTTTTTTCACTTCTTATGTATATATTTGTTCACTGGGACAAATCGTTGAGAAAAAATTTGAAAATTGATTTTTTTGGAATTAGCAGGGTTTGATACTACTTTTAGGCACAAAAAAAATTATATGGCGCATTCGACTTTTTTTCCAACGATTTACAAATAAATTCAAAATAATGCACTGTTCAATTAGGGTTGAAGTGATGTAGAATGTCTCATATAATTTTTTTTCACACCTAAAAGTAGCATCGATGCTTGTTAATTCTATAAAATCAATTTTCAAATTTTTTGCAAAAATTTGTCCCAGTGGTGAAATATATGTATAAGAATAGAAAAAACCCATGTATTTTAAATGGGAAACTTCTCGTCGTTACAGCGAATGATTAGAATAGAGATAGGAAGTTCGTATTGGTCTTAAAATTTTCAGTTCTTTTTTTGGAATCAAATGGGCACCCGGCAAAACCGAAATTCCAACATGACCCAAATAAAAACCACCATAGTATTTATGCTTTTCAATAAAGATGAAACTGAACTTATTATATACCATAGTAGACTTCTTGAAAATTGTTTACTATTTGTAAACAATTTAACACAGTTAACTATATGTATATTAAATTAATTTTTTTTTATTATTTCTTCACTACCTTGACTATCTCAATATCAAAGTATCATTACAGTATCTATTTAGTACAAATAAAAACAGTAAATTTACAATTATACAGAATTTTAATATTTAGGTTATTTCTTAACTAAATTCTAAAGTATTTTAGCCATACTCGTTGAACATAAATCTAATGGTGTTTCTTCATTTTTAGTCTTGATTTCGAGATTAGTCTAATTTTCTACTAACAATCCTGACGGTCTTCTTCACATAATAAATAATAATGTCACGTGGGGTTTTCGTGACTAGAGGACGTAGTATAACTATATACTAATAACAATAAGAAAGTACAAAGGTTCACATACATGAAGAGAATACATCGTGAGGACGTACATGTTCTCCTAAACTAGTACAATCAAGAGGGAGGTCGGATCCAACCCTGTTCTAGCACTAGGTCTACAAACTAAGCGTAGGAGTTAAACTCCTAATGATTTACAACTAAGCTTGGGTAGCCTGGTCACAACTTCCCATAATTTCGCAGAGAGTGGGCGTTTAGCGCAGCCCACTCAACTAAGCAACTAAGCATTACATAATTTAAAGAGTACCCACCAGCTTGCTTGTAGATGTAGTGTTGGAGCCAACTCACTGACTGATTTGAATAGCTCAAGCAAGCTGGTTATATACTGCTGAACGCGGAAGAAATTAGCATCGTAGTGGGAATCAGTGGGTTGAAGTTCCTCGTATGAAACTAAGGAAGTTCATGCTTCCTGGTTGCAGGCTTCTGGATAGTTTGCATTGGAGCTGCTGGTGCCTGGAAGTGTGGTAGATTCTCCTTAAGGAATGTGCACCTGCTTGCAAAGCGTGTAGGTTGCCTCGCATATACGGAGTAAGTAGGCGGATATGTTGCATGCCAACTAATGCAGTTGTGGGCGAAGCGAGAGCGCTTCTTCGAAGACCTCGCAGCTGGCCGCGCACATGGCTCCAAGTTGTCGGCGGTGAGACCGCAGCTGCTTAACTAGCGTGGGCCTTGCACGCTATATTGTACGAACGGAAGAGAAGTTGAGTTTTGTATATAATATTGAATTGTAAATATTTCCGTTTGTGACAATAATAATAATTGGCAATAAATTAAGAGATGTAATGTGAGCAGCTTCCACGATGTTTGGAGGTGTACAAGTGTACACTCCATTTTCCCATCATCGGATTCATTCATGATAAATCTAGAATTCCGAAAACAACAAAAATAAATATTAAATGTTTAAAGACAATAGCAATAATACATTTACAATTTGTATAATTTCAGTCAATCAACTATTTAGTACAGCTAAACAACCATACGTATTTACTCATTTTCAAAGGTAATTTGTTATAAACAATTACAATTCAATTGTCAAGGTTATTAACCCCTTTACAGCGAAATGTAAACTTATTCTGGCATCTCAGTTATTTTGAGTGACAAGGAAAGAGAGCTTTAAGTGTACCCACCGCGGTTGCACTTGTCAATTATGTAGCAAATTATAAAAGCTTTCATGGTTATTATTGTAATTTAGTAATAATAATGAAAAATATTATATTAACAATTATATAATAATGTAAAAAATTAATCAATTTTACGTTAATTCAATAACAATTTTATAATAACTTTATATAGTAATAAAATAATTAAATTAAGTCGCTTCAATAGGTTAATCAAAATATCAAAGTATAATTTAATGTAAAACATTAATTAACCAAAATAAATTAACCTTTATCTAAAATTTATAACTTTTATATTTAATTAAATAATTAAAAATATTATAATATTGCATGCGCTGGCATCTATGGCGTTTTAATAGAACTAATGATCATGCGATATCATTTTCCACGGTCATTTCCGTTCAGTTTAGAAATTGTTAGCAATGAGTTATTTTCATGGTTACTAGACTACTGTATGAAATTTTCTGTATGGGGAAAAGGTAAGGGTAAGGAAATGGAATCTCTATGCCCTTTAAAAAAGGAATTTTTATTTAATTTGGTATAGATAACAAGATTATCCCGTTTAAGCGCTAGTATTTTCATTTCTGGTTAAGTTTAACTTGAGATTAATGTTAATCATACCATAGATATGTTTATTGTGACAATTATTTTCATAGCAATACCGGCTCTATTTGTACATCACCATGTAATAATCCTATTAATATTTAGATCTAGCATTTACAGACAGTTATTATAATCGCTTTATTTTGCACTTAACTTAAAGTTAGTTTTCCTCCAATCTCTTACAAAGGTATACGTTTATCATGGTGGCTCAGGTGCATACGTGATCCTAAAGGAAATAAAGCGGGTGTAGTGATTGATTGGTGCCCATTTTACTTTCAATTTGTTTTTGTCTTTTAAATTAAATGGTTGACAAAACGACTATTGATACAGTTCAATTGATCATCTTTGCGATGCATTCTAATATCTCATATCTTATTTGACTGATACACAGTTAACACATTTAATTATTTAAATAATAGTAATGTTTAAATAATAAATTGTCTGTCTAGCACTGCGAAATCACAACTAACGTATGCTTCATAAGTAAGTACCAAAGAAGTAGTAGAAGCGAATTAAAGTCTTTTTAAGTTTAGAATCAAACTAAAAGTCAAAATTTCTTCTAATTTTTCTCCGCCTTTCGTAGTTAATAATAATAATGTTTATGGTGAAAATAATACAAAAACAACAAAAAGTAAGGTCTTTGCTAGTAGAAGGTCTTCCATTCCACCTAAGTAATTAAGTATAATAATATAAAGTTATAAGTAAGAATAATTAATAGTTAAGCATAAAGTTCATTTAAGTACATCTGATAATATTTTGAGCAACAACTGTTTTTTCCATGAGAGGAGTGGGAAGAAACTAATTAATGTTAGTTGCATCTTCTGAAAATCTATCAATAGTTATTCTGCTGTAACTCCGGTAATGCCGTGCTTCGGAAACATTAGGTTCGATTAAAGATTTTATTTTGCATATGTTAACATAAATATGGTCACTAGGTTCTAACTCTACTGTTTTACAATCTATAAATTTAGGTACCATATAATTGCTTATATACAGGAGATCAATTAAGGTAGCTGAATTGCGGGTGATACTCGTGTTTCACTGACTTATTGAGTTAATTAGATATTTTATAAAACGTGTTTAATTGTTTTTATTTCTGAGTGAAATAACAAAAATGTCTACATTAAAGTCGCCCATCAATAGTATACACTTATACTGTCTATTTTCAGTAAAAATCTTCTAGAACTACATTTGGATTATGTAGGTATATATTTCCCACTAGCACATGGTTACATATAATATTCACCTACCAATAGTAGCGTTAATGCTCTTATAGGAAATCAATGTTTTAAGGTTATTTTGAACAATATTCCTATTCTCCCACCCTTCGTAGGTCTGTCAGCTCTTATGAAGTTATAATTCTGTAACGATATATGCTTTGTCGGGTCTCGTTTACGCCAAGTATACGAAATGGAAGTTGAGATATCATATCTGTAAAAATCTTGAATTTATTGGAGAAAGATTAAATATGGACATAACCACAATAAAGTCTATTACTTAGTTTTTGATTTGGCAATTTGTAGTTGGAATCCTATTAATATATCAAATATAGTACCTATCCTTGCTGTTAGAATCAACCTTAACAGGTTCAGTTTTGACGGATTTAAAATGATTACGTTGAATTTGTATTTCATCAAGATTAACAACAGGACGAGGTCAACTAGGTTTTTCTCAATGCCTTGTACCCTTATATTGTTTGTGGTGATTCTAGAGCTTACGGCTTTTGTAACTGATCTGGAGGCAGACTAGAGTGTATAGTTATATGTGAGAAAACGAGGTCAAGATGGAAAAAGCAGATGATTCATTTATAGCATTGCAACACTCCGAGACCGGCGTCAAACGGCAATTGAAACAAGAAACGTGATAGACAAAGTTCGTAAAATCAGTATAAGTGAGCGTACAGTCAGAAGAAGTTTGTTTAAAGTCGTATGTGCCAATATAAGTCCCAAAACTTAACGACAATCGACTAGAGCAACTAGCTCGTGAAAAATAGATTTTGACCCGGAAAAAAATTACGGCAGACGAATATTCTTTAATTTAAGTAGTTTCTGTCGGAAACGATTATATGAACGTCAAGGAGAAGAAAATGCACAATTTACTTTTACTGTCTTTTGGTGGAGCTCAGTTATGAAGTGGGGAGGCATACGTTTAGCGGCACGCATATATAGTTGGTGATGATTGATGGCGGCGCTTTAAGTACAGATAGATACATTAGGGATATTCTCCAAAACCATTTGGTACCTTTCTCCCCGCATAGCGGGGAAAATTTCGTCTTAATGCAAAACAATGTTCTTCTTAATTCGTCGTAATTGACTTTTTAATTTATGGGTATAAGGAAACGAAATGGCTAGCATGTTCTACGGGTCTGAATCCGATTGAACGGGGGCGGTGCATGCTAGGCAAACGACTTAGGTCAATAATTCCTGCTGTTCATAACATAGACTAAGTAAAGGCTGCTTTCGTGGCAGAAGTATGAGAAGACAGATGACTGCAATCATAAGAGTCGTTGGATATGAACAGGTTATTAAAAAACATAATCCGTAATGTAATTTTTCTTATTCATTAAATGTTTAAAACAAGTCAAAGTGTATAAAGAGTACGAAATGTATGTTTCATGTTCTTTAAGACAATATTCTTATCATATAAATAATAGCCCGGTTGCTAGTATCACAGAGATTCAAAAATGTTAATTAAAATGTAAAGTAAATATCCATCATTCATTATGATAACCATACTAACTTTAAAAGTGTTTTGTAGGAAAAGTTTAAAATCAGAAAT
Source organism: Agrypnus murinus (assembly GCA_929113105.1). NCBI lineage: Eukaryota > Metazoa > Arthropoda > Insecta > Coleoptera > Elateridae > Agrypnus > Agrypnus murinus. The sequence goes on along the minus strand of OV816024.1, from coordinate 216,832,901 downwards.
TGTTGAGTATTTAAATCAACTTTTAATTAAATGATTAAAAACAATAGTACATTGTTAACAAAATGTATCGATAACATTTTAAAATCTTTGCGCAGGTTTGTCCAACTTCTTTTGGTATATGTCTTATTGTACGATCTATGTCATGTAAACAGTACCTAACATAAGACAAAGTGTCAATTTGTATGTGACTTCCTGTATATGCCTTGAATATCCAAGTACTAATAGACTGGTTATAACATAGATGTCATGATACCATTCATTTGCATTTTTTAAATTTATTTAGAAAATGGCGCTAATAAATTTTTGGTGCAGTTGTATTAGTATAACGGAAGCAGTATTCAAATACCGACACATATTATCGGTAATTTCAATATAAGTGACTATTACCAGTAATCAACTTTGGGGTGGTTTCCGTGTCTGGGAGATGACCTCAAATCTCCGCAAAGTCAGCTTTATTAATCCAATCACTGCGGATTTATAAAACTTCAAAGTTAACCAGTTGAAAATGTCATAGCATTGTCATCGAACTCCTGGACGAGTTTTTTTCAAACACTCCCGACTTACCCCCCTCAACTTAACCTTCAGCTTTACCGTTGACTTGGTACATTCAGATACAAATTATTCTTGATTCGCCCGGAAAATGCCGTGAAGAGGGAAGATTTCGCTTTTCAGGACGTACCAAAAAAATAGCAATTGAGAGAAAAGGGAGAAGGGATCGTCGATGTTTGCGCAAACGTGCTAGTTTTCAACAAACAGTTTTACTGGATAACTCTGAAAAGGGAATTTCAGAAGTTACATCTTCTAGCAAGCTGCAACTGCAACTCCAAACAAAGTAGCACAAATGCTAAATTCCTCACATTTCCAAAAATGTCGATATGCTGCCAATTTACTTTTACCAAATAAGGAGCTTGTGGTATCGCATCCAGTTAAAGCATGTGAAAAGAGAATAATTTTGCATCCCTTTTCGCCAAGCACATGTTGCATCGATTTAATATCACGTTTTTTATCACTGAACGTAGATGACTGCAAACAAATATTTCGTGTATTATGGTAAATCAAAAGTACAAGAATATCGGTGTCGTCAGCAACAACTGTTACATGCTTTTCTTCTGCCTAGGTCAGTGCTGTTTTTGCAATATCTGTGTCAGCATCATCTGTAGCATGAATCACAGTGTGGCCATTCGCTTCTAAATGTTTCCCAAGCATGATTATAAAGCACTGTTTATTTTCATTATTAGAAAGAAAGGGTCCTTTGTCCATAAGAAGTGGAGAGCTCTCAGTAAATTTCACTGAGTTACTGATCATTGTTTTGTGCGTATCTGATGCTCTATATCCTTTGTGCTGGAGATGGCATAGCCATCAAATACAATTGTCACAAGTTTATATTGCTTAGCAATATGACTGCTATATAGTTGTAACACATGTGAAAATTCTCCAACACCAAGGAGGATTGGACTTATGTGATCTGGGTCTTGAAGCTTGCACCAAAGCCTGTCCAATGGAAATCTTCTCTACATGACATGCTTTAGTACCAATGATGATATCCAAAGAATGTTGCAAAACAGGTGGCAAGAACTTTTTATTTTCCTGTTCAGATGCAATTTCTGATGACGAGGGATAGTATCCAATTGAAGTCGACAATAGTTTGATTTCTGTTTTGGTCAGTTTTGCTGCGCTTCAATTAGACGATATTTTTCTAATTCAGGGTCTTCTAATTTTTTTTGTTTCTGGTAATCTAAGAGAATATTAGCCACTGTTTGACCCATAGTTACCATATTAGGCATCCCATTTTTTTGGAAACGATAATGTTATCAACAAAATGTTCTTTAAGTTTTTGCAGTATGTGGCGATGAGTATATGGTTCATTACCAACTGGTAGGAAGTCTTTCATTTTAGTAGACAGCTGCTGGACAGAAACCGGCTCATCATTTCCTTGAAACCACCTACTTATTTCCAAAAAACCATCATGTTTTTCTTTGTCTGCAGGACGACCAAGAGGCTGGCAACGTAATTCGTCTTGGGAATCATCTCGGTACTTCATTGGGACCGAGTCACCTTTTAGAAAATTTACGCTGCATGCCTGGTGATAAATGGGATTTGCTGCTGGTAAATCATAAACTGATAGCAATCGTGATTGAACTTTGGCTGACCATAAATCATTTCTTGAGTTACACGCCTTCACAACAGAATTTTTAAACATTACTATACGGACCTGCATAACGCCAGATTTAACTCGTATTTCACTGTCAGTAATACTTCATTATTCGAGACATTTTACTTTTAAAAATCAATATTATTATCTTTTTCAGCATGAAATTTCCCGTAATTTGACACCACTCATGACTTTTTGAATTTTTGATGCTTTTTTCTAGATGGCGACTAAAAAACGTATTTTGCACACACAGATTTCTTTAGACTTTTAGTATGTCAAAAAGATACCAACAGCCAACTAAGAAATTCATACCCCGTTTTTGTGGGAGTTCCACCCAAAAACCTATATCTACTGTACTAATAGACAATATGGAATCCCCCTGAAGTTATGATGTACGTAGTAGAAAAAAACTGTTGGGAATTCCTGTCAATTGAGTCTACATCGATACATCTAATGAGTAAAAATAAAGATCTTCCTAGAGGCACAATGTTCTTTTTGTTAGCAGGAGAATGGGTACTACACTATATTTGCCCTCTGCTAAAAATATCTGTTTTAGCACAAGTGGATACATATGAGCAATGGGCAATATGGGTAATACAGCATAAAAGATTCAATAAGTCTTTTTCTATTTTTAGGTTACACTAACTTAATAATTCATTATGATTAATCTCTTAAAACAAATAAGTTAGATGCACCAATGTTGATATAGTTATGTACATACGATAGGACGTGTTCGAGTCTATTATAAAAGCAAATCCATGTATAAATGTACTGAATTATAACGGTTAAATGCCTTATGCAATTATGCTCCTGGAAAGCAGTGGCCAGCTACAAGGTGTACATACAATTTGTCAATCAGTTAAGTGACACGTGGCGTTTCATGTGATATTTATTCAACCATGCATGTGGACATTTGGTTTCATGCACTTGACAGCTAAATCTTCACGTAATATGGAGTAAACTAATGATCCGTGTTATGTGATTTGAATTCGGATGCAACAAATTACGAGGACTAAATCGTGTTAAATTGAATTAACGCACCTCTTTTAATTCTGATTTTAACTACTTGAAAGCATGCATTTGTTCAACAGATGTCAATATTAAAAGACTTAATTAACTCTCTAGTCAGCTACGTAATTAATGGATGATAGTTACGTCTCTTTCTCTTTAATACTTAACTTACACTATAAAGTGTATGTTAATAAGTAGGTAGGTATCAATTAAAAAGATCAATTAGAAAGATTTGTTTTGAATTGGTGTTTTGTAAATTAAGAGGTATGAATATGTTGCTTGAAATAAGTGTTGTTATAACATGAGCTACTCGTAAAGTAAAGCCCGCCTTGTAGTATGTTATGTACATTAATTTACTGTTAGTTTCCTGGAAACTGTAAGCTTGAACGTTGAGTAGGTGTACTTAGCATGTTGTGCAAGTGCTTTCTGGAAATTATAAATACTTAAATAAATTAGAGCTGATGATTAAGATGGAAATTAAAGTGCAACCAAATCTTGAACATGTGTAGACTTCAAAATAGTTCTAATCCCTTTTTCTTATTCGCTGCCTAAAATACTAAACTAGAAATGCTTATACGTATTGTCATGATATTTATTTGACATATATAATATAAAGAAAATACTCACTCGGTGGGTTTTACCAAGTTTAAATTTTTTTTAACGAGACGTTAGATAGGGTTCACTGTCAAAATTATTATTTGATAAAATTTTAATAAGAAACTATAAAAAGGTTTTATTTTAATAAACATGCACTCTAGAAGGCACTAGGCAGTAAAAGGATATTTTTAAAGTTTTTCTTAAAATTTTGGTAATTTTCCGAGCTTTAGGCCAAATTAAGGCATGTTTTGACCTAAAACAGATAACTTGTGTAGTAGTGGTGATGTATGCAAGTATTTACTACCTTACCTGTATCGTTAAATAGTTTCTTTTATGCAAAATTCTACAGCTCGTGGCTAAAATATTTTAATGCTGTTTTGTCAAGCAGTTTCTTAAGCATAATTTTAAAACTATCCTAAATGCTGGGGTTGCTTTTGTAGAAGATATCATTGAAATAAAATGCAAGTGTGTGCGTTTTTCCATTGCAATCTGAAATAATGTAATTTCGCTAGTATAAATTTGGCAACGAACGGTGAGGCTTTTCTTAAAAAATATAAATCATTCATTATAAATCATAGTAGTGTGTTAGTTTAGAAAATGGACATTTTAACCTAGGCCGCTAAAGTTGTGGTAGCAATACTTTAGAATATAAATGTGTGTAATAATAATAACTAAAAACCAACAAAAGCACTTACTGTAGAAGCTACAACTGCCGCAAAACGTAGTTGCTAAAGACAAGACGAGACGAGACTTCGATCAGCGTCGCCCTTTCGATTTTGATGCCCCGGGCACAAATATGGAGCGGAGCTCGCCGTAAATAAAAAAATGAATAAATAAATAAAATATTTAATTTTTAATATAACAAAATGTTCTCGGACGACTGGCGGTGCAACGCACCCCGTCATTGAACGCGGTGCCGATTTAAGCAGTGTTGCTAGATGGACCGGGCGAACGGGATTTTTCCACTAAACCCATTACTAGCTTTAATCCGACCAGCGGCGCAGGACTATTCTGTTATAAGCGTCTCATGTCTGCCGGTTTACAAAAACGTTCAAACGGTGAGCCGAGCCGTTTGGAAGTTTGGTGTACTTGATTTCAAAAGTAATGCCTTGCTATCTGTTTTACTATTTACATTATGGCATATTGAGCTTACGCTGATTTCAAAGTATCGATTAATTGACTACGCGAGTCATATCATCAATACTTTAGTATGTACAGGGTATGTCACGACGAGTTTTGGTTAGAAGAATGTGGAAAACCAATGACCTGCGATTTAAAATTTTGTAGATAATGGTTTTGTGTTACGCTCTTTTAACTTAAAATAATCTCAGATCCATGCAATTTCCAGTCTCACCGAGAATGGGTGTCAATTTCTTATTTCAAATGGAACATCACAATTTTTACTACTGATAGGTATTCCTGAGATAACTTTAGGAGGAGAAACCTGAGATATTTCAATTTCTTTAAAAAGATTCTACGCGTTGGTTTAACAAACTTACCCACCCACCTGCTTTTAGCTAAACTAATCTTCCACACCATCCACCCCACCCGACTCAATCCCGAGCTTACCCCTACACAGCGATGTAACCACCTTCCCAAATCTGCGTCCCATCCCGCCTTACCCTTTCTTCGACTCGCTTACTCACCCTGTTTCGGCTTATCCCTCCTCCAACGAACTACCGGGTATCTACGAACGACCTCTGTTGATTTACACATCGTTTCCCGACTTACCTTCTATACTTGATTTATCCCCTTTCCCCGATTTACCCACCTATTCACGCTATAAAAGTCTACATTGAATTCATGTTTCATAGGTTTAATCAACTTTCTAAACTTTGTCGGCTATTTTAGCCATGTTCTTTAAGAGATATGGTATAGGTTCTTCAGAAATTCCTGTTCTACTTTTTCATCAAATATTCGAATCTAGAATCCTTTAAAAATTCCCAAACAATACACACACATCGGATCCAGATATACGTACTACGTAAAAATGTGTGCATGTACAGATTAAAACAGTTTTAGACATGTAGTCTTGGAATTGTCTGAGGAATACATATCGATAATAAAAATTGAGCCGTTCCATTTGAAATAAGGAAGTTGACATCCACTTGTTGCATATACATATAAGTATTCTTATCACCAGGTTGTTTAGAATCAAATATTTTTATTGATCACTCCTTGTACATACTATAAAGTAGACGGTAGGTTAATTAAATATTCTCGGTTATATTCGACGTTTTGGTTACTGTTTTTGTAACCTTGTTCTTACTAATTAAATATCGTATCTTTCATCCTTTATTAATAAAGGTAAAAGCATTTGCTGCATTGTATTCATATCAGCGCCCATTTTATGTAATTATTTTTTTATTAATGTTATATTTATAAAAATAGTATATTTATAAATTATATTAAATAATAAAAAAAATTACAAAAGCTGGGGATTAGAGCTCGGGTTTTTTAATTAGAATCTAGTATACACAATAGGATGCAGCATTCGACTATGGAGCTGTTGTCATACATTTCTTCTTTAATCAATATCCATTTATTATATCTTTTTAGTTGTTTCTTCTTATATTATTACTTTCTTTTTTAATTATTTTTTACAATATTACTAATTACAGTACATTTATTTATCAATTGAACAACATTAACTAACCAATAATTAATATTAATTCGTCTACGCATGTAAAAGTTATGCTTCCATAATCTAAATTTCGTTGGAATTCTATAGCAAAGAGTGGAAATGAGTAAGAGAGAGATGCATGATTTCCACTACTCAATATGGGCGTGTAATTTTAGCAAACGAATCCATCCATATTTTAGAAGATTATTTCGAGGTTATGTCTAAAACGATAAAAGCTGGTATGGTATATGCCCTTAAGAGTTGAAATAAGTTGAAATGCTAAGAGTAAGTACAAGTATGAAGATTTAAGTGACTAATGGTTTTTCTGTTAACTAATGTTAACCGAAAATGTGCAAAATTTAACATAAATCCTTTTTCGAGGGAAAGCGTCAATATGTTCATTAAAATTAGTTTAAAAAGCACGATTAAATAAATTGTTTACCTTATAGCCTCATAAAAAGTATATATCATTTGCATCCCATTTGGTCGTTATACAATTATATGAAAAACAATCGAACAACAACAAACAACAACGTCAATCGTATAATCCCTTTGTACTCTAATGATATTCATTCATAAAAACAGTCATTACATACATATTACCTCAAGAAGGCATTGGATGCTAAGTGATTGCCATAGCTACAAGAATAAATAACAAGTAATAAAAGATATCTTAAATGAACACGTTTTTTATTTACTCCAACATTAAATATAACTTCTGGTAAACCACCTACCGTTATAGTACTAAATTAATACCTGTCAAGAGCGATGTTATTCTAATATGCTCACATAATTTTCAATTGATGTTGAGATAATACATGTGCATCAAGTGCACCTTGCAAATTGCTCTTAAAACCCATTGAAAATTATGCGAGCATATTAGAGTAACATCTCTCTTGACAGTTATTAGTTTAGTACACAACGGAATTTTACGATTGACGTTATTGTTTTTCAGATAATTGTGTAACGACCCAATCGGATACAAACGATATATTATACTTTTTATGAAAATTAAAAACTTAATACTTTTTAATTGTGCTTTTGAAATTAATTTTAATAAACAAATTGTAAATATCACAACGTTTTTTCTATTTTATTTATTATTTCAAATAGTACTTCTAATGTATAATTTTCTTTCTGTATTCTCAGACTAGAGAAAGGTTAGAAAAACAGTAAGCGAAACGTCGAACACAACCGGGGATAATTAACGTCCCGTTTAGTTTATACAGGGTATTTCACAGAACATTCGTATTCTCTGAACAGGTGATAGTACTAGTAAAATTCAACAAAAAATAGCATTAGTGCCTATTGTTTATAATAACCGAGAAAAAAATTGTTTCTGAAAAATGGGTTGGTGGTCACTGGTTTAAGAATCACAGTTGGTGCTGGATGTACCTAACTGCATTTTTAACGTCATATCTGATACATTGATGCAGCTGATGTTAGGTGTTGTAACAATTTGTTTTGACTATTATTTCCAGCGGTTCCCAAAAGTTGACTTTTTAGCAAATTTTTCTCGATGTGCGTAAAATCAAAATGGCATAAGGATTTATAAATAATTGTGAGGCATTGTAATTTAATGTAATACTTTTCAATTGGCTCAAGTGTGTCACTCCATATAATATGTCATTTTAAGCCAAGACCTTGCTGCATCCAGCATATAACTTTACACGTTCCAATTTGATCTTTATTGGGTCACTCTTAAAATGGATAACAAAATAAACAAAGAGAACCACGTGATGGGTATGAAAACACGGTTCATAGTAAATGGAAGCTAGGATTCAACTGATGTGACTTTTGAAGTGAAATCCAGAAGATACTTTGAAGTGTAGTAACATCATTCCGATCTGATTAGTTATTCACAGTTAACAAAGTTTTATTATGTTGTAGACGATTACACTCATCCAGGTCTAATAAGGTCAAAAACACTAAGCAAACTATTACCTTCTACCTCCACTACCCTTACCCCTAATAATCGCTTGAAATCGCAAAATCGCAATGTTCTTACATGTGCTATACTGTCACAAACGGAATTATTTTAAATGAAATCCTTTTTGTAACATTTCAACTTGCATTCATTTAATATCAAGAGTAGTGCGATACCCGCCTACGCGCCGCCACGCGCGGTTCACAATCTGCATAAGCCTTGAGAATAATATATACAGATTGAATCTCATTAGAATAAAATGGAATCTCATTAAACTAAATTATTCAGTCTGCAGAATAAATTATACAATTCGTATCTTATTAGAATAATTTATACAGTTTGGATCTTATTAAGTATTCATGTGTTCTTCGTATTCCACTTAATGTATTCAATTAATTCAGTAACGTTTCCGCCTTCAGCAATATATAAACCCGCTTGTTCTTGCTTCAAATCAGTCTGTGCCAGGACTCACTAGAAGCCTCATCAAGAACAAGCGGGTAAGTGCCTTTTGACTAATTATGGCTTAGTTTGCTTAGTTTGAGTGGGCAAGCGCTAAATCGCCCACTCTATGCAGAATTTTGGGAAGTTGTGTCCAGGCTTTCCGGCTTAATTACCAGGAGGTTATCTCCTACATGCTTAGTTTGTAGACCTAGTGCTGAACAGGGTTGGTTCCCACCTTCCCTGTATTGTAGTAGTTTAGGAGGACATATACGTCCTCACCATATGTCAACATGTAATCCCTTTGTAACCGTTGTAAACCTTTTGTACTCTGTTTATTGTCAACATGTAAACCTTTTGTACCCTGTTTATTGTCTTAGTATATAGTTGTTGTTACAACTTGTGTTTGATTCCTTTCTACCTCTGACTACGTTCCCCAGTCACGCAAACCCCACGTGACAATACTCTTAGACTCTTCAAGAGCTAAAGAGCTAAAAAACAACTTAAAATAACCATCCACCCCCACCTACATTATTCCCCAGTACACCTACCTACCTCTTAAATATTTTAACTGATAAAATGTTTCAAATTAGCACAAGTTTTGTTTGGATACATTCAATTTTGTCTGTCAGTTTCGATTACCACACAACAAAAATGGCGGTTTTTGACAATTTTAGTTGCCTCTTTTTAATGGAACATCCAATATATTTTTTAAGATCCTAAAAGAACCGTCCTTCGGTTGCCCAGTGGCTTAAAGTTATTTAAAATCGACTTCTCAGTCGTCTTCTCAGCAGTCTCTGAAACAAAAAGGTATAATGTAGTTAATTAATTAAATGTTTTTCATGTACGCATTTGTTCCAACGTAAGCATAAATTAGTAAAGGCTTTGTCAAGCACTTCTTTAGTAATGTTATCAAATGCCTGGGAAATGTTATTGCTCAGCTCATTCAAATTGTGTGGTGCAGGATTATAAGCTAGTGATTTTATGTATCCCCATAAAAAAAATCGGGAACTGTCAAATCAGGTATAAGTTGAGAGCCCACTGTACTAGACCACTTCTGCCAGTCTAATTGTCGCCAAATTTATTGGAAACAGAGTTTCTTGCTACTAAGGGATAATGAAGGAAGCCCCATCTTGTCGTTTCATTTCTGTTACCATTTAATTGTATGTCTCTAATTGTGTATAAAAAAATAATTCTAACATGTTTGTATAGTTTTCGGCCGTATAGTATACGTATTGTGTTTTCGGCGAAGAAGGATGGTCCGTATATTTTGTTTTTGCTAATAGCACAACAAACATTTATATTTAGTGAATCCCTTTCATATGTATGTAATATGTATGTAATGACTGTTTTTATGAATGAATATCATTACAGTACAAGCCCGTGGTCAACATTAGAGGCAGTTGGCGACCATATGAAAAGATGTTATCATTCGACTTGTATCATTGAGAAGAGATGATTGATATGCTACATGTTTATGCTCACATGTGACTAATTTTGTTGTGTAACCTACGTACTTATTTGAGAAGATGGGTACGGAGAGGAGATGGTGCTTACATATAGTTCTTTTATTGGAATTGTGGAGTGATTTGGCATCGAGTGATATCACATGATATCGACTGACATTCTCTTTGGTTTTCGATCAACACTTACGGGGTCCTGGGCATAATGTAAGGGGGTAGCAGATGGTTGTTTTGATTGCTGTTTTTGGACTTTTTAGTTCATGCGGGTGTAATACTTAGTATACCATGTAAGGACTCTGATGAACTTTTTTTAAGTGTCCTTAGAGGCTGGAGAGAGTAGTTGTCTTGGGTGAGTATTTAAAGTTCTTAGGTCTTGAAAAGTCTAATGGTATACTACATGTTTAGATTTCTTTGGAAAATTCAGTGATAATGGGAATAGGGAAGTGTGGTATGTATGGAACATTGAGAATTTAGTTTTTAAGGGATCTTAAGGGTAAGGCGAATGCGTGGTTCGATGTAAGTAAAATGTTGAAATAGTTTTTAGAAAAATTCTGTGAAGGCACCTTGAGTACTTCTCTTGTAAGTAGTTACAATTAGTTGGATTAGTTAACAGAATCCTAATAGAACATAACAGTTCTAGACACAACACTTTAAAACAGACTTACAATTAGACTAAGTGCTGGTACAAGGAATTCGTCACAGGATTGAGATAGGAGAAGTACAATTCAACCAACGAATGTGTAAACTCACCAACTGCTCCGGATATGCTCTGTAGTTACTTTAGCGGTATCCGCTGCTCGGTTAGTATGGCTTCTTAGATGGAATTGAATTAAAGAATGTTGTTTAGTCATCCAAAGAATTAGAAAAAAAAACTATTTTCTGTTACCTAATTTATAGTTATATGTTACTTAATAGTTCTAATAGTTATCGTCACTATTCTACACTTTTTCTACCTTGCCTTCGTTCACACAGCGAACATATGTACTATTGATTTTATAATGATCTAGGACAGCAAGGCTAATATGATGTTATTTTATTCTTTTTTCTCAGTGTAAATGATAGGATAATATAATAAGAAATATCATCATATTAAGCAGCCTTGCTGTCTAATTACTATAATAATTACAAATAAAATTAACAAAAATTATCTTTAAATAAATTTGTTATTCTAATTATTATAAACTTCATTGATTTTAAATAGTAAACTTTATTGACAATAAAATCGTCTAACAAACTGTAGTTCTGAAAAGAACTGTTTAGTAAAATAGGAAACCCAGCAAAATAAAGCAAAAATTCCATGAAAACCGAAATATAAAACCTACGGCGCGAAATTCAAATTGTCGTCACTCATTTTGGATGACACTGTAGTTAAAATAGTTGACATTTAAGTTTATTGTTTCAGTTTAGTTATTTGTTTAATTGACACCAAAAATGCGTGTTTTTGGAATGAATAAAAAAAGTTTCCGGAAGACGAACAGAATTAAACTTTCAATCTTTTCTCTAATCGTTTTTAACTGTTTACCAAGTTCCGTGAAAATGTTTATAATAAAACAACTTGGGGTTAAAAGTAATATGTGGTGAGGTGCATCGTCAAATTATTTTGTTTTACTAGTGCAGAGAAAAATTACGTTTTGTACAGTTGTTGTAGTGATCAGCAAGCCGGGCGTGATCTTGCCAGTTGGGTTTACAATTTCATGGGCTAGTGCTTTTACACAATTATGACGAGTGATGAATCACTCTTCGTAATTTTATACGTACGACTGCACGGAATTGTGTACTTAATTACACAATTCCAATCAATCAAGGGATGCAGGCGAAAGATCAGTAATAGTTCCTTTTTTATACAAAATAATTTGATATTATTGTGTAATATTCGCGCGGTTGAAGAAATAAGATTAATTGCTGCGCTTGTAATCGTTACTGAGCTTGCATTATTAAAGATCATTTAAATGAGATCCATTAACATTAAATTAATGCTTTTGAGAACTTCTATAATTTATGAATACCGTCATAATATTAATTACTTTTATAGTCATCAATGGAGCTGTTGGGAAAAATACTAAAATGTTTATGCTTATCCAGCTTCCCAAGTAAGTATAATAAATTTACATCTAAAACCCCTAGATGTTTATAAATGCAAAATTTGCGACCCCGTATTTGCGTGTAGGTCGAAGATAAAAAACGAGAATTGGTTAACCCGAACCAAATGGATGACCACAATTGCTACATTAGCCGCAAATAAATTGAAGCTTCGCCTTCTCCTCTTATAGCATAAATCGTGCTTCCGAGGATAGTTTTGGAGTTCTTATTTCTGACTTAATAGTGTTATAATCACACTTACACTGAAACTTGTTAGAAATGTTGTAATTTATTTCGCCACTTATATCCGCACAGTAATTACATCTTGTGCACAGGTGAATTATTAATCTCACTAGTATAATTAAACTGTCCACTTACAAATGAAGTTAATTAAAGCTTGCATAATATTTTGCGGTAGGTACGAGAAGCATATTTTAGAAGTTGCAAACTATCAAGTTAGCTAGGTAAGTAACAAACAAGTAATTTATGAACAGCTTCGGTTAATTTAACTCTACAATGCATCCCCATTTAAAATTTAACTGACTAATAAGATGGTATAAATGTATATAAAATAAAAAGGAGTACATGGAGGGCTGATTAATGGTAACTGATTCAATCGTTTCGACTGAACACAAATTTGCCGTCTAGACTGGAACAAGAAATAAGCAACGCCGATAATTCACTTTAAAATAGTAATGAGACGCTTGTCTGGAATACGAATGAGCGTATTCGCTTAGTATACGCACGATCCCTTATTTGAATTCCGCTGACCCACTGCCCATCCATACTGAGAGATGCTTCAGATGCTAACGACCGTCTAGGAACTACTAAATAAGCGGGAAATAGAGATCTGCAGGGGAATACCTCGTAGTTAAACAAATTGTTGTGGTCGGGCTATAATTGCATAAATATGAAGAATATACCCCAGGTGCTGTTAAAAGGGGTGTATTATAATTAAGTCTAGTTCAAATGCAGATAGTACATAGTTAAATAATATTGTCCTGGATGCGCTAAGATAATTTACCACTTTTGTGATTTATTCGCTTTATGTTATTGTTCTTTTTCTGTATATACCGTGTGTCTCATGGATGGCGGAACATGTGTATATTGCCAAATAATTTGTGTCGTTTTTCATATTAAAAAACCGTCTACGTAGACGGCATTAAACCGTAGAAGGTTGCGTTTCGTGGTTCATAAAATGTTTCAATGTTCAATTCTTGAGTCAAGTAAAATTCTTACGTGTGGCCTTATTATCTCCAGTTATTCAGATTGCTTTATAAAGGACTATTAGACCATAATAGTGGGTACCTTGTTCCTAACAGCACATTCGATTTTACTTTCTTTCGTAGAAAAAATGCTTAAGTCTTACTTCCCCAATAAATTCAATTGTATTTACTTCGCTCACCCATATACACATGCATGTATTGAAGAGGTACTTCAAGTTGAAAATGTAATTGCGCATCTTTTAGAGAAGCTGCCAAGAAACACAGAGTATTAGATAAAGACTGATTTAACGAAAACTCACTCAATCTGTCTAAACTCAAATATATACGGGAAGTGTTTACTTAATTCTAGGAATCATTTCATATCTATTTACTTACATATCTTGTAACGGTTCATTTTTTTAACTTCCACAAAATGCAATTTTATTTGTATAAATGATAAGAACCCTTAGTGCGGCTCTGTATATTAATGTATATCTTCTCTTGATTTAAAATTGTGTTGGTATTCGATATAAATGTGAGTTCTTAAATATCAGGGGTCATTTTTAAAAAAGAAATATTCCAGATTACTAAAATTATTTCTAGAAAACTCTATAGACTTCGCTTTAAACAAAGGTACCGTACCGCACATGCTAGCATTCACCATCTCTTGTTTTCGCGAAAAAGAATATTCTCGAATGAATTTGTCCCCTAAATTTAAAAGGCCAGCGATTTCAGTTGATGTGAACGTACATTTTAAATATTCTCATACACGTTTAAGTTGAAATTCTATAAAAAATATCATTAAAACCTATCTTGTCTTAATTTTATGATTTCCTTGTACGTGCTTATTGGTAAATTTTAAATAAACACATCTGCGTTTCCAAAGATATCATGTCTGCAAATCTTGTTGTGAAACCCCGGGCTCTGAATTTTCTTTGTGTAACAATACTAATTTTGGTTGGCTTAAAAAAGTCATGTCATTCCCTTATTGGTCTATTCGAAATGCTCCCTCTTAAGATTGTCCGTCACCATGTAAGTTTGAATCCTTCATAAGCAGACTCCGAAATAAGCTTTTGGTGAGCACGGAGCTCTGGGGCTCTCTCTCGGAGGGATGTCCCAGGTAAAGTTTTTGTTAATCTTTATTTTAAAACACTACAGCTTTAATATGAATAAAGTTACCGTCTTTAAGAGTATAATTAAGTTATACTACTACCGTTTTGTGCGTTTAGTTCTGTTATCATACCGGAAGCTCACTTGCTTCAATTTATCGTTGATTTTTTGGGATTAATAAGTTAACCTAACTATAAAGTTTCTAGTTCTTTAAAAGTTGTGAAAAATTCAGAAAGTTAAGTGATTAATTTGGAATCGCGCCTACCGAAACTTAATAAATAATTTACGGTGCAGTTAACGTTTAGTAGAGGCATTTTCAGTTTTAATGATTGATCTGGCTTGATCAAAATACAGTTAATTAAAAAGGGAACTTAATCAAAAATGAGTTTTACAAAAAGACAATTATACCGAACTTTAATTTCTTGGTTTATGGATTTTGCAGCCATATGAGAATTTAGGGTGTTTTCCAGATTCTTCTGTTTTATCTGGCGATCGAGCTTGGTGACAAGTGTTTGTTCAAATTAAAAGGCAATATTGCATTAACTGCTTTGTAAGGTGATGGTGGGGTGAATTAATCGACGAAGGTATTGTGACTGTGAATTTTATCTTGTCAATGTTAATATAAGAGAATTATCATTGTGTATTAAATATTTTTGACCTTTTATTTTTATTATTGTTTACTACGATGCTTTATATGAAAGGTTTTTCATTTTGTTGGTTTTAAATAAACTTATAATTAAATCTAATTAATCTGAATATTACAGGACCATATATTTATGAAAGTCTTTAAATATTCTACTCAACCTAACTTTGACATAACCGATTATGACTAAATAAAAATCAAATTTCTATTAGATCTGATTCCAGTTTCTGGTTACTGGTATCGAGTCAATATTTTTATAAAAATTACTGGACTTTCCTAATCAGATGGCGCCCTAGTAATATGTATTTTCTTATGTCTTAAACCTTTATCTATTCTTTTACAATTTGTAGCTATTGGAAACAATACCTTTGACCTGAAATTAAATTTGCAAAGATAAGATCTCAAGCCGAAGCAATCTTGAGTTGTGCAGTAAGTTTCAAAAATTTTGTGTTGTACAGTTTGCGTAAGAACTTTTGAAAGTGAAAGTAATTTGCTTTGTTTTTGTTCCGGTAAAAATGCTTTGTTTCAAACTTCAGTATTACAACTGTTTTCCTACATAATCTCTACTAATATTTATACATTTCTTCCAACGTAAAATAAGTTTCTTGAATCCTTCTTCAAACAATTTTTTTGGAGTGTCTTTAGTCCACTGGTTTATGACAATTTTGACCTCATCAAGAGAGCGAAAATGAATGCCGTGAAGTGCTTCGTTATTTTAGCAAAAAAATAAAAACCACTCTGGGCTAAATCTGGAGAATGTGGAGGGTGTGGACAAACCAACGTATTCCTAGTTTCGCAAACGGTATATGGACGTACCTTGTCTTGCTGTAGTAGTAGTCGAGAATATAATTTAACCTGACACTTTTATAAGAATAATTCTTAAAAGACATTCAAGTAGATTGGAGTAATACTCTACCGTAATAGTAGTACCTTTTGGAAGGTAGTCTACGAGAATTATGCCTTCGCAATCCAAAAAAACTGTTAACATTATCTTGCCAACCAAATCAGAAGCACGTGCCTTAATGGGGGGATCATCCGCAGTCGTCTTCATTCCTTGAATTGGGCTCTAGTTTCGGGATTAAAGAAGGTTATCCACGTTTTGTCAGTGGTAACTATCCGCAGCCAGAAATCTTCTCTGTATCTTTTCTGGATGTTTAAAAGTTCACGACAAGTTTCCACTCGACCAAGTTTTAACACTCCAGAAGAATTCTTTGAAAAAGGTTTCAAGAAACTTATTTTACGTTGAAAGAAATGTATAAATATTATTGGAGATTATGTAGAAAAACAGTTGTAATATTGAAGATATTTAAGTAAATAAATCTGAAACAATCCCTAGAATTAAGTAAACACCCCTCGTATATATGTATTTGAGTTAGACACATTCAGTGTGTTTTCGTTAAATCTGTCTTTATTTAATACTCTGTATTTCTTGACAGCTTCTTTAAAAGACGCGCAATTACATCTTCAACTTGAAGCACGTCTTCAAGTCATACTACTTGCGCGTACAAAGTGCATGCATGTGTATACGGGGTGGGCAATTGGGCATGTGGACGAGTGATTTTCTGCTGAAATATAATTGAGTTTATCGGAGAAGTATGACTTTTAAGTTTTTTAAAGAAAGAAAGTAAAATTGTATGTGCTGTTGGGAACAAGGTACCAACTATTATGGTTAAATAGACCTTTTTAAAGCAATCTGAATAATAGGAGATAATAAGGCCACAAGTTACAATTTTACTTGACTCAAGAATTGAACATTGAATCATTTTATTAACCACGAAACACTTATCCTGTCTATATGAAATTTCTTGGAAAAATGCAACTTTTACGAGAATACTATATACCAATGAAATTAGTAGTCTAACTCATCCAAATGATCTGCATTCTAAATCTTTTGCTTTGCTCTTTATACATTAGACTTCATTAATTCCATATAATGTTTATAAAGCAGCATTTTTAATTTGGCACTATCATGCAGTGAACATGAAAAACGACTCAAATTATATATGTAAAGTGGCAATATACACACTCTAGGTAAGTCTGGGATATTTTCAAACTATGTAATATTTAACAAATTAAATATTTTATATCTAATGCTTTCATGATTAAGAAACGCTCGAGGTGAATAGATATTCTCCTAGAAACGAGAATGAAATAGACGTGTTAAAAATTTAGAAAAGAAGTTGAAAACGATTAATAGCATTTTCTTCATTGTATTGCAATGCAAAAATATCTCTACACCTTCCTTGTGAGTGTGTATTTTATTATTTTCGTTATTAAATTTTGTTGGCATGAGTTGCTGGCTGATATGATGAGTCTGGGTGGACGGCCGAGGTGTCGGAATGCCCTAGTATTCGAGACGAGTTCAGCTGCAAACCACATGGCGTTCACACGTAGAACTAACTGTAGTCTATTCAATACCTGGTTGAGAATGGAACCGGTCTTCAGGTTGTCGCTTGAGGTGGCCGGTGGTCGTTACACTTAAACCGAGACGAGATCTGGAGTGATTACCGTGTCGTCGTTTGAGGTGCCGGATAAATTGACTGTCTAGTATCCGAGACGATACCTGAGGGGGTTGCTGCCTTACCTGGATAACGGACGATACAGTCAGAAAGTAATGTGTCGTAGCGATTCACGTGTTTCTATACGAAAATTCATCAACGTTGCGGAGAAAGCTCCGCAAACATGAGTACCGAAGTGGGTGGATTTGATTCTCACCACAGACTTAGTCTGATGGAGGAAAGTCTAGTAAGGTTTATCTCGGTTGGAGGAACTAGCCTAGTCCCCGTTAGCCTTTAGAAAATTGCATGTCACCATGTAGATGCGTTCGGTGACGGAAGTATGAAGATCATATATGGCTAGGCAGTTCCAGCATTATGATCAAAAGATAATCGTCTAGAGCATCTACACTTAAGGGTTGTTGACGCGAATAAGCAGCCTCTAACACTACAGACAAGTTTATTTTAACACGGATACATACCGGGATTTTGCTTAATAATGCATAACCTCCAAGTCCAGCTACATTGACGTTGGATTTGGCCGGGCAATGAAGTCTCACTTACGTTGTGGAAATAAATCCGCATACTGGACTGGCGATCCATCTCTTCGGAGAAGATACCCGATGGGTGAGCACGGTTATTCGGTGGTTATTAGCCTGGAGAACTAGTAGGGGGTGGATCGACAATTACTTTTCTTTTTAAGGAAACCTGCGTATAAGTTTATGGCAAGAGACGCAGGTTAAAAATACTTTGTAGAACTGATATGAGAATAGTACTATTTCTACCATACTTTAGGAATACTTTACCGTAGTAGTTCTTTCCACAAGTTTCTAAGTATTTAAGACAAGTATTTAACACAAGTATTTAACATTATAAGAGAGACATTTAAACCATCAAATCAGAATCAATCTAAAAGAATTTCGTTTCTCGTTTATGTATTGATTGCGATCAAGAGAGTAGTTCAAGGTGTTTATAAAATTACAGGATTTAACTTTTTTTGTTTTATAATTAGTTACTATAATTTGTAAATGTAATTAAATTGGTCCATTTTTCGTCTCAGTTTGGTTACTTGGTATTAGAGTTAGAAAATGCTCAAGCATTTATTTTTGGAAAATATTCTCGGAGCACAAACGAGAAAGAACGAGAATAAACCCTCAAAAGTGAACAGGACTGGAGAATATATCTTTAACTTGCAAAGATATACCCAAAATAAGGATAATTTCAAAAGTTCTTGAAATATTCTGAAAATACTGAAAATGCTCGAATGTTCTCCAATTTGACTCGTCTCATAGCTAGTTGTAGTTAATTTGACTATTGGAAGGTGATATGTTGAAAAGTAATGTAATAATAGAAAATATTGAACTGATTGCGCCGTACACACATCTCAGTCTTACGTTTCTCTCACGTGTTTAATTACCATGGTGACCAATTCTAATTTTGTTTCACCTATTAGAATGAGTTAAAGCTATCTTTTTTCTTGTTGACTTTAATTAAGACTTTAGTTAGATACACACTTTTCTGAATAAATACGTGAATACGTCCCATTATATTTAGATTAGAAGCTCAGGTATGCCAATTTACACCTACCGGACACTTCGCCGATGACGGACACTACGCCGACACTTAAAATAAATTTTGCTACTGGACACTTGCGACCGTCGACACTACGCTGACCGCGAACACGATCGGTAAAGTATCCAAAACCGTTAGTCGGCGTAGTGCCCACGGTCAGCGTCCAGTGTTCCACACATGTGCACAAGTAATATATTTTAAAAACTGTTCGAACATTTATCACTTTTTGTATAAAGAAAATATAAAAAATTTATATACAAAGTTCATATATAACAAAGGCATAAATTGTGCAAAGTATGCTTACAAAAGTATTTGTCTTTGAACCACCCGACGCCGACAGTAGCTGCGAGTAACACGTGTACATTTTGCGTGGGCATATTTAATGCGTACGGTTTAAGATCGGATTAGTTTTGGTTTTATTCTCGATTTTTAACGTTTATGCTCGTTTGTGCTGTATTATTCTGAAAGGCATCGAGAATTATTATGAGATTATGCTCCCAGCAGCTGAGAGTAACACGTGTACATTTTGCGTGGGCAAGTTAACATTTATTCATCATTAAAGAGAAGTGTGACCTCATTATAAACACGTGCAAGATAACGCCTCGCAGCGGAGCGCCCACATATGCTAGAGCGGAAGCAGCTGCAGTATTCAGGAACTGTATCTAATGCATTCTATGAAAATGATAGAGGAAGCAAAACGCTATCGTCGCGTATGCACAATCCACGGTCACGTGTACGCAAACAAACAAAGGATGTGGGCGCGCAGAATCATACATAAACGCCGGACCTCGATGGGATCTTTCAGTCCGAGTTACCATGGGCTTGAGGATAAAAAACTGATGGCCAGGGTCATTGTTTACCATCATCACTCACCCAGAAAGTCGCAGAAACTGGTAACCAGGGTTACTATTTACCTCGGTCTTTCTGAACATCATTATTACCATTTTAAGTTGAAATTGTATAATAGTATTTATTCAATTTTGACAGTATAAAGTGACATTATGAACTCCATAGTAACCCTTATAAGCAGGCTATTATTCAATAGTGAATTAAAACCGTTTTAATTCACTAGTGAGTTAAAAATTATTTCACTAGAGAAATAAAAAACCTTTAACGAAGAACAACAATTATTTTTATTTAAAATGAATATTACAATTACTGACACCACTGAAATGTACACCATATGCACTATTAATGGGCAAATTTATATCTTGATTTGACACTGATGTTGATGCGGAAGTACATGCTTCCGAATTTGAATGCGACCTCTCCTGAATGATTAATGTTGACGCGGTAGTACATGCTTCCGAATTTGAGGACGATCTCTCCTGAATGATTGTTGAATGGTTTATGATTTTCCTTGAAATTGTCACGTGGGGTTTGCGTGACTGGGGAACGTAGTCAGAGGTAGAAAGGAATCAAACACAAGTTGTAAAAACAACTATATACTAAGACAATAAACAGAATACAAAAGGTTTACATGTTGACAATAAACAGAGTACAAAAGGTTTACAAAGGTTACAAAGGGATTACATGTTGACATATGGTGAGGACGTATATGTCCTCCTAAACTACTACAATACAGGGAAGGTGGGAACCAACCCTGTTCAGCACTAGGTCTACAAACTAAGCATGTAGGAGATAACCTCCTGGTAACTAAGCCGGGGAAGCCTGGACACAACTCCCCATAATTCTGCATAGAGTGGGCGATTAAGCGCCGCCCACTCAATTCAAGCACTAAGCATTTATATAATTAAAAGAGTACTCACCAGCTTGCTTGTAGATGTAATGTCGGAGTCATGGAAACTGACTGGTTTGAATAGCTCAAGCAAGCTGGTTATATACTGCCGAACGAGGAAGTAAATCGTATCGTAGTTGGAATTCGTAGGCAGGAGTTCTCGGTAAGTTTGTGGGTTGATTGCATGCGCGCTGTCGGTGCCTGGTACGAAGCTGCAGCTGGGCGGAAGTGTTGGTGAATTCACTGGAAGGAATGCACACCTGCAGGCACATCGTGTGGGATGCCTCGCCTCGACGGAGGAAGTAGGCGTAGATATTGCATGCCAACGGATGCAACGGTGGGCGAAGCGAGTGCGCTTCGCAGAAAACCTCGCACATGCCGGTCGCGAGACGGCAGCTGCCAAACTAGCGTAGGCAACGGAATGTGGCCTTGCATGCTTTATGTTACACAAACGGAAGAGAAGTTTAGTTTTAAATAAAATATTTAAGTGTAAATATTTCCGTTTGTGACAAAATTTCAATTTTATTATTAAGGGAATCTTCTATGTATCCTTCTACAACACTATTTGAACGCCAACCGCCGTGTCCCTTTACAACTGCTAAATCTGCCCCAGAGTCTGCCAGTAAAGTTGCACTCGAACGTCTAAAGCTATGGCCCGTATATTCTTGTGGATTTTGGAGACCAAGAAATCGTGCAATTTTTTCGGGAAATTTTGAAATAGTATTTATTCCTACAGGTTGTACTGTGCATTTTTTGTTTTTGTAATTGATGAACAACCGTTTGTGTAAAATACTGTCAGGTTGTAATTTTCTGTACTTCCGGAAAACGTCAATTGCACAAATAGAGTTACTTCCATTGATGATAGTAAATGTTCTGGGCTTATAAGTCTTCGTGTCAGGAATATTGATCACAATTACGTTGCCTCTGTTATCAACATGATCAACTGACATAGCAACCAATTCACCAACTCTACAGCCTTCAAAAATTCCCACAATTAGAACGACTTTTTGCAGCAAATATTCATCATCGGAAGCAGTATCCAAGAACCTTTCCATTTCTTCGAATGTGAACACTTTAGATTTCTTTGGTCTGTGCCCTACAGATTGTTGTTTTAGAAAAGCAGACAACTGATGAAATCTACAACAGTTATCTAATAGTTCAAAACTCATAAATAAAATCAGCTTCACAAACCTGCTTATGTCAATATTTTCTTTCACGGATAACATTTTCTTCAATTGAGAGTAATATGCCCACAAGGACGAAGATTTCGCATTTTTGGATCGTTCAGAAATATAAGCCAAAATTATTCTTTCGTCTACTCCCCTTGCATCCTTCCGCTTCCTCCATTCACAAAAATTCGCATACTCTTTTTCGTATAATTGTTTAGATTTTGCTGGCACCATTTTATTTATAGCTTGTGAGGCTTCTTGAATGACCAATTCAGGCACAAAAACCTGGTTTTCCTCTTTATCATCACAGATTCCGGCCATTTTTTGAATATTTTTACATACACTTGACAATTGTCGCACTTTTGAGAAAAATTAAACTCGTTGTCATGGAAATTTAATTCGCAACCTACCTACATGATTTCTCTAGACTGTTCAGTGTGATTTCAATTTTTTTGGTAGATACATTTCGTCAAAATTGAATAAAAAAATATATAAAACACGTGAATTAAACCAATTTGTTTGCTCGAAGAATTAATCCACTCGCGCTAACGCGCTCGTCTAATTAAAAATTCTTCTCGCAAATAAAAAATGGTTTAATTCACTTGTTGTATAATATTTATTAAGTGATTATGCAATTGCATATTGTGTAATCTCACGACGAATAAATATATTATATAATAATAATAATTGCTACAACCCATAGCTTGGAAACCAGGCCCCAGAAACTATAAGCTTGTGCGGGAGGGAGGGGGTGATTATTACTATTACGTAGGCCCTAAGTGCTGCTGCAGCCGACTTACAGATGGAACAGCGCAAATCCTACATTTGTGTCACAGCTAAGGAAAACTGCAGAAAACCTTAACCAGATCTGCCGGCACCGGGAATCGAACTCGGGCCGCTTAGGTGAAAGCCCAGCACTCTAGACATTACACTACCAAGGCTGTTATTGTACTTAACAGTAAACTGTGTTCATTTTTGTGACTTGGACTCCGTCTTTTGTGTTTTTGAATAATAAAGTATTATTTTAAAATCACTTTTCCACGTCAAGAAAAGTTAATTGGTATCCGGTTTTTTTTCCCTTTAGATTCGTTTTATTTCGTTTTAGTTCGTTAGATTGTTTAGTTTCGGTTTTATTCTCGATTTTTAATGTTCTTGTTTATGCTCGTTTGTGCTGTATTATTCTGAAAGTGCTCGTGAATTATTATGAGAACGTTCGCGAACGTGCTTGAATATGCTCCTTTATCATACACGAACTTTCTCATCAGCATTTCCACAACGTTCTTTCATTTACAACAATACTTGACATTATAAATAATAAACTTTAGCTCAAAGTCGACCCAAACAAGTTACTTATTTTTACTATATTGCAACAATTATTGTTTTTGCCTCATTCATTAACAAATGATCTAAATTTTAAAGGCCATCCTCAGGCAACTGTAAGTTAGTGCTTCCTTAATGTTGGTGGAAAACTTTTTATTATTAAAGAATTAAATTTAACAATATTTATCATGAGTTATATATAAAAAGAACTTAAACACAAAATTTGTCCCTCCTTAAAAACTATGTTATCATAATTATTCTTATTGATTTATAGATCTTTCATTTTTAAATAAATAGCCGAGAACATTTTATTGACGTTCCTCAGGCTACACACAACTCCAAATTCTGTGCAGCATATTGTGCGTGTAAAAATAAATAACTTGTTTGGATGGGCTTTGAGCTAAAGTTTATTATTTATAATAATTTGTAAGTCTTTTTAAAGTCTCTAAATCACGCTTAACAATTATGCTATGTTTCAATTTTGTAACAAACCTATCAAAAATAACCTTATTAAAAATTTTTAATAACTAGAGATTAATTTTATAAATTCTAAACGACACAGTTACAATACCATCAAAATTACAAAGTAACATTAAAAATTGCCAGGGTTATTACTAAAATTTTCCTTATAAAAATATATTTACTATTTTATTAGAAAATCTTGACATGCATACGGATATTATACTCATATTAAATTTCTTCGCGACCGTGCTGGCCATTCCATAGCCAGTTCATTATTACGCCGCTGATTCAAGATTAAACGAAATAAAAATTCCTGTGCTTTCATTATTAATTATCAAATCCTCATATATCGTAGACATTCCTGTAAACGTGCTCTTAAGTATTTTTATTACCTTAAATGTGGTATTACACATTCGTATGATATGTGTGTAATACACCCTTATAAGTAGCAACTGAACCTTGCAGATACATAGTATATAATAAAGTTACCATCTATTAAAGGTTTTCTAAATCAGATTTGAAGCATCAGCTTTCAAATGCTATCAAGGGACAGATTAGATAAATTATTTCTTATTAAACATATACAGTACTATTAAATTAAAATACAATATACTCAGTACTCGGTATATTGCATTTAAAATAATCACAACAAACTGTTGCATTTACTGTATGTTTAAGCAACTAACCATTGTATAGATGTAGTCTGCTCGTAAATCAAACATTTTTTGGTACATATTTTTTTTCAAATTTGCTTTATGCGCAGTACCTCCTGTACAAAAAAATGTCATGCAAACTTTCAATTTTTTATTTACCTATTCTAAAGTTACCACCGTGCAAAATTCCTAAGTGAATCAAACACGTACCGAAAAATGGGTTACGAGCTCTTGGGCTACCATAGATAAATGCTAAACATGATTTCTACAGCATTTATCTACAGCAGGGGTTCCCAAAGTTTTGCCTAGGTGGGCCAAATTGTAAATTCCAAGATATTTGGCGGGCCAAAAAAATTTTATGAAAAAATACGTTCAAATCGATAAAAGACACAACAGCAAAATTTATACTAATTTTATAACATAATCGTTCTTTATTTATGAGAATAATTACTTTTCATTAGAAAATGTTTGTTAACACATTTCAAAAATAATTAAACAAAAATAACTAAACAATTTCAAATAAAAAAATAAATAAATTCATCAATCTGAAGTGTGTGACCTGTGCAGTTGTTTTCTTTTAATAATATCAGTGAGCCTTGGTTTTAAGTCGGTTACATGTATTCGTAACACCGCTTGCTTGTAAATGTTCATCAGTTAATCTTGATATGAATTTGAACTTATGAATGGTCATCAGCTAATCAGCTGAGGGCGGCCGTTAAGATAATAAAATATATACAATCTATATAATAACAAGATATATTACATTAAAAATTTAGTATTTTTTTAACTAAACAATTATTTAATTATAATATGATAAAATGTTAATTATAATATGTTTTAAATTATCTTTATGAATTCAAGATCGCGGATGATCTGACTTTGCGTGGCGCATTTGGCCCGCGGGCCGCACTTTGGAAACCCCTGATCTAGAGCTTCAAAAACTTTATTGATTACACCTACGATTGCTTCTGTAGTGGACTTCCCTTTCCTGTAACCAAATTGATTATTGCTCCAAAGTTTATTTGTTTCGAAATAAAGAACTAACCTTTCTTTCATAATTATTTTAAAGATCTTAGAAAATATTGGTAACACAGATATAGGCCTATAGTTGTCTAAAATATCTTTATTACCTTTTTTAAGTATTGGAGTTACTTTTGCAATTTCTAAGCAGTTAGGAAAAAAACTGCTTTCTATACTTTTATTAAATAAGTAGGCGAGAGGTTCTGTTATAACTTCACCGACGTGTTGGATAATGTTGTTTGTAATTCCGTAGTAGTCCTTACTGACTGAATTCTTGAGTTTTTTTATGGCACATTTTACTTCATTATCACTAGTTGGTCTCAAATAAAAGGATGATGAAGGGGTAGTTACTTGCAAATTATTTTTTAAGTATTGATGAAAATGTGTCGCAGGTTTTTCTATGGAACAATGAATTGTGAAAGCTACTTCTACAAAAAATTTATTAAACTTGTTACTGGTAATATGTTCCGATATTTTATTATCTGGAGTGTTTATAGTACCTTTTATTAACTTCCAAGCAGCTTTCATCTTATAACACTCAAAATCCACAAACGAAATACAATTTATAAAATTATCATACTTACGTAAAAAATACTCAAAAATTACCACGGCTTGAGATTTAGCTCTTTCTTACAAATTTTTAAGTTTTCAGGTCGCAGGTGTTAACCCTAAAAGCTTCTGATTTAAAAATGGATTCAGGAATACATAATAATATGTTTCGGCGCCACCAAAGCTGAAGATGTTTTTTTATAAAACATAAATTTAGAAAAAGTTAAGGTTATCAGCTAAGGAACTAACCTCCTTATTAATTCTGAAATTAATTTAATTAAAACATTAGTCGAACACTAAAAGAATTTGATTAGCCAAAGAAAACAAAAAAACATCAGCAGTCCGTTTAGCCAAACCATGTCAAGTGGTCAATTAAATTTGAAATCTGTATATTAGAAACAAAACAACAACTGGTACATACAATATAAATCAAAATAATTGCACAACAATAAAAGACAAGTTCAAAATACAAAACACACCAAAAATATAATTATGCAATAATGAAAATTTTGAAAATTCAAAAATATAAAACCATCAAAAACATAGTTACACTAGTAAAACTATTTGTAATATCAAAATATAAAACTATCATATTTAAAATTATTGTTCAAAAAAATGAATGAAGATTTCGGGATCCCAAATGATATTAAACTAACAATACAATATAAACAATATTAAATACATTAACCACATTTTATCGTCCAACTAAAATTCCTATTGTAAAAGACTTTAAAACAAAAGCTGCAATAACAGACTGCTGGGCATAAAGCTGCGGAAGAGGTCTTCTTGGATTCTGAACTACATATTTTTTATCGAGGTTCACCAAACATTAACTTAATTTCTTGCAATAACTGCCTTAGATAATACATTTTTAATTATTCTTCTAACTGGAACTATACTTGAAATTATTTGAATGTTACTTAAAATAACTGCCAACATTATTATAATTTGGCACGAACGATATAACGGTAAGAAAATTCCCTCTTCTTAAACATGGGAATTAACACTGTATTCTATTTAACAAATGTCCGGCAACTAAAACATCCTTCAATAAATGAAGAACCAGAAAATAACTGTAATTAAACTGTACTGTAGAACTGTATTTATCGTACTGTATTTCGATCAATTCGAAAAACTAGACGGCACTTCAAATAATTAATTTGTTATTTCACAATAAACAAAATTGAACGGTACGAACACATACTTAAGCAAAAAATTATTAAATTTACTTAAAACTCATCAACGGGATGTATATTTGTGCATTGCCGAGGCCCAAGGCACGACAAACGAAAACTTTAACCGGACTGTATTTTAATTAACTAAAATAAAACGATAATTCAATAATGTCGACCGAAATCGACAGTCTTCTTTGAAAGCTGGATCAGAAGTGTGTCGTCTGGACCACCAACTAACGGCAAGTGTCTTAACATTTCGACCCTTATTTTAGCGCGAAATAACTATGTTTTTCTATACAATAAGGAAGTTTCTACTAGCATTCACGCGTGATTTTCGACCTAACAAAAAAAAGCAGAGATCGAAAATAACGCGGGAACAGCCGCGTCAACATGTGCCGACTAGACTTGCAAACGGTGCAATTTTCAAGTTAAATACGCAGAAAGACCAAGCTGAATTTTTGAACACGTGTAAATGTCACCTTCCAGACAAAGAAAAAGTTGATCTTTCACTAATGCATTCCCAGAATATAGACAGGAATATTTTTATAAGGCGGGATGACTTAAATACAACATTGGATCTTATCAAGGTCCTCTGATTTTTTAGCAACGCAACCGTTCCCACGGGTGAACAAACAAAGCTCTAAAAATATTATTTATTACTTCCACGTCCATTAAATTTATAGAAGTTCGAAAACGATCTTTTAAGATATTCGTTGTAAAATAACTGCCAACATTATTATAATTTGGCACGAACGATATAACGGTAAGAAAATTCCCTCTTCTTAAACATGGGAATTAACACTGTATTCTATTTAACAAATGTCCGGCAACTAAAACATCCTTCAATAAATGAAGAACCAGAAAATAACTGTAATTAAACTGTACTGTAGAACTGTATTTATCGTACTGTATTTCGATCAATTCGAAAAACTAGACGGCACTTCAAATAATTAATTTGTTATTTCACAATAAACAAAATTGAACGGTACGAACACATACTTAAGCAAAAAATTATTAAATTTACTTAAAACTCATCAACGGGATGTATATTTGTGCATTGCCGAGGCCCAAGGCACGACAAACGAAAACTTTAACCGGACTGTATTTTAATTAACTAAAATAAAACGATAATTCAATAATGTCGACCGAAATCGACAGTCTTCTTTGAAAGCTGGATCAGAAGTGTGTCGTCTGGACCACCAACTAACGGCAAGTGTCTTAACATTTCGACCCTTATTTTAGCGCGAAATAACTATGTTTTTCTATACAATAAGGAAGTTTCTACTAGCATTCACGCGTGATTTTCGACCTAACAAAAAAAAGCAGAGATCGAAAATAACGCGGGAACAGCCGCGTCAACATGTGCCGACTAGACTTGCAAACGGTGCAATTTTCAAGTTAAATACGCAGAAAGACCAAGCTGAATTTTTGAACACGTGTAAATGTCACCTTCCAGACAAAGAAAAAGTTGATCTTTCACTAATGCATTCCCAGAATATAGACAGGAATATTTTTATAAGGCGGGATGACTTAAATACAACATTGGATCTTATCAAGGTCCTCTGATTTTTTAGCAACGCAACCGTTCCCACGGGTGAACAAACAAAGCTCTAAAAATATTATTTATTACTTCCACGTCCATTAAATTTATAGAAGTTCGAAAACGATCTTTTAAGATATTCGTTGTAAATGTGTTTATGCGACAAAATTTTAGCTACAAATAAAATATAGTTTTACAGGACCGAACTTTAAGTTTTTCAATAAAAATACATGCAAAATTACACATATTTGAGGCCGATAGAAAATATACCGTTACAATCTTACATGAATGGTTTTCTATATCTTATATTCGATAATCGTTTGGTTTCTATAATTTCTTTTTTATAATCTTTTTATACAGAGTACTTATAAAGCTCTCTGGTTTCTGGGGTGTTATTTACCGTTTTAATAACATTTTGCTGCATCTACTTTATTTCTTAACAGCTTTGTTTCTTCTGTGACCCAGTTACAATTTTTATGTTTGTTAGATTTGATAATCACGTGCCTTTCAGGGCAATTTAAATTAAAGTTTTTGATAAAGATGTTAAGAAAAAGGTTCCATGCTTCTTCCGTTGCACTTCACTAAACTAAAAACAAAAAACTAAACAACTTCAAAAAATTCACTTCACAGCAAATAGCAACTAAACTGTATGGGAACTGTATTTAGAAATTGCATTAATTCTAAATAATTAACGCTAAATTGTAATTTGATAGAGTCGTCCCAGAGTCAACTGACTCTTTTCAAAGCTGGATCGAAAGTGAAGAAGTCTTTTTTAACATTTTGGACCCCTATTTTAGCGCGAAGTAACTATATTTTTCTATACAATAAGGAGGTTTCTACTAACATTCACGCATAATTCTCGACCTAACGAACAGAAGTAGGGATCGGAAAATAACGCGGGAACCACCGCGTCACATGTGCCGGCTAGACTTGCTGATGGTGCAATTTTCGAGACAAATACGCAAAAAGCCAAGCTGAATTTCGAACACGTGTAGATGTCACCTTTTGAACAAAGAAGAAATTGATCTTTCACAAATACATTCCCGGAATACCAACGAAAACATTTTTATAGAACGAGATGACTTGGGTACATTTTATATTTAATCAAGGTCTTTTAAGTTTTTTCAGCAACGCAACCATTACTACGAGGGGACAAACAAAGTTCTAAAAATATTATTTATTACCTCCGCGTCCATTAAATTTGTAGAAATTTGAAAACAATCTTTTGAGATATTTGTCATAAGTGTGATTATACGACAAAATTTTAGCTAAGAATAAAATACAGTTTTACAGGACCGAACTTTAAGTTTTTTCAATAAGTATACATGCAAAATTCACGTACTTAAGGCCGATAGAAAATATACCGTTACAACATGCACCTCCTCTTTTGCCATTTTAATGCTTTTGTTACTCACTTGATCGTATAGCAAAGTAATTTGATTTTGTAAAGCACTAATTGTTATTTGCTGGTTAGGTATCATTGCGTCTTTTTGTGTTGATAATTGTTTTAAATATCTATTTTCTATTTGGAAAAACAGTATTGAATTTTCCTCCTTCAAATTTGCAGTTAACGCATTTTCTTCCGAATCTGGAAGTTCTTGCGGTTGAAAACAACAGTTCACTTGTTTTTCGTCAATAATTGTGGTGTTCTTATAATGTTTAGCACAACTTGGATGAAAAACGGCACTACACGTAACACATTTCATACACTTTGCACTAGTAATTGGACCTTTATTACATCTTATGCATGCGAGTTCTTTTGTGTCTACACCATTCGCCGCCATCTTGACTTCCAATGTCAAATGTATAGATAAATATAACGTCTAAATGCTAATTCAATCTAAACCTTATTACTTTTCAAGGTTGACATATGTATGGACATTTAAATTAAAAAATCATTTTCTAATGGATGGGTTATTTATTTTTTATTTTTTATATTATTTTATTTTTAATAGTGCAATATGCATTTATAAAAATAATGCTATTAATTAGAGAAAAGTACATGTTTGTTTCATAATCTAAAAGAGTAACGAGAACTGGAATTATATTATCAAATCCATTCACGAAATTCATTGATAATTCATTTATCCGGTTAACAGGGTTTTCAGTTATTTGTGTGATTGAATGATTTCGAAATTTCAAAGTAGATGGATGTTATGAGGTTACCTTTTAACCTTATTGGGGATGAAAGCTTAAAAATGTAAATAGGCACTTCAATTGCAAAAACTCGTTAAGTTTTATTTGATTAACCCTTTTGTCATGAATTCATATTAGTAGAATAGATGAAGCAGAGTAACGCTTTCCTCGCTCTTGTAATTTGAAGGATATTCGATCGATAGATTTAGTAGTTCATGTAAATTTTCTATGCAAATAAATTATTAAGTCAAGCGAGTAAACGAAATACTTAGTTTTACTTCCAGAATGTGAGATTCATGTTGATTTTCTGATTATCTGAATGAACAAAATACAATATAATACAAGAGAAAAAAAATTAAAAGCAAAGGGAAAACATTGTTAGAGATTAGCAGTGAAGATTTAGAATATTTTCGTTTTTAATGAGTGTGAAACTGGATGTTATTTAACTTTCATATTCCTTATTGTAAATACGACTTCTAAGACAGCTGTCAGTGAGAGGTCATTTCACTTCTACTTTGGGTAAGGTCGGCATTCAGATCTATTTAACTCGAAAAGCTCGGTTTCCATAGTATCCATTATTGCAAATAATTGTAACTGTGACAATAGAGCTCTTGGAGCAAAAAGAGTTGCAATGACGAACTTACCCTTTGTTATACCATAGAGTAATTATTCTACTTAACAAATGTGGTGATTTACTGTGTTAATCTTCATCTTAATTTTATCCGAATTCTATGATTAATTTTTTATTTATCATTGTTTTCTTCTCTTCAAAGATCAGGTAGATGGAAATTCTTGGCAAGTATTTGGTAAATCTTAAAAATAAAGTCACTTCTATTGCGTATTATGCCAAATGCTTCGTGTACATTTGTTTACATCGTACACGTGTAAAAATTTTAATAATTCGATCGGTTTTCACAGTTAAGGTATTAGAAAAGAATGGTTATAATAAACTATTTTTTTTAAATACTGCTTTTATTTGTAAAGTTATGACTGTATATTTTTAAATATTTTGTATCGTATGCTTTTGCTTTTGTATTGTATGCTTTTTTAGATTTTACAGTGTTTTAGCGTTTTGTAGCTTTTCTTTTCTTGCTACAGTACTGTTATTTGCTGTTTTTGGTTTTATTTTTCTGACTTGAAATTATCCTGCTGCTTCTTGTTGGCGCACTGATTTAGTTCCAATTTTGTCAGGGACTACGACCCAAACGTAATTTCGGTACGGTTACTGTTCTTGCACAGAACAAAAATATTTAGGCATTGATTCTGGTTCTTCCGTTAAAGAAAGGGGTCAGGTTCCGGTTCTGGTACGACACAAAATCGATTCTTGCGGTTTTTTAGGTTCCGGTTGAGACTTTTAATGACATGTACACACGTCATCGATGTGCAATAAATTAAAATTTGTATTGCAGAGTTGTTGTCCGTTTAAGCATGAGCACGTCTCCCAGCAGCGTCTAAGCACTCATTGATAAAGATGAATATATACATAAACATATTAGTGGTTTGCATGTTTGCTTTATAATCCAAGGTCACAGGTTCGATCCCCGGCCAAGCTGGTAATTTTTCATAGCTGAGAAAAATTAAAAAACATGCCTTCTAATCGGATAAGAAGTAAGACTGTAGGTCCTGTGTCAATACGATGTTTGGCACGATAAAAATCCCTACTGGAGGTGGAATTCTCCCAGATTTGTCTAAATTCTAGTAAGGTCGGCCAAAGGACCATAGCAATCGGTGTCATTACGAAGGATACTTCGCCATCCTGATTCCTCGCCCAAAAATAAGTAAAATAAAATAAGATATAGTAACGAAAAATCGTGGCATATGGTGTCAAAATCATATGACGTCAGTACTTTACAAATCGTACGTGGTCCATACAACAAATGCAGGCAGGACATTTATAATATTAAAAACAAAATTGGTAATGTTTAGTACATTGTATTTAAGTGTTAACTTCTGAGAAATTTGTATCAGAGAACCTAAAAACTAAATAAAACCGGTAGTTTTTTCGGGTCCAGTTCTGATTCTGGTACTTGCTTAAAAAAGATAAGAATTCAGATTCAAATATCAGTTCTTGCGGTTTTCCAATTTTCGGTTCCGATTCGGTTCAAGTCGTTGATTGTTGATTGTTATGTCGTTGACATAATTACATGTTCTGGAAGAATCTGTGCCTGACAAGAAACACAAGATTGGATTTCTTATTAATCAAATAAATAATTTGGTGTAATATCATTCCAGTTATTCAGCAACCACGCTTTTATAGTGCTATTATATCTTCTTACAATTTCCACGGGCATATTCACTAATTCGACATCGTGATATACTAACAGTTTCTCACCTAAGATATTTGCAAGCAATTACATCAAATGAGATCAACTGCAATGTTGAGGATACAAACCGAACAATTCAATGTTTAATGCGTAAACGCCAAGTACCTAAGAGTAGTGACATTGTAAGCGGGTCTGCTTGGTCCGGGCGCTGGACTTGGTAGGCGTCCCTGCACCAGCGTTAAATTAGTAAGCGGGTTTCTTGGCTCGGAAGCTGAATTCGCTAAGCGGCTTTGCTCGGGCGCCGGATTTGTAGGGGTCGTTGCGATGACGGGGCGCCAAGTCGCTTACTAAGCAGCGCTGGGTGGTTTTCGGTGTCGGCGGTATTCCTCGGGCGCTAGTTTTTTTTAACGTGGTATGTAAAATGTTCCAGAGGTATGTCGTGGCGCGAAGGCTGTGACCCTCATTAAAATAATGTAGTGAGCTCTGAGCCCTCATTAACATAGTTATTATATTTTAGGCAATAAAAATTCTAAATTGAAAATCTTTTACAATATTTAGAGTTCATTAAATCTTTGATGGCCGTACCTATACTGGCGTCCTAAGCCCAAAGAGCGTATCTCAAGAATATCAATTTTGAGCTAGTGATGATTTTATATGTTGGTCAGCACAAATTAGAAACAAAAAAAAATTCTGTCGGAATTTAATACTCTTCATGGATAAATATATTTGGAGTTCATGAACTTAAAAAAATAATTTTAAAAAGTAATTTAAAGCAAATAGGGGATATGTTTGAATTTGTGACTGTATATAGCTTAACGTTTTTCTTTGTTTTGGAGATACATACATCTAATTTTATTCATGCTTTATATGTATATGACCATGAGATACGACCATTTTCCTTATAGGAAAAGAGAACTACTATGACATAAGGAGTCTGTAGACAGCAAAATCGAAAATATAAAAAAATTAGATATGCCCTTTGGGCTCAGGACGGCAGTATATTCATATTTAGGGCTAAAAGATTATTTTCTGCATTACACAGCCTAGAGCTATTTGCCTAAAAACATTGCTTAAGTTTTACACATAGAGTAAATTGCAACTATTTTTATTAAAAGAAGTAGATAAGAAGCATGTTTTCTTCTAAATAAGAGCTTATTTACAATTCAAGAGTTATTTTACAATCCAAATCTTTTCTGTTAACTGTGATTATTAGTATTTTTATATTATTGGGACGCGCTATGGATTGATCTGCATCCTAGCGGAGTTTTATTAAAATATGGATGGCTTGAAGGTTATGTTACAACTAAAGCATGCGTCTCATTGGTTGCATGCATGATCAGCTACCGCATATTGACGTTATTTTGTCTAATTTTGTTTGTGTACAACGCCGTCTATATTTGTTGACGCGTCTAAATAGCTACATATACCTAGTTTTCTGTGTTCATGTAAGAAACAAGATACCAGAAACTTAATAATTTTAATTAAGTACCTATTAGGTTGTAAAAGCTAAGAATATAACGTTAAAATTCACAGCCCATTGCTTGTAGAAAAACAGGACGCATGCGTTCTGCATGTTCTTCTCCCTTGATTAAACTTTGTTTTGGTTGTGGTGAGATGGGGGCACTAAGACTTCTTGTAAGAAATGTTGTCCTAGGGATAATAATTCTGGAAACTCGGCATTAATGGGTGGTGTTAGTACCGAGTCTTCTTTTCAAGCAACCACTGTATTATTAAATTTTATCCTTGCTCATGCCGAAGGAGATGAACGTCCCTATTTGTCTATAAAACTTTTGGGTCATGATTTGTTAGGTCTTTTAGATTCCGGTGCTGCTAGGACTATAGTTGGTAAACCAGGTTGGTCGTTTTTATGTAGTTTAGGTTTTAGTGCTGGTTTATCTAAGGTTTGGAGCGACTGATTGTCGCGTAGCAAATGGTCAAACTGTGAAGAGCATTGGTCAGGTTGATGTACCGATCCAACTTCAGCATCGAATGCATATTATTTATATTTTGGTAGTTCCGGATCTTCCACAGACTTTGATTTTGGGTATCGACTTTTGGAACCTTATGGGTATTGTTCCCAATTTTAGATAAGGCAGTTGGCGATTTGTAAAAGATTCTGATAATTCGTCTGTTGAACTGGAATCTATTGAGATCATGCCTCTTAGTAATTCTACACTTACTTTTGAACAGAAGTTTGAGTTAGAGAAAATTTGGAATGAGTCTAAAGCACTTCCAAGTGAGATGTTAGGTTGTACATCTAGGGTTGAGCATGTTATTCTTACAAATTCTGAACCGATTAAGCAGAGATATCCGGTTAGTCCGTTTATGCAAAGTCTTATCGATGAAGAACTCGATCGTATGTTAAGCTTAGGTGTCATTGCACCGTCTTCTAGTGGCTGGTCCAACCCAGTCCTAATGGTCAAAAAGAAAGATGGGACCTACAGATTTTGCATAGATTTTCGTCGTCTTAATCGTGTGACTGAGAAGGATGCTTACCCTATTCCCTATGTTAGTTCTACTTTGGATAAACTTCGAAATGCCAAATTTTTGTCATCGTTGGATGTTAAGTCTGCCTATTATCAAATTTCTTTGTCTGAGGATTCCCGTAAATACACGGCTTTTACAATCCCCAATCGTGACCTTTTCCAGTTTACTCGTATGCCTTTCGGGTAACATAATGCCCCTGTGACTTGGCAAAGGTTCATTGATAATGATCTTGGTCCGTCTTTGGAACCATATGTTTTGGTGTATATGGACGATATAGTTATTATTACAGATAGTTTTGAAAAACATATTGAAATATTAAGAGAGGTTTTTAATCGATTGTCTTTGGCTGGTATCACTTGAAGTTCAGATAAGTGCAAATTTTGTGTCCCTGAGCTACGATACTTAGGTTATGTAGTTAGTTAGAAGGGAATTCATGTGGATCCTGAGAAAGTTCAGGCCATTGTGAATATTCAGCCTCCTCGGAATGTGACTGAAGTTAGAAGTCTGATAGGTTTGACTTCATGTTTTGTACCACAGTTTTCTGATATCATTCAGCCGTTGACAACCCTTCTTAAGAAAGGTGTCAAATTTTATTGGTCATCTGAGTGTGAATGTAGTTTGCGGACTTTGAAAGAAGCTTTGATTAGGGCTCCTATTTTACGTTGTCTAGATTTTGAGTTGCCGTTTACTGTTCAAACCGATAGCAGTGGTTTTGGTTTAGGTGCTGTCTTGACGCAACAGATAGATCGATGGCGAGGAAAGTGTAATATGTTACCTTAGTCGTTCTCTCACTCGTCAAGAGCGAAATTATTCTACGACTGATAGAGAATGTTTAGGAGTTTTATGGGCCGTAGAAAAAGTTAGACAATATTTAGAAGGGCGTCGTTTCACGGAGATCACCGATCACTGTTCTTTGGTGTGGTTACATAATTTAAAAAACCCTACAGGTCGTTTAGCTAGGTGGTCTTTGAGACTCCAAGAATATGACTTTGTGGTGGTCCATCGTAAAGGTAAAGACCATTTGGTACCTGATGCGTTATCACGTTCCGTACCGATTATTGACAGTATCGAGTCAGGTAATGAACCTGTTATAGTTTCAACCGATAAGTGATATAATAGTATGGTTGATAGGGTTCGGGCTAAACCCTCTAAGTTTTCTCAATGGCGTATTAC
Organism: Agrypnus murinus; assembly: GCA_929113105.1. Lineage (NCBI taxonomy): Eukaryota > Metazoa > Arthropoda > Insecta > Coleoptera > Elateridae > Agrypnus > Agrypnus murinus. The sequence continues at coordinate 216,795,900 of OV816024.1, read as the reverse complement.
TAATGAAGGTTTATATAAATCTATGAAAACCGAAAATGATTCTGATACCGTTTGGAAACTTGTTGTACCTAAAGAAAACAGGCTTGCTATTCTTCGTCAGCACATGATCATCCTACTTCCGGTCATGGTGGACTATAAAACATATCATAGATTAACTCCCAAATATTATTGGCCAAAAATACAAGTCGATGTAGCTCGATATATTAAAACTTGTCAAATTTGTCAAAAATGTAAGCCAGATTTGAGACCTCCTGCTGGTCTGTTAGTTCCGCAACCAATTGTTACTCATATGTCTTAGTCATAGTAGACTATTTTAGTAAGTTTTGTTTGCTAATTACTCTTCGGAATAGTTCAGCGAAGATGGTATGTTCGAGAATTGAAAGATGACGTCTTCTTAGTTTTTGGGGTACCTAGATTGGTGTTGGTAGACAATGGAGCCCAGTTTACTGGTCGTGAGTTTCGCACTCTTTGTAGTAACTAATCTGTAAAAATTCGTTTTAATGCGCATTATCACCCGCAATCAAATCCCACAGAAAGAGCGAACATAAATTTTAAGACTATGATTCGTTCCTATGTCAAAGAGAATCAGCGTTCTTGGGCAGATGAATTAACAAAGATGGGGTGTGCCCTTAGAACTGGTCGTCATGAGACTACTGGTTACACTCCCTATTTCTTAACTTTTGGTAGGGAACATATTTTAAAAGGCACTGATCATAAAATATCTGATAAAGTTCAAGATCTGCAAGTTGATCGTTCGTCTGCTACTGTTATTCCTGATAAATTGCAGGGAGTTTTTGAGGCAGTGCGTAATAAAATAAAAACTTCTTTTGACCGCAATAAACGTTACTATGATCTCCGTAAGCGAGATACTCAATTTGTTATTGGTGATAAAGCCTTACGGAAAAATTTTACGCTTTCTGATGCGAGTAAGTATTTTTCACATAAACTTGCTCCTCGTTATATTCGTCATTTTACCATTCACAAAAAGGTGTCTCCTTGGACTTATATTCTAGCTGATGAACTTGGTAGGGAAGCCGGTAAATTTCATGCCAAAGATTTGAAAGAGTATGTTCCGAATCATGTCGGAGATTAGGGTCATTAAGTAGTTTTTTTTGGGGGGAACCATTTTGTGGTTTGGGTTCCACAGACTTCAGCGATGGTTGGGGCTGTCCTCATTTGGAGCGTTTAGTGATAAGCTCAGTTCGACCTAATATCTGTCGACTTGTTAGGGCTTATTAGTTTTTATTTAGATCTTTGTTTTGCAGGTATGTTTGGCTTTTATATCAAGGTTCTTGATATAGCAATTTTGGCATTTGTTTTGGCTTAGCCAAACTAATTTTTTTTGTATACTGGATTTGACGATTTCTCTTCTCCTTTTTATCTTCTCCTTCTTTCCTATACCGATTTTGACTCCATATTTTCCATAGCACGGCTTGGGCTGGATCCCCAAGACCGTGGTCCTTTTGGGTTTCTTTGGGCTGGACTCCCTTTTCAACCCCCGGTTTCTTCTTCTCTCGTTCTCTGTCTCAAACGGTGCGTGTGTGGTGTCCGGGTGGTTAGTGTAACGGAGTAGTGCTTCCGAACCTCGGATGCGGTGGTTTGGCGCTGCTGAGTCTCCACGACGTTGGAGCTGGTAGTGCCCCGCATCGTGTGTGAAGTTGTGCTCTTCGGTTTCTCTGCCATCTGTCCACTTTACATGTGTCCGGGCGAGCCCTTCTTTTTCACTCTGTTTTCTTTTTCTTCCTTTTTCCTCTATAGTACCCTCTCTTGGGTGCGAGCAGAGAGTATGTCGGCGGCTCTCTGTTCAGATCTTTTGCCGGCCATGTTCAGTGGTTCGTGCTGGTAGGTTTTGTTGTGAGTTGTTGCCAAGCCTCGGGCACTGGAAGTTGCTCAGTGGTCCCTTGCCGACGTGGAATACCACTGTGCCCAGTACAGTGTATGAAGCGCGTCTTTGCAATAAATCCTGCTTGCCCGACCATTGTTCATGCTTCGGGGTAGATGCTTTTGTTCCTCTGTTCTTTCCTTACCTCCACTTCCTATTTGTGTTTGTCTTTTTGTTGTTTTTTTTGGATTTTTGGAACACCCTTTTGGTGTCCATTTTTGGTGCCATGTTTTTTTTTCTGGTCATTGTGTTTTTCATCCTGGTGGGTTGTTCTTTCGATTTATTTTGGGTAAGTTAGATTTTAGCAAGGCTAAAAATTGAAAATTGGAAAATTGGTTTTGATATAATTCGCTTTAGCGGAGAAAATCTCGCATTCAACAAAATGATCATTTGATTGTTTATATGTGATTAATCGTCAATTAGACGGATTAGGTGAACCTTTTTTATCTTCCACATTTTCCACAATTATTATTTAATTTGCTAAAATTTCATTAAAGTCTTTTTCTATTTTAGGTAATATTTCCCTATCAGTTGCCCTGAAGGAATTGTGTGATAAAAGACCTTTCAGTTTATCGAAAGGTAAAATTCGGTTCAAATATTTAAAATTAATACCATGTACAGGATGATTTATTTTTAGGTCTTTTTTTGGGTTTCGTTGCTCGTTGTTTTTTTCCTTCCCTTGTTCCTGCCCCTTTGACTTTGGATTTAATTTGAAGGTCTTCCCCTGTGGGTTCGTACCTGCATACACATACAGGGTTGTATGTAACAAGAATATACAGGAGGGTGAAACGAAAAATCCTAAGCAAGGCTTTTAAACCGTACTGTATCAGCCGTGGGTCATCGAATGGTGGGATGTTTGTTTGAAACTGTATGTATATGTATATTGTGTCATTTTATCTACATATGTTTATATATATTTATGAAGCGTTTATACAATTTATTTATTCATGCATGTTAGTTTTAAGTGGTAGTTAAAGCGAAATCTTGAGTAGTGGAATTGTCAAAACGCTAAACAATTAGTTATTGTCTTCGTACCTGAGAATGTATTATTATAAAAATTACGGTTTCTGCCTTCGTGTCAAACACATCACCGTCATCACACACAGTTCTCACATATTTATCCTGAACAATTCAATAATTAAATTCTTAAACTAACCTAACGTCCTACATCGTCAATAAATTTCTAAATTAGAAAGGATAATTTGCATTTAGGCTATCTTAAGGGTTCATCTTTGTACCCAGGAATCATTCAAGCATGACAAATTCTATTTTAGGCGACGAAGATGGGCTAAAATTCGTATGCAAAGTACGGTTTGCTAGTTAAGTGACGCGGTCAAGAGGTTTGATTACTAACCTGCCAAAGACCAAACGACGGAATGTAGAACGGCAAGGTCGAGAAATCAATTTAAACTTCTCTCGTTTTATTGTGTTGGTATGGAAGCGGGCGGAATCCCTTGACCGGGTTACGTGCAAACGAGGGTACGATTTTGTGTCTTTCCATTAATGGTTGTACTAATTGGAAGCGTGGTTGTTCTTGGTTACAGTTATCGTTATCTGTACTGAACTGACATTCTGCTAACATTTCACACGTTGCGTGGATAAAATTGAAAGTTAAACTTCAATGATAAAAACGGATGCATTTTTACACATAAATTATGTTGTAATAACAAGTCTTAATTATTAAGTCATAGGCTGGCGTCTTATAGAAAAAGGAGGACCACTAAGAAGTAACAGTATAAGGTAAAGAAGGAAATAATAATCTTTATTCAAAGTAATCTATTAGTATATTTCCGTACGAAACTATTTTTTAATAATTTTTATTTGAACAAAACTCAAATGCTGTTAATCAGAGTAACGCATAATTTCATAATTAAAAATTCAGTAAAAATAACATTAACTTTTATTTTTTCTTTTATTCCGTTAAGGGACACTTCCATTTTGTATTAGTATTTTTGGTTGGGAATAAAGATTAATACTGTTTCTTTTAGCAACACTTTCTTTTCTATAAGATGCCAACCTTAATTCGTAAGTCTTTCTTTATTTACTGTCAATGTCAATTGTAGAGCTTAAAGAGGGTACAGCTGATCTTTGCGGGGTTAAGGGCAAGGGAATATACTGATTAATTTCTTTAACACAATAATAAAGCACAAGCTCACACATTCACTTCTCTTGACCTTGCTACACTGCACTCTGAAAAAAACTGAATTCTGGACCGATAAACAAACATCTACCCTAAATTAGTAGAATTCTTAGAAATTTGGCTTTCTTCGGTTAAGGGTCTGGACCGGAACAAATTGCTTCTTTTCCGTTTACTAAAATGTATCGTTATTTTTGGTTTAGTTAGAATGCAACGTAACACTTAATTAATTTAATTATTAATTAATTAATATGAATTGAATAGCGTTTCTAGGGCATATTCTTAGAAACTAACTTCCGCTGCTTAATGAATTATTAATATAATTTAACTACACCACTGGCTGTCGTTAGTCACAGCTTACCAAATTTACTTTATTATGTTATGTAGCTATCACGTATAACCTAAAATTTACCTTTGTCATTTTTTAACCAGTTTAATAATACTTGTTGTGGTACCAAAACATCCATTAAATGGAACAAAACAACCAAATTAAAATTTGTTATTATTTGAATACCTTTTATATGTAAAGGACGTTTCACGCAACAAACACCAGCAATAATCCTCCATTATACTTGAATAGCATTTTCCCTGTTAACACATTCACCTCCGGCAAGGCGTTTACCGCGTTCATTCCATATTTCGTCATATGCCCACAACGCGGCAGCCGCGGGTACTGCTGTATTGAGCTTTATAGGCGAGTTTCTGTAGCGGACTTGCAGTTACTTTAACCAAAATCAGCAGGCACATAGAAAAAGACATTGTGTCACTATATTTTCCCTTGGTTTTTGAATGCTGCTTTTAAATTTTAATTAATTGAAGAATGAACTCTCAGTCACAGTATAAATAATATACAGTAACGTGACTATCGCAAACAGTTACCATCCACCACACAACATGCTGACATGTGCCGGCAGTATGCAGAGTGTAGTTGTGTTTCAAACACGCGACAGAACACATCAAATTTGCCAGTCCCGTACAACTCGAATTGTGCAGTGCGAGTGTCCCTATTACGGAATTAATAAACACAGAATCAGGAAACGATGCAGAGATTGTTTTAATTGACAAAGATTACCAAACTTCTGTTAAATTAGAAAAAACTTTATTCGATATATGTATATGCGGTTATTTGATAAAAAATGTTTATCGGTACATACATGTGAAAAATGTGAGTTTTATTTAATTTTTTTTTATCTATAGGAATACTTCTTCAACAACACTTCCAAGGTATTTGTGTAAATGAAAATGTGGTCAAACGCTTTTATCCATCTTCAAATCATTAATATTTCTACATTCGTGCAATAATTTTAAGTATAATAATGATATAGTATATCATTTACACACTCGACTGCGAGTGTATTACACTTTAAAAGACGTTAACAGAAATTTTAAATCATCCAAAAGTAGTAAAAAGGTAATTATATTGAAACACTTTCGTTTTGTAAATGAATATTCAATTATGTACGTTAATTTAAGTTCAGTTAATAACAAACTAATTATTCAAAGGCGTCAATTAATTTTGTTGATTCAAACAATTCTATTTCGTATTTTATTGAATACGTTACAGGATATTATCTGCAGGCGATGCCGACTGATCAACGTCAGTGCACTGCTTCGTTTATAGGCGTGATATTCGAAGGTGGATTAAAAACATCAATGGTGCCGCATACAAGTAAACCTACTGATTGTTATATATACTGTGTCTCAGTGCACTATATAACGACATAGTAACTCAGATATGTAGAAAAATGCATTGAAAATATATAATTTTAGGTATAACAGTAATAAGTATGTTCAATAATATATTAGGGGAATTTCACAGCACCGTTCGGGGATTCCCCTCAAAAGAAAAACGGTTATTTGTGTTGCTTCTGTACAGTTATTCTAGGTTAGCCTGTTATGTCGGTTTAGCGTACGAGAAAAAGTTTTATTTAGAATTAAAACAAAGATTCTAAAAGTGAAATAAATAGAAATGAATAATGAAAATTGTCAGCCTTCATCATCTAAGAGAGCCAGGAGCGAACGTTTTCGACCAATATCGCTAGCTAAGCAGCAGGAACTTTTAGAGAATTCGGATAGTGATGTAAGTGATTTTATGCTGGTGAAAGTGATGAAGAGTATCAGTATCAACATGATGATGATGATGATAATGATGATGGTGATGATGATCAATCGGAAGAATTAAATTGACATGAGAGTTTCGATGTTGAATCATCGCAAATACAGGTTAATACCCAAGATAGTATCGAGTGGTTGTCAGTGGCGCCAAATACTGGTAGTAAAATACCGTTTGCTGCAGTTCCTGGGTTGAAAACAGAAAATGTAAGTGACAAAAATCCTATAGATTATTTTAACTTATTAGCCAATGAATCATTTTATAACCTGGTTATTGAAAACACCAATCTATATGCTGTTGAAATACTCTCACACAGTAAATCAGAACACAGCAGAATTTCCAACTGGAAAGATGTAACAGTCGAAGAATTTCAAGTTTTTCTTGGCCTGTTATTCCATATGGGCATAATCAAACTAAATCGTATAAACGATTACTGGAAAACTAATCATTTGTTTAGCATACCAGTGTTTGAAAAATACATGAGCCGAAATTGTTTTCTTTTAATTTTGCGTGCATTACATTTTAGTCAAAATGAGCATGATTTGGATGAATCTATGATTTTGTGGCGAGGAAGACTCGGCTTTCGCCAATATATCGAAGGGAAACGCCATAAATCTGGTATTAAACTGTATACTTTAGCAGAATATAATGGACTGATTCAAAAGTTCTTGGAATATAGTCGATCTAGCGATCCAATAGTGGGGGCACAAAAAGGTTGTGCTAAACCTGATGGATTCGAAACTGAACGTGGGCCATGCATTGTATATGGACAATTTTTATAATAGCGTAAAATTGACCAAACAATTACTTGCGGCCAAAACTTATGCTACCGTAACGTTAAGGCAGAAAAGAGCGGAAAATCCAAAAAATGTTACTTCAAAAAATTGAAGAAAAATTAGCGAATATACCAAAGAAGGGATATGCGTGTGTAAATGGAAAGATCAGCGGGATATACTTATGATATCTTCCGAATTTAACGACGAGATGCTTACAACTACATCAAGAAGAGGAATAGAAAGAGAAAAGCCTCGTTTAATCGTAGAGTATAACAAATATAAGGGCGGCATTGACCTTAGTGATCAACTGCTTAGTTATTATTCTTGTGAGCACAAAAGTTTGAGGTGGTATAAGAAATTAGGAATTCATATCTTCCAAATCATGTTAACAAATGCTTATTATTTGTACAATAAAAACCATCAGAAGATGGCCTTATATGACTTTTGTACATCCGTGATTGAAAGCCTTTTAGGACCAAATTCAAAAATTCCACCTGATAGGAAATCATTTGCCAGCCCATTGTCCAAAAGCTGCTGAAGGCAATACCAAGAGAAGACGTTGCAAGTACTGCTGGCATACTCGAAAAGCAAGGAAAGATTCATTGTTTTATTGTCCGCAATATCCACCTGGAATGTGTTTGGAGAATTGTCTCAGAATGTTTCATAAACAATTAGCGAATACTTACTAAGCCTAGAAGTTAGTGTATTTTTTGTATTTCTTTTATTTCTCTTATTTTTTAATTTGCCAGTGAATCTGTTTTATTTTTCAAATAAATATGTCAAAATATGATATCAACGCGAGAGTCGCGTTGGCGGCATATAGGGTTAAATTTATTACAATATGCCGGCAACGCGACTCGCGCGGTCTTTTTTTTATTTCCAAAAATATATATTTTTTGCATATTATTCTTTAAACATCCCTAACAGTCCTTAAACATTGATCAAAAAATGAATTTAAAAAAAATTGTCTGGCACCGAGCAAACACATAAAAGAAATAGGTGGCAGTGAATGTGTTAACACTTTTCTATTATACTGATCTTGATGAAAACGTTTACTGTGTTCGACCCTCACTTCATCAAGGTTTTGCTGTTAGCATTTTTCTTTTTCTAAAATTAATAGGCAAACAAAATCAATCAGTGTACCAGTTTTATTCGGATTTTGTTTTAGATTGTTTATATTTCTATGGTTCTCAATATAGAAAAAATGAAAAACCAATTTTGGTTATATCTTAAGAAATACTTTGTCTACAGGTCGGGAAAAATAGGCAAACATGAGCAACAAATACATCATTTCACAAATTCAAATCTTCTAAACCACTTAACCAATTTTAACTTGCTTTGACTCAAAGTTTGTGCATTTTCATACTCTACGATATAATGTAGGTATGAAAAGAAACTAAGGGACAAGTGGAATGCAGTAAGAGTGGACGCCATGCCAAAAGTAGTGTGTGAAAAGTAGAAGGTTCGCGAACGTCTGTAGGCGAATGTCTGAATGATGATTTTGTGACGCGGGTTAACTACAGTGAGACGAATGACATAAATAAGACGAGTGTAAATATGCTGTATTTGTTTAAGACTAATAACTGTTATACTTACCTCATTATCTATTTTAAGTATTAAATATATTATATATTAGCATAACTCACGTGGAAAATGCAACGGTTCGTCTCGGATCGCGTCAGTTATCAATGCAATAAAAAAAGAGATTTATTTACAAAAGTTGTGCTGGTACCGCTCATACCTCCACCATACCAACTCAATTCGTGGGTGTACGCGTACTCAAATAATTACAATTAACTTATGTCCCCGTAAAAGCTGCAGAATTTCGAGAATTGCTGATCACCATCAATGTTTTTTATATAAAGATTGTTCAAAGGGTATTTCGAGAGTCGAATAATGAGCGAAATGTAAGAGAAATAATCATCAATAATCTTACAGATTACTGACAATAATCATTTTTCTAATAATTATTTTGTCGAAAAATTCTTCCCCCCATAGATTGTTGACTTACTCCGCCTCTAGATAAAACGCTGGTAATTTCTGTATCTCTTTATCTTTAGAATTGCTTCAAGTATAATCTGTGAAAATATATAATAAGTATAATCTTGAAGCTTACGCCATTCAAGACATATATAACCATAATGATTTTTCAAGAAATGCCTCCACTGCGACCCCCTTCGGTTTTTGTAATGAGAAATATACTTAAGCACTCCTTTGGGGTAGGGCCCACCACCCTCCGAAATTCTAGCTTACTAAGTCTTCTAGTTTTCGAGATATTTTTCGGTGGACATCGGTCATCGGACATCATAACTGGCTATTATTATATGTTTGATGTTAAATTCAAAAGACGTAAAACCAGTTTAACCTTTAATTTGGTTATCCAAAGAAATAATTGTTAACAGTCAAATAAATCATTATCAAAATTCAAATTTGTAACTACTTTTTATTTTAAGAAACCTTTGAATAAATAAACTTATATGTATATGGATCATTCTTTCTAGACACAACCACCGGCTAGGGCCAGAAATTGGCGCAACTTAAAAAAACCAGCGGGGGGGCTTATTTTAAAGCTTGAAACCTCTACTTCCGAATGTCACATGTTTCCTATATGGAAAAAAATTATATTTGACCCCTAAAACAAGGTAAACACGTATCCAGTTCCAAAAAAAAAATTAAAAAGTTGAAAAAATTAGAAAAAGATTAATTTTTTAATTTTTTTTAACGGCATCGCATTCCTCGTCGAAGAATACATAAATTTTGTGCACTGCGTTTTTTCCTAGAGTGCTTCAATTTCGAGCAAAATTGAGAACAACAATTTGTCATTTTTGAAAATTTATCAATTTGTTCATCAAAAATGGTGTCAGATAGAAAAAAATGATAGAGTGAAAAATGCTTATTTTTACTCAATGAATATGAAAAAAATTACATGAATGGATTACAGACCAATTTAAAGCGATTTGGAAAATTACGGTTATAGGTGTTGCCTAACTATGGGCATGAATAATAGATTTTAAATCTAAAATGATGAAAATTTTCAAAATCGCTTTTAATCGGTAAAACAATAATATTTATTAATTTCAATAAAAATATGTTTTATAGAACTATGAAAAAACTGCTATTGTTTTGGAGAAAATTAAAATAGGCGTCTTTGTTTTTAATTGTATTGATTTGTTTATTTGATACCAGTATTATTCCAGAAATAAGAAAAAACAGTGAATTTGATATTTCCAATGTCTGTATTCTAAATTTCATGGAATTTTCAATTTCTATATTTTAATTAAGGAATCTGAAACTTCTAAAACAAATCAGTCAAAATAAAAGACTGCTTTTGTTTAAGATATATATTTACATACTACAAATAAGAGTCTTCATTTCAATCAAGTCTTATAAATGTATGTAAGTTTAGATTTACAGTAGCTCCCGAAAACAAATTCCTAACTACTAAACTAGAAGAAAATCAATTAAAATTCTTTTGTGTGAAAATAGCGTTCAAGTTACATAAATTAAAGATAAAACTAATCATGGTTTAAAAGTGTTAAGACAGGGTCGTATGGTGGCCTGGGGGATGTGATAGTAAAAATTAAAAAAAACTATATGTTATATGTACCTAAGTATGAATTCTGAAAAGCATTGTGATTTTTTTGGAGATTAATCATTAGCCTGTTGTCAAGAAAAGAAGTACCTAATACCTATACCTAATTAACTGTTTAAGTACAGACGTTTTTCTTTACATTATACTTTGTATTGTCAAGCGCATTTTTCCATTTTCAAGTTTTTCACAAAATTCTGGCAACACATTTGACAGATAATATAAGATATATAAATTATGTTTGTAAGTAAATAGTTTAATTATGTATTCCTAAGTGTTTTTAATCCACAATACGATGAGTTGAGTACTATCCTACGTCCTAAGTCGCAACAATAAATGGAAATCACAGTCAGAAACAGCTGATACTTCGAAAAGTAAAATAGCCTGAATGTAATACTGTGTTATTGTGTTGAAAAAAATTCCAGGCATAAGAAATAAGAATTTCGGTATATAGCTTTAAAAAAAATATTTATCCGCTCCATTATTCAGCCAATTCAGCATTACGATGGTTAACTTACCTGTGGTCATTACCTTATCTGTGTTTATAAAATCTTTAAACATTTACAATATTTTTGTTATTGGATCAGCATCCGACATCCGGCTTTTTGACGACAATGCAAAGCCAATACAGCTATGGTACAGGCTACACGGGATAATATTTATTTTTATTATCATTGAACTGGTTCATTTGAAACTGCTTTCAAATTTCAATAGTAGAAAACCAGTTGTAATTTATAATTGTTGGCGCCGCCAAGGACGTCGTTTATATTTATTTTGAACGTATCGTCGCTGTCGATAGCAAAGTCGACGCTAAGCGGGCGTTATCAATGATAATGCCCGCTTATAATTCCGTGGTTCTTATTGACTTGTTTATGAGATGGTTTGTTTCACAGGTATAAACAACAAACATTTTTTTTATTGTAGTTGCCTATTTACAATCTACTCATATTACGCATGCGATTAATAGGTAAATCTTACGTAGTTTGACATGACATTAGGCGGTTCAGTCAACACCACTCTCTCCGTAAGCTAATATGAAAGTAAAAAATAAATTACTTTATTTCCACCTTCTATGTATATGATTCTGCATAGGCATTTATGGTAACTAAGTAAATGGGTAGTTACAGTCAGAGCCCTGTAAAATTCTACAGGCTTCCAAAAGAGACTTACAAAAAAACTTTAAAGCATGCTCATGCTCATCAACAAAAAGGTAATGGAAACTAATTTTTTGTTTAACCATAACACGATAATAACGTCTAGCTATAAATTGTCTAACTTTCTTTGATTACAAAATGTCTTTTTAGAAAAAATATACAATAAATTAATAAAAAATGCTGTGAGGATGAAAATAAAACGTTGTACACGGCACGTACAGCTGATTTCAAATAAATCTAAGACAGTCGGTACTCTATATTGTAAATGTTAATTAGTTTCAATCATACGCCGATGAATAATAATTGATCAACTGTAGTGTTAATTAATTAATCATGACTAAAATATTTTGATTGAAATTGAGGCAGCAGTCAACATTCTGTACTACTACTATGTAGGTACGTCCTACGCTTAGCTAATCACTAAATATATACCTACAATTTATAGGTAAATAAATTTATACACGAATAATTGTTCAGTATTTTCAATACATGTTGAATTCATTGTAATAAATCCAACAAAAATATCTTTTCGGCATTTAATCTCGTTTCTAAAAAAATTATTATCAAAGCATAGTCGTGCAGTTCTTTTATCGTTGCTGTATATAAACGTTTTTTTCTGACATTAGTAAAGTTAGCACCCCCACTTTGTTGAATTTCAAAAATATTAGTGCTTTAATTTTGGACTGATTATAAACTTATTTTGGACCAATTCAAAAAATTTTGGACCAACCTCTATTAATCACAATTGGAAATTCTAATGTGGTGGTGCTAACTTGAGCTTAAGCTAACACCCCCACCATATAAATATAAATAATAGATCAATTTAGACTAGGCCATTCTTTTAGACTAATTAGAGACTTTCGAAATCAACTCCTAAACTACCCACATAACTAATACCACAAAATCAAAAATGATTAAATTAAGGAATAACCATGTCATGATCTTGGATTTAATTAAGGGCTATCCATTGTCGCATAACCCATTTTTGGAAACATCGCCTTATTGGTAAATCGTTCCATGTAAATAAATCCAAGAAAACAAATCATAAGAAGCTAATAGAACTGGGCCATAACGTTGCAATAATTCAAGGCTATTGATTGGCAGATAGTTAATTTCTGAAATCATCCCCTAACCTAGTAAAGCACTACTACCCTTATGAATAATGCCACGAAATTGAATACGTAAGAGTCTGAAAAAACTGTGCTGTAATCTTGAACTAATTATAGTATCACGAAGTTATGTAAAATCCTGAATAACTGAGTCACAACTATGAAATAATTAGACTATTCACTGACAGAATACTCATTTTCCGGGTTACGAACACACTTTTAATTTTCCTTTTTCAGTATAGTACAAGCCTTTCGACTACGAACCAGAATATCGACGTAACGTTAAGGTTGGTATTGAAAAGATAGCGTAGGGGTGTGTCTGTGTATGTCTAAAGCCCGCCACCCACGATCAAACGCCGCAGTACGATTGGGTTGGATACGACGAAATTGAAGTATTTTTGAACGTGTGTATGCGCGACTAACCAAATTGGTCCAATTTTGACGACAGACAAACACGACAGGTGCAGGAGTACGATTGTGTTGGTGGCAACGAAATTTGAACGCGTGTGTATAGTGTTGAAAAATACTCGAGCATTTATTTTTGCCGAATATTCCCGGAGCACAAACAAAAAAAACGAGAATAAACCCTCAAAAGTGAGCAGGACTGAAGAATACCTATACCTTTAAATATATCCAAAATAAGGATAATTTTAAAAATTCTTGGAATATTCTCAAAATGCTCGAACGTTCTCCAATTTTCCTCTTCTCATATATAATGCTAGTTGTAGTTAATTTGACTGTTGGAAGGTAATGTGTTGAAAAGTAATAACGTAAGTTTAATTACCATGGTGACCAATTCTAATCTTTTTTGTACCTATTAGAATGAGATAAAGCTCCCTTTTTTCGTGAATACGTCTCAGGTATGCATTTTTACGCCGACCGAACACAACGCTGACTCCGGACATTTCGCCGACCTTGGAAACTAAGCCGACCCTTAAAATAAATTTTGCTACTGGACACTTTTGCCGACCGTGGACAATACGCTAATCGCGGACACCGACACGGTCGGCAAAGTGTCCTCCGCTTGCGGTCGGCGTAGTGTCCACAGTCGGAGTTCAGTGTTTAGTCGCAGCATGCACAAGTAATACAGTTTGAAAACTTTACAAACATTTGTCACTTTATGTATAAACACAATATAAAAAATTTAAATAAGAGGTTCATATATAACTAGAACAAAACAAAAGAGGTGCTATCGGGCGGCGGCCCAAATTCCTTGTCAATGCTTTCAAAGGCATAAATTGTGCAAGATCTGCTTATAAAAGTGTCTGCCTTTGGAACAACCGACGTCGGCAGCCGCTGCGAATAACACGTATACATGTGGGCATGCGATTTAAGATCGTTTAGTTTCGGTTTTATTCTCGATTTATAATGTTCTTGTTTATGTTCGATTGTTCTGTATTATTCTGAAAGTGCTCCAGAATTATTATGAGAACGTTCGCGAACGTGCTTGATTATGATCTCAGCAGCTACGAGTTATATGTGTACATTTTGCGTGGGCATACAGTTTAAGATTGTTTAGTTTCGGTTTTATTCTCGATTTCTAATGTTCTTCATTATGCTGGTTTGTGCTGTATTATTCTGAATGTTATAGAGAATTATTATGACAACGTCCGCAAACGTTCTTCATTCAGAACGTTCTTTCATTTACAACACTATGTGTGTAGTTACCCGATTCAGCTGTACAATTAATAAAAGTATCCGGTCTCTTTATGAAAGGTGTTAGTGCTAGCAATAATTCTGAATAAATAATTTCGTCAATTCGAAGGTAGTTTCGCCAATCTTCAGTATAGAATCAGTAATTATTCCAACAAATGAGGGTGGCAATAGGTATTCCGTTTCAGTAACCATTTTTTGCACCGCCGTCTATGTTTCTTGTAATATTTTCTTTTATTTTCGGTTGTACAAACTGCGAGAACAGCTAAAAGAACTTTTTTGTCTGACATTCTTACTGCACCAATGCAAACCTATAACTGCAAGGTTGCACCGTGAGTGTACACATTCGATTTTCAACAGAATTGTACAGCAGTTGTATACAATCCAATCGTACTGCGGCGTTGGATCGTGAGTAGCAGGCTTAAAGTTTATTCATATGTCAATTTAACAGTTTTAAACTTATTTTTCCAAAAAGATTTTTCTTATAAAAAATTATAACAAAACTTTAAGATCGTGAAATTTCTATTACACGCACGTCAAACTATAATATACTAAAAAATCGTGGTGAAAGACGAAGTGCTTTAGTAAATACTCAAAAGACTTCCAAAAATAGTACAAACGTCAAATACGAATTCCGACCTTGAAAAGAAAAGTTGATATTTTAACATCGATGGAAAATCCATCCAGCCAAAATGAAATTGCTAAAAAACTTTGTACATCTCAACGAAATATTAGCCGTATAATTAAAGAAGATTTCCAAAAAAATTTTTATCGTAAAAGAAAATCAACTGCCGGAAATCGTACAAAAAAATTATTTAGCAGGTTTGAAATCAGAGTATGTTGTTACTATTGACGAAGCATGGTTTTATCTCGACAACTGCAATGGGGTACGTACTTACGCATTTGTTAGACAAAAAGAGAAGAACAGACGCCTGTACCGTATATGTGCTGAAAACGTGAGATATTTGGTAAAGCGTTTATGGTTATTAGTGCAATATCAGATCTTGAACATGACCATTGATTAAAGTACCATCAAATGTAAAGATTAACTCACAAAATTATATTAACTCGTGTTTAAAACGATTTATAGAAGAAAACATTCCAAGACGGTGGGGAAACCAACACACATCAACAAGAACTACAGCATATGCCCATGAACTGAAAACTAATTTGGGGGTCACAATTATTTCCAATTCTGAAATACCCATAAAGTCTTCAGATACCAGCCAATTGATGTTTATGGCTTCGGATACTTAAAACAGTAGCTTTTTTTAAATTCTAAATGAAGATTGGAGTGCTATTACGATCGATACCATTTAAAAAGTTTTTAAATCTTGGAAAAGAAGATTGAGAGCTGTTTTGAAAGCGAATGAACAAGCGATTCAAAAAGTAACTTGATCACTTTAAAAATGTGTTTATATTGCATTGTATAAAAGAATTTAACTTTTAAATGTCCCCGTACACTTCTGTTATTTTAAAATCGCTCATACCAGGACGGTACTATGATGTTTACATTAAAAACAGTTTTAGTTGAATATTATATAAAAAATTCTAATGAACTTTTAAATAATTAAATACTAATTTAAATTAAATAACAAATAAAATAAGAAAATCTCTATATTGCTGAAATAAAAAGATATTTGTACACATTTACAAATCCAAATGTGCTCTGTTTTATTTTTAAATCAATAACTTTTAACTAATAACTTCTCACTAATAAAAAAATTACTTGAAAAAACCTACATTGATAGGCAAAACACAGTAATATTTTATATATACACTACCGTTCCTTTTAAATAGGTCACTAAAAAGTGGCGATTTTATAACGTGGAAAGTATTGTTTGAGTGTTCACCTAAGTAGTAATGTGGTAACGATTTTGTTTTGATTTTACCCTAAAACATCTGTTAATTTACTCTGCCACGAAATTATTGTAATATTAGTATTTTGTCTTATTTTACTGATAATATTTGTAACTTATTAATAACCGGGTGCTGCAATAGTTACAACAATTAAATACAAAAAGCACAAAGGCATACAGGAAGGATGCCTTATAGACGGCTGGAAGCATCAGATCTCAATCGCAGTGTTGGAATGTCGGACAGTGGTTTATCACAATGAAGAGTGGCTCAACATTTTAATGTGAGTCAAACTGTTATTGGTATAGCCTGGAAAAGATACTTAGCAACAAACAGCGCTAATTTTACAACATTATCACTTCAATGAACGCATAAATAATTCTTTCTACGTTTCTGTAGTGACCCATTTCAAATGAACTCTAATGTAATATGTGTTTTATTGGCAGCCACCCTTCAAAATTCAAAATTATTATACTAAAGAATTCTTTCACAAGAAAGCTTTAGTCTGTTCTAACTTTTTCAACTTTTTTCAATATTATGTATATACTATTGGTTTCATTATTACCTAGGACAGCAAGGCTAATATGATGCTATTTTTTTATTATTTGCCATTATTAGTCTTGCTGTCCTAAATCATTATGAAATCAATACTACAAATTGGTCAACATAATTGTTCAAGGGCGTCAGTTAATTTTGTTCTTACAGACAATTCGATGACGATCGACAAGCCTCGGTGAACTATCGTTTGTGGGCGTGATACTCGGAGCTAGCTTAACCACTTCAAAGTGGCGACACGCGAGTGTATCTTTATGCTGTGGTAACACTAGAAAAACTCTAGGATATGAATAGTTTTACACAGGAATTTATATAATAATATAAACCTGTAATTGTATGACACATTATTTAAACAGTACCTGTTCTTGACTTTGACAATTCATGCAATCAGCTGTCTACAGCAAAAATCCAGTCTTAACAAAAAATACTGCTATACCTAATATAACAAACAGCATTAACTTATATTTTTACAGCAAACATATAACCTGCAGGCTTGTAGTAAGCTTCTGTTAAAATTAAATTTCCCTGGGACTGAACAATCGTAAGGTTTACAAATAAACAAAATAATTTTAAAATATATCCAAAACAAAATTATTTTTCGTTCTTAAATACGCACCTACTTTTATTTCTTTGTAATTTACCTTGCGCTCATATAAACCATAAACCATAAAGAGTATTAGTATAAATGCGGATTTAGTTTTAATTATTTAATTCCTAGTGAATTTAAAAGGCGTTAAATTTTCTCACAAAGCATTTCGTGCTGCAATAAAATTAAAAGGCGCAACAAAATGTAGAAATAATAAATCATTTACAAAACATTCAGTTCTAAATGAAAAGTCATAAGAATGAAAAATGTTTGACATTTCTCTTCGTGCCTGCAGTTTAGTAACATTGAAAGAACATGAAAGCAATTTCCAAATACCAAGATTAAAAGAAAAGCCAATGCTTTTGCTCATACGTGCACATACGTATACATCACACAATGTTTCATGTTTAAGAATAATATTTTTGCATAAAAAGTACAGCGCTCTAAATCTAAAATGCAAGTATAGTACAAGGTATCTTTTATTGAATGTGATTTCTAGGAATAATTTGCATACTTTATAGCTGCATTATTTCTAGCAGATTCATACAGAGAATTTTGTGTTTTTCGGATTGATTTATTTTTATTCAGACATTTACAAATGTTCTAATGGAAGAATTCTAGCAAGAAATGCGCTAGGGAAATATTGAAAAGTATAATAAAATTAAAAAGCGTTAGAAAGATAAATTAGATGAGACAGTTAAATACAGTCATATAGAAAATAATTAACTTCAATCCGTTTTAATAAAATGCAACGAGGCGTTTTTAATTATCCATTAGGAATACTTTTAATTAGTTCGACAATTTCATTCAAATAAGCCCAAAAAGTTGAAAGCTGGAGCGACAACTTTCAATTAACGCAGACAAGTCCATGTAATGAATACACAGATAAACGAGTAAATTCTGAAACTCCATTGTAGTACATCATAAGTCATCATCCTAACATTCTAACTAACTTCACTTGAATAATTTACGTAGAAGGGAATTCAAATAGGTTGAAACTATTATTGTTCTTTTTACTTGAAAGTAAAAGGTAGGTACTAAATTATTTTTTTTGTAGTATTAGTTTTACAGTTGGATAATTATTTTACGTGGGTTATCTAAATATGCCTAATAAATTTATATAAACTTTATATTGTATTGCATCAATATTACTACTAAATTAACATTTAAGCGATTTTTTTCTTTGCAAAGTGTGACATTAAAAGATTACCAGCCCCACAAATAGGCGCAAAAAATATGTAGTATCAATGTTAATCACAAAGTCTGACTACTTTCAGATTAAACACAGAAATAAATAAATAACATTATAGAGGACGCATTGTTTGTTATTATTGTTTAACAAAAATGTGTGATGGGAATCTAAAATTTGGGAAAAAAAAACTATTTTACTAAATGTTTTGAACGATTGGCTGTAAACGATTTTGTTGTATATGGCAGATGGTTTGTATATTAATAACTTCTCATTTAAATCAAGTGCATTGATCTCAAATAATTAAACATACAGTAAAGTTACATGAACTACAATATCCGGCACCATGCCCGTTTTTTTAAACACACAAACTCGAAGGATGTTACGACGCAAGTTCAATTATGGACTCCTTTCGAAAATAACAAAGTTCTTTACTAATTTAAAACATAGGCAAAAACACCAATATTATGCAAAAATTTGGTAATAATCATTTGACAAAATATCTTAGAGCAGATTAGTTATCTAAATTAATCCGAGGTAAATCCAGGCACTTGTACACTTAATTGCTTCTTTTAAACACCACTAAAAAACCTTCACACCTTTAAGCTGCAATTTGAATAAGAAAGGATAGTTAATTCAAACTCTGAACTATGTTGATACACAAAATCATTATCGTTCTTCATTAAATAAATATTTAAACTTTACAATTCTTTCCACGTTTTTTACAACTTGGTCGATTTAATTAATACTAGAACGACTATAATTTACTTTAATTTTTTAATAAAATTTGCATCTGAAACGAACTGTTTTAAAAATTTACTGTTTACATTATTATGTAGGCAATAACTTTAACGAGTACTAATAAAAATGAAAACCCTAAAGCAGTATTGAAAAGAGCTCTATTTTTGTTCTGCCTTTGGCCAAGGAGATTTTTTAAATGTTAATTCTCCCTGAACTAGTTTCAAATATGATGTAGACCAGCGATTCCCAACCTTTTTCGTTCGCGGACCGCCAAACGACGTAGCATTTGCTTGCGGACCGGTAAGGTAAAAAATTAAAGAAATTATTTTGCAAAATAAATCTTATAATATTCAATTTACTTTTACACTGTACAAGAACAATCTTAAAATAAATAAATATACATTCGTTTTGATAACAAAAGTCCATACCAAACCTCAAACGACCAAAATGGGACCGGCCCGAAATCGCGGGTACCTAGAGATCGCAGTTTTTCTCTTTTCGCCAAACGAACGTCGAGAATCAATTGTAAGGCGGGGTGAAATTGCGTGTGATCGCGAGGCGCCGATGACCATAACTGGGTCCTTGACACTTAGGGCTGTCCATCGTTCAAAACCAGAACGAGATATCTCGACAGGGAGCAGAGATATAACCAAAAACGCTGGCGAGTGGGTTTCGGGAGCGGCGGTCAAAAACGAGAATGGGCTCAAACGACCCAGGAGGCAATCATATAAGACTTCCAGAAGTGGTTTCCACTTAGGAGCCCGATTAGGCTGGTGGAGGCGATATTGCTTTAGCACGATTCTTGGGTGAAAAACAAATAAGACAATTTCGAGTTTTTCGGCTGGAACTTTTTTCTTGTGGCTTTGCACGGCATTTGAAGAAGAAACATTTTGAGTATGCCCGTCGTTTGACGCCAAGATAGTGGTTGGCCCTATAGTTTCCGAGATACCGCCTGTCAAAACGGGCGAAGCCCCCTTGATCGGAGAGGTACGGTAAAACCTATAAATGCACTGCTCGTATTCCGAATTCCGGCAACACATGTTCAATTGCCCTCAAGTTTTGCGGCCCCACTAAATCCGAATTTCGATCGTTTGCGTTAATCGGGGACACAAGACAAAAATTCTTTCGGTTCTGGTATGCCTAGAACCGTGCGCGCCGAACCCGCTTAAAAATTCTAAAATGCGAGATCTTCTTTGTTACCTAGTTATTACTGGATACTACCCCACCACCTAGGTACGGAGCCGGCGCGTTATTTATCACGTATGTATGTATATAGAGTTTACTCTTCGTTAACTCCAATAAACCATTTGACCCTACGTTAGCTCCAGGATAACACGAATTAAAAAAAATCTTTCAGTAAAATTTTGAAAAATACGGTTATTTCTCTGTGGACTGGCAAGAATTTTCGACGGACCGGCACCGGTCCGGGGACCGGCGGTTGGGAAACGCCGATGTAGACTACATTAATAATATTCATCGATTATTTCTGTTAGTTAAATAAATTATAGTTAATAGTGCAAAGTTAAATAGTGCTATTATCTTCGAAAGCATAAGATTTCAGTAATAATTAATTCCGTAGTTATTGATAATGCCATTATCAAATATAACAAATTTATGGGTATAGATTAAAGAAGCATTAAAACAAATGAGGAAATACAAAGAAAATAGGTATATAAGTATAGATGAAGGTGGAAAAGCCACGCAGAGAAAAATCAGTTACTGAAATTAAACTAAGCAAACTAATAATACATTTTGAAAAAGCGAAGCTCGCGTGCAAAGTGGAGCAACTACTTCCGAA
This sequence comes from Agrypnus murinus, assembly GCA_929113105.1. Lineage (NCBI taxonomy): Eukaryota > Metazoa > Arthropoda > Insecta > Coleoptera > Elateridae > Agrypnus > Agrypnus murinus. Next base: position 216,774,761 of record OV816024.1, on the reverse strand, counting down.
ATTCAAACAAAGAAGATACTTAGGTATAGAGAATGCTACACAAATTATGTATAGAATTATTTAGGGAACACAAAAATAGAAATATACAGTGTGTCCTATTCAAAATACAAAAGTTGGTAAAGCTTCCGAAAAAAATAACATCTTGGTAGCACATCAGTTTTGAATCTAGCGTATTATCTAAATGAATCCGTTCTAGAGATACTTAAAGATTTGCATACATTTGTTTCACATTGTATATGTTTTAATTAAGCTTACATTACGTCGACAATAGAAAAGGGTACCTAACAATATTAAATTTTTGGCTTACATAAATTATGAAACTAAGCTGAAAAGTACTTTCTTACATAAGACGCATTGCTTTAATGTAATTTCAAGTAAGCAAATCTACAAGTATATAAAGTATAAAACTTATGGAAGGGCTTACAACAAAAGTGTAATAACCACCTACTTGTAGTGTCTGGTATACACTAAAGTACAAGGTCGAGTTTGGGGTAAATTTCGTTCTTAAACGTTTTATGTATCGTAAAGTAAGAAGTAAACCAGTAATTTGCTGGGAAATAAATTTTCCATTTTATGTACACTTTTACCGCTATTGCAACTCTATTAACGAAGATATTTTAGCCAGCATGTTAGCATTACGTTTATCGTAAATATAACTTTTGCATGACTGACTAACAAAGTTTAATCACCAGTAGTAATATAAAATTTGTTTATTTTCAGTTTAATAGCCATTCGGAAAAACAGTATACAATATTTATTGTATTTATAAATATTGATTGATTTTTAGTCGTAAATGACGTAAATCAGACAAATGCTCAATATCTAGGGAAACTAACTAGAATTATTATTTTAATTTGTATGATGATACACTTCCACTTATTATCTAAATCATAAAATAATAATGGAGCGAGTCATCAGTAATATTTGCCTGCTTGAAATAACCGCAGAAGTCTTAAGTTCATTAACATCATTTCTAAATTCATAATTAATTCATTAAATAAGTTATTAGTGACCGTTCCTTTTTGTATATGTATATATTTTCTTAGTTTTAATAAATAATAAAGTTTATTCTTCATGTCTTTTATTTTGTAGTTATTAGCCATCCCAAAATTCTAATACTCCTGTTAGGTGTTTACGAAAATTGAATCTGGCTGATAAGATGACTATTTTTGTCATTGTTGCTGACATTAAAAAGTAAAAGCGTTTACTGCCTTGCGCCTTATTTTGAGGAACTCCACAATCATGAAATAAATAAAGATTAATAAAAAGTTTTACAATATTTATTGCAGTGATATTTCATAAAAAAATAAAATTTTGCCTCGCGTTGGCAGCGACATTAAAATATGAGGTGAAATTTAATAAATAAAAAAAATATAACACCCCAATATTTTTTCCTTTCTCCCAATAGACTGACTCAGGTTTTATTCGATAGAGCATGAGGTAAATGAAATATAAAAAGATCTTATTGATTCTTATGCCTGGAAGAAAAGAACTTACTACCAAAGCACTTGGACTTCCGCAACTGGACAACTGGACTACACATCAAATAAACACATAGATAAATTGAAACACAATCTTTATTTTTATTTTTGATAATTAGAAGATCTAATTCAAAATAGAAAATCAAAAATATTTAATTAAACAGAACAGTAAAAAAAAAAGAAAATCTTCCTTGAGCTTGCTCAAATGTGTTAAATATTCGTTATCAACCTGACATGGGGGCTACAACTGGTCTCTATTTGAACAAACTGACATCAAATGAGATTATCAGTTAAAAATATTTACAATTGCTAAACTAAATTTATCTAATAAAAGTTAAATTTTTATAAACAAATTTAAATTCTTTATTTGTTAAAACTCTGTTATTGAAAAACTTTTTAAATAAGAAAAATAAATTCTGAATTTATTAAGATTGTCTTTATGATTTTGTTATATGAAGAATTTAACCAAATCCTTTTATTTTGACCAACCTTCTGTATAAAATACGTCGTTTACTCAAACAGCTGATTTTTAAAATGAAGGCAAGTCGATTATCCAAATCAATAATGGAAACAAAAATATTCTTGATTTAATTTAATAAATAAATCGTTCACAATTCCATATAATTGTTGAAAAACGAAAATAAATCTTCTTTGATTTACTTATTCAGGTAACTATTTAATTTCATAAAACAATTTGTTAAAATTTCGTTTGTTTACAGACAAACATATGGTTATGACTTAACCTTACTTTATTTTTAGATTTTAGGTCTGGAGTCGTGCGTGGACATTCCCAATGCTTTATTTTGAATGTTTTATCGACTGTATTTGTTAATTTTCCCTGGCATTTTTATATGTTTTACCAAAACAATTGAAAACTATGACAAATTTTCACAAACAAAACCTACTCGCTACGCTTGTGACGTCACTTCACGAAAACAGATGTTTATAATTAGCACTAATCTTAAATCTAAAAAGATAGAAATGTAGCTGGCAAAATAACGATTAAAACAACATAGGACACTTATAGTCTAAAATTAATCATAACTGAGAAAATTAACAAAAACGATTGACTATAAAAAATCTCATTAAAGCTTAATTACAAACAAAACTCATTAACTCCAGCTCTTCCTTTACAAAAAATGAATACATAACTACACTAGGTAACTGATATAAAACATATACAATTTACATAAGAAAAATATTTACAATAGAAGAAAAACAAAAATAAAAATTCGTTTATACATACGTTTTATGAATCAATTCCCAAGGAACACACAATAATTGAATAAACGTGTAATTTTTGTTTATACCAGTAGTATAATTATGGTTGAATGTCAACTTCTTATAAAGGATAAAATGTCCGCGCCATAAACGTTGAAATATAGTGTACATTATACAAATAAATAACGTTTATGAGACATGCTAAATAGCTGTTGTTTATATAGCAATAAGTTTATATTCAGTACCAATTAAGGCTGATTCTCACTATACGGCAGGCTACCAACAGTCACCGGACCGACGAAACATTGTTCTGTATATTTTATATCGCCGCGAAGGTCCGTGTCTGTGATGGTTGATGTGAATACCTTCAGATAAAATATACAGTACAATGTTTTGTCGGTCCGGTGACTGTTGGTAGCCTGCCCTATAGTGAGAATCAGCCTTTAAACGTCAATGCAGGTAGGTAGAATGGACGTTTCATGTTTATTTTGTATACTGTAATTAACAAAAGATAAAAACAAAATTGCAGAAAAAGAAAAAATATTATTTATTATTTAATAATAAAACGGTTCCATCCTGTTTATAATAAAAGTTATAATAACGTTATAATAAAAAAGTATTCGTTTTTAAGAACAGCTGATCTTGCAGGTAATTTGGAGAACAGCCACAGATGGGATGTAGTATACCTTGAAAAAAAAATTCAAATAATTTTACTGCAACATAAAAACAGTGACAGGATATACATATCAAATAATCTTCACACAAACACAAAAATTGAGGCTGAAACAATTAAGTATACATAACAAATATTTTAAGATATGTACCACGTTGACTTCATTATAAAAAAATTATATAACTTAAATCCGACTAATTTTTATATATAAATACATAAAACCTAACATTAAACTGAATTTGCCGCGTAAATTGTTTTTCTTACCTCCAGCTGTCAAGTTACTAGTCATTAACGTATTTTTATTGACATTTATAGAATTTGCGAAGACTGTTAACAATGCGTATACGTTTTTATCATGCTATACAACATGAGGCCGGAATAATTATTATCGTAATATAGTGTGAACATTTACAGAATGAGCGCGTCCATTTGCAGCAAACACCGTTGAAAAAACTAGCCAATAATAGCGTAGGTAGCACATAACAAAAGATTCGTCATGACAACATATAACTATAATAATAATTGTACTCACCTTATTAATACTCCACTCAAGCTTTAATAACCTACTGCTACAAACTATAGTAACAAAGCACAAATACTACATACACGTATACACCGCCATTATACAGCAACAAATTGTAACGCTAATGGGGAGGCCGATGGAAGCCGATGACGCGTGAAATCATCACGAGTTCAAACCATCAAACGCTATTGGTTTAGGCAAACGAAGAAATGCGAATAATACCAAAGACGGCAATAAACATGATCGCATGTAGACGTTTAAATTACATAAAGCGTATACCTCAATGAAAAACATTTATTAGTGTATCATAAGTATCATTTTTGGTGAACCTTAGTTGACCACAAATGCAGCACGACACAAAGAAATACTAATCTGGCGCCAGTACATGAAATATCACAAAATTTTCACCGTGCCTGTATCTAAATGGTTAACAATACACGTATATTACACGTTTCAAAACATATAGTAAGATCGTACACGTTTAATAAATATACCATAACCAAAAATTACCAAAATATGATTGAGTACAAGTATATTAAACTATAACGCAGATTCCTGTGTTGCTTCGGTTAAGTTATAGTCAAACTTGTCCAGCATATGTCCTCCAAGTGCTTGTGTTCAAACAACGGTGTAAAATATTATATTAAAATCAATATTTGAAAAAATCGAAGCATAACAGCAAAGCCAATACCTTCATTAGGATTAAAACATTTTATTAGAATGCAGGAGATTGTAAGTTTGATGTACTATTGTATACATTACAAAAATAACCCGTTTTACATTTTTTTAGTAAATTATCTTTCCGAAACTGAATCAGTGGCATGGGAAACAGAAAGACTTGTATTACGTTATTCTACGTTAAATAAAATCTTCCAGAAAAATAGAAAAACCATCCCAACATGTGACTTGGGTTGCATAAAACATGTATTACTATACTAAATTAACCTAAATGATTAATATCCTTTTTATAAATTCAGACTTTTTATGTAAAAATTGAGGTTACGTCTGCATGAAATTTATCCTTCTATAATTTCTATTTAAAATTGATAAATCTATCTGTAACCTAACATGTAGCTTTTAAATTAAATAAACCTAATATCCTAGCATGTCTACCTCTTTATTTTATTGAATGCATGAAATAATTATATTTTTGTTTGCGATCAAATCGTCAAGTAAATTTTCAATCAGATGATTCCATAACATCTCATTATTAAAATATAACCTGACAACTATTTCGTAGTTAAGCTGTGTTCAAGGTAATATGAATATAAACAAACACGTTGCTAAGGTAAATGCAAAAAATAGGTAACTAGATCAAAAGATAAAAATAATAAGAATTAAATATCTAACAGGGCCGGCGGTGGACGAGTGGTGTCAGTGCACCACTCGTGTTCCAAGGGTCGTGGGATCGAATGCCACTTGAGGCGGAGGGATTTTTCTAATAGGGAAATTCCGCCACCTCAACTATGGATGTGTGTATTCGTGTTGCATGTTAGATGGGGGACAGATGACCTTAGATGTTGGTTCCCCCGTAGTGTAGGCGTGAAATAAAAAAAATATCTAACACTTCCAGAAACGGATAATTACTGAGCTCAATGTGTTCATTCATTAAAGGCACTATGAATTTGTGTTCGTATACCGCGAAAGCTTCAAAGATGTTTAATTTATGTTTGTTAATAGTTTTAAGAAAAGCTGTTGTATTTAAATGTGTCCATAAGTTATGTAGAATACGCTTCCATTTGTTAGACCTTTCTCAAGAGAAAGCTCTGGAGAAGTTCTGGCTTTGAAACCTTTTACCAGAAAACAAATCTGTTAAGGGGGTGTTCGTAATGCTTGTTTGGTCGTTTATAATTAATGTGGTCTTATTATAGGATTTTTAATTTTTAATTGTTCTAGCAAATCTAACCTCTTATCTTTCTTTTGTATATGCAATAAGTCTACTCTATCCACATAGACGAAATGATTATTATCTATACAATGGGTGGCTAGTCCGGACAATTTCTTATTATATAAAATATCGCATTTATGTTCCGCTAGACTTAACGTTTCTTAACGTTTCTCCCACTTTGCCCTATATAGAACGCTTTGCAGTCTTTAAACAGAGACATTTAAATACAACAGTTTTTCTTAAAACTATTATATACAATTTTTGCCAGCCTCGGTGGATTAGTGGTTTGCATGTTTGCTTCATAATCCAAGGGTGGCAGGGTCGATCCCCGGCTGAGCTGGTAATTTTTCATAGCGGAGAAAAATTAAAAAACATGCCTTCTTCTCCGATAGGAAGTAAAATTGTAGGTCCTGTGTCAATGCGATGTTTGGCACGTTAAAAATCCCTACTGGGGGTGGAATTCTCCCAGATTCGGCTAAATTCTAGTAGGGTCGGCCAAATGATCATAACAATCGGTGCCATGGGATACGAAGGATGCTCCGCCATCATGATTCCTCGCTCAAAAATAAACAAATAAATAAATAAATACAATGTTTTGCAAGGAGCCTACCGCGACTTCAATCTCACTAATTACGTTTGTTATTGTAAATGTAGGAATTTGATATTATTTTGGGGAGTCATTGTGTGATTCTGTTCTAAAAGGTGTTTGACGTAATTTATTTATTTATTTATTTATTTACAATTTCGGGAAACTATTATTAAACAAAACAAAACTATTACAACAAAACAGAACTATTACAAAACAAAATTACTAATCAGAAAGTGAGTATGAACTACAAGAAGGAACAAAAAGAAATAAAATCAAACTGTACTACATGTGTATCAAGAATAAACTCTATAATTACAAATATATAGGCATAATTATGTTACAATTACAAATGCAATGAAAAGATTAAGTAAATAGATTAAAATAGGTTGATTGCAAAAAGTTGATACATGAAGAATTCATATTGAAGGCTTTTGAAGTAGTCTGTTGAATCTTTGTAAAGTTATATTAAAAATGTCCGAATTTTCTTTATTAATAAAGTTCTTCAGTATAAGCGATCACCGAGAGATTGGAGAATTGGAAGCTGAATTTGTGTGAAAAAATGGAAGAGACAGCAAGGATGTAGTTCTTGTTGGTCTAGGAGGTACATAAAACGAAAATAATGAAGGTAATGGAGAACAATCAGTTAAATTTGTAAGTATTTTAAAAACCATTAATAGACTGGCCATGTTTCGGCGATGTTTGAGAGACACAGATATAAATGTAGAATGTGGAAATTTGTATGTTAAAAATTTTATGAATTTTTTCCGGACATATTCCACACGATTTATATAAATTTGATATTGAGGCGACAATATAACCAAAGCAAATTCAAGATGACTTCTTACAAGTGAGTTAAAAAGAATTATGAGGGTGTTCTCTGATTTGAAATCTTTAGTATTTCTAATAATGAATCCCAAACTTCTGTTTGCTTTGCGAATGATATTCTCACAGTGAGTGTTGAAGAGTAACTTTGAATCGAACACTACTCCTAAATCCTTAACTTCAGATTTTTTTTAAGTTGCTGGTTGTTAATGTTATAAGGAAAGCTAAAGTAATATCGATTTCTTGTAAAAGTTATTCTGTTTAATGCCAACTTATTTAATATGCAGTAGCTGTGAATGGAATCCAAGTCTTCTTGGAATCTAATGTAATCTTGCTTGTTAGTGATTTTGGCATATAATTTGCAGTCATCTTCATATAGAGTAAAGTTGACATACTTAAAGCAGTCCGCGATGTCATTAATAAAGATAAAAAAACCGAGGTCCTAAATGTGAGCTTTGAGGCACACCAGATGTTGTATGATACGGTAATGATTGAAAACCTTTCAATACAACTAGTTGGGAACGTCTGGATAAGTAGGATGCTATCAATCGCAGCAGGTTGCCGCTTACACCGAATCGTTGTAATTTTTGTAATAAGATAAGATGATCTATTTTATCAAATGCTTTACTAAAATCGGTATAAACAGCATCTACTTGCGTTCTATCATCCATCGATGTATAATTAAAATCTGAATAAACCATAAGATTTGAATTTACTGAACGCCCTTTAAAAAATCCATGTGGTTCCGGAACGATTAAATGTTTAACTGAATTAAATATTTGCTCATGTACAATTAATTCAAAGATTTTACTAAAAATGGAGCTTGGAGATAGGCCTATAATTTTCAACGTCATTTCATTCATCCGGAAAAGTACCTTCTGAAATGGATATGTTAAACATTAAGTGGGATTTTTAATGACTGAGAACAATTCTTTATAAATAAAGGTAGAACATTATCCTAACCACTGCTTTTATTAGGATCCAGACTATGTATTATATCAGAATCTTTATCAGGAGTGATATGAAAACTGTTAATGGTAACGTGGTAATGTGATATTTCTTTCAACTCACCAACACTCGTTGACTCGCTATACACTGACTTGAAAAACTCTTTATAACTTATGTCAAAATTTCGAAGTGTTTTTTCCAATATGTACAGAATTACAAAAAGAACAATTCAACCAGTAAATGCCCGATTTCATGATATCGTGTGTCCTGTCTTTAGGATTAAATAAGAATGAAAAAGTATTAATATTGGTTTTAAAGGTTTAAAGGTTTTAAGTATAATTTAATTATTGGTTTTTCGTAGCATACGAGTATGAGCAACTTTTTCTAATATTTTGCCAAAATATGGTATAGATTGTAATTTGTCTCTTTTGTTTGATTGCCACCGGGATATATTCGTTTGATAGCTAGCTTATAATCTTTTTGCTTAATTAAAGTGTACATCATGTTTGAATACTTTTTCATTATTATTTATAATAAGACTGTATATGCACACGATATCATGAAATCGGGCATTTACTGTTTGAATTGTTCTTTTTGTAGTTCGGTATGTATTGGGCAAACACTGTAGCAAAACGCGTTGTTACAGAAATAAACATCCCTAAAAAATCTAATTACACCAAACACGTTTTAGAACAGAATGATACAATGAATCCCCAAAATAATATCAAATTTCTACATTTTTGTAATAACTAACGTAAATTAGACATTTTAGAAGCTCTTGAGATACACAAACACAAACTCAGCGTACCATTAATAAATGAACAGATTGAGCTCAGTAATTCTCCGTTACTGAAAGTGTTCTTATTATTTTTATCTTTTTTCTAGTTATCTATTTTTTGTATTTACCTTAGTGACGTGTTTGTTTATATTCATATTAACTTTGACCATCATTAAGCTGTCCTTACAGCTTAGATGTCGAAACAATTGTCAGGTTATATTTTAATAAATATTGTGAAACCTTTTATTAATCTTCATTTATTTTATTAAAAAGTAAGAAACTAATAATACAGAAAAATTCGCTTTAAAATAAAATACGTTACACTTACTCCACGTATTCACGGAGGATTGTTATGATTAACAGTATAATTAACAACTACAACGAACGAAATGTATGTAAAATTGAGAAAACTTAGTTTTTTAGCAGTTAATGATCCATTCCCATGACAGGTTGCATCGTATTTTTAAATCACTAGTAACATCCAATTAATTTGAATGTGCTCAATTTTCTAAGTTATCCCTTTCAAAGTGGTTCTATAGAGGAAGAAAAACCTCAAAGGACTTCCAGAACATTAATGCCACGCTTGTCTCTGATCTTGTGTGGTGAAACGAGAAGCAGCTCAGATTGTGGAGAGGACTGTAGACTACGACGATGTATTACTGCAGAAGGGTAATCCCTTAGGTTTTGGGCATTCAAGCGGTAACGAGTGCACATGTCTAGTTTGCTTTACTATGCACACTGGTGCAATTGTTAAAGACTTAAAAAATACTGACATACCATTTAGAAAGCAATTTACTTTATGGATGTTTTTAATTTGTTATTATTTAAATAATTTACGTCTTGAAAAAATATCTAAGGAGCGGAACATTAATGCAAGCTTCGATAATCAAAATGGCACATTTTCTAAAGTAATCAATCCAGAAAGCTTTTACGCGCCGTTTTCTCCATGCAGCACGACGACATTATTTTATATGGTGGAATTAGATGCTTATATAGCTGTTAAAGACATTAATTAATTAAAATAAATGGCGAATCTATTTTTAACAACTCAATTTTGTACGTGAATATTGGTCATTTCATTACAATGTTGGCTGATAAAACAAGGCTAATTACACACTGGGATTAGTTTTCAAAAAAGGCGATCAATCATTAGCAAAGTGCGTGAATTTTAAGTCTTAACATGTCCGAACCAAACACGAAACTCTTTTTGCGATTGTAGTAAAAGATAAGGTCCACATGAACATTTAACAAAAAATTATCCCACATTTAAAAAATGTCCGTGGTAAATTGTGCGATCATAGGCGTAGCCTATATACTCTAAAAGAAATGTTACTAAGAAGATATTTTTATTATATTCCAAATTGAAAGTATTTAAGAATGTGCGACACAAGCAAAAAATTAATTATTAGGTAGTATATAATTGAATAGTTTTTAAATTTAATTAGAAAACTTTTTGTACTTTTGCTTAGCACTTGTATAAGCGGTTAATTCAATTTTACTACTGGTGTATTTTTGTTATTCTGCTAGATGTTTTTTCAGTTTCGAGTGTAATGTTAGCAATTTTATACTCTTAGACCGTACTTCTTCAATAATTTCTATTATCAAAATTACAAGCCTTTTTACTTACGAATCTAATTTTGTACTTTCTAAAAATGAGTAATTCATTGTTGCCGTACTAACTGTCTTCATAACATATATCATTGAAACTATTGTTACAATTATTTTTTCATTTTTCTTAATATTTGTTAAGTTATCCCTAAAATAGAAAAAAATAGTTATTTGTAAGATTTTTGACCTTTTTAATGTGTTTATTTGAAATTTTACAGAGAAGTACGCTGAGAACGGATCAAGGAAGCAGCGGAGAAAATCTCTTGAGGAATCTCAACACAGGACCAACCAGTCCACCAACTCAGGTCGATAATACACCTTCGCCTTTTTTGATGTCCTAAATATTACATTCTGATTCTCTTGAACTGAAGAACTTGTGTGCACCTTATTTTAATCAAATAAATTGTGTTTATGTTAGATAAATATAGTTTAAATTGCACTGAAAATAGAGTTGTATATGCAATAAAAAAGTTTGCTCGGGTTAATCTCTACTTGCATATACTGCGTGCTTACTTTCTATTGCAATGTTCGCATCCGCTATCATTATGTAGATTCTGATCAACCCTATCAATATGCTTCACTACTTATGGTAACATCTGGCTATATAAAGGGTACATAAAAGTATTAAAAATATATAAAAATGAGATGAGACAATTGAACGCGGTCAAGTGGGTGCAGGAACAACTGGATGCAGGGACAAGTAGATGCATAGAAAATATTGCACGAAAAATATATTAACTATACATATTATGTTAAAATGTTTCTGATCAGAAAAAGTAAAGGTATATAATTATATTTGTAGAACTAAAATAGTAACATTGCAGACGAACAAATACAACAGATACCTTAAAATACATAACTTATTGTATAATGATAGATATTTTATATAAATAACATAATTTCCCAAGCAATACTATCTGCAGTATAGTTTAATATAGGTGTATTCAATCATATTTTGGTAATTCTTTAGTTATGGTATATTTATTAAACGTATACGATCTATCTGTATGTTTTACAACATGTATAATACATTGTTAACCATTTTGATGCAGGCATGGCAGATATTCTTTGATATTTCATGTACTGGCACCAGATTAGTATCTTTTTGTATCATGCTGCATTTGCAAGGGTCACCAAAAATGGTACTTATAATACATTAGATGTTTTTCATTGTGGTATGCGATATACGTAATTTATATGTATACATCCGATCATGTTTATTGCCGTCTTTGGTGTTATCCGCATTTCTTCATTTGCCTAGACCAATAGCGTTTGATGGTTTCAGTACGTGATGATTTCACGCGTCATCGGCGTTACAATTTGTTGCTGTCATGGCGTTGTAGACGTGTAGTATTTGTGCTTTTGTTACTGTAGTTTGTAGCAACAGGTTATTAAAGCTAGAGTGGAGTATTGATAAGGTGAGTACTATTATTATTATAGTTACATATATGTTATGTTGGCATGACGAATCTTTTGTTATGTGCTACCTACGCTATTGTTTGGGTGTTTTTAAACGGTTATTTTTATTTTAAAACTTTATGTAGTACATATCTTAAAATATTTATTATGTGTACTTATTGTTTCAGCCTCAATTTTTGAGTTTATGTGAATTATTTGCTATGTATATCTCCTCACTGTTTTTATGTTGCAGTAAAATTTATTTCATTTTTTAAGGTATACTACATCCCATTCATGGCTGTTCTTCAACTACCTATAAGATCAGCTGTTCTTAAAAACGAATACTCTTTAATTAACCTTTTATTATAAACAGGATGGAACCGTTTTATTATTAAATATATTTTTTCTTTTTCTGCAATTTTGTTTTCATGTTTTCTTAATTACACTATACAAAATAAACGTATATGAGACTCCATTCTACCTATCTGCATTGACGTTTAAAATACGTTTAATTGGTACTGAATATAAACCTATTGCATCAACAGCTATTTGACGTGTTTCATAAACGTTATTTATTTGTATATTGTAGTTGATATATTTTAACGTCTATCTGGCGGACATTTTATGTTCTATAAGAAGTTGACATTCAACCATAATTATACTACTGGCATAAAAATTACACGTTTATTCAACTATTATTGTGTGTTGCTTGGGTTATTTATATGTAAATTTAAATTAAGATTGTTTATTGTTTCCAGCCTTATTTTGTGGAACTCCATAATCATGAAATAAATAAAGATTATTAAAAGTTTCACAGTTTTATTAAAATATACCTGACAATATTGTTTCGACAGCTATGCTGTCATTATCAAAGGTAATATAATTATAAACAAACACGTCGCTAAGGTAGATACAAAATAGGTAACTAGATAAAATAATAATAATAATAAAAATTAATAATAAAAATCATAATTAAACATCTAATACTTCCAGTAACGGAGAATTACTGAGCTCAAGTTGTTCATTCATTAAAGGTACCCTGAGTTTGTGTTTGTATATCTCAAAGGCTTCTAAAATGTCTAATTTGCGTTTGTTATTACAAAAATGTAGGAATTTAATATTATTTTGAGGAGTCATTGTGTGATTTTGTTCTAAAAGGTGTTTGGCGTAATTCGATTTTTCAGGATGTTTATTTTTGTAATGACGTACGTGTTCTTTATATCTTATGTCAAAATTTCGAAGTGTTTGTCCAATATATACCGAACTACAAAAAGAACAATTTAAACGGTAAATGCCCGATTTCATGATATCATGTGTTCTGTCTTTAGCATTAAATAAAAATGAAAAAGTGTTAGTGTTGGTTTTAAATGTTATTTTATAATTGTTGGTTTTTCTTAGTATATGTGCAATTTTTTCTGATATTTTGCCAAAATATGGTATAGATATGTAATTTGTGTCTTCTGTTTGATTGTCAATGGGATATATTCTTTTGATAGCTAACCTATAATCTTTTTGTTTAATTAAAGTGTCAATCATGTTCGGATTATAATGATTTGCATGTGCTAGTTGTTTAATGGTTGATATCTCTTTGCTAAAATCTGATTTTGTTAGTGGAATAGTTAAAGCTCTGTGTACTAATGATCTGTATGCTGCTATTTTATGTGTATTGTGGTGACAAGATTCATTTGGTATTGTTATGTCTGTTTGTGTTGGTTTTCTGTATATTTTAATAAAACTGTGAAACTTTTAATAATCTTTATTTATTTCATTAAATTAAGATATTTGTGATAGCATCTGTATATCGTCGATCCGAAGTCAAAACCTAGTGTTTTTTAAGTAAAACAGTATACCCTGCTTCAATTGACAACTGCCGCGTTGTACCATGATATCTATAGCCTCTTTATTTTCAAATAGTAGCGAAAACGATTGATCTCGCCGCTGGGGCAAAAGTACCAGAACAATGTTGGCGACATTGAATGTTAACAGATTTGACATTCCGTCTTACAATAAATCTTAGGTTTAAAAATAATCGCACACAAAAATATTTCACATTAATTTGATAATGGACATTAATGTTCTGCAAAAACGACCATATTAATATGATGATATAATGATATCTCTAGCCCCTCTATTTCAAATATTAGCGACATCGTGGAGCAAAACAGCCACAAACTTTAATAAACAAAAAATTACTACATGCATGGTGTTGCGGGAATTCAATAAAAAGTTGTTCAAAAATTACAATTACGAAGGTATATCTCATATTAATATGGTCGTTTTTACAGAACATGAATGTCTATTATCAAATTAATGTGAAATTGTAAATATTTTTGTTCATGATTATTTTTAAACCTAAGATTTATTGTAAGACGGAATGTCAAATCTAATAACATTCAATGTAGCCAACATCGTTCTGGTACTTTTGCTCCAGCGGCGAGATCAATCGTTGTCGCTACTATTTGAAAATAAAGGGGCTATAATGATATCTATAGCCCCTTTATTTTCAAATAGTAGCGACAACGATTGATCTCGCCGCTGGAGCAAAAGCACCAGAACGATGTTGGCGACATTGAATATTACCATATTTGACATTTCGTCTTACAATAAATCTTAGGTTTAATAATAATCATACACAAAAATATTTACAATTTAACTATAATTTGATAATGGAGAGTCGTGTTCTGAAAAAACGACCATATTAATGTGGTATCTATTTTCGTAATTGTAATTTTTGAACAACTTTTTATTGAATTTTCGCGACCTATGAATATAGTACTTTTTTCTTTATTAAAGTTTTTGTGTAAGGTTTGCTTCACGATGTCGCTACTATATGAAATAGAGGGGCTATAATGGTATCCTTGATCAACCCAATCTAGCGGTAAAAGTCAAAAGCTAGTATCTTGTTCTAATCTAGCAAAACCTAACCTAACTTTATTTTAGTAGTAAAAAAATAAATAAGAAATATAGGGCAATGTTATTGCTACTGTAAAGAATCTCGTCATATACGGGCACACACTTCAAAAACACTGTCGTTAGACTGGAATTACTTAATTACTTTACTGGAATTACTTTAAGATAATAGATTTTGACTGCTGTGCGACGATACGTACTTTTGCAGTACAGTGCAGTATTAATGCAAACAGAAATATTTTCGGGGATAATATAACTAGTGTTATGATTATCATCGGCGATAGCCCGAGTTAAAACCGACGAAAATTGACCGAGTGCGAAGCACGAGTTCAATTTTCTAAAGGTTTTAACGAGTGGTATCATCGTTGATTAATCATAACACGTGTTATATTTGGTGAGAGAATATAATGAACGTTGAAAGAAAATAAACACTGAAACTTTCTGTCACTTTGACAGTAAACAATTTTATTTATTAAAAACAGGTGACAGTCAACATGCGGTGATAGAATTATCATCGATTTGATAGCCTATTCTGCGAGTTTGTTTTTGTACTTTCACCAATGAAATTAATAAAAAATGTACCATGTGACACGTGAATTATATTCTCACTATTATATTACTTTGTTTCTAATTTAATGAACACATGAACACGTATATATTTGATTCGCGTAATGTAAATGTGTAAATATATTTTATAATGAGAAGTATATTAAAATGCTTATATTTCAAATGCAGTCGCTTTCTAAATACATTTTCAGTTGACTTTATGTTAATAGACAATTTATTATGTATTGAAAGCGATTTGTACGTATTCTTTTGTAATGTTATTATTTTGATTCTACGAATACTATTATATAGCTTTATTTTTCTGATTACACATTTTAACGTAGCATGTATGACTAATAGATTTTCGGGCTCAAATATCTTTGAATCCATTTGTCCCGCGCCAAGTTGTTACTGGGACCAGCTAGCAGCGCCCCGTTGTCACAAACCGTATAAAAGAAATTCCACAAGTTTACCAAAATTGTATAAGACTACTGTCAGCTCTAGGTAAATAATGAAGTGATATAAATATTCCCATCACCATTGTCCAAAACTTATAGCAACTGATGTTATCATATAGTACTTAATAAACATTTTTATTTATATAATAGTAACAACAAATTTATGATCACTCAAGCCGTGTTCTCCATTTCGGAACTGTTTACTCGAAGAGCTCGGATTCTATAGTTACCATTATTGTAAATAATTGTAATTACAGCAATAGAGCTTTAACAGTAAAAAGAGCAAAATATTGAACGCACTGTAAATTTATATAACTTTAAACCATATGATTATATAGTTTAAAGTAACTTGGTTAAGTAACGTCGGAAATGTCCATTTTAAAATCCCTTTATAGTCCTATCATTTATAAATATCCTTTATAAACCCTTTATAAATATATTATATCCTTTACAAACCCCTTAAAGTCCTTAAATGGGACGGCTTCGGTAGTTTCAAACATCTTTGTTTAGTAACGGTATATAACTTCAGAATTTAACCCAATAGTCAATAACCAATAGTAACAGACGTCTTCGTTGCCACTATATAACCACAATTTTGAATCTGTTGCGGTTATTCCTAGATCTATGCATAATTATACTAAATATTTTAGTTGCCAAATTTCCATAAAGTCATCCGTGTCGCAATCATATCTTTTTCTCACTTGGACAATAAATAATATTTGTAATATTATTTATTGTCTTACTTCAAGACTCATTCTCTCAAATTCTTAGTTGGCATATTAACTCGTATAATCAAATAAAAATGGACGTGTAATGTGTACGTGTTTAATCTATTTTAATTAAGAAAATTTTCCATAATTATAAACTAAAACTTTATTACGGGATTTTTAGGGAGATTTTTACTGCAAACAAACAAATTACCTTCTAATACTTATGGGTCCTTGAATTATCCGATAATTTTGAACTTAAATTTGTTATAATTAAAATTAATATTAAAATTTAAGTAACGTCTCTATGTAAATGTCTTTTTCATTTTAATATATGGCGGAAGCCAATTAACAGCCTTATAAACTCTGGAAACTACAATATCACTCATAGTAATCATATATAAACTTAAGTAACACTATATGGTGTTGTTACAAAACTTTTGGTTCGCTGTATATTATAAGCGATTTAACGTTACTGAAAGTATTATAAATCTTGAGATATTTTTAAGTATTTCTAAAATATTAAAGTAACCGAAATTACTTTAAGTGATGTTATATAGTGTTTGCTAGATAATCATAGAGAAATGACATAACCTCAATAAATGGATAATTTTATTATAATTAAATGATAAACTCTAATTCTGATTTTTAAAATGAGCACGAATTATCATTTTCAAATTCAGTTAACTAAGCGAAATTAAGAAATCTTGAGAAACATTTCCACGCATCAACGACTAGGAACAGATTTTTCAAGAACATTCTAATACAATAATGTGTTAGATTGCCCTGGAAATTGTCATCATCTTAACTTAATCAAAAATGTATTGGCTATCATAAAAGAAAATCATAAAACTAGAACGTACTTTAACGAAGAACGTTAAATAAATTCAGCTTCACAATCTTGTAAAATTACTAATGCGTTTAATAAATTTTATAGTTACATCATTTCAGCTGTTATAGTTATATACTGTACTCCAAATAACCATTATACTTCAATCTATTCCAAAATTTGTATAAATTCTAGTATTGAATGACAAGCACTTAACATATGCTTTGTTACAAATATCTCAAAATTAAAAAGCTTCCAGAAAACCGGCACAAGTGGTTAGAAAATTTTCAACAGTTAGTTAGGTTTATGCTTTTATTAGAAACAATAAAATTATGTTTGCGACAAGTCTTTTTAGCAAAGTTTCGCAGTTGCTTTATTATTATGTATCATACGCCATGCTGTAGTAGTCGCAGTAATGTTAGCAACTTCATAGCACCCATTCAGTTGGTTATTAATATTTTTAAGTACCTAAGTAGCGTAATAGTTATTCACGTGCCAAGTTTCGTAAATTAATCTTACGCTCGCTAGATTATGGAGGCTCGCTCCTTCGTCGCTCGCCCACAAACTTTCCAGCTCGCCCAGTAACGATTAATTGCAAAGCGTGTCGCGTACAAACTGTTATTTCCACCTTCACCAGCATTTTTTTATGAATTGTATATTTTTTATAAAAAGACATTTTGGAACCAAAGGCGGTAGCACAATTTATAGCTAGGTGTTGCCATGGTGTTGTGGTTAAGCAACACATTAGTTGCCATAGCATTTTGTTGATGAGCATTGTAAAATTTTACAGGTCTCTTTTAGAAGCCCGTAAAGTTTTACAGGGCTGTGGCTGTAATTACTTAGTTGCATCAAGGCCTGTAAAGTGTCATTTACATAGAAGGGGGAAATAAAGATATGTACATGTAAGATGTAGTACATGAGTGCTTACTTTTAAGTAATTGATTTGGTGAATTTTTCGTAACAGGTTGTAAAAGTTATACTTTTTATAGCTTTATATAACATTATATGAAGTCATATACTTAATTAATTGGAAGGAGTTAAGTTTTCGAGGTATTATCTAATTCTTTATAAATCCACTAATTAGTACTCATGAAGGATGCTAGTAAAATATCGGAGTACGCTAAAGTCGGAAAGGGGTAAGAAAACCTAACCACTTACTCCAAGAAGGGAAAAGAAAGTTTAGGTTAGGTTAACAATAAGTCAAGTTAGACTTGCTGGATACAGATTTCAAAACATGACTTTAATAGCAAAACTTTCAACAACTTACGACTTTTAGTGAATTACATTGTTGGCATGTTAGTAATACTAAGATGGTTTAGCGTTAAAATAAAACACTCTTAAGGGCCAACGCGAATAAAAGGTTCACGCTACTAATTGTTTTAGCTGCGGCTATTTAAGTTGCAAAGAAATGTTGCAGTTGTTTTGCGTTATTGACTTAAGGAGTAGGGAAGATAATAAACTGAAAGATCTCTCTGTATCCTTTGCGGACGAAAGGTGTAATATCAGTGCCAGTTGTTTAAGCTACAAAAGAAGGCTACGTGAATGGTGTTTTTCCTACCATCTTTCTTGCTGTTCTTTTTTTGGCCGCAATCTTATAGACTCTAACCTCTTGTTATGTAAAATATGTAGATTTAAACTTTAAATAAAATAAATTTAATATCTGTATCTTTTGTTTTGTTTGTTGTTAATTCTTTATAAATTAATTGAACTTAAGTTAAATATTATTTAAGGTAATAATTTAATTAATAAACAGGTTTGCAACTTACTGTACAAAAACCTGTTCTTATCTAGTTATATAAAAACAACAAACATCCAAGGATATACAAGTAAGGAATATTGATGCTCCTTCTGTAATAAATTTCACTAATAGCAGTTTCAGTTTACTCTGCTATAATAATACAACACCATTTGATTGGATTTTCCAATTGTATATAGATGGAGAAACTTTTTAATTATACCCTCTTATTTAAAAACAGGTGATTAATTACTTTGCCAAAACTGGATTAAGGCTTAAGATAATCTAAACATTCTTTTGGTCCTGATTTCTGTCAGCCCAAAATATGGATTGTATCCAAAAACATAATAATTGTTATTATTTATCCCAAATAATAACTGTAACACGTTTGACGTAAATTTCTCTATTAAAAACATTTTTTAATTATTTACATTTATTAAAGTATTTTTTTAATAATAATAATAATAATAATCTTTATTTATACTGGTTTACACTCAATAACAGAAACAATGATAACTACATAAACTAATACAATAATGTCGACAGAGCATGTTTTACCATTAAAGATGTTCTTTGTATTTGGTAATTAGAGTTTTTAATCCATCAAAGTTAATATTCGAAGATGTGGAGATAATATTATAAGTAGAGCACATTTTGAATACAGGTGACATATTTATAATGTTAGTATGACCTGCAGCTAA
Source organism: Agrypnus murinus (assembly GCA_929113105.1). Taxonomy (NCBI): domain Eukaryota; kingdom Metazoa; phylum Arthropoda; class Insecta; order Coleoptera; family Elateridae; genus Agrypnus; species Agrypnus murinus. The sequence continues at coordinate 216,754,946 of OV816024.1, read as the reverse complement.
ATAAAAGTAATTTTCATTACGAGCGATTAATCTCGGAATGTGTATATTCAATTTTTGTATCAGGTAAGGGCAATCAATTAAATTATTCAAAATCTTATAAACAGTCGCTATTGATTTATAATTACGTCTAAGTTAAAGAGTATCCATATTAAAAGTTTGAAGCAAAACAGAGTGATCGAAACCTCTCTCGGGGTATTGCCCATGAGATTTATCATATATATTTCGGTGTTGTTAAATCACCGTATTGAAAATTTTATCAACGACGAAATGGAAACGTTAACACAAATATTTTTATATCAGATTTAAATTAAAAGAGGGACATGCTATGCCATGGGCATAATTAATATAAAGGCTATATATAGGGCCACAGTTAGGTTCATTAATACTTAAATTAAAAATTAAGAATAAAAATTCCATGCAAACATAACCTAGCTTTCTTATGCATAAATAAATAGGTTTCATTTTAGAAAAATGATATCAATTAGTTAGATAGCTTGATTATAAAAATGTTTATGCAACCCAAGTTACACTTTGGGGCGGCTTCCCACTTGTTAGGAGGAAGTAATTTCCATATTTAAATTTACAGATCACGATGTTTAGCGTTAGATAAATTTTTCTATTTTCCAGGAGGCCAGCTCAAGTTTATGTTGCTAATTAGCTGAAAATAGATTAATTAGGTCAATCTTGTTGTGACTTATACAATACAATTAATTTTTGAATTTGTTTATAAGATTTCTAATCGCTTCAATTAATGAAGGTATTAAATCCTGTCGTTCGTGTTGATATGACTCTTATAGACTCTTATCCTGTTTTTCCTCACCATTGTTTTGATGTAAGTGCTTAGAGCATTGTATGCTGGACATTTTGAGCATAAATTATGTTTATAGTAAATTGTAAAGATGTTTCTATGGAGAAATTATTTGTATTACCTGTGTCATGTATTCATGTAACTAGTTTGTAAAGGATGAACCTTGATTTGTTGAACTTTATATGTAATTAGATCGTAACGAGATATATTACATTGTCAATCGTTTTTCTTAAATATCTTCGTTACGATACATTTTGGGACAATGAATGTATTATACTTTATTGATCTTTGTTTCAAGGGCTACAATTCTATAATAACAGAATGAGGATTAGTGATAAAAAAATATCAGCTGTGCCGGATTAGTGACGTCACGAGCTTACTCGATGTTTCATTGTTTTGAAAAAATGTTATAGTTTTCTTTTGTTCTGGCATAAACTATATAAGCTGGGGCAAATTGTAACAAAGTCAGTCGATAAAACGTACAAGGCAGAATCTATGCCCGGCTCCAGATAATATCTGTAATAAATTTGAGGTTATATTTCAACCATATGTTTATGACGCAAATGTCATAAATGAAACAAAGTTAAAATAAATTAAAGTGTTACCTGAACGTTTTTTTTAAGGATTAAAAGAAGATTTAATAATTGTGCAATATTAATACAAAGTGAACGTGATTGTTCAAATAAATTCTGATTGGATTTATTTTCATCATCGTTCTTCGTATCGATATTTTATAAACAAGAAGTCAGCTGATTGGTTTCATCGCAGTGTTACCAATAAAAAAGATTAACTTTTAAAAAGGGGAAAATATATCGTAATATACAAGGTTGGTTATAATGAATGATTCTTGTTAATTTCATGAATAATAATTAACTTGTAAAGTTCATCCTCAAATATAAAACTATTTGGTTTATTTCATTAAGTTCTTTTGAGAATTTATTTGATTTGAAGTAAATAAAACAACTAAAGTTTTTTTTATATAAAATTTATTTTCATTTGATGAATATTTTTATTTATAAACAAATTTTATTTGTGTTGGTCTGTTCAAACGAATGACCATACTGGCCCTATGTCAGGTCAGTACAATTATTTCTAACGTTTGAGCAAACCTGAGAAGTGTTTCCCAATTATCAACTGTATTATTTTGAATAACATTTTTTTTTTGTTTATTGTTTCCAGCCTTATTTTAGTTTCACAGTTTTATTAAAATACAACCTGACAATATTGTTTCGACAGCTATGCTGTCATTATCAAAGGTAATATAATTATAAACAAACACGTCGCTAAGGTAGATACAAAATAGGTAACTAGATAAAATAATAATAATAATCATAATTAAATATCTAATACTTCCAGTAACGGAGAATTACTGAGCTCAAGTTGTTCATTCATTAAAGGTACCCTGAGTTTGTGTTTGTATATCTCAAAGGCTTCTAAAATGTCTAATTTGCGTTTGTTATTACAAAAATGTAGGAATTTAATATTATTTTGAGGAGTCATTGTGTGATTTTGTTCTAAAAGGTGTTTGGCGTAATTCGATTTTTCAGGATGTTTATTTTTGTAATGACGTACGTGTTCTTTATATCTTATGTCAAAATTTCGAAGTGTTTGTCCAATATATACCGAACTACAAAAAGAACAATTTAAACGGTAAATGCCCGATTTCATGATATTATGTGTTCTGTCTTTAGTTCTGTCTAAACATTTTTTTTACTTTTACTTTCAATTTCAATTTTTATTTTGTTCGTTAAATAAAGTTAATGTGTTTTCAATTTTACATATGTGTTTAATTTATGTTAATACTAGCATCCAGCTTTCTTTTCTTTTGAATTCAGAGTTTAGTAGCAGTTGTCCAGCTTGCAGGAGCTTTAGTGCTTACGATATAAGTTTTTCTTCCTTTCCAGGCATAAAAGTAAATAAGAGTCTCGTAATTCAAATAATTTATGCTTTACTGAGCAAACCTGAGCTAGCTGAGAGGAATAAAGAAAAATATCTGTGATGTATTCTCATTTCAATCGACCGTATATAATTTATGTTTATATTTGGAACGGTGGACACATTGTATTTTATTTTATCTTCAAAGATCACCGCAATATATTTTAAAAATTTACGTTGAACCCATTCTAATCGTTCAACATGTACTTGGTAAATAGGTGACCATATGAGAGAAGCATACTCTAGTTTACTTCGAACCAATGTTATATACAGTATCTGCAAGGTTTTAGTATTGGCGAAATTCCTCCAATTCCTGACACAGTAACCTAAGATTTTTGAAGCACATGAAGTAACTACATCAATATGCTTAATAAAGGTAAGTTTTGGATCAAAAATAACACCTAAATCTTTAAAATTTTCACATCTTTCTAAATTGACTTGATCTATTTCATATGTATATGTAATTGAATAAAATTTTCTACAAAATGTCATTGACTTACATTTATTGGCATTAAGTGTTAAGCAATTAATTTTGCACCAATTATTAACTACTGTAATTTAATTTTGTAATCGAACACAGTCATTCCACTCTGTAATGCTACAAAATAATTTCAGATCATCGGCGAAAAGTAAGTGAGGTAGTTTTAGCATTAAAGATAGGTCATTTATAAATATTATAACCTTAACTTATAACTATTAAAATATTATGTTTAAAAAATTTTTCTGTGTCAAATTTTATTTGTGTGCTTTCGTTTATAAAAGTTTTTATCAATCTCCTTTTGCTTTTTCTCTCTCGCTAAGAGACGTTTATTTCCCAACTACTTTCCGAGACTACCTTTCATATTTAATCAATCCTCTTGAAAACCAGTTGAATATTTTATTTCCTTTGTAAGGTATTCATTATTTTGACAAAAATTTTAAACCTTCATACCCACCAAACATTCCTTATAACCTAATACTTCATGCTTTTTGACATTTTGTCAAAACATGTTTAAAACGTAACACAATTTTATAATCTCTTCTTTCTCATTTTTTAGTTGCTGCAAACCCTGTATGTTATAAAATTTCAATAAAGTAACCTTTTGTACAAAAATAAAACTTCACATGCATCAAATATTAATGAACATTTAAACTAAGCTGATAATTCTTCTTTTAAAATTATATATAAAGTATAATTTTTATAAGTATCTTTGATGTTTCCTTTTTATTTTTAAGGGACTTATGCGAGGGCGGTCTGAATAGTGAGGTAAGTAATACAGAAATGGTACCACAATGAGCACATGAGTGACATTTATCAAATTTACAACCTTTTATAAGACAGCTGTAAAAGTTGGAGCCAAATATATTGCGTCGTTTGAATTTTACAGTTATAAACCATAAACGAGATCGGTTGTTTTCTGAATATGAATAAAAATTAATTTCGTGCTGTTATTAAACATTTTCATATTGACGGTAAAAAACCAAAAGAGATCAAAGAGGAGTTAGATCGTGGTCATGGCAAATCTGCACCATCATTTAAGACAGTTTGTTTTTGGGCGAATGAATTTAAACATGGTCGTAGAAGCATCGAAGATGAATCAAGATCAGGTCGTCCAAAAGAGGCTACCACTGACGATATGATCACCAAAGTTCATTGGCTCACTATTGGCATATCAAAAAAAAATGTCGGCAAGATGGGTGCCGCATTTGCTAACTGAGGACCAGAAAAGAATTCGTGTAACCACTTCTGAGTACTGTTTGAGCCTTTTTAAGCGTAGTCGCACTGAATTTTTGCGTCGATTTATTACTATTGACAAAACTTGGATACTCCACTATACACCCAAAATAAAATTCAATCAAAAAAATGGGTAGAAGCCGGTTGCAGTGCACCGAAGAAAGCAAAAGTGGCTGCATCAGCTAACAAAGTTATGGCCACTGTGTTTTGAGATGCTCGTGTTGGGTGATCGGATGGGTGTTGTCTTTATAGATTATCTCTAAAAGGGCAAAACAATCACAGGAGTGTAGTACGCGTCTCTATTGGACGAACTGAATGAAAAATTAAAGGAAAAACGTCCGCATTTGGCTAGAACAAAGTGTTGTTCCATCACGATAATGCACCGGCTCACTCATCGGCAATTGCAATGACAAGATTAGTTGAATTACGATTCGAAATTCTTCCTCATGCACCTTACAGTCCAGATTTAGCTCCGTCCGACTTTTTCTTGTCTCTAAACCTAAAAAATTGGCTTGGTGGTAAAAGATTTTCATCAAATGAAGAAGTGATTGCAGAAAAAACGATTATTTTGATGCATTTAATTCGTCGTATTATAGTGATGGGATTAAGAGACTTGAATATCGTTGGAACAAGTGTATAGACCTCAAAGTAGACTATGTCGAAAAGTAAAATAAAAAAACTCGAAAAAGCAGTCTTACTCTAGGTTAGTTACCTCACTTTTCAGACCGCCCTCGTATATGATTGAAATAATCTGAAAATTATCATTACAATACCTATGTATGTGCATCTTCAACAAGTTGCAACTTTGGTTTAAACAACTAAATATGGCTTCACTTTGAAAATATTAGTTTTACTTTTATGTATTCATAAAAAAATGCTATACCTACGCTTATGAAGTAGGTAGTTACTTATCAATAACCTAGAATGATTACATTTTAAGGGAGTTAATTTATAATGAGTGTAGATTTTATTCCAAGTTAAGCAATGGTTTTAAAATAATTAAAATGCTCGCACAAAACAGTTTTATAAGTTGATAAGCCAAATAATAAATCGTAACTGTATAGCAACTCGGCGATAAAAGCAAAACGTTTTTAAAACAGAAAGGGAAATCAGAATTAATTTTGAAATGGTTTCATCTGATTTGCTTTGGGAAAGGACTTTCTAAAAGTTCTGTGATTGCACTCCGCAGTCAGATACTATTTACGAGTTTGGTCGCGTTTTTACTAACTACCTTTTCTCAGCCGTGCTTTTGTAAATAAATACCGTTAAGTATGCTAGGCAAGTTTCTAAAAGGACCCAGAGTTTGATAGTTTAGTGATTTAATTGAATGCGATTGCTCTAATTAATTTATTAGCTGGATTTGCAAAATTAGGGTTTCTTTAGGATTCGAAACAGAAAGAACGTTAAAGAAGGAAAAGTAATTTCCAGTCGCTGCTTACAAAATTTATTTCTTTTCTTCATAATACAATTATAGTAATTAAATTAGCATTCTCATGAAAATGTCTTTATAGATTTACTAAAGCGATAATAGACATTTAAGATACAAGTGCAAAAAGCCATTCTTAATTGCACGAATGGTTTAACACGCGAGCTAGGTACGAGGGAGTGTCTTAAAGGATGTGAGGAGACATTTTACACGTGTATCTTCCAACGTTTTATCTACGATCATAACGCTAAACTAAAGTATTCATTGTATTTGATATATTTTTTAATTTGTGCCTTATGTCATGAACATATATTAGTGTGTTTAGATTTTTATGTGCTTAGTTGTTTAGCAACCAGTTTCTAAAATATTCATAAATCATTTATCATACATCTGTTGTTGATATTAGCTAGCAATAAAAATGTTATAACTTTTGCACGTTAACTTTTTACACGGAAATCAGTGTAAATGGTAGCGGCATCTCGATAGCGGGAATGACACTTTTCGCTCATAATACACTTTTTACACACTAATACACGCAAGACTTTTTCTACGACAGCAACGATATTCAAGAAACATATATAATTTCGGTAGTTTCGAACATCTTTGTTTAGTAATAATAATAATAATAATAATAATAATAACTACTACAACCGATAACCTAAACCAAGGTCCCAGAAGCTATAAGCTAGTGCGGGAGGGAGGGGCGATTATTATTATTATTATGTAGGCCCAATGTGCGGCTGCAGCCGACTTACAGATGGAACAGCGCAAATCCCACATTTGTGTCATAGCTAAGGAAAACTGCAGAAAACCTTAACCAGATCTGCCGGCGCCGGGAGTCGATCGCGGGCCACTTGGGTGAAAGTCCGGCACGCCAGGCATTACACTACCCAGGCTGTCTTCGTATATATATATAAGTTATATACCAAGTAACGGTATATAACTTCAGAATTTAACCCAATAGTCAATAAGCAATAGTAACAGACGTCTTCGTTGCCACTACAAAGAAAATTTAACGGTACATTCAAAAATTCTAAACAAAATCACAGTGAGTTTACTTATATTGTAAATACCTATACCAAATTCACTTAGACATCCCAATACGGTGAATAAATCTTAACCGCATGATCAATAATCGTTGTTTTTTCCATAAATAGTATAATAATGGGATAACTTTGGTTTTAAATTAATACTCTAGGAATGTTAAAACTTGCTTACCTAACTTGTTTTAGAAAACGATGTTTATTAATTAAATTATTTCACATGTTCTACGTGAAAAATTAATTTTAGAGAAACTGTACATTCAAAGTTAACCAAAAAAATACTACTTCAGTCTCATAGTATTTTAACTATTTTCCCAACATTTTATGAAAATGTTTTACGATTTCTGCAGAAAAAGTAATTCGTTTACAAGTGGCAACGGCGTCTTTGTATACTTGAGATCACAAAAGACTAATAACGTTACTATTACATAACCTAAAAGATTGCAGAAAGAAAATCTTTATACAATTATAGGTGGTAATTCTGTGTTGGAGAATGTTTTGGTTTTGTCTTCTTTCTGTAGTTGCTGGTTGCTGGTAATACTCTTATTATTCACAGTTGCGGTTCCGATATCTGCTTGACTGATGGCCAATAATATCCAACGTCTTGGAAGGTATTTAATAAGGTAAAACGCAACTAAAGCAGGGTAGAAAGAAAGAAGGGGGAAAAGAAGAACCTAGAAAGAAATTCTGCATGAATTAACGGTTTACCAACGTAAACTAAAGCCTACCGGAAAAAGATATTTTCATCGGCTTTAACGACTTTCATCGGATTTTATCAACGCACACGGGCAGATTATCACCTCCTGAAATTATAATGTTGAAAGGTATTCCTTGTAGTAGAGTTTAAAGATTCGATTGGATTCCTGCAACACTAACAATCACCACTGTGAAACAACTGATCACCAGGAATTAATTGTACTTTATCCATTAATAAACTCATAAAGAGGGAAATTAGCAAAATTTCCTAAAACTGGAATAAAGCACACACTCTATTTGCAAGACAAATTACCACTAACTTTTTCAAAAGAAGAAAATCTTATCAAAAGTTTCTATAAACCGTGATAAAGCCAAATTTATGAATGAGGAAGCCTCAACAGAAACATTACCAAATAAAGAATAACCAATAAAAAGATGTGCCCACAAACACTTTCATATATGGAGTGGCAAAAATATGATAAACACTCTGAAGGAAAGCCTTTTAAGAAGGAAAATTTTAGGTTAAACATTAAAGTGAAATTGAACTGGGGAAAAGCCTTTAAAAATATTGTAACACGTCTTGATTTAAATTATTTAAAAATAAAAGTTGGCCAAGACTTTACTGGTCAGTTGTACAGACATATAAAGGAAGTTGTTAAACCACTTTGCTGTTGCTATAACAATAGCTTTCCTAGGTTTTTACAATAACAGAAATGTAGATATTGCAATATGATTGTGAATAATACTTATTTACGTGGCAAGCTTTGCAAATAAATCTTTACGAGCGAGCTGGAGAGTTTGTGTGGCGAGCGATCATGGAGCGAGCCTCCATAAGCCAGTGAGCCCAGTAAGGATGAATTGCAAAACGTGATGCGTACAAAGCTTTATTTCCATTTCCACAGTTTCTTATAATGATTTTTTTGTGTATTTTTTATAAAAAGACATTTTGCAATAAAATCAATCTAGACGTTTTCGTAGTGTTATGTCTCTTTTAGGAGACTGTAAGATTTTACAGGGTTGTAGCTGTAATTACTCATTCACTTAGTTACTATAAATACCTATAAAAAGTATCACATACTAATCTATTGTTTCTAGATAAATCCTTTGCTAAATAAAGTTGAAGGCAATATACAACCTTGAGGGACACCGTAATGAGATTAATGAGCGTTAAATCTTTCTCGATGTTACTATTTTTGACTATTTGTGTTCGATCGGAAAGAAAAAAAACTTGAATAATTCATGAACATTACCCCGGATCATATAAAAAATTTAGTGGTCTAATGTTCGATCTAAAGTATTGAAAGCTTTTGAAAGGTTTAGAAATATAGCTGCTGTATGTGTTACATTATTTAGAGAAATAGAATATATTCCATTCTCTAACATCGTTTTAGTGTTTCCACCTTTCCAAAAACTAGCTGTTATATAAATTGGTATTATTGATAAGTTATTTGATAAAATATTGAAAACTATTAACAAAATGTTAACGTAGCCGGAGACTATATTACCGGTAGTTACTTTCTACTGGTTTACTTAGATGGGGTGGAAATACCGGCGACCTAACTTATAACCGGTGAAAAATTAACTATAGTATAAATTTTATTTTTGAATACCATGTGTTGTAACGGGATTTTACATACGTTTGCGTTTTGGTTGCTCACAACCAGATCGCGATGATGTGGATAGTATGGTTTCCATATTCCACATGTGGGCCACATTTCCGACCTGCGGATTTACGTTTACGGTTTACGTAGCAGCGACAGGGTCGGGAAAACGCTTCTCAGAGCGTTTTCAAAGTTGATTGCTGTTCCAGTCGCCAGTGTGAGCTCCTGCATTAGAACCGTGTTAATAACACATACTTGCGACCTCGTAGCGCTGATCGCATTGCGTTGATTAAAGCGCAAGCTTAACAGATAACAATAGGTCGCTTACAAAAATGTGACCAAGTTGATTAGGTCACTAATCCTGTTTTTTCTTTCTAATGTCAATAAAAATTATACTAATGATAATAGCAAGTATAGTATGTGCGTTTTATTAACGAATGTGACTTTGATGGGAATGTAACATTCACATGATGACATGTGACTAACAATTTGCATAAAGTTTTTGTACTGTTATGTTGGCATATTATAGACAATTTTGAATTTAAACTGTATGCCCTTTTATAGAATATGGAAATGGCTACTGTTTAGTATTTATTTTAGTTTTACATATTTTAATGTCAAGCAAAATATTTAAAGCTTTTGTCGTAACACTTGGTACAAATTTTTTTTTTAAATTTGACTTTTGTGTCACTTTTCCTATGAATAAAATTATTACAGTATTTCATTAGGTACTTTAAAACTTTCTACAACTATTAACGTCTCTCTCTCTCTCTCAGAAAACCAACTGATCAAATTTGTAGATGTATTTATTTATGCACATTTTTGTCCGTGACTGACCACTAAATTAAACAAAGTACTAATACTATGTATAAATGTTAATTGTAATTAACATTACCAAAAACGACTGAAGTATGAATATATACTTGTACGTGATGTAGGGGCGGTGTTATTCTTAACGACAACCACAGGTAAGAGTTTGTGTGATTGTCGAGACCGACTGCTAATCTATGCACATGAAGCATAACGTGGCCATCCGATAGCATGGTGAAGTATACCGCAGCTTTGCATGCCTACGAAAATAATCTTTATCAATTTTTAGTTTTCCAGTAATACTTTTGATGCAGGCTGGCTTTATTTAAACATCACTTGATGAAAACTCAGTAGCATTACAGAACTCATAAGCATTGGAATCGTTATTATTTTAATGTCATTTTATTTTGTTTCGCAAATATGAAAACTGATTTAATTAGCTTCAAAAAACAGTAAAGAAAATTTTTATTTTGTTTTTTTATTGTAATTATGAGTGATCAAAGCCATATATGTATCTGTTTTATTAGTCACACTGGAAAATATGTAAACATTTTAAAATACAAGTGTTTGCCTCCATTTTTTATTGCGCTGCAGCTATTAAAAACGAATTAAAAGATTCGCAGTTTCAGCAGTTCTTATTTAAAACGTGTTGCTTTGAAGAAGTCATTACAAAGTCTATTGTATGCGCTAAACACATTATACTCCTCTTTATTTTTTGGAAGCCTTAGAGAATCTTACACTATAATTCTTTTGAGGTTATGAACGAGATATAATAACTTTTGTTTGTACATCTCTATTAAGTTAAACCTTACTAACGTATAAGTATTTGCATATTATTTATCATTGCAATAAAGCATTCGTTATTTTATTTGATGATTTATATTATTTATGTGTAATATTTGTCGTTTTCTTTCTTGGAAAGAAAGCTTTGTTAGGTACCTTGTTCTTTAACATCTTTTCTTTAGTTTCTCCTTTGTAGCTGCTGTGGCTTTAATGTCAACGCTTCCAACTGAAAATCTTACGACTCTTTAATCGTAAAGAAACTTTTTTCTCTTCTAGACAGTTGCAGTGTGAAACAAGATCACCCGAACTGGTATCAACGGTCAACCTACACATGCTTAAATCAATGGCAAACAAAGCTGAGAAACTAGCAGTGACTTTTTCATTTACTTCTAACTGTTCTTGGAGCTATTCAATTAAGAGTTATAATGTATAAGTTTACAAATACGCTTTTCCACAGTCTGCCATTGAACAGTAAGAGCAGAAGCTGAATGTCAAAACTATAATGGAACGAACATTTGTTGGCAGAACTTTAGGTCTCACGGCCAACATGTGTCCGTGACTTTCTAGTTTGTGGATGTGATGCGGAATCTGACAACATTCGTATGAAAAGTAAACCATCAGAAGCTCATAAGAAACAGTTCGCTTGTTAACGTCTGAAGCAATTCTCAGCTTGACTGCGCCCAATATAATATGTTGTTAATCTGGATATTTAATCTGGATTTGAGTTATCTTCAGGATCTTTCAGTTTCACGATTTGAGCTACCATTAAGGTTAGAGTTAAAATTTTGCGTCACCAAAGTGCACAATCATTAAATGTATAAAATTTATTTTTGAGGTTATATTATGAAATAAATTACAACAAATAGTCATTGAAGTATTAATTTATATTTGTATAACAATATTTGCAACTATTGCCAAATTTTTACATTTTCACTTGTAACAAAGGATCTTTCAGTTATTTTAGAATTTATTTCTATGTGTCCTACTGATACGGTTTAGAGTCACGATTTAAGCTACCATTAAGGTTAGAGTTAAAATTTTGAATCACGAAAGTGCACAATTATTAAATAAATAAAAATGTTTTGAGGTTATTTTATTGAGGTCATTGTAGGTATTAATTTATATTTGTATAACAATATTCGCAGCTAACGTAAAATTTTTACTATTTCACTTGTAACAATTGCATTCTCTTACGAATTTCAAAAACAAAATAGACAAAAGTCCTACTCATAGGCGCCAATTCTAACAAATACATTTTACTAAAAAAACAACTTATAAACAATAGTCCCACGATTGCACTGTCAATTGTAACTTTCCAAATTACACACCTCGCCATTTTGGCATCAACTGTAACACAATTACTTTCGGTAAACAAATTATTTTATCTTCACAAAATCTTGCAACTAATACTTTTAAAATCTCGTTAACGATACTTGCTTTAAATCTTATTGCTCTGGTAGAGATCTCTCTTTGTGCAAATTGAATTTGAAATCGTAGGTGCTAGTTTTTTGAAGCTTTTGAATTTCAAAAAAGGAAACAGGAATTGTAGTCAATAAAAGAATGTGGGCGCCATTGTTACGTTCTTATGCTAATTAATTCAAAAATCTATAATTAAGAAGAAATTTCTGATTAATTGCATAAAATCCTAACTAATATTTACGAGTTCATTCACTAAAATAAAAAACTAGATCCAATATTATCCCAGAAAAGCTAAGTTAAACTGTATTTATTCAAGTATTGAATTAAACTTCGGTCATAATAATAATAATAATAATAATAACTACTACAACCCATAACCTAAACCAAGGCCCCAGAAGCTATAAGCTTGTGCGGGAGGGAGGGGGCGATTATTATTATTATGTAGGCCCAATGTGCGGCTGCAGCCGACTTACAGATGGAATTGATCCCACATTGTTAACAAAAGTTGGAGATCCCTTTAAGAAAAGTTTAATTTTACAAACAGGTTACTTATTGCTAAAAAACGTATAAAAGTATAATTAAAGTAATAAAGTCAACCATTTTTGTTATCAATTGAAAGTGCTCTGAAAGCATCATGGATTACCAAAATGGGGCCGATTTCTGTTTCGCGTAACGCTCGATGGAATATAACGAGATCGGCACTTGAACTTATTGCTTTGAGCAATTTTAAAACATGGATTTCAGCTAAGATGCGCAATCTAAGATAACAGCTTCGCAACATATGGGTCTCATTCTGGCATGCCACATGGTTATAAGTATTACCTGACGAGAATTACACTTAAGACTGAGGTTTAAGCGCCGAAGAAACAAGAATGATTTAAAAATAGGATGGGCAACATAGCCAAAAATTTGCATGGAAACCTCTTGCAAGAAGTATATCGGAAATTAACAATTATGTATGGGTATACTATGTTTGTATTGTTTCTGAGTTGTCTTCAAAATTACTAGTAATCGGATAAGTGAATGGATATAGAAAACAAGGGCAAATTGATTACTGGACTCCTTAGTTGCAGATTTTAGTCTATTTGCAGGTTCATTTTGTATTGTAATTAATGTGCGTGGCAATTTATCGTGGTGTGATGTTAAAATATTTCACGACTCATTTATTTTTTTGTCGTTTTTATATAATTTAGAAAATCTCAGTAAATTAATTATTAATTAGTAGTATTTAATCTTTAAAGAAAAGTGTAGTTCACCATATCGCGTAGGTACTAATAGATACACATATAATTAGCAAAGTCTGTTTCTTCTTAGAATTTACTATTGGCCATAATTTACGGCAACCAATAATTTGCTTTTTGACATAGTGAAAATGCGCCTGCAGGATATGACATAGAATAGTAATATACGACCTGCATTTAATTAGATGGTCTCATTTTGAGCAGCCAGATTGCAGCGCTACTAATGTGCACTAATTAATAATGAAACGAATTTAGAGAGAACTATCAAATACCAAGCTTCGACGCATTGTTAAAATACTGCATCCTCTCGGTTTGTATGCTAAAAAATATTGCTTTTCAAATAAAGTTAACTAAATTCTGCTACATGGCCGTGGAATTCCGATTTCCTAATTAAATACTGCAGAATTTAAATAAGCAAATTTTAAGGAAAATTAATTTCAATGTGATCGATAACGTATAGTCTAGTTTGTCATGACAAAAAAAATCATCAGGATATGAAATTCAAGTAAAAAGAATATGCAATATGAGAAAATAAAAAAAATTAAATTAAACTTTATCAATTTTGTTAGAAAATTTCTTATGATATGTTTTCTTTATATTGAGATTGACAAAAAGCATTTCTCTGTAAATATTTGTCAGTGAAGAACTATTCCACTCTTTTATTTTCGACATTTTCAACAAACTGTCTCTCCCTTTTCTATGTACCTATTTTACATATCCACTCCAGAGTTCCCGATACAAAAAATATTTCAACTATCTGAACGAAAAAAATTACCCCAAAATTCTCTATGTAAACTGCTTTTTATTTACGAGGGGTATACAGAAGCAATCCCTTAAATCAAAATTTAAATTCATAAATAATGTAAAAGGGGGTTAAACAGATATGGTAAACGAACTTCAGCTTTTATGTAAGAAATCTGTGTATAAAATAGCTATTTCCTTTTTACATAAACTTTACGAAGACCTATCAACCACAGAGACTTCTTGAAGGGTCATCGATATACCTCGGTGATGTTTCTCTTACATACCTAATAGAACTCAACAAGCCACAAAGACAAGCGATAACAGGTGCACAAAAAGATTTTATGTAAAATGGAAAGCCTTCAAGCTGCTATTCAAATTGAATTTGCATTCCATCGACACGATGTAAATTGAGAATATCCGAGGTAGTAGCCGGTTCGCAACGTCGGATGTTGAATAGATTCGCTACATTCTCAGCACATCAACAAGATTCAATAAGTAAGAAGTTTCAATGTTTGACAATGTAGGTGGTGGTCACCTTCTACAAAAGTATTACTATTGTCTATTACTATTTATTAAACTAGCTTTAGGTTTATTAAGGGAACTACATATACCTACAAATCATGTATGTATATGTGGGTCTAAAATTCTTCACAATGTAGACTATTTTGCTATTGAAAATAATACGATAATATGAGAAGTTTTTTTAAATCGCCACAAGTCTACTTTTATAAGATATTGTACTAAAGGTAGGAGATACATACTTTAAACTGTACGAGCCCCGTCCATTACTAGTTGATCTATGTTACTTCTATGTTTATTAAAGGACACCCCGAATTTTTTACGTAGTAGCTGTCTCCTGTTGCTAAAGTAAAGCACTGCCTTTGTACTTATCAAGTACATGTCAAGTTTCATGAAATTCTATTAAAGAGTTTTCTCACACCGCCTTGTTAATTCTGTTTAATCTACGGAGTTGATATGACAACAGGGGCAACAATTTACTCTATAAACAAGAAATAGCCATCTTGTAGACCAATTTTCTTGAAAATAACTGCCAGCTGTGTTTTGTTTTAAAACATAAATACACGACAAAATATATCAATAAAATAATATAATTTATAATGTAGGATGTCAGAATTTTACTCTAGCAACAAAAAATAGCTACATCGCAGAAAGAAAAACTCAGGTTAAAAAAACTAAAATAAAAGGGAATAAACTACCTAGTATGAGACGTGACTCGTAGTATATCCAATAATATAAGCACAATAAGTCCTAGAAAAAATATCACTAAATAAATATAAAAATATACTAATATCACGTATAATATATTATAATAACTACTTTCAAGTACTTTCCTCATTATTCTCAAAAGTTGTGTTGTTGGACAAGTTACGGTTTAAATATCTCCTCATATAGTATACGGACCCAAAACGATTATTAGTTCGATTGCTTTTATGTTTGTTATAGATCACCCTTTAATTTTTATTCGCAAATTTTTAAATTCTGTTGGGAGATTTCCTCACACTGCTGATTCGTGTCTGCATGTTGACAAGAATACTTAAAAATATTGCAAAAAGCGGTGTAAATCAGCACATTAATAGAATTTCATGAAAATTTGTATAGAGATAGTACCTTGTTTCTTGCAACAAGCAACGATCACTTCAAAGACCAAAAAAATTGCGAGCGACGATTAACAAAAATAAAAGTATATATATGAACTATATAATATTTTGAACATTATATTATATCCAATGATTTTGGACTTATAGTGCCAAATAATTTTGACCTAGAAAAACATAAATAACAAAAACGTTTAGCAACGATGTGCAAGTACTGTTAAAATGTTATCAGAAAACTTCCCAAGATTTCCTTGTAATTTCTGTCTGTTGTCTTTTGTATAAAACTGCAAATAATAGTAATAATAATATTTATTGAGGAAGAAGGCTTTGGTATTAACACTATAAATTTATGCACAGGTTCTAGGTCCAGCGACAAGATTCTTTCAATTGTTATTAACGACGAGCAACTGCCTGCTTTAAAAATAATCTTCTGGGACGTTTTAAAAAACTTAATTTTAAGTTCAGGTCTCCTAAACGTAAATATATACTTCTGGTACGGAAAAACATAATAATGTTGCGTCGTAGGTTTGTTAAAACCATAAAAGAAATATTTTATACCAACAAAATGTTTTCCATATTAAATGTTTACAAAAGAGTATATTACCTTCGCAATTATATTTTATGAAGCATAACTACACTAAGGACTTAATTTTAATAAAATCAGTATTTCCCACAAAATCTTGCACTTTCCTCCATTTTTCGATAAAATATGAGAAGGGAATTGGTTGAATTTTGTTATTGGCTTTAATAATGTCAGGACCACCTTGTGGTTCGATAGAACCATCTGGAATATAATCGCCCGACTTTAAAATTGTAAAAGATATAAACATCTGCCCCGACCTGATGATTTTGCAGTGTAGATAAACATACGTTCCATTACGGGCGTTCACCCTCGCAGCGCTATTTTAATGCTTCGATGATATTGTAACTGTGCCGTATCGTTATGTTTTCGGCTTAAATCTTCAAGTGAAGATTAAACGTTTCTGCATTTAGTTTGGAAGTTTCCCGTTTATTGTTTTGGTTAATTTAATAGCGATGTGATCAGTATTCAACAAATTAGTGATGAAATCTGGCCCTTGGAGTTTTGAAGGATTCCGTAATGCGTTATGTATTGGATTATCTCTCGTGTTAATGTTCGGTAAATCTAGTATATTTTGTAGAAGTTCTACGTAAATAATTTATAATAAGAATTTGTAAACTTTGATAATTTCCAACCCCTGTAAGGATCTAAATAAACGTAATTTTTCTTTTCTAAAACCAAACTAAATTATTACTCAAATACTAACTCAATCTACCAAGTATAGTATAATATAGTAGTATAGTAGCAACAACTTTAATAAGTCAATTAGTAGAAATGATTGTGAAGGTTAAAGATTTATGTAATGAAGAAAATTCAGACATTGAGTTTAACAATAACTGTTCTATGTTCTTCTAGCGGCAACCTTAAATTATGAACATTTTTTGAGGTGTTTATACACAGGACAATTAAGTATTTGGTGTTGCTTTAGATAAATCTAAATAACTAATGTACTGTATGTCATTTTGATAAATAAGCATTATCAGGTTTTCCAAAGACTGACGTTTTTGCACATGTTTTTTATTAATATAATAAACAAACCTTGTAAATTAGAACGGCGTCCCTAATTAAGCTTACTTTCTAATCCTTTTTGGATTTTTGTGTTTAAAAAGAAACCGAACTGGAAAACTGTTTGGGATTTTATTTACAAATATTTGACACCAATAAACCTTATCTAATACATGAAAATTAAACACAATCAACCACCTGCTATAGATTGGCTCAGCAAATTGTTTGTAGACAATCCTTTCAGAAAACATAAATCGGGCGGATTTCTTTTTCCCAAATTGTAGATTCTCGTCGCAGACTTTGCGATTAACAGCCACGACACCTAAAACTAATTTGATTAAGCTAATTAAGCTTACTTTCTAATCCTTTTTGGATTTTTGTGTTTAAAAAGAAACCGAACTGGAAAACTGTTTGGGATTTTATTTACAAATATTTGACACCAATAAACCTTATCTAATACATGAAAATTAAACACAATCAACCACCTGCTATAGATTGGCTCAGCAAATTGTTTGTAGACAATCCTTTCAGAAAACATAAATCGGGCGGATTTCTTTTTCCCAAATTGTAGATTCTCGTCGCAGACTTTGCGATTAACAGCCACGACACCTAAAACTAATTTGATTAAGTATTCTTATCCGGGGTTTGAGCTTTATGGCGTAAGTATAAGTTTCTTATGCTTTGTTGAGTTTTTAATGTTACAAATTGACGCCCATGCATGTGTTTAGTTTTGATAGTTCTTTAAATGCTACAAGTTATGCTATACCTTTAATTTTTAAAACAAGTTACTATGTGAGCATTTTCTTTACTCAACAAAACAATGGTTAAATAAATTAGTTCTAATTTCTAAACTTACAGTGAACATCTTGTTTATTGTTTCCAGCCTTATTTTGTGGAACTCCATAATCATGAAATAAATAAAGATTATTAAAAGTTTCATAGTTTTATTAAAATACAACCTGACAATATTGTTTCGACAGCTATGCTGTCATTATCAAAGGTAATATAATTATAAACAAACACGTCGCTAAGGTAGATACATTTATGTAATGAAGAAAATCCAGACATTGAGTTTAACAATAACTGTTCTATGTTCTTCTAGCGGCAACCTTAAATTATGAACATTTTTTGTGGTGTTTATACACAGGACAATTAAGTATTTGGTGTTGCTTTAGATAAATCTAAATAACTAATGTACCTACTGTATGTCATTTTGTTAAATAAGCATTATCGGGTTTTCCAAAGACTATTTTGTATCTACCTTAGCCACGTGTTTGTTTATAATTATATTACCTTTGATAATGACAGCATAGCTGTCGAAACAATATTGTCAGGTTGTATTTTAATAAAACTGTGAAACTTTTAATAATCTTTATTTATTTCATTACAGTGAACAAACTGTTGAAGAATATACATTTTGGATATCAGGACTTTTAAAATTTTCTTTGTCCAAAATGAGTAACGAAAGAACATATATCAGATATGTCTAAAGATTTCAACGTAAACTTATTTAAGTTCGAGGACTATCTAGCATTTAACTTAATATTTAGTATGAATTAATATTATTATTAAATATAAAACCTTTGATGTTATGAGATAGTTACTTAAGATCTATTTCGTAATATTATTAATACATACATATAATATCTCTGTTATTGAGAACATTCAGATAGTAGTACTCGGCTAGCAACGTTTAAAGGAAGTCCGGAGTTATCAAACTTGGTATCAAACTGAAACCCCTCACACTAACCCGCAGTTTCCGGAATCGCTTTCAAACTGCTGTAATGGTTCAGATGCGGATTCAATTTATTTAAGTCGTTTTCTATACGCTATATCTCTATTTCTTGTTAACTACAGACATAAACAAACATTTTCGTATTAGTGGGATGTAAACCTATAAAATCACTCTCCAAATGTTAAATGCATAAATACCCATTTTCCCTTGAAAAAAACGATGTCCATTTTAAAAAGTCACGTTGCATGAACATAAGCACACTTTTTGAGGACTATTAAGGTCTGGGTCAGCTGAATAAAAGCAATTCTGGCTTTGATACGCGAAATCAAAATGCCGAAGCGTTTTGCTTTATTTTCAATAAAGGAAATAGATTTCAGGCCTAAACGTCGATCAGCTTTTGAAGCGCAGCACATATTTGTGATATTCCATAAAGTAGGAATATTGAATAGACTACTCAGACAATTCTTTTCTATAGAAATTTTATTTGCCATTTTGCACACACAATAGCGTGGAGGGTACATCTTAACTCTCCGTCACGCAACTTGTATTTTAAATGCATTGTTATTCAAATTAGGTGCATATGCTATAAATATGATACTGAAACGAATGAATTAATAATTATTATGAAACAAGAAGAAAATTATAAGCTTTGTAAAAACATAAATTAAGACAAAAAGGTCACTGCATATGTAATATAATCAATATTGAATAGAAAGGTCGGGAGTCTATTTTATATTCTGTTATATAATCTGCCTGAATCCCTATATCCCTTAGGTTCAATTAAAATCTATTTAGCAATTAATTTTGCAGCAGAGTAAAGCATGAGAGTAATGTAACTTTACCAAAGATTATAATTACTCTGCTTTGGTGTTGGCTCTAAAGGTAACTATCCCTAATCGCCAAGTCTAGACAGATTTGCAACATTCTACATCCATTTATTAGCGACTTACTGTAATTAAGCAATTTGAAGAGGTTCTTTATGTACTAAAGGAACATACGGTAGAAACTTACATACTTAGAGTAAGTGATGATTGTATAAAATATAATAGATAAGGTAGTTACATTAATAAAGTATTAATTTGAAACATTTCATGTCAATTCACCAAAATTGTCACCACGATCTCTCCAATTTTCTTCATATTTAGAATATTTGACCATTTGAATACACTTATAAACAATGCCCCACTTAAAGTTTCGAAATGTATGCAGTGGTGAGAACACGTTTATACCGAGCGCGTTAAATGTACGAAACACACCAAATAAAACTTAAACAAATACGTCGATATTTTAAATGTACAGTACAGTACAGTTTTCATTTGCTAAGGAACGATGACAAAATTATAACCGCCGATTTTCTAGTTTTTTGTACAATGTAAATGAAAATTAATTATATGGCATTCAAGAACATTTCATTCTTTAACATTTTAATTGCCTAGTTCATAAATCAGGTCGAGTTACAGCGTACATTGTACAGAAAAACTGAAAAATCGGCAGTTATAATTTTGTCATCGTTTCTTAGCGAATGATCGCAGTAGATATGCTAGGAGAGTTCTAGCCCAACCCTTATGGAAATTAACATGGGAAATCGCTAAGGTCCAACGTAGTAATTTTTGGTCAATTTCAAGGTCATCCGCGACCAGACTCAAGGCGCGCCAACGCAACGTATACGCATTAACTCTATATATTACACAGTGATTGATGCAGTCGTCCGAGATCATAGGTATTTTGATAACGAAGACATCACGGACATTCACATTCTAGGGCTTCACCACCAGAAACAGGGCCCCATTGCAAGCGAAAATGATTATACTTCTACGCTCACCTCTAACTAACCACGTGATCAAGATCATGTTTAAGCATTTCTAGCCAACGAGATCATGAAATTTAAAGAAACCAACAATCATCGATAAGATCGGCGAGGTTTGCAAGCTCGACTAACGGATATATCTATGCCAGTAGCTACCTTTCGTAAAAGGCTTTCGGATCTCAAGCTTAAGAAAAATATTATTATTGTAATATTATATAATTACTACGTTAATAAATACTAATCATGTGCTGACGACATCAACTACACGGCAGAGCTGGCTATCTATTCTCACTCGGCATGTAATACTCATATGGCTATACATATATTATTTAATAATGAGCTGTAAATAAAACACACAAATATGTTTTATACACTTTTATTTTATTTAGCTATTGTACATTTCAAGCTAAATATATACTCAACTAACCATAATTAAAATGTTATAGCAGAATATCATCATTTGTTTAAACTAATCTACCTATTAAGAAATACTAATTATCAAGCCTGAGTAAGGACTTTTAGTAATATTCATTAACGTAGAAACATCAAACTAAACAAATATGTTTAGTAAATATAGTAAATATACAATAGTAAGTAAATATACTTAATTATAATTAAAATACTGGATGATATGATTAACATTATCTTATGCTAAACTACTTATTAGGAAACAATAATTAAGGAGCACAATGCTTTTATAATATCTTACATGAGAAGAAGATTTCATTCAATCTATTAGCTCAAATTGAAACATATAATATAAACATAGAAGTCAGATATCATAATGAACATATTACATATTAAAACATACATACAATATACAACAAACATACACAGATCACATTAATATCTAACCTTACAGAATTTTATATTACATATAAGATTTTCGGTGAGGAGATACATCAGTCTACATTCATTTGTTCTAATATCGAATAATGACCCAAAGGCAGGTATCAAATGAGCCGGGTATAATATAACGTTTATCGTCATACGGACTAAGAGCAATCTTTTGCTGGGTAATTGAATGAACATTATGCTTATCGGATCGGATTATATTTTGATGTACACGTTTTTCTATATAGTTTTCGAGACATTCGACGTAGTCATCGAAGGTAATTTTTGTATGAACAACAGATTTTTTAACTCCTTTAGCCTTTTTGGTTAAATTATAATTAGATATAATATCGGAGATTTCATCATCATCATATTCTTCTTCATGTAAAGCGTTTTCATCTAAGCGTTTTCCGAGTTGGTCACTTTGAAAAACATGCAAAATTGAACACAATGTATAAAAATTCTAAGAAGACTTCTATGTGATAGGTGCGGCCAGCAGCACAATTACTTTCAAACCGTGTTTCGAAACTAAATAAAGTGATGTTTCCAGAGAACCTAAAAGTTTCTTAATTCTTCAGGATTTAAAAAATATTTAAAAAAATTTGAAAAATATATTTTTTTGTTTGTTTCGTATTTTTAATGTAATGTGAGTACAATGGGAGTACTTAAAACTTAAAATGCGATTTTCTCGAAAACTAACAGGAAGCTAACTATCTTCTAAATCATTACAGCTACTCTCCATTACGAGGTTTCTAGTTATATAATATTAGTTACACCCTGTATAGAGCGGGTTATCGAGAATAGAACATTAGGCGATTTTCTAAGACAATGTTTTTTATATAAAAATGCATTTTAGTTAGGAGTTTAGCAAATTAAATTATTGATAAGTTGACCCTTACACCAAATGGAGTGCACGTGTATAAGGTGAGTTTCAAAATTTTGGATAACTTTTTCTAGTGTTTCAGTGGATGCTTGATCTATTTCTGCAGTTTTTAATAGCCTGTTTTAGTTCACCCTCAGTCTTTGGAGATGAAGATGATTTATGAATGTTGTGCTTTAAATGATCCCATAATTTCTTTTTTCAGTTTCTCGGTTTTGTTAAGTACTTGACATTTTACTTGACGTAGAACAGTTAATTTTGATGACACATTTTACTAATTTACTTTTAATTATCCAATAGGTTTTTTGATGCCACATTGGCGTCAATAACAAGTTTTCACCTTAAATGATCTCAAAATGTGACATTTTGCACAAATTAAAGAAAAATAACGGCAAGGATAAACACAAAGATTTCAAGGTTTGTCGGAATCCGTCACCATAAAACCGAATCCGGCATCGGTACTAGCTTATTATGTATCAAGGGCTTAATTGAGTGTTTTAGAGCCCACAGAATCACTTAGCGCCTTTGGCTTTTGCTTCGGGTGCTAAGACGATAAAGAACTCTAAAACGTGCGTTTTGCATACAGTTTGCTCGGTCTAAGTTAAAAATTAATATTTAATTTAAAATAAAAATAATTTGAAAAGTGGAAAACTTCAAGTAAGTGGATGCAGTGGTCTAAAAACAACGGTAGCTATTTTTCTAGCGGGTTCTAATAGTTATTGATGTATTAAGGGCATAAAGAAGCTTTCATGGCCAGAAGCGTTATTTCTTACAAAATTAGGAGGCCTAAGGGCCTCTTTATGATGTGATGGGCAATAAAGAAACGTCAATTAAATGTCAGAAGTTTTTTGTAAAACTTGATTGGTTTTTAATATAATTTGTAAACTTATCACCAATGAAAATAAGCTGAAATTAAGTATTTTGGAATAGTAACTATAGTAACGTACTTCGTTTAAGCACATGAGTATACGCATAGCGGCTTGATGTACCTACGTACTCTTTAATGATATTTTTTACACAATAATAGATTTGAGTAAAAACTTAATCTGTGCATAAAATAGTGTATGTATAGCGGGTATAACTTGCTTTTATGTCCCTACAGCCTTTTCCTAGTCCTCGGCTAACGCCTCGGGCTAGAAATAACGCTTTTGGCCATAAAAGCTTCATTATACCCTTAATACATAAATAACTATTAGCGGGCTCTCAAAAGTTTTACAGCCCTAGAGATCTAATTTAGCAATTTAAACAGGTATTTAAAACACTAATTAAGCCCGAAATGCATACGTTAGCTTATGTCCGGCCTAAGTTTAAATTAATATTTTATTTTAAAATAAAAATAATTTTAAAATTGTAAAACTTCAAGTAGGTAGGTGCAGCGATAAAACTTCAAGTAGGTAGGTGCAATGGTATTTAATTACTGTTACTACTAAAAGTTTTAGAGCCCCTAGAGCTCTAATTTAGCAACTTACGCTCTAAAAACAGGTCGCTAAATAGGTCATAATCGTCCGACCGGACATAAAAACAATTAAATCCTATGTATACAAGTGACAGCATTACCTTATTCATTTAAGTAAACGATGTGATTTATAATGTTTAGAAGAATATCATCAACAGTCATGCATCTTCCAATATTCAATTCTAAATAGAATTGAAACTCTCACTAATTTAAATGGAATTTAAACTCTTACTAATTACAGAAGCTTCTTGTTTCAAGTTCAGCTTAATCGTTAGCAATAACCATAGGTAAACCAACCTGCACTCCATTAAAAAAAAGAAAACATGTAAAAACCACTGCTATAAAGCTCAATTTTAGTTTCGTTTACACTGTGAAACTATTTCCATGAAAGCACAGAAAATAGTCTTTTAAATTAATATTGGGACGAGGTAGAAACTATTTGGTTGCCTTAGTGTAAAATATATTGTAATTTTCTTTTTCTAACATCACCTAGAATCTAATATAATTCTATAGCGTTGTTTACAGCTGCTAACCATTGTTGATTTAGAGAGAACTTTGTTAAAATTGCTGTTGGAGGAAATGATTTTAATACTAACAATGCCTGGTTTTTATTAAACAATTTATTTTAAAATACTTTTTCAAGATAAAAGATTTTCCTTTATTATCTACTTAATGTGTGCTTCTACGGATATATAAAAATTAATTCCCTCAAGTTATATTGAATTTTGATTTTATGGTCTACCGAAAAGGAATGTCAAGGAATGAAAGCGGCGTTTTCATGAATATGAACATATTAAATTAAATAAAGATTCCTAAAAGACAATACACAAATTGTTTTGTTTACACACAGTAACACACAAAAGTGACCTAGATAAAACTAAATTAGAATTTGTTATGAAAGTGAATTGGTTCATTGTCAACTGTTTTAATTGCTTTTATTTAATTAACTTACAAATAATTAAACTTATAAACTACTACATTCTGTCTAACACCTACATTCTTCACGTGTTCGGATTGGAAGAATGGAGAATATTTCCAGACGTGGGATATCTACTAGAAATGAATGGTGCAAGAATATGTTAGATCTAGACCATTATTTGTAATCAATATTACCTGTACAGGAAGTAAGTAACAAAGGAAATGAGATTCTGGAAGAGTTTTGCCGTTGTTGATCTTGCTGTGAGAACAACAAAACTCACGTCAGCTAATAGTTTGAAGTTTGCAAGAAAACCAAAATTGGATTATTTTATATCGCTAGACACACCAGAGCAAGGGGTGGAAATCCGTTGAATAAAGTTTCAAGTATATCTAAGGTTGAATTAACATACTTAAACAAATTGCATTCACTCTGATCCTTCTGCACCTACGTTAGTCGATGTATCAGGATCGTGTGGTATAACTGAAAGAATGAAACCAAAAGTACCTATTCTCCACTTCTTGCATCCTAGGAACCTGATGACGCTATCAGTCCCTAGCTGTATATGAAGCGTGTTGTATGTAACGTATTCAAATTTTCAATTTTAGATAAATGTAATTTTATACGCATAAATAGCAAATAATCTTAGTCCGGCCCTGGGTATTTCAATACATTTTAGTTGAGTTAAAAATCTGCAGACTTTTGTTTATTTCAAATAGTGCTTTTTTAAAATGCCGAGGGTTACCCTAAAATGTTTTCGTCTAAACGACATTCCTTCTAGAATAATGCTTCTAAAAGCAACATACTAACGTCTTTGTAAATGTTAAAGTTCAGTCCAGGACGTTCCCATAGTTATAAAAGTTATTTCGTAGAAAACAATCTTGATAAAATTTAATTCATAAATACCTTAAGCTAATACCACCTTTCTTACAAAGGATTTCAGTTCCTAAAAAGTATTTAGTTTTTATGTATGGCTTCCTGTTGATGCTTATATACATGGTGCATAAACAAATTCTCCCGAGTGCAGGCGTATAAAAACACACTGAAGCCACGTGTAAATTAGTGGAGATGTCCCTGAAATGTTCTCGAAAATTCATTTTACGCGTCGGTTCTCCTATTGACCGAACAAATATCTACTCTTCTCGGATAGGCCAGTTTTAAATTATTTTCTTAAAAAAATTATGGCGCGACCATATTCTACAAACAACCCTACACAGAGTCTGGTCTGACACTTCAAGGCAGACGGTACGCGGTCTGTAAATTAGCATAAAATACAGTATGATTCGCCGTCGATGATGGGCAACTTATTACAGTCTTTGTGTTAAATCCAGTACATCAAGTTAGATGTATACAGTTTTCTAATCAATTGATTAGTGATGTGGTCGAAGGGAATTTTAAAAGGATTCTATAAATAAACTTGCGGAGTCTAAGTTAAGCTCTTTTGGAATTAATAAGTTAAAACGAGTGTTACAGTGTTTTAGTAATAAACAGAATAGTTTTGGATGAATTATGATTTAAGATCCCCCAAGAAAACACAAAGGTTAATTAAGTTTGAAACTAAAACTCAAATTGTCGTGATCCAGTTTAAAATAATAATTTGTGTCGTACTTAAACCTAATAATAAAGCTAATGCTATTTTAGCCTGATACACCTTCAAGTGTTATTGTTAATACTTTTAAATAACTGACAAAGGTTATTGTTAAACTTATAAGGTTTTTTTTTCTTTTGGTTTTTTTTTTATTAAAGAACTAATAGTGAAATTAGAACTGCGAGATAATTATAGTGAAGTAAAAGAAAATAGTATTGACTATTAAAACTTTCCAATTTCTTCCTGTATCTACGAATTGTGGGGTGTTTTGTTTTTAGTGATAGACATGACATGATTATCATCGTTTTGATGTTGTTTTGTTGGAGGCTTGGACAATTACTAGATTCTCCTAATGTATCAAAGATTACTGAATGTTTTGTTCACTAGGAGTAAGTTGATGTTATGATTTGTGCATCAAGATTATGTAATTTGTTTGCTAATTGTCTAATTATTTTTTCTCACTAAGGATCCTTTAAGAGACCAGTATTACTTTTTTTCTTGTGACTTTTCTATGTGAAAGCAATTAATTATTTTTTTTTTCTACGAATAAATGAAAATTTAAATCAATTACTACTATGATAATATTGGACCATTCATTTGTGAAAGTCTTTAATGTATCCTAATTATTTTAACATTAACGTAACCAAACATGACTATTAATTGAATTTAATCAATATTGCCAGTATTCGTTTCTGCTTTCGAATGCTGACGTTAAAGACTATCAAAGCAGATGGTGCCCATACATTTTTTTATTGTGTCTATTTCCTGTTATTTTTCTTTACAATTAGCAATTATGAAAATCAGACCTACGCCTGAACTACAATTGGATATAAGAAATCTCAAACGTCGGAGCATTACAGTAAGTACTTGTTTATTAGCTTTACAGTAAGCATTCAGCATTCAGAATAATTTCGTGTGTGTGAAATTTCGAATGTTACAATTGGCGTCCATTAGTGGGACTTTTATGTTTATAGAGTAAGTTTCATTCGTTACAATTAGCTCCCAATCGCGGGGCTTCGTTTTTAGTTGTTACATGTATTAGATAATTATCTAATAATTATAATTAAATAACCATACTCCTTTATGAAAATGAAGAATGTGCCCAATTCATCTAGTATATGGGAAAGCAGAAAAAAAAACAGACGAGCTGCTGTTAAAACGGTACAGAGAGTTTGTTCTGCGGCTCATACCTAACGACCAAAGTCACTCTGACTAGTAATTCATAATTGATATTAGCAAATTGATAATGATCAATTTTATAACTGAACAGATTATACAAATAGAACCACAGAAAGAGCCTAATACTTAACTAATTACAATATATACCGGGTGACAACGACCAACGGCACTAGCTAGTAACTGTTTATTTACCAACCGATTTAAATCAAGTTTTTTGTGTTTTATTTAAAACTTTATTCCTAATTTCTGTAGGTATGATAAATTTCCCTAAGGCTTTCGGTTTCACCGGATGTGGCACCAACATCAATTAAAAATGGAACGTTCTACTTATTTTTGATATTTGGAATCTGCAAGAAATTCTGAATCCAATAATACTTCATTTGTTAACTTTCTTTGCCATGGCAACATGGCAAAACAACTGTGTTTTGTAATTTCCAATCTGGAAGGCCGTGAACTATCTACTATTACTATCACATATATTATGTAATTATGTACATGATCTCTTACATTAAGATTTGTTGAGAAAAACACATTTTCGTGGAAATCACAATAGACCATGACAAATGCAGTATAAACAAAACAGTGTTAGTTTATTAAAGAGTGTTAATTAAACCATGGACGTATAAGCTGAAAATGACCCAGAATTCTTTATGCCAACCTATGCAATGTTTTGATTCCGGTTAAGTACGACGACACTATAAATGCAACTGTAAATGTAAACAAAAGTAAAACAGTTCCCGACGGCAGTAGCGGCGTTAAACTTAATGAACGGTTTATCGAAACATAACAATTTTGCTCAACAATTAGGCCTCAAGATACGAAACTGGAGATACAATGCTAATATTCTTAATAACCACGAAGTTAGACATGTAGAGTGAAAGCATCATTTATGAGTTACCAAATTTATATGATCTAGTAAGGGCTTTTGCAAAAACGTACTAATTTTGAGAAACTCTAGATCTCAAAAATTCAAAGTTCATCGACGTAATCACCAATAAAAGACTAGAAGTTGAGAAGAATTAGAAACAATTCAAACTTTGTCCTAATTGTTTAAAAACACCTCCAATTAGCAAATGCAGACGAGATCCTTGCAAGCAACGTAAGGTTTTAGATATTACTTCATCAGGTACATCGAGATCAAAAACACATTACTGAGCTAAACTCGAGAACAGCATTAAGAGCTGTTCTCGATGGCGGTCTCAGGCTTCGTTTAGTTTCAACAAACTTTTTAAAAAATTAAGAATAATTATAAGTACATAATTAAAAAACAATCTCAAAGACTATTCCACAAACGATGTACTGTAGATGATATGTAGTAGTAGTATGTAGATGAAACTATGTAGTAGATGATACCTCGATACACGATAATACTGTGCCAAGCTTATTTTCTCTCATCAGTCGAGGATAATGATCTCCAATTTGCACACACCATCCAGGGCTTTAAATATAAACCCTAAATATACATCAATACGTGTAGACGCGCACACAACGACTAAAATTGTGGTTTTCATAGTGTCTATCCTGGTCGTCAACCAATATTTTAAAAATAAAACTATAAATAAATATTTATAGCAATAAGTGGTATAGCCTTTGAGATCATTTTTTATTTATCTATTAATTAATTTCCACTTTGAGTTTTCAATTATTGCTATAAATATTTATTTATAGTTTTATTTTTAAAATAATTATAAGATTTTGCACAAATATGACCATTTTTTGGCATTACCAACGTAATGTCGCAAGTCGACTTTAAATTGTTTAATTTTGCCAGCAATAACAAATGTTTTACCGGGTTTTAAGAGCAATGTACAAATATGCAACATTCCTAAGAATAAATCATATTATGTATGTAAACCCGCATAGAAACATCTTCACTCTGACTGGGGATCGAAGCCAAGTTTCCCAGGTTCAGTTTGCATTCATAATATGATTTAATGTAAAACATTAATTAATAATCAAAATTTACGTTAAATTAAAAGTTAATTTTCTTATAGAGTTATTAAAAACCTAGATTAGCTTTGTCGACAAACTGCTGATCCATCAAAACTTGATAAAGCAATTATGTCTAGTACACTTTGTGTGTTTGCAATTCTCTAGTTCGTATAGAAAAAATATTATCCGTCTGCAGATTGGCCTGGTAGCTCACTTGATATAGTATCTGAGCTGAGCGAGAGACCTGGGTTTGGCCCCAGTTAGGGTGAAAATTGTTCTTTATAATATGATTTATTGTAACACATTAATTAATCATCAACTTTTACCTTAAGTTCCTAAGGATATTATACAATCGTGAGCCCATAGATGTACTAGTTGTTGCAGATCTTTATTGAGATATTCTGTTATTACATCGTACTTATTATACTTATTATATCGTACTATCAAGAAAAATTGTCCAGTTTTGCAACTTGCAGTTTGGAAACTCAGTTCGACTCAGTAATATTAGATCAACCAAAATCTGATAATACTTCATGCAACTTGTCCCTTGTTAATTGAGAACTATATGAATTGAGTTCTAAATTTAGGGAAATAGAGGAGGTTAGCCTTGCAAAGCCTCTTACTTCAGACGAGGTAGAATGCGAAATGAATTTTGTGAATACAACGCATAGTAAAGCAGCTACGTTTGTAGTTACAATTCAATTATTCGATCATTCAATCATTCGAAAAATCGACCAATCGATCATTCGATCATTCGATTATTCGATTTTTCGACTATTCGATCATTCGATCATTCGATTATTCGATCATTCGACCATTCGAGCATTCGATCATTCGATCATTCAATCATTCGACCATTCGAGATTTCGATCATTCGATCATCCGACCATTCGATTATTCGATCATTCGATTATTCGAGTATTCCATCATTCGATCACTCGATCATTCGATCATTCGACCATTCGAGCATGCGATCATTAGATCATTTGACCATTCGATCATTCAATCGAACTTGCCATTTTCTTTTTACTAGAAAAGTAGAAAATAAACGTTCGCTACATTCGATCATTCAATCATTCGATCATTCGATCATTCCATTATTCAATTATTTAGTCATTAAACGAGCATATAATGATAATTTATATGGATTTAAGGTTAAGGATGATCTACGACAGTCGCGTACCACTCGGTCGTAAACTTCTAGTTCTAGTGTCGTAAACAGTCGCGTACCGCTAGTAGTGATTAATGATTAATCACCGCTAGTAATAATAATAATAATAGCTAATAATTGCCCAACAGTTTCCATTTATAGGACAATTTACAAAAGAATATACCGAGGGGTCAACCACTCTTACAAAAATGTACATATATTGCCGAAATCCAAGATTTCCTCGCAATCTCTATGATTTTCGAGGATTGCCTTCGCAATCTCTGATTTCCAAGGATTGCGTTCACAATCTCTACGATTTCCAAGGATTGCTTTCACAATGCCTATGATTTCCGAGGATTGCGGGATGATTTCTAGAATGCGATTGTTACTTCATTAACGTGCTAATGTTTGAAAATCAATTTTCAAAGTAATAGCTAAAGATTAGAACAAAATCGATAGTATTTGTACTGGTTGTTTTTTAAAGGAACAGTACTATTAATTAAAATGTGTTTGTTAGGTAAATTCATTTATAAAGATATTACGAAGGACAGTACTTCACAAATAAAATGCTTCATTTTGGAACTATATACGATTATTAATTTTATCGCTACATAAGTATAACAAGATTTGTAGGGTTTTAACTAGTTTTGACTTCTTCTAAGACTTTTATACTCTTTGGACTATACATTTTGGAAATGGACTATTGCCTAATACTACATACATATAATTTTTCCAAAAATAAAACAATTTTGAGAAAAAAAACATTTTTTTCATTAAAAAATTCCCTATTGTTCAATGCTCCTTCAATGCTTTACGGATAATCGAGTCCTACTGTAATTCGATAGGCCCATAAAAGAAAAATATATTTTTACAATCTGTACATCCTATTCTATTGGCCAAATATTAATACTCGTCTAGTTTAGATTTTAAAAATTGTATTTTAAATGTTTGATCATCTAAAACTTGCACTATGCGTCCGATGTACCATGTGTCACATGCACTGTCTGCCATAAAAGTGGATCCATATTGGAAAGTTTTTAATTTTTTATAGGGCCGGCGGTGGACGAGTGATGTTAGTGCATCACTCGTGTTCCAAGGGTCGTGGGTTCGAATCTCACTTGGAGCGACGGGATTTTTCTAATTGGAAAATTCCGTCACCTCAACTATGGATGTGTGTATTCGTGTTGCATGTTAGATGGGGGACAGATGACCTTAGATGTTGGTTCCCCCGTAGTGTAGGCGTCAAATAAAAAAAAATATTCTTTTTATATTTAATCAATTTCTAATAATCTCGAAACAGATGGCACATGATTTAAACAATCGTTTATTTAAACATTTCAATCATGGTACAATAGTATATTATTATACGAGTTGTATAAGACGGTCTCTTGTAGCACGAGTTGTTTGGGACATGACGAGAGAAGCGCGGAGTGTTCCAAAGGAATGAGTGCTACAATACGTCTATAAAACAAGTATAATATACTATTTTTTATACTTTGCGTCATTAGTTTGATAGAAATTGTAAATTCAAGCTATTAAAAACATTGAATTACAATCTAGTGATTTTTCGTTTAACATAGTGGTAAAGCTATAACATGACTTTTCACGTTTTGTGAGGTTAGAATGTGTCAAAATTAAATGTGTTTATATGTAATATAAAACAAATGTTACCAATCTTATAAAACAGTTAGACCCCCAGAAACGATGTTATAATAGCCTCTATTATGCAATCGTTTTCCGTGTCACAATGAGCCCATTGTGAACGCAAAGTACAAAAAATTAAAGATTTTGTGGTTGCAAATTACTCTTTAATTAGTACTAATGACAGCTTAGGAAATTTTAATTTTTTTGAAAGTTGATTGCCAGTTTGCTCGGCCAGTCTTGATATGTGAATAGCGACTATAGAGTTGTAGTTGCAAAAAAAGATATTGTGGTACAGATTTTTCCTTAATTATGGCTTTATTATTTTTTTGCTTAAAGTGGTGCTAGTTTGAGCTTTTGAAATGCGAATTGTGTCTAAATGGTTTTAGCCACAAAAAAAATTAGTTCTTCTTGGTACTTTGTCTTTAATTAGCACTAAATTATAGGCGGGCTTTTTCGTTTTGCTTGAAGTGGGAGTGTTAGGTTTGTTGCCGTATTTACTTGCTGCTTTTGGCAAAAATACTAATAATAAGTATGAATAACTATCGAATTTCCCGCAATTTAATGATGCCACCACTTCTACTATATTCGATTTCGACGACTGCGATGATGATTGCGGGATTGCGAAAGATTTCGCTGATTGCCTATAAAGACTGCGAGATTTCTGATGATTTCCTTGTGATTGCTAAGGATTGCGTGCGATTGCCGCCAAAATGTACATGTATTGCGGCGAGTGGTTGATCCCTCGGAATATACATAGGTACCTAGAATAATTATGGTGTTTAACAAATTTAGTCATGGCAAATATATCGTAGCTTTATTAATTATTTCTTTCAAAGAACAAGAAAAAAATATCACAATGGTTACCGATTTTATTGTAATTATTGCACATAACATAAATAGGTGCCTTTAGACTGAGATTTGTTCTTGCTCTATCACACTTAAAAAACATATTTGTTCTTGAATTAAGGCGAGGTACATTAAAGTTAATTTGAGTTAGAATATCAATGCAATCTATAGAGTTATGTAATAGCTTATAAAGAAATGTTAATGAAGCAAGGTTTCGCCTTAATTCTAAACTTTCCACATCGAATCTAATACACAATGTATTATAACAGCAACCACGTGGTGGATACGCACCATCAGATTTAAAAGCTAAATATTTTAGTGATCTCCTTTGAACTTTTTCAATATCCTGAATGTAACAGTTTTAAAAAGGGTACCAAACAATACTTCCATATTCTAATTTGGGACGCACTAGCGAACTGAATAATAATTTAATAGGTTTTATATCAGAAAAATTTCTACAATTTCTTATTATAAAGCCATACATTTTCATAGCTTCTGAAACTTTCATTTCAATGTGATTAGAAAAAGATAGTTTACAAAAAAGCCGCATTTAAGGCCTACGTAATAATAATAATCACCCCCTCCCTCCCGTACAAGCTTATAGCTTCTGGGGGGCCTATGGGTGCTATGGGTTGTAATAATAATTATTATTATAATCAAATATAATTCCTAAATCTTTAATAGTGTTACATCTTTCTAATTTAGAATTCTGAATACTATATTCAAAGAGAATTTTGCTATTTTTCCTAGAATACGTAATGATTTTACATTTTTGAGCATTTAAGTGAAATTTATTTCTCATACACCAGTTATTGATAGAGTTTAAGGTATTCCTATCGGGGAGAGAGAGAGAGAGAGAGAATATATCCTGCGCAAGAGAGGGGGGTCGAATGTATAGACGCGTGAAACTTGGCAACAACGTAGTGCGCGCTCGCTCGCAGTTCCCTTGTCCACGCGTTTTCTGCTATTGTTTTTTTTTACTTTTGGAGTGAGAATTATCTTTTATAAAATGGCAGAACAACTACGATTTAAAAACAAATTTGCTACAGAAAAACAAATCCTGAAAAAAGAAAGGAAGAAGCAGTTGGGTAAAAAGAATGTAAAAGTTGACAACCAAGAAAATCCAGCGAGAAATACAATTGCTCCGGCCTCTTCAACTTTATTTTGATTTATTTATTAATTTATTGATTGCTCATAATGCAAAATTTGACACGCCGCGATTGTTGAAGGCGATAGACAATTGTAATCTGACACGTTTGTTTACGAACATAATATATGGTACTTGCGATAGCTTGAAAATTTTCCGAAAAGTATTTACTGAAAGGAAAGGCGCAGGAAAATTCAAGTTGACAGAATTAGCTAAAGATTTTTCACGACGCTTTATTTGATATAATCGTTTTAAAAGCTTTGTGCAATAAATTTCTCACCGTTGATTTATTGAAAAAAAATTTACAATCATTGGCAGACTTGAATAATTCACAAAAAAAATAAGAACATTCAATTGCATGTTTCTTTATTGAGTGATTTGGATGGAATCTTGTCAAAAATGATGATTAAAAAGTTAGCGGGAAATTGCATTAGCTACAATGATTTGAAAAATCTCTTTGAAAAAGAAGGAAAAGATTCATTTGTGAAATTTCTATCAGAAAAAATAAACGGGAAACCTCGACTGACTGTAAAGAAAGAAATCCTTTCTAAACTTTGTTCTCATTTCGACAACAAGAATTCATAATTTATGTGCCAATAATATAATTTTATATGTAAATATCTTCATAGTGTAACTGATAATAATAATAACGAGATCTAAGACGTGCAATAATATGCATTTTTTTTTAATTCGAAACAAGTTCGATGTGACTGCGCATCCCACGCGTTCTTTTACTGCGCAGCGTTGCCAGGTTTGATCTCGATGAACTCTACCATCGTCTTTTTCATTTACAACATTTTTAATAAATTATTGACACACAAGAAGTTGATAAAACCTTCTTCATTTTGTATATTGAACTGTCGGTTTGTAAAATTTGTTTTGAAAACTATTATTTAGATCAAAAGATATGTTAATTTCTGCATGAACAAACAGGCGATTCACCTTTATTCCCGAGTTAAAAAAATGAAAATTAAAATCGCGATACTCAAGAAAGTAAACACAAGATCTCTCTGAAATTTTACCGGTAGTTTTATTATTCATATTTCTCGATACTGGCCAAATTTCAGCTGATTCTATTATTTTGAAGTTTGTTGATAGGAGTACCTTAAGTTTCTTTGAAGTTCATGACAATCGTTATCGCTTTCAATATTTGAGAATATTTTGAAATCATCTGCAAAGCACAATTTCTTATAGTCGATTTCATCAAACAAGTCATTTGCATAAAGTAAGAATAATAAAGGTCCTAGATTGGATCCTTGTGGAACTCCAGCCGTAACTAATATAGATTGCGATTTGTACCCATTATAAGATATAAATTGTGTTCTTCCTGATAAATAAGAACTCATAAAGTTAAAACGTTGCTAGAAAAACCTAAATTTGATAGTTTCATGGCTAAATTTCGATGATCTACTCCAAGGGTGGCCAACCCAAATGATCTTGCGGGCCACTTTGGAAATGCATCATAATTCCGCGGGCCACATATAAAATTATATATCCCCATATTAGATTTAGATACACTATAGACATTTTTTTGGAGTGATCATGAGTTCGCAGAATATAATTTAATTATTCTGCGAACTCATAACTGTAAACTCATGAATAAAACAGGCAATATCTGTCATATATTCGGTAGAATATTATTTTAAAATCAAAGTTAACTTTTTCTCATAATTTCGACAGTTAATTATTGAATATATGGATGCACAAATAACATATTTTTTAATACATTGGTTTTAACTGCTTTAGCTATTATAAAATAAATATATTTTGTAACAGTATGATGAATCTCGCAGGTCGGAAAATGTTTAAGGCGGGCCGCGGGTTGGCCGCCCCTGATCTACTCGGTCAAAGGCTTTTGAAAAATCTGTATATATAACATCGCCCTGTCCTTGATTATCTAAAATATCTGAAATATATTGAGTTAATACCACCAAATTAGTAATAGTTGATCGTCTATCTACAAAGCCATGCTGATACTGAGAAATATGACTTCGAACAGATGGATATATACGATTGTAAAGTACAATTTCAAAAACTTTTGAAAAATTACACAAAAGTGACACTGGTCTGTAGTTTTCAATATTTGATTTATTTCCACTTTTAAATATAGGACATATCCGTGCCTCTTTTCATGGTTCTGGGTATTTTCCCGTTATTAATGATAGATTAAAAAATTTTAAAAGAGGTTTTGCTAATATTCTAGAGCTATCCTTAACCAGAAATGATGGAATATTATCTGGACCAGACGTCATTTTATTTTTTTAGTTTTTTAATTGCATTGATTATTTCTATTTCATTAAAATCAGAGAAATTAATAATAATTGGTAAATAATTACTCAAATTCTGTTCATGCGTAGGAACTTCTGGATCTACAAGTAAGTATACTTTTTCAAAAAATGTCTTGAATGCTGCAACAATGCTCTGAGGATTATTAAAAGTATTCTCACCTAAACTCATTTGACCAGGAAGACGTGATGATCTGTTTTTTGAATGTACTAATAACCAGAATCTCTCAGAATTATTAGAAATGCTAAGTTGAATATCCTCTAAATAATTGTCATATGCAGATTTAATTAGCGTTTTAATTATTCCTAGTAATCCTTTAAATTCTAACAGATATGATTCTATTCCAGTTCTCTTATATTTTTTACGATTCTTGACTTTCAACTTTATATTTCTAATAATATCTGAATTAAAGCAGATAGGATACTTGTGCTTATAGTTCTTATAAATTGGTACATACTTATCTAAGATAAAGTATATTTTATTATAAAACTCCCTTAGGATCATATTAACATCATCATGAGCATCCAAAAAACTCCAGTCCTGTTTAAATAGTTCGTCATAGAGAGCTGGAAAGTTTGTCTTCCTAAAGTTATAGACCTTAGCAGTAGCGTTTGGTAAAAAATTAACTATTCTGGTACTGATTTGATCAACATTAATAGAAAGAGCCGGATGATGATTATCCTTGTAACAGACAAGGGGTGTTTCATCATGGCTTACTTGACAATCAAAGGACAACATCACTAAATCGAGGATGCGACCCAGACTGTTTGTTACTTTATTGTATTGGTCCAATTTGTATAGATCTAAGAAGTTCATTATAACTGAAGTTTTTTTGTCTGATCTATTCAGATGAACAAATTTTGGTACATTGATATCTCCTAACACTATTACAGTATTTTCGTTAAAGAGTTCTAGTTGTTCTAGATTTTCAAAAAACAGTTCAAAATCATCTGAACTTAACTTATCTGGTATATACAGAACTAAAACATAAAAAACCTTATACTCGATAGAACACTTAACAGCTAACATAGCTATTGAAGGAAATTCTAAATCAAACAAAGAGATATCCAAAATAGATTTTATGTAGTTTTTCAGAGCTAACAATACTCCACCCCCAGTTTTTTTCACAATAGAATCAAATTTACGGTCTTTACGGTAAACATTATATATTTCGGGAAATAACTCAGAGCTGGACACACTATTATCAATCCAGGTTTCACTCAAGGCTATTAAATCATATTCAGCTTCACACACATTAGAATAAAATTCTGAAACTTTAGAGTTTAAACCGCGCACATTTTGATAATAACACAGAAGGTGGTTATTAACGTCTGAATAACTGCTGGGTATTAACGGTTTAAAGGTACTATTTTTGGAACACCTTCGATATATCTAATTCTGAATCTTTCCGAACTATTTGAATTTTTATTATCCAGTTCTGCTTTTACCTTCTTATAGTGATCGATTTGTCGTTGAGTACGATCGAATGAAATAACGATATTCTTATATGGACTATTCTTTAGAGACTTCGCTTGGCGAATTACTGTAAAAACACCGCTTTCTTCTTTTAAGGTAATCTTGATAGGACGAATCTTGTCTATATTGAATTGACCCAATCTGATTGGTTTTATTTGGTTTTTATCTAAATGTTGATCTATTGTAGTTACTATATTCTGAACCTCAAACTTATCATTATTTGCATGGCTTTCTAGTATGTAGAATGATATAGTAGAGAATGATGTATATAATTATAATTGAAAAGACACAACTAAAATGAGTATATTATAAAATAGTCGTGGACAAAGATATTTTAGCATTTGGAACATAAATTCGTCAAAAACCAAAATTTGCATAAATTGCACGTTCGAGTGATTATAAGGATTTAAATAGTATGCCCTGCGTAAATGATTCTATAACGAACGAGATGGAGTATTATGTTCCGCATTACGGTGACCTTCTTGAAGACAACGTAATTGCGAAACTAAGTGTGCAAGTGTTAGCTGCAACACCTGTGCATAGACGCAAATATTCACTATCCTTGAGCAAGAAGTCTACAGAACAATTTTTGGTTGATGATCTTCTAATTTATGTTATAAAAACTCTAACTTATATATGTACATTCATCTGCTAATCTTCCGGGCAATAATAATAATAACAATAATTGCTGCAACCCATAACCATGAAGCTTGTGCCAGAGGGAGGAGGCGATTATTATTATTACGTAGGTTCAACGTACGTCTTTAGTCAACTTACAGATGGAATAGCGCAAATCCCACATTTGTGTCACAGTTAAGGAAAAACTGCAGAAAATCTTAACCAGATCTGCCGGTACCAGGATACGTTGCCTGTTTTTAAATAGCTAATGCTTGTAAAGAGTCTTATCCAGATATTGCTAAA
The DNA here is from genome assembly GCA_929113105.1 of Agrypnus murinus. Taxonomy (NCBI): domain Eukaryota; kingdom Metazoa; phylum Arthropoda; class Insecta; order Coleoptera; family Elateridae; genus Agrypnus; species Agrypnus murinus. The sequence continues at coordinate 216,715,728 of OV816024.1, read as the reverse complement.
ATTATAGAGCGCAATATCTACGTTTACAATCTGATAATGAGAGCTGATTCCATTGAGCAAGTCCAACATACCTCTCGCAATATTATTCCAACAACTAACAACAACTTTAGAAATGGTTTTTCAACATTATCGGAGATCTTAGCAAAGTTTATTTCACTCCTTCATATGGCACTAAAGAGGAAACTTTTCGTACCGCACCTTTTTTTGTTGGATATCTTCCCTTTAAAGTGTATTCCCTGATAATAACACTATATAAAAAGTTATAAGATGCACCCTTTCCTATAAGGGTCATAGAACACTTTAAAGTTTCGGGTGTTTCCTGGATTTTCCTTGATATTTATATTTTTTATAACGAATGTAATACTAGTAGTCAAAATCAATATAATGGAGTTGCTTATCTCTTTAATTTATAGAATCCTTAAAAGAGGTGCATTTTGTAACTTCTCATTTACCTAGTCTCATAATATCAGGGACTACACTTTAAATGAAAAACCCCACAATAGAGAAGTTACCAGGGCTTGTTTGTTGGATTTGATTATACAGGTTACTTTCAAATACGTGATAGAAAAGGTAGAAATTTTATCCAATACCTCCTAAATGACGTTATTACTATCGTGATTTGGCATAAGTAATGTGTTATATTACTCACTAGTGAGAGAATATTCAAAAAGTTACTACCAACGTTCGCAATGCAATTATAATGATTTTTGACAAGTACAAAAATTAATTTGTCAAACAAATTATTAAATTGAAAATATTATTGTCTCAATAAAACTCATTAAAAAGAGGTGTTGGATAAAATGTTGTATTGCACACGGGTGTAATTGCACATTCGTCACTTAAAAGGTTAACTAAACTTTACAGTACAATAAATAACTATTAAATTAGAAAAATATCATGTTTGTTTATTTGTTTGTATGGTAATGTAATGTATTAATCTATCTAGAGGTTACTTAAACACTTACTAGATATTGTGTATTACTCTCAAATATATCAATTTTATTTAATAGCTACAGTTGTGTATTTAAATTTATTCAAATACACCATTGTTAGCTTTATTCATGAAACGTTGTTTTTGTCTTGCAGCTCGTCCAAAACTGCATATTGACTCTTCCTTAAAGTCTTGTTTACTATTGTTAAACAGCAAGGTAGCAATATCTGTTCTTGACGCAACTAATATTCTCAAATGGATGATATTTGACAAACAAAACTTTGTTAAATTTTGCATTTACCGTCTAAAAGTTGGCGTCCGTTTACTCAGCGGTTTATACCGGTATTTCGTATTTTGTTCTGTACACAGTGAGGCAATGGAGTGAAGCTGACAAAATATTAATGCGTCCATAACCATACGGCAGATTTCAGCAAAACAACCCTTATCCATTAACGAAAAACGCAATTTAGAACTATACATATAAATAAGAGGTTAAATTGGAAACGCAAACAGTAATTGCAAGGCACACCAGTAATGTATATTTATATAATGAAATAGGTTTATTACGGTACGCACAATTTCCGCTTTTGAAATGGTATCACTAATTTATTTATTTCTACTATTTATTTATTGCAAATATTTATTATGATTTTATTAAATTATTTATGCCCATTTATTTGTCAGTACCAATGTATGTTGCACAATACTATACTTTAAATTTCACACTCTTAACTTTATTTACTTTAACCATTCCACTAACAAAATCAGATTTTAGCAAAGAGTTATCAACCATTAAACTACTACCACATGCAAATCATTACAATCCGAACATGATTGACACTTTAATTAAACAAAAAGATTATAGGTTAGCTATCAAAAGAATATATCCCATTGACAATCAAACAGTAGACACAAATTACATATCTATACCATATTTTGGCAAAATATCAGAAAAAATTGCACATATACTAAGAAAAACCAACAATTATAAAATAACATTTAAAAGCAACACTAACACTTTTTCATTTTCATTTAATGCTAAAGACAGAACACATGATATCATGAAATCGGGCATTTACCGTTTAAATTGTTCTTTTTGTAGTTCGGTATATATTGGACAAACACTTCGGAATTTTGACATAAGATATAAAGAACAAGTACGTCATTACAAAAATAAACATCCTGAAAAATCTAATTACGCCAAACACCTTTTAGAACAAAATCACACAATGACTCCTCAAAATAATATTAAATTCTTACAGTTTTGTAATAACAAACGCAAATTAGACATTTTAGAAGCCTTTGAGATATAGGTACAAACACCAACTCAGGGTACCTTTAATGAATGAACAACTTGAGCTCAGTAATTCTCCGTTACTGGAAGTATTAGATATTTAATTCTGATTATTATTATTATTTTATCTAGTTACCTATTTTTGTATCTACCTTAGCGACGTGTTTGTTTATAATTATATTACCTTTGATAATGACAGCTTAGCTGTCGAAACAATATTGTCAGGTTATATTTTAATAAAACTGTAAAACTTTTACTAATCTTTAAATATTTTATTATTTACGGTTCTGCTATTTAAGATTTGATTTATCTTTGATAATGATCTCACAGTCTTATAAATCTATATGTGCTTTTATTTTATCTATTTATCTATGATCATACAAAAAGTGACTACTTTTTACACTGATTTCCGTGTAAAAAGTTAACGTTTATTGAGCTACTATCCATTTTTTTTCTAGAGTCCTCTGACTTTGAAACCGTATTCCTCGAAAACTACTTAATCAAATTAAATGTTTTAAAAACGAGCAAATAGTAAATTTATTTCTACATGCAACAGTAAAATATCATATTTCTAACTGATATACTTTTATTTTTATCGGACGATACATAATAAAAGGTACCTATTTTTATGGACAATTTCATTGAGAGTACTAAGTTGAATATTTTTTTTTCTCAGAACGTATATCTCATAGATCTATGAGATTTTTGTAGTGGTTAGAAAGAAACCTTGCGGTTGTTATCCTTTAATTATCGGACAAAAAAGTGTTTTGTTTAAGATTTATATAAAAAAATAGCGAACTATGCGTTATTGTTTATTAATGGAGATAGCGTCAAATTTTTTTCGCTAAATTAACACTTTTTATATGTAGATATTATTTTATTTAAAGAAATGTTCGGAATTTTAACAATAAAAGTGCAATAACAGAAAAAAGCGTTTTTTATCGAAACAGCTTGTCATCAAAAATCGTTTTTTTGTATACGCATTTTTATTATTAAAATTAGGAACATTTTTTTGAAACAAATAATGTCTATACATGAAAAGTGTTGATTTAGCGAAAACATTTTGACGCTATCTCTGTTAATAAACAAAAACGCATAGTTCGCTATTTTTCACATAAATCTTAAATAAAACGCTTTTTTTGTCTGAAAGTTAATTGCATAAGGACCGCAAGATTTCTTTCTAACCCCTTCAAAAATCTCATATATATATATATATATGACATATACTTACTGAGAAAAAAAATAGTGAACTTACTTTCAATGAAATTGTCCCTATAGATCTTTAGTACACCGAGCTTTAACTACTCCAATGAAACAATCACATTTTGATAAAGAAATTTCAATCATCAAACAATTAGCACATGCAAACCATTATAACCATAACATGATTGACACTTTAATTCAACAAAAAGATTATAGGTTAGCTATCAAAAGAATATTTCCAATTGACACTCAAATACAAGACACAAACTACATATCAATACCATACTTTGGCAAGATATCAGAACAAATTGCAACTATAATAAGAAAAACCACCAGTTACAAAATAACCTATAAAACTAACACCAACACCTTTTCATTTTTATTCAATGCTAAAGACAAAACACAAGATATCATGAAATCCGGCATTTACCGTTTGAATTGTTCTTTTTGTAACTCGGTTTATATTGGACAAACACTTAGAAATTTCGACATAAGATACAAAGAACACGTACGCTCTTATAGACTTAAACATCCAGAAAAATAGAATTATGCCAAACACATTTTGGAACAGAACCACTCAATGACACCTCAAAACAACATTAAATTCTTACATTTTTGCAACAACAAACACAAATTAGACATTTTAGAAGCTTTTGAAATATACAGACATAATCGCACAGTACCTTTAATGAATGAACAAACTGAGCTTAGTAATTCTCCTTTATTAGAAGTGTTAGATATTTAGTTTTTGTTATGTATTGTATCTATTTACCTATTTTCTGTATGTATTTATCCTTAGCAACGTGTTTGTTTATCAATCTTATCTACCTTTGATAATGACACAAAGTGTCGAAACAATATTGTCAGGTTAAGATATTAATATAACTTGTGAAACTTTAACTAATCTTTGTATTTATATTATATTTTAAAAATATACCAGTTAGAAATATAATATTTTACTGTTGTATGTAGAAATAAAATTTGCTCGTTTTTAAAATATTTAATTTGGTTCCGAGCAATACGCTTTCAAAGTCAGAGGACTTTAGAAAAAACATGGATAGTAGTGTTATAAAATTTTTATTGCACGCTTATTTCAGCAAGCACGCTAATGTGTATACACATGACACAAGTCACAAAATTAAAATAATGATCAAATTATGATTGTAGATAAAACGTTGTAAGATATATGTACGAGTAAAAAGTCTCTTCATTGCACTCACATCCTTTAAGACACTCGCTCGTGTGTTAAACCGTTCGCGCAATAAAGAATGGCTTTTTACACTTATATCTTAAATATCGATTTGAGACTACTAGTTATGAATAAGTCCTTAACAGGGTTCTTTGAATAAGAACTCATTTTTATATTTCATAGCAATTTTATACAATGCACCAGTAGTTGTATTTTAATGTGATTTGTATCACATGAAAGCTTAAAATGACTGTCCAGAAATATTTGTCAAAATTGACATATGAATTGACTTAACCTAAACAACTTTATAAATGAATATTATAAAATAAAGTAAGTGTTTATTGTTAAGATTTACCTCTTTCGTATGTAAATTTTATTTATTTGATTTATTGTTTCAGAGGATATAGGAATTCACTTACAGTTTTTACAGGGATCTGAGTTTTAAGGTAAGTATTCGCTTTTATAATGAACCTTCTTTGTAGCAACACTGTTGAAACTTTTACACAGAACAAAAGCACTAAACCCTTTTCTTTTTTTATTCATTTAAAACACAAACTTGATGAACTTATGCTATATTCCGTAACTTAATCACAGGTACCGTAAACTCGGTTTCGTGTTTCAAAATATTGTACTCCATAAAAAAAGTCAAATTATGAAACACGGTTCCTGAAAAAAATGGTTTCTTTCCAGTAACCACAAGTAATCATTGCAACAACAGAGAAATCATAGTCGTTTGTAGTGACTTGAGGTTAATTTATCTCCACTTTGAATTCCACAGTAATATGTGTCACCGCTTTCGCCCGCTTAAACGGTAAAGGTGATGTTGTTATCTTGTTCTGGCTTAACTAGCTCACTAGATGTCGGAGAGGGGAAGTGGGTGAAAATAAAAGGAATTAAAATCAACCACCTACCTATACAATCAAAATAAATGCTCGGGGCGCCACTTGGTTTAACCCTAGTTTAAGAGTAAATACCAGACTCAATTTCAAAATGCTTTCTTACCACCAAGAACTCCAAAAGCACCCACCTAATACCTAAAATTAGTTCGGACAAGAACAAAGGTTTCATACAATAATAGATATAAGAGTACCCAAAAACACAATGAGATTTATTATAGCAATAAGTTTTAATATAAAGCAAACAATTTACCACATAAAAATAGTAAGAGAAATGATCAAGTTCATGTCATATAGATAAATTAATAAACTGAATATGTAATAACATACATTGAACAATTAAATAATCAATATTAATATTTATAAATTTAAACACCAAAAGAAATAATATAATTACCCAACTTAATTTGAGGCAAAAAGGTAAAATATAGTTGATAGAATTTTTTAGATACGAGAAGTACCTTATTTATACAAATGTTACTTCCATTCAATCAAGCATACACCAAACACAACATTTGAATCAAATAAGTTATAAATTAGATAAGTAAACAAAAATTACATTACCCGGTTACCAATAAATAATAATTATAACCCTCAAAAGAAGTTATCGGTTTCCTGTGAATTGTCTGTTATTACAAAAATTGATTGACAAGATTGAACTTCTTGATTTCCATATCCATAAGGTCTCCAAGGTTACTTCAAGATCTCTACCAAGTGATCTCCATCTGTACTAAATTCACCAAAGACCCATACAAAAGAAAATAAAACAGCTCCAACTTCTTCACTTATCAAAATGTAATTTCCATCCAATTATTACATTTAATCTTCTTAAATAAAAAGACGACGATTGTATTGTCAATACCAATGATACGATGAACAACAATTAAATATTTAACAAATTAAGAGAGGTAATAACCACGATGACGATAACGACGATGATAACGTCGATGATAACAACGATGATAACGACGATGATAACGACGATGATAACGACGATCCCTATAGATAACAAACGGGATCAAGGTAATAAATCCACGACGTATGCACAAAAATCAAATCCTCGAAAGATGAAAATTAACCAAACTAATCTACCAAATAGTTAATCTTCTTATTAACTGAAGAACTTTAATCCATCTAAGATGCGGCTATAACAATAATCAAACCAATTCCAATCAATTCAATAAGCCAAAATCCTTCAGCAATATGTGCGATACGAAGCAAACTTAAATCGGAAAGGGAAGGAACAATTTCCTTGCGATAGACAAATGACAACCCTCAACAGACGCTAATACGCATGACCATCTAATCTCAACTACAATACGGTTCATCGGATCTCAACGCTATACCGCAAATAAAGGTTCATGGGATATGAAAATCTTAGATCGAAAATATACCGTAACATATGGTATCGTTAACATCAAACAAGTTTGAGTTTGTTGCAACTAAATAAACCATTTGCCGTTATTTTCAACAGAAAATAGTTATAAGATATATAAAAATATTAAACTTATTACTTAATACTTATATATTATCAAGACCGAAATTTCTGATGGTAATTAATAAGTACAGTATGAAAATTCTTATCATAAATAAAGCTACTCATTCTTGCTCTTATTAATATTTTATCCAAAGCTTTTAAGTGCGGCATTCAATTTTGACACACCACAAGGTTAAGTCAAAACTATATAAGGTTTTCAGTGACCATTTGTTACCAAAGACTAACTAAAACCTACTAGAACCACTCATGCGGTTACTTTTGGTTAAGTTACGGAATATATGGTTAGATGTGTTTTTCTTCCTTCTATCCCTTCAGGTCCTGTCTGCGTTAAGTAGTGTAATTAGACACCTTCACCGTCGCTGACCACATCCCTTCCGGCCTCGATGCCTGGGAGTTGCTGAAACGTGTAGGTATCTTTGTCGAAAAGTTTATTTACCTTCCTACGTCACCGTGTATTGTTGACTTTAAACTTATTTTCTATCTGTTCAGTTCACATGCTGATCATCGCTGAATTTACTTCAGCTTGTTTTGATGTCTCACAACACTTTAGGACCATTGATATGTTTTGAAAGTTTAGGTAATTTTGTTCTTTATTTTACTTTCTTCTTATATTTTGATAATAATTAAAACTCGGTGAATGTTTATATTATGGTTTAACATTTATTTTAACTTTTTAACCGATTTTAAATGGATACATAAATTTTACACCTTGAAATTATTTTTGTATAATTATTTCCTTTTTTATTTAGCTTAGAGACCAATAGAATTTAATTTTCCTTTTCTTATTTCAATATAAACCAACCTTGGTCATTATTTGGGTTATACGCATTGTGTTTATCTTGACTCCATGAAACTTTAATAATTTTCTCTATTATTTATTTACATTACAATTATTGCTCAAATTTTATCATGGTACCCGTGGTTTAGGCTATATTGCTCTATGAATTAAATTTTATTTATTGTTATTGAATCACAGATTCATTGTCATTTTCTTATTGGTCCTAATTACTGTTTCTTTTTCAGATTTAAACTGCAAGTGAACGTCTATTATCCCTTAACAGTTCTTTTATTTGAAATGAAATCTTGTATGGATGCAAAAATCAATAAATCTCCACTTATCCTAAATTCTTTTGTGATAAATTAATTTTGACAACGAATAATATTCTGAAACTCAACAATCTGTTATAATCAATAAAAGTAAAATAAATTAAAACAAAAACCGGTAGTAAAGTAACATCGCAAAACGTTACAAAAATTTTAAATTAAACATTGAAATAAAAATACTAATTAAAATATGAAATTAAGGCCCAAATTTAAGGTTTTTATCCATTAAAACTTTTTATTACAAAATCTATATATTACACGTTGTTAAAAAAGCAGTTGCATTTTATATTAAATGCCACATCAATAGATTTTTGATAAACATGCATACATTTACAGGAAGTTATTAGAATATTAAAGAAGGCATGCAATATAATGTAAATCTACTTACCCTTGCATTTTCCATCAATCTTAATAATATCTTGGCATACTTAGTGTTTCAAAACTACTAGATAACTCACTTTTAATTAATAGGAAAAGGAAATTGTTGCAGTTGCACTAATAAATTTTACTTAACACCTTTTTTTGTGTTAAATTGGTGCTGGAATGTTATACTGTTTTTTTTCTTTAATCTATATGAAACTTTGACATTTTCTACCTCCTGCTAAAATGTTACACTTTTTCAACCTTGGGATCAAAACACTTTTTCACCGGATAAGCGCGAGAAAAATAAAATAGCCCACTCTTCTAAAATTCATTTTGCTTTTCTTATTTTGCACGATTTTATTAACTTGGAAACATAACTTTGTTTGGTCGGGGAGAAATAGTTCCAAACGAACTGTTTCTTTCTTTTCAACGACCAATAATAATTTCAGCCATTTCATTAAATAAAATAAAATAAAGCTTTTAGCCTTAAACATTTAGAAGTAAACAAAATTTTTGTTTTTATGATTTTCAGGTGCTCCAAAACAAATCTTTGACTATTTTCATTTTTCTTTGATCATAGTAGGCTTGTGGTTTATAATAAAAAGGGAATCTAATTACACACAATAGTATATTAAAGTGTTAGTTTCATAAGACACGTTTTTAGCGCACGCGTCCGAGTTTAGAAAACGACCCGCGAAGCGGGGAGTTTTCTAAAGGACAAGTGAGCTAAAACATCTTATGAAACGAATACTTTATACTATTTTTTCTATTTGCCTTATTTTTAATCATTTTAAAAAAGAAATAATTAAATTTTAAATAAAATTTGTTAGAGGAACTCCCTTAACTTTTTTAACAGTTGGCTATACTGAAAACTCAGGTTCCGCATTTGTTTTTCTTTACGGCATTTAATAAGTTTGACATTTTAAAAACAGCTGTTCAATACTGATATTAACTTTAAAACATAAAATGTTACTGTTTTCCGTATTCTAATAAATCTCATTAGGACACGCAAAATGCGTGTCCCAATGGCTTCATTAGGACACGCAAATATAAAAATTTCTTTTAAGAAGTTTTACACCTGTTAGGATTCGATTATAAATGACACATATGTAGGACTGTCAAGCTGTAAAGTTAAACACATTGTATAATATGACATATTTTGTGAGTCTCTTAATAGATATCCTTTTAATATTATAAAGCGGTGTGATTTGTCTCCCGATGCGCAGTGGGGGAGAGAAACTCCAATAATGTTAGAGTTGTTTCTAAAAATGTTGTCCCTTTGTTACTTTTGAGAATAATAGTCTTTACGAGTAAGTGTTTTTCTGGATTAACGGCTAAAAAAGTCCAAATCAGCGACAGTACAAAAACTTAATTGCTGCAGCCAACCATCCCTTAATGTTTAACAGATTGGCAAGTTGGAATCAGCATTATCTACAATAGATTAATTTCCTTTAACTCTTCTAATATAATTCCTTATTTTAATTTAAAAATTCTATGTCAGAATACGAAGAGTAGTGACTCTCTTTACTACAACAGCAATCTATTTTGGCAGATATTATAATATCTCACCATTACAAGATTTTATCATCCACAAGCTGCGTTAAACTTCCAACATTCATACTACATTCAAACTTCATACATTTGAATGTATGGTAAAACTTTCTTAATTGAGCAATTAATGGTATTTCAAAATGGCATTCATTGAATATTTATGGATTTCAAATATTGAAAAAAGGAAAGCAGACTTAACGAAAAGAAAGAGGTTGCAAAGGGATTGCTCAAAGTGGGTACACTTTAAATAAGTACTTATTAATTGCAAGTAATTCTAATAACAGCCTTTATAAATTCATATTGTGGATTTCTCCGTTACATGAATTTGTACTTTATGAAGTAACTACATACGTAGTTCTCAAATCCCAAAGTGCTTAAACAACGTATAACTGAGGCTTTGTAAGTTATCTGTATGAGGATAACCAACTTTCCTGTGGCCAGACAGGCGTGCTCTAATTAATTTGATTTTACAGCTATTAAGTCTGCTTTTATCTTCGAAAGAAACAAAACGTCACGTTTTTATAGGCACCCCGATAAAATGTATATTTTTCATTTATTTTAAACAACCTATGTAATTGAAAAAGCTATTTTCATCAGAAGATTTACCTAGTTAATTTCAGCTTTTAAATTCGATAATAGCTATAGCAAGGAAGTTATGAAAATATAAATAATTTTATGAGAAAATTGACTCTGAAAGCGCCAGATTCTCCTCATCCGCTTTTATTTTAGTCCATTAACATTTTGCCTTCGATTTCTTTTACACTGATTATATTCCGGCTTTTTGTTCCTAGAATATCTAATACAAGCAGTAGCCTATGACGTGGAACGATTTCTTTGAAACTCTAATTTCCGTTTTTCAGAGTTTAAATGTAATTTGTGAAATCATAAAAAGCTTGTTATTTAAAAAACCCAACATTTTATAATATTCCGGACAATATTTTACTCGAATATCAAAAGGTTATATAAATTAAGACTAAAATTCTTTGGTGCCTTTTAGAATTCAATTTTTAATTATTTATTGTAGTTACGACTATCAGTTCATATTACACACTTTTGAAAGTTATTTAACTGTCATAAATAATTGGGAGGAAGTGAAAGTTTGGAACTTCTTCACATGGTATGTAAGAAAATATGTAGACTTGCAAAGCTCCAAAATATATCTGTATACTTATTTCACTCTCACTTTTAGATTTTTATCTGAAAATTTATTAGTGAGACAAGAAAATTTATAGTGTGCCTTAGGAGCTTCGACGTTTTCCCGCATTATTCACTTCTTACTTCCAGCAAAGCATTTTACTCTACAATCTCCAGAATGTCAGGTCTCTTATCTGATCCTGGAATAATAAATTACCTATTTCCACACTAATTTGTAAAAAATATTAGGAAGTTTATAAGAAATTTGTTCTAATGGATTGTTTGAATCTACATTTTCAGTTCTACTTCGTACAACTGAAATACAATTCAAAGGTCAGCTAACTGTTCTTATTAGTATTATTATATTATTGTAATCCGTTAAAACGTACCTTAAAACCAGTATAACAAAGTACCATCACGAATACAGAAAAGGCAGCGTTAACAATGTACTGACCGTCAGAAGGCACTGATAAAAGCCACATTTTGGTTAAATTTTGAATTTCACATGAATTTCATGAATGCTTGACGTGGGGTCCCCGTGTTAACATACCCTCACGTTCCTTTTCTTGGGAGGAAGTAATTGAGATACGCTTAATCAGCGCGCAATCGCATAGCAATTGCTCCCAGTCGCTCACTAGTCGGAGCGAGGTTGCCTATCCACCTTCTACTAGCTAACCAGGTTAGTACCGGAGCGATTGACTGAACACGTGCTCACCCGCCGGCACCCTCCCGTCCTCTTTCATATGGGGTCAAGTGCCTCGTTCAGCATTAGAACTATTCCCCCAACTTAGGTCAGTTCAGTACAACCGTGCCACTGCCCGATTGAATCCAACCTCAAGTCTGGCAGGACTTTTTACTTTTTACTTTTTAGGACGTGGTTTTTAAATGGGTTTGCCACCCCGATCTCCCAGTTATAGGCCTGGTGTGCCCCCGACAGAGCTTCGTTTCAAGGCTACTTTGTGGGGCCCATCAAAGCAGCATCCCGGTGTGTACCCGTTAAGGTGAAGTTGTTTGAACGTGGGAGGCTATGTATCTTCGCATCAACGTCCTTTAAGTGTAGGTCTCTAGACGATTTCTGGGAATCCAATGCTGAAACTGATAGCATATGCCAGACCCCCGTACCGTCACCTCCGAAACGCTACCTGGTGGCTTGCAGTTTCTCTTGGGTTAGCGAGTGAACTCCTTAACCGAGATAAACCTCACTTGAATCTCCTCCATTCGTCTAGGTCAGACAAGAAGAATTTGTCATTGTTTTACGTGGGGTACCCGTATAAACATACCCCCACGTTCCCTTCCAGAAGGAAGTGATTGGGATACTCCCAATCAGCGCGCAAGTTTCATAACCGGCAGTACAGCAATTGCTACCAGATCAGCTCACTGGTCGGAGCGAGGTTGCCTATCCACCCTCTACTAGCTATCGCAGACATAGTGCCGGAGCAATTGACTTAACACGTTGCTCACCCGCCGGCACCCTCCCGTCCTCTTTCATACGGGGCTAAGTACCTCGTCCAGCAATAGGACTATTCGCCAGCTTAGCGCTCTTGCTAAGTGGGACCACTGCCCGATCGAATCCAACCTCAATTGTGGCGGGACTTGGTCTAGGTCAGACAGCGGGATACTTAGCTCCATGAAAGATCCTGACGTCAGGTAAGATTCAATCCACCCACACCGGACCCTCTTGTTAACAGAGCTCCCTCCGCAACGTTTTAGAGTCATCGTCAAGAAACGCTTCGGTGAAACGTAAACGAAACATCTCGGCATAACTCTACAACACATTTCATTCTGATTGCGTCATCTGTTGCCCAGACAAGCCTGTGAGTGGATAGACGACGACCAGTTTTAAGGGTGAACGCCGTGTGGTCTGCCCACAAGCTAGTCTCGAATCCTAGTGATTCGCGACACCTCTAACGACTGCCCTCCCTCTATCTTCGGGCTAGTCTCGGATGCTAGTGAAGTCCAACATCTCCAACGACTGTTTGTCCGTTCACCCTGTTTGAATTTCACAGTAGGTACATTGAAATGTGACATGTGGAGGTGGAGTTGTCTTAACTGAGAGGCTGTGTCTTAAGACTTATATTCGCATCAACACCCCTTAACGGTAATCCCCGGGATATCCTTGCTGGGAACAGTCGGGTAGATCAGCTCTAGCTATTCGGCGATAATCCCCAAACAGAACAATATAAATAATATGGTTGACTAAGATAACATTTAGTCGGTCTTCTATTGGGGAATCCCTTTTGACAGGACTTAGTGAGTCCAAATTTAAATAATAATTGGATTTTTACTTGATGGTCCAGTGCACTTTAAATTCATAGAAAGAAGCCATAGATTTACTAAAGTTTTTGGTTTTTGTTTGAAGTTCAGAAAAACGGCCCATATCGTGTATACAGAGAGTTTACACCACTGTAAATATTAAGACAGGTGTTTTCATTTGCAAATATCTTCCTATCAGAACTCAACTCTCTAATAATATATGTACTAAATGGGCATACTCAGTTAGGCATGGTGGATCTCGCTGTCGTGTGTGTATTGAGCAAAAATTTAGAAGTTATGTTGGGAGAAAAAAATGTTCTTTTTTAAACGATAAAATACAAATAAATGGCTTCCAATACGGTTTTGGATTGTTAGCGTCTTAAAGGCAACTAGTTAATAATAATATTTAAAATTTAATATCAACACATATTACATTAAGATTTAAAAAGAATTTCATCTCTGGGCGATGGGGGAACTAGTTACTTATTATATTAATCTTTTAATTAATCGTCTCAATTAATAAGCCTTTTTGAGAAACATATATGTGTTTGATAGTTTTGGCACACCATCAGAATATATAGCAGGTCCACTCTCGCAAATATTTTCAGCCGGCTGAGTGTGACCTTGTTGTGTTTTCGGACTGTTGGCGGACTACGGAACAACAGTTATGCAGTGATATTCAATGGTCGTTAATTCTAATTGGCATTAAGATTGTGAAAAGTAGCCGCCTATGTCCTTAATCATTTAATTGTAACTCATTAGTTCCACTAGGCGTACACAATATAACCGCACCTAATCAATACGTCGATCGATCTACTTTTTCCCTAGTAATTTAGCCCGCATCCCGGCACGATCCCTCACCGCACCTCCACCACCATGATGCCAGGCTACGCATTTTTTCTTGCATTCGGCCGTCCTGCATTAGCCGCGTCCACGTGACCTCCTGTACCTGAGGAATAAATTCATTCATGCATTAATTAATTATCTTGTCAGTCAACCGCTAACCACTCTGGGTTGACACATTACACTCATTGCTCATTAGCTGGTGCCCACCTATACCAGCCAGCAACTCCACTAAATCTCCAGTCAGCTGCCACCTACGCAAACCAAACTCTACACTTATTAGTTTATTAGCTGCCACCTAGTTAGCTAACCAATCACGCTAAATCTTCAGTTAGCTGCCACATATGCAAGCCGAACTCTACACTTATTGATTTGTTAGCTGCAACCACGTTCTTATATCTTCTTGTTTTCGATTCAATGATATCAATGCAATATCGGTCGTTACCCAATACCTTCACGACCTTGCAGGGCCCAGTGTTCACAACTTTTCGCTCCATTAGGACTAAATCATCAAGCTTAACCTTAGGTCTCTTCATCACATCAGACATTTTAGTACAGTTGGATCTACTTTAAGTCCGTTTCACGATTTCCCACCCTTCCTATAATTACGTCACCAGCAAGTCGCAGGCAGCACGCAAACAGCAATCTGTTTCGTTTTTGATATTTATCTTACGATGTAAAAACTACTGGTTTGATGTTTCCGTTTACCCGTACAGTAACTTAACTGAGTCTGACATAAACTGGTTGCTGCAACACTATTTCAGTATTTAACAAGAAGCTTGTTGAGTTGCATCTTGCCGCTTTCGCACCAACGCTAATCAATTTATCGCCAACGAGGCATGTCCACCTAAAGCAAACTGTCGTAGCTGATTTTCGCGTTTCCAGTTAGTCTTGCAACCGCATTTATAATTTTAATGTTCTTATCTCAACCATACTTAGTAATTTGACATTGGCGTTCTTGGCAGGGTTAAATTCGGGTATGTTATAACCTCTTGTCACATAACGTGTTTGTTGAACGACACTACTAGTTGAGCTATTACGTGTAAGTCTTTATCTGAGTTCTGGATACTGTATTTTGTCTTTAAGTGACTATGCATACCTTACTATGCATACGAATCTTTTCGCGTTCATCACTGCTCGAGCTTGAATTAGAAGAGCTACGACTGCTATTATTTATATGCTTTTGTTTATGTTTACGTGGCATGATTGAAAATTTATTGATGGCAAATTAAATATTACAAGAGAACATTACGAAAGATTACAACACAACAACGCAAGCGGTGATCTCATGCAGTAAAAATTCCAAATACTAACGTTCGTGCGTATAGCTTTTACTCACCGCAGTCGACACGAAAATCCCACTATTCCCCTTTTCACTGATAAGTCCTTTATCAATAGATACACTTACTTAAGTGCAATTACTATTAATGCCCACTTCTAAATTAAATGATGCAACTGACCTTGAATATGACAACTACGATCCTCATGATAATGAGACCACGGAGAAGAAGATAACGAAAATTTTCGCGTAGAAGCCTCGGAGAACAATTAAAATCCTTTATATTCAATCCTAAATCGTCTACACCCTTTATTATCAAATCCCAAACTAACGAAAAGCTTTTGATCGACACCAGAAGTACCAAAACTATCCTTTCACCCGAGTTTGCTTATGAACATTACCCCAAATCCATTTTTGAATATCCTTTTGAAACTACAACCTCTCAAGGCACAACGTATCACAATCAAGTAGCTACAGTTTTTATTTCCATTTTACTCGATAAAGTAGAAGGGAAATATTTAGTATACCTTCTTAATTTTCATTCCAATTATATTAGTATTATTGGCTCAGACCTCCTTAAGAAATTAGGCACAAGCATCAATTTTTGTGGAAATCATATCCAAGGGAACGGATAAAGCGTAGTACCATTATTTCTCAATGAACGATCCTTTAAAGAAACTGTATTAATCCAAACATTCTATTTTGAAAAAATACAAGGAAAATTCCACTTCAAAAAAATCAAGAATTTTAAATACTTTAAACAACTCAACTCCACAATTTGATCTAATTGTTAATTTTAATAAACGTGAAAATAATTTTTTTTCACAAAATCTATCGGAACAAACTAATGAAAATGTCCAACAAAATCTATTTTTAAAAATTTAGTTCATTATAGGGATTTTGGAGATATCCGTCATTTACAAACTTTTCTAATTCAACCAAACAAAGAAAACAGTGCCCCGACGGTAATTCGAGAAACAAAGGATCAATCAAATTTAAACGATACAGAAATATTTATTCCAAAACCGATTCGTGTCAACATCAATAATCTTGACTTCAATATAAATCAAAAATTACGTAACGTCGTACAAAGATCGAAAAAAGGCAAATTTCATCATAAAACCGAACCTAAAAAAAAGATTAAAACCAAATGAAACGCCAGAATAAATACAACACCCAGAAATGTTTTCCGTAAAACGAAAAGCAAAGCATATGCAAAAAACATAAAAATGCTGTCCGCAAACGTAAGGCCAATAATCGAAAGGCAAGTCGACACACGACTCGAAACACAAAAATAAGCGACCGAATGCAACTAATGGAATACCTAAAATTACAAGATAAAAATAAACAAATATTATGGTAAATAATAGACGATTTACAACAACAACAACCTATCTCAAATGGTCATTCCAATCTATGCTATGCGCCTCTTATGTAATCACGTATTTTATTGTATGTAATCCTCATATACTAGTATAATCGACATAATGTATTCATATTGTATGTTATTATTATTGTTATGATTATTTGTAAAATGTGACACCTCCGACTTTTAATTTAACCAGTCACTTTATTGTAATCACTGAAATATTCTTTTGCAAAGTATATTTCATTCTTGCGTGGGAGGAGTTAACATTATAAACTGTATGCAGTCATATAAGACGACGTATAAACCGTATCGTTGCCTATAAGATAGCGCTGGTAATATATTCAGAACCTTATCTTAATATTATTCTAATTTAAATAATGTATGCGAATGTATGCTCCTACTCAGAAATCTTATCTTAATATTATTCTACTGTATCCTAACGGTTGCATTATTAGAATAATCATGTATGTTAATGTAGGCACTATAAAAACTTTGTCGTAATATTATTCTAATGCATGCTATGTAGGCGAATGCTACGACCACAGAATAGTATATAAACACCGCAACTTGGTAGGATAAATTAGTTCGAGTTGCGACGAGTTGAAGGCTTAGAAACTGGCATCCAGGGATGTTGTTTACCTAGGTTTTCTGAGTATTAGTACCAGTTTAATGTTGAAATTGTGTAATAGTATTTAAGTTATTATATAAGTGCATATTGTGTAACTAACAACGGATAAATATCTTGATCTATATATATATATATATATATATGTTACATTTTAAGTTTCCGCGGATATTATATGATACTTCACTACTTTTCCGGGTTTCACTCCGCGTATTCACTATTCGGCTCCTAGAGGAACCAGACAATGGTTGACGACGTTTCGGCAAGATCACACTTGCCATCTTCAGGTCACTTCTAACTTCCTTCTGCTTCGCGTGGTTACACGATGTAGACTGACGTCTTGCTGCAGCGGTTGGTCTTTATATACGGTTACGTAACCGTAATATTCAAATAAACAGCTTTCTAAATAATAAAACCAAAAAGAAAACTTAATTATTTATTATGAGACTGGGTAATACTATACTAGAAATCACAATAAATCTGTAAGTCTAGCGACTGGAACATGGAAATCCTTATCTTCTACCCCAGCACATTCTTCGTAGGCCCACTATGCACTACTTAGGCACCGTGCAGTCATTTTCAAATGAATTCAGGTAGTTATATCGTTACAATAAAGACATGAAGCAGCTTCTGAACACGACTTTGCCAAATCCTCAGAAAATCTGTTTGCCGTTTGTCTTTTCAATGAACCTAACCATTTCAATTTTGGCAACAGTAATAAGTTCAATTTAGGCAACACTCATTTGTTTTATTTAATTTAACCTCACTTTTTTTTCAAATTATAATTAGCGCCGAAATCGCTCCAGACTGTTTAAAATAGTATAACAAAATAATGGTATTTACCGCTTCCAAACAGTTCCACAATTCTTTGCACCAGCCTTTACGAAACATACGGAGACAATTACATAAATGAAGGCATAAACATACAATTTGCAATTACATCGATATTCGCGGGAACGCCGTACTCATATTGAAACTACAGCATTCTGTAGTCTTCCTGTTACTATTTTCAACAATAGATGGCATAGCAATATAGTCTTTAAAAAGATAATCGACTAGTTCAATTTAGGAGGCAGTTCAGTTTGGGCGACTCTCCCCTAAATAACTAATACGTGTATGACAGCTTTTTGTTTTATGTCTACATTGCTTTGCCATATCAGGTATTTTGCTTGTCTGAGTAAAGAGTTAGATTCGTTAGCTGTTTCCGTTTGGTCTTGCATTGGTAGTAATTTATATTAGCCTCCATCATGCTAACTATGATTTAATAAAAGAAACACGTAAGGTTATAAGACCATTGTGTTGCAAATTTTTTTAATCGTACAACATTAATTAATTAATGTTTTCATTTATAACAAATAGTCAGCGAATGCAACCTGGCAAATATATCCATAGTTGGTATTACATACGTACGTGCATAATTTGAATATTCTGAAAAGATTATTTTAATAATGGAATTAATATTTACATATTGTTCAAAGTTTGAACAAAAAAAAGTTTTTTAAAACAATAACAAAAGATACAATAAAAATATATCATTATTTATATTAATAAATTATATTTCATGTTCCTATTCAATTTTTTTATAAAAGCTGAAAGTTTTCCAATACAATCACCTTTACACTGATTGACGCAAGCTTTAATTTGTCAATAAAAACTTGACCCTGTTAAAACGTCACCCCATTTCTCCCAATTCATTTTGGATTTGTGGTGAATTCATGACAGTAGAAAGACAGAAAGGTTGTCATTGCTAAACATGTGAATTCACAAAAATTAGCTTTAATTTGACGTGAAAAGGAAATTTATTTTCAATCTTTACTTTTTGATTTCATACTACGAAAGTCTTTGCTTATTGATATTCAATATAATTTTTTTAAAGCACATTTCAAACATTTAAAATGGGACAGTTAAAAAATAAAAAATATATTAAAGCTAAAGATGAAAATGTTTTTCCGGAATATTTGTTTTTCTCCTATCCTAACTTCGTGTTTAATACAGATTCTTAGGAAAAGAGTTTCTTTAAAATCCAAGGTTAGATAAATTGTTTGGATTAGATTTCCTACAAGTTTTCTTAAGCTTAAAACTCACAACGAAGTAGGAACTGGCAACCCTTGTAAAAAGGCGTTCGATGTGGTTCGTTTGGAGAGAAACATTTTTAGATTTTCGAACTTGTAAGGAAAAAGAACGAGCGAAACGTAAAATAATATGAAAATGAGACGTTTCAATCCTGGATGCATCGCTGTCATCCTGTGGGATTTTTACATGAAAATACTGCAGTGTCACTGTGACAGAACTAAAAATCGTTGAATCATTTTATCTGCGACTTTATAAAAGATTTGACTTCCTGTAAATAACCTTTTTACACTATACTATTAGCAGAAGTTACATGTAAAATATGGAATGTAATATTACTACAAAATTCCCATTACAGTAATACTTTAAAAGCTTTTGTATAAAACATTTTGACATTAAAAAATAAGAAATCTTTAAATTTATTAATTAGAATTTAGCGCTTCTCGAAGTGCATTGTTTAAAATCATGCCGACGTATTTTCAATTTAATTTTAATGTCTAGCCCATTCAGTTTGCCGTTTCTGTGCATTTGAAAGAGAGCAAAAAGTTTCTGATGAGAAAGGTGTGTGATTGAAAAGTTGAACGTAATCCAATACTTCACATATGAAAACGTAAACAAGTGTGGGCGAAAGGATCTAACATTCAAAATGATTTTACTCCCTAGGGAATCCTGTAACAATCTTTTTTCTTTAATGTAATCTTAAATTATTTTTGTATATAAAAACCCTACTGATTTTCCATTTCAAACTTAAACTGTGTTGTACAGAAAAAGGTTGAAAATGACGTAGTGATTCGCTTCTATTTCTATTCTTCGATTTCACTAGTTAGTGATTACAGTTAGGTTAGTTAATGTTAGTTAATTTTTTAATGAACGTAATTTTATAAATGCGTAAGCTCATTGTTCATACTAAAAGATTTTTTATCTAATACACTCAAGCTTTGTTACTTAATTATTAGCAAAAACACTCGAGTAGGTAAAATCGCTCGTTTAGGACTTCTGATTTAACCCCCCTCCCCGCTTTCATGTAGTTGAGAAGTACCAAGCTTTCGTATAAAATAACAAATTGTAGATAAAATCAAAAGCTCTTGCAACTGGTGTAACTTGTGAAAATATATAGCAAATAACATACATACATACATACCTGAGTAATCAAAAACAGTTTTATACCAGTATTGATAATATTATTCTGAAACCAAAATCGGACTTTGCAAACAATTAGCAAAAATGTTCGTGTAAACAGTATAATTGATAAATTAAACGATAAAGGTTCTGCGCCAAACAATTCTTGAAATACACTTGGTTAACGTTAGTCGAATTAGAGAAAATGGTAGGTAACAAGAATTTCTCAGTAGTACATCTTACGATTTAAATCATCCAGGACTTAAATAAAGCTCTGGAAAATTGTGGAAGTATACCTTTTAATAGTTGTTTGCTTTAGGCCACGGATCCGCGTCAAAAGTCAAACGAATTGACGGATTGAAATACAATTGACGGAAACGGATTGAAATACAACTTGGTAGAAAAATACGTAAATACATTAGGTTCTAAAAGTATCCGATCGAAAAGTGGTTCACTATGAGTAAGCCGAGCAATATTTTCTAAATAGTGCATATATCTACACCCGTACTCTCCCTCCTCACTCTCATCTTCGTTGGTTTCTCCCACTAACGATGAAATACGATTGAAATCAACACGGGTAAATATCATATTTGTTTGCAAGTTTCCGTAGAACTATTCCTGTTAAAAACATTTTCTGCCCCTTATCTTTGTAATAAAACTAAAAGCTATCCGATTTATTAGTCTACTGCAGTTTAAATAGTGTCGTATCAAATTAAACCCTTTTGCAATTTCGTGGCAAACAATATATTGTTTACAATGAAAAATTTTATTTAGAGTATTTTAGCAGTCAAAAATATAATAATAGATGTTTAAGAAACGACTGTAAAAAGCTATTCTTTATTATTGCGCGAACGGTTTAAAACCCGAGCGAGTGTTTTAGAAGACGTAAATGAAGAAATTTCTTACACGTGTATCTTACAACGTTTTATCTACGATAATAACGCTTTTCTAGAGTATCCATTTTACTTGATATTTTTTTAAAATTTGTGACTTATGTCATGTACATATATCAGCGTGTTTTGATTTTTACGAGCTAAGTTGTTAACCAACCAATTTGTAAAATATTCATAACTCAGTTATCGTACATCTCTTGCTGACATTAACGTGCAATAAAAAATTTATAACACTAGCTCAATAAAGGTTAACTTTTTACACGAAAATTAGTGTAAAAGGTAGTCACTTTTTGTATGATCGTAGATAAATTATCTTAAGTTTTATTACTTGTTGTTTTCGTTTCAATTTGATAAATATTGTTTAGATGTTCTTATTAGTAAGAAATTCTGCATTTTTTTATTGGATAAAAATTTCGTCAGGTTAAGTTTGTTGGGACCGTTTACAACACCCCTCTGCTATATTTGTAAACATCATGTAGTTTTTCGTATCCCCTTCAACTCACTCTAATAGCGGATCCCAAAGCCAGAGTTAGGGCGCTTTTGCCCCGACCACTGGCCGACTTTCGACTCAACAAACTGCTGACGTTCCCCCACTGTTGTGAATAAAGATAATTGAGTGAAGAAACCTGGCCCCTTTTACTTTAAGGGCGTATCTGTACAGCCGATCTAGTTCTTTTCTCATCTGTTTCACCTGTTTGGTTTTAACCGTAATGAACTTCATAGGTTTAGACTCCAACTTCGTTATACAGAGATCAAAGATTTGATCCACGTTTTGAATAACTAATCTTGCACCGCGCTCTACTACAGCTCCAACTCAGTCGTATACTGGCTTTTTATGAGATGAGGATGTGAAATGCCATTGGATCTTTCAATTTGTATGCACTTTTATTGTGAACTAGGTTGACAAATTTTAAGATTTTTTTGTATTGACTCCCTGCACATCAGACATAGGATATCCCAAGTAACAAGTAAGTGTCCATATGCTTCTAGGAAGTTGAACATCTTTGTGGTGAAAAACTTGTCAGATCTTAAAGTAATATGGCCTATTACAGAAAAATTTGGCAAATTTATTGTTTTGGCTTTTAAGGAAAGTTTTGTGGCGGTGCCTATTATTCATAGCATTTGATTTATCTAACCTTAAATATAACCTTAAAAAGTATTAGTAGTTTCATATACATATATTCTTAAAAATCTGGGGGTGGAGTAACAAATATAAGTCATTCCAAGACATATTACGTCATGAAACGACATTTACGTCACTCAGTGACCAGCTTCACAGTCCTTTTCACGTGCCTTTGCTACTGAATAAAGTTTTTCCAACTGAGTGAACTTAGTTTTCAGTTCCAAGCAAACAAAGTGTTTGTACGTGTCAAACGCATCATCGCAATGGTTCAAATGATTGCTAAACTCTATACCGGGTGCATTGTTGCGCAACGTTAGGAATTTCATGTTTAGGCATGATCAAATATTGACTTCCTTAAATACTTTAACGAAAAGCCTTATGAAGGTGTTTTGAAAAAATTCCAAAGAGAAGTCGGTTTGACTAAGTAATTTTACTTTTTTTCTGTTATCCCAATTACAAGCAGAAAGCAGAAGCTTTATGCTGAAATCTTCCAAAATTCGTAAATACATTTTTAAGGATAATTTTTAAATGAGACTAGTTGAATATAAAATATTAACTATTATTAATACAAAAATAAATATTATACATCTTGTGGTTTTATAAAAAGATCTGGTATCCCCTATTTCGATCCAAGCCTAATCCGGAATCCGTTAAACACGGATCTGTGGCCTCTAGGCCATTCCAGTTAAGTTAAGCAAGTTCCCAGGCATATCTTTTCTTAGATCTTTGGTCTACCAAAAATCTAAAAAAAGGTACGCCTGGGAACTTGCTTAACTTTTATTTTAAGCCAGTTTTGAGTCAAATCGCAAAGTTGAACTACTAAGATTACGGTTTCGGACATTCTGTTGAATCCTGATTAAGAAGAACGGTTTACACTAGAGTCCTAGAATTTTAGCAACACTGTACATGTTTCAGCTGAATAATTCTCATCCAAATTGGCAAAAAATACTGAGGTCATAAATTGAGTAATTCTTCAAATTATAGAAAAACATACCAATTATAAATGTGTCAGATTTATTTAAAAACTGAAAATGTGAAAGTTTAAAAAATGTTTTGTTTTAGATGCAACATTTAATCGAAAATGTAGTACCATTAAAGGAAATTAAATGTAAAGGAATTACCTAGTAGGTAATAAATTCCATGTTCACTAAATCAGTTTATATTTATTTTTATTTGGTGAGTCGCACCATTACATTGTATAATTAAAGCCAAAAGCAATTACTCTGTATTGGAAATAGCTTTGTATTTTGTATGACTTTTTTCAGCATAGTTCAATTAAGACTGAACAGATACAGTAAAAATCAAAATACGAGAATTCAACTAGAAGTCATCTAAAGGGCTATACTGCTTGTATGGCAAAAACATTAATCATACTTGCATGGAATAATTAGAACTTACAGAATATTGAATTCTTAGCTGGAGCACGCAAGAGTTTAGCGGCAAATTAACATCAGACTTAACAAGATAGCATTAAAATCCAACACTATAAATCGTGGAAAAACTACATAAAAGCGTTTCCGCATTTACAATTCATTAGGAAAGCTGCTTAGGGTTAGTCGTTTTTTCTACAAATGTAACTTCTCCTAAGCTTTCCTGTTTCTTTTTTCTTTTGAAGCCGTAGCGTTGGCTTTCTAATATATGCCTGGATCGCCAAATGTCTTCAGCCTCCTAAAACTAAAGCAAGCTGCTCAAAAGGAATATTAAAGTATAATTGGGTTTTGATTGCTTGTAAATTTATTTTAAAAGTGAGCTTCTTTATTTCCAAGATCGTAGTAAAGCAAAATTGAAAAACTCGGTGACACTTCGAAAATATAAATAAATGTAGCGCAGTTACATAAACATTAGTTCACGCTATCTAAACAAACTACTACGTATTTAAAGTTAATTATGCAAATAACACAACAATTCAAATTTAATGGCATAGAATAATTATCTTAGCATGTATGTAAAATAAAATACTTTTTATTTTGTTATTTCGTTTTGAGCAAATCATAAAGGGTTTTTTATAAATTATAGTGTGATGCAGCTTCATGGGGTAATAGATACATATCAAAAAAAAATCCAAATCCGTAGTTCAGAAAATTCAATGAACTTACATTTTATAATTCTAGTAAGCCTAAATAAATTTATACATGTAATTCCTTAATTACAACTCCGTTGGTGGAGGAAAAAAAACATTAAAAACTTCATTCAATTATTTATTTGCCTTTAGCAATAGAAATAAAACTTCTTTTAAGTATTATATAACTAGTAAGTAACAATCGACAATCACTTATTTGAGTTCAGTTTTTAATTGAAATTTGAGTTAGTTTCATAGTCAATTGTAGTTACCTTAAATTAGAGTAACAGTGGAATTGGAAAAAGTAAATTTTTTAATTGTAAATTGTAAATTAGGTTAACAGTGGAAAATTCGAAAAATTTTGAAAATTCAAAAATTATTATTTAAAATTATTTGAATAACTAAACTTCTCTAGTTAGAAATGTACGTAATATAATTCAATGTGTGTCATGTATTACACAATACATATTTTCATGATTTTTATGACATGATTAGAAATATAGGCATCACGATGTACAAACATGTTATTTGGGAGTAATAACTTCCAAGGGAAATGATTTTTTGTAAGAAAAAATTTTAGTTGAAATCAAATAATTATGTTTCATGTTGTTAAAGAAACACTCTATAACACACTAGATAGAAAAAGGATAAATTTTAAAGTTGATTCTTTCTTAATTTTGGTAAATTTTCGTCAGCTGACGATTTTCTATCGTTACTTAATTTTGGAAGATAAATAAGTGTTGAAGAAACATATAAGGTGCACGTTAGTGGAGATGTATGCAAGTATTTATCACCTTACCTGCTGGTTTAGTTTTGTAAAAGATTTTCTTGACAGTTAACGATTTTGGCAGTTTTATTAAAATTTTATTGTTTTTCAAAAGTAAAAAATCTGTGAACTTAAATATTTTATTATTATGTTGTCAAGTAGGTCCTTGGGTACAACTGATACATATATGCAAATATGGGGATGATATCTTATAGAAAACCTATGGGTTTGAAAACACATATTTCTATGTTTTACCATGATAATCTACAGTTATGTGATTTAGTTATTTTGCGCTAGAAATTATTAGAAATTTCCAGAAAAATATCCACGTTTTCTTTTGTTTTCAAAAACATATAAATATAGCAGGAAATTTGTTTGTACAAACCACACGTTTATGGGCAGATCATAATATTTAAAAAAAATTAAGGCTATGTAGTGCGTTAGAAATGTCAGCGATAACTAAACATCAAGATTTTGAGGATATATTTTGATGTTACGTCAACATGTTCATTATTTATGATTATTTTAAATTTAGTGGGTGATTTTAATAATAAACAATTTAAATTATTTGAATAAACGGTGCTGTGGGTTTAATAGTGACTTATTTTTTTGTGGATAGGCATTTTTTATCATTATCAGGTTAATGTTGGTCATTGGAACTTTGATAGAATATGGAAATTTATCATTGTATAAATTTAAATGGATTTACCTTATGTTTGAAATACAGCTGTTTATAATTTCAATTTTATTCAGTAATACAAAACTTTTTCATGAAAAGAGGTGACATTTTGATACATTTCAACCATTTTGACATTCAATCATGTATTTACAGGTTACTACTAATTTCAGTGGATAATTTCAAAAAGAGCCAAAAATTTTATCTTTGTAAATAATGTAAGGTATTTGTTTAAAGTTAGTAATACAAATTGTAGAAATATTAATTTTAAAGATAAAAAATATTATACTGTCTTAGAATTAATTTTTCTTTTATTGGAGATATCCAAATTACTTGTAATTTTTTAATAATTTTTAGCATTTCAATTTTAATTTTGTTTGTTTATTTTGTGTTGGTTGGTGTCAAATAACTTTTGTCATTTAAATATTTTAAAAGTAACCTCTCGTTTATTATTTATTTGTGTGTGTAGTCATTGATGTTTTATAGATCCATATTTATTCATTGCCCTACTGAAGCGACTCACCTCATTTGCGACTAGAGTCTTGGTTCACAATTCATTTAATAATAGCCGGAGCATTTTTTATGCTAAAAGTAGGTGGTTTATATTGTACATGTCTTCACTGTGTTTTTACCAAGTATGTTTCATATATGTGTGTACTCTCAAGTAGAAAATCAATTTAAACCTTAAACGACGGTAAAGATATTATTATTATATAACTGCCCCTCTTAAATACATTATAGCAATATGTACTTTGACAAAGGTTAAATCAGCCACTTTTCTTTAGTTGTTATAAGACAGTTTATTCAACAAGTCGTTACGATTATTCTTATTACTTTACATTATTATTATTATTCTTATTACAACTGCGTATTACTTATGTAATACGCAGTTGTGAAACTTATTTTATATGTGATTCTTTTATGATAAATTCTGTTTTAATAATGTTGATAAGCAATAGAGAAATACAAAGGTTTTTTGTTAATTTAAATAAATCGTTCTTACATAATGTTATGACTAATTGTAAATGTAATAAATATGTGTCAACTATCACAAACTATGTTATAATCAGTATTACCTATGTGTTGTAAATAAGTATATAGTCATATTTGAATTAGGATACGCTATAAGATAATGTAAATATTATTTATGTAATATTTGATGTAAATAGTATATAAGTTTAGAGAACACAGATTGTATACCTTCTGAAGTTAATATAACAGGTTATAAATAATATCCAATGACTCTACGTACATACACAAAATGGTGTTTTATTTAAATCATCATAAAAAAACAAATAAGTAACCGTCGTTCACAATAAATTTTAAGAATAAAAAGGAAAATCTAACCCTTATTTAGAACACAAAGCATAAATGATTTAATCAATAGTACTATCCCAAGTGCATGTAAAATAGCCGAATAAATTTTGACGTTTCGTGTCAGAATGTTTTGCTCAGAAATACGTCGAGCAAATTTATCTGCGCAACAAAATCCCGAGTGTGTAGCACGAGGGATTTTGGGCAAAAGAATCTTCGAGGCGTATTTTTTTAGAGCAAGACATTTTGACACAAAATCGTTCCTTTGCGAGCTTTTGTCAGTTTTAAGTACATACGAGGGCGGTTTGAAAAGTGAGGTAACTAACATAGAGGAAGACTGTTTTTTTGAGTTTTTTTATTTTATTTTTCGACATGGTCTCCTTTTAGGTCTATATACTTGTTCCAACGATATTCAAGCCACTTAATCCCCTCACTATAATACGACGAATTAAATACATCAAAATAATCGTTGTTTCTGCAATCACTTCTTCATTTGATGAAAATCTTTTATCACCAAGCCAATTAATTTTTCAGGTTTGAAAACAAGAAAAAGTCGGACAGAGCTAAATCTGAATTTTAAGGTGCAGGAGGAAGAATTTAGAATTGTAATTCAACTAATCTTGCAGTTGCAATTGCCGATGAGTGAGCCGGTGCATTATCGTGATGGAGCAACACTTTTTTTCTAGCCAAATGCGGTCGTTTTTCCTTTAATTTTTTATTCAGTTGGTCCAATAGCGACGCGTAGTACTCTCCTGTGATTGTTTGTCCTTTTATAGATAATCTATAGAGATAACACCATGAGCATCCCAAAACACAGTGGCCATAACTTTGTTAACTGATGCAACCACTTTTGTTTTCTTCGGTGCACTGCAGTCGACTTCTACCCATTTTTGATTGAATTTTTGTTTCGGGTGTGTAGTGGTGTATCCAAGTTTCATCAATAGTAATAATCGACGCAGAAATTCAGTGCGATTACGCTTAAAAAGACTCAAACAGTACTCAGAAGTGGTTACATGAATTCGTTTCTGGTCCTCAGTTAGCAAACGCGGCACCCATCTTGCTGATAGTGTTCTCATATGCAAGTGTTCACGTAAGATATGACCAACATGTTCTTTTGATATGCCAATAGTGTCGGCTATCACACACATCTTCAATCGAAGATCATCTTAAACGAGATCATGAACTTTGGTGATCATTTCGTCAGTGGTAGCCTCTTTTGGACGTCCTGAATTCGACGATTCATCTTCGGTGCTTCTACGACCACTTTTAAATTCATTCACCTAAAAACAAAATGTCTTAAATGATGATGCAGATTTGTCATGAACACGATCTAACACCTCTTTGATCCCTTTTGGTTTTTTCCCGTGAATATGAAAATGTTTAATAGCAGCACGAAATTATTTTTTACACATATTCACAAAACAACCGATCTCGTTTATTGTTTATAACTGTAAAATTCAAACGCCGCAATATATTTTGCTCTAACTTTTACAGCTGTCTTATAAAAGGTTATAAATTTGATAAATGTCACTCATGTGTTCATTGTGATGCCATTTCTGTATTACTTACCTCACTTTTCAGACTGGCCTCGTATAGTCCCTGAATCTTAGATTTTATTAAAAATCTTTCCGATCTCCCAACATTGCGTCTAAAGCTGACGTTACACAAGTATTTAGTTCAAATACAAGTTAAAATTCGTAAATCTGCTTGAAGCGATTATCATTCCAGAAAGACAGAGTATAGTAGTCTATAATCTGTATAGATTATAAAGTGCTGCTCTTATGAATATGAACGAAAATGTTTCGAACGAAATGAAGGGCATTAAGTAAATTGTTTAAATGATAAAGACGCTAGAGGGAGGCAGACGCCCAACCACATTTCTTCAGTGTTTTCTTTCATACGAATTATATGTATACACTTATACAGGGTGTAGCTAATATAACTAGAAACCTCGAAATGGGGGGGGGGTAGCTGTAATGAAATAGAACATATTTCCCTATCAACAGGTGGTTGCTTTCTGCTGGTTTCCAAGAAACTTCCGTTTAAAATTGTAAGTACACACATTGTACTAATATTACATTAAAATACGAAATAAGCAACACAAATTTTTAAATAAAATTAATTAAAAGTTTGCGAAAATAAAGGACTTAGTATGCTGAAAGTAATAATTTATTAAATGCAAAGTACAGCCAATAAAAAGTATAGGACTGAGTATGAGTTCTTGTGATATACTGGTTTGAATGTAACTATGCAAGTATCTCTCAAAATTTCTCTTTTTATAACGTAAGTAACTGCAAACAATTTTCAGAACAGAAAATATGGTCCAATTTGAGATTTTTAGAAATCTCCATTCAGCCTTCATTATTAGTTTTTAAACTAATTTAATATTTGTTAGCTTTGAAAATGGTGAATGGAGCAAATGGCATATACCTAAAAAAATCTTTGAAAAATTAAGAGCCTAATACCTAATACATTGTAAACATTTGGCTTTAATAGTAAAGCAACGCTTTTATGAAGTAAACATATTTACATAATATTATTTAGAAAACTACTAAGTAGAACTTATATATTTATCTTAAGTGGCAGATGAGACATTTTGTGTAATGAACATCATCTCTCACTTAATTATATGAGTTATCCTTAGTAGTTAACTAACAGGTGCAATTGGAGCAAACTCATTCATTTAATAGAACACTCAAGCGCAGTTTATTTGACATTCTAACTGCAACAGTAACAAGCGAATTAAATGAAGGCATGTTTCTTTAGTTTTTAAGAGCGAGTTGTGGTCGTAAAGAATCTCGCGACTACTTCAACTAATTATGGTGGAATACGATTCAGTTTAGCTGGCTCATATATTGATAGAAGGTAGAATCGTTACATTAGAGTATAATAATCACCAGTAGGTGCATTCTCGCAAATATTAAAAGCTGTTCTGCGTGATCTTATTGTAGTATCGGGCTGTTGGAATAACAGTTATGCTGTGATATCCCCTTCTCGTTATTGTCAGCATTCAATGTCCATCGGAAAGCTTCGGCGAACTGATCATAGTGTGTCACTGTCATGTGCGATGAAGCTTCCTTAACAACTTCAAAGTGCCGACAATCGAGTGGGTATGCTGGATATTCTTCTGTAGTTATATTTTAATGTTTTATTGGACTTAATTAGACCGGGATCTAAATAGCTATTATGAGCTCAGCATGAAATAACAAAACGCAACCTCAGGATAAACCTGTAAAAGAAAAATTTCTTCGAAAGTCATGTTGAAAAGTATAATATAATTCAACATAACTACGTCAGTCAATATTGTAATATTAAACAATTAGTTCAAATTAAACTGCACTCTACATAATTCCGTAATAAATTATAATTAAAAAATGATTTGTTTGCTTTTATATCGGTAATATGAGCCAATATATTTATGAGACAGAAGCATTTTAAAAATGAATATAAAACGAAATTCCAAGACATGTTTACTGTTTGATCTTCAATAAAAAACTAATTATTAAACTACCATAATACTTTGAAGAAGTTGTCTGTCACGTGATGTTACCGTCTTGGTGCTTGTCGCATGTAAATTGTGTCCACCGAACAGCCGCTGTGACCCAGACGAGCAACATAAAAAACATATCACCAAAAATGGAAAGGAGACACTTGTGTCTATTTTAGTTTTTTAAAATTAAGTAATTAGGAACTGGATTTCAAAAATCTTTGAAAATCAATATAAAAATCATGACTGAAATGCTTCTTGGTTTAGGAACCCTTTGATAGATCTGCGTAGTCGCTCGTAGTACCGCACTCAGAACACAACGAAGAAGTAACTTTCGTTTCTACAGCATTGACATTCTGTGCTAAGTACTCTGTATTAGTCTGTTAATTTTACATTGGTGTATTAATGTTATATTACAGTATGTAAGCTAAGTCGGTATTCAGTATCTACGATCTATCGATTATTACATTACAGATTCAAGTTATAGTTATACAAGGTATATACTATTGTACAGCGCCAAACTTGTCACTTTTATTTATGTTATAGACGCCATTCTATTTCATTATTTTTGCTATGATTGGTTATTTATTTCAATATATTGTTGCCATAAATAAATAGTTCAAATTTGATAGAAGTGTTGACTAATGCAAGGCGCGAAATAAGAAGGAACGAATCCATAGGTTTGAAGATTTAAAAAACAATAAAATAACAAGGTGTTCCATTTAGAAAATCGGATTTGACAAAACTGGAAGTCGGCCACGTTGACTGTACACGCCAATAAATTAGAAATTTTACCAATACCAAAACAATCACAAACACGGCGGATGTTTCGTTGCCACCCGGTATACGTTTTCGTAGATTTATAGCATCTTTTCAAACGTTATTAATTTTTTGGACCACATAACCACCACTATCTTCAATATCAAGATGGTCTTCATTCTGTAGTAGATAGTGGTTTCCTTCTCATAGTTTGTTAGTAATACTGGTATTTCTTCATTGATTGGATGTAGTTACATCCACTTTTGAATCAGAAATTCCCCGTCCTTCCAATTCTAATAATTTTAACTAAAACCGTAAAACAATTTGTGTAAAAATCTGACAAGAAATGTAGTATGTCAAAATGACAGACAATTTTAGTAATTTTTTGACGTTGCTTGCAAACATCCATTTTTTGAAACTAAAATATTCTTTCCTACGACCCCATAGGAAAGATAACAATATCGCACAATAAGGTAGGCTTGAAAGTTGGCAATATCAATCATCCTCTAAAAACAATTGATAAATGACGTTTGCATGCGATATGATTAGTTTCCGCACACTAATGTTACTACACATCGCAAAATTTAAATTATTCCATATTTTATTAAACATTTATCTTTTCAATGAACTCTTTTATTTAATACGAATTAACTAATGATAAAACTTTAAGAGCCGGCAACGCAAGGGCAGCAGACAACTAAGGGCTGCAAATGATTTTCTGTCAGTGATATACAAGTTTTCCGTCTACCTGCTGGATACTTCAAAAGGAACACCAAAGGTTAAACAGTAACGTAAAATATTAATAAATGAAAATAAGAATATGTTAGAATGACTTGAAATAATAAATAGAAACGAAAATAACACCAGATTTCTTCAATAATCTATTATTAAATTAATATACTGATAAATAATTATAGCATATAGATGGAATGCAGACCAATTCTGCTTGAGTAGACGTAGGGTACTGGCTATATAAATTGTGAAGAAGGCGTCACGTGCAACCCAACATGCGTGATGTCTAGTTCAAGTTATAGGTTAGAGTTTTATAATAAGGAGTTTAAACGAGGGGTGTTAGGTTCGTATGTCATATATGCGTCTGTCTGTGTTGACGTAATTCGGTAAATGTAAACACTAATAAATATAAAAGAAATTCTATATCACGTATTTATTAACAAACCATTACTATAAATGTTATAAATGAAAGAAATTTAAAATTTACTTAAAAAATTGTTACTCTATAACAATTTCACTTTGTTGTAATTTAAGTTAAAAATCGAGCTAAATCATGAAGAAGATTATCGTTAAAAACTCGCGAGAAAGTGTCTTTCGCACACTCGTGTTATATCCGCACTCGGCTGGCTCCTCGTGCTTCTATATTGATAGTTGTGCGAAATATGTCATACTATTTCGTGCCTTTCGATATTTAAACAGCAACAAGTTGAGAAATAATTTTTTTAAAATACCGGTTGGAATATTTTCCTCAAGATCACTGTAGGGTCAACCGGGGTAAATATGAAACTAAACATTTTAAATTTTAATTTTAAACTACCTTAAAATTAAAGAAGTATTTTTTATACATCAATATATTCCTCTTAGCCTTACCTATAAGATCATATAAAATTAATTTATATAAAATTACGTTTGTAGTCATGAAGAGGCAAACATTGCGTTTGATTTGTAACCTGGATGTGGGGTAAGTATGAAACGTAAACGGGAAAAAGTGAAACATCACCGTCACTCTTTAGTAGGTATTGTGGCACCTGAGTCCTACCCTACTCTTTTTTGGCCACGCCCACTGCATTCTGATTGGCTATCCCCACTCCTGTAGTTCCTCCCCCTGCTTCTGATTGGTCGACGCCATCTTGGATGACACGCCTACCATTCTCTGATTGGTTGACGGCGACCATTTTGAAAACGCCTACTATTCTCTGATTGGACGAGCGCTATTTTACCCTGTAACGCCTCTACCACGTCATTACTGGAATCTGTATTACCGACAACATGTATACGTCTAAAAGATGGTGCTATAAAAGAATACCGACAAACTATGTACTACTACCACTAGAGGTCGTCATGAAGATATCTGTATTAGCGATTACGTATGTACTGGGTGATTTCGAGGGCGTTTCGAGGTTTATCATTTTATATTTTATGCAATAAATTTCTCCGATTTCTCAAAATAATTATCGACATTAATAAGTAAATTACATATAATAATAAGAACCGGGGGCCCGAGCGCATACGGCGCGCGATAATTTATGAATTATTATAAAATAGGTTATCTAATAATCATTTTCGATTCACCATGTTTGAGATGCCAGATTAACGCAGTTGGTTGTGCGCCTGTCATTGACTCCAATATTCGAATCTCAGCCGCGACGATATTTTTTTGCACTTTTAGAAATTCTGTATCTCAGAAACCATAAAAGTAGGAACCATAATTTTGGTGTTATTTTGCTTCTCTCGGTGCCCCTAGCTTATATCTAGGTCGCCGGGTAAATTTGATCTTTCGTTCCCGAGATCACAATAACCAATAGACATTGGCGTTTTAATATAGTAGGATAATTTAAGATAATTAATTCAGCATTAAAAATTTTAAATTCAGCTTTAAACGCAAATCGTGGACCTGCGCTATATAAACGAACCGCCAGTTTTCTATCTATCTCTACCATTATAAATTGTATACTTTTTAAATTTTTAATATAATATTTACGTCGAGAGATTGATTGATTATATAGTTGATATATTAATTAGCTACATTTTTCTCTTTCACAGCTGCTCGTTAACGAAATAGGTCTAAAAGCTGAAGCCATGAAGGAATACCAACAAAATATGAACCGTCAATAGAAGGCGTCATGAAGGAATCTGTATTATCAATTACGTATGTGAGGATGAGGACGCAAAGAAGAAATCTGTATTATCGATGCCAATAGAGGTCATGATTGTAAAAAGAAATCTGTATTATCGCCGAACAATTTACGGATATTTGCTAATAGATGTCGAGTTAGTATGAATACTGTTACATTAAGATCATAACGCAACTATGTACCCTTCGAAGTTCGGGCATATTTTATCCCTACCCCTAGCGTTTAATGTCTCTCGCACGCTCGCTCTCGCTCTCTCATTCTCTCTCGCTAATACCTACAAGTTCTGCTACCTTTCTCTAGCACACACTGTACTTTTTCTACGTTTTCTAGAAGAAATTATAATGCCAAATAGGAATTAAATCATGTTTCTACTTTTCGTGTACTCTCTCTCTCTTTCTCTCTCTCTCTCTCTCACACACACACACACACACAGGATGACAATCTACCTTTCATGATTCTCCCTTCTTCTCCCTTAACCCTAATCCATCAATGTTTAAATATATTATATATATATATAGATATTATTTATTTAGCTATCTCTGTCTCTCTCGGTAACTTTTTCGTATATATCCCTCTCTATTCTAGTAGCTTTGGCTATCAGCAGGGATCGAAGCCCGTCACGCGGTTTCAATTAACCCAACAAAGGTCCTTACAACAACGGCAGTTCAATAAAACGTTTAAAACTTTTAATTTGTCATTCTTGAGGTCGCCATAATGGATTTCCAGCCCTTGAATTTTATATTTCACAGCTGATTAATAACGTGATCAAGACCGCTGTATTCTAATGAAGCTTTCTACCCAACGAGATCAAGAATTTAAAGAAACCAACAATCATCGATAAGATCGCCGAGGTTTGCAAGCTCGACCAACAGATATATCTATGACAGTTACTACCCTTCGTAAAGGGCTTTCGGATCTCAAGTTGGTTAGAAATTACGTTAATAAATACAGGCTCTTGAATCACGTTCAGGGATCGGATTGGTTTCTAACACTAATATGTATTATTATCACCTGCTGAATTAACTATTTAAAAAAGAGAAAAACTGGTTCTAATGCAGAAAATATATAGACTTACCCTTTGCGTCATATATCACTTTAAATTAAAAAGGGTCACCAAGAAGGAATATAACCTAATCATCTTTTAAATTTAAAACCGGTTAGTATTAAACTTTAAAACCATTGTTACAACAAAAAACATTAATACAACTATACTGTATAACGTACCAAAATAAACTGAACTTATTTTCAAATATCTGGATCTTCACGACAAAAAGGGAAACACCCTGAGGCAATATACATTCTTTTAAAAAAGCACGACTTGATCTGCAAATCACTAAAAATATGTGGTTTTTATCTACCTGCTTCGAATCCCAAAACAGGTAATTTTGAATGGTTCTTTTCTGTAAAAATTCTCCCTTTTAACGTAATTGTTCCAATGCTGGTCACAATATAATCTTTTCAAATTTCTTTAAAGACGGCTTTTGTAAACTTGACAAAAATAAACTAAATTACATACTTTTAATATACCTTAACAGATCTGATATAATTACATGGTAGTATAAAAAGAGGAATCTACTACTAGCCTAATGAGCTGTGAAACAGAAATACAACATTAGCGTTGTCGTATATTTCCTCTCTCTCTCTTGGCGAAATTAAATTATTATCGTTGTTGTATAATTCTGCTTTTTATAATTCATAATTGCGTCGAATATAATATAGGAACATAAACAGATATCGGACATTCAGTTACGCATAATCTCGAAAAGGAGCAAAATATCTATAAATGCTATAACGATGCATTAGTAGGTGGTAACGACACGACACTCGAAAGCCAGGTAAGATTCCTTGAACGCGGGTCTTTTTCCCTCTCTCTGTCTAATAATACTCGAACATTTAAAATGTACAGTAAAAATAAAAGTCTACGTTTGTTTATTATTACATGCTTTTATAATTTAATAA
The DNA here is from genome assembly GCA_929113105.1 of Agrypnus murinus. Taxonomy (NCBI): domain Eukaryota; kingdom Metazoa; phylum Arthropoda; class Insecta; order Coleoptera; family Elateridae; genus Agrypnus; species Agrypnus murinus. The sequence goes on along the minus strand of OV816024.1, from coordinate 216,679,104 downwards.
ATACCGTGAAACTTTTGTATGTTTTTATTATATTATATTGATAATACTGCAATTTTCATCGCTAGAAATATGCATCAGTAAGGGAGATCGAAATCAGCGCGTTTTTTACCTGTTCTTCTACCAGCCCTAACGAGTTTATGAAACAGAGAATGAATTGAATTACGCACCGAGTGCTAAAACGCAGGTAAATTCTTTTAAAAATTTTTGCATTTTCATACTCATGCTGCGTTTTGTGTGTCTGACAGCTTAGTTTACGTTGTCTTTCGCAGTGTAAGTTAACAGATAAAGTAGTAATAATTATAAGTCCGGTAAACCAATGTTTACAGTAACGTATTTTGCTTCCGGACGAGGCGACGCGACGTAGGTGCCGAGTCTGGAATTTAAAACGAGTTATACTGTGAAAGCTTACCGGACGTATGACGTAATACGTTTTATTGCATACATGTTATTGTTTTAATTAAAAAAATTATATAAAATGAATTTTCGAATTAAAAATATGGATATCTATGAAAAACTAGTTTCTATGACAACTATTAGTCGAACTCGAAATATGGACATCTATGAAGAACCAGTGTCCATGGTAACTGAATAATAAATAATTGTTAAGTTGATTTATTTTATTTAAATCCTGTAAAACTTTTTATTATTTCATACTGCATCGTACTATCCATGTTTACGGTAGCGATTACAGTCCGGAAAATGCGATTTTACGGTCTAGTATGACTGTAAAGATTTTTATTCACAATCATATTGCAATATACACATTTCATATGTTGTAAAAACCTTGGAAAGTAAGCTATTGCTATAGCAACACCAAAGTGGTTAACAATTTCCTTTACATGTCTGTAAAACTGACATGTAAAGTTATGGCCAACTTGTTTTTCTGAATAATTTAAAACAGGACGTTTTATCCGATTTAAATTTGAGTTTTTATAAATATATTTAACGCTAAAAACATATTTTTTATTTAATATTAGTTTTATTTTTATTATTCCGTATTTTATATTTAATAATTACAATGAAATTAATTAATTTCTAATTTTAAAATACTGAGCGCATACATCGCCATCTAGCGGCGAAAAATGAAACCTTACTTAAAATTTGTTTTGGTCGATAGATGGCTTTGATTGAAATTATGACAGTTTATAAAAAATTTATTTTAAAATTTAAAATTACTTTTTATTTTGATTATCTTAAGTCTAATTATTGTGAATAAAATAGTATACATGTTTCGTTGGTAAAGTTTCCACACCTCGCGATAATTGTTTGACCTCGACGTACCGTCTCGGTCAAACAATTATCGCTTGGCTTGTAAAGATATCCTTTACCAACTCAACATGTAATATACTATTACCGGATTCAAATAAAATAAATCAACTGACCAATGCTTTTAGTATTCAGTTACCATGGACACTCGTTCTATGTTTTGAATTCGACTAATAATTGCCATATATGCTTTGTTTTGATGGTTTTTAGCAGATTTTTATATTAAATAAAATTAATTATGTATAATAGGGTAGTTCAACATGATTAAACACGGTGATTCAGAAATAAAGGTAATACTTTAAATAGTAGGTAGAGGGGAGGCAGTAGATTACCTATTTTTTGGCAAAAAACACGTTTTTGGCAATAATTTAGTCACTATACATAGATTTTCTTAAAGTTTTGAAAAAATAGTTCAAATACTATGAGACTTAAGTGGTATTTCTTTGGTTAACTTTGAATGTACAGTTTCTGTAAAATTAATTGTTCACGTAAAAATGTGAAATAATTTAATTAATAAACATCGTTTTTCAAAACAAGTTAGGTAAGCAAGTTTTAATATTCCTAGAGTATTAATTCAAAATCTAAGTTATCGCGTTATTATATTATTTATGGCAAAAAACAACGATTATTGATCATGCGGTTAAGATTTATGCACCGTATTGGGGTGTCTAAATGACCCTTTGTAATGATTTTTTTTAATTTGGTATAGTTATTTACAATATAAATAAATCTACTGTGATTTTGTTTAGAATTTTTGAATTTACTGTTATTTTTTTGGGTACACTTGGACCTTAATAAAATTGATATCGTGTATATTTAGTTTCTTACCCCAGAATATACTCTGCTGGATGTTATTACTGTAACGGACAGAAATTCTCGATTTATTAAAAATATAATTTTGTATGCATAAATGATAAAAAACCTTAGTGCGATCCTGCACATTTTAGTATATTTTAGTCGAGTTAGAAGTGAGACGATATTAAGATTTATCTGATGTTCTTTTAAATAACAGGGGTCACCTTTTCATATTTTTGTACAGATAGAATTTCTTCTATCTGATCTCGTAGATATAATTTTAATGTATTTGAAGTCCTTGTAAAATACCAAAGGTTAATTTTGAAGTGTTCCCATGGTTCTAAAAGTTATTTCGCAGGAAAGAACCTTGATAAAATTTAATTTATAAATATTTTAAAGAAATACCGCCTTTCCTACAAACGATTTCAGTTTTTAAAATGCATTTAGCTCTTATTTATGGCTTCCTGTGCATGTCTATCGGTAAATTCTGTACAGACAAACTTTCGATCCCCGACGTATAAAATACAGCTTGCGGCCACGTGTAGATTGTGGTAACTTACGCTCCAAATTTTTGTTCTAGAATCTTTCCGAAGCTTTCAAATGCTTGTTAATCATTCGACTTAAAAGAAATCACTCTATTTCGCCATAGGTTAGCTTAAAATCTTCGCTCTTTTTAATATTTAAAAAGTAGTACAAATTCGTATCTAAAAAGTTCAGTTGAGCAGTGGGTCTCGTACTCTAAAGTAGCGTTCGGTCGGACGGTAGGTGTTTTACCCCAAGTTGGCGGGTTTGCTCGAGCATTTTGTTTTCCGTGCTATTATCGTGTGTAAGCGATTTTACAGTTAAATAATTATAGTCCAGTTTAGAACAACACTACTTTAAGTGTTATACAGTACCGATTTTGTTAATTAATTGAAAATTAATCCGGTGGAGGATTATTCAACTTTATTCAAACTTTAGTTTGAGTGCACTTTTAATTCCCGTTTATTTGACCTTTGATTGGCTTAATAGAATTTGTTTTATGCTAGTCAACAGTGAGTTTTAAATTAAACATATTAACTCATTTAATTAATGAAAGATTAATAATAAGAATACGTTATTTTTTACTCAACAAGTAAAATAACTATCTTCGAGCAACATTCAAGTAACTTAATCATCGTTCCCGTCAACAGTAATAATAATAAAGAATTTATTACTAATAGCAATTATGGCAAAAGTTCAATGAATCTCGTTAAGATAAAATAGTTCAGAATTTAAAATAATTAAGTGTTCCCGCAATGTTTCCGCTTCAGTTTGCAGTTTTGTGATAATTTTGTGTTATGGTCATTTTGTTGTGTTGTAGTGAAATGTTTTCAGCCTTCTGTATGTGCTAAGAAATTTATGAAAATGAAGAGATATTAAGGAGATTTGTATTAGGATTATGTTCCTGTTCATGTAAGTTTAGTTATTTTTAATTTAATAGTTGGTTTGGGATCTCGAAATATTTTTTGAATATGATGAATTATTATTTTTTTTTTTTTTGAAAGAGGAAATGGTAAAACCCTTATCAATGTCTTAGTATTAATGTAATTTTAAGTGTTCATATTATGTAATCAAAAATGTGCATGATAATTTAATTTAGGTATTATACATTTCATTCCAGTGTCACAGTAATAATAAGATTTTATTTAAACTAAGCTCAAAGAATATAATTTTAAACAAGCTGAAAATGTTACGGGCAAACTAGTCCTTTTTTTTTGTATGTGTGCCAATGCAGGTCAAAATTCCCAAATTCTAACGCCCGAACATGTGTTAGTAATAATCAATCACCCTTAGTCTTTGTAAAATACCGTCATTTCTTTTCGTTGTATATTAAGTATATTAGTCAGTAGATTTCGAGCTTCAGTGTAACACACACGGAGTTATACACATGTAGCTAGTGCTACTCAAGTCATAATTTAATTCATGTATTCAAATTGTATATAGAAATTTTCAATAGTGCAATTAATATAATATAAACACAGTTAAAATACAGTCCACTAGTTTTATTTACATTCGGACCAGCATTGATTACAAGGGAATCAAGGAGTACCTTGTAAGACCACAACGACCGTACAACATTCTGGTCCATACGAGCCGGATATCAAAGGAAAAACGCATCAAGAAACCAAGAATAATTAACGGGCACTCATCGGCCACAGTGAAACAATTCAATTGAAATTTTACGGACGCATTCTAGGATATTCCTTTGTACACATGGTAAACAAGGGAGTCGATTGGCGAATTCACAGTAAGTCCGTTCCTTTATTCATATAACATCCACTGTATCATCTTCATATTTACCATATTATCTGCGCAGTTCATTGAGATATTAATTTTTATCAAAATTATCAATTAATTAACTTCTCATAAATCAAAAACTATTTCTTTACATTGATATTTTAAGTAAATAATTACTATAATGGCTCCCAACGATGAAAGATTAAAAAATCTCAAAACTCAGCGTGGGCAAATAAAGTCTCAAGTGACACGTTTTAGTACATATTTAGATACCACGTTCCCAATTTCTAAAAACATAACACAGTTAGCAAAACGTTTAGAAAAAATCGAACTTTTGTGGGATGAGTTTGGAAATTGTCAGTTAGACATAGAAAGATTAGATGATAGTTCTCAGGAACAAAGGGATCGCGAGTCATTTGAAAACGCATATTTTGAAATTGTTACACGGGCACAAGAAATGATTGACGAACACAAACAAAACCGATCCATTGTCAGCGACAGTAGCGTAGTTGCTGCGGGGGGTTCTGGTAGCTCTAATAACAAATCGGAGCAAGTTAAATTACCATTACTAAACTTACCCGAATTTTCAGGTTCTTCTAGCGAATATATGCACTTTCGTGATACATTTGAATCGTTGATTAATAAAAATGATACGTTGTCAAAGGTCCAGAAATTTCACTATTTAATATCATGTTTACAAGGTGATGCACTCAAGGTTGTTCAATCATTGGACATCACTGATAATAATTATGCAATCGCGTGGAATTTACTTAAAGAAACGTACGATAATAAAAGAGCTATCATTAACAGTCATTTGGAATCATTGTGCGGACTACCTACGTTGCACAAAGAAAGTTCAGCCCAATTAAGAAACTTTCTGAATTCGTATTTGAAGGATATTCGTTCATTAAAAAATTTAGGTGAACCAGTTGACACCTGGGACTCTATATTACTTTATCTACTTACCTCAAAGTTAGATTTTGCAACTAAACTAGAATGGGAAAGTTCCATTCGCACGGAAAAGCTTCCGACACAAGAAGATTTTTCTAAGTTTTTAAATTTCAGATGCCAATTATTAGAAAATTTATATAGGCGTTCGGCTATTTCATCAAATGATTCATGTCATTCAAAAAAGGGTTCAAGTCATATCCAGAGAGGTCTTGCAATAAAATCCTTTAATCATGTGTCAATGGAAAAAATGTTAAAATGTTACTTTTGTCAAGGCGGTCATTGCATGTATTATTGCACTGATTTTCTAAAATTAACCGGTCAAGAGAGGTTTAATGCTGTCAAGAGACTTAATCTGTGTAAAAATTGTTTAAAGCCCAAATCAGAAGGCCACAAATGTACAGGGTTTTGCAAAATATGCAAGGGCAAGGGTCATAACACTTTGTTGCATATTGATAATAGTTCAAACGATAGTACAACGTCTAATTTTCCAATACAAGGTCAGAATTCACAAAGGAATTCACGGGGAAATTCACTGCATGGTTCAGAATCACAGAATATTGTTGGAAATACAAATAACGTTAGTATAAGTACTCATTGTAGTAATTCTGAAAATTTATTGATTATTTTATCAACGGCAAATATTTTTATTGAGGATAATGACAAAAACCTTATTCAGTGTAGGTGCTTACTAGATGGAGGTTCACAAAGCAACTTCATAACAAGGGATTTAGCCAAAGGGCTTAATTTGAAGATTGACAATATTAATCTTCCAATCATGGGTATAGGTGAATCTATGACCAGTATTTCTCATAGAGTTCATACAAATATAAAATCAATGCATAATAGTTATTCAAGGAAACAATCATTTTTAATATTAGAAAATATCACAGGCAACATACCTTATCAATCCTTCGATACAACATTATTAAGCATTCCAGAAGGTATTGTTCTTGCAGACAAGGATTTCAATGAATCAAAGAGAATAGATGTTTTGCTAGGTGCATCTATATTTTATGAATTATTAACAATATGTCAAATAAATTTAGGTAAAAATCTACCTTTATTACAAAATTCGAAATTAGGTTGGTTAGTCGCAGGTCCATTACAATTAAATTTAATTCGAAATAGTTCTCAAACCTGTTTACTATCAATTCACACTAGTCAAATTCAATCACAGCTTGAGAAATTTTGGGTTATTGAGGACGTTCAGCATTCTGCGTCCATTAAATATTCAAAGGATCAACAATTTTGTGAAGATCATTTTATACAAAATTATAAGCGGGATACTACCGGACGTTTTACAGTGTCATTACCATTAAAGGAAAATTACAAAGACATCGGGAACACCTTTGAATTAGCAATGAAACGTTTTATCAGTTTAGAACGAAAATTAAAGGGAAATCAAACTTTTGCAGATCTTTATACCAACTTCATTCGCGAATATGAGAGTCTCGGGCACATGACAAAGTTAACAGATGAAGAAATAAAAACAAACGACACAACTTATTATTTACCACATCATGGCGTGTTAAAGGAAAGTAGTGTCACAACAAAGTTGCGAGTAGTCTTTGATGGTAGTGCTAAGAGCTCCACGGGTATATCTTTGAATGATGTTTCATATGTAGGACCGACTATACAAGATGATATCTTTTCGATTTTATTAAGGTTTCGAAAACACAATTACGTAATCCAAGGTGATATCACCAAGATGTATAGGCAAGTTAACGTCAATCCGGAACAAAGAAATTTACGGAGAATTTTATGGCGCGATAGCCCGGATCAGGAACTGTTCCATTATGCATTAAATACCGTTACTTACGGCACAGCACCGGCAGCATTTTTATCAATTAGATCTTTACACCAGGTAGCGATAGATAACAAAAATAATTTCCCAAAGGCAAGCAACACAATTTTATCAGATTTCTATGTTGATGATCTAATCACGGGAGATAATTCAATCATAGGTTTAAGAATGTTAAAATCGGAAATATCTGAAATACTACAATCGGCGGGTTTTATTCTGACTCAATGGATGTCAAACAGTACTGAGATACTAGATTCCGATGAACAGCAAACCAAATTTCACTTTTCTGATGACAAAACAGTAAAGACGCTCGGTATAGCGTGGAATCCGAATTCAGATACATTTCAGTTCAGTGTTAATATAAGAATCAATTCTCAAAATTTAACTAAGCGCATTATTTTGTCCATAATAAGTCAAGTTTTTGATCCACTTGGCATTATTGGTCCAGTAATAACCAAAGCGAAAGTTATTTTACAACATTTATGGAAACTAAAGGTTGGATGGGATGAACCTATTCATCCAGTTTATAATTCGGAATTTTTGCAATTTTTCCAAGATTTAAAATACATAGATAGAATAACGGTTCCTAGGCATGTATTACTATCAACGTACATTCGAATACAATTACACGGTTTTACAGATGCTTCACAAGTTGCCTATGGGGTATGCATATACTTGCGAAGTACGGATTCTTTTAATAAACATAGCACTCAATTACTGTGTTCAAAATCGCGAGTTGCTCCTCTAAAGGTAATTTCAATACCTAGATTAGAATTGTGCGGGGCATTACTTTTATCTAGATTAGTTGACAAATGTTTAAGGGTAATAAAGTTAAATATCGCCGAAACTTTTCTATGGACTGATTCTACGATAGTCTTAGCGTGGTTAGCACAAGAATCAGTACGATGGAAAACTTTTGTTTCTAACAGGGTGTCAGAGATACAAGATTTAACTAACAATGCTCGATGGTGTCACGTATGCACTTCTGACAACCCTGCAGACTTGATTTCACGGGGATGTCATCCAAATCAGTTATTAGAATCAGATATTTGGTGGACAGGCCCGGACTGGCTACAAAGAGACATTCAGTTTTGGCCAAAGCCAGTAAATCAAAGTGATATAATAATTCAAGAGATTCCAGAACAACGAATAGTTCAAAATATAGTTTTATTATCAACTGATGGTAGTTTTGACTTATTTAACAAATTTTCGAGGTTTCAAAGGTTAAGAAATGTCACAGCTTGGTGCATAAGATTCTTAAACAATCTGAAATTATCAAGGCAAGGTAAACAAAGGTTCAGTGGTAATTTAACGACAGGAGAAACTGAGCAAGCCGTGAATGTTTTAGTCAAATTAGTACAAAAATCAGAGTTTTCAAAGGAATTAGTTTGTCTTAGAAATTCAAAGGTCGTTCCCAGAAAAAGTAAAATCCTAAGTTTGAATCCATTCTTGGATAACAATGCAATCATACGAGTAGGAGGCAGATTAGTAATGTCAAATTTGAACTATAACCAAAAATTCCCTATACTTTTACCTAGTAAGCACATCTTCACGAAATTAATTATTAATTATGAACATGAAAGAACTTTACATGGTGGGGTTCAAACAATCTTATCAGCAGTACGTGCAAATTTTTGGCCTATTAACGCCAAAAATGTAATAAAGGGAGTAATAAGGGAGTGCATGGTTTGTTTCAAGGTAAAACCTGTAGGTGTAACTCCCATCATGGGACAATTACCAGCATCACGAGTTAATCCAGCGCGTCCATTCCTAACATGTGGAATAGATTTAGCAGGACCTTTTACAATCAAAGAGGGTACGTTAAGAAACCGTAAATTAGTAAAGGTTTATGTTTGCGTCTTTATTTGCTTTGCAGTTAAAGCGATACACTTAGAGCTAGCAGGTGACCTTTCTGCTCCGGTTTTCTTAAATGCATTGAAAAGATTTTTTGCACGTCGCGGTATAAGCAGAGAGATCTGGACTGACAATGGATTAAATTTTGTGGGTGCTTCCAATCAAATTCAAAATTCATATGATACTTTATTCAAAATCAATCAAGATCCAAGTGTTAAAAATTATTTGTTAGATAATAAGGTTACGTGGCACTTTATTCCGCCCAGGGCACCACATTTTGGTGGACTGTGGGAATCAGCCGTTAAGCTCACTAAGCATCATTTGACCAGAACAATTGGTATTGCTTACTTTACATATGAGAATTTTCACACTATTTTAACGCAGATAGAGTCCATATTAAATTCCAGACCTTTATGTCCAATCTCCAATGACCCTAATGACCTAGCTCCGCTTACACCAGGACATTTTTTAATTGGTTCAGCGTTAAATGCCTTACCTGAAGAAAACGTAGAAGATATTTCCTTAAACAGATTAAGTAAATATCAACAGGTACAACATGTAGTCCAGTCATTTTGGCGCAGGTGGACAAACGAGTACCTGCACAATTTGCAGCAAAGAAACAAATGGATGACAAACGATCCAAACATTCTGAAGTCAGGACTTATGGTTGTTCTACGGGAAGACAACGTACATCCATTAAATTGGAAAATGGGACGTATTATCGAAGTGTACCGTGGTAAGGACGATATTGCGCGAGTGGCTAGTGTTAAAACCTCTAGTGGCGTAGTGAAACGCAGTTTTTCAAAACTTTGTATATTACCAATTGACACTTAAAATTGTGGACATTTTTAATTTTTTTTATTTTTGTGTTGAAAGCTGGTGCTTTCAAGAGGGGCGGTATGGTAAAACCCTTATCAATGTCTTAGTATTAATGTAATTTTAAGTGTTCATATTATGTAATCAAAAATGTGCATGATAATTTAATTTAGGTATTATACATTTCATTCCAGTGTCACAGTAATAATAAGATTTTATTTAAACTAAGCTCAAAGAATATAATTTTAAACAAGCTGAAAATGTTACGGGCAAACTAGTCCTTTTTTTTTGTATGTGTGCCAATGCAGGTCAAAATTCCCAAATTCTAACGCCCGAACATGTGTTAGTAATAATCAATCACCCTTAGTCTTTGTAAAATACCGTCATTTCTTTTCGTTGTATATTAAGTATATTAGTCAGTAGATTTCGAGCTTCAGTGTAACACACACGGAGTTATACACATGTAGCTAGTGCTACTCAAGTCATAATTTAATTCATGTATTCAAATTGTATATAGAAATTTTCAATAGTGCAATTAATATAATATAAACACAGTTAAAATACAGTCCACTAGTTTTATTTACATTCGGACCAGCATTGATTACAAGGGAATCAAGGAGTACCTTGTAAGACCACAACGACCGTACAACAGGAAACTTTTCTAACATGTTTCATTTGTGTATTGTTTTTATATTTTTTTGTACTTTATGCAATATATAGATTTTAAATTTAATTATCGTATGATATAGCTTGGCTCAACAAATAGCTGATGTTTTTGTCAATTAAAATTCATTGGTATCAATTGATATGTGTTTGATTAAATTAACGTAAATTTCAAATGAAGAATCTTTCCAACTTGGGACTTTTAGATTTTGTTAACATCAATTTGGTGGCGTCCACTATGTTTTTTATTTGTTCCTGACTCTATTACTTAATTAGAAGCTGTTGGGGTCAACACCCACACTTGTATTTAAATTTGCAGAATAAGAGATCTTAACAGCCAGAGCATTTAGTGCAGTAAGTATACAGTAGTTTGAATTTTAGAGTAACAAAAAAGTTTTGTTTCAATAATGCCTGATCGTGGGGCTTTTGAGTATCGATTTTTTCTGTTTCAATACATATATAGAATAATACATAAAAGGTTAGCGGCCTCAAACATTTGACTTTATAGTGCCATACAAATGAACAATTACGCTATAAAGTATATAGGTACTATTTCAGATTTTTAAAACGGTTTTAAAATACCATAGTGTATCGTAGGTTCTATTCTCCGTACTAGAATGACATTGTCTACACTCTGCAAGTAGCTCTGTGTGAGATTTGGTCAAGTGGGAACGTTAAACAATTGAACATGCCATCATAGTTGCAGTCGCTCTAATACACCTATGCAGGGCTCGGACGGGATGTGATTATTGTTAAGGTCGACACGATTTACGAAGTACCTAAACAGCATATGACCTTCGCGTGTATATTTAATATTAGTGGTTTAATATGAACCTTTTCTTTTAAAGAAGAAATGATAATAATAGTAAATTTGAGTAAATTTCAAAAATTAAATTTCTCCATTTAAAAGTGTTTATGCACATTTATTGTGTATTTCTTAAATCGTGTCGACCCTAGTAAATGCAAAAAGCTTTCAGCTTCTGTATAGGATTCGAAATAAAATCAAGTGCCCTTCAATAATAATAGTTCAGATTGCATGTACTGCCTGATATAGTACAGTAGAGATTCATCGAGTTAAATCTTCAACAGAAATGATGGAATACGTAATTGTCAAGGTCAAACATGGCTTATATGCATTCAAATCCACTTTCAATTACAGGCTTATATTTAAGTGTGTAATGAATATTTAAATGCACACTTTTAGGATCTCTTATTCTCCTTGAGTCCTTGGTATACATAATCTTGCAGTTTCATATTAATTATTGCTTTTAGCTTTTAATTAGAACATATGACTTTAAAACTTTTTTTATTTATTCCCTTAAGTTAGCGTTGGTGCATTTAATCTAAAATAAAATTACCTAGGGGCTTACACTATTTTAGAAATTAAATGTATAAAACGAGAAACGAAAGTGAAAAAAAATATTGACGGGCCTTTTAATAAAGGCAGTACGCACGGGATTGGTTGATGAGATTTTTTTCTTAAAACGGAAATGAAATGAACCAAGGGTTTTAATTCTTCGTTAGATGTTTATATTGCTGTAATACATCGAGACAGTATTTTCTAACCTGAAAGTGTCATTTCTTTTTTATATCCGTTTTACTGAAGTAGGAAATAACCTTATTAACTCTTCATTCTACAGAAGCTTTTTATTTTTTATACAACATTTACGGGTGCACTAAACACAAAATAACTCTTACATACAATGGCGCAGTTTTTTTTTTTTTTAATATATTTTTACGTGTATTTTGATTCAGAAACATCTGCACGAATGCATTTCTAGTAATCTACAGAATATGTTATGTTATACTAATTATAAGTGTCAGTTTGCATCGGTCTTTTATACGGTGCACATCATCGTTCCGAGTTCGTGTGATTTAGGCGAAAACGGTTTGATAATTATATTTCTCAAGTGTTAGGTATTTGTTTACATCTGTGGATGGACTTTCTCATAATTTTATGAGTTTCATCATTCGGAAATTGGATAAGTACCTTAGCTTTATTTTTAATAATACCATTTACAAAAATCTAATTCTTTCTAATTTGGCATTTAACAGTACTATCTCTTATCACTGTATACTTTCAAGGTTTATAGAAACCATTCCCCACCGGAGCGCACCTACTGCGCAGCCGGGGAGGAAAACTCTCGAGTCCATACCGCTTGTTGCGGCATTTAGCATTCACTCTTTGAACGGGAACTAGTTTTCACTTTCTGTTATGGAGGGTGTTGACAATATCGACATTGCTTCCGATGAAGGAGGCAATGAACAAATTATCAATAAAGTTAATACACATACGTTTGCTGATGTCTTAATTCAACCTACTACCGACACATTTAATTATCCCAATAGAGATCAAGGCTTATTATTTGATTCCATCGATGGAATCCCAAAAAATAATTACATTATAAGTGTAGGTAAACTCATCAGCCCTAGCAATATTATATTTGCATCGCGAGTATCGAACAATAGAATCTGTATATTTTTAGCCAGTAAATCGTTGTTAAACGAGTTTATGATAAATCATAAAGGTATCACCATTGAAGATAAGTTTATTCCAGCACGGAGATTAGTTTCTCCTACAAAACGAGTTATTATATCAAATGTATCACCATGCATCCCTAATAATCTGTTATTGGATGAATTGAAAAAACTTAATGTTAAAGTTGTTTCAAATATATCTTTCATAGGAGCTGGCATAAGTGACCCGGAATACAAACATATCTTTAGCTTTCGCCGACAGGTATACATAGCTTTGGAGGAGAGTGACAGACTTCCATCCAGTTTCCTTCTCAAGTTTCAAAATAATAACTTTAGAATCTATCTCTCTACTGACGAGCTACGGTGTTTTCTGTGTAAGAATTTAAACCATGTTGCCAGCAATTGTCCGAATGCTCAAAATAATGATAACCCAGCTCTCCACAACACTGCAAATCTCAATAAGACCGCCACTAATAAACAAAAGGATATCATTCACAATACTACTAAGATTGATACTAATATAACTCTTTCCCCAACTACTAACCCGGCAATAGGTACTCATAATATATTTGATAACGCAGAAAGTGTGAACAATCTACAAACTTCTTCAGGCAGCCAGTTTAAAAGATTTGCACCGTCATCCGTTGAATCTTTAGAAAAATTAACAAAAAATCCAGTCCTGGCGACAAATATGTTTCAATTTAAACGTCCTCATAAAAAAATTAAAAAGAAACCTCAACCAATCCTAGAGGATGATTCAATCCTATTTGAAGAGTTTAAGATTATCTTCAACGATAGTACAGAAAAAATTATTAACTATAGTAAATTTTGCGAATTTCTAAAAGCTGTTAAAGGTCATGATAATCCGTACGTTATTGCTAAGCAAACCACTCCTGAGGTAACTTCTTTAATTGAAATAATTATTTCAGCCATTAGAGAAATTAAAACGAGTAAACTAAAATCTAGAATGAAACGATTAGTGGCAAAATTAAAAAACAGTGTTTACCTATATGAAAGTAGTAATGCTAACCTTTTCCAAGAAGACGTACTATCGAGTCTCTCTTCTCAGGATTATCAATCGGATACATCCGAATTGTACGCTTAACATCCCCTAGATAATGGATAGTACTACTAATAAAATAATTAATAACAAACTCAATGTTTTACAGTGGAATGTTCAATCAGCGCTATCCAAAAGATGTAACCTGGATAAATTGTTAGTAGATCTTAACGTAAACGTCGCACTCCTTTCAGAGACGTGGTACAAACCTAATCAAGTTGTTAACTTTAAGTACCACGAGATCATTCGAAATGATCGCAATGATGGATACGCAGGTGTCGCTATCCTAATCGATAAAAGAATTAACTATACACCTCTTACATTTAATTCAATTAACAGTGGCATCTTGGCTTGTGGTGTTATATTACCTAACTACAATATTTCGTTCGTGTCTGTGTATTGTGAAATTAATTCTCATATTTCCTGTGAAGATTATGTGAAAATGTTTTCTCAGATACCTTCGCCTTTCATTTTAGCAGGCGATTTCAATGCTCATCATCGAGTATTTGGATCGACAAAAATTGACAACAAAGGCAATGTCCTACTAAAAGCTATTGATAGCTTTGGCTGTGTTTTTTTAAATGATGGGAGCCCAACAAGACTCACTCCACCCGGTGCTAACCTCTCCGCAGTCGATATAACTCTTTGTACCCCCGAGATTGCCTCAAGAAGCAATTGGGTTATTTTAGAGGATACATACTCCTCTGATCATTTCCCGATCTGTATTTCAGTAGGTTATAACGGTCCTAATCTCGCTAGGGTATATCCTAAAAGGAAATGGAAAATTGACCAAAAGAAACTCCCTAACTTTTCGATTCATCTTAGTGCTAAACTTAACAATGCGCCTAATCTATTTTCAGCAGATGAAAAGATTTCTTTTGTCATAGATTGTTTACAGGAAGCCGCTGATCTATCATTTATGGTCAATAGACCATTCATACCCAAAGGTAGACCCAATCCTCCCTGGTGGGATGAAGATTGTACTAAAATCATTCAAAAGAGAAAACTGTTGAGTAAAAATTTCAAGCGAAACCGCACAATTGATAATTTCTTAAAATATAAGCAGTTTTCGGCTTACACGAAACGTTTTTTAAAGAATAAAAAGAAAAACAGTTGGAAGCAATTCACAGGCAACCTAAATAAAGACACTTCCATCAAATATATTTGGAAAACAATAAAAAAATTTAATAGAACTGCATCTTATAAAACTATTAACGACAATTTACTCCCAGACTTACTAGACAAACTGGCTCCGCCTTATGTTAGGGCGGAACATAAGGCAATATTAAACAATGAAAGTGACCACTTTCTTCTTAATCCATTCTTGGCTACAGAACTAGATGACGCAATTAAAAAATCTAACAGTGCTCCTGGTTATGACCACGTAACTTATCAGTTTTTATCTCTGTTACCACCGACCGGAAAGCAAATTTTACTTTCCGCATTCAACGATATGTGGTGCTCAAATATACATGTTGATAAACTCAAAACAATATTAATTACCCCTATTTTAAAACCCAACAAGAATCCAGATTCAGTAAACTCATACAGGCCTATCTCTCTTCTTTCTTGTATCACCAAGACATTTGAAAAAATGATTTACAACAGGTTATATTGGTGGTTGGAACAAAATAACGTGCTTCCCATTAGGCAATATGGTTTTAAGAAAAACATGGGCACAATTGACGCGCTTACTGATTTGGTCACGGATGTTCAACATTCATTTTCAAAAAAAAGGCACTTGGGAGCTATATTTATAGACCTGGAGAACGCATATAATTGCGTTAACCTGGAATTACTGGAGAAAAAATTACAAGATCTTGGTGTCCCAATGCTTTCAGCTAATATGATTTGTAATCTGTACAGAGATCGGCAACTGTATATTCGATCTTCCACTAATAACCTAATTGGCCCCAGATACGTGTCATACGGCCTCCCTCAGGGATCTATCTTGAGCCCCCTTCTTTTTAATCTATATACAGTCGATTTACATAAAATTGCTAATAATGATATCAATATAATCCAATACGCAGATGATCTGTGTATATATCTATGCCATGATAAATTAGACGAATTGCAAAGGAACATGACCAAGGCCATGTCCAAAATAAGAACCTGGATAGACCATAACGCTCTTAGTATATCGCCAAATAAATCAGCAGTAATATTTTTCTCCCGATCAAGATTAAACTTTCCTCCGTATATGTCATTCGCTGAGTTAGATATACCTATAAAAGACGAATACAAATATTTGGGTTTAATACTAGACAAAAAGTTAACGTGGTCGAAACATATCAGTTACCTGACAACTCAATGCGAACGTTCTATTAATGTTTTGCGTACCCTAACACGTGTTACATGGGGTGCTGATGTTAGTGTTTGTTTACTTATATATAAATCTATTATAAGATCTCGGCTAGATTACGGGTGCACACTGTATGGTTGTACATGCAAAACAAATTTAAAACGTATAGATCGTATTCAAAGCAAATCCTTGCGATTATGCATCGGTGCCATGCAGTCTACCCCAGTCCGAGCATTGCAGGTAGAAGCCCAGGAGCCTCCGTTGTTTATCCGACGCGAATTGCTATCAGTAAAATATCTACTTAAGTTGAAAACATTGGAATTCACGATGATTTTGTCTAAGATCCATGATCTACGTATCTTTGATCTAACATCTTCGTTTTGGAGTAAGAAATCATCCCCTCCACTAACAGTTGGTTGTGGGCAAATTCATAACCTTGATGTAGAAATATGCACCAGCAGAAACAGTAATAATATCGAATACTTTCAATACATAAAATCGCCACAGATCGAATTTCCCAACTATAATGGCCAACCTCATCATGATAAATGTCTCTTTCTGTCGTTGTCAGATAAAACTTTCGGTTCTAACCTGATTTTTACTGACGGCTCCAAAGACCATCGAGGCTGTGGTTGCGCCTTCTATGATAAGACTAATAATGTTAGGACTATGTTCAAATTAAATCCTCTTGCTTCCATCTTTACAGCAGAGGCTACTGCTTTAAAGTATGTTGACATTAATAATTTGGAGAAGGTGACCATTATGTCAGATTCACAAAGCGTTTTGGAAGCTTTACAATCGAAGATACCTATTTCAAGAAGAAATCCAGTAATTACTCACATACTTCACCACATTGCTAAACTGGAAAGTAAAGGTACAGTGATTCAGCTATACTGGATTAAAGCTCATGGAAATATCCAGCCTAACGAAATAGTAGATTCCTTAGCAAAGCAATCTAGACTAGTAGGGTGCAACTATTCCTCACTTCACGTATCTGCACAAGATGTTACCGCCTTCTATAAACTAAAAGTCTCCCAATCTAGTTGGCAGAAATATTGGGAAGAATCTAATGTTATCTGTACTACTCAATATTCGCGGATTCATCCATCCGTAAACATCAAATCATGGCACACGGATCACAGTAACATCTCACGTAGATTTTATACTACTATCACCAGATTAAAATTCGGTCACGGTCGGTATCCTGCACATCTATATAAAATCGGAGTTCTTAATTCTCCATCTTGTAGTAACTGTAACGCACAGATAGCTAACCTAAATCACATTTTTCTCTCATGCCCTAGATATAAAGATGAGATTGATGCATTTATTGCCAAATTGGTTACGTTAGGCGTTTCTCTACCAACAGATATAGCTAGAATCCTATCATATAACAATATAAGGGTTTTTAAAATTATAATTGAATTTCTAAAACAAACTAGAATATTGGTATAAACCTGAACTCATTGAATGATGTCCTCTTTTTTCTTCCGATTAGACGATAGAAAGATTAAATGAATAAACCTCCGTTTACCTTCCTATATTCGTTACCTGTCTGTCCGAGGTCTACCTGTAATGTCTTTCAAGTCGCCATGATAGACCCCTTGGCGTGAAGTAAGTGTCCTCGTCCAATCATGTGTGTCCATTAGCAAATAGATTAGATAGTAGACTATTGATTCATGTTGACTTAATTGTCTCGTTCTTCGGTTCTGAATAATCGTTTGAGTTACTTATGACTCTTGTTCATAAGTCTCGGCAATGGGCCAAGACCCGTAAGCCATTATTAATAAAAAAAAAAAATTATAAGTGTACCAGAACTGGGCCCAAAACAAATAAAAAGCAGTATCAACTATAAAGAACTAAAAATTTAAAAATTTTGTGGTAAGTTAATTAAAATGTTTATTTATTAAGATAAACTGAAGATGCTAGGTAGTATTCGGTTTTAATATGCAATCAAATAACCGCGTTAGTAATTTATAACTTAGGCTTCAACAATGTATACCTAAACCATAAATACAAGGAATGAGTGAAGACAAACCACCTGAGCAACAGCGGGAAATCCCAACACTTTAGTGCATTCCATCACTTTCTCTCTATTGTTTACTTTTTTCTTTTCATATATTCATTACACAATAGATAGAGATGGAATACAATAATGCGTTGAAAGCAACCTACTGTCGCCCAGGTAATTTGTGATGACTCATCCCTGGTATTTATGGTTTAGGTATAGTACTTAATTGCTTTTATTTATTTTGTCTATTCATATTTCAATTTCCCCATTTCCGATTAGATTGGATTAGTTTTCGAAAAATTCTACCTTACCTTTGCGTATTATGTAACGCGTCATTTCTCGTTTTTAATGAATTCTTGCAATAGAGAGAAGTATCTATAAGGTATTTTTTATGTAATAGTGATTTAGTCGATGTATAATCGTTCTGTTTTATAGTGCTGTTGTTGGAACAAACTTTATGCGCTCATAAAGTTTGTTAAAAAAATCAGATTTTGCAACCAGGAAAACTTCTACCAGAAGTTACATCATACTCATCAATCAGTTTACTTTTTCAATTATCGAAAATGTTAGAAAAGTAGGTAGTAAGGAAAATTCTTGTCATTGTAATTATATAAGAGCTTTTTCTTGATCACCAATTTGGATTTAGATGCTGCCACTACCAGTCATCAGAACACAACGACCGGTAATAAGGCATTTGACTTAAAACAAATCTGCCCAACACTGTTTTAGACATTCACTAGATATTTGATAACTTACCAAGGACTTAATAAATTCAATAATTAATAAAATCAAGATGCATATGCCAAGTAAATATTATTTCATTTTCAAATCATACCTTGCATACTAAATGCATTTAAGGTCGCGGAATCTGGATGGCGGAGTATCCCTCGTACCTCATGCTACCGATTACTATGATGATTTGGCCGACTATACCAGAATTTAACCAAATCTGGGAGAATTTCACACCCAGTAAGGATTGTTATTCTACCAAATATCGCGTTGACACATGGCCTATAGTTTTAATTCCTATCTGAGAACAAAAGCATGTTTTAACTTTCTCACCTATGAAAAATTACCAGCTCGCATGCAGATTGTCGTAAACATTGATAATAAGTCGACATATGAATTCCAGGGAGCCTTCATAAAACTATAAGAGAATAATGAATAAAATCGAACTGCGAATAAGTAAAACCAAATGCTTCCCTGTTACATACACCATAAAACTCTCTGAAAGCTCGTCAATCCATCTAAATAAATAGAAATTCCTAGACCACAACAAGAACTCTATCTCGATAGCAAACTAACTAACGGAAAAAATAATTTTGTTGTTTGGGAGGAAGTCATCTTTGTCACTAGAAAACGGGAGTCTTTCATATAAAGCATTCATCAAACCAAAATGGATATATGGCATCTAGTTATGGCGCTGTTCAAGTAAATGAAATGTAAACATTTGATAATAATCATAGTTGTGATTTTGGCTCTGTTCTGAATTCAAGAGTCGCAATCTATACCTAATATTTTACACGCTATTAGTAATAATCAGGACCAACCATATGGTTGCTGAATGGGCAGTTAATGGCAGCACAATTTTGTGTAGTCGAGAATATAGGTATAAAATTACGGTAGGTTACGGTACGGTTAGGTATACATTCGACTACGCGAAATTGTGCACTTAACTACCCATTCAGCAACTATGTGGTTGGCCCTGGTAATAATTAATACTTTCACTTTTGGAATTAAATTCACTAGTGCCTAAAAACAATTTCATCCCATTTTAATAAATTACCAGAAGAAGTAATTTTATTAGTTAAGGAATTATACAAAAAGAGATAAATAATTAGATAAGAAAACCTGTAATAATTTAAAAATTAAAAACTCCATCAAAAATTTGTGATTTAATGAATCATAAATTTTCTCCAAAGTATTCTTTCAGAAAATCAATGATTCTCTAATCACAAATTTTCTCCCAAGTGTTCTTTAACTAAACATGTTTTAAAAATTCCAAGCAATGATTTACGGCAAATTTATGAATACGCAAAACGCTTCATTTATTTGAGGCATTTTATAGACTTTATACTAAGGTACCTCAAGATAACATTCTAATAACTTTGCACGTATTGTGTTGTGCTTTTCGGTTTGTAACACATGGGTTATAATGTAGATACTATTGGTTACATAATGATCTAAGACAGCAAGGCTAATGCTGCTATTTTTTAGTGCTTCTCTAATACAAAAATCGCATCATATTAGCCTTGCTGTGCTAGACTATTATGAAACCAATAATGCATATAATGAAAAAGAATGGAACTCTGTATAATTTGATTCAAATATGGAAAATACTAACGACCGTATCTACAGGTATTGTTCAAACTTACCTTCGATTTGTTTTATACACATTTGTTATCTTCATAGGTAATGCATAACTCACATTCAATATAAAATTAGGTAGTATTTCTTGACATACATTGATGGTGCTCTGATTAAGAATGTATTCATTTTTCAGATGTATTGCAGAAACACGATCTTCAAGTCAGCCGCAAAACCAAAAATGTACTGGCTTAAGATGACTCACGCGCAGCTCTTCGAACTGGCCCATATCCTCCTTTCACCATATTTATGGTTCAATCAAGTATTGTTTATTATGGCGCTGTGTACGCTAGCTCCATTTTTCTGAAAATTAATTTTATAGAATTCCGCACAAAACGATTGGTCTAAAAAAATTTAATGTGTTCAAGCAAAGGCTGATAATTTTTTCTTGATTTTGGGCACCATCTACTTAGAAAAACGACTCGAATAAACGATCACCTAAGTACTACACTGCAGACTCATCTTGGTCGTAGATTCTTTTCAGCAGTGATTCTTCGATTTTATATCGGTGATGTCTCGGTTAAAAAGGCCAATGTTACGGTAAGAGCATCCGTCTGACCAAATAGTTTTTCTATAAAACTGATCTCTCAGTACCATATTTAAAAAGCTACAGAATTGTTACCTTCTAACTCGATCATTCTCCTCTAAAGCTTGGCCATTTTTAAGGTTTTTTGACTTTCTTATCAACAAGTGGGTAGTGGATATTGGAATAAGTAAATTAACTTAAATTAAATTCTTTTGTACCCCTATTAACATTCGAAATAAAAATTAATGGTTTTAGAAATTAGTAAGCTCTTTTTCGCGCGAAATATTTTTATAAATAAATATTAAATCTTATAACTGCCCTATACTAACTAAATTATATTATTTCATAAAAAGATTGTCTTCTATTTTTATCAGTTTTGAGGCTGATCAATCAATCACCGAAACGTCTGTATTTAAAAAAGATCACGAGAATTCATCTTATATATTTTTTAATTCTTTATTGCAACCAAAAAAAAAATCAACAAATTATGGTAGTGGTCAACCATATTTCAAAACAATTTTACTGTTTTCAACAATTTTCTCGTAAACGATTCCCATGCAATTGTGCAGCCCAGCCCTCCTTTGTGTTCTCAATATAACACAATCAAACCCTGAAATCGCTGCTTATGCACAAACTAAATTGCCTAGATGTATCTTCCATAAAAAAAGTTGGCTTTTTCTGAATTATCGGCAAATGGCTCGGAAAAGAAGTGTGATTTAAGCAAGTATAGAATATCAATACTTACAGAACACAAATTTCAGCAAGACTAACTTGAAAACTGACTGACTGTGCATTCATCTAGAAACAAACATGAAGTGTATTTACTTTTGATTAAAATAGAGCTGCAACACTGCAACGAATAATAAAGAAGAATCTGGAAAGCATTATTATTGCAGAAGATAAATATTACAGCTGCTTTTCCGGGCGTGAGTTTCATTACAAATTGTTGAAATGGTTTAAAGGCTATAATTACTTAGTATTGCATTTTGTTATTTTGTTTATTATTATGTCGTATATTTTCTAAAACATTTTCGCGGTATAAAATTTAAAAAAATAAGATTCTCCAAACAAAAATTATTTTACATTTAGTTAGTTTTTGAGGCCATTCACTTTTGCATTTTCGTTAAAAATGACACAGTGGTTCATAATTGGCTCATAGTGGCACAAAAGTTGCACTTTTAATTAAATACATAATTGTTCTTGACGCCCGCTTGAATTTTAAAGCAAATTTCTCTTTGTTTTAATTTAAGATTAATAAGTGAAAATACGTTTTTCTTATTTTCTTTTGAACTGGAAAAGGTTCTTTTAAATATTGTTTTAAGTCATTCCTTTTTTGTTTCAAATGTTTTTTGAAGTAAAGCGAAAAATCTCCAGTTCTAGAGTTCTCAATTGGTTTTTAAAAAGTTCTACGAAAAAACGCAAAATAAGATTAAAAAAATAAATTGCCCTCCACATTCATGCTGTGCGAAAATAATGAGAAATCAGAATATTTTATGAATTCTTGATAAAACTGATATAATTCTACAGTTCGGGATAGGTTTTATTAATAGTTTCATAAAAAATATACAATTACAGCGACAAGAAAAACTAAAAGATTGACATCAAATTTTCAAATATCTTTTTAATTTCTCAAAGGATCGCAAAATTTTATACGATGGAATTATAGTTCTCTTAGACCTCTAAGAACATTCCAATTAAATAAAAATTAATTACAGCCTATACTATGCATGAGATGAGATTTGCAAGGGTACTTTAATTTTTCGAATATTTCTTTTGTTTCTTGTTGGATCGCAATATTTCCAAAAAACTTTTGAGATAATTCACAATCCATCATCCAAAACTTTAATCATAATTGCTAACCAAATTGTACATGGTATTCAACCTATGTAGGAAGAAATAAAAACTTTTGCAGGAGATAAAATATAACAGCATTAGTGGAAACTCTTAATAACTTTAACTTCAG
Source organism: Agrypnus murinus (assembly GCA_929113105.1). Lineage (NCBI taxonomy): Eukaryota > Metazoa > Arthropoda > Insecta > Coleoptera > Elateridae > Agrypnus > Agrypnus murinus. The sequence goes on along the minus strand of OV816024.1, from coordinate 216,655,986 downwards.
TTAAACATAATTCAAACTTAAATATTTAACTTTTAAAGCAATTCATAAATCTCATCATTATTATTTGGTTTACGTTTGAAGTCATACGAAAGTATAGGGTGTAACTAATATAGCGAGAAACCTCGTAATGGGGGTTAGCTGTAATGTAAAATGAATTAGAACATATTCTCCTTATCAACATGTGGTCGCTTCCTGTTAGTTTTCCAGAAAATTGCATTTTAAATTTTAAGTTCGCCTCTTGTACTTAAAGTTATTATGTAGGTAGTCTCAGGAATGCTTTCTAACAGTTGAGGCAAGTTTGACGCAAGTCAAGCGTACTTTTCAAGAAAGCATCTAAAACAGCATAACGTTTGTTTAATATTTTATTTCTTACTAATCAAAAATGAATTCTAACTGAACTATAATTTGCTAATAGAAAAAGATCTTTTGAATACAAAATAAGTTCAGCACAGTAAGAAACTAGACTTAGTTTGTAGAAGTAACCTTTTTATGCTTATTTAGTATAAATCGTTAGACGTTTTGGATAAAAATAATTACAATTCTAAGGCATACAAACTACAAAAAATTCAGAAAAATTTTCAGCTAATAGACTAGCTTTTTTCAATATTTTAAGGTTCTTCGTTAAATTAAACTCTCTCAAACTTTTACATAACAATTCTCTTGATAATGATCTTTTAAATACTCTGTATTACAGCCCTTTATTAACTAGTAATATCAAAGATAATTGAAGAAAGTCCATAAAATTGAACGAACACTTACAACTTGAGTTTGAAATCAAACCACATGGAATCGTTTGCAAGAGATTTGGACCCCTAAGCTTGCATGCGCATAACAAAAAACTAACCGCTCCAATTAATTCTAACAAAAACAGTTAGATATACAAGTTATTTTTGTATAAAATAGTAAATTTATCTAATTTTGGGTTTTGTCCATTTGGGGGTTTGGATTTTTGGGTGTGTTTAATAATTAATATTTCAATAACTACTGGACAAAATTAATAGTATATTATGGGACAAGTGGTTGAAATAAAATTTCAACGTTGAGAGTGGTTTTTTTCAACGAGCGACAGCGAGTTGAAAAAAGTAACTTGAGACGTTGAAATTTTATCAGCCACGCGTTCCATATACTATTTTTTCTTCGAATTTTTAGTAAATTAATGCACTTTAGAAGAAAATATTACATTTAAGTGACAAAACATGACATTAAAGTGACATTTCTCTTGTCAGCAGTTGAATGTCGAACAGTTTGAAATTCAAAATCGCGGTAGTCCGATAATTTCAACCTCTAGAGGTTGAAATGCGATTTCAACCATTGTTATCGATTACAAAATGAGTGATTTCAATGTCATGAGTAGAAAAATGTTATTTTACATACAAGTAGCTAATAGTGATGTATGTATTTGACACCTTTTGTAATTTGATATATGGATTGTTTCTCAAGTTATTCTAAACACGCAACATTTGCATCTGAGACAGTTCAGGCATTCCTTAAAGAATTATCAATTTAATTAATTCGTGAATCTTTTTGAATATTTCTTGATATGCTTGTTGTTTTATTGAAAAAATACTAAATATCTTTTGTAAACAAAAGATTTTGATTAAGGTCCCAGAACACTAAATGCTTTACCCTATATTTCATAGAATAACTTGAGAAATAATACATAAATCAAATTACAAAACTTACCAGATACATACAACTCTATTAGCTACTTGCATGTAAAATTGCATTCAGTTCTATCGAGCAGTTATTAAAATATTAATTATTAAGGACGCGCTTTACGTCAGAGCTGATAAAAAAATTGACTGTTTGTAACATAAATTGCGAAATGTAAAAACGTAAACTCCAATATTTTTGCATATTAACTATTTTATACAAAAATAAATTGCCTATTTAACTGTTTTGTTTGAATAAATTTGAGCAGTTAGTCTTCTTGCTATGCGTATTGTTGTTGTCTTTTGCAAACGGTTAGTATAATGCAACTAGTGATATATTTGCGATAAAGTCCACCAATGACGACACGTAGCCGTCTCACTGTTCTACTTCCATTACTCTTTTTCGTGCCCGCGAAACAAGCAAATACATATTAAACAAGAAAAAAAAAATTAAACTTTAAATTCTTGCAAATCTAGTTTTTCTGTTGTTTATTTTTAAATGTTTTGTTTTATACTCTCCATTAACAACAATTATGTATTATTTTTTATTTAATAGATTAGTGGAATGTTACAACAAATTTAGAATGATTTATCTCCTTATGTTGCTAACACTTCGGGAATTCCCTTTTTTGATGAATGAAAATATCTGAAAAATGAATGAAATTGTCTGTGATATTTGACTTTGAAAAATGGACGATGAGAGACTTATCTCAACGCTAACAGTATAAGAAAATAAATTATTTTAGAATCTGGAAGCCGACTAATGTATTAAACACTAAAAATATTATACCAGTTGACTAATTATAACCATGCGAACTGTTATGTATATTATAGCTGTATTTGGTGTTTTTATGCACAGAAATTTCCGAGACATAAATTCCAGGGGAATTATTTAATTTTTGATTGCCTGAATCCAAGGGGAAAATAACTCGATCAACTATGTATTTATTGAAATTATGGAATTATTTTTTCCAGCAGGAATGTAGCTGACAATTAAAAATAATTAATTCCAGGTATACAGAAAATGCATCTAAGGTGATAAATACGTTGAGAAGTATTTATGATTACTCAAAGTAGCAGAAATAATAAACTCTATGGATGTGGTGAAAGGATAAAATTGTGGTAGTGGTCTACTTGGATAAATGTATTTAAGACTTTGTTTATTTTGAAACTTATTTTTTTATATAGCAGTTGCTCGGCTAAATCATATTCAGGAAAAGATGTTTTGTAAAATTGTGAAAAATGGCTTTAAAACTTGCGCATACAACAACACTAAACAGGGAAAGTTCTGAAACAATTTTATTCCTCATATACCTACGGTGTCTGTCTATTAAAACTGGTCTATAAGACCAACCATTAATTTTTTTCTGATACTCTTAAAACTAAACTTATTAAATACGTAAACTACAGTTCATCCGACGATGTCCTTTAGTATTTTTAGCCAGTATTAAACTCGCACTATGCTCTGCTTTCCACTGCACTACACAACTTCTAATGGTTTGGTCATCTTCAGTCTTCGAATATGTTGTTTGCCTAATAGCTGAAGAGCTTCTGCGTATTTGTGTTGGTAAAGCCTGGCTTCGAGTTTGCCAGCAAACCTTTTGATCTCTTCCTTGACCATTGGGATATTGAGGTCTCGGTGCAAATCGGAGTTACGTATGTGCCATGGAGCGTCTACCATATTGCGTAACACCTTGTTCTGGAACATTTGTATGATTTTTATGTTGCTATCTTTGGTACAGCTCCAAAGCTGGATGCCGTATAACCATACCGGTTTTAGGATCTGATTGAAGAGTAAGATCTTATTATGCACTGACAGTTTGGAGTTTCTTCCTAGGAGCCAATAAAGCTGTTTGTATTTGAATCCCAGTTCTTTTCTTTTCTTTTTTACATGCTCTTTTCATCAGAGTTTGGTGTCTAGAGTCATACCTAGGTATTTGGCGTTGTTCTCATAGAGCAAAATGGTACCATTGATCTGTAAGGGCAGAGGGTTTACTAACCTTTTGTTTGTGAAGCTAATATGGGTGGATTTGACTTCATTTAGCTTAATCTGCCATTGCGTGGTCTAATAAAGTATTGTGTTGCTAGCTGCTTGTAATTTCTCAATGGATATATCTTGCTCTATATCACTGCAAGGATTGCAGTGTCGTCTGCGAATGTTGCTACTGTGATTCCATCCAGTTTTGGTATATCACTTGTGTACAACAGAAATAGGATAGGACTAAGGACACTACCCTGTGGCACACCCGCTGAAACGAAAGAAAAAGGAATAAATTTATGATAGGCGGATTTATTTATGTATTATATTTTCAATGGTAAGATTTGGGAGAAGAAGTTTAGGAATTAGTTAAAATGATTTTATAAAACAAATATTTGAACTTTCCCTTCTATTTTTTTATATTTCCCACACCTGGTGCTGAATTGTCAGACACAATATTATTTAGGACACTTGTAAGTAAACATTGACTTCGTAAATATTTTAGAAAAAATATTTAAAGAGGAGCCTGTTTGTTTAATTTCACTCCTTTATGTTGTCCGTTTAAAAACCTTTCCTAAAATTGTGTTCACTGGTTTCCGAAGATTTTCCCGAACTCCGTAGTTTCCTATGTAAGATTGCTACCTGGGATTTCCAAGACTTCCTAAAACGTCAAAAATCTGAATAGAATCCAAGAATAGAAAAATTGTTCAGAGTCGGATAATTTTGTTGTAGATAATTTTGTTGACAGCTCTCCTCGGTAGCGGATTGAAAGCTCTGTCAAAATATTTTATGAATTTTTGGGATGCAATAAGAAACAAATGTTTAAATTCACGTATAATATGGTTGTAATTAATTTTGTTCAAGTTAGTAGTTTTGTTAGAGTTCTAGGCGGCGGAGTGAGAGTTGTGAAAAATGATTCCATGAAGTTTTGCGACGAGAAATAAGAGAAATATTCGAAAAATTAAAGTACCTACCTAACCTTTTGACTGTTGTGTATAATACGGGTTGTAATTAATATTGTTTGATTTAATAGTTCTGATTACTGTTCTGAGCTTTTAACAAGAAGTCAGAGTTAGTCAAGAGCTTTTAACAAATTTTGCGATCCGGCGAGAAACAAGAAAAATATTTGAGAAATTAATTTGAAACTTTTTGAATTTCAAACCATATAATAAATATGGTTTTTAGTTATTTTTATTTTAATTTGACGGTTCCGCTTGGTGGCCGTCTAGGAGATCTGTCAAGTGTTGATGAAAATTTGCGGTGGCAGTAAATTTTTGTTTTTTTAGAACTCTGGAAATATTGCAAGTCTATATCCAGAACTCTTATTTCAAAAACTTTAGCAAAATTTCTCGCCAACTTCACACTGGTGAATCTTCTTCATAAGCAGTTTATCTGCTGCATATTACTCTAATACACAAAATTAGTGCATATAAATGTATAAGAAATAGTAATTCAAAGAAATTTGTAGAAATTTCTTCTGTGAAGTTAGCTACAATCCTGAAGCCGTTGTGAAGCGTTTTGCACGACATTGTAATAACTGTTGTCTTAATGACAAAAGACTTTCGGATGCCTTGGGGTAAGTTTATACTATTTTATGTGATTATATTAAATTTTACTCCCTTTCACGTACACCTCTTACATAATAAATGTAATATGTATTATCTACGTGATGTTTACCTTACACACTGAAATATATTAATTCAGATGGAAATGTAACTTTAAATCTTACGTTAGTAGCAAGATTCTAAGGCAACAGTAATTTACAGATTTACTGAAAAGTAATCCTCGTATTTTCACTAATCGTTGCGGGAATTGATGTAAATCTAGATCCCAGAGTAGATAGCTGCCCATTATTATTCATATATATATACCACTTAATACTCTTGCAAGGTTTCCTAAGCACCGGTTAGTATTACTCTCTTGTGACGGAAACGTAGATGCAAGCGGACATTATCGGATAATTACATGTCTCGACGCAGTCCCCGTTACGTGATAGTTCCTTAGAATAATCTCACTTTGCTATAGTATCTGATATAAAGTGGATAGCTCGTCTTGTAATTTATAGGTATTAATGTTGAAATTGCATGCGCCTCGCATGGGTTTGTGGTTATTCCGGAAACGTGGTATGCTACCTCAACCTAACTATTCCCTATCCGGTTCGACCACAAACTTTGAGGAAATGAGCGACGTAAAGTGTTAAAGATGCTCACTTTGCAAGGATAAGTAGGTAGTCGCACTTTACTCTGTTAATTATGTCTACACACCATATGATTTATTTATTCAAACTTCCAGCTGACACGCAACGATTTTTCGATTTAACTTACATTTGATAACTTTAGAGTCTTTAAGCTAAAAATGTAGCTCTTGCAAAATTATGATTAGGAGCTAGGATTTGTATTCATATAATCTACTTGCAAAATATGTTTAACTAAGACATTATTAAGGTCGTTTATTAGTTCATGAAAAGTTGAAGAATCAAAAGTCATTTTTGTAAGCGCGTTTCCTATTGTAACCTTACTGCTAGTCAGATTGACAGCTAACCGGAAATTATTCAAAATATGAAGCTTTGTTAAGCAAGACCTTTAGATCATTGTCAAGCTCGAAACGAATATCTCTACATTATGTACGTGAGCCATCGATTAAAGAATAGTCACAATACCGTCCTTCCTTTAAAGAGACTTTGGTTTTACTTTCAGATACTTAAGATGCGTGCTCTTCAGTCTAATGTAATTACAAACTAGTTAATATTTTTTGTAAATATAGATGACAAAAGAGAGCTAAGCTCTTGGTTTCTTTTCTAACAAACTCAATTTTATAAATAAATGGTTTACATCATTACCCAACAGAAGGTTATCTCTTTTTATCGTTATCTTGTTTAATATAAGTCGATTATTGTTTGATCATTAATCGTCTCAGTTCAGTATTTAAATACTGAAATAAATCATCAGTCTTGAAAATTATTATTAGAAGAAAATAAACGTGTCAATTGTTTTACGAGTGGCATCTATAGGGATAGGTAATAGGTTACATAATACTAATTCTTGCAATACGTTTGAAAATAAGGCAGTATCACGTTAAATGCACGTGCAGTCTCTACGATCAATTACATAAATCTACCAAATTTGTCCCTTGAAATATGTCCAGACACTGAATAATATAGAAATGTCGATTTTCATTCTAATGTTATCATGTGGCTTCACAGTTGCAGTTTCATAAGTTAAAGAAACGCTTTTGCTATAAATCTATGAAATAAAATATCGCGGAAAATGTCGCTGCGGGGGTCAAGATGTTTCGTTCTTAGACCCGTTTTACACCTAAGAGAATTATAACGAAAACTCTAACGAAGATTTTCAGCAAAACTTTTGCAATAAATTTGCAAATAATAATTTGGTGTGCTTTTTCATGGTGTTTTACACGAGCAAGAAAATATAACTAAATTATCTTGATATTTATGGCCATATGCACGCGTGTTTACAAAACAGCTGGAACATTCATTGTAAACAAAGAATGACGTCTTATAAATATAGTTGGTGTATTCAGAGAAAGTTTGTTGACTAATAAATTGTAATAAGAATATTATTAATAAATATACATGATATTTTGATATAATTTATTTTAAGGGTTTTAAATATATTTTCTAGGCAATTATAAATAATCCAGTCATATAAGGTGAAATAAGGTGTAAACCTCGGAATGAAAGTAAGAAAGCATTTGCATAAATATTTGTTTTAACGTTCTGAAGACTGACTGAAAAGTCACATACCGGGTGGGACAATAGTGTGGGGAAGTCCGATAGCTCCTAAACGGTAACAGCTAGAAAAATCGTTCTAAAACGGATGTAAACAGTGGATAGAGACGCATCTAGAAAAATTATTTTCAAATATACAGGGTGTTGCAGAAAAGTGAGGCACGCTTAAGGTAATTTTTTTTTAAATAGAATGCGCCAAGTATTTTCGCATATTTAACACCTCTCTTAGCAGGTTTATTCATATCTAAGATTTTAGTGCCATCTAATGACCGGTTTAGAAGTTATAAATTTTTTTTCAAAAAAATTGAGTTTTACATTATCGCACTTAACAGAGTACCGCTTTCACGGCCGCAACTGTGAAGACGAATTTAAGTAGGGATTTTGTTGCAGGGGCTTGTAGAGTGCTCTTGTTTAAAATAAAATGTACCCACCATGTACAGGGTGTTCAAAATTAATTTTTAAATTTAGAGAACTTCAAAGCTAAAATTCACAACTTTTTCAAATGGAACACCCTGTATGTTTTGTACCTCTGTGATGCAGAATTAAATAGCGAACATTTTTTGTATGTACGTCCCTATAGCTATCTGTAACAACTTTTAATTTATTGAGAAAAAACTGCAAGAAGTACACAATTAAAAAATTATTTATTTAAAAAATCAAGGTTTTTCAAATAAAACAAAAGAAAAAAAACTATAACAAATGCTCCATATGTTGCCCATTTGCATGGACAGACATTTCGATGCGCCTTTGGAACGATCTTTGTACGTTTCTTAACATTGCCAGCGTGATACTTCTAAAAGCATGTATTATTCTATTCTTCATATTTTGGATTGTGGTTGGGGTCTCTGTATAAACAATTTCTTTCACATATCCCCATAAAAAGAAATCCATTTTTGTAAGATCAGGAGATCTCGCAGGCCATTTAGTGGGTCCATTCCTTCCAATCCATTGATGTGGGTAGATATTATTTGGGTGGTCTCTTACTGCATGTAAATAATACGGTGGAGCACCGTCTTGCTGAAGGCACATCCCATTTCGGATCTTTTGAGGAAGGTTCGCCAATAATTGTGGCAGATAATATGCGTGAAACTTATTTTTCTTTAAGGTTCGACCAACAGAACGTCTACTTATTCCTACAGATGAACTCACTTCTCTCCGACTTACATGGGGATTCTCAATCGTTGCCAGCACAACAGATAACTCATTTTCTTCGTTCACAACATTGTTAATTCGTTCACTTTTTTCATACTGTACATTGCCGGTCCTCACAAATCTATCGAGCAGGTTTGGAAGCTGCGAACTTTAGGGAGCATCCGTTCAGGATACCTTTGGTGGTAAATTCTGCGGGCAAGCAAACAATTTCTTTCCGACTCGCCCAAAACAAAAGTCATGTTCTTCATTACTAAAATTCATTTTGAAAAACTAAAACACATACTAGAACTAAACACTGATGGTCAATAACTGCGAGAAATGTACGTTTTGCATATGTGCACAACAATTGCTAGATGCTTTAATGATTTGTTGAACAAAAACAACCAACACACTTGACAACTAAATAAATAATTGTTTTTAATTGTATATTTCTTGCAGTTTTTTCTCAATAAATCAAAAGTGATTACAGATAGCTATAGGGACGTACATACAAAAAATGTTCGTTATTTAATTCTTCATCACAAAGGTACAAAATATACAGGGTGTTCCATTTGAAAAAGTTGTGGATTTTAGCTTTGAAGTTCTTTAAATTTAAAAAACACCCTGTACATGGTGGGTCCAGTTTCCTTTAAAGAAGAGCACCCTACAAGCCCCTGCAACAAAATCCCTACTTAAATTCGTCTTCACAGTTGCCAATCAACTGGGTAAACTGTTACGTGGGATAATGTAAAACTCAGTTTTTTTTTAATTTATAACTTCTAAACCGGTCATTAGATGGCGCTAAGATATAAATAAACCTGCCAAGAGACGTGTTAAATATGCAAAAATACTTGGGGCTTTATATTTAAAAAAAATTACCTTAAGCGTGCCACACTTTTCTGCAACACCCTGTATATTTGAAAATAATTTTTCTAGATGCGCCTCTATCCACTGTTTACATCCGTATTAGAACGTTTTTGTAGCTGTTACCGTTTAGGAGCTATCGGACTTCCCCACACCATTGCCCCACCCTGTATAATCTCGTGTCTGCGTCACAACATATTAAAGGTCAAAGGTCGCGAAAATAGGTTTTTCGCAATTATCTCGTTTTCTATGCGTCATATGTCATTTAAGGTTTTGATAAATCTCGTAGATCATAAAATTATCTGCAGTTTTTATTCCATGCATCTTGTCGTATGATCAACTGTTCTCGACATATAGCGCGGAGAGTGGCACGCGCGCATTCGTATAATAGGATAAAGCTGTTTACAGTCAGAAACATAAGGCTTTATCCAAACTAGACAAGATAAGGTGATTAAAACTCGTACTTACGAGAAAAACATCCTAAAATCCAATGTAGCTGACAAATGCCGGAAATGTGGACTGTCTGGGGAAACGATTGAACATGAATGAACATGAACTAAAAGTTGTCCACACCTAGCTAACACTGCCTATTTGGAAATGCATAACCAAGCAGCTGGTATAATACACCAACATCTGGCACTAAAGAAAAATCTTACACCATACTATAAGTACATATCGACAGCTGTACTAGAAAATAAAAAGTATGTACTGTACTTGGATAAACCAATGCTGATAAGACAGTCTTACATAATCGGTCAGATATATTGTTAATAAATAAGGAATCAAAAAATGCATTAATTGTAGATATCACTATTCCTCTCATGCATAACATAACACATGCTAAACAGGAAAAAATCATCAAATATAAAGCCTTAGCATCAGAACTAAAAACTCTCTGGCATTTGAATCGAGGCATTGAAGTGAACATCAAATTATAACATACAATAGCAGTTTCCGATAAATCCGAAATAACGAATTCCGGACCTGTCGCTGTAAGCAATATGGCCCTTTACATTTTGTCCACTTGAATAAATATAATATACCTAAAGACACCTTGCACACTTAGCAATGGAATATTACTAAATTTTCAGCTATTCTATGCCAAATCATCACAAACAACTTTTCAACCCGATCATCTCAGATTTTTGTGAAATTTGGTAGGATGGTAGCGGACATAAAGTAACTTACGTATGTAAAGTTATAGCCCTCAGTGATACACCGCATTCATACATCAGGGTTGAAAAACATGATAAAAAGTGTAAAATTTACATTTACAAGCTAAACAAGAACAATTTATAACTCCGCTTCTAATTATTGTAGAACTTTCATCTTGGGCTTAAATATTTTAAACCTTTAAAGTTTTATAATACAATATTGAGCTTTTCTTTGTGCTATTTCTTCAATTATTCTTATGTATGTACGATGTACGTTACCTCTAATTTAACCTTCAACATAGTTTCGTTCATTCATCTGAAAGAACATGTGACATAGATTGTACTATCTGATGCCTACTAAACGTCAAGACTTTTGAATCACCCGTTATAAGGTAATTAATTACATTTCCTCTTCATATGAATAATTGTCATCACTGCTTTCTACTTCTGTAGGATCTTCTACAGTGTACATTTCATGATTTGTATCAATTTCAACTATTTTTATTAATGCTTGTCCTAGAAGGCTCTTTTACGCTTTTAGGCATTTCTCTGGTTTCTAAAGTGCTGAAGAGGTCTTTGTCAGGGTGTCTTGTCACCAACGGAATTATTTCGAATTGTCATCATTTTATAATTCCCCAACCCCCCACGTGACATTGTGGTGGAGGTGCCGGGAATCGATCTCGGTACTTCCGTCGAAAAGCGGGAAACTGTCACAAAAGAAAATATTTTGAATTGAATATAATTCCTTAACTTGCATTCCGTTTAGTGCAAATATTATCAAGGTTACACTTGTCTATGCAGCCACTACCCACGCGAATAGACTACCTGCAAAAAGCATCGCATGCGAACTGCCAGTTATATGATAATGTATGCATTTCATTAGAAGTAATTTATTCATTTATACAGTATGTATCTCATTAAAAGTGATTTATTCATTTATACAGTATGCATTTATATTTCCATTTCATTATGCATTTATATATTCATTTCATTATACGTAATATATTCATTCATACAATAAGGTTTTCGCAATATTCATGAGGATACAATATATAAACAGCTTGCTTCAAGTCTAATATTCCGCCGTGAAAATGACTCCAATAAATCAACATCTTGAGGCAAGTTGGTAATTGACTTTTATTATTGATTGAGAGGAACTAGAATCTGGTATCCAGGGGCACTGATTACCGGTTTTTGCTCCGCTTAGTATTAGGGGTTCAGAATCTGATGCCCAGGGGCACTGATTACCTGACTCTCTAATGTGCTTAGTTGTAGTAATTTTGGAATCTAGAATCTGATGCCCAAGGGCATCGATTACCTGATTTCTTAACGCTTAGTTGTAGGACTCGAGAAATAATCTCAGAACGACCAAAATTCAAAAATTTAATTTATTACAGATAAATTGCGCTGTGGAGAAATTGTGTCAACTGTTAAAAACCGAAATACAATAATTGGTCAGTAAACAATTGAGGTATTTATCTTATTAGTTACATAATATACATACGTTATTATTTAATAAGTAAAAAGTTAAACTACTAGTTGGTAATACGATTATAATAACAAAGATGTTAAAATCAAAATAAAACAAAGACAAACCCACTAAAATAATGAGTGTGTAAAAGCCACTTACGGCACGTAGAGATTCGAGTTTCGAGCTCACTTGCTCTCATCAGTCGAATATAGCACATTCGTAGATTTCACACACCCAACAGCGCTTATATATGTGCTCCAAATTACCATTCATATCGAAAGACCCGACATTTAACCCTCCTGGCCCACCTGCTTCCAAACTACTTACTACCCACCAGGGGTTTTTGACCCAACGGGAAATTACGCAGTTTACTTTAAGAAAACATATTTTTAATGTTTCAACATATTTATATTTATTATATTAAATTATATTAACTAAGTATGTTTGTGAAACGGTGTGTAGACATTATAGCTCTACAAATTGGATAACCGTACTATTCTGACAAAAACTCTTTCAGTTCTATTCCGCGAGCTCTTTTCACACCGTAAAGCAAGCTTAGACCGAAGAATGTCAAAAACTCATCACATTGGAGTTGCTTTCATTTTTTTACGCTTAGGAAATTTTATAAGGAAATTTTGTCTTCATAACTTCAAAATTGACCCTAAGCGCTTATTTTGTAGTATAAATATTTTTTACCACAAGTTAATCACAAAAAATAGTACACTCATGTTCTATCAAATTCGATAGAAGCATATTTAGGGGTTCGAGACAATAGACCCATAATAAACATTAAAAAATAGATTTTACAGCACGTGGAGTCAGAAAAACCCCAGGTGGATTAGGAGGGTTAATACCGAGATTAGCAAAATCTTGTTTACTGCAACTTTGTGTTACACATACTTGGAACAAATTAGAATGTTAGTTTTTGTAGTTTTTAACTATACTCATAATTAACGTTCTAAGATCTCCTTTAAGTTCATTCATTTGTTAATAGACGATTTAAAAACTTGCTTCTAAAATACATCAATATAAATAATAAACAACAAAATCACAAATTGCGTAGTTTAAAAGTTCAAGTCAATTTTAAAATGCACCTACAAAACAAATAGAGCTATGTCAGAAAATATGATTTCTATTGACAATGAGAAATGACTATTAAAAACAGCCATCCATAAATGACTATGTAAATGCAACAAAAACTTTTTAATGAAAATGTACTTTAACAAAATGAAATAATGAACCTAACAATAGCTAGAGACATTTCAGTTTTATTCAAGTAAAATAATGCCATTCAAAGCACTACTCTATTGAATACTAAATAAACATCAAATAACTTTTGCATATTTTAGAGTTTACAAACTTTTTTTTTCGTCGTTTTTGTTTCTGTACTTACCTTTCAATAAGAAAGCAAATGGATAAAAGAACTTATTAAATGTGCAATCGAAGTTTTTACTTCAATAGCATTCATTTTGCATAAATGATTCTTTATTTTAACAAAGACAATTAATTGCATAAGAGGAAATTAAATAAAAGACTGCTATAAGGGAAATATTAAATTATTGAAATTATATTTACTCTACAGTTCCCCCTTGTACTAACAGAAGAGAACTTAATATAAAATATTTAGAAATTATGATAACAATGCATACCTACATTACCTGATAAAAAACGAGACAAGGAGGAAAAGTTGAGCCATGACTGCTATTTAGCCAATCAGCGTCAACACTGATAGCCAATATTGTTGTGTTATCAGTTTTCCAGATTAGTTTATTTTAATTTTGGTTTTTGAATTTTGGATCTTGCCACGTTTCCAATTTACATTTTTCCCTTAATTTTTGACTTTTATAAAGTCATGATAAACCAATTCTGATCTATTTAAATTTTTAAAATACTCTTCCAGACAGTAGGCAAGTAGCGCTCGAATGGAAATTCATATAAAAATTACATACCTGCCATTATCTTTTCACAATTGTTATTCCAAAGAGTGAACCGTTATTTCTTGTGTTGCAACACACTCGTAAGCAAACATAATCTCTAGCCTAATGATCCCAATTACTATTGAACGTAGCGCCGGCTCTGTAGTTAACGATGTAAGTTAACGATGATCGGGCGTTATAGACTATAACACCCGCTTATAATACCCTGGTTGTTATGGAGTTGTTAAAGTAGTTCGTATCGCAGGTATAAACAACAAATAATATGCCAGTGACACAAAATCTTTTTATTGCAATTTGAAGTTACATTTGATGGTTGCCATGCGTCTACGTCTACCGGTATATGCCATCATGTACTACTCCTAGAATTCGATTCTTTAAATTGAATTAAATATGAAACAATTGTTTTTACTATCTATCGGACTAATTGCCATTACTTACAAAGTTTTTCAAAAATAAAATCTAACAAGCTAAAATTTACCTTCATATATTTTTACAACTGTACCTAGAGAGTGTACATTGAGAGAGTGTCAGTAATCAGTAATTTATGGCAAAATAGAAAAGAGATTTCGTTATTTAAAGTTTTCTGGGATGTTTAATGTCCTGGTGTAAAATTTTTTACTTGAGCTTACTCTCAAGTGTCGAACAACTGATAACAATAATACAAGGGGGGTGGGTCCAGTACCAGATGGTACTACCTGCATTGGAAAATCTTAAATAATTAATTTATTTATATTCGGTATGATTTTAAATGCTTCGTTCGAAATTCTTCGCGTGAAAGGTTTCATTAGAAAAAAAATTTAGTGCTTTTTCAAATTAAACTTAAATAAACTGTTAAAATTAGTACCTATTTATATTTATCCCAAAATCCCGACAGTAAGTAAATATTTTCATCACTTTTTAATAGAATTCCAGTTGCTTTAAATTCATAAATGTCTATATCGTTTTTGTAAAACACCTATTCTTTTAAAGCGACATCATATTTCAAAAAATTTAACCTCCGCAATGGGATCATATTTCTTGTCTATTGGTAATGAAGTTGTGTCAGGTAGATATACTGAAGATTTGGTTTCAGAAAATACTTGCAACTCCCAATCCCTTCTAGAACAGATTCAGTGGGTATTGATTTATTGTTGAATTTATTATATCGCCTTTTTCCCAGGCGTATGGGGGGATTTATCTAAACGGTTGAGGTACCTAGTTTATTGCTGTAGGCGAAGATTTCTTCTACCTTTTTTTTCAAACGTACTAAATATTTACATCTCTATAAATACCAACACATTTTTTTAAGTAGAGGTTAAATTAGGAAAGTGGTTCCTGAAACTTCAATTGAAGCCAAACTTTAATATTAATAAATTCATTCTGGAAACTAAACTATATTAATTTCGTGCATTAGGTAGTTGTAAGATTTCTATGTATATTTCAGCTGAAGAGCACCAATTTTTTCTTTATATAAATACGTATACATATAAGTAAACGAAACTGCTAATATAATTGAAATATGTCTTTTAATTAAACCAGTGATTTATCTTGTATCGTTAACTAATTGTTATTAAAAATTAACTGAAATTCATATAGAAGAGGCTAGAATTATTATAAGACACGTAACTGGTAACTTTTAAGCAACAGAGATGTTTCTTTGTTTGAGATTGGCATCACAAAAGCATGTCTAAATATGAACATCAGTGTATGTACGCTTAATATCGCATTAACGATCATTGTGGACTTTTCAGTTTTAATTCAGTCATTTAAAGTATAGTAGCATTTTATAGGTCTGCTAGAGTTTCTTAGGCCTACACAGTAAAAAAATTAGTTTAAAATTCAAACACTAGACCATTATAAAAAGTGTGTGTTTAGGTACTTAGGTATTTAGTGTATTTAGGTACTTAGAGTAAAATATTTAATATATACCTCTGTGTAGACAATAGAGTTTACTTTAATACAATGTTAGTGTATCTTTAATCTTTAATCATTTACGGTAACCTTTTTACACTAAAACCGTCAAATTTCTAATCGTTTTGGAGTAGAATTTTACTCTTGACTTTTAAATTTTCTTACTCTACATGGGAAAAATATTGCCTACTTAGAGTAAATTGTTATAAAACTTTTGTATAATTTGTTTTCTATTTAGATTAAAATTTAGAGTGTAAGTAGTGTAGTTTTCCAAAGTCAAGGTCAAAAGAAAACAAGTGATTTATTTATTTATTGTAATGCAAACATACATAAAAGGTATATACATACTTATACAATTAAAATATAAGAACATATTAAAACATATATACGAGTCCAGTCGAGATACTTCGATTTAAAGGATACCCCGGAACCTTTACTTTAAAATTGTTTTTCTTGGTCCGTAGTATGGTTATTAATTGTTGCTAGTGTGAACTACTGCCACTCTACCATGCCAACCCTCTTCCCTTGCAGCACATGTTCAACTCCGCCAATGCTCGAAATTACTACAATTATGATATAATTACTCTTTTGTTCTGCGAATTAGATATAATTATTGCTTTAACTTACCTAATTTCTTAATATGTCCTTTTATTGTTTGGAAATAAAACACGAAATAAGAATTATTGAAAAAAGTACAACTTCATTGTATATCAATATTAAATGGTTGATTGTTGAACATGTCTTTTAAGTTTCCAAGTGTTTCCGTCTTACTCATCATAAGTAACAGTGATTACTAAAATTATAAAATAATACATGAATTAATACAATATTTAAAATGTAAAATTGTTTTAAGTTACCTTATATTAATTATTAAAACAAACTGCGAAGTTTCACATTCAAAGCATTAAAAAGATGTTCACATATTTATACTAACAGGTCTCTAGTTATAACTGTTAAGACTTTGCAATTTGAAATGTTATTAGAATTAGCAGGAATTTCAAAATTTTACAAATCCAAACTTAATGTAGGTACTATTATTTATATACAGATACCGGTTTTTGGTCTAGTCAATATAATCTCGATCTCAAAATTTGCTCAGTTGTTCATTAGGTTTTAAATTGCACAGCTACAATAAGTTATTTAGATTTGTAAGATTTTGAAATTCCCACTAATTTTAGTAACTTTTGAAATTGCAAAGTTTGAACAGTTATAACTAGTCGAAGTCAAACACTGCAGACAGCTGCTTGTGACACCATTGTTTGTTGGTGTCGTTATTGCACACACGCTTTTCTAATCAAACAAACGGTCAAGTATATATTGGTGCCAATCGTTTTATTTACTCTAACCAGAATAACATGAACACATTTAAATCACTATTAAACGACTTTTCGTCTCTTAAAAAAATTACAATAGATTTTGTTACACTTTTAAAGTAGAATGCTACACGATTGAATATTCAGCGTACATAGAGTTAATTATTAATAATAGAGAGAAAATAGCTTTCAGTAGTGAAGGATTATTTTTGTTATAAGAATAGAGTGAAATAAATGCATTTCTACTCTAAATTTTAACTTTAAAATCTTTACCCAGTACTCTAAAGATTGTACACAGGGCTAATTTTTTACCATGTACCCATCGAGTTCTTAAACATTATGAAATCAAAAACACTTAAATCGATTTTCAGCTTCATACAAACTTTTGGTTTATTATTTTCTAATTTATAGTATTATTAAAACAATTTAACGGTCGAAATGCGAAAAATGGGCAATCTCGTCGGCAGCACTAGATACATCACTGCTTCACCGGCTTACTCTTAAGTTTGCTGGCATATTGGAATTTATGAGCACACTATTAACTGTACAATTCAATCCTAAAAAAGATAAGTACAAGTTATAAATAAACCCGATAAAATGCATTACTGACAAGAAAAACTCTTTTAAACGCTGCACATGCTTAGAAATATGTAACTAAATATAATAAAAATTCACTGAATTGAACAGCTTTAACTGCTTAATTGCCTATATTAATTATAGTGATAAGTACGTTGATTAAAATCAAAACTTGAAAGATTATTACAAAAACCTGTTAAGTTTATTAAAAATTAATCAAGTCCCGCTTAATTACTCTAAAAACAGACATCATGTGAAGCGCGTCAGTTTTTCTAGATGAATTATGGGAAATAAAGTACTTTAATAAAGGAACTAATTTATTTTCACCCTAGAATCAACTTTCAACTTTCTAAATGAACGAAAAAAGAAAAAGATTTTAATAATATCATGTTCCCTTCATTAAATTTTATCAGGAAAGCTTCAAGTTATTGTTTATGAAATTAGAAAGTAAACTTTTATTCCGGAAATATTTATTTGGTAAATCTTCTTAATACAAAGGAAATAAATTTATTGGAAAACGTTTTTATCTAAAAACAAATATCTTTTCAATATCTGTCATATAATTGAAAAATTCATAACGGACTTGACTTCTAGTTTATTCACTTCCTTTGAATGAACATTTTCACACAATTAAGAAAATGATTATAAAGAGCTGCGTTATCATTTGATGATCTGGATGCTTTGATCTTCTTTAATTAGAATTGCGAATTTAAATTTAATTGTTTGATTTCTTTTCACTTGGAATACGTTAGAAATGAGAATCTTTAACTTTAAATTGAACAAGAATGTTTCATTTATTTGATTTATTTCTTTTACATAATATCGACTAACAATTACATTTAAGATTGGTGTATAAATACATATAAAACTTTACAAATGAATGTTTTCTAAAGTTGAAAAAAATTTATTTTCTGAAAGGATCCTTTAACTGATTGAAATTTTTCTGTTTTTAAATAAAGAAACACATGCGTCGTAACTAATTTAGTGGAGAGAAAGGTAAAAACTCACTACGACAATGTTAGTGTATTTGAAATTGAACTTAAATTTAAACCGATTAAAACCCTTCCTAAAGTAATGAATAATTAGTTGGTGGTTTGTAAAACCATTCCTTATTTAGTTAAAGGAATAATCCTCTTCAAGGCTTTAAAACTGTTTCAAGTTATTTTATTAATTAAAATTTGTTTAAAGTATATGTAGAACGGAGTTATTTTAAACTAAACTCAAAATAAGGTGAAAATGGTGAAATTGAATTCCAGATAATACCTATTTAGAACATTAATTGTAAAAATACCGTTCTGAGTCATTTTCAAATAACTTGAATTTTCCTGAATCTATCGTTTGTTTAAATATCTGTGTGTTAAAACGAGTTTCTTGTTATTAATTAGGACTAACAAATAGTAATACAATTACAGCAAAGATTCAACAGGCCATACAATAATTATTTATTTCAGAATAATGGTTACCCTTCTAGTAAATGTCACATGAGTTACCTGTATCTATTCATATACCAGTAGCATTACTAAGCATTTTGGAATCATCTTCAAATAATAATTGTTACTTTTTATTAGAAGTTCACTAAAGCCTTGATAATTTAAAGTTAAATGTGTATCAGAAATAGGAGTCGCATGAATTTCTCCGATTTTAAGTAAATAAATATTTATAGTAACATTATAAAAGAAATTTGCTGTGGTTTATTAAAGGTGCATGTTTAGAGTGCTGTTGGCCAGTGATAGATTTCTGAATATAGTGTAACTAATAGTGAACCCATATACGCCGTCATCGAACATTCTAGATGTATGAGTCATCAACATCTGCATGTGTGACTCATCAACACCTGCATGTATGACTCATCGACACGACTCATCGACGTTACTCATCAACAGCTGATTGTATGATTCGTCAACACCTGCATGTATGACTCATCAACACCTGCATGTATGATTCATCGTGTGAAAGATATAAATTGAGTTCGCGGGTAGAAGGAGATCAGTTAATGTTTTGTAACCTTTTTTTACTTGCGGAAAAGGTTACGCATTGGCGTGCGGCAGCTTTTCATCGGTGAGCGGGATACGTGGGTCCACTGAGTATGAAGCAAAGAAAAAAAGGGCGCCATCCAGCTTTTTTAATGCACAAGATAACTTGAACAAAATAGGAAAGCGGGAGAACCTATTTCTCTTGGTAAGTATTATTTTTAAACAACTATTACTTAAACAATTTAGCATAAATTATCTTTTATTTTTTTAGGTATGGTGGTGTTATTCCTCAACAATAAGAAGCACAAATTTTAAATGCATTTATTAATAGTAACACATATATACACATAATAGAAAAAAAAATATGTAGAGCAAAATAAAGAAATAAAAAAAATCAATGTGAACGTAGATATGTAAATAAATCTAATTACTCAGATATAGTACTATTTCTGTTACATAATGTAATCTTCTGTAAATGAATTAATAAATCTATTAAGAAATATCCAAAAAATTTAATTAAACCTTTCTTTAATTCAAACAATTTACATTTAATAAAAATTTGAAAATTGATACCGACGATTTATCAAAACGTAGCATTTATAAATTGGCACAAATAAAATGCAATAAAAATTGAAGTTATCACTAGAAAGCGATATCAGAAAAATTTCTTGTATAAAATTATTATTACCCTATAGATTCGTAAACCTTAATATAAATTATTATCTTTAACTATAATTAGATAAATGTAAGATTTATGAAATTATTAACTTGATTCGAAGAATCAATTAGGCAAATTTTAATAATATAAAAAAATACCAACAAAGGAAAATGTCCACTGCTATTTATGGTTAGTCTGATGTAATCCTACGGCGGTTGATGCCGACTGCGGATACGTAGAGCCTCGAAAATTGGCTACTGGATTGATTCTGTATATACGATAATGTTTCAGAGATGTGGTGTGATTCAGCTCGTGCACCAGGAAGATTGGATTCCCTTTTTTTGACAAAACGGCTGCACAAATACGCGCATATGAGTAGGCGTAATCTTACAGGGTAGCCTAGATTCCCTAAAATCGTAGTTGAATAATAGAAAAAATTCAAACAAGATTTGGAAAAAGATTGAATAGACTGCAAAAAGACGTACCTTTATAAAGGAAATCTTCATCAACGAAATTCCTCAGCAACAATCAAAGGCCAAACAAAATAGTTATGGATGTTCTTCACCGAGAAATTTATTTACATTCAAATGCTCATTAAATGAGTTTCTAATGAAGAACGCTTGGTCAAAAACGTGACCAAAAACCAATCCTCCGAAGAGAGGTCTTTCCAGCACGCACAACAGAGAGCGAATCCTTCTCTCGAAAAATCAAACGCGCAAGGCCGTCATTCCCACCAAGGAACGTTGATATCGGTATCCAAATTTGAATAAGAAAATCCATTAAACAATAATATTCAAAAGGAAATTATTAGTAATTAAATGTAAACTCAAGGAGTCTACATTTAAATATATACGACGAAAATCCATCAATATAAAATTATGAAGAGAGAAAATAGTAATTTTCAAAACCCACAAAATATTTAAAATAAATATTTCTAAAGGTGATTTCACACGAGGACCATTTCAAAAATGCACAAACTAAGGAAAAATAAATGTTACAGTTTAGCCGGCGTAGTGAAATGTACTCTGAATAATTAGCTAATAGTCGAATATTAGTGAATAAATAAATGTTAATAATTGTTGTACTACACAAATAGTTTTTATATAAATAGTCCTCAAATAAATTTGTAAATATCTAGCATTTAAATAGTTCATTAATGTAAGGTGTGGGATTTTAAAATAAATAAACAAAATCGCGTAACAAATAAAGTGCTGTGAGAATAAATTTTTTGTATTAAAAACAATTCAAACAAATAGTTAATTAAAATGGCGATGAAATTGTTAAAAGATCTCTTAGTGATAGATTTAAAACGGTAATCGGACGAGAGAGACTTAGATATTAATGGAAAGAAAGAGGTTCTAATGAATCTGCTAAAAAAAGGCTTTTAGAACATAACGAGGACCCCGAAAGTTTCCTCTTCGAAATACCCGGACCCGCAATTGATACTAATTTGTTGTTAAGTAAAATAGAAGAAAGTTCTAGAAAAACCGAAGAAAATTCTAGAAAGTCTGAAGAAAACGCTAGAATATTAAAGGAAGAATTATTGGAAAATTCTAGAAAGCTAATGGATAATACTAAAGCACTGAAAGAAAAAGTTTTTGAAAATTCTAGAATGCTTAAAGAAGAATTATTGGAAAAGCACGAAGAGAATTCTAGAAGGTTTGTAGAATTATTAGAGAAGTCCGAAGAAAGTTCCAGACGGCTTATAGAATAATTGCAGGACAATGTTAAAGCGTTGGAAGATAAAGTTTTCGAAGAATTCTTTGAGAATGCCAGCGCGTTAGGACTGTTGGAGGGTAGATTGGCGGAACACGATAGGGTAATCAAAATGGTAGAAGAGACAATTGCCAAAATGCAACTACCACCAACAACTGCGAAAGATAGCGTAACTAAACTGTTGGAAGATAGAATGAGTCAACTACGGTTTCCCTCAACTTCTGAGTGGCCGTTTAATGAAGTAAGGAAACAATTTAAAGAAGAAGAGGTTTCTACCGTAGGGATAAAAGTAAAATCACCCACGTTCGATGGAAAGATACCTTGGTCCACCTACTACAAACAATTTGAGGCGGCCGTTGGGGCCAACGGATGGATAACCAAGGAAAAGGCCGTTTCTTTAACTGTGGCTTTGCGTGGAGACGCGTTGAACGTCCTGCAAACAATCCCAGCAGGACAGGAAAATGATTACCAATTGTTAGTGTCTAGATTGGAGATGAGATATAGAGACCGAATCTTCAACAAGTGTATCACGGGCAAGTGAAGAATCGTGTCCAGAAGAATGGAGAAAGCCTTCAGGAGTTTGAAGCCGATGTTGCACGTCTTGTCCAATTGGCGTACCCTACGGCACCCGATTCATTTCTGGGACAACTTGCTGTGCAGACCTTCATTGATGGACTAAGAGACGGGGAAACACAACAATCATTAAGTCTGGCACGACCAAAAAAAACTGATGATGCGCTTGCTCACGCTTTAGAATTTGAAGCCGCAAAGCAAGCGTCCCGAGGCCACGGGCGAGTTCGAACCGTTGTGGAAGAAGAGGAAGGTTTCAAAGATCGCCTAGAAGAGTTATTAATGAGAGTTCTTCAAAAGAAAAAGAACCGTAAGAAGAATCCTCAAGAAGTTCGAAGACCCCGTTGCTGGAACTGCGGCGAACAAGGGCACATACGACGCCGTTGCCCTAAACCCAAACAAGTTCAGCCGTCGGAAAACTAAAGGGGATCGGCGAGAGGGAGCGAACGTTGACCTTGAGTGGAGATGCCCCGGAGATCACCATCCATGCCGTCACATCAAACAATAGTACCAGCAGTTTGTTCGTAGATGGGAAAATTGCTAATCAAACTGTTCCACTGCTTATTGATACGGGGGCGACAAAATCCATCATACGTCCTAACGTTTTACGAACAAGTATGAAGCTGTTACAGACAACTACTCAACTCCGTACAGCAACGGGCGAAGTAATACCAACACGCGGAGTGGTGAAGATGAAGATTGGCATTGGAAGTGAAGAACGTGATCATGAGGGGCTGGTAGCCTACATTACTGACGACTTCATCTTGGGAATGGACCTCCTGAGAAAATTTGGTTTTACGTTGGACTTGAAGGAGGGTGTTTTGAATGTTGGTAACGAAGAACTTACTTTGCACCCACGAGAAGACCCTGTCGTAAGTGTGTTGCTAACAGAAGACGTGATATTACCAGGTCGGAGCGAGATAATTGTCGAGGCAGGTTTGGATGGAGATCTTCGGGTAGGATGTGTGCGAATGATGGAGCCTGTCTGTGATAAGAAGATCCATGGTGGCATACTGGTGGGAAAGGTGCTGATCAAGGTTGGAAAGACAGTACCGGTGAAAATTATAAACGTTAATATGGATGTGGTGACATTAAAGAAGAGCACCCTTATGGGACATTGTGTGCTAGTATTCCGAGTAGCCAGGTGTATTGCTGATGCTCCAAAACCAGAGCCCAAAGACCATGGCGGAAAATGAGTGGGTATGGTTACTAATTCGTGCGAAGACCTCAATAGAACGGAAGTGAAAGAGGTACAGGGTTTGGTTCACCGATACCAAGATGTCTTCGCACTTGACGATAACCAGAAGGGACGAAACAATATTGTGCGACATAAAATCAATACAGGAAACTCTAGGCCAGTCCAACAGCAATCGAGACGTCTACCTCAAGCAAGGCGAGCAGAAGCCGAGAAAATTATTACCGATATGGAAGAACAAGGGGTCATCGAGCCATCCAGCAGTCCATGGGCATCACCAGTGGTCTTGGTCAGTAAGAAGGACGGGTCAACGAGATTTTGTGTAGACTATCGGCAGCTCAATAACGTGACCAAGAAAGACAGCTATCCCTTACCACGCATCGACGACACGTTAGATACCCTGTCTGGTTCACGATGGTTTTCGACTTTGGACTTAAAGAGTGGTTATTGGTAGGTTGAAATGGAACCTGAAGACCGGGAGTAGACCGCGTTCACTATTGGTTCCGGACTAGGGCAGTTTACGGTAATGCCTTTCGTTCTATGTAACGCTCCGGCCACCTTTGAGCGTCTAATGGAGACCATCCGAGGGGGCTGTCGTGGAAGACTTGCCTGGTATACCTAGATTGTGGTCGCAAAATCATTCAACGAGCATTTGAAAAATCTAGAGGATGTGTTCCGAAGACTACGTAGAGCCAACCTGAAATTGAGTCAGAGAAAGTGCGACATATTCCGAAAAGAAGTGAAATATCTCGGGCACGTCGTATCACAAAATGGAGTGGCAGCCGACACTGATAAAATTGATGCAGTTCAAGAGTGGCCAACACTGAGAGATAAAATAAAAGTTCGTATTTTCTTGGGTTATGCACCTACTACATGCGTTTCGTCCCTGGGTTTGTCAATATAGCGAAGCCTCTGACAAGGTTAACTGAAGACGGGCGCGAGTACGTTTGGAGCGGAGAGTGCGAAACAGCTTTCCAACAGTTGAAGCGTGCCTTGACAACAGCACCGATATTGAGCTATCCACGTACAGAAGATACTTGACTACTTTAGAAGATACTTGTAATTCATACTTGACACAGATGCAAGTAATCTGGCCATTGGGGGTACCTTGCTCAGATACAGGATGGACAAGAAAAGGTCACCAGCTATTTTAGTAAGGTTTTGTCGAAAGCCGAAAGGAATTATTGTGTGACCAGAAAAGAATTATTGGCTGTCGTGAAGTCCGTTGCTCACTTCTACAAATACTTGTACGAACGGAAGCTTTTATTGAGGACGGATCATGCTGCGTTGAAATGGCTCCTACAATTCCGTAATCCGGAAGGCCAGGTCGCAAGGTGGATCGAACGATTACAAGCATACGATTTTGACACGAAACATCGAGCGGGCACTAGTCATCGAAATGCCGATGCTCCTTCAAGAAGACCCTGTCTAACGGATTGTCGTCGTTGTTCTCGTTTGGAAGAGGAGCTTTGCCAAGTACTAAGAAATACCATCGTCAACGACGATTGGTTGCCGGAAGAATTGCAACGACCGCAGGAGGCTGATCCCGAATTAAATATGGTACTAGAATGGAAGCGCGTGGTAGAGAGGCTTGCCTGGGAGGCCGTCGAAAGTGAAGATGGCACCACCATTAGATCTCAGTTCGTGGTTCCAAGGAGCCGAGTGGCTACAGTATTGCGACATCTCCATGACGGTGCCTCAGGACGACACTTCGGTGTGAAGAAGAATTTGGAGAAAGTTAGGGAGCGTTTTTATTGGGTCAATTGTAAAGAAGACGTTAAAGAGTGGCGCCGGAAATGCGAACTATGTGTCACTGGTAACGAACCCTTGGGGAAACGAAGAGCACCTATGAGGCAGTACAATGTGGGTAGTCCTCCGGAAAGAATAGCTATAGATATTGCTGGACCATTTCCCAAAACCGACGAGGGGAATAAGTACATCTTAGTGGCAATGGACTATTTTACCAAATGGCCAGAAGCATACGCCCTACCAAACCAGGAAGTCGCTACTGTTGCTGACATACTAGTCAAAGAGTTTTTCAGTCGCTTTGGAGTGCCCATGGAGATGCATTCTGATCAAGGCCGTAATTTTGAGTCTGTACTCTTTCGAGAAGTCTGTCGATTGTTGGGCATTCGCAAGACTCGGACCACACCGTTACATCCGCAGTCCGATGGAATGGTAGAACGCATGAATCGCACAATGGGCAAATATTTGTCCAAGGTCGTCTCCGATCATCAACGAGCCTGAGATCAATACCTGCTTCTGTTTCTGATGGCCTATCGTGCATCGGTCAACGAAACAACCGGTCAGTCACCAGCGTCTGTGATGTTTGGACGCGAGTTACGGTTACCGTAGGATCTGGAATTTGGATCTCCACCTACAGAGCAGGAGGTAGCCGGGAATGATTATGTCATCAACTTAAAGAAGAAGTTGGAGGATATTCACGACCGAACCCGAAACAATAGTCGAATCGCGAGTGACCAGATGAAGACTACGTACGATGTAAGAGCCCAAGAAGGAGGGTTTCAACCTAGAGAGCTTGTCTAGTTATACAATCCGCAAAGACGTTGTGGCTATTCTCCAAAGTTACAGCGAAATTGAGAGGGCCCATACCAGGTGAACAAACGAATAAATGATTTGATTTGATGATTGAGTCGCTAAAATAAACTATTGGTATGGTATATTATTATTTTTTTTGATAATTTAAAATTTAATAAATAAAACATTGTGTTCTTTATTTTATGTACATTTTATTCATGTACCTCATTATTTGTTGCCTACTATTTTGCTAATTACGATCATAACAATTTATGATAAATATAGCAAAGCGGCCCCCGGGCTACCTTGAAAATAGTCTCATACATAGTCCTGTGAGAAAAGCCAGGCAAAACAATTTTTAAAAATAAGAAGGTTACTTACAACGTGGGTAATATAGTAGTCCCCTTTAACAGGCCATGAAGGCCCGTGGAGTATAGCAGGGTAGGCTACTATTATTTGAGCCGTTCGGTACTCAACGGTAATATATGTCAGCATTTTATTACCAAAATATAAAGCTTAGATAACATTCCAATATTTTATCAAACACTACAACGTGCATCTATAATTATTAAATTTTATATAGAGCAATAAAATGTAGCATTGCAATATGTAACACTAATCTGCAGTCATCCAGAGAATTAAGAATAAAATAGATTTATTAGGTTTTAAATCTGCTTGGAAATGATTCGGACTTTTGCATATTTTACACAATTTTCATGTTAATAACATTTGAAGAAATTGAATTTTTCAAACCTTATTTTCTTTTTGCTTTTCTTAATTTTCTTCTCCTAGTATTTCTTCTTATGCATTTTTTGGTATTATAGGGATTCTGGTTTTATTTTAGACTTATTTGAGGGGGTTTACTTTAGAATTTAGATCAAAGTTTAAATTTAGTAAATTGAATTTTGAACTTTGTCGAAATCGTTTGACGGTGTTTTATTAAAATATGATAATATATAGTGCATGTGGAAAAACTTGAATAAACTGGTCTTGTAAAATTGTTAGCGATTCTTTATCGCGATAAGTTAAAAATTTAAACTGTATACGTAGAATTCTGCTTTTATAATATCCAACTCTGGCATAAATTGCCTTTTTATACTTCACAATAAAGTATTCAACATTTGTGACACCCGAGGACTTTAATTAATTAGTAAATGCCAAGGTCAAGAAATATTAGAGACTGGACATCCTCAAAGCAAGAAATCCTAATAAAACCACAACCGCTACCTAAGTTAGATAAACTAGTAGCAAAGGTAATATTAAATTTTATTCTAAACTAAGACGAATAAACTTATTCCAATAAAACTGTATAGTTATAAATTTGTTTAATAGCACAAATAATTAATTAAAAAAATAATAAAATAATTATGATTAATACAAAAGTTATAGCTGGATAAATTGATAATTCATTATCATTTTTAATTATTAGCTTTATTTATTTATTTTCTTAATTTCACGCCTACACTACGGGGGAACCAACAAATAAGTTTATATGTCCTCATAGTATGCATCACATACACACCCATAGTTGAGACGAAAGAACTTTTCCCGTCCCGAGAAATCCCGTCGCCTCAAATGGGACTCGAACCCACGACCCTTGGAATACTAGTGACGCACTGACACCACTTGTCCATCGATGACTCTGTTTAGCTTTATAAGATTTTGTTTATTTTGAATAATAAAATTGTTCCGTTTGGTGACCATCCCTTCTTCATATGTGGCCGCATAAGTTGGCATTTTAGGAAGAAGTAGACAACTCTTGCACGGATGCGCAAAGAACGTTAAATGTTTTTAACATCGCATTGTTATTTCGATAAGGAAGCCCGTGTTGTTTGGATTATTATTATTATAAATATATCTCGCACTCTTGCTAAACTGTTTGACAAAATATTTGTTGTTAAAAAAGGATTTATATTTCTCTTCGGCACTCGCATAACATGTATTTTCACCCAGAAAAGAAATCATATCTTTGTTCTCGCATTTCTAGTCTCTACTTTAAAACAGTTTTCTAACTAGGCTCTCACTAATAAAAGCTCTTCTTTTTCTAGGTGTCAAAGAATATTTTTTCATTTACCAGTACTTGTTAAAACTCACGAGTTTTCTCTGATAAAAAACAATTTGCAAGTTTACAAACGGTGTCACCCTCAGGTCCATCTAAACCTAATTTAGTCTACAAACTTTCTCAAGTTTGAAATACATGGAATCTGTAACTTATAGGAAGTCGTTCTTTAAACAATCAAATAACAGCTTTTGCCCTTTGTGTCCAAACAAAAGTAATTTGATTTACAGCTTCTCTATATTTTTAGATTAATCTCATATAGAAAAAGTTGAACTTGCTTCGTCCGAAAAATGGTGAACGAATTGCCTCCAGTTTAAACATACAAGCTTACGTCGTTCTCTTCGTAACTTCCAGGACACTGTTCTATTAGCTACAGCTCAATTGTCCAGGTAATTTTTAAATAATGCGTGCTTTCTTTGATAAAAGCTTTACTACTGAAAAATGTTCTCA
Source organism: Agrypnus murinus (assembly GCA_929113105.1). Taxonomy (NCBI): domain Eukaryota; kingdom Metazoa; phylum Arthropoda; class Insecta; order Coleoptera; family Elateridae; genus Agrypnus; species Agrypnus murinus. The sequence goes on along the minus strand of OV816024.1, from coordinate 216,627,113 downwards.
AAGGCTTGATCTTTTTCGATACCCTCTGCCATTGTCCATAAAACGTTCAAGACAAGTGACGCTAATATCAACTCCGAAGCGGTTTGCTGTTTTACCATAGATTTGTGGAAACTTACCTATAGTCACTTAAAGTTTTAATCCCTTAGGTCTCATTGACGTGCTTTTCGGTTGTTATGTATTTAGTTTTCTCCTCAAAGCTGTTGGCATAACTTCTGCTTATTATGTACCCATAATTTTTAATACTTTAGAGATATTAGAGGTTAAGATTCCGAGAGGATATCTTCAGGTCCCTTTTAAAGACTCAGTTCTGACTGCTGGAAGCTAGGTTGCTATTCACCCTCTAATAGTTCTTTAGGCTAGTGCCGGTGCTATTAACCTGCATATCCATTAGAGTTGTCCTCCAGGGAGACTCCCTTTCCCCTAGTTCAGTATGCGGACTTCCACCAAGTCCAACCTCAAGTGTGGACTAGTATTGGAAATTATTTGGGGCTTATAAATCTTACTAATGCCTTTTCGTTTGACTTTTTTCGACGGCATTGCACTTGGAATTAGCAACTCAACTATTTACTGGCGTTTTTTAGCCGTTTCGCAACTCACGAAGGAGTGACTAAGTAGTATATTTTTTTTGTGACTAAACAGTTAGTCAGTAATATGAAGTCTGATCCTTTTAATGAGTATCCTACTAGGTATTTCGTGGCTTATTTCGTGACATTTTCAGCGGCATTTAGCAAAACGGAATAAAATCTTCATTCCTAGATTCGAGATAGACAATCTGGGCTCTCTAGAACTGTCTGCCTCAAGTGCCCTATAACTGTCCCTTAAAAAAAGGTGTCTTTGCACTATTTGATATTGACTGTTGCCAACAATTTTTTTGGCCTTGAATTTACGTCCTTCTGGTGCCAATCATTTCTGTGACCTTGAACCTATGACCTTGAGAGCACGGTTGGGGGGGTGGTTCTACAACTGCCTCATTTTATCCTACTCCCTATTTTTGCTACATTAATTGTTTTCTGAGCTATTGCCCTGCGAATCATACTTTTAATGTTACATTGCGCAGATCCATCATTTGATGTGTAACGTAAGCATGACCATTTTTTGAATTATTTATTCACCTTTTTGTGCAATCCCTTCAATAATTAGTGTTGATTGATGCAATATGGAACTTTTTCTTGTTTATCATAACTAACTGATGATCTCTAGTTGATCTTGTAGTCTCCGTGTTCTGGTATTCTGTATACCCCTGTAGAAACTCTTAACGTCTCACCTTTTAAACTATAAGTTATCTGGTCAGGCATGACATTCTAGAAATCTGATTTCTGGTTGAAATTGAGATTTGTATTTAGTAAAAACCATTCTACTCTGTGACCACTCCGTCGCAATGTTTAGGACGTGTAATGAACACACACGCCAAAGTTAATGAGTTGAGAAATACATGTCTAAATAAAAGTATAATATAACGTAATGCAATTGTAGCTACAAAGACTTATTAATGTAGTTAATTCATGTTAACCTTACCCAAGCAGCAATTTTAGTAATCGCCATCTACCAGCAACTACCGGTGAAACTATTAAGTTTTTGCCACTAGTCACAATCACGTAATTGAACAAAAATGGGGAACCATGTTTGGGTAGCAGATACGTCGCAGTGACCTTTCTGGAAGTTGTCCAGCTACGTTTCGGTTACGTGTAGGCTATTTAGCGGGCGGAGTAATTGCTACTTTCCTGGATCTTTTTTTCTGTTTGACAAATCGTGTCGCGTAGTCGCTATCTCTTTTTCTTGCAACAAAAATATTTTACTCAATCAAAATCACTATTAGATTACTATTTTATTTGTAATACGTACTTAATAATACAGAGATGTTTGATTATTTTGACATTTCAATAAATTATCAAACATTGCAACTTCTGTTAAATGTGATGCTGAACGATCGAAAAATAATAACTCGCCTTCTTATTCTTTCTTATCTTAGCGGCAATCATTATTTGAATTGATTAGGCTAATTTGTTTGGTAATCCAATAGTCTGTCAAGTGGTGATTTTAGGGCACCGACAGGAATGTTTGTCCACATCAACCATATTGGTTTGAATTGCTTAATAGAAGTTACTGTCACTTCATGGTAATTTCTAGTAGTAACTGCAACTTTGTAGTGATTCTAATGGAAAACAAGTAGTAAAAATCACTTTGAAGTGATTCTCGTGGGTAGCAAAAACCGTAAGTTTTTACTTACAATACTACTGTAAGGTTCCGTTACTTTAAAGGTTAAGCAATCCCAAGCAGCATTTTTAGTCACCGCTACGTACCAGCAACCACCGGTGGAACTATAAAGTGTTTGCCGTTAGTCACAAGAACGTAATTGCTACGGTATTGTTACGTGCCTGGAACCAAAATGGGGAACAATTCTCGGGTAGCAGATACGTTGCAGTAACCTTTCCGGAACTTGTCCAGTTACCTTTAGGCTACGTAGCGGGAACGTGGCGGCGTAGTAATTGCTACTTTCGTGGAACTTTTTTCTCTTTGACACATTGTGTCGCGTCGTTGTTCTCTCTTACTCTTGCAACTTAACATATATTCTTTCACTTTCTCTACTAATGCCGCGGTCGTGTCACAAAATGGATTACTATTTTATTTGTAATACGTACATAATACATAAAGAGATGAAATGTTTCGTTATTTTGTCAATCTAGCATACCAAAATTATAAACCATCTTTTCTGTTAAATGCGATGATGATAGACCGAAAAATAACAACGCGCCTTCTTTAAATATATTTTTTAATAAAAAATGTCTTGAATAAAATATGACAAAAATACTTATAAATTGATAAACATGATAGAAACCATTTTTATTTTATTCCCAAGGCACAATTTGACATCGATTTGTTATCTTTATTGAGAGTTATAGTAAAAGACTTTTTAACAATTACAACAAATTCCAAATTGATTAATAGCCTTCAACATTTTACAAGTAAATATGGAGTTGTTTTGAAAATGTCACCTTAAAGTAGTATTAACTGTAAAATGTGTGTCTAAAGTTTGTGTCGCTTTATAAACAGTAACGGGAACTAAACAAATTCTACTTCTAGGTTGTTGTTACCACGAAGTGTAAAATACGGTTTCCGTAGCCACTTTCTAGCTCCTAATGTCACTGCAAAATTCCCATTGGAATTTAACCTCAAATTTAAACGTGAATCGTAAACAAACAACCAATATTTTTATACTGATTGCTACTTAATAACAATTATTATTTAATTATGGCTCATTTTAAAGTTGTAGCGACGAAAGAAAAAAGGGAAATATATTTCACCCTTGTTTACTACATGATGGTTTATCATCCCTATTTTTTTCTATTTTGTATTGTAAACAGTTGATTTTGTTTCCACTGATTTCACCTAACTGCTGTTCTAATTTTCTATAAAAGGTGGACGTATATCTAAAATTCTTTTTTTTTTCTTATTGCATTTGCCTTTGACATTTTTATTAAAAACTTGCAAAACTACTACCACTGCGAAAACACAATTAACCTCCAAATTCCAAACTAAAATTACTTTCAAGTGATTCTCCTGGGTAGCATAAACGTAAGTTTTACTTTCAATGCTACTGTATAGTTCAGTTACTTTAAAGGTTAAGCAATGGTTTAAGACCAGTGGCAGGAACTTTCGGTGCTATTTTAAAGTTTTAAAAACTTAAAAGTAGCTTCGGGCAAGTTACTGCTACAATCATAATATCACTTGAAGTTGCAACAACATTAAGGTAATTATACTAAGTAGCAATACCGTTCCACATACTTTAAAAAGCTACTTGGAAGTAATGTAACTACATAGTTCTAATAAATAGTAGAAGTAACTACATAATTACTAAAATATTCCAAATTGAAGTAATTAAACCTATAAAGTCATAAATTTAGTTGTAGTTACGTAACAGCTACTCAATCAAAGTTCCGATCTCAGTTACCGCTACTTAGATGCTGCTTGGGATGGCTTCAGACAGGTGACAGTAGCTTTCAGTACTACTTTAAAGTTTTAAAAACTTTAACGTAGCTTCGGGAAGGTTACTGCTACAATCGTAATACCACTTTAAAGTTGCACCAGCTTGTGGCAAGTGGCCCTACCGTTTCAATTACTTAAAAAGTTACTTAGAATAATGAAATCACATAGTTCCAATAAATAATAGAAACAACTACATACGAAATTACTAAAATATTCCAAACTGAAGTAATTAAACCATAATGTCATAAATTTAGTTGTAACAGCAGCAGTTCCGGTTGGATTCCGGACGATTTTTCATAGCCTGCCAAATTGAAAACTACAAAAATCATGTCGGTCTGTGTAATCGTTGAATAGCTATCACAGAAGTATTATTTCCAAACATGTTTCTAACTGCAAAGGTAAGTACAAAATTCTATCAGTTAATCAAAAAACTGTTTGTTATATCTTTCCATAACAATTGTTATACGCAAATCCGTTCATTAATTGACTTCTTCCTGTTTTACTTCTATTACCCAATGGTTAAAAATGTATATAAACATAAAATTTCCTTACGCTTAAGAAATACTTATTCTTTTGTAATTTCACATCGAAATGGTCAAATACTTTAACATTTTCCATTGTTTATACACACATACTCTTATAGTAAATGTAAAACCGCATGCTTCCACGTTTTCTCCATTATAAAATTCAATTTCGAAACACACTTTGCTCAAATATCTCACCCTTATACGTTCTTATGCAGGATTTCATTCTATGCGTTCTTTGTATGAAGATCCTATTTTAAAAATACCAATGAAATGATTGCCTCGCTCAAGAATTTCCAATATTAAGTTTACCCTTGTATCGTAGAGTAAAACACATGTTAGTAGTCGGTTTAGGAAATTGAGTTTCAAAACTGTCGGCTGTATTATTAAGTAATTTATTTTTAAATGTACTGAACTAAACCATATTTAACATCAAAAACTCTTATCGTAAATAATACTTCTACATGTTACAGAAGAGTAGTAAATTTTGCACCACGCAACAGATATTAAAAATTTTCAA